>CM057459.1:1054537500-1056937500 GCA_016271365.2 Neoceratodus forsteri
AATGTTTACAACCTGTTACAGTGAGTGCAGCTCACTGCCACACTCGCTGTAACCTACCCTTCAGTGTTTTTTCCTTCCTGCTATCAGAATGAGTGGTATTATTGAGTCATTCATATTGAACAGCTCAATATTACTTGCTCACATCACAGTGTACCCAGGTGATGTCTCACCAGAAATCTATTGTATACAGAGGTAACACCACCTCCTTCTTTCTGCTGAAGATATCTCTCCCTATGCACCCCAGCATTCCATTAACTCTCCCAACTGTCTTGTCACACTGCCTGGCCATCTTTAGGTCATCAGATTTGATTAACCCAAGCTCTCTTTCCTGTTCGGTGATCATCAATACCAGTCCCACCATACAACATACTAACATACTAATTGTCAGCAGATTGGGCCTTACAGTCTATTGAGTCTGCTTGAACCTCAGATTGCTAGTTGGTCACCGATGCCTTCCCCCCTTGTGTTCCAGAAACCCCTATCATCCATCCCAGCCCCCCTGGGCCAGGCCATCCCCTGATACTTCCCCTTTCTGTGTCTGTCCCACCTCCTCTTAAAGCCCTCCACCATAGAAGTCTGAACCAGCTCACCAGGCAGCATGTTCCAAGGTTCCACCACCCTCTCAGTGAAAAACCTCCTCCTCTTTCCCCCCTCATCCTTCCACCTTCCAACTTCAAACCATGCCCTCTGGTGATAGCTCCCTCCTTTAGTATAAAGATCCCTTCCGTGTTTACCCTATTTATTCCCTTGAGGTACTTGAAGACCTCAATCATGTCCCCCTGTATCTTCTCTCCTCCAATGAAAACAGGCAGAGCTCCTCAAGTCTTTCCTCATACGTCAAACCCCTTAGTCCTCATATCATCTTGGTTGCCCTCCTCTGAACCCTCTCCAGGAGCTGTATGTCCCTCTTCAAGTGCGGACTCCAATACTGCACACAGTACTCAAGGTGTGGTCTAACCAGACCATTGTACAGCAGCAGAATTACTTCCCTGCTCCTTGAGGTGATCCCCTTGCGATGCATCCCGACATCCTGTTTGCTTATAGATAGATAGATAGATTGATAGATAAATAGATAGACAGACAGACAGACAGAGAGATCGATAGAGAGATAAAGATCTTTATTTTTTAACAGGAGATAACTTTTATGACTGTGAGGCTCTGTTTTACAATGTTGCCCTTTTTAAGCAGGCAGTTACATGGGTAGGTTACATACATTAATTGATTCCACATTGTCAGATAAACAAACATTAGGTAACACAAGCAGAAAAGTAAGAAAGTCACCACTGTGAAAGTTAACTTGTTGCCAACTCATACCGGGTTATTAGTCCTCACCATCCAATACCTTTGCTTCTTCCTCTGCTGTTTGGTGCCAGTTTTCCAGTCACTGAATACAGATACCTACCTTCATAGGGTCACTGAATACATACAGTAGTTTCTGATGCCTCCTGAAAAGTGCAAGCAGGCAGGCAATAAAAATATTGAAGGAATTTCAAGTTCCCTTTGACACCACTTCATGCCATCAAAAACCTTTTGTCTGGCCCCCTGTGGCATAAATGAGGTCAGGGAAGAGCATAACTGTGGTATTCATGACTTGATTGGTACATTGCAACCGGGTGGCTGTCAGAATAGCATCCTGTCCTATAGAGAAAGTTGAGGTGATATGCAAGATACATGGGCCCTCTTTGGTGTCTCTGGTCCACCTAGGGTTGATTCAAAATGCCTTTATAATTGAGAATTCATGCAAACCAGTAAGCTCCATAATCCAGTTCTCTAGAAAGGCTCTTGGATCAGACCCATCTGTCTCTTCAGGTAGCAACATTATCTGAACATTGGCAGATCAAATAGTATTTTCCTGTTTTTACATCCTCATTTTATCTGTGGCCTTTCCTTTTTTTTAAATCACTGCCTCTAACACATTCACAGCTGTGGACACAGATTCTTTATGTTCATTATAGTGTCAACTTTTTTTATCAGCCTAGTTTTCCATTAGCACCTTATATCTTTTGGGCACCAAAGGGAGCTGTTCTTATCTTACTAAATACTCTCTGCTGCTAATTCTTCCACTGTAGGTTGGTTCTTAGGTGCTTATCTTCTTGCCTTCTGCCCTTTCTCTGCCTAGCCTTCTGCTCTGCCCCCCCCCATATCGCTCCCTATCTGCTCTACATTATGTCTCCCCCAGACCTGGTGGCTCTCCTTATGGGGGCTCTTTGCCTTCATACCCTCTCTGTGCTCTCCTGTCCCCAGCCCCTTCCTCATCTACCAAAGTTCATGCCCACCTAACAATTTTTACTTCTCCAACCTCCTAGCTACTGCCACACCTACACCTACTCCTACTCCCCGCAACGCTCTCATCAGCAAGCGCCTATGGCCCCTAGCCAGAAACCTTCCCTTTAAATTGAAGTGCTCACTTCGAGCCTCAGTCAAGACCTTCTTCTCTATCTCTCTCTGCATATTTATCCTGTCTCTTATGCTAGCCGGGGACATTGAAGCTAATCGTGGTCCCCCCAGGACCCCATCATATCTATGCCTCTCCCGGTTACCTCCCTCCCAATATCCAACGGTCTTACCATGGCCCACATCAACTCCAGAAGCCTTCTTGCCAACCTCCCAGACCTTCTGGTCTGGGTGAGTGTGAACGTTCCGGACATCCTAGCCATTACTGAAACTTGGCTAAAACCTTCAATTACTGACTCTCAGTGCTCCTTTCCAGGCTACAACATGCTACGTATGGATCGCAGCGAGGCCAAAAGAGGGGGTGGCCTGACTCTCTTCTACAAAACGCACCTGAATATCACTCTCTTACAGGATCTCACTCTACCTAACTGTGAAGTTCTCCATTCCCTTCTCCTTTTGGGCGGAGTTAAGAAACTTCATATCTTCTGCATCTATGTCCCTCCAAAAAATGCAAAACAGGGGCTCGTTGACTTCATTGATTACCTGCCAACTGTAACTGGCAAAAATGACATTATCTGCCTTGGTGATTTTAACCTCAACTGGTCCGAGAATAATACAGCTAACCTATCCACTATTGTAAGTAAGGCTAACCTATCTCAGCTGATACAGGAACCCACCAGGGTTTCCGGGGAGGGGCGACTGTGCCACCCTGCTTGACTGGATACTCACAAACAGGAAGCAATATGTCACCTCGGCCGGGGTGCTCCCTGACACAATCAGTGATCACTATCCAATCTACTGTGTCTGGGACACTGTCACCCCTTCTTTTCCTTCTAAAATAGTTACATTCCCTAACCTCTCCCACCTAAGCATTGATGCCTTCAAAACTGATCTTAGCCTGGTTGACTGGTCTCCTCTCTACCTAACAGATGACATTAATTATGCAACTGGCTATTTCAACTCCGTTCTCCTCACTCTACAAAACCATCATATCCCAGTCACCACACATAGGGTGGCAGGGAAGGTAACTAAGTGGCTCACGCGCCCTCTGCTTCAGCTTCTGAAATACAGGGACAAACTTTGGTCAGTGTGGAAGGTCTCACATCTCCACACCGATTTTGAAGCCTATCGAGCCTCCAGGAACATTTGCAAAAGGGAAATACGCCTTGCCATAAATTCCTACTACAGAAACCTCCTAAAATCCTCCTCTGATAAACCTCACAAGTACTGGGCCCAAATCAAGGAAATTCTCAGCAATGATAAGCAGCAGGCTCCAACTGACATGAATATCCAAGGAGTTCATTGTAACAACCCGAGTACAATTGCCAATGCCTTTAATTCCCTCTTTTCCACGCTACCTGCTGTGGATCTAACCATGCTCAAAGACTACTGTCCTCCTGCCCACTTATTAACCCACACTCCTCCCTCAATGTTGCTGGCTCCTACCATGTACCACGAAGTTCGCAAGTTTCTTAACTCCCTTCCGGCACGGGAGGGCCCTGGGCCTGACGGCATTCATCCTGGCATGCTAAAGCAGTTTGCTCAATTGCTGGCCAATCCTGTCACTAGGCTTTTTAACCTCTCGATCTGCACTTCCACTGTTCCTGCAACCTGGAAAACTGCCAGAACTATCCCTATTCACAAAAAGGGTGATGCCAAACTATTGTCCAACTACCGTCCTATCTCCCTCCTACCCACTCTTAGCAAGCTTCTTGAAAAAATAGTCCACCGCCAGCTCGCTGAACACCTTGCTCAGTTTAATCTTCATACCCCCTGCCAACATGGATTTAGGTCTGGTCACAGCACCACTACGGCCCTAACTCAACTTACCAGTGACATCAAATGCAATATGGACCAGGGCCAACTCACTGGAGCGGTCTTCATTGATTTGTCCAAAGCTTTTGACATAGTTCATCACCCTCTCCTGCTGAAGAAGCTCCAATCTGTTGGTGCTACAGACCCAACTCTTTCCTGGTTCTGCAGCTACCTTGACAATCGCACCCAGGCGGTAGCTTTCCACAAAGCCCTTTCCTCCCCCTTAAATATCACACGGGGAGTCCCACAGGGGTCCACACTTGGGCCGCTCCTCTTTTCTCTTTTCCTAAATGATATTCCCTTACTTTCCAGACATAGCTGCACTCTTATGTATGCCGATGACCTGGTTCTCTATTCTGGGTCTAAATCGATCGATAACATTAACTGCACACTCTCAAAAGATTTCCAAGTCCTTCAACTCTGGCTCTTGAGCTGCCATCAACATATTAACGATGACAAAACACGTGCCATGTTATTTGGGTCCTCTAAAAAACTGTCCTCCACTACCCCTAAGCTCTTGGTTCACAGCCTGGGAGGGTCCCCTATCACCAACACTGTGTCCTTCAAATACCTGGGGGTCACACTTGATCCCTCTCTCGACTTGTCAGTACATGTTAACGAGGTATGTCGGGCCGTGAATGCTAAAATTGGGGGTGCCTATCATGTGCGTCACTCCCTCACACCTTCTGCCAGATTATCTGTAGCCAGGGGTGTCCTCTTACCCCAGCTCCAATACGCTATCCCTCTCCTCTACACTGTTAACTCTGGTGTACTTAGTAAATGGGACACTGTCTATAAAAATATCCGCAGATTTGCCTTATCTGCCCCTCGACTTACGCATCACTGCCACCTCTACTCGAGCTTAAACTGGTTGCCGCCCTAAGGATCTTCGGGCCTACTCCCTGGGATGCTTTATTGACTCTCTGACCAGGACCCCTAGGCCTAATTACCTGGCCAACATGTTGACTCCTGTCTCCCAAACCCGTGACCTTAGGTTCTCCTCTATCCCTATGCTCGCTACCAGACCATGCACTACTAAAATGGGTGAACAGGCATTCTCTCACTATGCCCCCAAATTCTGGAACTCACTTCCCCTATAGGTTAAAAAACTCCGCCTCCCACCAAATCTTTAAAGGCCTGCTATCTGCTCACCTCTATGCTCATGGTCGTTCTAAATGTTCATGATTTAACTACACCTGCTTGTTGGCTTGTGTCTAGGATCTAATCTTATGTTGATGTATCATGCACTGTATATTGAAACAATTCTATCACTTTATCTGCATTGTATGTTGATACTTATTATTCCTGTATTATGTTGCTTTTATAGTAATTTGTAAATCTGTCATTTCTATACCTATGTCCTGTACTCTCCTGGGTCGTGCCTGAAAATAGGCAGGTTTGTTGCCTAGCGCACTTACCCGGTTACCAAAAGCTAATAAATAAATAAAATAAATAAATGCTGTCCTCCATAGTAGTAAGGTGCTCATTAAATGGTCGAGTTTTTGTTTGTTTTTCTGCATGGTTATGTATCATAACGGCGATCACAGAATAGTGATCGCTGTTATGGTGAGTGTACATCACTGAAAATGAATCTCGCTGGTGCACACTCGTAGTGACTGGGAAGAGGGAGCCCAAGATTCATGGGTGTGTTTTTAATGCAGGTTACTGTGCTCCCAGCACCCCCCTACTAGAGGATTCTCAACTCCAGGGGAGTGCATGTCAGGAGGGGGTGAAATACTTGTGAAAATAAAAATCTGGCTGCTGGCAAAAAAAATGCCGTGCTGGACCCGAACCCTGTACCCTGCACCTCCCAGGTGACCACCCACCCCACCACTCTAGCGGTCCAGCTCAGCAGCTGCTTGCCATACCCCCTCCCACATACCTTCCCTCCCCTTACCCCCTCCACTTGTGTACACGTGCATGCTTCGCTTCCCCCCACCTTGCCCACCCAGTATTTGGGCGCCACCCTGCAGGTAGCCCTGAACATAGATGCTGTAATTCAGTTGCCATTTTTGTAGGCACTCAATTATGGATGCCTTGTTCACAGCATGCCTTTCTGCACAGACTTCAATAGTATGATGGTTGCAGTGAGCCAAGGGTAGTACTAGCTGAAGCCACCACGTGTTGAGCTGAATCTGTTGCATCTGGCTGTTTAGATGAACCTCCCCAGAGTGGAAGAAATCCTGTTAACTGATCTTTGGATAAACCATGTTTCTCAAGTTTGGAAACAATCTGTTCCATTAAATAGTCTCAGTCAAATGTGGGTAGATTCAGCATTTTAGTTGAGTAACTCTGCTGAAAAGTACAATATATAGATTCTATATATTGTACTTTTCAGCAGAGTAACTCAAGTAAAAGGCTGAATCTACCCACATTTGATAAAGACTATTTAATTAATTAGATTGTTTCCAAACTTGAGAAATAATATATTATAGAATAATGCATGAGGAAGTGTGGTTTATGGGGATTTTATGCACACCAAGGGTATGCATAAAAATCCCCATTAAACCGTCCTTCTTCATCTTTTATTTTTTATATTTACTGCTTTTTTGCGTGAGAAACAGAAGAGGAAGAGGGAGTACAGACCAAGCAACAAGGACATGAAGTAAACTTACCAGTGAAGTAAGGTGTCCTGTCAGCCGTGCTGCATGACTGCACTCTGTCTCTGATCCCCTAGTTTGTTCAGCCAGCAGTTGTGAGAGTGGCGGGTTGTTAGGTGCCATCAGGTCCCCGTTTTCCAGCCCTTTTTTTATTTAAGTAAAAGTTCCGATCCATCAGTGGTGGCGATGCCCCCTGAAGCTGCATCAGAGAGAAAGAGAGAGAGAAGAGGCTATCAAGCAGCATTGGAAGCCCCTCAAGGTCCAAAAATGTCCTATGCCTGCCTACAAGATTTCCTCCTCTGCCAGAACCTCCCATCTCCCGATCCAGTTTCCCTGAACACCAGTCCAGGGCAATGAGTCTGTGTTTTGTTAAATGACTTAGCATCATGGAGAGGGTTGGGCTCAAAGGCTGTGCTTCACACTGGTGGTTTCCCTGAGGGAGCACAAGGGAATGGCCAGCATGAGAACAGACTGCTGTATAAGTGCTCGAGTGCACTGCAGTCTATTTTCAGAATGGCGGTTAACGTAACTCCGTTATTCACACGTGTGAATAACAGAGTTTTTGAGGCTGTTCCAGCAGCTGATAATAGGCACTAACCAGTAAATGTAATATAATTAAGGCTCAGAAGCAGGAGATTACTAAAAAGGTGCTGACTGTGGGATTGTGGGACTGCTAGCTCTGCCCGGACTGAGTTTTCATGTTAAATCAACTTTTTGGAATCCACCCCAGAAAAACTAAAGACAGCTATCATTCAGTACATTAGAATACCTGATTATCAGCTGCTCCAGCAGCATGCGTTACTAACACCGAATACACAAATCTGTCTGGTGCAGGAAACTTCAAACATCTGCTCTACAGTACTTTATTGACATAGAAGCTTGATACTTTTACTGAAGCAGTACTTTTTAAATATTTTTATTTATTGAAATTTCTCAGAATACCTTTGAGCACAAGTTCTCTTTCACAAAGGTTACACATCACAGGTTACACATCAGGAAAGGAGAGGGGAGGGGAGGTAATCCTGCCACTTTACAGGTCCTTGGTGAGGCAGCACCTGGAGTACTGCATACAGTACCAGTGCACATTCTTTAGGAAGGGTGTTAAATTACTGGAGGGAGTCCAGTGCAGAGTTGAATGATGATCCTGGGATTGGAGGACAAAGCCTATGAGGAAAGGAACTGAACATGTACTCCCTGGAGGAGAGGAGGTAGAGGGGAGATATGACAGAGACCTTTAAATATGTGAAGGGTATTAACAAGACTGGTATAAGTTAAAGGGAGGGAGGAACACAAGGGGGCATGGTATGAGACTGGAGGGTGGAAGATTCAGAAGACAAATGATGAGGCACTTTTTCTCTGAAAGGGTGGTGTCTACATGGAATGCATTGCCCAAGGAGGTGGTTTCCTGCAAATTGGTGAGCAGTTTTAAGAGGGGGCTGGACAAAGTGAGGGGGAAGATCACCGTTATGAGGGTCAGAGGGAGGGGCAGCTGCGGAGTAAGGGGATGGCTAGCTGCACAATCGAGCAGACTTGATAGATCGTGTGGCCTTTATCTTCTGGCAGTTTCATATGTTTGTATCAGTGACAAAGATTACAGGGTAACATAACGAGTACAACAAAAAATCACATTCCAGTGAAATGCAGTCAGACAAGAACAAAATGGTCAAGCAAGTACATGCTAAACAGGCCAAATCAACTGCATACAATTTTACAATAAGGCAGAGAAACAGAAACATTGTAAAACAAGCATAGTAGTGGTATATGGCCTCAGAGCCGGAGTCTGACACAGCTCCAAGTGTACACTGGAAAGGATGCAGTTAGGATGATTAGCAGTTTCAGTTGCAATGAACTGTTAGGATTGTCCATAGTGCTCTCTTAATCTGATGAAACTTAAATAAATATAGCCAGGTTTCAGGCAGCTAATTTAACCAGCCAGTAGCCCTAACAGTGAATAAACACTTGTCCAACAGAATAGGATGAAAAGGCAGTTCAAGGTCATTTTGAGCCACATGCCTGCTGTTGTGAAGATTGGTGACAGGGCAGAAGCAGTGAGTTAGGTCTAGGAAGTTAGGACCAGTAGCACTTTCATATCTAGAAGACATGTTTGGAACTTAATTCTCCTAGGTAGCGGTAGACAGTTTGGGTGTAAAGGGTATATCTTTGGGTGTGCTTTTTTGCACCAAGCACAAAGCTGCAAGCCTTGTTGCAGATCACATTTATTCTGCTAAGGACT
This sequence comes from Neoceratodus forsteri, assembly GCA_016271365.2. Classification (NCBI taxonomy): domain Eukaryota; kingdom Metazoa; phylum Chordata; order Ceratodontiformes; family Ceratodontidae; genus Neoceratodus; species Neoceratodus forsteri. Next base: position 1,054,546,543 of record CM057459.1, read on the forward strand.
GAGTCACAGACAGTTGCATAGACAACTAGCGACAGTACTGATCTTGCCACTGTGAGGTATCTAGTATCTGCAGTGAGGTTGATCTAGTAACATACAAGGCACACAGTCTCCTTTTTCTCTTGGACAAGAAGCAGTCAATGTTAAGCGCAAAACATGAAATGTTATTCAGGACCACCCTGAGGTATTAAAACGTTTCCACCTGTTCAAGTATATGTCCCAGATCATTGCAGCTGAGATACAAGTAATTAGGAGCATGCCTTACATGGTATCATGTGATATGCATGAGTATTATTGAAGTGCTTAATATGAGCAATTCAATAATACTGCTCGTACTTACAGCCAGTGGTGAAAGATAGCACTATATCCTGTAAAGCGAGTGTAGCATGGAGCTACACTTGCTTAAGAAGGATGTGGGATGTTGTTTGGCCAAGTCCTGCCGAGCTGGCCATTTAGCATAGGGGCATAAGCTACCGCTCCTGAAGCCGGCAGATGTGGGTTCGGGTCTAGCGCTAGGAGCTAACTCCACGCCTGCTGTGGAGTTGATTACATTTAGTTTGGGAACGCTGGGGCTTGTGTCTGTTTTTTGTAACTGAGTAAGTGGTCATTGCTATTTGTGATGGCTCCGGTAATATTAGTTGTCCTTTTGACATGGGGCAGGTTTGTTGTTGGTTTTTGTGGTCCTCGGTAATAAGTACTCACTGTTATCACATAAAACCCCTTACAGAGACAGTTTAACAATAGAATTTAGGATATTTTGGCTCATGGTGCGGTGGTTGGGTGTCAACAGGACCAGGACTTCAGTTGAAGGGAAGGGTTGACTCAGAAGGGATGATGGAGCTAAGGTCCGTGAAGGCAACATTGAATTTGCTGGTAATTTCAATGGGAGCAAGTACCTCATAGCCATTAACCATGAACTTTTTTTGGTGAGGTTTTGTCACCCTTGTCAAGGAGTTCTGAAACAGTCTCCCAGAAGCGTTAACTATTTCTCCAGTTCTGGGTTTGTTGGGCATTGCTGTAGGTGGTTTTTGCAGATCCCAGTAGTGCATTTATTCTTGGCTTCCTTGTATTTTTGTAGATGCACTGAAATGGAGACAGGGCCTTAGTACTGGCAGAGTAAAGGCAACAATACACTCAGTCCACCTGACATGGAGCTGGCAAACATCAGTAAACACAGTACATCAAAGCAGACAGGGAATGTTTGATTAACCAAACAAATAACTCAGACTACTTAAATAGTGTTATAGGCAAGGCTTCTGTATGGGGGCATGGGGTCATAATGTTGCCAACAATAATAGCACAGTAATCAATGCCGCAAACAAAATGTTGTGCACCGAAATAAGGTCATGAAAAACACCGACCTCACAAATAAATCACACACTCATTGAAAGCAATAGGACTTCTTTGTTTTTGAGTGGGGTTCTGCCCCCACACCCCTCAATGTGGGGGGCCTCACCCCCATATCCTCGGACTAAAAATAATCATCTTAAAGGGGGTGTGGACTTCGGGAATGGGTTGAAACTTGGGAGGGGGGAAAAGTTTGTTTTTTTAAATAAAAGAGAAGCAACACCAGAAGACCTAGGGGGAGCAAAATAATTGTCCCAGGTCTCCAACCCTACCATGAGCTGGTGCCTTAGCTACTTCACCACAGAAGCAGCTTTACCTGACATTACACCACATGGCAACTTGATACCTTCAATGTTTATGCACACAATGGAAGGGGTAGCGGTAAATCCCTACCACTGTTATACCCCAGTCACTCTAAATCCTTTTGTGTTTTACACAGCACAATTCTTGCAGTGCTGTTCTTGTAGTACTATATTGTCCAGGTACCCAGTATGGCAAGGGTCATGGTACAAGCAAGGTTGGGCAACTGACTAAGCAAAATACTCAGTCCACCCAAGCTAGGGTAAATGAAAACAAAGCTGGGCACACACCAAACAGGTACCAATTTCTAAAACTTACTGAAAAGAAGGCATGTGAAAACAGGGCTAATACCCCCTATATATTGTCTCTTATCAAGGCTTCATCAGGGGACCTGTCCCAATGAAACCTCTATAGGAGGTTATACATTGAGGTGTTAGCCCAGATTCCTTATGCCTTATTTTCAGCAAATTTTAGTACCCGTTTAGTGTGTGACCTGCTTTGTTTTCATTTTCTTTATAGTTTTTTGAGCTGTAGCAACATTATAGTCATTGGTGTGCAGTCAATTTTTTTTTTGTTTTTTGTTAGACACAACTATGATGCTATGGTGATGATGAGACCTCAGTGTAGGCATGGTTACAGTACAGGCAGGGTGTGGGCAATTTGATTAAATGTAGAACTTGGACCAGACCAAGACAGAGTGTTGCAATGCCTCAATATGATCAGTGAACTAGCAGCTAGCAGGTAATGCAATTAGCTCTGTTTAGTTTTTAACAGCAGAGAAGGATTTCAAGCAATCAACAATTGGCAAGTAGATAATTACAATCACTTTCTTAGGGTGTAGTCACAGGAGCAGAAATTCAAAACAACTTTCAAGTTGTAGCAGAGTAGTTACTACTAGCTAAGCAAGTAGATGGTTATAACAATTTCCGCCACATTGGCAAGAATTTGCATGGTGAGTCAAAGTCAGATATTTTCTCACACCCCAAATCACAAGTAAAAGAACTCCCGAGCTACCGGTTAGGTGTTGGAGGGACTGCACACAGACGAGAGTAGATCATAAGCACATCTTTTGGACCTGCGAGGTAATACAGAATTTCTGGGAAGAAATTGGGAGAGAAATTACCGAGATATTTTCAGTACAAAGTAGATTAGATTGGCCAGAGTTGATCCTGGGATGGCCTCCGGAAGAGGTTCGGGGTTCAGATGCACAATATTTATGGTCCATTCTGACTACTGCAGCACACAAGGCCATCACGAAGAGATGGCTCTCTCCTTCCCCCCCACCACGGAGGAGTGGATATCGATAGTGAATACAATAGCAGACTTGGAGGAACTCACATATAAAATTAATAACAGAACCCCAACACATTTGAGGAGGTGGACTAGATGGGAGTTACGGCGAACAGCCAAGCAAGGAACTAAAGGCTAATTACATAATACAGCAGAATCAAAAAAAAAAAAAAAAAAAAAAAAACTACCTGGGAGGGGACCTGGGTCATCAGTAGGGGGACTTGGAGGAGTGTCCGAAGGCCAACTTAAATGGAGAGGAGTGAAATAAAGGTCTAGTTCAATGATTGAAGGAGATCATCAAGAAAGCAGGAACTGCCTGTGCATGTCTTTAGTCCCTTTTATATAAGACAATTAACTTATGCAAGCCCTTGGAATTTGAAAACTAATTGTGGAACATATCTAACTGTATAAGGGACTATAACAATTGTATTGAAAGCACTGTACCTACTGGAATGCTAATTAATTTAAATGATCCACTGTACCTAAATATTGTCAATAAACTTGAATTTAAAAAAAAAAATGCGATACGTCGTTGTGGTACTCTACCAATAGCATAATCAACACATTACAGATTAGTTCAAAACAAAGAAGCCTTGTAGCACACCACAATATTAACTCAAAATAGAGTGCAAAACAGCACAAATGTGTAGAAAAAGTATCATTTATTTACTTCATATATCTACGCAAAAAGAATCTATAAAAAGCTTTGATAGTACCAACCCCACAAAAAAAAAAAAAAGCCTGGCGGCAATTTGCTTCCTTACTTGGACCTTTATCAAGGGCTAATGAATCATTGTTACATGTGTGGTTAAATATTGTCAGGGTGATAATATCATTATAAAGTGCCCATCAGCATACTATCAATTAACAGATAAAACTACCTAATGCATATGTCGTCTATCTACTCATCAATATAACACTATAGAAATAACAAGCCCCCCACACACACAAGATTCCCTATCACACATTCCATACTGTTGGAATACATACATATAATGTATAATAAAAAGGCATAGATTAGGATGTAACATTTAAAAAAAGGACTATCATTAACTCTCAATGCAGATTCTCATGAAGTGGAAATTCTCACATTCGATCAAAATTCATTCGGCAACTGTCGTACCTCCCAAGGTCAGTGGTTGTTTGTAGTCAGAGCTCTTAAGTGGTATAAGTCACTTCACTATGATGTCACTAACACTGCCACCCTAGGCCCCTTCAAACAGAAATGTTGGTGACTTCTTGTGGCTAACACCACTTGTGATTGCTTCAATTGGTTCTGGCCTGCTCCATGCAGCCTACATCTTCTACCAACATTTTTAATCCTTGGCTTCCTCCCACCCTTTTGGTCCTACAGCTTCCCCTCACCACATATTCCTTTCTTATTCCTTTTATTTCTGATACACTGCCATCTTTATTCTAACCCACCTCCCCTCTCCCCTCACTTCTCTGCTACCATCTGCATCTATACAACCCTTACTAAAACCCTCTTTATCACCCTATCGCTACGATTCCCCCATTTCCTCTCCTCCCCACTCCCTCTCTCACGTAATCCCCCTTACCCAATATCTCTTTTTCCTACCTTGACAATGCCTTTGGGTTGCATTTCACTAATGAGCAGTAATACTTATGCTTTAGTACTAGTAAGTTTCTATTTAACTCTTCTGTCTTGTTTATTTTCCTGTTGTTACCTGGGGGGTCTAAAGATTATTCATATATTTTCAGATGCCCAGTTACAAGCAATCCTCACAATGTCCTTGCTGTAGCCCCTATCAGCAAACTGGACTTCCATTTCTCCAGCTCATTCCTGATATAACTCTTGAGTTGAGCAGTTTTGTTTAAGATGCAGGAATTGACCCTGTGGTAGAACGCTTTTCACTAAATTGGGGGGGGGGGCAACTACCTAGCAAAAGTAGGAATCTTGAGTCTGTGGGGTTTCTATATAAATCTGACATAGTTCTACCCTTGTTTAAAAAGTAACAAATCCAGAAAGGAAATTGATTTTATTTTATATCTCTACAGATATTTTACAAATTCCTGTGGCCTGCTGCTAGCTTTTTGGAAGACAGAAATCTTGCTTGTAGAGCAGAAAGCAGCAAACTAAAAAAGCTACAGTTTTTGTTTCTAATTTAACACTTCTATCTCAGCAAGAGTCAGTGCCTGTTGAGATTAAGCAAACAGATACTTTATTAGAAGTAGAGGGGGTCTCTTTTAGGGATAAAAAAAGAAAAGAAAGAAAGTCAGTGTGTGTTTCTGTGTTGGGGAGGGTACTATATCAACTTACTTTGCTAAATCAGTAGGAGGGGAGTGAGAGGTTAATTGGGGGTATGGCTTATGCAGTATAAAATCAGGTGACTCCAATTACAACTTCCTGCTGCTAGCTTTTGAAAGACAGAAATCTTGCTTGTAGAGCAGAAAACAGCAAACTAAAAAAGCTATTGTTTTTCTTACTGATTTAACACTTCTATCTCAGCAGGAGTCAGTGCCTGTTGAGATTAAGCTAACAGATACTTTATTAGAAGTAGAGGTGGTCTCATTTAGGGTTAAAAAAAGAAAAGAAAGTCAGTGTGTGTTTCTGTGTTGGGAAGAGTACTGTATCAACTTACTTTGCTAAATCAATAGGAGGGAGAGAAAGGTTTATTGGGGGTGTGGCTTAGGCAGTATAAAAGCAGGTGACTCCAATTACAACTTCCTGCTGCTAGCTTTTGGAATACAGAAATCTTGCATTTAGAGCAGAAAGCAGCAAACTAAAAAAGCTATGATTTTTCTTACTAATTGCCCTCCATCCCACCCCTCCACCCTTTCACCCTAAGCCAGTTCCACTTTTATAGCCACTGGATTTGACTGACAACAGGAACTTTCTGTTTGGCAGTAGGAAAGGAAGGATCATGGAGAAACATTAGTTTTGTCATCCCTAAAGGAAGAAAGTAGCTCTTTCTCCCCCCCAGCTGCTGGTGGTCTGACTCTGAGCCAGGAAGGAGGAGGCTACTGAAGAATACAGGAAGTTGCTGTCCCAGAACAGGAAGGGTGAGATTTGTAAGGAGAGGGGAGAGTAAGCATACAGAGAAACAGAAGAGGGGACACAAAATAAGACATGATGGGAGTGGGGCAGTGCAATAGCTGTGGGGCGGCAGTGTTCTGGGAGACATGCTGGAGGTTGCGATGCTGCCCTATTTGCAGGCACCTCTCTGGTCTGATGGAGGAGGTTGCCTGTCTCCATGCTGACCTGGCTAAGATTCATGAAACCTCCTCCCCCACCCAGGGACCACCAGGGCCACTACTGCTACCTCAGAGGTTGCCAAGAAAGAGGAGCTGCTGGACCAAGGTGGTCTCAGAGATGGAGAGGCTGGTGGAAGAGAGTTGCATCCCTCCAGCTGCACTTCTCCATAATTCATACGCTGTTTGGGGGATAGTGATCCTCTATGGAGGCACCTGCAGTGCAGACCAAGGAGGATGCTGGGAACCTCCACAAAGGAGACCCACAGGAGGCTGGCATGGGACCCCACAGGGGAAGAAGCAACTCCTGGTGGGGGACTCAATCATTAGGGGCATAGAAGTGGGGGAGGAAGGGGAGAGGGAGGTAAGGTGCCTGCCTGGCACCATGGCTTGGAGGGACAGGATGTGAATCCTCAGGATCGTAGGAGCAGCTGTACGAGCAATGGAGCTGGATGTCATTGTCCACCTAGGGACAAATGACCTGGCTAGGAATGGGATCAGAGCAGTGCAAGAGGAGTTTGTAGAGTTGGGGTGGGGCCTTAGACAAACAGTGCATATGGTAACCTTCTTGGAGGTGCTGTCTGTCTATGGCAAGGGTGATGCTAGGGTACTCCTCACCATGGAATTAAATGAATAGTTGAAAAACTGGTGAGGAGCTCAGGGTTTTGGCTTCATTGGGGACTGGGGAGCCACCTGGAGGGATGCAGGCCTATACTGGCACGATGGTCTGCATCTGTCCAGGGGGATCCAGGATCCTAGGTGATAGGTTTAAATGCTTTATTGGCAAGAATTTCAACTAGCCAAAGGGAGAGGCAATAAAAAGGAGCAGGGAAATCACAGCCTCCCCCACAAAACACGGTAGTTAGTGAGGTAAATACCAAGGTAGAGAAGTCATTAGGGAGCAGGACAGAGGTAAATGCAAAAAAAGGCAAAGGCAGTAAGGACAGGGATGGGGCAGAAAGGGGTAAGGCCATCAAAAATTGGAGGGTGATGAGTACCAATGCCCGTAGTCTGTGTAACAAACTCCCTGAACTAGTGGCCTTGATGGAAGAGGGATGTCTGGATATTGTGGCAGTCACAGGGACATGGTACACAGAAAACCATGACTGGGATGTCAACATACCAGGATACACAATCTACAGGAGGGACAGGGTGGGTAAAAGAGGCGGAGTAGTAGCTCTCTATGTAAGGGAAGTGATCAAAGCAACAGAACTAAAGAGTAAACAGGGAGCAGATGAGGCATTCTGGGTCACCCTGGAGACAGCAAATGGCACCACAATCCGCATAGGGGTTGTATACAGGCCCCCATCTCAGGGGTAGGGAATGGACAAGGAAATGATAGTAGGCATCCTTAGAATGGCAGAAAAATGGGAGATATTGTTGATGGGGGACCTGAATATGTCAGATGTTAACTGGAGCACCTTTGCTGCAGGCACATCCCAGAGCAGGGTCATTCTTAATGCCCTACAAGGGGCATGCCTCAGACAGCTAGTACTGGAACCCACTCGGGAGGGAGCAATCTTAGACCTGGTACTCTCAAATGAGGATGGAGAAAAAATCTCAGATTTAGAAGTGGGTAGCCATCTGGGACCACAAAACAGTGTGGTTCACAATAAAAACAGCCGTAGAGTCAAGCCATACAAAAGCAAGAGTATTGGACTTTAGGAAGGCTGACTTTGGGAAAATGAGAGAGTGTCTCAGAAAAGCACTAGCAAACAAGCAAGAAGGAGGGATGGAGGAACAATGGAGATTAATCAAAACAGCCATCACAGAGGCAACAAGCCTTTGTGTGAAGCAAATCAACAAAACACAATGAAGGAAAAAATGCTATGGTTCTCAAAAGAGGTGGCAGGGAAGGTTAAGGAGAAAAGGATAGAATTCATGAAATATAAGGAAACACAGAAGGAGCAGGACAGAGAACTTTATCAGTTAAAGCAGAAAGAGGCAGGGAAGGCAGTCAGAAAAGCAAAGGCCCAAACCAAGGAAAGAGACGAAGAAGAATCAGCATTTATATAGTGCTTTCCATACACAGTGTATCCCAAAGTGCTTTACAGGCAATGCTAGACTGCTAGTGAAGTGACTGAATGCGCAGTGGTGGCCATATCGCACATCATCACCCACACACAGCCTGGATAAATGCATGAACTGGTTTATGGGAAGGGGAATGTTGGCCAGGACACCAGGAATGTTCCCTACTCTTTGTGAAGAGTGCCCTGGGTTCTTTTACTTCCACCTGGACACCCAACAGGACAACACCAGGATGGGCAGAAGGGACCTCGGTTTAACGTCTCATCTGAAGGATGGCACACCCCAGCAGTACAGCACCCCCCAATACTACACTCTGATGCCAGTGATTTTTAGGTGCAAGTCCAATCCTGGTGTGGGACAAGAATCCATGACCTTCTGATCCAGAGGCGGATGTGCTACCAACTGAGCCACCCTGACACAAAGGATAGCCAACTCTGTTAAGAAGGGGGATAAGACCTTTTATAGGTACATTAGGGAGTGAAGAAAGACCGATGGAGGGATACTGAAGCTTAATAAAGGTGAGGGAATGTGGGCAGATGGTGAGTGTGAAAAAGCAGGGATACTGAATATTCTGCTCAGTATTCACAAAGGAAGAGGAGGGGGAGGTACCTAAACCAAACAAGATTAACATTCTGGAGATGGGGGGCGATACTAGTCCATTTACAGAAGAAAGGGTTCTGAAAGAACTAGTAAAATTGAAGGTGGACAAAGCAATGAGGCCTGATGGGATTCACCAAAGAATTCTAAAGGAAGTAAGGGTAGAACTAGTGACACCGCTGACTATTCTCTTTAACAAATCATGGGAGGATGGGGTGGTACCTGAGGACGGGAGGAGGGTGGATTTGATTCCTCTTCACAAAAGTGGGAGCAGGGCAGAGGTAGGAAACTACAGACCAGTTAGTTTGACCTCAGTGGTAGGGAAAATGATGGAATCACTTCTGAAGGAAAGAATTGTTGAGTACCTAGAGGCCAGTGGGGTACAGGACCCAAAGCAGCATGAATTCACAGTGGGAAGGTCATGTCAGATGAATCTAAATGATTTATTTGACTGGGTGACCAAAGTAGTAGACCAGGGATGGGGCTGTGGACATGGCCTACCTAGAGTTTAGCAAGGCATTTGATACAGTATCACACAAAAGATTAATATCAAATTTGCCAGCCTTGGAGTGGGTACCAAGGTGGTAGCCTGGATAAAAAATTGGCTGGACAACAGGATGCAAAGGGTAGTAGAAAATGGAATCCACAGTGAAGAAAGGAGGGCTACTAGCGAGATACCACAGGGTTCAGTACCAGTACTGGTCCTTTTTAATGTCTTTATAAATGACATTGCAGAGGAACTGGAAGGAAAAGTATGTCTCTTTGTAGACGAGACAAAGATCTGCAACAGGGTTGATACACAAGATGGAGTGGAAAGGATGAGAATGGACTTGGCAAGGTTGGAGGAATGGTCAAATGTAGGGCAGCTTAGATTCAATTCAAAGAAGTGCAAGGTAATGCACCTGGGAAACAAAAACCCAGGGGAAGAGTGCACAATGGGGGGTGAGATACTGACAACAATAAAAATGGAAAGGGACCTGGGGATAATTACATCAGATGACCTAAAGGTGGGCAAGCAATATGAGAAGGCAGTAAGGAAGGCTGGGGGAATACTGGGATGCATAGGGAGAGGCATCAACAGTAGGAAACAGGAAGTTGATATCCCTCTGTATAGACAGTTGGTGAGTCCCTATCTTGAGTACTGTATGCAGTTCTGGAGACCCCATCTCAGCAAAGACATAGACAGAGTGGAGGCTGTCCAGAGGAGGGCAACTAAAATGGTGCTGGGTCTGCACCAGAAGACATACGAAGAGAAACTAAAGGAGCTTAATATGTATACCCTTGAGGAAAGAAGGGAGAGGGGGGACATGATACAAACTTTCAAGTACCTCAAGGGAATCAACAAAGTCCAAGAGGATAGTATCTTTCAGAAAAAGAGATGTGCAAGAACAAGGGGGCACAATTTGAAGATAGAGGGAGGAAGGCTCAGATGTAATGTGAGGAAGTATTTTTCACAGAGAGGGCAGTGGATGCATGGAACACCCTTCTTGAGGAGGTAGTGGAATCAAGAACAGTGGAGGAATTCAAGAATGCATGGGACAGACATAAGGCAGTCCTAGTGGGGGGTAGGAGGAAGTAGGCTGTTGGTTAACTAGGATCTGCAGCTAATCCGTTAGGTAGGAAAATGGGCAGTGGGCCAAGTGATCCTTATCTGCTGTCAAATTCTATGTTTCTATGTTTCTAATTCAGTACCACACCAAAGAAAAAAATAGGTCATCTATAAAACATCTATACATTTGTATATTTTTGAGATACGGGTTATTACCATCATCCTGTATTACCAATTTATCCCACAGTCCTATGTATAAGTCCTAGATATAAATTAGTGTAACTTGGGGCTAAGGACGCCCATGTTGCTGTTACACAGTATCCTGTGATCTGTAAGTAATGTTCACCACAAAATAGAAAATGATTGCATGTTAAAACAATCTCTGTACATTGAATTAAAAAAAAATCAATGAAAGTATCTGACAAATCATGACCTTGCATAAGGAAATAACAAAGTGCCTTCATGCCATCCTGGTGTGGAATGTTTATATATAGTGCCTCCACATCTAGGGTGACTAACAGCCAAGACTCCTTGACTGTCAGATTCTCCAAATAGGCTAATATGTCTATATCAGCTGAATCCCTTATATATGAAGGGAATTTGGATATCGGGGGCTTTGCATAATGATCTACAAAGCATGAGAGGGGTTCCGTGAGGAAGACTATGCATGCCACTGTCGGATGTCCTGATGGATTGCTCAGCATCTTATGGATTTTTGGTAACACATAAAACATGGCAAGCACAGAGTTCCCCACAGTAAGCTGTTTTCTAGTTTCTGTACTAATGATCCCATCATCACAAGCTTGCTTTAACATGTCATCAACTTGGATTTTAAGGTTACTCTACAGTTTCATATACACCTGGGTGTTCCTCATTTGGCCTATTAACTCATTCTAATATGTAACTGTGTCTAATATCACAAGCAAGCCCCCCCCATCTGCTCTTTTAATTGTGATAGTTGAATTACACCCTAGGAACCTCAAAGCCTCCCTTTCCTGTCTGCTGATCTTGACAAACCCATTTGTACTTTGACTTGCTAGGAAAGTTTCTATTTCCTTTTCACCCAGATCTTCAAATACAGCCACTGATTGGGGTGGGGGTGGGGGCTGGGGACAAGAAGTAAACGAATTAAATAAAACCCTTGATTTCAGCCCAACTAGCCCCACTAACCCACTAAAAGGAGTTGAATCTATCTGGTTCAACCTTAGTTTGTTGGAAGAAATGTAAGAGACTCAATTTTCTGGTACATTTATACAGATCTATAATGCAGGTGAATTGGGATATACTGTTTGTGGGTACAAATGATAAACCTTTCTGCAAAACAGTTAATGCATCTCAATAAGGACAAAGGATGCGATATTTAGCACTGAACTGGAAGATCTCTGTATCTCCCTCGTCCCCTGGTCCAGTGTGTCCCTCTCTTCCTGTGGAATGTCTGTCCCCTTGATTGCCACTCTCAGTTGCTCTCCCCATTTCTTTTCTGTCCACCTCTTCTTCTTCCTCTTGTTCTTCTCCCTCCCCTCCTGGACTGATGAATTTGATCTGGTTGTTCTGGATATTACAGATTACAAAGCATACTTTCTGACTGCTGAGTGGAAGTTAGGCAAAGTACCCTGGCATCCTCGCATCTCCCCTCTGGTGACTTCCCTCAAGAACTCCCACTCCTGCTGTGTCACTCAGGCTGTGACCACTAAGGCAGGACTGCTTGAGTGGGAAGTTCTAAAGAAGGGAAGAAAGTCCAAGTCCTGCCCTGGTGAACAACACAGACAACACAGACAGGGCACTTCATGCAGCAGTTCCTACTGTTGGAATTAGGCAGCCTGGTAACTATTGGGAGGGAGAGCCACTTGGACCACTAGTTCCCAACCCCCTCAAAGATAGTGGCAGGACTGTGTGGATGGTAACTTAGAACCCCAGCTGACAAAGGTGGTGGCAGGTCTGCATGGATGGTCCAGGACAAGAAAGCCTTATGGAGGAAAAAGGCAGTGGTGGCGAGTTAAGCTGAGATCCTGAGTCAAAGTCTCACTCTGGCAAAAGTGCGCACAGTGCTGAAAGTGCACTAGACACAGCAAACCCTGCTCCTGGGATTAGAATTAGGCATCCGTGTGACTGTTGGGAGGAAGATCTGCAAAGATCACTGGCTCACAACCCCCTTGAAGAGGGTGGCAGGTCTGCGTGGGGGGTCCATGGCAGAAATTCTGAATTGAGAAAAAGTTTCAGTGCTGTGTTAAGAAGCTGAATTCCAGACTCCAAGTCCTGCCCTTGGCAAACATAGTGCACAGTGCTGATAGGGCACTAGATGTAGCAGCTCCTGCTGTTGGAATTAGGTAGACTGGTGATCACTGGGAGGGGGAGCCCCTTACATTTGGAGAAGGTAGTTCCAGCTGCATGGTGAGATCAGCCCTCTTTCTCTGGTCATGTGTGACAGTGGTGTTAGACCAGATGTGGTTCAGCCTTTCAAACAGTCTAAAAGAAAATAATTGTGCACCATTACAATAGAATGGCTCTTGGGTTCTAAGTGAGCTATCAGCTGCTCCTCTTGTTTTTTTCTAGGTTCCCTTATCCTGGATATTTTTGCCCACTCCTGCCCAAAACTGGACTTTAAGAAGTTCTTCAGTGCGCAGGAGCATAGATTTGCCACCACCAAACAGTAGTAACCATCTGAATAGTGCGGATATCTGAAATATCCCTACCACCACCACTGCCAACCCAGCTCTGAACTGTAGGGCTTTTTTGGTGCATGCCACGCCCTGAAAGGACATCTGATTTGAGACATCACTAATGTCTGCCCCAAATTGGGGAGCCTTTAAATGGCTCATTGTAACTGCAGAACCCAGATTTGCCAGTGTCAAACAGGAGAGCCCATCTGATGGGTGAGGGCAGTCAGAAGAGCACCCCACCACCATCACCTCCAATTTCACTCTGACTATTGATACAGTATGAGCCAGTACTCAAAGGGTCATGTGTCTGGTCAGTAGCTAGTCATGCTGCAGATCCAGTACATCCCCAACCCCTGCCAACAATTTAGCTTTAAAAGACTTACTGGAGTAACAGGAGTCTGGATTTGCTGTTGCAGAACAGGAGGGACCTTCTGAAGAGTACAGGCAGTCAAAAGATTCCCCCATCACCACCATCAACCAAAATCAGAACATTTGCATCTTTAGTCATGACCCAGACCCTGGAGGGTGACATAATTGTTCTGCAACCAATCAGGCTGTAAGCTCTGGGACATCACACACTCCTGCCCTTTATATGGTTAATAGGACAAAGTAGTCAATGTCATAGCAGTCTATAGCACCATGTTTGGCACACAAGGGCATAAGCCTGGGGAGTCAATAGCTGGCAGGCAACACTGCAATCTTTTGCTCCAGCTTTACCGGATTGCTTCAGCTTTACAGGATGATTATTTTATCAGAAGACCACGCTAAACAATTGTTTATTCAATCTGGGTATCTCTCGATACTGCTATCTAATTCTTTCATTTACTGCAGTCTTTTACCTCTCTCTATGACACACTGTGGAATTCTGTTGTATATTACATATATAGCCACATAATGCTCACCCAACTGATCTAAAATGGTCAACGTACAGGCCTAGTTTAAACACATAACATTATGGATGTAGCAGTATATTACAATGAAATTCTGCAAGTCTTAGTCTTTAGTCAGCTCCTTAGCTTGAGGATTGTACGTCAATCCTGCTCATATATGCTGTTCTTGGTTACTTTGGATTAATTGATCTCTGGGCCCATAAATGCAATAAAAAGTACCTTATGCGGACAGTGGTATGGTAATAGGTTTGAGACTGTGTGTCCTTGTAAAGCTGGCATCTTGCCTAGTCTTAGGCTTGAATGGTATACACTATATTAAAACCAAGGCAATTCTAGGGGGTACAGCGCAGGACAACAAAAATGATCCTGGATTGGGAGACAGACCATATGAGGAGAGACTGAGAGAGCTCAATATGTATACCATGGAGGAAAGAAGGGAGAAAGGGGATATGATTGAGACCTTCACATACCTGAAGGGTTTGAACAAAGTAGACACCAGGTATATGTTCAATCTGAAGGGTGGAAGGGAAATCAGGAGACACTCCATGAAGTTGGAAGGGGGCAGGTTCAAGATGGAACTGAGGAGGCACTATTTCACAGAAAGGGTGATGGCAGGGTGGAACACTCTGCCAGAGGAAGTCATATTGCTGCACAGTGTTGGGGGCTTCAAGGGGGTGGGACAGATTTAAGGGGGGGGTACAAATTGGGAGAGGTGGGAGATGGGGGAGGGTATATGAGGGAGAAGGGGCAGCTGCAGTCTAATGGACTGAAGTGCAGCACACTCAATCAGACTAGATAGACCGAGTGGCCTGTATCTCCTTGCAATTTCATATGTTCATATATGTTCATAATTCTACTAAGCAGTATTTATAGTTCACCAAAGGGGCCTCTTGATTTAGATGTCTTTAGACATTCTCTTGGCTCCATTATTGGAAGATACAACCATATGATGTTCTTGTTAAAATCCTTAACCTTAATTGGTTATGAAAGGGTTTATCAGAATACAAATAGAAGCTTTCCAACTTAAGTATCTCCCAAATGATCACACTACTAACTAGACTCAACCATACCACCAGCAACCACAGCCTTCCAAACTGAATTTTTTTCTGCCCTGAAAGAATCTCAACTGCTGTTGTGTATTCAATCTGCTTCAGTGACCATTCCATCATTTCATATTATGAAGAGTCATACTAAGAATCGATGAGACAGATAAAGGTTGTAAGCCCATATTACTGTTCATGCATCTCAGTGCTAGTAGCCCCTTAAGTAACCTCTTATCCATGCAGATCATGGCCCAATCTTATGTAAGAGGAACTGAGGCACAAGGACTGACCACCACTCAGGAACAAAGGCAGCATTTTTGAAAATGGGAAATACATGAATCCAGTACTCTCTAGCCACTTTGCCATAATCACCATTTGTATTTACCTCTCTGCTACAAGGAACTTTATTTACTTAACACTGCTTCAGGAGCATTATATGAAGGACTGTTTTTAGATGTAAAATCTAGTATTGTAAACCTGCATTTGATCTGTAGCACCAGACTCTGCTTTCTCTGACCCGATATCAGGCTCCCTCAGAATCATTTCCAGCCTGCTTCTTTCTACAGGTCTTTTGTTTCATTATTTACTGCAGTATTAGTGGTACCTGAATCAATTCTAGCCTGACATTTTCTACAGGTCTTTGTAATTATTTATTGTAATAGTAGTGGTGCCACAATCAATTCTAGTCTGCCTCTTTCTACAGGTTCTATATCTGTGGTGCTATTTCATAAGTGGTATTGCGATTTTACAGTCGATTTTATAGTTGTGCAATTTTGTTAGTTTGTGCCTGATTTCTGTTTCTACCTCATTTATCTCTGTCTGTTTGACTCTGTCTCTACCTGCCTAAGCCTCTAACCTCTATCCTCTCTCCTTCTCCCTCCTTAGGACCTGCTCTGTTGTCCCTGGACCCTTGCATTATCTTCATGAGCCCCTGCTTTTTTTCTCTTGGGCTGCCTTGCCACCTGAAGATCACGGCCCAATCTTAGCTATATTCCCACTGATGATTCACAGCAACTCCCCACCTGTCTCCCACCACATACACCCTTGGTTATCATTTCTTATATAAGCACAGGTTAAGGGGTGTAGCCATTGGTGCGAGATACATGCGTGCTATGTTTTGTGAACAAAAACCTATCTTCCCTTCCTGCCATATGCAGATTATACTGTGCAGCCACTAGAATGCGACAATCCTATAACTATAGCTATGTTATAGCTATATACACTTCCTGCTGAACTAAAATAACACCAGTGCAAACCAGCCCTAGGAACATTTAGGGTTATTATTAACTTTTAGGGTTATTATTTACATATAGGGCTGTTAGCAATTTCTCCCCTGTCTCCTAGCCCATCATAATTATCCCTCTATCTGGATAAGCCTAATTCCATTTTAAGATATTGTTAATAACTCCCTTAATTCATACCCCCTCTATACACAGCATGTGTCAAACAAATATAATGAATATCCATCTAACCATTGTGCTCTAAATAACCTGCTCTTTCTTGGTATATCTTCACCAAGACATGCATAACATAGGGCTTACAAGTGACATACCTTTCACGTATGGACCTATACCACTAAGCCCTAACTCTCTCATAAGAGGCACTACCCATGCATTTCCCTCATCCCTGGGATTACTAGCTATGGCCCAATGTAGTAAGATGATACTAAAACTGCCTCGGGTCAAGACAGTCCACAAGTTACCATTTCTTTCTTCACCCTGTACTCTGTCCCAGACTTGCCTTTTGCTACTATCTGGTGAAATTGATCTGAACCCTGGTCCTAGTATGATGGTGAACTCAAACCCCCTTTCCCCTAGTCCACAATGGTCCAATGCTAAGGGTTTAAAATTAGCCCATATGAACATACAGAGTCTCAAGCATAAAATGGTGGAACTCGAAGCCTGGGTCAATCATTACAAGCCAGACATTTAATGCATCACAGATACCTGGCTAAAGCCCTTCATTTTGTTACATGAAATCTCTCTATTTAACTTCACCACTTACAGAAGTGACCGAATTGCCAAGCAAGGTGGGGGGTGCTGATCTACACCAAAGCCGAGCTGGCATCCAGTGAACTACCTGGTTTGAATCTTAATTCATCTGTTGAACACCTATTTGTCTCAATCACCATCAGACACATCAAATAGTTTTCTATAGCGTATGCCCATCTACCTCCCAACCAAGCTTTCTCCTCATACTCTGATTTCTTCAACAACCTGGACAAAATCCCTCCCAGAGATATTATACTTAGTGGGGACTTTAACCTAGACTGGTATGGCCCTAATAAAACTAGTTATCTATCAACACTCACTTATGCTAAACTAGTGCAAATAGTCCAACAACCTACTAGACTCAATCTGAAAATAAGCAACCATAGCCTGTTGCATTGGATATTAACAAATAATACTCAGAATGTTAAGGAAGCAGGAGTTTTCCCTGATGCCCTAAGCAACCACTCCCCTACCTTCTGTGTCTGGAGGAATAACTTTAATAAACCCCCACCCTCCTAAAATTATAAAGGTACGGGACCTGAAAAACTTTAGTACTAATGCTTTTCTACAAAGTCTTAACTCAGTAGACTGGACCCCCATCACTACCCTTCCTGACATAAATTAGGCACTAGATTATTTCTCTAACACCTTCTCCACCATCCTTGACTCCCATGCCACTCTCAAGACAAGGAGGGCAAAAGGAAACCACACCTCCTGGCTTTCTCAGGAAATAAGACACCTTATGCAATCTCATGTCAAAGCTTGGAAAAATTTCAAAAAATCACAACACTCAGCTGACTGGCTATCTTATCTACAGCTGAGAAACACCTACAAAGTAAAAGCCAATAAATCCAAATGTGAATATTTCTGCTCCTTACAGGAGAAAAAGCTCACTAACCCAAAAGTCACAAATTAACTACTTAATAAAAGGAAAGGAAACGTATCCTCCCACAATCCATGTTCACTAAAGGTACTCTCCTGTCAAGCCCTTATGAGATAGCTTACGGCATTAATCTTTTTTTTTTTTTTTACAGATCTGGCCAAATACAAATCCAATCTACCCACTGCTCCCCATAATATAACAGCCTCTAATCCTATCATCTCTCATCCCCCTTTCCATCTAAAACTCATCTCTAGGTCAGAGGTTCTTAAATGATTTAAGGTCTTAACCCTAATAGTTCCTCAGGATTCGACTCCCTTCAGCAAAAATTCCTCAAGTTAGGATCACCTGCTATTGCTCTCCCATAAAACACTGTTAATCAACAAATCCTTACTCACACAGACTATATCAAACAATTGGAAAACAGCAGTAGTTATCCCCATGCACAAAAGTAGTCCCACAAACCTAATAGAGATGTATAGGATAATCTCTATATTATGTCCCTATGCTAAAATACAAGAAAGAATCCTCTACAATCAGCTTTACTCCTTCCTAGAGCAAACTTATGCTCTAACTGTCCACCAACACAGATTCTGTAAACTACATGGTACTGAATCTGCTCTCCTGAGGGTCACAAATGACATCTTTCAGGCTATGGATAAGGGTTATGCTACGGGCATGGTTTTTATGGATCTCACGAAAGCATTTGATCATGTTAATCATCAACTTCTCCTAATCAAACTCCTTAAAACAGGCCTTGACAACTACTCCTTCTCATGGTTAGCCAACTACTTGACCAACAGGTTACAATGTGTCAAATGGTCTGGTACTACATCATCACTGTCCCCCATTACCAATGGAGTCCCCCAGGGATCAATATTAGGTTGTGTATTATTTAACATTTTTATAAATTAACTTCCTTTAAACTGCAGAGGGGCATCAATACAGCTTAATACAGATGATGCCAAAGTCTACAGATCCATGAAGGATATCTCCTCTCTCAACGCTAATCTGGAGAAGGATTTCCAGCTGCTGGAGGCATGGTTCAAGAATAATGTACTGGTACTCAACAAGAAAAAAAGTAACACCATGCTGTTCCACCACACCTCATTTGAAATATCTACCATCCTCCCTTTGTTGTTAAGACCTCAGATGGTGTGGTGCTGGAAGCGGGTAAAATCCTTCAAATAATTCAGTGTAATCCTCAACGAGCTCCTATCTTTCGAGTCACACATGGAGAAAGCTGTAAAATCCACTCATCAGAAACTTGGCCTATTACACTGTACAGCCCCCTACACTGCATTCCAGAAAGACCATAGCTACTGCAACTCTACTCCCAGGCCTCCTTTATGGAACCCCGCTTACCTACATTGCCAAATCCTCAATTATAAATTATAAACAAACTTAGATAAACCTATCACAGAAAAGCTTGATTCACTGCAACCACCCAGGCTCATACCCACCACTGTGTAGTGCTTAATTTCTTACCTGCTGACATTTAAACCTTTCAGAAGGTCCCTCCAATCCTCCCACTATCCATTATTAAGTCTACTCAAGACTTGCTTAGCAACAGGTAAGAGATCCTTCTCATTTGCAGTCCCTCAGCTATGGAATATACTCCCACAAAGGTTACTTTCCTGTATGTCTCTTCCTCAGGTTAAAAAATACTACTAAGAATTGTTCTTTCCTCCTCCCATTTATAACTGTACTTAACCTCTTCTTTTATCTACCCCCTCTTATTTGTAACTGCAATCCTCTCCTATAAAATCTGGCCCTCTCCCCTACCCCTTTCCTCTCACTTTCTTCTTCAGCTAAGAGATATTTAATCCTTGTCCATTTATATAATGTCTCCTCATATGACCTCACTGTATATGACAGCATGCAAATATGTATATGCAACATAGCTAGTCTATGATGTTAATAATGATCAGCAAGTTTTGTTACATGATGCGTGGTGCTTTGGAAATACTTGCTTTCATATTGGAGGACTTGTGTCCTGATTTTTCTGCCATAAGAAGGGGCAGTACCAACTTTATTCCCTTTGTATATAATGCCTGGGAATTATTTGCCAATAAATTACTCAATGTGTGCAACAACATGCACAAATCAGAACATACAGTGTCAAAGACCACCATTACCCCTAGATCTCTAAGATGATTATTCAGTTGTTCACAAAGGGATGCTGCTTGTGTCAGATTTAGAAAGACAATATCCCTCAATGACAGGCAGTGTTATAGAAACAATTGGAATCTTTATAAACAGGTAGTAGCTAAAACACAGTGGACTACCACAATAACTACTGAGAGTAAAACAAACATTATTCCAGCATTATTTGATTGGGGTTAAAAAACCTACTTGGAAAGGAACCTTCAAAAACAAATTGATCAATTCTGGAACCCCCTCTGGAAACTTCATCTCCTGTCTTTTGGTCAGTCTGAATGCTATTAACATTCACTGCCCTAACATTAGCATCACCACTAAGCACAAGAACGCTTTGCTGGTGTCCATGGTTGGTGTCTCATCAAGCAACCCAGATACTGACCCCCATTTTCTGCCTAACTTTAACCTTCAACATATCACTATGGCAGAGGTCTTTCAAGCACTATAGGGTCTTAGCATAAATAAGAGTACTGGTGCTGACTCCTATGACTTGAAGCTTCTCAGCCTAGTAGAGCATCATATCTGAGCCCCAGTTACCATATGATTTAACTTCTTCCTTGTCTCTGGTAAGATGTGCAATCTGTAAGAAGGGGCCAAACAAGATCTCAATCAATAAAGACCTATTTTGGTCCTTCCTGCTTTCTCCAAGATTCTCTAAAATTGTGTTCACTCACAGTCGACTAAGCATCTCAATCTGTACAATCTGCTTTCTCCCATGGAATCTGGCTTCAAGAAGGGGTCATCCACCATATTTGCATTTGTGTAAGTTATCAATTGTCTCCAGATATCCATAGATGAAGATCAGTTCACTGGGACCTTCATCATGGAGCTCTCCATGGTCTTTAAAGTGGAGTATCATGTAATACTCTCACTCAGGCCCAAGACCCTAGTTCACAGCCACATAGCCATCAAATGACTCAAAAAAACACCTGAGTAACCAAGCCCAGCTAGAGCACATAATGTACAAGACATTAGTTCAGACATTGCTGTCTTAAAATCTTGGGGTCCCTGAAGTCTCAGTTCTTTGCCTTTACTGTTCTCCATTTTTAAATGACTTCTCAAAGCACAGCAGGAGGTGTACTTGACATATGTAGGCAGATGATGTCATACTCTATCACAATGCAATGACAGCATCTGAGATTAATCTAGTACTTCAATCTGATTTCAACACAATGTCCTCCTGGTTCATTAACAACCATCTAATCCTCAATTCAACCAAAAATTAAGTCTGTGGTGTTTGTATCCCAGAACATGCTAACTCATTCAGCTGATCCACTTGTAACAGCCATCATAATCACATACCAGATGGCAACACTCTTAAGCAAGTCAGCATATTCAGATATCTAGTAATCTGGCTTGGCGTATCATATTACGTAGGCACATTGATTGCATCTTGACAACTGTGAGTCCACAGCTCAACCTTCTGTACAGGGCAAAAAATTGTTTTACTGCTGACATGAGGAAGATGGTGATCTGCCACTTCATGCTCCCTTTCATTGACATAGGAGACATCAAATGCTGCTGTGAAAACAAATCCACTCTGCTGCCCTTGTACAACAAGTTGTGTGTGCTCATCCTCCCCTGCAGATAGGCTACTCATTATTGTCTGCAGTGTGAACAGCTTAAGTGGTCATGTTCCACAATCAGGTGTTACTACCATGGGCATTCTTTGCTGTACAGCAATCCTCATATTATCTCCTAGCCCACCTCAAACAGTCAAGCAGTGCTGATGCACTCCATTCAACAGCAGTACTTACCTTTTCAAATCACTGGAAGAAATATGAATTTGGTAGAAAGGCTTTTGCATTTGCAACGCTGGGCATCTGGACTGATCTCCCTCACCAGCTAAGGAATGTTACTAGCTTGCAAGTGTCCAAGTCCAGTCTTTCTAGCCACCATAAAACCACCTGCATTTTGTTTTGGTCCATAATACCATTTTCCCAAACATGATCATGCTGAATAACAATGCTCATGCTTTGTTTCCTGTGCCCCTCCAACCCATTTTTGAGCTTGCTTTGATTAGTGTTTGTATGTACATTTACAGTTTTATTTTTCCTGTGAATATTTTAGACAGTATGTAAATATTCCAGTAGAATTATGTTAACAAGTTGACTGCTGCAGTCCTCCCTGATATCCCCAAAAAATGAGTTACTGAATCTCATGAAGTATTCCAGTTTATAGTCATTAAAAATAATAATTAAATAAATAAATACATACACTGTCTACTATCTTTTTTTGTACCATTGATATCTATTCACAATGTTAATAATGTGTCCAGTTACTGTAGGGTTTCTTATTCCTATTAAATAACAGACCATCCACTACTTCCAAATGTACCATGGGAGGTCTAGTTATGACATGATCTTTTAACAAAAATATGTGTATCTTAATATGTTTTGCACAATAAATTAGGTGGATGGAACCATGTGGAAGAGCAAAAATGTATGCAGAGTCTTTGCTGGTTAGACACCTAAAGAATTAAGATCTAAGTTGAACTGTCCTGGAAGTATTAGGAAATTATGAAAAATATATAGACTGTTGTGTAAGATGTATGTGTTATCTAAATAAGATGTTTTTGTTTTTAATCTGAATAGATATAATGTGCATGCTTTGATACATTTCTTCATGAATTGCATTTACTTCAAATGACCTGGTTCTCTAGTTCATTTGCAACTGTGTTTTAATAAATCATCTCTGACCTAATCAAAAGATTCTGGTACCTGCATGACCTACTTCTCAACTGTTACCACCCCAAGAGAAAATTATCTTTATTGAGTAATTTATTTGTTTGCATACTTCTTCTGCTTTCAGTTGACATCCATGTACATCCTGATCTATCATCTCCCCTGTTACTTATTGCAGGTGTATTTATTGAGAGCTTCCTGTCCTTTGCACAATTTAACATCAAAATATTAATACCTAAATTTGATGCTGCACAGCAGTGGATCACTTCATACTTCATGGATTTTGTTATTGTAGTAGAAACATGGTTAAATAACAGAATGCATGACTCTGCCCTTACCTCAGCAGGCTACCAATTATGGAGGAATGATCATGAAAACTGAGGAAGTGGGTGGTAAAGTGCCTTTAAATATAATTAAAACTACATAGCTGCCCTGCCAGAATCCCAGGAAGTGAATGATTGTTTTCTTGATATTGCCATTGTTTATGCAAAGCAATTTTTATTAATTGGCTGTTACTGCCCACCTATGGCAATGTAGCAATAGCAAACAACTTGTTCTATTATCTTTTCCTAATCTGGGACTCTCACAATCTCCTTATCATGTGAGAGACAAATGTGTACTGGAACTCTCTGCAGCATTTCCTAACTATTTTACTAGACTTAGTTTTAGATTTGGGACACATACAGCTTATTAATAGCCCTGCTCATATGAACTATAAAACTATGGCCAAGGCTTCAGTGCTCAATCACATCTTCTTGAATAATCCAGAGATAATAAATGTTTACAGTATGTAATCCTAGCTTATACATTCAGTGACCATTAGGTTACCTACTGTATTCAATAGAGGATACATCCATCTAGTTTACCTGGATATAGCACACATATCTCTACTCTTGTAATGATTTGATTACACTTCCCTTTTGACAGATCTGGAAAATCTTAAATGGGATAGGCTACAGATAATTCCAACTATTGAGGCATAGTCATGGGGATTCTTTAAATGTGAATTTCTAATTATCTGTAACAGCCATGCACCACTTTGCACTAAATAAAGTAAACTCCATCATGTGCCTAGGTGTTCTTTCCACTTACACAAATCTTAGAAAGTCAGAGACATAGCTTAAAAAAAGCTCAAAATAAATTCAGAAAGTCACTATTGTTATAAAGATCTCAGGATGTCACAGCTAAAAAAAACTTCCCTTTTTCAAGGACAAACTTGCAAATTCCCACAATGCCAATCAATGCCCCTTTCAAAAACGGTTAAATAGCTTGAATCATAGCCATCAATCTGATATCTACCCAATTCCTTTAAAGGTCCATGGCCATTATACTGAATGTCCGAATCAAATAATTGTGGCTTGTAATTTATACTTTTGTGGTTCACCCATTCCAGTGCAACAACAAAAAGTGCAATGGACATCAGGGTGCCAGCACAATGCTGACGGCAATCATCGCACATGGCCATTGTGCTACCCAACCCCAGTTGAGCCCAATGCCCCAGGGCAAGTGTAGGCTGCCCCCCACACCCCAAAACTTTCATATAATCACTTCCATGTTGGAGGTGCATGGGGCAAGGGACACAACACACCTACAGCCCTGTCCATTGTGAACACTGCAAAATCCAGTTCACCTGCCTGACAGACAAACTGGTTGTGGTGCCACATTATGACACCCTAATGAAGTCACTGCTATAATGGTATACACACTTTTCTGAGTCCTATAATATTTTTAAGCCTCAAGACTCTCTGGATTTGCTTATTTCTTCTGATATCCAGTCTTTCTTTTTTTCTAGCACAAATACATTCTCAACATCAGCTTTCAGTCCCCAGGTGAAACTCAAGGGATTGTTCTCATTAAAAGCTAACAAAGTGATGGCTGTGATGAGATAGATAATAAATTATTTTCGTACACTGTCCTGGTCATTAATCTCCCTCTAATTTATTTGTCTAACTTTACTCTTGCCTCTGGAAACTTTTATCCTAGTTTGAAGATGGTTCAGGTCATTCTCATATAGAGTGGCGGTATCGCTTAATATGCTCTAACCTATCTGAGTGACTCAATTAGTGTGACTCAGATTGGGTGACTGTAAAAATGGTGACATGCACAGAAGGGAGACTGCAAGAACAGTGACCGTGTGTGCATACAATAACGATGATTGTGTCTGTGAATGCAATAGCAGTGAATGTGTCTGGGATTGGTGAAGTTTGCCTTATTAAATATTGTGCTGTCTCAAATGTAGTTATTGAAAGACAGGAAGGTGCATGGGGCAGTGCCATCCCAAATTAAAAGGGAGGTGCTATGTTAAATGGTTAAATGGTGTATATAAATGTGGGACAGAATATAGGGTATTTTAAGACCTGCAACAGATGTGGTGTTGCTGTGGTTTTGTGGTCTTGTGTGATTGTTAGGTAGGCTGGTAGCTAGTTAGTTAGTGATGTTTGACTATGTAGGGTTCAATTATGAGTGCCTGCATGAGTCTGAGTGTGTGTGTGTGTGTGTGTGTGTGTGTGTATGTGTGTGTGTATGTATGTATATATAGTATGCGTATGTGTCTGTGTATGTGCAGGCTTTTGCCATTTTTACTTTATTGCGGCATTACCAGGTGTGTCTCATTTGGATTCAGAGGTTGTTTTTGTTGGTGGTATAAGAGGAGTGTGCTATGCGGCTATGGTTCTGAGGTGCACTGTTTGTTGGCAATGGCTGTAGAGTTCCTGAGGAGCCAGAAGGGGAGACTGCTCCTTCTGCATGTGCATTTTCTCTATCACAAAGGACAGTGAGGTGGCTAGGAAGATTTATTGGAGGTGCACCAATTATCATAAGTATAAGTGCCTGACTTGGGTGCACACAGTGGCTGAGAAAGTGGTGTGCAGTTTAATTTTGGGTTTGCCAATTTTGATGTTAGCCATACAGTGAATGGGTTGATTGTGGGGTCGGCATTATGTATTTGCCCATATTCCTGTTGCCTATATTTTTTCATTTTATCACATGGAACCAGAATGGCAGGGACTCAAGTCCTTTAAGTAACTATAAGTCTAGCTCCTTTTCTACTCATTATCTCTAAACTGTTGGAGAAGCAGATGTCAAGCAAATTATTACATTCTTATTAGACAATACTCTCAGCCCCAACTAGTCCAGTTTTAAGCCCAAATTTGATACCTCTGTTATGTCTATCACCAGTGACATACTAATGACCATGGATCAGTGTTTAATGGTTAGGCAATTTTCCTTGACTTAAGCAAAGCATTTGACACTGAGTATGATAGTGTTATGACAAAAAAAAAAGTGTAATTATGGATTTGATCCTTCTGCTGTGCAATTGGTTCAATGCAATCTAAGCAGTCATCAATAGTTTGTAGCCATCATGGTACAATATCTAAATCTAGGATCTTTCTACTAGTGTCCATGGTTCAGTATTGGGTCTTCAGTTATTATTGTTCGTTTGTTTTTTAAGCATAAATTTTTATTGTTTTCTTACTCATTACCATTAGACAGTATACATGTAGATCCAAAACAACAAAGATTGTAGACAGTGATTGCATACCACATAAAATAGAAACACGGTAACACAGCACAAAAACCCACTTCCTTCCTAAATAACATCCCAAAAGGAACCAAGGATTATACATCAAAACACTAATTATTGAGATGACTCATAAAAACAGTCAGTCAATCACACAATTTACCAAAAATGAAAGACAATGGATGTCTTTGGCCATCTAAAAATGTCCACAGTCCTGGACCTCCTGTAAGGATATCCTTCTGTGAATGTGCTGAAGACAAAATTCTTGTGGATTCAGTTATTATTGTACATTAGTAATCTAGCAAACTCTCATTTTCAAAAACACACATATACACTAATGACACAATTATGTACTACAGTGCAAAATATCTGCCTAGTATTCTAGCCTTTTAGTAATCTGCCTATGTCAACATTCAGCACTTTTTGTATACAAACAACTGGTTCTTAATTCTAAGAAAATGTAAGCAATGCTTTTCAGCTCCCCTGCCTTTCTAGGAATGAATTCAGAGAAGTAATCCTGTCTACTCTGGAAACTTTGGTTTTGAGTGTGGTGCAATGTTATACATTCTTGGAAATTTGATTAGACTTGTTTAGAATGGGAAACAGACATCAATCATTTAATTGCCAAAAGAATAATAATAACTAGCATTCTTTATAAAGAAATAAATGCCTTTCTAAAGAAACCAGACTGAAAATTGTCAACACATAGAATCTACTTTTGTTTGACTATGGGAACATACTATTTGGGCAGACTGCTAAGTTGCTGTTAAACAAACTTAATATAATGTACAATAATACAGGGATGCTTTATATTGTCAACTTTGTGTGATTTTCATCACGGCAATGTTTATCATGAGCTTGAGAGAACTTCTCTGGCTGATGATAGATGCCTTCTTCTGTTGTTGCTTTCTCTCGGATGTGTAAAAGATGGTGCCTCATCTTACATATGAAAACTGCTTAAAACTAAGATTGCTCAGTCTAATCTAACATCTTCTGTTAACCATGAAGTGGTAACGCTGGCTACTAAAGGCAACTATTGAAGGTATACCTTTTGCTGCATTAGTCTTTCTTTCTACAACTATAGTACTTACACAGTCTGCTGGTGTCCCAATAATGAGCATTTTACTTTTATGTCTCTATAATCTCACTGGGTTAGGAGTCAAGCTAGTATTCCATCTAACTGCTACTGAATTGACCTGCATAGTTAGTATGTATAAATCATGTTCCATATTATTGTATTAAAATTATTTTATTAATTATGATGGTTCAACTGCAAACCCGATTGAAAGCCATGATACCCAAACTACAACATTACTTCTGTCAGCAGATGTGCAGGGCCTTGTGGGGATTGTTGTTCTAAGCCCCAGATACAAATCCACAATGGTGGCACATCAGTTCCATTGTGTTTGTGTCATCTGAAAAAAAAACAAAACAGCTATATATTGTTTGTCCTATCTGATGATGCTGTCTTTGGCTGTTTATGTAGTTTTGTCCATTTACTGCAAGGGAGGGTGGTGGTGAGTTTGGGTTGAAACTCTAACACCACAGTTCCTTACTTTTTTGGGGTTTAGTTGAACCCTAACTGGTTTATTGATATCGTATTTTTTTGTACAATTAATTTCCTTTCTCTTGGGATAGTGGCATTCTATTCTAAATCACACAGGTTCCTTTGGATCCTTTGTGAATAGATGCAGATGTGCAAGGCCTTCTGGGCCCTGTGCTAAGGGAACAGTCAGTCTGTTTGCCTGGGGAAGTTCAAGGCCTCTGGGCCCTATCCACCAATGTGAATAGTGATGAAGAGGTGCACAGCCAAGAGTACATCTGGGTGCAGAGGTGCAGGCCCCTCTGGGCCTTCTTATTCTGTGCAGTGGAGTGTGTTGTAGAGGTACTGAACCCTCTAGACCCAATGCCAAGAGAAGAGTTCTTTTCACTATATTATTACTTGATGCCTGTATGGCCAACGCTGTGTCATCTCTTCCCAGGTTGGGGGTGGTGCTGAATAGCAGCACCATCCCCCAGACTCATCCTATTTAGCTGGCTCACTGAGTTTGCCTTCAAACTCAGCTCACCTGCATGGGATCACAATGTATCACTCACTGGACCAAAGGCTGCCCCTACACACATTTCTCCATAATGTTTTTGACAATCTGACCCAACATCATGAACTTCATGACTAGAATATGCTAAATCCAACCCAAAAGATGGCTTTGCAGAGTGACTACAAAATCACCTTTTGACCTCTTTTTGAAAATTCACACCATCCTCTTTTATGATGTAGGGTCATGGCAACAGTATATTGAATATTTGGGATTAAATAATGTTAAACAGACAAATTATGGGTAAGTGTACGTAAGGCACAAAAAATCACATGTGTATGTTGCAAGCCAGTACTGCATTACTGTACTTAATGTGGGACCTTCAAATTCCTAGATCACACTTAGCAAATTTTAACCATTCATAAAACAAAAATTATAGGTTTGCACAAAAAAGTGTCCTTCTATCAAAATCTCCATACAGCCATAAACCTTTTTTTTTAGTTTGCATGAAAAATCTTGAGTTGCACATAATAAGCAGCCAAAGAATTCTTAGTCTGCATATTATAATCTTCTCTATGCACAGAAACAGTTTTTTTTTCTTTTAGTTTACACAGATACCAGAGAGTTGCACTCAAAAGCATGACCAGATAATCAATCTGGCTGAAAAAAACAAGCATTTCTGGTGTGCCTAAAAGGTTCTTTGGTTGCACTGAAATGTGTGATCCAAGAATTTATGGCTCATAACACATAAATAGCCCATCTTAGTGTTTTGTATAGCTCTTGCTCAGTTTACACTCTTAGTCAGTTCATGGCAAAGCTGGGAGGAGTGGAGCAGCAAAATGGCACCACTATTGCTCTGCTCCATCAGACTGCTGCATCTCTAACTTTATTTTTATTAGATAGTAGAAGATTTGTTTCTTCTTTTCTGAGTTTTTTTTTTAATATTGGGGGGTTTGGATTAGTGCTTTTGAAATTTGATTTGGAAAAATTGATGAAAATAGATGGTATCCAATCCAATCCAATCCAATCCAATCCAAGTTTATTTATAAAAGCGCTATTTAAGCATATCATAGTGCTTGGACAAATCCTATTTAAAACAGATTAAAATGACCATAAATAGATAAAATACAGACAACAATATATCATGTAGGGATGATTAGGGAATAGCAATACAGCATTCCTTGTCCATTTTTCTCTCAATGCCCACTTCTTGAATTGACACTGAGTGATCTTTTATAGTCAGACTGCAACTGCTGTTTGCAGAAAATGTTTGGAAAGATTTAATAGGAGATGCTGGAGATGTTGCCAAAATTCTGAAACTGGAGCTCTTGTATTTATTTTAAGAGATGGGGTTTGGTGGTACTATAGGTGCTTAAGGTGTTCCACAGTCTGTCGAAAGAGAAAAAGAGATTTGCCGGACAACTGGACAACAGGAAACCAGGACAGCAGGAGTGGGATAAATGAATGGAGCTGAATACTGCTGCATTAACACACTATATATGCTGCAAGGCTCAAATTTCTTTTAATAAAAGTATACTAATGTTACTCCATATTTAGGGGGTCATAGTTCAATTTAATGATCATTAATTTTACTTTGCTTAGTGGCACAATTTTTCTGTTTTAATATACAGATGCAAAAAATGCTGATATAAGCACTAAGTCCCGAGTCTTGCAAACCCGGACCCTTGCGAGAGATAGAGATGGGTGTACTGGCCCTGGAGATATCCTATGGAACAATAAACTAATTCTAAAGAGACCAGGGCATATCTCATGCAAGTTACCTGTCCATTTACATTTACTTAAACTGTTCACTGCTTTGTGTGTGAGGAAATTATAGGCCTTTTTTTTTTAAATGTTGTTCTTATCTCCCCATGTAGAATGCTGAATTGGCCCATGGGTTTGCTCTGAATCCCTTTACACAGAACTCCCCAGACTGTAATAAATTTAAGATGCCTGTGGGGAGAAGGAGAGTTTGCCATGTTGGACACTGAAGATAAGGTGAGCTGGTGACAGCACATGTGGCTCAGATAAAGAGACCTGAATGGCTGCTAAAAAGAAAGTACTAATTCCAAATAGAGGAACTTTTAAAGTACAGATTTTTCAAAATTTCCTTTTACTTGATCGTCTTGAAATTTTATTAACTTTAATAACATAATGTTGATCAGGGAACTCCTATTAATGCAAAGAAACAAAGCTGATCTGGAGTAATCGGCCTGTTTCTGTCTGTAGTCCATGATTCATTATATGTTCTGTGCCATTTTCTTTGAGAATATTTCTGGATTAGAAGATAACGAATGAAATTACATTGAACCCATTATAAACTCCTGTAATGAACAGATCTTGAATTTATTTGTTTAGTTATGCATTTATTTATTACAAACAAATTAAGGAATTACTACTTTTAGAAAACAATAAAGAGTGTGCTTAAGGCTGTGGATACTGTTTAGTACTGCTTTTATATTATAGGTTTGTGTTTTTCTGTATTTATATTACAGGATAACTATTGAATAGACTGTTGATAGTCCTGTGTTAAAAGAGCTATTTAACCTGTGTGATTTAAATTGTTGATATAAACTTATGACCACTTTGGAACTATTGTTTAGAATTGTCAGTAACTAGATAGTTAGCATATTACTAAATCCTTCTATTTTCATCACCTAGGAATACATAATTATATAGCCTGATCTGTAGGAATATGTTTTCACATATCCAGAATTATTAAGTCTGATATTGGTTATGGTGTTTATTGTGGCAGAACATTTAAAGTGAGGATTCCCTTATAAGGTTAATGGATTGATTTTTGTGGGACTATAAAGGGGTTAATCAAGTGGGATGTTTCACTGGAAAGGAATATATTACATAAGCTGATGGCCAATGTCATGCTTTAATAAGAGTCTTGGTAACTGTGTGGTACAGTCACTTGTTGGACAATAGGATTCATAAAGTTGGATTAAAGGTCCGGTCAATTAGGTAGTGATAAAGTGCATGGGATCCTATATATAATGCCATAAACAGTGTGAGAAAGGAAATCCCTGTCAGGTAGGTTGTCATATTAGGTATGGAGCAGCATGCGCTGCTCAATACCTTTCAGAGCTTCCATGTGTATGCAGGCTCTATTTGATTGCATGCTTTGGCATAGCCAGGGTCTATTGGCCTCAGCCATGACACTTTTGACAAGGGTGTAGTAATCTCATGTTTTAATCTAAATCCTGCTTTATGGCTCTGATTTCATTGATCTGTTCCACCTTTAAGTGAAGTCCTAATGGCCAGTTGCCTAGAGGTGATATACACCAAATCCGGAGTGAAGGCGTATGAGTATTCTCCAGTCAGACTCCCACTGAAGGATATCCTTGACTGTTTGAGTTCTGTCTGAAGATGTTTCTCATTATGTAAACTTATGTAATACGTTTTTTTTTTAACTCAGCTTTATTTCATAAAATGATACAACATCTTTCATATAATAGAGCAATTGCATTCAATAACAGGTCTCTTGGCACATAAACAATCTGTAAAGCCTAGTATAGTTTTACAATCCAACTGTGACTCCCCAAGGGTGTCTTTCTGCCCTGCTTAAATGAATAAACAAAAGAGAAGAGAAAAGAAAACCAAATGGGAGGAAAAAAGGGTCGGGCAGACAGTTTGGGACAACTACTAGGCCATATCATATGTAGTCATAAAGATGATACTTCCCACACTAGGGGACTAACTCAACTAATATATGCTGAAAAGGTTCTGTCCACTAAAATAAAACTGATCTAGTAGTAATATTCAAATAATGAATTTTCATTGAGTACATACAAAGATAACTGTATAAACAAAATAACAGTTAAGGACCTAGAACTGGTGCAAACTTTTGGCTGCTCAACCGTTCCCCCCCCCACCCAAGTCCTGTAAATCCTCTGGTGCCCTTCCACTGCAGAGAAATCCACTTTCTCAACCCACCACAAAGCATTCCCCCCCTTTTCTCTGCTAAAGCTGGTGGTGGGGCAGCATTCCACCCCTCACCCAGCCACTTATTTGTCAGAAGAATCCCCCCTCCTCTATGTCAAATCTGGCTGACAGTTCCCATGGTTCCCCTCCCTGCCCTGCAACCTTATCTCCCACCCTCTCCATCTCTCATTGTGCTTCCTGGTTTGACGGCAAAGTTTGGCTGTCAGGGCTTCTATGAGAACTGCCTCTTTAACCCTTCTAACCCATTCCTCCAATGTAGGTGATGTTGGTTGTAGCCAGTGTGAAGTGGTACATTTCAGGGCTACCATGATTAAAGTCAGTAAAACCTTTCTCACCTCTCCTGACTGATGCGATACAGTGGGAATACCAAGGATCCAGTCTTTGAAAGTTAAGGGACATAAATCCAGGTTATACTTAAAACAGTATCATGCAGTTTTTCAGAATAGTTAGTTATGACAGGGCAGCTCCAAAAGATATGTTAATGAGTGCCACAATAGCCACATCCCCCAGGCAAGTAGCTGATTTTGTGAAGCTGTAATGTTGGGTGATGGAAGGAGTGTGGAAGTACTGGATTAAAATTTTCCCCAAAAATTCCCACCAACTGATGCTGATGTTGCCTTCCAATCCCATTTCAATCTATGCACCCAGTCAGAATCACTAATGGAAACCCCTGCCTCCGCATCCCAAGCTAACTTGTGAGGGAGTAAGGAGGCCCCACCTACCTTCAAAAACAGGCTATAGATGCCTGAAATGTACTGTCCGTAGACCTTCACCATTACTATTCCATAAACAGTCTTCCCACTCTGTAGGTGGCCTGGTTAATTGTGATAGATGGTTTGCCAATTTAATGAAGTGCTGCACTTGCATATATCTTAAAAACTTGGAGGTTATCAACCGAAATATCTCTTTGGCCCTTTGACTTGTGATACAACAACCATTCTAAATTAATTGGGCAAATCTGGTAATTCTCTGTTTCTCCCACCTGGCATATTCCAAGTCTAGTGTAGGGGGAAAGAAATCTGAGTTGTACCATATCAAAGACATGGGACCAAGGCTCCGTGGAGTGGCTGTTACTTCCCTGACCTTGGCCAAAATGTATAAAATGTGTTTAACCAATGTATCTGTAATGGCTGATCTATATTCCAGGGTGACTGGTGTGAAGGCTAGGGTAAATAGAGGCCAGCCCCCTGCCAGTTGTATTCTCAATGTGATACTACTGGGATGATACCCATTGTTTGGCCCAAGTGATAACAGAGGTAATTTGGGCTGACAGGTAGCAGAGTGAGAGGTTCAGAAGAGCTAGTCCATGCTCCTCCTTAGGAAGGTTCAAAAGGCACTGAGCCACCCTGGGGCACTTACGGTTCCAAGCAAATTTCTGGAATTCTTGGGTGAGCTTATTCCAGAAAGAAATTAAAACCTGCAAGGGCAGATTTTGGAAAAGGAAAAGAAGATGGGGTAAAACATTAATTTTTAACACATCTAGTCACCCCACTAAAGAGACGGGAAGCAGGTGCCACCTCGCTAGGTCAGATTGCAGCGTCTGCCACAATTTTTCATATTTTAGGGAGAAGAGTCTAGAAAGGTCAATAGTTATTTGCATACCTATGTATTGAATTTGATTCTTTGGGGCCAACGTATAAACATACGAAATTTGCGGCGGAAACAGGCCTCATGGCCCATCGAGTCTGCTCTCCAGTGTGCATCTAGCCCCTCATTATGCAGCTGCCCCTCCAGCCCCCCCTTCCCAATATGAACATGCAAAATTGCCAGCAGAAACAGGCCTTGTGGTCTATTGAGTCTGCGCTAGTGTGCAGCTAGCCTCATCACACATCTGCCCTCCCCCCTCCCAATACAAGGCAATGGCACATAAAAGGAAACATCTGCTCACACCCCGGGACTCCTCCCACTCAGTAGGATGGCCACCAATTTAGAAATCTTGATCTTGTATCCTGAAATTAGACTAAGCACTCCAGTGCTGTTTTTAAATGGGGCACTGAAGAGACTGGAGAGGACAGGAAAAAATAGACTTCAGAATAAAGCGGCAGCTTTTGTTCTATCCCCCCCTGCCATGATATCTCTAATATTTAGATCATGTGGCACCTTTATTGCCAGGGGCTCCAAGCTCAGAGCAAATAGGAGCAGGGAGAGAGGGCAACCCTGCTGGGTACCTCTGGATAGGGAGAAAACTCTGAACTGATGCTGTTCCCTCTCACAAATGCCTTGGAAGTATTATAAAGTTGAGAAACATCTTGCAGGAATTTAGGGCCGAATTTAATTCCTTCCATGGATGTTTTTAGAAACTGCCAATTAACCCTATCAAATGCTTTTTCAGTATGCATGGAAATAGCTATCTGGAATTCTTTCTGGGATTTTTGGATTGAAATTATTAAGTAGCCGTCTGATGTTATCTGTCAGAAATCTGCCTGAGATAAACCCAGTCTGGTCCTTGTGTATTAGTGGTGGTATCCCTTCTTTGAGTCTCTTAGCTAAAAGATCAGTGAAAATTTTCAGGTCAGTGTTTAATAATGATATACTGTAGGTCCGTAGGACTCATATTCTTGTGGGTCTTTCCCTGGCTTGGGTAAAACTGTTATTTGAGCCATCTGCCAAAAGTCTGGTATTTCCCCTCTATCCATCACTTCCTATCAGACTGGTAGAAGGACAGGCAGAAGCTGTGGCACAAACGTTTTATAAAATTCCAGTGGAAGACATCCAGCCTGGGGGATTTAACATTCTTTAATTGGGCAGTTTGACTCTGCAGTTCCTCCAGAGTAATTTCTTGATCTAATAGGTCAGAGTTATCCTCAGAGAGCTCTTTAACTTCTAGGCCTTCAAAGAATCACTGGACTCTGTCAGGAAAGTCTGGTATGTCTTCCTGAGTACACAGAGATAGATAATAATTTGAAAAATATTTGTATTATTCATCCTGGATTGCTGGAGGAGCCCCCCCCACCAAGCTGGGTCTTTAAGTTACAAAACTAGCCTACTACTTTGCTGTTTTCTCAAAGTAAATACCAGTAACTTACCCGCTCGCTTGCCATCTTCAACATAATTTTGTCTGGCTCTTCTATAAGAGCCTTCCAGCTGGGTTACATGTAGGCTGGCGAGGGCCTCTCCCTGGCCTTCTAAATCCTGTTTAACTGTGGTGTATAGAGTGATCTTATGACAAAATTGTATGTCCCTAATAGTAAGTTCCAGCTCCCTACATTTGGCTTCTCTCTGTTTGGTGAGAGTGGAAGCAAACCAAATAATCATGCCAGGAAGCACCATTTTTCAGACTTCCCACCATACAGCGTGGGACATGTCACCAGCAGGGTTGGATGCAAGGTAGTCCTTAATAGCAAATGCAATTAGTACTCTGAAAGCTGGATGATTAAAAGGCCCACTTTCAGTCTCCAATGAGAATTTCTAGGGAAGGGGCGAAGTCTATTGTCAATTGCACTGGGGCGTAGTCAGAGAGACTGGTAAAAGTAGTGCAGGAGAAGGCTACATATGCTCAATCATCTGACAAAAACGCATGTCTATCTGGGTATAACGGTCATGCATGTCAGAGTAGTGGGAATACTCTCTATCTTGGCCATTTAGGTGGCACCAAATGTCAATTAAACCAAACTCCTGGCAGAGCTTGTTAAGAGTGGTCCCCGCTGCCCCTGATTTAGTCTGCTCTGGGCCCCTCACTTATCTAGGGACGAGGATAAGATTGCATTAAAGTCGCCACCTATTACATAGAAATGGTTTGGGACTATTACATTGCCTAAAAGGACCTGTTTAAAAAAATGAACACTACTCTATCATCATTGGGGGCATAAACATTGAGGAGGATGAGAAGTATGTCCCTGTACTTAGCCTGAATTTTAACATACCTGCCCTCCTGATCCATCACTACCACCTCCACTTGTAATGGACAGGCTTTGTATATCAAAATGGCCACATCTGTATGGTGTGGATGTGCCTGATAAGAGGAGGCATACATGGAGCCCATCCATCTACAGCTAAGTTTATTATGTTCAGCTTCATCCAAGTGAGTTTCTTGTAGCAGGACAATATGTGCATTCATCCTGCCCAACTCCTGCAATATTCGGGCAAGTTTAATGGGGCTATTAAGCCCTCTAACATTATATGTAATTATTTGCTAAATATTTTAATGTGTATCAAGTGTTAAACGTCAGGCTTAACCCTTTTCTCTCTATTCCCAGAGGGAGCCAACTGTCCCTCCCAAGGAATGATGGGCAGACAGTAAACCAGAACTAAGGAAGAGATGGATGAGCTGCCCAACAATGCAGCCAATAATCCAAACTGAATAACAGTTAAAAACATTTGAACATGAAAGCAGTAGATAACAAATAGTGCAAAACCATTCCCCACTCCATTAACTGCAACTCAACAAGCCTGGCTTCCAATAGTGCCAACAAACCCCACCGCACTTATGATACCATGTATTGGTGGGCAGTGCAGGATTAAATCCAGCACCGTGTTGCACAATCACACGGCATGGTCTGCACCAGTCATGGTGTCAGTCGATCCATGTAGTGCATCCCATCTTCCCCCCACCCTGCAGTTCCAATGGATCCTGGAGGGCCCAGGAGGACACTGTGAGATGAGGAAGAAAAGAAGAAAAGATTAGTTGAAGTCAATGAATCTCAGGTCACCCCATGGGCCCCTATCTCACAATCCCCAGAGGCCCAAATGGTGTCCCAATCTCAAAACCTTCCCCTTAGTGAAGTTAGAACCCACTCCCAGGAAGGGTTACCCTCCCAAGCCCCCCCAATGCTCAAAACATATTGAGAAACCATAAAGAAACACCAAGGAAGGGAAGAGGAGAAGGGATGCTAGAGAAAAAAGAAAAAAAAAAGGAAGGGATGGAGGGAAAGGAGGACCTTTAGGAGGAACGTGAAAGAAATTTCTGTTAATTTTCTCCAGGTGTGCTACCTTAGGCCCAGCCTTGCTAACAGCTCATTCTGCAAAGGCCTACTAGTCAATGCTGCAGGTGACTCTAGGAGATTCTGGTCAGTCATAAAAACCCTCCTTGGAGCAAATCATGCGGCCACTACAAATTACATGCTACTAAATGACATTCACTGTAAAAACCCTGTGACCATTGCTAATGCTTTCAACCTCCATTTTACTGACCTTTCTAATTACATGGCCTCCTCCCCCCTGGACACACCACTTCTTTCCCCAATGACTCTGAACCTCCACTCACCCATCTGTGATTCCGGTTCCGGAATACTACAAGACCTGAAGTTCTAAAATTGTTACTGGCCATTCCTGATAGCACCAGCTCGTGGTTGGACGGTCCAGAACCCAGACTCCAGAAAGCTGCTGCCCCTCGTATCACTCCCCCCTCACCAAAATCTACAGTCTTTCTCTATGCCATGGCTCGGTTCCTAATATCTGGAAAATAGCTAGAATTACACCTATTCTTAAAAAGGGTGACCCCAAAGATCTTTTCAACTATCGTCCTATAGCTATTCTATCTATACTTATAAAAATCTTGGAAAAACTAGTGGCTAAACAAACCATTCCATATCTCCAGGAGCACAACCTCCTCTCTGACTCCCAGCATGATTTCCATAAAGGTCATAGTACTTCCACTACCCTTCTAAAACTCACTAATGACATCTATGCTGCCATGGATAGGGGCCTTCTGACAGGCGCGGTTTTCATTGACCTCACCAAGGCTTTTAATTTGGTCAACCATTCCCATCTCCTCACTAAACTACATGCCCATGGTTTCTCTGCTGATGTGATGGCATGGCTTAGTAGCTATCCTCCAGGAATCAGGCTGTTGTTTTCAATTCAGCCATGTCTGATCTTTCTACTATACAAGTTGGCGTTCCCCAGGGCTCCATACTTGGCCCCTTGTTCTTCTCGATTTTCATTAATAACCTCCCATCGCTTGCACCATCCTGCTCAGCTCTTCTCTATGCAGATGACCAAGTCATTTACCACAGTGCCAAAGAGATCTCCAACATAAACTACCTGCTTGCCTCTGACTTCCTAGGCATGCAATCCTGGTTAACAGACAACAACCTTATTCTCAATGTAAGCAAAACACACTCCATGCTGTTTGGCTCGTCAGCCAGACTTAAAGCAAAAGCAAATTGTAACTCACTCGATATATCGTGTGCTGATGGTTCCCCTCTGGTTAGCACTAGTTTCTTTAAATACCTGGGTGTTCTTCTTGATGAATCTCTGGATTTTGATCTGCATATCACCATCTCCTGCAAGTCTGTCAATGCTGCAGTTGGAGGGGCCTACCGTTCTAGCTATGCCCTTACCCCAGCAGCTAGGCTTGCGGTTGCTCAAATCATCTTGCTCCCTGCTTTGGCCTATGGTGCAGTCACCTACTTAGGAGCCACAAGTTCCTCCCTCCACAAATGGGACACCACCTATAATAACATCTGCCACTATGTATCTGCATCTCCATGGTATAAACACCACTGTCAGCTCTATGCTGACCTAAATTTGCCTAGCCCCTCTGCCCACTGACTCCAGTCCTATGGCTATTTAATTGATGGGATTACCAGATCACACCTTCCCCAAACCCTTGCTTTCCTGCTTCAATCCTAACCCCTCTCCTATGGGCTTCGATCTACTGAACAATCCCCTCTCTATATATCCAGATGTAAAACTGCCATGGGAGCACGTGCCTTCCCTCACATGGCTCCAAAGTATTGGAACTCTGTACCACAAACTATTCACCAAGCTTCTACCCATGCTGGTTTCAAAAAACTTCACCATGATTACCTACGTGCCTTAAGCCCCTGCATCTGCTTTCATCCACTTTGATCATCCTTCTCCCTCCATCCCTTGGTAACTACTCCCCTCCTAGCTCTTCTTTACCTCTGTCTATCTGCTCTTCCCTGTGTCATCTTTCTCTCATCACTCATCTCTTATCACTCATCACTTTCCTTCTCTTCAATGACACCCCTTCTCCCCCTCATCCCTGTCCTTACTTTAAAGCTTAATAACTGCATAATGGTACTCAGTGTTTAGCTGCATATACCATTTAGTCATTTTATTGTTGCACTGTGTTACTCACTTGTTTACATTTATCTGTATATATATCCTTGAAGTTGTCTAAGCTGTCTACTTGTATCCTAATTTTTTTTAAATACTGCATTTCTTTCAGTCCCTAATTTGATTGTATGTTACCCTCCTACTGTGTTTACTTGTTGTTCCATGTGCTGCGTCACATGGTGTGCCTTGTACTCAATTGTATCCTCCCGGGCCATGCCTGAAAACAGGCATCTCTATGTCTAGTGCACCCACCCAGTTACCAAAAGCAAATAAATTAATAAATACAAATGACTCTTGAGCACATCTTAATGGCTGGACCCCCAAATGCTGCTGAGACCATCGACAGCCTTCTTTCACCTTTATGGTACATAGCAGGCATATTGTTAAAATGATAAAGATTGGTTCACATTGCAGTATTTATTTTGTATAGTCTTCAGCTACTGGTATGACTGGTTCTCAACCTTACAGCCTCAAATAAAGAAAGTAAACTGTGTCGAAATAACCAGTAGCTAAAGTATTTTTCCATGAGGTGTCAACTGAGACTCTCCACTACCCCTTCATATCCAATGAAAATATCCACAACCGACAAAGTTAGTGGAGAGGAAAGCTAATTCCCAGTGGTGGATCAAGGGGTAAACCAGCAATATGCCACTAATATCACATTGGAAAAGGTAGATTAATGTTTTGCTGCTCACAACCTCACAAATAAGGTGAAATTGCTCATGCCCAGGTACGGCTCTTCAGAGAAGAAAAAAGTATCCAGACCAGCCATATTGTTCCATTTTCAATAAGGAGTGCTCTCATGCTCCATCTCTTTGGTCACTGTCTCTCTTCCATCTGTTCATTGTCTGATTCATCACTGATTGAAGGAGGGTGCTGATCATCACTTTTACCACTGGAACTGGTTTTGGCTTGAGACCTCAATTTACTCCGGGACTAATATCTGGTCCACTTCTCCACTTCCCAGCAGGGCTCCAATAATCCAGGCAGCCCCCCACCATTTGCCATTGCTGCTTTTCCACTTCTCACAACAGTGCAGGGCTAAAAAGCTCATCTGTCATGATCTTCTGGGTGGAAAGGTACTTTCTGGCATCTGGCACAATATCGAAACTTTTAACTGTAGTATCAGACATTATCCAGAATCTGGCTGGAAAGCCCACTCTGGCCTTGAAGCCTTTCCCCCACAAGGCCTTAATAATAGGGAACCAGAGTTTTCTTCTCACCATAGTGGTAGAGGCATAATCTGGTTCTTCAAAGAGTTTGGCATCACCCAAAATAATTTACTTTCAATAACCAGGCCTTTCTGATGACCATTTCCTTTGTTCAGTTGTCCAGAAAGGCAATCACTATAGTATGTGATCTGTCCCTCGTGTCCTTTTTTTTTTTTTTAAACCAGGACCAGGAGAGACACACTCTAAGCTGAAAGCTTGTTTACAGGTGCGACCTGGGAGCACAAGGAATTTAAGTGACTTGCTCAGAGTCACACAATATGCAAGTGGGGGCTGTGGGATTCAAACCCAGGTCTCCAGGTTTGCAGCTCAGAGCCTTAAACCACTGCGTTATATTGCCTTTGGGGGGCTTTCAGCACCCTATGGTCCTGAATGATATTGAGAGGGTTAGATTTGTCAGCCCAGTGGTGCTGAGGGTTGACGCGCTAAACACCACACCTTGCATCACTCCAGTGACCTGGGGTTGGGAGAAATCTCAGGTTGCCAGGGATTGCCAGAGGAAGGAGAGGATTGAGGTCCGATGGTTTATGTTTACAGTACATACAATTCACATTCAGCAATAATGTAACTTAACGGGTTCATTTAGCATTCTATATTTATTCCTTTAAACTTTTTGTAGTTGACTTACTTCAATACACTATGTCGTTCTCACTTTCAAAAGAAAAATCATTTCATTATTGATGTTTATTTTGATATACATTTTTGACGTACACACTCAATGCTTTTCTATGGGGAACAATGTTTCACACCACACATTTTAAACTTGTATTCCCTATACTTTCCTGTTGTTCTGCATCAGCTAATATTTTGTCCATGTTATAAAACACCAACGTCTTTAACTTACTATTACTTGTATTCTCACATGGTGTGGTTTATTTGGTTTGTTAAAGTTTACTGCCCAGCTTTACACTTTTGCTTTCTGCAAAATAAAGGCTTTGTTTCAGCAATTTATATCCAAGCTATAATTTATTAATTTCTTTACAGGCATTCTAGTATCATGATATCCTTTTAAATGCAGCAACCAGTTAGAATCCACTCATTCATTCTCCAAGACAGTTTTGTAATTTTTACTTGGACATCAAAACCACCATGTGGAATTTAAATGACTTTTATTGCCCTTTTGGAGCACACCTACCACTGTCTTCACTGATGATGTGGTGACATAAGCATTGTGATGTCATAATGATGTCATAATGTCATGCACTGCACTCTCAAGGGCACCAGCTACATACAGCCCATGTAGTTGAACTAGGGTGCCACCTATTGTATTTTATAGTAACAGGTTCACAAAATGACCATATGCAACTTTTAACAAACAAATGTACTGCTCAGGTAATGTGTACACCACGAAACTAGGAAACTGTTTCAAATCCCTTTCTATATCCTGACCTAATATCTAAAAAAATATATAGTCAGTTATTTGTTACTTTATTACCAATGGGAAAAAATCCCTGTGCAGAATAAAGAGCTGCACTAGGGTGACCTTGGTTCCTCTATGACAAATACAAGATCAGTAAAGTGCTAGTCATGGCACTTACCCAATACATATTTAAAAAAAGAGAACAGTCCAGCACATGTTGCTTTTAAATGCTCAGTGCTTCATTTATTTTGCCAAATACAAACAGCCAAACAGATTCACTTGAGTGAGGAGAACCACACAACACAGTGGGTCTGTTTGACTGTTTGTAGCTGGCAAAATAAATGAAGCACTGAGCATTTGAAAGCAATGTGCACTGCACTGTTCTCTTTTTTATGTATGCCCTGAGTAAGTGCCATGACTGGGGAAAAGTCCCAGTCTGTAGACCAATCTGATACCTGAAAGAGTACAGTTATATACTGCTATTATCAAAGGGAAAAATATAAGGAGAATGTTTAAATTTCAGGTACAAGTTAGATATTTTGTGCAACAAATTTGCAAGATTTGTATTAAATGCATAGTGGAGTAGGCATCACTGTTTGCTCTCTAGAGAACTAGATTGGATTGAATTAGAAGCTTGCAGAAAATTGCACAGTGTAGAAATAATGTAGAATTCTTACCAAACAGCTACCATCTATACTATAGAAAAACTGGAAGTCAAGAAAGGCAGACTGAATTTGAAATCTTCAGAGGGGATTGAATACAGTAATTATTTATGAAGGATCAGCAAAGATTGGGCATCATTAAATTATAGAGGACCAGTTGCCTGAAATTCCCTACCAATTCAACTTAGAAGTTATACAATTCCAATACAATTTAGTAACATAAAGAGTTGGTTGACTCAAGAAGGCTTTAAACCTCAGAGCTGCTGCCCTGACTATGGAATAGGGTAATTGACGCTTTATTTGGATGTAGTTAAGCAATCCCAGTGGTAGTGTTTGTAATGTTTGAATGCTTGTAATGCTTGAGATAATGAATGTAATATATGTGTTGTAAGCTATGTAAATGACTGGAATTCTCTATACTGTATGTATCTTATTATATGTATTATATGAATGTACAACAAAGAAAATCTTATTCCTTATGGTATCCATTGTAAATGAGTCTTGTGGCTCAGTTAAGGAGTGACCATATTCATGATTCTTATTTGATTAACATGAGAAAAATGTTATACTACTACTTACTACAAAATTTATCCAAGGATGGGGGATGCATTAAATAAAATCACTCCTTTGTAATCCCTAATTAATGCTGTATTTCATATCAAGAATCTGGAAGTCTGAAATACATTTAGCTTCTCACATAAGTAGATTCCATATTTTGACATCAACATTCTGGTGTCTTCAGTATAACTCATCCCCAAAATCTCAGACTGCTGATATTGGCTGTGATTCACCATAGTGTAGATTACTACATGCCACATATCTGTGGGGGCAGGCAACCTTAAGTCACAGTGCTGTGCAGTGGACCCCCAGCAGCAATCACAGATGGAGTGCATAACATTTGTGCTCCAGATCCACCTAAGCAGCTACACATCAAGGGGAGGTCATGGCATGCCAGGGAGTGTGACCTGCATTGCACCCATACACAACAGCACCATGTGCCATTCCAGGGCAGCACCATGCCCACAGGAGGGGACCTGGTATACTGCAGTAAGTGCCCTACGGTAAGTGTCCCTCTACATGTTGATGGCAGGGCACAGCAGCCATGTGATATCCCCAAACAGAGCTGCCAAGGCCCTCTGGATCACCTGGGAGGGATGGGGTGGTCGTTCAGCAAACACCTGCTTGTCATGCATGGCACAGTGCATGCCTTCCCAAGACCCCCTGCTA
Source organism: Neoceratodus forsteri (assembly GCA_016271365.2). Taxonomy (NCBI): domain Eukaryota; kingdom Metazoa; phylum Chordata; order Ceratodontiformes; family Ceratodontidae; genus Neoceratodus; species Neoceratodus forsteri. Next base: position 1,054,590,180 of record CM057459.1, read on the forward strand.
GTGTGCAGGCAGGGATCCACTATTGTACACAGACTGGGCATCCTATTGGATGCCCATTGGTATCTGGTGCTCAAGCTCCACATTTCCATGATCCTCAGACATGAGTGCACCATCCAGCAGTCACCATCATGGGCCACCTATCCACGGCCTGGCCCCCCCCACCGGCATGCATGGTCAAAGGGGATGGACTGGTGAGGAGTGGTGAACCCAGGCAAGCATCCAATCTGATGCCTGTCCTGACTCCCAGAGTGGATCCCCATCTGCATGCACAGGTTGTGGTCCTGGGATGGCATGCACTGTCCAGTGTTAAGCCAGTGGACATGTGCCCAAATGGCCACCCCCTACCCTCCCAGGTGTCCCAGCTGGATGTGGCAGCTGTGTTAAGTGGTTCCCATGGCTGCCATGCTCCACAGTTGACACATGGTGAGGCACATATGGAGGTATGCTGGGATCTCCCCATGAATGTGTTGCAGCTCTGGCACCACATGCAGTGCAGTTGTTCATGGGCAGAGTTCAGGGTTCTCCACCTGGCACACCCATGGTCTGTCCCTGGCATGCCATGCGAATACTACATGGGTGTCCACTGCATGGCTTTATCACTTAGAGTTGCCTATGCACCTCCCATACATGGCACTTACGAAATCCACCCCTTCTTGAATTGTGGCCCATTGTGTATTGCCTCTTGGAAATGTCTAGCTGCCAGAGATGTGAGATACATCTGCTTCATGGTACTTATGAGCTCCCTAATCCTCTTTTTTTAATCATCTTGCAGGTTTTCCTGTGTAAGTGAGTTGACATGAATACTTTATTTTATAGGTAACATTATCTGAGTCACAGGTAATTAATTGTGTAACTGTTACAGAATTATCTCTGCTGGGCTTGCTTATCTATCTGGTGTTACAGAAGTATCAACAATAAACACATTGCTCATATGTAATACAAATGAAACAAAAAAAAAAAACACTTCATGTACTACCCAACCACCTTTTGTTAACCTCTTATCTTGTATTTTAATCACTAGTCTGTCTTTCAGATTAGTATGTTTTTTTGCAGTTATCCAAAGGGGATTATGAAATATTCTCCTTCCTTTGTTGTTAGACTGCAGAATGTTGCATTTTTTAATTCATCTTTAATTTCCCCAAATGTAGTTTTAAACTTTGTAGTAAATGGATAACCTTTGATCACTCAGTAGTATTTGTTTTGATGTCCTTGTCTGATCACCTTCATAAATCAAAGCTGCTCCATTTTGTATTCTTACTTTCTCCTTCACATTTACGAGACCTCTATTTGTATATCCTCTGTCTTAAATCTTTTTATTGTTTCTTCTTCTCTTCTCTGTTTGTATTATTTGTTTCTAGAATCATTTCTTTTTACCCTTAACAGTTGTCAGTTGGCCTACATGAATATTCCTAAACCAGAGAAAGGGAAAATTGTTTAACTTGGAAGAGCAGATGAAGATGGAGCTTGTTACCAGGTGGAGTTTGTAGCTGTGCTCTGAAGAAGCAGGACCACACAACACATTTCTCTGCCTAGAACAAGTATGGCACAATTTCCTAACCATACCTGAGGCAAGTGTGTGGCCTTACCAGACTTACTTCTGCAATGGTTATTGTTGGTGTGCCCCTCTCATTCCATACCTTGCATTGATGCTAGGAGTCTGGGATGGTGCAGGAGCCCACATCGTGCAGACATTCAGATGAAGCAGTGAGACTTATTGCAGGGAAGTACAGCACCAGATATAATTTGGAATTTGCTCAGTCAAAATTCAGACTCTGATACTGAGAAAAAAGACCATGGAGCGACCTGTACTCCTTAACAGAGTTTAAGACAGTTTACATGTTGTTGGGACCGTTAACTATATCAGAAAAGTTCTGAAAAGTCTGAGCTCCCAAACAAAAGCTAATAACTGCCTGGATCTCAGATAACTGCTTTGACAGTGTGTTCTATTTATTAAAAATGGAACTGATTTCATAGCCGGGTCTATGATAGTTGTGATAATTTCCAGTTTTCAGGATATTTGGAAACTTTAGATGTTTTAGACTGTAACGTGGTCAGCATATATACTGACTTATTCTAAACTATAAGGTGGAGCTGGTGTTTTTTCCAGTCCTATCATTATTGCTCATTACTGCATATTTTTATTATCTAGAGCTGCTTGTTGATCTGTTACATTTTTGATTTAAGCCTATTTGTATAGGACTGTGAAATTAGTATATATGCTAGAGCATATGTTTAGTGGTATAAGTGAGAGCTGATTGTAACAAGCCTAGAGATTCAATCCTACTAACAGCAGGCTTATTTCATTTAAATCTAACCTACTAAGGAGTCAATTAAGCAAACTGGTTATTGATCCAAGCTGATAGTGATTTTAAACCAAGCACTTCTTCCAGCTTCCAATTAACAATGTCACTAATACTTGTGGCGTCATTTAAAATTCTTAAGCTCTACGTGTAGTTTCCCTGGTTCAGAATGCCATAAGCACTGGAACTGTTAGCTGTAAATGTTGATCACTGTGCTTCTAAGAGTATTCAGTACTGACCTGTAAAAAGTAAGCAGCCATGATTTAGAGTGACAGCTTCACAACATTTTTAGCATTTTATTTTTATTCAGCTGTTTCTTCCTGACCTTTGCTATTTTATTCTTAACTGTGGCAGTTTTGGTGATTGAAGCCATTTAATTTCAGTTTTTAATACTGCTGAAGTAAACCCTTGCTCCAATATACATTAATAATTTTTCCAACATTCTCAACGAATGCTTATTCAGCTACAATTTGTGGAACACATTTGAACAAAAGTGAAATTAGGATCACCACCGGTTAAAGGTCTCAGCAGTGAAGCACAGCTAAAATACAAATGCCATGTCATGCTGAGCTTGCTGTTACACAGCTATTGGGAGCTCTTGGAGCTTGCAGCTTTGGCTTCTGATAGGAGAGCTTCAGGAAGTCTTTGAAGTACCTAGAAGTAAGTGCTTGGTTTTATATATTTTAATACTTTAAAGCATTTTTATGTTTGCTTGCATGCATGTGCAAGAAACATAGTGCCATCATCTGAGATTTCGGAGGTGTGTCACCTCCTCCTCCTCCAATTCAGTCAGTGTGTTGGCAGGCGCGGCCCCTGTAAGCCAATGCACGCTGGAGCTGTCTATGACAAGCTCCAAAATGCAGTGGCATACAGTTGAAAGGGGGAGCTATGCTTCAGTGAGCAGCGATAAGATATCACCTGCTCATGCGCAGCTCCCCCTAACACACACACACACACAGAAACACACGCATACTGTGTGCTGCCCTCCCCCCCACACACACACGTATAGCCGATGAGGGTGCCCAATCCCCCGTCGGCTTGTGCTGCACTCCCCAAAGCTTTCCACATGCCACACTGGGTGCCCACCCCAGTGTGGCAACTCATAGAATAGCCAATGGGGTGCCCAATCCCCCATCAGCTCCACTGTCTTCACCCCCGAGTACTGGGAGCCACGCTGGGAGCTCACCCCAGCGCAACTGATTATATGGGTGACTGGGGTGCCCAATCCCCCGTTGGCTCCATGGCCCCCAGCTGTCTCTGTGCCACGCTGGGAGCCCACTCCAGCATAGTATACATTCCACGTCGTCTGTTTTTTATTTTTTTCACCTGCAAAATAAAAACGGTCCCACGGCACTTCTCCCAGCCCCTCCCACAACCCGCATCCACTCCACTGCGCACCCTGCCTCCCCACACTCCCCTCACCTCATACTTACCTCAGGAGCTTGCTGCGACAATCTTCAGTGGACCGGGAACACGTCTGCACTCTTCAAAGCCGACCATGAACTGAGGAAATGCCGGTGAGCTGTATAATGGGCTAGATAGGGGTTTTTCAACTTTATTGCATATCTCAGGCATGTTTTGGAATTTTTGCACCAAATTTTCAACATGGGGTTTTTGGGACCCCTTCTCATAAATGATGTCACTATCATGGCGTTATTCAGGCCCGAAGGGTGATTTCGCAGTCACTGTGAGAAATCACCCTTTGGGCGAATCTATACCATGACAGTGACATCATTCATGAGAAGGGTCCCAAAACTCCTATGTTGACAATTTGGTACAAATTCCAAAAATGACTGTTTTATTTAGCCATGCTATGCAGTTCCTACGCAGGCTCGTAAGTTCACAAATTTTCAATATTTTCACTCCAGATTTTCAACATTGCCATTTTACCATACCTTCTTATGAGCAGTACAGCTGTCATTTTTCACATCTCACCCAAAATGTGTTTCCGCCCATGTAGCAAACAATGGCACAGTCGGTGTGCGAAATCAATGTATGGGACACATTAAGAAAATCACAGTGACAGTGTTCAGGAGCAGAGGTCTTAAAATGGCTATGTTGAAAATTTGGTGAAAACATTCTTAAAAATGACTGTTTTACAAGCGTGCATTGTGCAGTTCCTATGCACGCTCGTAAGTTCGTGGATTTTCAATATTTTCACTCCAGATTTTCAACATTGCCATTTTACCACACCTCCTTATGAGCAGTGCAGCTGTCATTTTTCACATCTTGCCCAAAATGTGTTTCTGCCCATGTAGTGCACATTGGCGCAGTCAATGTGCAAAATCAATGTATGGGACACATTATGAAAATCACAGTGACACTGTTCATGAGCAGAGGTCTTAAAATGGCTATGTTGAAAATTTGGTGAAAAATTTCCTAAAATGACTGTTTTACGAGCGTGCGGTGCGCAGTTCCTATGCATGCTCGTAAGTTTGCAAATTTAATATTTTCACTCCAGATTTTCAACATTGCCATTTTATTACACTTCCTTATGAACAGTACAGCTGCCATTTTCTTATATGCGCCCAAAATGTGTTTCGCATGTAGCACACAATGGTGCTGTTGGTGTCGAAAGCAATGTTTGGGACAGATTAAGAAAATCACAGTTACACTGTTCATGAGCAGAGGTGTTAAAATGGCTATGTTGAAAATTTGGTGACAAAAATCCATAAAATGACTGTGTTACGGGCGAGCATTGTGCAGTTTCCATGCACCCTCGTAAGTTCATGACTTAGTAATATTTTCAGTCCAGATTTTCACCAGTGGCATTTTTCCACACTTCCTTATGAACAGTACAGCTGTCATTTTTCACAACATGGCTGAAGTGTGTTTTCACACTTTCAGCGCAGAGATGCATGGCAGCTGTGGGAAATCATTGTTCAGCACAGATAAAGAAAATCACAGTGACACTGTTCATGATCGGAGGCATCAAAATGCCTGAGTTGACAATCTGCTGTAAAAAATCACCAACCTAATTATATTATGGATGTGCATTGCACAGTTTCTATGTACGCTCGTGACTTCACTATTTTTTTTTAATATTTTTACTGCAGATTTGCAACATTGCCATTTTTTACACCTCCCCATGAACAGTAGAGCTGTCATTTTTTACATCCTGTTCGGAATGTTTTTGCACCTGTGGTGCTAAATGCCATAGTCACTGTGCATAAGAAGCTTTCGGCTAACAAACTGATATTCCCCCTGTTCATGAGGTGGGGTCACAAAAAAAACATGTTGAAAATTTGGAGTGAAAATACCAACGAATGCCTGAGGTATTAGGGTTTCCAGCCATAATGCCCAACCCTGTAGAGAATGACAGGCATCAGGGGTGTGACTTGGGATTCTTGCCTGTAATACTCATACCATTCCACACCCTGCAGCCAGTGAGAGGCATCAAGGTATGCCTTGGACTCTTCGGCCCCAAAGTTCACCCCATTCTCCTATATCACACCCATCTCATCATATTTCCTAATGAAATGGGGTGCGCATAAGGGCCAACAACCCCAAGGAACACCGTGACACTTGTCAGTGTCTGCAGGGTGGGGTGTGGTGAAATGGCGTGGCCGTTATGCCTGATGACCCAAATGCACACCCCAATTCCTGTCACTCTCTGCAGGGTGGTGGTGGGGTTGGCTTCAGTTCAATACTTCACTGCCATTCCTATTACGCAGCTCTGTAACTTCTACACTACCAGTGCCAATGCCAGCAAGCAAACATTCGGCATTGACAAATGCTTGTTTATTATATCTCTTTGTTGTGAATTATTTTCTGTTAGTGGTACTGTGTTCATTATATAGTTCCCACTACTACAGCTTGTTTATAATTTTTACTTTATCAGTGGCTTTTGAATCAATGGTGGAGGAATGGCAAGAACCACAAGGAAAGCTATGCAAGATATTAGGAAGCCTTGTAGGGTCCATCAGAGCGAGAGGGTTGTTTGGACTTAGAGCCAATTCAAGACCTACAACAGCCAAGGAATCCAAGGAGATTCTTTCAACCACAGCAAATCTGCTTTAAAACTGGTAACTGTTTTCTGAGAACAACATAATATTCCACCTCAAACCAAAATTTGAAATTCAGGGATTGTGTCTTAATTGTTCCCTGAGGTTTGACAGAGCAGCATTTAGTAATGAACATCAGATGAAAGAACATGGTACTGAATTTAATAATACTGGTGTTGCTAGAGTCTGTTTTATTAATTATCAGCTATTGTTTTTTGCTAATTATCGCCATTGTCTCCTTTGCTATTATTGTAGTTACTGCTGTTGCTCAATTAACAATTTATGACACTGGTTTTATTTAACAGATTAGCTAAAAGCAGTTGGTAATGTAATAAAACATTATTTGGTAATTTTAGTATACTCTGTGAACAAATCGAGATATGTATTATCCAGGAAAGGTTGAAATGTTGTAATAGCTCAGAACGAAGCTGTGTTTCTTTTACTGAAGGCATTATTTGTATTTAATATCATCAAACTTTAAGCACTGTATAAAATTGCACAAATTGCACTTTATACAAAATTTATTGCACATTATTGCACATTGCATGCTATTTTGTTTGGATAATTTTGTAAACTGAACTTAACAGGTTGTTAGTCTCCTTCTCACTTGTTGTTTAGGACTAACTTGTTTACTGGATCCAGATTTCTACATTTGAATTTAATTAAGATGGTCAATACAAGGAGTGGCCTCAATTGCTCCCCAAGTCAGGTGCAGAAACTAAGTTTAAAGAACAAAATATCAAAACCAAAAACAAAAATTCAAGATTATTCAGATTCCAAGAAGGAAGAGTTTAAACAAAGTCAATTAAAAATAACATCCTTTTTTTAGGAATCCAGAACATTCAGAAGCAGAGAGTTTAACTTCAATCCAGACATCAGGATATTTACTTTGTGGTGAAATCAAGAAAAGTGAAAATGACAATTTAAGAGACTCATTGTGTTCTCCTCACATAGCTGAAACCACATCAATACATAATACTAGTCTGTATAGTTTACTGAGCAAATCGGGGGGTTCTACAGATACCCCAAACTGGGGGTCCCAATCCCAATCTTATTTAAGACCATCTTACTTGTCTTATTTGGAGACATCTTATGAGAATACAAGCTTTACCCCATCAAAAGATTTGCAAAATAAACCAATTTCCACTTTATCAGAAAATGTGTTTGGAATTAGCTCCAATCTGCTCTCTGCCAATCCAAAACAGTTGCCAGAGGAGGGCAACTTAAGAAGTTCCAAATCAAATAATATTTCAAAGGTCTTAAAAGAGCTTGATCAGACTTTACAGGAATTAAAACAGTTGGTCTCTAGTTAAGTTAGCTGACAGCTGGTTGAAATCCCAGTGAGGGATTCAAGTAGCTCAAAGAGCCAAACCCATTCAGAACTCTCTGAAACATCTATTTTGTTTTCCCCTGAAGGGTTACACTCATTGAAAAAAATTCCAAAAGACAATATTAATTAAAGTCAGAAACCAAGTCAGGAAATTATTTATAATAAATAATTATTTACAAATGAGGGTAACTTTACTTCAAATACACCCTTATTACCCCAAATATTAGAAATTATTATAAATCAGTACTATGTCAATATTATCATGTAAGAAAATATGTGGACATTGAAAGAAGAGTTTTCTAATTTAAGGGGTGATGTTGCATATAACACAGCCATTCTGGATTATTTAAATAGTCAAAGAGAAACAAATCCTTCTGAGTCTATTCGAATAGGTAAGTTTATATCAGTATGCCTAGAAACAGGTATTAAAAGTAATAAGGCAATTTAAGTGACTTTACCTCCTCCTTTTCAAAAGGGTATAGATATTATTGAAGGCTTTAAAGATACAGCATTAAACCCACAGAAAAAGGGAAAAAGGTGAAAAACAGCTCGAAAAAGCAACAACAAGGGAAGTTAAAGACAAATAGGAGAAAAATAATGCAGGGTAAAGAAAAAAAAGGATGATGTGCCAAGTAGTGAGAATTTGATGTACAATGAATCTGCTCCAGTGACTCATAGCACTGAAAAACAACCTGATCAAATAAATGTAGTTAACAACAATAAACAATGGCATAGATCTACATCAGGAATAGGGAAAGATTATGAAAACCATGAGAGAGATCTATATGATGTATGTTATTTTATCGGAGGGGAGACCAGGGAAACTAATGACATGCCCCAAACCAGGTTGCCAGATATGCTTTCAGATACATTGGAGAATGGGATAACCCATAATAATTATAGCTCTCCCCAAAAGGAGTATCTGATTGAGATTTATGGAGTGAGTAGATTAGCAAATTAGACACATAGCAAATTAACTGATTGAATTGCAAAATTGGCATATATCCAGGTTCTCACTAATAAAATATTTGTAATGAGACCATCAAATCTTAATTACAAAGTTTATGTCTTACTTTATTGTCAAGAACTAGAAGTGGCATCAAAAGTTTGGGACATGGAAAAAGAGCTTCTTTGTAAAGAAACATATATTTTCCCTCCTCGGGCAGTGCCTGCACCAGACATTAGGTATTCTTACGATGGATATGTTCTATAAAGATTGACCCAAGGTTGGAACAAATAAATGCTGTAATTACAAATTATAACACATCTAAAGTTAATGAATGGGAAAACAAGACCCTGTCTATGTTTGGTTGGGAAGTACATAAAGGGTAACCAATAGGGAAACTAAAAAAATGAAATAGCTACATTTTTATCAAGTGCATTAAACATGAGCATTAGTAGAAGTCTATTCAATACATAAATGTTCATTCAGGTCTATTTAATACACTACAGATAGACATTACATTTTAAACAGGTGAATTGGAAGCATTGATTTTAAAGGCCTCTTGGGCATTGGACTTACATTCAATCTATATAACAAATATAAATACTCTATTAGAAAAGAACAAGATACATGTTCACAGATGAATGTATCTGTCTTTGAATCTGAAAATGTTTTTGCAAATCTGTCCATACATAATGCCAGTTAACAGGTTGTCAATGGTATAAGATACGAGGAGAAAAATGTGGAAACATATGTTAATGTTGTCTTGGAATATCGAAGGATTGACAAATAAATTGGTAGATGTGGAGCTTAAGGACTTTTTATATAAATGTGATACAATTTGCCTGCAGGAAACATTGTATGTGGAGGAAGACCTACCTCTGCAACCAGGTTATTCAGGTTATATTGTACTTTCCATCAAACAAAAATGAAATGGCCACCCCAAAGTCAGATTTGCAATTTTCATTAAAACATCTTTAAACTTTAGGATTACCAAAATAGATACTGATTCCCATAATCTGCAAAATATTTAAACTAGAAAAACACAGAGTCAACCTAATATTATTCAACTTTTATGTCCCATTGAGGAACAAAATTAATAAAAATAATAATTTTGGGATTCAACTTTATCAAATATTAGAAAAAATCATAGAAACCTATGAACAAAATACGATTATCTTTTGGGGTGATTACAATGCCAGATATAAAAACTCAAATTGTTTAAAGTTACATAATAAGTATATTAAGGATCTCATAAACCTTCTTAACCCAAAATTAAACTATAACCATAAATCAAGGGGCAAAACAGTAAACAAAAATGGGAAAATGTTGTTTGAATTAATGGCAAAAATAGATTTTTGTATTTTTAATGGCAGGACAAAAAGTGACACTGAGGGAGATTATACCTTTGTCAGCCCAAAGGGTTAATTGCTTATTGACCATGTTTGGGGAAACTTAGAAGCTCTTACCAAGATACAAGACTTAAAAATAGTATTTCACCCTGAATCTGCACATTTTCTAGTGTAGACCACATAGGTCTTGAGTACCACCAACAGATCAGAAAATCTTGTTATTCTATCTCAAAATATGGAAATAATTAACACCAAATGGATACAATGGAATAATCCATCTGTTACACAGTTCATGGAAATCTTTAATTTTGATTTTCTAATTAATTTAAGAAATATCTTAAGTCCTGAATCCACTAAGAGTGTATTAGTAACTTGGGAGAATATCTGTCATTACAGTAAATCTTTTTTTATTCAAAGTATAAGTTATAAGAAAGAGGTAAAGACATGGTTCAACAAAAACTGCAAATTATCTAAGCATAAACTAACATCACAAAAGGAAAAAAAAAATAAACAACAATAGTCCAAACAAAGCTAGAAAAGAATATAAAAAGATCATAGAACAAGAGAAGAGATTATTTCATATGGAAATGTGGGATACCCTAAAAATGGCTGTTATTAGGAATGATATTACAACATTCTGGCTTCTAGTTAGTAAAGGACATAATAAGTACTCAACAAGAATTGAAGCTGTGATTACTCCATCTGTATGGGGGCAACATTTTAAAGATCTTTACTATTCAACAGAGGAAGAAGGTAGACAAACCAGAAATGTAACCAATAAGGGAATAATATATCCAAAATCCTTTTATATTAATAAATGAGAAATATATGAAGCAATAGCCAGAATTTCATCCAATTAAGATCCTGGGCCAAATAACATTTTGGGAGATGTATATAAGTCATTTCCAGATTGGTGGTACCCATCACTCCACATTCTCTTCAATTATGGTATACAAAATAATTATATTCCAGAAAGCTGCTGTGTGATTATAATATATCCTTTATTTAAAAAGGGTGACATAAACAATCCAAGCCTTATTAGCCTACTTGACACTTCACAAAAAATATTTTGTAGGATTGTATTAAACCATATTCAGCAATGGGCAGAAGATAATAACCTTATTTCAGAATTTCAAAATGGATTTAGGAAAAAAAACATTCAACAGTTCAGCACTGTTTTGTATTGCAGCACTTAATATGGAAATATGTGAAAATAAAAAAGGCCAAACTGTATTGTTGTTTTATTAACTTAAAAATGCCATTCAATACATTAAGTAGGAAATTATTATGGCATAAGTTAGAAAATTATAAACTGGACCAAGAAATATTAAACATCTTAATAAGGTTGCATAAAGATTCCTGGTTGACAAATATGATCATTATGGAAATTTAACCCCCAATATTAAAACAAACTTAGGTGTCAAGGAAAGGTGTCACTTGGCTCCCTTATTATTTAATGTATACATAAATACTATCCTAACTAACCCAGAAAACCCAGAATTTCATTCCCCATCAGTAAGTTCCTTTAAGGTGACATGTTTAGTGTACACAGAAGACATTGTTTTGATATCAACCTCCTTCCTTGGATTACTATGGAAGTTGACCTATTTCTCACAGTTATGTAATATGGATAAACTAATAATCAATAAAGATAAGCCTAACCTAGTTATTTTTGGAAACAGAAGTAAAAGAACCCCAATATTATGTTTTGATAATCATAAAATTAATACTTCTACTTATTATGATTATTTAGGCCAGAGATGTTCTCAAAATATGCCCTGGGCATCCCAAATTAAATTAATGACACAAAAATTGAGGAGTTTCCTGAACGCCTTCAAAAGATTTAGCTTAAAAATGGGGCAATGTTCAGTTAAAGGACTTCTGAAAGTATTAATGCCAAAATTAAGACTGGAATATTGTATTCAGCAGAAATCTGGACCCCAGTGAAATTAAAACTTTTAGAAATAGAAAATGAGCAAAATATATTGATACATCTTAAGAGTCCAACAGTCAGTTCCAGCAGAGATTGTAAGACAAGAACTAGGTCAATATCCACTGGAAACAGAGATGCAGTGAAATAAAATTTCACTGGTGAACCTACTGAGAAACCAGCAGTTTCACTGGGTGAAATGTTTCATGAAATTGTGTGCAAAATTTCACAATTTTGCCCATCGCCACCGGCCACAACTATAAATTGAACCCCCCCCCCACACACACATACACAAGTTGTCCTGCACCATCCCATTTTTTTTATTAAAAAAAAAATCACCCTCCTCCACTCCCTGGAGTCTTGTGGTCCCGCCCTGGCTGTCACTGGCCATAAACATTAATAATCACCCTCCAAGTTACCCTGCCATCTCCATTGTTTTTTTTTTAAATATACCATTCACTCCTGGTGTCTAGTGGACCCCACCCCATCAGTATATAGCAGCACCCACCCAGCCCACCCAGTAGCTCAGTTGGGCCACCAGCACAGCCCTCACTCACCTCCATGGCCAGCAGCCCAGCTAAGCACCTTTGAGTGCTTGAAAGAATGAGCACGGCATCTGCACTCATTCATTCTAGTACTCAGTGATGCTCAGTTGAGCTGCTGGCCATGGAGGTGAGTGGAGGGATGCACTGGTTGCCCAATTGGGCTACTGGGGGGAAGCTGGGTGGGTGCTGCTATATACTGATGGGGTGAGGGGGTGGGGGTTCCACTAGACACCAGGGAGTGAAGGGTATATATATTTTTTTTAAAATAAACAACAGAAGCAGCAGGGCAACTTGGAGGGGTGCTTATTAATGTTTAAAGCTGGGGGGACCACTAGACAAGAGGGAGTGAAGGGTGTATATGTAAAAAAACCAAACAATGGAGGTGGCAGGGTAACTTTGGAGGGGTGCTTATTAATGTTTATGGCCAGTGACAGCCGGGGGAGGAGCACTAGACACCAGGGAGAAGACTGAACAAAATTTCACTGTGGGAGGCGAAATGTCTCCTGCAGGTGGTGAAATTTCTCCGTGGGTGGCAAAAATTTCTTTGCAGGTGGAGAAATTTCACCCGTGGGTGCGAAATTTCGCCCGTGAGCAAAATTGTGCTGGCTTTGGGGTGAAATTTCACTCACAACCTTGGTGAAATTTTGCATTTTGCCAAGCAAAATATTTTCTGCAATGCATTAATTATGCGAAATATTTCTCTCTGCAAAATATTCCAATTTCACACAACACTAATTAGAAATAATGGCCTGGAAAAAAAAAATGTTGTTCCTCCTAAACATATTCCAGCTTCCAGAGCACAAACTTCCAAAAATGTGCCTTGAGGAAGAAGTTAGGTACCGTCATATGGATTTTACTTCTGATATGATTCAAACAATTAAAGATCATGTTATCAAAAATGGACTGGGCATATATTATGGGAACTATATATCATTCCCCCACAAGACATAACAATACAAGTGAAAATGAGGTTAAGAGATATTTCAATTGCAAATGACCAGGAAAGAATAAATAGGCTAAAACACCATAAATGGTATAAAATTATAAAAAAAGAAACATAGTTTGGAACCATATCTATTCTTATTATCTAATCCTGATGAAGGAAGGATAATCACTACATTCTGCATAGAATTACATGCTGCCAATTATATCCTTTATGATCAACATAGGCCAGGAATTGGTGAACCAAAATGCAGATGTCATTATGACCTAGATGATCTCAAACATATAGTCTTGCACTGTCCCTTATATGAACTAAACAGGAAAAAAAAAAGGTTGGGTGCAATATTACCTTCCCTTGGTCTACCCTCTAAAGAACTATTATGTTTTTTGTTCAAGTCTAATAATGTTATTGTACTCAAGGCATTAAATAAATTCCTCTTCTCTTTAAGATTGTAATGTTGGATATAAACAGTTGAAACATCTAGAAATATTACTTTGATAGTAAAGTACGAAGAGACTGACAAAGTACAATATGAGGAAATAGTTTTAAACTCAAGCTGAGCAATTGTGCAATATGTATTGTAACACTTGATATATAAATAGGTTTGGAAATGTATGTTTTTTATGATTGTAAAGACGTCAGGTCAATCAATAAATTTGTACCTACCTTGTTACCCGATACGACCTGGCAGCACAAGGGAGTTAAGTGACGTAGTTAGAGTCGCACAGTATACAAGTGGGGGCTAAAGTGATTCAAACACAGATCTCTAGGTCTGCAGCTCAATTTCCTTAACCATTACACTATACTGCCTCTCATTTTTGGTTACTCTACCCTGCACTGGATGTCTACTCTGAGTGGTGGAGCAGCAAGATGGCTGCAGTACTGCTCCTCTCCATGCAGCTATCAGCATGATTGTGTGTTATTTGGTTTTATCCATTTTTTATTTTATTTTTACGTTGGTAACTTAGACTAATGCAGATTCTGATACTATTGTTTGAAGCAGTATTGTTTTACCATTTTGAAACTATTTGCTGAGAACAGGTGTTTGAACAGTAAAAGCTTTTGTTTCAGAGCAAGACAAAGCAGGATGTAAAAATTGTACTGTTTGCCCTGTAGTTCATGGCCCTTGACAGAAGGATGCATATTCTGCTCATTTGAACTGTTATAGTGATGACCAACTTCAGACAAACATGTCATTTCAGAGCAAATTCTACAAGGAGCCTTTTGACGAGATTCAGACCTGGGATTTCTTTTCAAGCTGAAGGAGGGATGGCTGGAAATATGGAGGCACTTAAGTGCTGATAGGCTTGACTGGCCTTTCAAAAGGTATGCCAGCATTGTCTAGGGGTCAGGGTTACAGAGTTTGTTTTATTTAATTATCTTCATTTACTGCACTTAGTGGAGTGTTTTTATTGCGATTTAACAGGTGTCTACACTAATAAGCTAAAGAAGAGGAATGGGAGACTGTGAAAGGAATATTCTGCATTGTGATAAAGAGATCTGAAATGTAGTATGGACTCCCAGAGAAGGGAGACTGGAAAATAAATTTTGACACCAACTGCCAGGGCTAATCTGAAAACTAGAAAAGAATTCCAGCAAGTAAGGTTTGATGCTTGTTTTTGGCAACCGGTACAGAATGGTTGAGAGGTTAAATCCTCCCAAGAGGTATTGTTTTCTTCTACTCAAGTCTATTTTGTGGTGATTGACTTTTATCTAACTTAAGCAATGTACTGCAATATGGAATTGATAGCTGACACAATTCAAATGTTTAGTGTGTACTGCAGGTGGAGTCAGCTTACTTATTATGGAGATCAAACTCTTAAACCTGGCCTATTATTTTCAAGTTTTAACAAATGCTCTCCCTGAGGAGATTTTTTTTTCTGAGGTGATCTTTTTGGCTAATTCAACTAAGATGCTATTCTAGCGATTTTGACACATGCACTAAATCCAACAGCTTGTCTCCTTATCATGTAGGCTGTTGTATCTTAAATTGTTGGATTTATAGTAAATTTCTTATGCATGTATGGACTCCAGAATTCAAATGGAGCCTTTAGCCCTTATTCACAAACTTACTGTCTTAATCTCTTAAATGTAAGATGTCCTGCAACAGGTGTGGGTAAACTTGATTAAGTGCTTTAGAGAGAACTCTTACTCAACATTTCTGTTTGTGTTGATCAGGCAAATATGTTCCCTCTTTATCAGTCACTATGTTTGGAGGTCCTATAGCATTTAATGAGTGTTTTTACCGGGGAACTGTAATTGTATTTTTGTTTACCTGAACACATGTGTTAACCTATGGTACTTCTTATATGGAGCCTATATCAAATTTGATCAGAATCCAGCTATATTCTATAACACATTTATTTCACCTGTTCCACCTAAAGGGAAAGGTTGAAGATGCTTTAGAGTGCAAATATGTTTTCTACCTTCTTTTACACACCATATGTTCATGATAAGGCATTGCTAAAAAAGTTCAAAACTTGGCAGCTGGAATCCCATATACAAGGAAAGATGCTATTAATTATGAATATATATTTATTTATTAAATTGGAGCACGATAATGGTTACTGAAAGGGCATTTTGGGACTCCTAAGGGTGCCAAAGTACGTCTGTTCTCATTTGTTAAAATGCTGTAATAGCAACCTAATTAATTTGGGATTTGCAATGAGATTTTTTTTTTATTACTGCTATTTTAATGTTGAAATGGCATGCTTCCATTGCTTGTGTTTTAATTATTCTATTAATTTTACCCTAATGAGCCTTGCACACAGCTGTTGAACAATGTCATGTATGAATTGTTTATAGTTAAATGTTATATAATTAAGCAGATTTGCTGAACTTAAGACAGGTAATATTGTATTATGAATAGTTAATTTTAGAACTGTGGCCTAAACTTTTCCATTTTTTTTAAATGGATTTGGAAAACTTTAAATATTTTTTCCCTGTTGTTTATTATGTGATTTTATATATGTTTGCATGTTTTTATGCCATGAAATTAACAGTCATGCAGAAGCTGCCTGAAGAAATCAGACTTCTGAGATAATGGCAAAGAAAGTGTATAAATGGTTAGCAATTTTAGGCTTTGGTTAATCCAGTATCATAGTGCATACAGTCCTTATACTATAATTACTTGTTTAACCATTTTAAAGATGTTATTTCATGTAAACAGGGTTAGCTTCCATAAGGATAAAATCCTAAAATTAAGCAGTCACTGATAATGTAATGCTACTGTTTTACCAGAGTTTCAAACCCATACTTACTGGTTATATTTGGACCGCTAAACTGGACCTATCTTAATTAATTTATGATTATAAAGTGACAGGCTCAGCATAACTCTGATTTACTGCTCAGATTCCTCTGTTGGGAATGGTTTGTGTGGCCAGGAATAGGTTATGATGTTCCCTATGTAAGGGAGATTGCTTTGGCTGAAATCTGTGAGCTGTTGCAATGATTCCACACCTTGAAATTCTGTGTCCAAGTAAATATCTGCAGAGATAAATTATACATATTGGGATGGGATTACAAGTAATCCTATGCCTAATCAGCCTTGGGCCATTTAGGGTCCCATTCTTAAAGTGTGGTGGTCTAAGACTCAATTAGATCAATATTGCTCAAAGGAGTTAGTGGACTATATACATTTACCCTACTGGCATACAATGGGTTCCCTCATTATGTGGTTCCCACCTATTGTTTTTAGAATCTATGTAACATATAGGACTACAAAAGAGTAAAAGTAAATCTGAAGTATATGTTAACATATGTATATTTTAGCTAAGCTGTCACCTGAAAGTGGGTGTTTTCATTGTATTTCTCTGGATACAGACAATTGTTCCTTATTATAGGACTGGAAAAATTATTCAGAACATCGATTAGCCATTTAAAAAATGTTTTAGAAGAATGTAATAGCTACTGGACTCATATGTGATCTGGCTGTTTTATCTTAGGAAGGATATCTTTTGTAATTTGGGTGCTGATGTAGATATCTCAAGGAACATTTTGTAAAAGCGTATTGTATGTTTTCTAAAGGCTTTTGTGGAATAAATAAATCTTGAATATATATATATATATATATATATATATATATATATACTGCCTCTCTTCTGTCTCCACTTCTCTGATGGAAGGTGCTAGCAATGTGTTTCATTATGTTTTCTTCCTTAAAGATAAAATACACATATTTCATAAAAACCTTGTATTCCCTTGAATTCACACCCCTGTGTCATGATTAGTGTTTCCTGAAAATATCATGCTGTTTGGTTAAGTGGTTTTCTTTAAATCATCATCTATTAATGTGCTCAGCAGTAACTGAAACAATGAAGGAAAAGTGAAGATGTTTCTGTCCCTGTCATTGAGCAATTACATCATACCTGTCTAGCCTGCTGCTTCACCAATTAGATACACAGATACATAGTCAGTGTCAGCAGATAAGGGCCTATGGCCCACCCAGTCTGCCCATTTGAGCTTGTAAGTTCAGTTTATGTTTTCCTAGAAGTCTGTTGCCCCTTGCCCATGACCTCCGGAATTCCTTTATGTCTATCCCATGCATTCTTAAATCCTGTGATTGTTTCAGCACCCACCACTTCCTCTGGCAGGGTGTTCCACTTGTCCACCACCCGTTCTGTGAAGAAATTCTTCCTCACATTTCCTCTGAATCATCCTCCCTCCAACTTCACCCCATGCCCTCTAGTCCTGGAACATCTTTTTCACTTAAAAATAGTGAATTCCTGCACCTGTTCCTCCCTGTAAGATACTTGTACATCTCTATCATATCCCCTCTCTCCCTCCTCTCCTTCAGGGAGTACATATTCAGTTCCTTCAACCTGTCCTCATAGGACTTGTGATGCAATCCATGCACCATCTTAGTTGCCCTCCTCTGAACCTTCTCTACCCTGTCTATGTCCTTACATAGGTATGGTCTCCAGAACTGTACACTGTACTCCAGGTGGGGCCTCACTAGTGTCTTGTATAGTGGAATTATGACCTCTCTTTTCCTGCTGGTGATGCCCCTGCCTATGCATCCCAGCATCCTATTTGCTTTACCTGCTGCCTTGTCACACTGTTTCCTACCTTGAGGTCATCAGAGATGATAACCCCAAGATCCCTTTCCTGCTTGGTGCATGCTATATCCTCACCCTCAACTGATATATGTGCCAGGGTTTTGTGCCCCATATGCATTATCTTGCACTCTTTTGCATTGAATTTCAACTGCCAAGCCCCTGACCATTCTTCAAGTTTCTGCAGGTCCCTTCTCATTCTGTCTACACCCTCTGGTGTGTCTACCCTGTTACAGAGCTTTGTGTCATCAGTGAACAGTGAAATTTTGCCTTCTAGGTTCTGTGCAATGTCACTGATGAAGATGTTGAATAGGACTGGTCCCAGCACTGATCCCTGTGGTACCCCACTGGTCAGTCTTCCCTCTGTGGCATGACAGCCATTTACCACCACCCTCTGTGTCCTGCAGCCCAGCCAGTTACCTACCCACCACACTACTGCCCTGCCCACACCCATATTCTCCAGTCTATGTAGTAGTCTTCTATGTGGCACAGTGTCAAAGGCCTTGCTGAAGTCCAGATAGGCCATGTCCACTGCCCTCCCCTGATCCACCTCCCTAGTCACCCAGTCAAAAAATTCAATGAGGTTGGTCTGACATCACCTCCCCCTGGTGAACCCATGCTGCCTTGGGTCCTGTAGTCCATTGACAACCAGATATTCCACCAATCTCTCCTTCAGTAGTGCTTCCATGATCTTCCCCACTACTGAGGTGAGGCTGACTGGTCTGTAGTTCCCCATTCCTCTTTGTTCCCACTTTTGTATAAGGGGACTACATCTGCTGTCCTCCAGTCTTTGGGTACCTCCCCTGTTTCCAGTGATCAGCTAAACAGGATAGCCAGAGGTTCAGCCACCACCTCTCTTAGTTCTTTAAG
Source organism: Neoceratodus forsteri (assembly GCA_016271365.2). Classification (NCBI taxonomy): domain Eukaryota; kingdom Metazoa; phylum Chordata; order Ceratodontiformes; family Ceratodontidae; genus Neoceratodus; species Neoceratodus forsteri. Next base: position 1,054,609,451 of record CM057459.1, read on the forward strand.
GACCTTGGGTGCACCCCATCTGGCCCCATTGCTTTATCAACTCTTATTACTTCCAGTTCCTTCAGGACCTTTTCTCATGTAAAGGGACTTGTGTCCATTTCTACACCATTCTCACCCCTTGTACTCCCTTCAGACCCATTACCCTCCTCCTTCCTCAGTAAAGACTGAGCAGAAATACCTGTTCAATATGTCAGCTTTACTGTTGTCATCCTCCACGTGGCCCCCATCCTCCCTCATCAGTCTCACTATCCCTCCCTTTGCCTTTCTTTTTTCACTTATATACCTGTAAAAGGTTTTGTCCCCTCTACCCACTGATTTTGCAATGTGTTCTTCTGTCTGAGCTTTGGCTTCCCTTACTGACCTCCCTGGCTCCCTTTGTTTCTCCTGGTACTTCTCCCTATCCCCTTCTGCCTATGTCTTTTTGTATTGCCTGAATGCAATCTTTTTGGCTTTCACTTTCTTTGCTACCTCTTTGGAAAAACCATAATGGTCTCCTCTTCCTTTTCCTTTTGCTAACCTGCTTAATGCATAATTCTGTTGCTCTTGTAATCCCCATTTTAAATACTGCCCACTGTTCCTCAACCCCTGATTCCTGCCCCATTTCCCTTAATGCCTCTTTCAAGTATCTCCCCATTTTCCCAAAGTCTGCCCCCCTAAAATCCAGGATACGTGTTTTTGTGTGGTTTGGTTCTGCTCTTTCTGTGACTTCAAACCCCAATGACTGGTGGTCATTGTTCCCTGGGTACTCCCCCACTGTTACCCCATCACACTGTCCCTGTTTGTGAGCACAAGGTCCAGTATTGCCTTCTGCCGAGTTGGTTCCATGACCAGTTGCTTGAGGAAGGCACCCTGAAGGGAGTCTAGGATAAATCTGCTACTAGTTGATGCTGCTGCTGGGATGCTCCAGTCCACATCTGGAATATTGAAGTCTCCAACCAGTACTACCTCACCCTTGTCTGCCATCCTTTGGATGGCAAGCATCAGCTCCCTATCTGTTTCTTCCTCCTGGGCTGGTGGTCTATAGTCCACACCTGTGCGGATGGCTGGCACCATTTTCCTTTCCAGCTTAACCCACAGTATCTCGCCACCATTTTGTTCCTCCTGGATCTCTGTGGCCCTTATGTCATTTTTCACGTACAGTGCCACTCTTCTTACCTTCCTTCCTGCCCCGTCTCTTCTGAATATGTTGTAGCCAGGTATGGCCATCTCCCAGTCATGGTTATCATTACACCAGGTTTCAGTGATGGCCACAATGTCCAGGTCTGACTACACCATGACAGCCTCCAGATCTTCCTTCTTGTTGCTAAGGCTCCTGGCATTGGCACACATGGCTTTCCATGATTTGACCTCCCTAGACTGTTTTTCTGTTCTACTCCAGCCCCTTCCTTGGATGTCCTTTATCCCTGGTTCTCCTTGCTGTCTGCCCTTCTGCTGAATTTTGCCCCTTTTCTGCCTATCCACCTCTTGGGCGCTAATCTCCACTTTTGCACACTGCTTTGTAGAGATAGTCACTCCTCCATTTCACTGGTTCCACTGCTAGCTGTAGGGGGTGAGCAAGTAGGTACCCTCCTTGCTGGCCTGCCACCCCTCTTTGCTAGTTTAAATGCTTGTCAATGTAGCATTTAAACTTATCATTGAGTGCTTGGATTCCCCTCCAGGATAGATGCAGGCCGTCAGGCTTGAACAAACCTCCATCCCTACAGGTGGGTCCCCAGTCACCAATGAATCCAACTCCTTCCTCACAGCACCAGTTCTTCAACCATGAGTTAAAGTTCCTGGTGCATGCACCCTTATGCTCTCCCTTGCCTCTCACAGGTAGTACTTCTGAGAAAGTGACAGAAGTAGCTACTTGCTTGAGACCCCTTCCCAATTTCCTAAACTTGTCCTGAACTTCCTTTGGCTCCCCATTTGCCAGGTCATTAGTACCTAGGTGGATAATGACATCCAGCTCACCCTCCCATCTTGACTTCCCAGTGATTCACAGGATCTTCCTTCCATCCCTCCATGCCGTGGCACCTGGTAGGCACCTCACCTTCCTGTCCTTCCCCTCCTGTGTTCCTAGCTGGATCCCTCTTATTATGGAGTCCCCCACCAGGATTCACTTCCTCCTCCTCTGGGGTCTACTGCTCTCCCCACTGAGGTCACCTCCTTGGCTAACCTCCACATCCTTTCCTTCCACTTCTCTGGGTACCTCTATTTGGTTGTGCCTGTTTGCCAGTGTGGCATATGAGTTCTTGAGTGGAATTGGATCTGGGATGTGCCTCTGCCTGACTGCTCTAACCCTTCCTGAGCCCACTGTCATCCAAGTGCTCCTCGTTCTTGGCATCCTTTGAGGCAGTTGCATTGGACTGGGTGGTCTCTGGATAGGGGTGATGGTACTCTTGACTCAGTTTACTTCCACTCTGAGTCTGGCTACCTCATCCCACAGTCCAGAGAGATGCATGCAGATAGGGCAGCACCTCAGTGTCCAGAAGGTCTGCCTGAATATGGCTGCCTCACAGCCACTGCATTGCACCACTCCCCACATTATACTGCAATTATACTGCTATTCCACTACTTGTCTATTACTGAAGCTCTCCTAGTTCCCTTTTTATTAATTTACTGTCCTGAAAATCCTGCCACTGATCCTCAGATACTTTTCTTTAAAAAAAAGAAGAAAATAAACCAATAAAAAAATAAATATGTCAAACACTTGTCATGCTGAGGGTGGGCTTCTTCCTCCTTATGCCTCTCTTTCTCCACACCCTTTACTATCCCCTATGTTTAGCTCCTGTCAATCAGATTTAACAGGGCATATAATTAAGAGTTTTGGGAAGGGGAGTGAGGGGGCAACAATTTTCAGCAATTAAAGACAGCAAAGAAATACACCACCACTACATTTTAAATTTTCAATATCCCAAAACAATTCTAGGTAAAGACAGAAAAGAAATTACAGTGTCACTAAAAGCCCACAATCTAAGTTTAAAAGAAAAATAGCAATTACCAGTTACTGTAAAGCACTGAATTGAATATGTTTCCTTCCACTTCTGGCTTCTTCTGAGAAAACAAAAATCCCTTGATTGACTGAATAAGCTGTTGCAGTTCCTAGTTAGAGCAGTCTATAAAGCTAATTGTTTTCACTCAAAATTTATTGCTAACCCATCTGGTTTGTTTTTAGAGAGATTAGCTTAAAATCATGCTGTCCTCATAAACAGTTGATCATTTGGGTTTCAGTGCTGAATTGAAGTGGTATGAATGAAAATCTGTGAGAAATTACCTTGTCTGTATCATTGATGTCAGTTCTCTGTCATCAAAACTATGCATTTTATTCTAGCTATATAACACATGGGTATTTAATGGCTATAAAATAAATCTACATTTCATTAATTTGTAGAAGCAGTGTGTCTTTGATGTAGCCTCAATAAATATGTTCATGTGATCACAATGTTTACATGTCAGATTGACAAACCTGTGTGTGCCACACTTTGCTATTTCAGGAACATGTACTGTATGAACTCATACAATTCAGTTCTTTGAGGGTTTCTGTGTGAAAATACATCATGTATGTGTATAACTAGAACTACAATATGGCATCTTATTATTAATCTTAACATTAAAATTGGCCGTATATGATCAGGGTGCTATCCATTTAATATTACTTTTTATTAAGTATAATATTTAGCAAACAAGGTGTAAACTTACTCATCAAAAAAAAGGGGACCTGTGCAGAACAATTATTCTGGACTAGGATAAGGTATAATGATCTGAGATGAAATGCATCAGGGTGCTATAAACAAGTGTGTATAGCTTAGTTATTGAATTTCCACAGGCTCCATAGGTATAAATCTGGGCTAAGGAAACAGTTTGTAGCCCAACAATAAGCTACATTTTTTTTCCAAGAATGGCATATTCTCCCTCCAAAGGTGAAGATGTAGCTTATAATGAGTTTGTATTTGTTCATACTGATGGGGTTAAGGGTCTAGAGTAACACAAATGTGATGCAGACCCAACTATAGAGATTGTTGTCTTCCTGTTTTCAATGTACAACAGCAGGGAGCTTGAAGTCTGCTTTAGCACATAGTTTTTTTATGTTTCTATACAAAAAAATGAAAGGATGTTTAAAACTATCAATGAAGAGTAAGAGGGAAGGGGTATGATTTGTTATGGAAAGGGCTACTTACATGTTTCCTTATATATAACAGTATGATTTTAATACTAATTTGCTTTATTTTCCTTATTTTGCTTTTAGACATAAATTGAATGTTCTATTTTAAGTTTTATGATTTATTATTTAAGATACTTCATGGTGGGGAAGGGGAGACTTTTAAGTGTTATTCTTCACTGTATGAAATATTTGAATATTATTTTTTCACATGATGATAATGTGTCTAACCTTAGGATTTATTTTGATGTATTCATAAAAAAAATCCCTTACCCTTAGATAGTGGTGGTGGTGGTGGGGGAGGGTGGTTTTGTATGCATTAATACTCATTTGATTTACTTTATGATTTCTGTATTATTTTCCAATAACAAAAATGTTTTTATTTATTTATTGAAATGTTTCACCAGGAAGGCACACTGAGCGACAAGTCACTCATCTCCTGTTGTGACCTGGGAAGGGGGAAGAGGTACAGTAGGAATGAGACATTAAACATTCAAGTTACAATATCAACATTAACATACATTTGTAAGGCAGGTGTTACAAGCAGTGTTACAATGGTGTTGCACACAATAGGTAGAAGAGTGGACAATAATAAGTGCTGGGTTAATGAGTAAACAAGTGTTTAAGTGAAAGAAAAGAGGGGAAAGGAGAGGGAGTGGTGAAGTAGAGGGAGGGGGAAGAGTCGAGTTCAAGGTACATTCAAGTTAACATGCCTACTGGCTCCAACCTCTACTACTCTCAAACCTGCCTGGAAATCTTGCTGTTTCCTTTCTTGTAGCACTTACTCACCAGTTGTATGACTTATGACTGTTAGTTATTTGCACTTATATTTCTTTTTGTTACTACATATAGATTCCTGCAAATGTAATGTCATTGCTGAAAATGTTGTATAAGTGTACTATATCTGACTTCTACTTATTCCCATGTTGTTTTCTTGTATCTACTACTGTCTATGTACCCTTTGTTTTAATCTCCAGGGTCACAGCTGAACATAGGCTGAACATAGGCATTTATGTTGTCTAGTGTACCTACCTGGTTAACAAAAACTAAATAAATAAATAAATAGATAAATAGCATTGTAAGGCAGGTGTTACAGACAGTGTTAAAACAGTGTTGTGCGTAATATGTAGAAAGAATGGACAATAATAAGTGCCTGGTTAATAAGTAAACAAGTACTTACATGAAAGAGAAGGGGGGAAAGGAGAGGAAAGGGTGAGGTGGGGGATGGGGAAGAGTCATGTCCCTGGAGACCCCTTCAGGATGTGAGGAACCCTGAAAGGGCACTGGGGGAGCAGAGAGAAGGGGTTATGCAGTGTTCCAGAGAGACCCCTTCAGGATGTGGGGAACCCTGCAAGGGGGCTGTGGTGCTAGACAGAAAGGGGGACAGGCAGTAGGGATTAAAGAGGGAGGAGAAAGAGAAGGAGGAGGTGTGACTTAAATGCTAGGATAGGGAATAGGACCTAACCCAAGAGAGGACCCTTCAGGATATGGGGTATTCTGTTGGTCGGTTGGGGAATGTCAGAACATAGGGATTAAAAGAGTGATAGGAGAGTGAGAGAGTAAGAATTGAACCCTTGAGAGGAGAGAATTCACAACTTTGGAGAGGATGGCTCCTAATCAGTAGTCTATCAGGATGCATGGACCCATGGTGAGCATTCAGGGTCCCCTTACATTCTGTGAGAGATCAAAGGAGGCCAGTACGGGGGAGCAATTTGGGGGAAGGACAGGAGAGCTACAAATTTGTGAGCTGTGGGTGCACAGGGTAAAATGAAGGTGATAGTAGAGGGGTAGGGTTTATTCAGGGCTCAGAGAAGGGAATTAGGGAGGGACATGGCAGGAACAGCTAGGTGCAAGGTAATTATTGAGGGCAAAGCTGATGGAGTAGGCAGAGGATGAGTGTCAGATTCAAGGGGGGGAGGGAATTTCATATTTTTGGGAGGTGGTGAGAGTGAATGGATTTGCCAATTAGGGTGGATCTGCGGGGGATTACCAGGGTGCAGGAAACAGTTGATCTAAGGGAATAGGAGGATGGGGGGGTTGTTATAAAGGAGGAGGTGATGTAGGAAGGAGGTTCACTCAACCAATACTTGGAGATGAATTTATCACAGTGGGAGAGTCTCCTATTTGTAAGAGAGTGGAAGGATAGGGCACAATAAAGATCACATTGGTGGGTGGAAGGGGGCATCCAGTGCAAAGTGGCAGAAAGAATTAAAGATGGTGTCCAGTCTGGCCAGGGAGGACTTAGTGGCAGCACAATAGACTATGTCAAAGTAATCAAAATTGGGCAGTATCAACTTCTGAACAAGTTCATGCCTAACTGTAGGAGAGATGTAACTACAGTTCCTGAACAGGGCACCAAGCTTGGGGTGCAGTTTTATTCTTGATGGCATCAATATGTCCAGAGAAGTTTAGGTGTGGGCTGAACCAAACACCTAAGTACCTGAAGGAGGATGTGTCCTCAAGTAAAGTCCCATCAAGGGTTTGGAAAGTGGGTAGAAAGGGAAGCCTAGAGAGTCTCTGCCTATTGCCAAAGGTCATGGAGACAGCCTTCTTGGCAATGAGGAAAAATTGATGGTTAGCAAACCACAGCTGTACCTTGTTGAAGTCTTGCCGTAAGTTAGGTTGTAACCTCAGCAGGACACGATCCAGATGCATACAGGATTGTATCATCATCATACATATGTATAGTGGAGGGGGGGAGCAAACAGAGGGAAGGTTGTTTAGGAAGATGGAGAATAGGAGATGTCCTAGTACAGAGCCCTAGGGGATGCCAGTGCTATTTGGGAAGAGAGGAGATGTGTCGTCCAAGATCTTAATTGATTGGGTTCTGCCAATAAGGTAGGCCTTGAACCAGTTTGTGGAGGAGGGAGATAGGCCAGCTACCAGGATTGAGTCAAGGAGAAGGGAGTGAGAGACAGTGTCAAAGGCCCTGGTCAGGTCATCAAAAATGGCAGAGGTAATTTGGCCATTTTCCATCCCGGATTAGGATGGAGTCTGTGAGCCATTGGAGAGAGATACTGGCTGAGTGTTTTTTTCCTGAAACCAGACTGGAAAGAGGTGAAAAATGAGGTGAGTTGGGAGAGGACAATGTGTTCTTGAAGCTTGGCAAGGGTAAGGAGGAGAGAAATTGGGCGATAGTTGCCAGATGATGAGGGGTCACCCCCTTTGGGTAAAAGGAGGACCACTGCATGTTTCCATGAAGAGGGCACCAAGGCCATAGAGAATGAGAGATTTAGGATTATTCAGAGGGGGTAGACAATCACCAAAGCAGAGAGGAAGAGGAGTGTTGGGGTGAGGCCCTCAGGGGAGGCAACTTTAGAGGGGTTGATGGTGAGGAGGGCACATAGGGTATCGTTAAGGGTTACAGTAGCAAAAGGGAAGGGGAGGTGGAAGGGTGGTGGAGGGAGCACACCGGTAGATGGTGGGGAAGGATTTCAATAGCTCAGTTGTGCTGGAGGTATAGTAGGAGTTACATTCCACAGCTATGGCTGGTAGGTCAGACACTAGCGAACTATTTACTTTAAGTGCCGGGGAGGCGAGATGAGGGGATAAATAGTTCATGGACCACCTTACAATCTTTGAAAAGAAATTTATGGTGATGATGAAGGCAGATTTGAAATATTTGGACTTGGCTAACCTTGTAGCCCAGGTGTAAGCGTGGAGCATGCGGTAGTTTACGAGATCACAAGGATGCTAGGTAGCTTTATGACACTTTGAGGCTGATTTCTAGCCCTGAGGCAGTCCAGAAGTTCAGGGGTTATCCGAGGTAAGTGGTTACCTCTGACTCTGGTTTGTTTGAGGGGCGCAAAGGCATTCCAGTTTAAGGGCCTTATCAACCAAGGGGAAGGAAGTTGGGGGGACCAGTCAGATGTGGCAAGGTTACTCAAGAGAAGTTCAAGGTCAAGAGACTTGAATGAGCATAGTTGTATTGTTTTATGCGGTGTTTTAGTTCTGTGGACTTTCCTAACTATGAATATTGGATTATGGTCACTGAGAGCATCGGGGAGGATGCCAGAGCTGATGATGCAGTGGGAATAGGAGGTAAGGGCCCAGCCGAGTAGGGAGTGTTGTTGTGTCTTGTGGTTTGGGTGGGTGGGTTTGGAGATCAGTTGGGAGAGGTTTAGGGATCTGAATTCATTTTTACTTTTGGTAGTTTTAGGTGACTATCAATTTATATTGAAGTCACCTAGGATGAATATTTCCCCAGAGCGAGCAAGGGAAGTGATGGAGGTTACGAGATCTAGCATGACTTAAGGAGGGACATTTGGGCAGCAGTAAATGCTGGCTACAAAGATTGGGAGAGTGAAGGGGAGGGTCACATGGATAGCTATGGCATCATGTGTCTCAGTATTTGAGGATGAGTAGATGATGGAATATTGGCTTAAGGGTAGGACATAAATGGCCACACCACCACCCCTGCCAGCATGGTCTTGCCTTAGCAGTGAGTAGCCAGGAATGGAAATCAATAGGTCAGGGACAGTGCTCTTTAGCCAGCTTCTGAGATGATTAGAATGTCTGGTTTTAGAGTGCACACCATGGTTTGAATGTGGTCTATTTTCTGCAACAAGCTGCTGGTGTTTAGATGTAGGATCTTTAAGCCCTTTAGAAGGGCTGAGAGAAGAGAGCGGGGGGAGGTAGTAGAGAAAGAAGCACCAGAGGAGCTAGGTGCAATAGGGCCTGAGTTAGTGTGGATATCCCAAGTGGAGAGCAAGAAGAAAGCGAGTATGAGAAAATGGAGCTTAGGGGAGTTTGAAGGGGCTGGCGAGGAGGTTGGGAGATGTGAGGGGAAGGGAGTGGACAAGTGAGGAAGGAGAAGATGGAGAACCGCAGTGAAAGTGGACACCACTATCAAAGCCACATGAGGAATAGTGGTAGAGTGAGATCATATTTCAAATGTGGGGGAGGGAGTGATAGTATGGATGTGGGTAGGGGATTGAAGATAGTAACTGATGGGGATGGGAGAGTTATTAGGATAAATGAGTAGTGAGCAAGTGGAGGTGGTAAAGAGGGGATATGAGTAGAAAAAGGGAGAGAGAGAGGAGAGTAGAGGATGCATTGTGATACGTGCCTATAATGAGGTGATGGCAGGGGCCCTGGATTCCATTACTCCTGTTCGTGTTCGTCCTCTCACTCTTCGCCCCAGGTCTCCTTGGTTTGATGAGACCTTGAGGGAGTTGAGGAGAGTTGGACGAAGTTTGGAGAGGTGCTGGCGGAGATCAGGTCTGGATGGTGACAAACTTATTTTGATGGACCATTATCTGGTCTATCAATCCGCAATCTCTCGTAAGAAGGCAGAATTCCTGTCCAGCGACATTGCGGCTGCACAGAATAGACCAGCTCAGCTCTTCCGGACTGTGGACAGATTGTGCAATCCAGTCTGTCTTCAGCCTGGAAGAGCCTTTTCTCAAGAACAATGTAAGGAGTTTGATCTGTTCTTTGCAGATAAGATTGCCAAAATCAGATCCGAGATCCGTTTGACCCTCTCTAATGGGAGTTGTGATGGTCGGCAGGAGATGTCGGACACCCAATTTGTGTGGTCTGACTTCAGCCTCCCCATAATCAGTGACACTGTGATGGTTATCCAATCACTGCGTCCGACCAACTGTAATTTGGACCCGGACCCCACAAGTCTCTTAGTGGATTGTGTGGATAAAATCGGCCCAGTTCTTGCTGAGATAGTCTGGAGGTCTTTGGAGAGGGGAATTTTTCCAGATCCTCTTAAGGAGGCTGTGGTTAAGCCCCTTCTTAAGAAGTCCTCCTTGGACCCAGACTGTCTGGCCAATTACAGGCGTGTCTCTAACTTACCCTTTTTGGGTAAAGTTATTGAGAAGGTGGTTGCATCACAGTTGGATGATCATCTGACCAACAACAATGTCTATGATTCTCTCCAGTCTGGATTTAGGAAAAGGCATAGTACCGAGACAGCACTTGTACGGGTACTAAATGACCTCCTAATAGTGAGAGATCGAAGGACCTGTTCCATCTTGGTCCTTCTTGATCTCTCTGCAGTGTTTGACACTGTGGACCATGGTGTGCTACTGGAACATTTGTGATCTATCTGTGGACTGTCTGGTACAGTCCTAGGATGGTTTTGATCGTACCTCGAGGGTAGGACTCAGAGGGTGGTGTCTGGAATTTTTTCCTCGACATCAGTCTCCCTATCCTGCAGGGTACTGCAGGGTTTCATTTTGGCACCCATGTTGTTTGCAGTGTATATGCTGCCATTAGGAGTGATTATTAGGCAGTACGGCTTGAGTTTTCATTGCTATGTAGATGATACCCAGATGTACATGTTCTTTGTGCCCAGCCAGGATACTGCCTTGTCGGTCTTTAACAACTGTCTTGCCGAAATCCAAGACTGGATGACTGTGAGTTGGCTGCGGTTGAACCCTGAAAAAACTGAGGTGTTGGTTGTGGACCAGGGTCACTGTGAGGCAGATCTGTTAGCTGGATCACCCTCGGGCTTATGGCTTGGGGGTGTCCAGCTGACTATCTCAGACCAGGTGCGGAACTTGGGCGTTGTATTTGACGATTTTCTGACTTTTAAATCTCAGGTGTCAGCGGTTGTCAAAACCACTTTTTATCATCTGAGGAACATCGCCCGGGTGAAGCACTTGGTTCCTGCAGAGGATCTTCCAACTTTGGTCCATGCCTTCATTACCTTCCGCCTGGACTATTGCAATGCCCTATACCTGGGCTTACCGGGATTGAACTTCGCCGCTTGCAGCTAGTGCAGAATGTGGCAGCCAGGCTTCTGACTGGTTCTTCTAGGTCCAGTCATATAACGCCTGTGCTCCGCGGACTACACTGGCTGCCAGTTTGTTGGTGAATCACATTCAAGGTTGGTTTGCTGACCTATAAGGCCCTACACGATCAGGGACCTGCTTACCTGAAAGTACTCCTTCATCCCTACTGTTCCCCCCCCCCTCCTCTGATCCACTGACGAGGGATTGCTAGAGATTCCCAGGGTTCACTTAACAACTTCAGGGGCAAGATCTTTTAGTTTTATGGCCCCGACCTTGTGGAACTCTCTACCTCGTCAGGTACGAAATTGCCCGACTGTCCAAAGCTTTAAAGGAGCTTTGAAAACCTACCTTTTTAACAAAGCTTTTAATGATTGTTAATTATTTTAATCTTGTTTCAAATATTTATTGTTTTATGTAATTTGTAAAGGTGTCTTGGTTTAAGAAAGGCGCCTTAAATAAATAAAGATTGATTGATTGATTGATTAATTGATTGTTCATAAAGGCAGAGAAACTGGTGAACAACTGATTTAGGAACAGGAGGAATTTGTAAACAGGGAGCGTGGGGGTGCTGGTCAGATGGAGGGGGTAGCTGTAGTTTAGGAAGATGTCTATATGAACAACAGGAAGAGGGATCTCTTTAGATAGATTGTGTCCCTCTAGTGGCAGTATAGTATGACTTGCTAATGGGAAAATGGACACAAAAAAAGAAAAAAACATTGCTGGCAGTGGTGACAGTTGGAAAGGATGAGGTGGGCAGCAGTGAGCTGGTGAAATCGCTGTAAGCACTGGAAGCACAGCACCCTTGTTAGAGGGTCTCTGATCTTTAGGGGAAAAGAAAGGTTTAGCAATACATATATCAAAGATGGGGGTAGGGCTGTTAGCCAGTGGAGAAGACAGAGATGCAGCTGGGTGCCAGAGGAGTCAGTAAAAAACTGTTTGGTCAGAGGACAGGAATTAGCACCAGAGGATCATAAGAAATACTGGGGGTGGGGTGGGGTAGGGCAAAGCCAGGTCTGTAGGGGAGTTTAGTGAGAGTGAAACAAGATCCCAGACCTGCAGACAATAATGACAGAGGCTAAACTGGACATAGTAGCAATTAACGAGATGTGGTTTACCAGTAACCACACTTGGGAGACTTCAGTACCTGGCTATGTATTGTTCAGAAGAGACCGAGGTGCAAAAAGGGTGGGGTGGAGTGGCCTTGTATGTCAATGAATATATCAAAGCTACAGAAATTCAGAATACACATAAGGAGCCAGAAGAACTGTGGGTCACCCTGGAAACAGGAAATGGGACAGACGTAAGAACTGGGATTGTCTACAGGCCCCCAGACTAGGGGGAGGACATAGACATATTACAGTTAGAAGATATACAAAACATGACAGCTAAAGGGGAGGTTCTGATAATGGGAGACTTCAACATGCCAGATACAGATTGGTCAATACCAGCAGGAACATCTGCCAAAACTAGACACATGGTGGATTCCTTGCAGGGGGAGGGCCTCAAACAACTAGTGCAACAATGCACAAGGGACAGGGCTATCCTAGATCTAGTACTGACTAACAGGGAAAGTATCACAGATGTAGAAGGTCACCTGGGGGCCAGTGACCATCACATGGTATGGCTCAGTTTGGCCACTACAACTAAATCATCCCATTCCAAGGCAAAAATATGGGAACTCAGAGGAGCTGACTTTGATAAAATGGCCAGCAGAGTTAAGCTAGCCCTGGCAAAAAGAAATACAGGTGAGGGAGTACAGGCAAAGTGAGCAAGCATTAAGGATGCAATACTTGAAGCAACATCCCATTGTGTTAGAGAGAAAAGGAAGTGCAATAGAAGGAAACTGCTTTGGTTCTCAAAAACAGTAGCAGAAAAGGTCAGAGCCAAAAGGCTGGCCTTCATGAAATATAAGGGAACGCAGCAGGATGAAGATATGAAGGCATACCAAACTTCCCTAAGGGAAGCAGGGAAGGCAGTAAGGCAGGCAAAGACCCAAACCAAGGAAACACTGGCACAGACAGTAAAAGAAGGTGACAAGACTTTCTATAGATACATTAGTGAAAGGAGAAAGTCCAGAGGGGGTATTACTAAGATCAAAGGAGATAAGGGAGCATGTGAGGAGGAGGACTGTGTAAAAGCATCTATCCTAAATAGATACTTCTGCTCAGTATTTACTGAAGAAAAGGTAGGGAAGGGCCCACACCTCAGCACCATGGACACAGGGGAGAGGGAGGTGAGCACTAGTCCCTTCACAAAAGAAAGGGTCCTACAAGATCTCGATATGCTCAGGGCGGACAAGGTAAGGGGACCTGATGGCATACATCCCAGGGTACTAAAAGAGCTAAGGGTGGAACTAGCAGAGCCATTATCAGAATTGTTTAGTGAGTCTGAGCACAGGAGAGGTCCCAGAAGATTGGAGAAGGGCTCATGTGATCCCGCTCCACAAGAGTGGTAGCAGGGAGGAGGCAGGGAACTACAGTCCAGTCAGTCTTACCTCAGTTGTGGGCAAGATTAAGGATGCACTCCTTAAGGAAAGGATAGTGCAACACCTGGAATCCACAGGGGCAAAGGATCAAAGACAGCATGGGTTTATAAAAGGAAATTCCTGTCAAACTAATCTCATAGATTTCTTTGACTGGGTAATCATGGTGGTGGACCAAGGGGGAGCAGTTGATGTCACCTACCTTGACTTCAGCAAAGCTTTCAATACTGTTCCTCATAGAAGTTTGATTAATAAGCTGGGTAGGCTCAGGGTGGGTCAGAAGTTGGTCAACTGGGTGGCAAACAGGTTGATGGGCAGAAAACAGAGAGTGGCAGTAAATGGTATACAGTCAGAAGAGATGCAAGTCACAAGTGTGGTACCTCAGGGATCAGTCCTGGGGCCAGTCCTCTTCAATATCTTCATCAGTGACATTGTTGATGAACTGGTGGGTAAGGTTTGTCTGTTTGCAGATGACACCAAGATCTGCAACAGAGTAGATGATCCAGATGGGGTGGGCAGAATGAGAAGAGATCTAGATAACCTAGCAAAATGGTTGGAAGAGTGGCAACTGGGGTTTAATGCAAAGAAGAGCAAAATCATGCACATAGGCAAGAGAAACCCTGAAGCCACCTATAGGCTGGGAGGGGAGTTGCTGGCAGTCACAAGGGAAGAAAGAGACATGGGCATCATCATCACTGATGACCTGAAATCATCCAAGCAGACCAGTAAAGCAGCAGGTAAGGCTAGGGGGATGTTAGGGTGTATTAGTAGGGGTATCACAAGTCAGAAGAGGGAGGTAATAATCCCTCTTTACAAGACACTGGTTAGGCCCCATCTGGAGTACTGCGTGCAGTACTGCAGGCCACACCTTCACAATGACATTAACCAAATTGAGGCAGTCCAGAGAAGGGCAACCAAAATGGTGAAGGGACTGCATCAGAAAACATATGAGGACATATTAACAGAGCTCAATATGTATACCCTAGAGCAAAGGAGGGAGAGAGGTGATATGATCGAAACATTCAAACACCTTAAGGGCATTAACAAGGTGAAAGAGTCTAACATGTTTCAATATAAGAAAAATAGCAGGACAAGAGGACACAACATGAGATTAGAGGGAGGCCAATTAAGGGGTAATGTGAGGAAGTTCTTTTCACAGAAAGGGTGGCGGATGCATGGAATGACCTACCTCAGGAAGTGCTGGATATGAATACAGTGCAGGGCTTCAAATAGGCATGGGATAGGCATAGGGGAGCAATATAGATGTGTATGAATAGATAGGCCATTGACAGAGCAAAGGCAGATGGCACATTTGTAATTTAGAAAAAGAAATGGGCAGACTGGATGGGTCTTGCGGTCCTTATCTGCCATCAACTTCTATGTTTCTGTGTTTCTACATTTCTATGAGAGAACAGAGACAGGAGAGCTAAATTAAAAAGGTAAATTATTAATTTCTGAGATTCTACAAAGAAAAGCAATGTAGAGACAAAGGAGGGCATAGTGCTGGTTAGAGTCAGGTTCGGGGGGTATTAGACAAAGTGAAATAATAGAAGGATTTAAATTGTTAATTATTAACTCGCCACATTAATAAATTAATTAGGCAGAGTAACCAACTAAGCACAACAGTAAAATTATCTAATCACAGTACAATCAGCTAAGCAGTTTAGAACATATTTGTACTTTAATAATAATGACAACAGCAGTAAAAAAATCAGTCCAGAAAAGCATGCACAGAGAAAATGGCTCAAGCAAAAGAATAGTGCTGGAAGATGCAGTCTGACTACAGCATCAGGAGCCAGTCTAGGATAATGTATTGTATAATGATGATTTTTGAAGTTATAAAAAAAAATATTCCTCTACTTTTGGTAGGGGAGCTGTTGGATCCCCATCCAAGATGGCAGACTCTGGCATGAAGGAACAGAATGAGGAAAACAGCAGGCTGGAGACAGTTTCTCGACCCCAGTCAGTGTGGCAGAAGATGAGGAAATGGAATGCAATGAAGTGCCTACTCAGCTGGACACAGTACAGACAATTGACTGTTCGGCTAAGGTTATTCAAATAGAGTGCCCTACTGAAACAACCGTGGAAAGCCCTACTGCAAAAACCATGGAAACAAGCTGCCCATGTGCTTTGGGTTATCAGGATACTACTGAGCAACTAAAGAATGCATAGCAATCAATATCAACGAGGAGCGCATTACCATAACCATCACAATCACAGTATTTACAACCACAGCATTCACTTGAGAGACTTCCCCAGGAGTACCCCCCCCCCCAGTGTGGGGTGCTGTGCCACAGTTTCCTGATTAGCTGCCTGCTGCTGAGTTACATTCTGGCACTGCTGCTGTGAGGAGTGTTTACAGCACTAAGGGATCCACTTATGGATTTGACTCACCAACTAATTTTTCAACTAGGACTCCCAATCCTGCTTTACTGAACACTGGTTGGTGTCTCAATGTGGCCCTTGTGCTCTGGAGCTCCAATTGTTTCTACAGCCCAGGCAGAGCCCTCTGATCCAATGTTTAATGCTATATAACCAGGCTCACACCAGGAAGGTATGTAGCCAGCTTCTGACCAGAATGATACTCCTTTTGACTTACACCAGGCTAATGCTTATGTGGCAGCTTCTGATGCTCAGAGACCTAGATAAAAGACCACTTTTGCCTTTGTGGATGTGACCCTTACTGCATCAAGTTCTAGGGATGTGATGGATAATGAGTCACTCCCCTCCCCCCACTCAAAATGACAGTAAACAGCCTTCTACTAGGGCTGGTCCAACTTCTTTGGAATTGTTTAAAAATAAACTGTCTCAGGCACCTCAAAAGAATGCAGTGCACTTGAGATACTGTGGGGGATTAGCAGAGCATCTGGATAGAGTCTTCATGGCCAGACGGCTACTAAAGAATTACATGCACTTCCATGCTGCAGAAATCTATGCTCTTATTCATGTATCGGGTGAGGATATGTTTGATGTCAGCTTCCAGCATCACTCTTGAGTAGACAGATTTTGGACCAAAATATAACGCCTTAAGATCTTCGGCCTAGTGGATCAAAGTGAAACTTTTTCAAATGGATACAGAAGTGCAGCATATCCCAAACAATTACTTTCTGGGCAGAGACAGGGTGGTCTGCTTTTATCCAGACCAAACAAAAGTTTGTTTCAATTGCATTGCTAGAACCCATCTCAGTAGCACCTGTGATAAACTTAAATGTGCCATTTGTGGGGATGCTGGTCATGTCAGTATGTCTGGCAAAATGTTTTTAAATGTAACCTCTGTGAAGAGGTAGGGTATGCTTATCATTAGTGTCTTTGGGCAGGACAGACAAGAGCAGATGGGTTGAACCAGGAACATCTGGTGCATAACGCAAAAGATGAAATCAGACCACCCCTAGTTTAGCTCAAAGTCTTGATCCCTGAGGTCAGCAAAGCACAGGCATGAGCAGCAGTCAGGCTGGTCCCAGTCCTGCACAGGCTCCTCAGAGAAGTGAGGCCCCCATACCTAGCAGCAGTTCTCACCTGACCCTGACATCTACAGAACCTTTGCCCTCAGATGGTGAACAGGATCCCAAACACCAAGAGGGCATATTAGTACCTCTAAGTAGACGTCCCCTCATGCCTTCTGATATGCCCCTACTCATTGCGTTTCAGTTACCAAGCACTAGAAGGATTTCAAGATCCTCCTCTAAACAAGCTTCTTTACCTCACCCATTTCCCTCCAGAATTCCTATCAGGTTCTACAGGGTCATAGGGAGTGGGAGATTCTGAACTGGAATCAGACATGTCCTCCAGGTCTACAGTAGTTTCAGAAATTGAAGATGAGTCCAGCACAAAGATACTGAAGACAAAAACCAAAAAAAGGAAGAAAAAGGAAAACATATTCCATGGAAGATAGTCCTGAGTAAAGATAGCATCCATCACCCTTTTAGATGGCAGCCCTACATTTAGCTTCCATAAATGTTTGTAGCATGAAGAACTTCTAAAAAAGGATCACCATTCTTTCATATTTCCAAAATTCCACTTATGATATTGTGTTTCTACAGGAAACTAAGTTCAATTTCTTGTTTCATACTGAACAAGCTTGAAAAAGTCAGATGTGGGGCCCATCATTCTGGACATTTGGCATGGACACTGTTGATGGCCTAGGTATTCTTTTAAAGGCCCATGCTTTTCAGTTCAAAGGCTGGTGGATATTCTTCCTGGCAGAGTCTTACTGCTTGACTGTACCTTTCATGACTTTACTTTAAGGTTAATAAATACATATGATCCCCAAACTAAGGAAGCTAGGGTAGAGCTCCTTCATAACATCAGGCCTTGTCTCAACACCTCCAGACATATTATATGGAGTGGAGATATAAATTGTGGATTGGGTATTAAAACTAGGGATGTCATACAAAAAAAGTGTATTGTGATTTGAACGCACTGCAGAACATCATTCAATGGGCTAACCTGATTGATGCCTATAGGTCTGTTCATAAGGATCCTGAGTACACATATTTTAGGAATGTTTATGCAACAAGAATAGATTTTTTTTTTGTTCTAGGTTGATTTTATCCCATAGTTATTCCATTAAGCCTTGTGAATTTTCAGACCTAATGATACTTAATTGTATGCTTAATTTGGCCAGCGTACCTCCCATGCTATTACCTGCCACTGAACGATGGAGACTAACTGTATCTCTTTTGACACAGGAACAGATTTACTCAGAGATGACTCAATTGTTACTTGCCTGACATTCTGTCCTTTGTTTT
Source organism: Neoceratodus forsteri (assembly GCA_016271365.2). Lineage (NCBI taxonomy): Eukaryota > Metazoa > Chordata > Ceratodontiformes > Ceratodontidae > Neoceratodus > Neoceratodus forsteri. The sequence continues at coordinate 1,054,627,568 of CM057459.1, forward strand.
TAGGAGGATGTCTGATAATGGTGGGCGGACACAAGAATGGACTTAAAAAAACCTTTATGTATATTATGGGAGGCCCAAAGCTACTTCTGATTATTTAGCTTATTTGAAGCATAGGAATACTTCATACAAGTTTATGTCATTGCCCCACTCCAATAGATTTAAACACACCACACAGATCGAGGAATTGAAAGCTCTAATGTTTAAATGTCAATATGGCAGAGCTGCAATGCTGGAGGCAGAAACCAGACATGGGTTGGAAAACCACCCTTCAGTAGACCCTTTCATGGTGTGTAAGACAGACCTGACTCCACATTGATGACTAAACCATATGACAGTATGGGACTCCACAAAGCTACTTATATTGATACATTGCATGTAATGCAGGAGTACTTCAATCACTCATTTGGGTCAGAGGGCAGCACACACACACACACACACACACACACACACCCTTGACTGATTTCCTGAAGGTCCCCCCCCCCGACTGTCCTCCGTTTTACATGCTGAGTTAGAATCCCCAATTACTGCTGCTGAGATATCTGAAGTTATTACCTCTCTTAAATTATACTCCTCCCCAGGCCATGATGGGCTGTCTAATAATTTTTATAAAACATTTATTCATGAAATGCCATTTTTTTGGGGGAGGGGCAGATAATCTTTAATGCTCTCCTTACCTCCCCATATGTGAGTGCAGAATCTGGTAAAACAATCATAATATTATTTTCTAAAAAGGGTGATCAGAAGGATCTTAACAACTGGAGACCCATCAGTCTGCTTAACGTAGATTACAAAATGTTTTCCAAACTATTATGATGCAGACTTCAGAAGGTTGCTGATATATTAATCCACCCTGTGCAAACTTATAGGTTCATAGGTGGCTACAAATCAGGAGCCAATTGGCTATAGTGACATGTCAATCACTCCAAATAGGAGAATTTATTCATTTCTATATGTCTGTCTAATGAGACCTTAAATCACCCCTAAGTCTTGCATAGTATAACTTTTTAGGTAGTCTAGGCCAAACACCAACATTATTTGACTTAACCAGTTGGATCTTGAAATGGGCCAAAGATTTTCATCTTTTGGTTGGAGTGGATGGAATCTACTCTGTCCATTAGTTTCTATTTGAGATAGTCCTATACATTCCCATAGGTCCCCATTTTGAAAAGCTTTATATTGTTAGGCACAAGTCCCCTCTAAGTCTCCTATACTGTAGAGAGTAAAGATTTAAATCTTTTAGTCTGGCACCATACTCCATTTGTCTATTTTATGTAATCCTTTTTGTTGTTTTTCATTGTATCCTCTCCAGGATTCTGATATCCTGCCTTTTGCAGGTGCCTAAAACTGCACACAGTACTCAAGATGTGGTCTTACCAATTATGTATACAGAGGCAGAACCACCTGTTTATCTCTGCTTTTAATATTTCTCAAAATACAGCTTTACTTGTTCAACAGTTAATCGAAACATCACTTTAAATCCGGCATTACTTAGAGATGTGTGTGAGTTAGGCAGACAAAACAGGATACAGGGGTTTCTTTTGTCCATTTATCAGGCTAAACCCTTTGACAAAATATATCATGGCCTTCTGTTTTAAGTATTAGAATCTAATTGAGTCCCCCCTTGGATGTTGCTCTGGCTTAAATGTCTATACAAGAAAGCATCTGTTATTCCTTCCCTTAATGGATTTTTGGGAGCCTTAGTGCCCTTGATTGTCAGTGTATGTCAGGGATGTCCAATAAGCCCCTTACTTTATAACTTTGCACTAGATCCTTTGATTAGGAATATTATGTATGATCAAAGGGCTGAAGGCCTTTCCCTGGGAGCAGGTATGGCTAAACAAAAAGTTTCTGCTTATGTGGACCATGTGTGCCTGTTTATTAAAAAACAGGAGTTTGGGCTTTAGAACAATTTACAAACTATTCCTAAATTTCATGGTCTAAGATCAATTTTGAGAAAAGTACTGGTTGGTTTTAAGATCCCCAACCCCCCTCCCCTCTTCTGGAAATAGCTGGAATCCATATCTCACCTACATCAATTAAGATTCTGGAACATTATTTTGATCATAGAAATCTTTCCCAACTTAATTAGGGGAATCGTATTGCACTGTGCAAAAGTAAAGTACAGATTTCAAGGTCCTGAAAGCTTTTCAAAAAGAAGAGGATCCTCACTATCAAAACATCTTTGCTACCTATTTTTATTTATTTAAATTTTATTTATCCACCTCCTATTACTCTAGAAATACACTTATTTAGTATTTTTTTTCAGATGTTATGGTGGAGCTGGTAGAACACCATTAAAGGGGGTATACTTATCTATGTGTCAAGTTAGGTTGCCTTAGCATGATAAATCCATTATTTTTTTTTCACTCCATTTTTTTTCATTTCAATTTTGGGATTAAGTTGGGTGGTTACTCTTCACCCATGACAGGAATGCCCAAAATATTTGTTGCATTTTTTTAGTTCAAAATGGAATACTTTGCCTCCAAAAGTGATAGCTTTGTATTGCATTCCTAAGTATGTGGATTCTTCCCTCCATAAGGCTAGACAATGGAAAGTACATAAAACATCACTTATTACCTTTCACAGGAAACAGCTCTACTATCAAGTGATGCCCACTACACATGCTATTTTAATTGTGATTCCTGTATGCTTTCCCTCAAAAATGAAATTGACTTTGACTATGCTTAATGACCGCAGAGTCCCAGTTAATATTTGGGATGTATTATGGCTTTGCTGCTATGCCAGGTTAGGGGTTAAGGGTAATTTGAAACATAAATCACTTGAAGAAAGATTCTGTCCTAGAGCTGAGTGTTACCAGATTGAAGAAACACAGGAACACTTTTTTTTAAAGATGCCCAGTCAATATTCACATTTGGGGTTTCCTGGCTGCCAGATGGCAGTGGCCTTTCTTGAACTCTCTGACTTATGAAACACTGGTACTAAGGGGTTACACTGGACTGCTTAATTATTATAATCCTAGTACTTTAAATTTTATTTTCGCATGTTTAAAGTTTTTTCTCAGGTAAGTTAGATATAAATTTCTGTTGCAGCAACTGCAGTAATCCACAGGTCAGTAGCTCTACTAATTGAAAATACATTGAATCAGGTAAATAAAAACTGGACTACCAAAAGCTCCCTAAAGGATGGGTGGATGTTCTTTGGTGTTGCATAGCCTGGATTTAGGAATTCCCAATATACGCAGGGATAGCCCATAATAGTAATGAATTTGTTTTTTCTTCAGATTTACTTTTTGGTTTCCTTTAGTTTTTTTGGTTTTTTTTTTTTGCCTGAACTCAAAGGGACTTTTGTTACTTTATAATACTGCATTTGTTTTATTGCTTTTATATTCTGGACATTAGAAGAGATGACATTTTGTTTTCCTTTTATAAGTACTGAAATGAAACTGGATGACTCTATACAGTTGTTTTTTTTTATTTTCTTGCCTGACTGTATACACTTGGAATACTTGAAATCCTGTTTTTTTCTTTATTTTTTTCTTTGAAGTTTATTCTTTTGTATGATGTTTTGTTTCTTGTTTCAATAAACTTCTCCAACTCCTTTTCATCAAGTGCCATGGGATCTTTAACATCCACCTGAAAAAACACCAGAACAGGCAGATGGGACCTCAGTTTAATGTCTCATCTGAATGATAGCACCCTTGGAGTGCAGCATCCCCTTCATGATGCACTACAGTGACAGTATTGGGATTTACCCAAAGTGCCTGGTATGGGGCTAAAACATACAACCTTTTGATCTTCTAGCCTCAGAGATGAGTGTGCAGCCTGCTCAGCCACTGACACTTTTCAAACTCTTTTATTATTTCATCAGTTTTCTCATCCACTGGTTTAATGAACATATCTATGTAAGATGGTACTACATTTGGGTATAAAATGAAAATTTAACCTTCAATATTTTCTTAATATTTTTCAAGTCTGTACTAAGTTTTCAAATGTTATATAGGACTCATTCTAAGTTATGAATAGACCATTGATCTAATATTTCAGAAAAATGCTCCATGTCTATTTTCAGTTGGTCTGCATCTAAAGTTTCAACTTGAAAGAGGCTGAGGCTCTTCATTAGTTGAGACATACTAACATACTATTTGCCAGCAGATTAGGCCTTATGGTCTATTGAGTCTGCTTGAACCTCAGATCCCTAGTTGGGTGCCGAGGCCCTCCCCTCCCTTGTGTTCCAGAAACCTCTATCATCCATCCCTTCCCCCCTGGGACAGGCCATCATCTGATACATCCACTTTCTGTGTCTGTCCCACCCTCTCTTGAAGCCCTCCACTGTGGATCTCTGAACCAGCTTGCCAGGCAGTGCATTCCAAGGGTCCACCACCCTCTCAGTGAAAAACCTCCTCCTCTTTTCCCCCCTCACCCTTTCCACCTTCCAACTTCAAACCATGCCCTCTGGTGATACCTCCCTGCTTCAGTCTAAAGATCTCCTCCATGTTTACCCTATTTATTCCCTTGAGGTACTTGAAGACCTCAATCATGTTCTCCCTGTCTCTCCTCTCCTCCAATGAAAACAGGCAGAGCTCCTCAAGTCTGTCCTCATACGTCAAATCCCCTAGCCCTCTTATCATCTTAGTTGCCCTCCTCTGTACCCTCTCCAGGAGATGCATATCCCTCTTCAAGTGTGGTCTCCAGTACTGTACACAGTACTCAAGGTGTGGTCTAACCAGTCCATTGTACAGCGAGAATTACTTCCTTGCTCCTAGAGGTGATCCCCTTACGATGCATCCCAACATCCTGTTTGCCTTGCTAGCCACTCTCCTGCACTGCTCAGAGTTATTCATACATGCATCCACCATGACCCCTAGGTCTTTTCCCCTATTGAGGCCTCCAGCGCTCCTCCCAGGGTGTACCTGTGTTTAGGGTTTCCCCACCCAAGATGCAACACCTTGCACTTGGTGATATTGAAATTTAATTTCCATGTGTGAGCCCAGCTTTCCAGGGTGTGCAGGTCCCCTTGCAGGGCCAACCTCCCCTCTTCTCCCTCAACTACTGCTCACAACTTGGAGTCATCAGCGAAGAGACTCATTTCAAACCCTATACCCTCCCTGATGTCCGATATGTATGCATTAAACAGGATCGGACCCAGGACCGAGCCCTGTGGTACCCCACTACCAACCTCTCTAGGGTTCAAGAGCTCCCCACAGACCACTGCTCTCTGGGTGCATCCAGCTAGCCAGTTTTCAATCCATCTGACCATCAAACAGCCTACTCCTAACCCCGTCAGTTTCTCCACCAGACCATTGTGGGGGACAGAGTCAAATGCCTTGCTGAAGTCCAAGAATAATACACATGGCATGGCACTTTAAGTTAATTGTTTGCCTGATATGTTAAATACTACCACCTCATGTGTTTTGACCAAACTTTGTTAAATTGTAACTTAAAGTGTACCTTAAATATGAATTGCTGAAACAATGTATTTAACAGAAAGCAACAGTGTGAAGAAGGGCAGTGATCTTTAATGAACCTAACAGAACAGACTGTAAGGGAATATAGGTAACAGTAAGTTAAAAGATTCTAGCATTTTATAATATGGCAAAATATTAGCTCATGCAGAACAGCAAGGTATAGAAAACTGGCTAAAGGGCAGGCAACAGAGGGTTGTGGTCAATGGGGTCAAATCAAAAGATCGAGATCACAAGAGTGGCACCTCATGGATCTGTCCTGAGTCTGGTCCTCTTCAATATGTTCATCAGCAACATTGGAGGAGGGCAGATTTTGTCTCTTTGCAGATGACACTAAGCTCCACAAGAGGGAGGATAGCAATGAGGGAATCAAAGAAATGCAGAGTGATTTACAAATGCTAGAGCAGTGGTCTAAAGTTTGACAGTTGAAATTCAATGTCAAAATGTGCAAAGTGCTCACCTAAGTAATAAGAAACACATGACAGAGTACTGCATGGGTGGGGGTGAACAGTATGGCTGAGGAACGTGATGCAGGAGCTGTCATTAGATACCCTCAAGCAATCAAGCCAGTGCAATAAGACCTATGGTAAGGCAAGTAGGATGCTGGGGTGTATAGGGAGGGGTATTGATAGAAGGAGGGAGGGAGGGAGGAGTTAATATTATCCCTTTATAGGTCTGTTATCCCTTTATAAGTCTTTAGTGAGGCTGCACCTGGAGTACTGTACCCATTTCAGGAGCCCTCACCACAGGATAGATAAGGACAGGATAGAGACGGTGCTGCACACTGTCATAAAAATGATTCAGGGCCAACAGGGCAGATCTTATGAAAAGTCCTTCAAGGAACTTCACATGTACATGATGGAGACCAGAAAGGAGAGGGGATACGTGATCAAGACCTTCAAGTTCCTGAAAGGATTGAAGAAAGTGAACTGCGAGGAACTATTTCACTTGAATGCTGCTTGGAGGTCACAAGGGCATGGACTGGAACCTGATGGCGGGAGATTCAGGAGGGACATGAAGAAAGAAGTATTATTTTACTGAACAGGTGGTGGAGCCGTGGAACAGTCTACCAGCCAAAGCAGTGGGTCCTAAAACAGTTGATGGTTTCAAACATGGTTGGATTATAGTGGTCATTGAGAGTGATAGAACTAAGAAGGAGAATGTGCCAGAAGGCTAGAATCTTGGACGGACAGTTGGACCCAGGGTTAGATAGGGAGCTCTGGCAGACTGGATGCACCATTGGTCTTTTTCTGCTGCCATTGTCTATGTTTCCATGTTTCTGTGAAAAGCAGCAGTTTAAAATGTATAGTGCCAAACATTGCTACCATAGAAAAGTACTGAGTGGGTACATCAAAAATGGGGATAAAAATGGATATCAATAACAGACTGATTTTCTTTTTGAAAGTGATAACCTAATAGTGTATTGAAGCCTGTCCACTACAAAATGTTTACTACAGAACATTAAATGAACCAGTGAAGTTAGAGCATTACTGAATGTGGATTACATATCAATGGAGTTGTGAAATGAATTAATGCACCTAGAATTTGAGCACTACTGCAATTACATTTGTATATAGAAAACAAGAATGACAGTTAATCAGTTAATGAAGTTGTCTTTAGAAACATGTGATCTTATTATAGTTTATGTATTGTTTACTGTACTTCTAGTGGGATACCTATATTGGAACAGTTTTAATTAGAAGCTGAAATACACATCCCTAAGCCAGCTGTAGTACACATCCCTAAGCCATTTCTTTTGTACCAAATAAGTGAGTTTATTTTTATTACATTGTTTACTCAAAAGGAAATGAATTAATTTATTATTTGCTTCTTTATTTATTTCAAAAGTTTCAGCAGGAAAGACATACTGAGCTGCTAACAGCTAATTTCCAGATGCATCCTGGGGGTAGGGGATGTGAAAACTCATATGCGATATATCAAGAAGTATGATCACCAATTGATGACAAATCAGAATAAAATACTGTATGTACAGGTAATGAAGGAAACAAATTGTCAGGACAGATCTAGTGAGGGGGAGTTAAGGAAAAGAGTCATGGACAATTGCAGGAGGGAGAAGAAAAGTCATGAAGAAGAGACTTTAAAGAGAGAGTCAAAGAGGTAGTGTGAATTGACAAGGAAGGGGAGGACCAAAGTTTATAAAAGCGGTATGAGAAAGCAGACTGACCAACAGTAGATCTTCTAAAAGGAATAGTGAGTGAATGGGAGTTTTTATTGTGCAGAGAATAAAAGGAAGCTGCAAGAGAAGTTAAGAGGGATGTAAGGTAGGAGGGAAGGAAACCAAACCAGAATTTACATATAAAGGAGGCAGAGTGGGAGAGACGCCTTGCATCAAGTAAGGGAAGTGAAAGGTCAGAGTATAGTTAAGCAATATACCACGCCAAGGTGTGGGTGATGCTAGGATTTACCCATACCTGGTGTGTTGTTTGGTCATGAGGCTGCAGGCTGAATGAGCAAAACACAACAGCATGGGTAAATCCTAGCATCACCTACACCCTGGAGTGGGATATTGTGATTATACAATATTCTCCTGTACATTAAAAAAAAAGAATTTTATTTTAGTTTGTCATTTTTTTCTCAATTTATTCTTACACTAGAAAATATAGTTCCATGTTGGTAAGTAAAATATGATGATGCCCCCCCCCCACACCACCACCAGAGACACACTACTACCTTGAGTGGACGTTTACTTGCTGCAATGTATGTTTTTTTTATTCTGCAGCATAGTAAATGGCAAGAGATGTGAGCAGCTGTAACATTGAGAGTGGGATGGTGTGGAGCGAGGGAGAAGCTGTGTTTAACATCCCATGGTGATGTCTTCCTGAACCAAACCCTACACAAAGTTAACAGGAAGACTCACCTCTGCTGGCAAGGACACCTGACTGGCACTGGTTGCACTCTGCATAAAACCCCGGGTACACTACTGTTGCTACAGCCTATTTTGGCTACATGAACAATGCTGCGGTGTTTCACTGTAATCCCAGTCACATCTCTGACACTCACTCTTACTGTCTATGGGGATCTTGCTTCCACCTCACAGCCCTTTCCAGTCCATTACTTAGAAGGGGGGAGGTCAGCATCATTTGTCTGCATTGGAGTACTGGAGAGAGCCAGACAGTAAGTTAGTGGGTGTGTAAGTTACGGTACAAATTAGCATGATGCAACCTCTCTGGCATCCTATTGCTTGTGGTTCCAGGGTGAATTTCAGTGGTCAATGTGAGAAAGAAGCAGTTGACATGAATGTTTTAAAGAAAACTGAGTTTGGACTTACAGTAAAAGGGAGGTAAGAAAAGCAGACAATTTGAGCAGGTATGATCTTTCCAGGAACTTGGCAGCATTCGGAAGTACTGAACTTTTATGTAACAAAAAAAAAGCAAAAGGTTGCTGATATTTATAGTTTGTCTGGTTGATGCTGTATTACTTTGCAGCATTAGCCCTTTTTGAAATTTCTGCTTTTGTGTTGGGGCTCAGCGGTGGTTTAGCGAGGCAGTCTTGAGGTTCTGATGCTTGGAGTGATTAGAGGGGGAGTTACTAATGCATCTGACTGGTGGCTGGCACCTTTTTCCATGGGGTAATGCTAGGATTTACAATGGCTAGAAGGTACCAGCCAGACAATCAACATTGTTTATTTTTGATGCCATTGTATAAAGAGCAATGTTGGATAGAAAGGGAACAATCTAAAGCAAAGTGACAAAATCAGTGGAATGGGGATCCAGTCAGGCAAGAGAGGATTTGTGAGCTCAACTATGGACTATGTCTCCATAATCAATAGTAGCAAGAATCATATATAAAAACAGTTTTACAGTGGGCAAGAAGCAGGATACATACTTTGGTCTTATGCAGTGCACCAACTTTGGGGTGGAGCTTTGGTGTATGGCAGCAATAATAGGATCTGGAAGGATATTTTTGCAACATTTTAAAAGTGTCCTGCTGGCTGAGAAGTGAAGTTTTTATCCCTGGTTTCACTGAAAGATTTTGTGTATTGGAATCAGACATAGCAGACTGCCTACAATGAAAGGCCTGCTTACGTCACAGGTGTCACTAGTCAATCAATTGGCTCTGGGTGGGGTTTCATCACTGTGCTGTCTTAGGCATCCTTCACAGTTGGAAGCCAGTCAGACTGACTTTGATTTGTCTGTTGGAAGCTGAGAACCTTGCTACACTGCAAAGAACAAATGATAACTCCCTTTAGGACCTGGAAACCTGGTAAGGCATAATACTTGTTAAGAAGGGGAGCTACGCTTTCTACAAAAAGTTTTATTTTTTTTTTCCTTATTGGCATTAAGCAGAGAATTGGAGGATTCCATTAAAAGTGTAGTAATTTTATAACCAGAGGGAGTAAGATACAACTGAATTTGCTTGATTGTTGGGGTTGAGACTGAGGATTTGGAAGGATATTTTTGCAACATTTTAAAAAGTGTCCTGCTGGCTGAGGAATGAGTTAATTTTTATCCCTGGACTCAGTAGAGTGGTTTGTGCAGGAGCCGTGGTGTAGTAAATTGTGGTGTAAGTTGAATTACTATAAAGGGCAATACTCACCAGGGTGGTGGAGCAGTTGTGTATTTGATTGTTTCTAACAGTCACCAGTAGCTGTGGACTACTCACCCACCCTACCCCACACCCCACCCCCCCAGGCGTGGCATTTCCTTTATAGCCACAGTTCTGACATCACTTCCTCAACAGGTCTTGGGGCAGAACTGTCATATCCTTAATAACGCAGCACAGTGCAAAAAAGGTAGGTACATACCACAAATAATAATAATAATAAAAATATATATATATATATATATTACATATTGTATATTATAAGGGAGAGGGACATGTGGTGAGTGGTGCAATGCACTGGCTGTGGGGCAGCAGTTTTCCAGGAGACATTCTGGAAACTGCATTGCTGTCCTATTTGCAGGCAACTGTCAGCTCTGAGGGAGGAGGTTACCCACCTCCAGGCTGAAGTAGCAAGGACTAAGGAGGCTTCCCCCTTCCAAAGAGCACCACTGCCACAACCACTGCCTCAGAGGTTGCCAAGTATGAAGAGCAGTTGGACCACAGTGGGTTCTGGGAGGGTGCGGGTGGTGGACCAGAGATGATGCCCCCTAGTTGTACCTCTACACAAATCATATGCCATTCTGGCAGAGCAAGGTTCCTCTATGATGGCACCCTGAGTGGAGACCCAGAAGAATGCTGAGGACATCCACAAGAGAGACCCACAAAAGGGTGGCAAGGGACACCACAGGGGAAGGAAACAGCTTCTGATAGGGGACTCTATTGTTAGGGGGGTAAAACTGGGAAAAGGAGAGGAGAAGGAAGTAAGGTGCCTGCCTGGTGCCATGGCTTGGAGGAACAGGTAGCGAATCCTCAGGATTGCAGAAGCAGCATCACAGGAGAGGGAACTAGATATGATAATCCACCTTGCGACAAATTGCCTAGCTAGGCATGGGATCAGTGCAGTTCAGAATGAATTTGTGGAGTTGGGGAGGGGCCTCAGATGGGTAGCAAGCATGGTAACCTTCTCAGAGGTGCTACCAGTCCATGGCAGGAGTGAGGCTAGGGTACTGCACACCATGCAGTTTAATTAATGGTTGCAAAACTGGTGCAGAGCACAGGGCTTTGGCTTCACTGGGGACTGGGGGGCCACCTGGAGAGATAAAGGTCTATACTGGCTTGATGGTCTGCATCTGTCCACGAAGGGAACCAAGCTCCTAGGTGATAGGTTTAAATGCTTCTTTGGCAAGCTTTTAAACTAGCCAAAGGAGAGGCGTGATAAAGGCAGGAAATTTCAAGCCTCCCCACAAAACATGGCAGGTAGTAAGGTAAACACTGAGGTACAGAGCTCAACACAGGGCAGGACGGGGTAAATGGAAAAATAGACAAGGACAATAAGAGCAGGGATGGGGGGAAAAAGGATAAAGCCAACATTAAATGGAGGACAATGAGCACCAATGCCCGTAGTCTGGGAAACAAGCTTCCTGAGCTAGTAGCCCTGATGGAAAATGGATAATTGGATATTGTGGCAGTCACGGAAACATGGTATACTGAGAACCATGACTGGGATGTCAACATACCAGGGTACGCAATCTACAGAAGGGACAGGGAAGGTAAGAGAGGTGGTGGAGTAGCTCTATACATAAGGGAAGGGATCAAAGCTACAGAACTAAAAAGTAAAGGGGGAGGACAAGAGGCAGTCTGGGTCACCTTGGAGACAGGGAATGGCATCACAGTCCACACAGGGGTTGTATACAGACCCCCATCTCAAGGGAAGGAAATGGGCAACAAAATGATGGAGGACATTCTCAAAATGGTTGAAAAAGGGGAGATACTGTTGACAGGGGACCTGAATATGCCAGTTGTTAACTGGATAACATGTACTACAGCCACATCCAAGAGCAGGGTCATTCTCGATGCCCTGCAGGGGGCAGGCCTTAGACAGCTAGTGTTGGAACCACTCGAGGAGACAATACTAGACCTGGTACTCTCAAATGGAGAGGGATCACAAATTTCAGAAGTCAGTAGACATCTGGGAACAAGCGACGCTTCACAGTGTGCTTCACAATGAGCACAACCATGGAGATAAGCCATACAAAAACAAGGATACTGGACTTTAGAAGGGCTGACTTTGGAAAAATGGGTGAATACCTGAAAAATGCACTAGCAAATGACCAAAAAGGAGGGGTGGAAGAACAATGGAGAAAAATCAAAACTGTCATCATAGAGGCAACAAGCCTTTGTGTGAAACAAATAAAGAAAACAAAGTGGAGTAAAAAACCACTATGGTTCTCAAAAGAGGTGGCAGGGAAGGTTAAGGAGAAAAAGGCTGCATTCAAAAAGTATAAGGAATCACAGAAGGAGCACGACAGGGAACTTTATCAATTAAAGCAGAAAGAAGTGGGGAAGGCAGTCAGACTAGCAAAGGCCCAAACAGAGGAAAAAATAGACAGCTCAGTTAAGAAGGGGGATAAAACCTTTTATAGGTACATTAGGGAGCATAGAAAGGCTAAGGGAGGGATAATGAAGATTAATAAAGGAGATGGGAGGTGGGCAGAGGGAGACAGTGAAAAGGCAGAGATACTGAATCAATACTTTTGCTCAGTATTCACAAAAGAAGATGAGGAGGAGTTACCTAAACCAGACAATAGAAGCACTCTGAGTAGGGGGGTTGACACCAGTCCATTCACAGAAGAAAGAGTCCTGAAAGAACTCCTAAAACTCAAGGTGGACAAAGCAATGGGGCCTGATGGGATTCACCCCAGAATCCTAAAAGAACTAAGGGAGGACCTAGTGACACCACTGACCACGCTTTTTAACAGATCATGGCAGGATGGGGTGGTACCTGAGGACTGGAGAAGGGCAGATGTGATCCCTCTTCACAAAAGTGGGAGCAAGGTAGAAGCAGGAAACTACAGACCCGTAAGTTTGACCTCAGTGGTAGGGAAAATGATGGAATCACTTCTGAAAGAAAGAATTGTTGAGTACCTAGAGGACAGCGGGGCACTGGACCCAAAGCAGCATGGATTTACAGCAGGAAGGTCATGTCAGACAAATCTAATTGATTGCTTTGACTGGGTGGCCAAAGTAATAGACCAGGGAGGGGCTGTGGATATGGCCTACCTAGACTTTAGCAAGGCATTTGACACAGTCCCGCACAAAAGATTATTAATCAAGTTAGCCAGCCTGGGAGTGGGTCTCAGCGTGGTAGCCTGGGTAGCAAACTGGCTGCACAACAGGACACAGAAGGTAATAGTGAATGGAACACATTCCGAAGAAAGGGGGGTTACTAGTGGAGTACCTCAGGGCTCAGTACTGGGTCCAGTCCTCTTTAACATCTTTATAGGTGACATTGCAGAGGGTCTGGAGGGAAAGGTATGCCTCTTTGCAGATGACACAAAGATCTGTAACAGAGTTGATACACACGGGGGGGTAGAAAAGGTGAGAAGGGACTTGGCAAGGTTGGAGGAATGGTCAGACATATGGCAACTAGATTCAATTCAGGAAGTAAGTAATGCACCTGGGAAACAAACCCAGGAGAAGAGTACACAATAGCAGGGAGTACTAACAACAACAAAATGGAAAGGACCAGGGGTAGTCATATCAATGACCTAAAGGTGGATAAGCAATGTGAAAAGTCAGTAAGAAGAGCCAGGGGAATACTGGGATGCATAGGAAGGGGCATCACAAGTAGAAAAAGGGAAGTGGTTATCCCTCTGTACAGGCAGTTGGTGAGACCCCATCTGGAGTACTGTGTGCAGTTTTGGAGACCTCATCTACGCAAGGACATAGACAGGATGAAAGCAGTCCAGAGGAGGGCAACTAAAATGGTGCAGGGTCTGCATCAGAAATCATATGAAGAGACACTGAGAGAGCTTAATATGTATACTCTTGATGAAAGGAGGGACAGGGGGGACATGATAGAAACGTTCAAGTACCTCAAGGGAATCAACAAAGTCCAGGAGGGTAGCATCTTTCAGAAAAAGAGATGTGTAAGAACAAGGGGGCACAATTTAAAGTTAGAGGGGGGACGGCTCAGGTGTAATGTGAGGAATTTTTATTTTCACAGAGAGAGTGGTGGATACATGGAACAGCCTTCCTGAGGAGGTCGTTGGGTCTAAAACAGTGGGGGAATTCAAACATGCATGGGACAGACACAAGGCAATTATAGTGGGGGGGTGCAGGAAGTAGGCTGTTGGTTAACTAGAATCTGCATCTTATCCAGTAGGTAGGGAAATGGGCAGACTGGGTGGGCCAAGTGGTCCTTATCTGCCATCAAAGTCTATGTTTCTATGTTAATATGAAGTGAGAAATGATGATTGTCAAGCCAGATCCTGAGGTACTTAAAAGAGGATACATCCTCAATAACACCCCCATCAAGGGTGAGGAATGAAGGAAGAGTGATGAGTGTGGCAAGCCTTAGATGAATGCCAAAAGTCATGGAGACTGTTTTTTGGCATTGAGTGATAGTTGGTTAGACTGGAACCAGAAATGAATATTTTTGAAATCCAGTTGAAGCTGTGAGTTAAGAGGTGAAATAGTCATTATTTATTATTTATTTCAGAAGGTTTCACCAGGAAAGGCAACATGAAATGTGATCAACTCATTTCCAGAAGTGTCCTGGGGGGAGGGGTTACTAAAGTGAGTAGTGCGAAAAAAAACATAACAAAGCAATACTAAAACAGGTTAATATACAGGCTATTTTACAGTCTAATATACATAAAGCAACAAACAGTACAATTCATTAAAATCCAAGACAACTACAGAGGCAGACAGTAATGTATAACTATTCCATACAGGGTATAACATCATGAACACGAGCAATAGTAATATCAAATAACTGGGCAGGGTATTGTCCAGCAGTGAAGTGCACCTTGAAAGTGCTAGGAGAGTCAAGCTGAGTGCTGGGATTTGTAACTGCATAGGTTGCCCATTAGAATGGCAGATTAAAACAGTGGAAGTGGTTGGGGTGAAGGAAGAGAGCAGGGGGTAAGGGAGGGATGGAGGGAAGAGAAACATTTCTGAGCACTACACCACTTCAGGATGATGAGAACCCTGCAAGGGAACAGGGACCTGGCAAAGAATAGTGGAGGAGTGAGAGGGGGAGGGAGTGAAAAATGGGAGGAAGTCAAATGGGAGAGACAAACTGAGAACTCAGCAAGAGGACAAGGATCTGGCAAACATGGTGGAGGGGGGGAGCGAAAGGAGTGGGTCAAAGTGAGAGACATACTGAGGGCTACACCCCTTCAGGATGCCGAGAACCCTGCAAGGGAAAAAGGACACAACAAAAGAAAGTAAAGATGATAAGGACCTGGCAAAAGAAAGTGGGGAGGAGAGAGGGGAGAATGGTATAAAAAAAAAGGGGGTCAGATGAGGAGGTAAGGGAGGCAGCAACCAAAGATAACCTTGAAATTATTGGAGAATAGAAAGAGGAAACTGGGGGAGAGGGAGAAATTGATAGGCAGGAAAGTTAGGTGCAGTTGCAATGGTGAACAGTGTGCTTTCAGAGGAGCAATAGTAACTGCCTTGATTTGGCGGATCCAATATCTAGCGGGAGGTAGTTCCAGATGCTAGGGAATTTGAACGAGAAGGTGGCACGACTGGATGAGGTTCGACGTAGGGCGAGAGCAAGAGTTCTATGTATGGACGCAGAGGGAATATTGTGGGGGGGCTTGATTAGAGGTAGGAGAGGTATGGGGTTAAAGAACCGAGCCAGAACTTCTCAATTAAATTAGAGCTGTGAGAAAGGTGTCTGGCACGGAGGAAGGGGAAGGAGATAGAGTAATAGAGATCACAGTGGTGAGTGAGTGGTGGGCAGCCAAGTGCAAAACGACAGAAGGAATTGAAGAGAGTGTCCAGTCTGGAAAGGGTGGCTTTAGGAGTAGTATTATAGACTATGTCCCTGAAGTCGAGGATGGGGAGAATCATCTTTTGGATGATTTCTTTCCTGGCTTGCAGTGGCAGTCAGCTGTGGTGTCAGTACAGAGCACCGAGTTTAGGGAGTCATTTTTTGTGGCTAGTGCCAATGTGAACCCTGAAGTCTAAATGTTTGTCTATCCATGGTCCAAGGCACTTAAAGCAGGGGGCATCATCCAGTGTTCTACCAGTGAGGGTATACAAGGTACTGCAGGGGTGAAGACAAGTCAAGACAGATTTTGACAGAAGCTGAAGGTCTTAGAGTCCATTGCTTTGATGTTCATTGAGAGTTGGTTTGCATCAAAACAGCACTGGACATTGATAAAGTCCTGCTGAAGGCTGAATGCCACCTCAAAGTGGGAGTTTCAAGATGAGAATAACACTGTGCTGTCTGCATACATGTGGATGCAGGAAGAAGTGCAGGTGGTAGGGAGCTTATTCAAAAAAAATGGAGAATAGCATTGGAACGAATACTGAACCTTGGGGGACACCTGTGTTGATAGGGAGGGGAGGTGGAATTACTAATCCTAAAAGACTGGGACCATCCTATGAGGTAGGACTGGAATCAGCTGATGGCAGATTTGGAGAGGTCAGCCATAAATAGCATACTTAGGAAAAGGGAATGGGAGATAGTGTCGAAGGATTTGGCCAGGTTGACAAAGATGTCAGAGGTGATGCGTCCCTGATCCATGCCTGTGAGAATGAAGTCAGTGAGCTAGAGGATGATGGTGGTGGTACAGTGATCTTTATGGAACCCAGACTGGAAAGGGCTGAAAAAGGAGGAGGAGTCAAGGAAGGAGGAGAGTTGCTCCAGAGCCAGATGCTCTTGGAGCTTGTCGAGAGAGTGGGGAGTGGGGAGTAAGAATATGGGGTGGAAGTTGTCCGGGTTGGAGAGGTCCCCACCTTTAGGAAGAGGGACTATGGTAGCAGACGGCCAGGCATCATGAACAGTAGCATGTGTGAAGGAGAGGTTCAACAGGTAAGTCAAGGGAAGAGCAATGGATTGAGCTGCAAGGTAGAGTAGTTTTGGGTCGAAGCCATCCAGGCTTTTGCTCTTGCAGGATTTAGGGCTAGTAAAACTCACATGGTGTCCTCAGAGAGTACAGGGTTGAAACAGAAGCATGTGGCAGGTGGTGAATGGGAGTGTGGGGTGGCATAGATGGGACTTGAAGGGTTTACCAGTAGCAATGGGAGGAAAAGAGGCACAGGAAGTAAAGATGTTTTTTGAATTCTGCTGCCATGTATAGGGGGTCATCTATTGAGAGGGCATAAACTTTAATTATGGGAGAAGGGGAATGGGCAGGGGGAGAATAGAGTGTGGATAACCTTCCAGAATTTAAATGGATTGTTGATGTTTTCATGGAAGAAGGTTTGAAAGAATCCCACCATGACAAGATGGATAGCTCTAGTGCATGCGTTGTGGAGTGTGTGGTAGCATTGATGGTCTTGGGGGGTACCAGAATATTTAAACAGTGACCAGTCTTGATCCCTTGCTTATTCGCATGCAATGGGCTCAGAGGAGACCCAGGGAGGTGGTTGCCACAAACCCTTGCATTTCTAAACAGCCCATGCTGATCCCAAACATTAAGGAACTGTTGGCTGAAGTATCTTAAGGCAGCATTGACAGAGGAGACAGAGACGATTGGTGACCAATCAATACTGGATAGGTCATAATGGAGGGAGGACAGACCCAGGGAGTGGAAAGAATGGAAGCTGAGAATGACTGGAGGTGACTTAGCACGTTGGGTTTTACAAACGCAGGAGACCATATGATGGTGGTTGAGTGCCTCGGGGAGTATGCCTTTAGATTAAGTTTATGTTAAATATATTTATATATATTTTTTAAAATATATGTCAGCTATGAAGAAAGTGAACACAAGCATATGAATACTAGCCCTTGTTGTGCTACGGGCTGATATAACAGTCTTGAATTCTTACATGTTTTAATGCTGTCAGCAGCCTAAGAGCTAGGACAGTTCTGATAGTAAGTATTTTAACATCTGAAGTTTCAGATTTGTTCTCTGATATTTTTTAACAGTGTATTCAAAATGCAATGTTTATGATTGTTTTAAATTGCGACATATTTCCCTGACGACCTTTGTCTGCCAACCAAACACTGGATTTTCCTATTGCTGGTGTCGCTATAATAAAATACAGAATATTGATGTCAGTACAATTCTGACTTTCATTTCAAGGCATATTACCAGGCTTGGGAACTTGTTACTCATCACAACAGTGTCTATTTTTGTGTTACAAGAGGACAACATTGCTTCAGGTCTTTAAGCACTTCAGTGTGAGCAACGGAAGAATGTGCAGCTCACAACAGAAGAATCAGCCATCTTGGTGAGCTGACAGCCAAGGAACTCACCAAAGTAAAAAAAAAAGGTGTTTCTGGTAATTCTTTTGGAAAAACAAAACTCCTGAACAAAGCTCAACAGGTCCTGTTTATCAAGATTCAAGTGTTTGTTTGTTTTTTAAAGAACACATTTTTATGTATTTTAATTATTTTCCTAAGAAATAAGATGACAGATATCATGACCTATTGTTTTTTCTCTCAACATAAAAGCACAATTAGTTACAAACTAAAAATGCTCAAGAAAGAAGAATGTTTGGATCATATCATAGGGTTATCTCAAAAATCCTACAGAGCATACTCAGAAAAAAAAAGTACAATCTTATAACTCTGGAACCAACTAATATTTTCTCATAAAACCTTCAATAGGCACATCTTTGGGACATAATCATTTTGCCCTGACAATTTTGGAACACAATTCTACATCATTTGGGCTGTAGTCGAAAGCAAAAAAAACAGCAGCCTAAAAGTGGTAGTTTTATATATTTTGATGCTTCTGGATCTCAGAATTTGGTTAAGTTGTCATAATTAAACTGCCCACATCTTGACATGCGAATCAGACCACACATGCCAAATTCAGTGTACTTTTGTCAAATGTTACATAAGTTAGTAAGGTACAAAGATGGAGATCTAACATTGAACATATCTGTACACTGATATGTCTCCCCCATGAGGCAACCAGGAATTTTTTTTTATTATTTAGATCTAGAGGGTATGCTGGCAGTATGGTTTTCTTGTCATTGCAAGGTTACTTTTGTGGAAAAGTCTAATTCTTTTTCATATTGATTAACTGAAGTGTAACCCCTGGTGGCACTATCCCAAGGACTACTACCCCTGCCTGTGCGGCTAGTAACAGGTAAGGGGCCTGAGTTCTGAAACAGCTGCCTACACCCAGAGGTCATGGTCGGTAGTGGTCAAACTAACCTGGGCACAACCCTCTGGGACACTGTAACCCTCCTCTTTCCCTTCTAGTGGCCTGAGCAATATACAATAATCACTTTCACAGTACCCGTTGTACATCATACCAGTACCCACACTGTTAGCACTTACCACCAGGGCTGATTCCTCTGGTTCTACCCTAGGGACCCCCGTAAAACAAGGTTGTGCACAGTAAATAGCCACCATACAGTACTCTTGGCACAAACTGGAATCACAATGAGGTTAAATGCAGCAAAAAAAGTCAGATCTGTTTTATTCAGGGGACTTGAACAAGGAAGGGGCATAATCAGGTTGCTTGGCTTAAAGGCTAGTTTAATCAAACAGTTATGCATGCACTTTAAGTCCCCACACAGTCACACACTCTGGGTACCCAGGTAGGAAAATGGTGGGCTAGCCAGGAACATTGCAGCTGGTTGAGGCCCTGTGATGGAAGAAAGCAACATGTATGACACACACTATTTGTAATCCGGAGCGGGGGGGGGGGGGCTCAGTTCATGAAAGAAAAAGCAGCAAGACAATCAGATGACAACACTTTAGATTTAGCTTTTTTTGCAAGGAGATACCCTGATGTTTACTCATGATACCCAATACTGGACACGGGCAGGATGAAATCAAAACTGCAGGTTGTTGAGCTGGAGTGCCTAGAGAAGCAGGCCCACCTGAATCACTGAAGTGTCGTTCCGGTTCAAGTGTTGAGCAGGGGGCTGATCCTCAGGCAGGTCTCTCTTCGATGGCATTCTCTGTGCAGCGGGTAGTTGGGCTGGCCAATCTGTGGCAAGGCCCAGGCCCAACGGAGATGATTTTGTATTCAGTCCATGGGGCTGGATGCAGCTTCCAGCAAGCAGAATACAGTTCAAACCACAGTGGAGAACCAAATCAGGACCCACTAGCAGCACACAGCACATTTACATGTAAGGGAATTGTAATGCAGCTTCCAGCAAGCAGAATACAATTCAAACCACAGTGGGGAACCAAATCAGGACCCACTACAAGCACACAACACATTCACATGTAAGGAAATTCCACTGTACCAGGCAAAAGGCTCTCTGGTCACAATTGCAGAGTCTCTGCACAATCTGGGATTTCAGAGGTGGCTGGAAGTTCAGACAGGCCGATCGCATTCAGCAAATCTTCGGTCTTCTTCAGGTAGGAGGCTGGTCACAATTCAATGGCTTACTTCACTCTCCAAGTTCGGATTCAGTCCGAAAAAATTCCCTCTCAGGGACAGCAGGCAGGAATGCAGGCCAAAACTCAGGCCTTTCCATAGTTCTCCCATGCGAATCCACTATGGATTGCTGCTTGAACTACCTCAAGTGTTACTTCTTCACTTCCCAATTTATTTCTAACTGAAACTGCAAGCAGTTTGAGACTTCCCCAAGATCCAAAAGGTTCGGTTGACTGATCTGTCTGTCAGTTACAACAAGGGGTCCCTCTCCAGGTTATTTTAGGCACAAAAAGCCCAAAACTACAACTCCTACAAGTTTTGACTCCACCAAGCCCCTGCAGGTAGACTCCATTTTAGAGTCCCAGATGTACTGATTGGCCCATTTCAGCAGTCCAGGACCAAGATGATGGAAACAAACAGAACTGTCCATGCTGCAAAGAAGGCAGGTTAGAACAAACTGCAATATTATTACTACTCTGACAAATGATCAGCAAACAAGCACATCTTGTAACAGAGCTCCCTTTTAGATTAATTATGACTGCAAGTCAGGCAGCTCTTAAAAAGACAGTACACAGAGGGTATGTAGGCACTCTCTGGCAATCACATTTAAACTGCAAAAACGCAGGACACCAGCCTGGCAGTGAGCATTTAGACAAGCTCAAGAAAGACTTTTCGTGAACCCCCATTTGTAGGGGTGTTACACCTTTCCCTGCCTGGAGAAAACCTGATGTCCACGTCAAGTCTGTACCATCACAATATCAAAAATGCAATATAAACAAGACATTTATATATATCTTTAGCTTGTTACATTACTATACCTTTCATTATACTTCACATTACTACATCCATATTGACAATACTTATGCATGTTTCTTACAAGTAATACTGATTCATTTAATAACTTCTTGTACATTAAACAATGTAAGAGAGGGCCCTTCACTATCAGCTAACTTGGGGCTGGATGGGACAGGGGCACCATGGTGAGAGGGAAGAACAAGAAACCTGGAGTTGGCCATCAAGCTCAATTTGGGCAGTGAGCTTGGTGAAACATAAACCCCTTCGTGAACCACATTGAGAGGCAAATCCTTTGGCCTCCCAGGGGAATCATAACTAAAACATAGCACTGGTTTGACAGCTCAGCCAGTCATTCTGGTGGAGTGGCCACAGTCTCTGTACTTTCAGCACTAACTTTGGAGCTTTCTTCACTTGTGTGGGGTGCCTCTGCATGGATGGGAATGTTCAAACTTGGAGCACTGTCAGCTCCTTGCTCTGTAGGCTCTATTTCCACAACACTTTGCCCATTATCTTCTGACAGAGGCCCAGGTTGCTCATTTTGAGGAGATCCTGGCACAATTAGGCTTTGTGGCACTGAAGGGGGGCTGTCAACACTCTCATAATGTTCTTCAAGTTCTGGTGTGTCACCAGAGAGACTCAGACCATCAGTTCCTTCTTCAGGCAATTCACACAGTTCCACAAAACACAGAGAGTCCGCAACCTCAGACGTAATACTTTGCACTTCACTTTCAGGGAGCATTGGCTCCAAGGATGAAGCTGGGGGGTTAGGCAGTCCAGAAGGCCCAGCTTCATCCCCACAATTAGTCATAGGGTTACATTGAAACAGCTGACTCAATTCATAAGAGGGGTAATAGGCATTGTCACACTCACTTTCATTGGAGGTGGACTGACAGTCACTATCATTCGGGTCCTTCTCCGGGGGAAACTTTAAATCCAAAACTACTGAGGTAGGTTGACTGTCTCTTTTTTGCAGCAACATGAGTCCAAGGCCCAGGGGACTCAATCTCTGATGGTTCAGCCTCAATTATGACTTGACCAATTGGTAGCAAGTCGTTACAGTGCATGGTCTTGACAGCTTTGTAGTTATTCTCTAGATGCACCTTGTACACTGGTAAATCATTCAACTTTCCAACTACTACATGGGGAAGATGATACTACCTAATAGTAATTTTGTGTTTGCCATGCAGTCCCAAATTGTGTAACAACACACGGTCTCCAGGCCGAAGCTCCTGAGCCTTTACTTTTTTATCATGCTTCTCTTTGTTGATGAGATTTTTTTTGGTGGCCATTGTCTGGGCCAGTTGATAGGCATGGTTGAATTGAGCTTTCAGTTTCTGTATATACTGTAGGTAATTTTCTGCTTGGACCCCATCTGAAGAGACCCCAAAGCAGACATCAACGGGCAGTCGGGCCTCCCTCCCAAACATGAGGCGATAGGAGGAGAACCCAGTTGCATCATTTTTTTGTGCAATTGTATATGTATATGTGGACCAAGGTGCTGATCTGCTGGCTCCACTTAGGCTTGTCTTTGGGATGAAGGGTGCCAGTATGCCTAGAAGGGTGTGGTTACAATGTTCTGTTTGAGGGTCCCCCTGTGGGTCATAAGGGGTGGTTCTTGACTTTGCACCCCCCCCCCCCATAGAGAGAGCATTTCTTTGATTAACCGACTTTCAAAATCTCTGCCTTGTTCAGAGTGGATCTGCTGAGGAGCACCATAGTGGATGAAGACATTTTCCACTAGCACTTTGGCGATAGTAGAGGCCTTTTGATCTTTAGTTGGAAAAGCTTGTGCACACCATGTGAAATGATCCGTAACCACTAGCACATTGCCAATATTCCCCTGATCAGGTTCTAAACACAAAAAGTCTGTGCAGACCAGTTCCATGGGGGTGCTGGTAGTAATATTGACAAGGTTGGCAGCTCTCTGAGGCAGGGCTTTCCTTTGCAGGCAACGACTGCAGGTCTTTACATGGTGCTCAACATTGGCCACCATTTTGGGCCAGTAGAATCGAGATCATATCAAGTCAAGAGTTTTGTCAATACCAAGGTGCCTCATGTGATTGTGGAGGGACCTCAGTACCAAATCTTTAAAGGCCGTGGTCAGGATCAGTTGCTGCCTGTCTACTTGACCACCATGATCCACTGTCTCTCTGTACAACAACTGAATGAGAAGCTTCAACCTGGGTCCTTCTTTAAAGAATAGAGCAGTTCGCAAGTCAGGGGAATGCAACTTAGACACATCTTTGCCCGCATGCAGGGAATGAATTGCGGGCTGAATCATAGGATCTTGAGATTGAGCCCACTGAATGCTGTCATTGTCAAATTGGGGTAGTGCACTAATATCTAGAGCAGTAAAGTGGCAATAGGCAGCTGGTATGCAGGTATCGGGAGGGCCTAAGCAATCTACTAAACAGTCCACTGTGTCCACAGACATCAGTTCATCTAGGTCAAATGTTTAGCACAAGGCTCAGATATCAGGTTCAGACAGCCTGACCCAATCACTCTTGGAGACTGGCCTTCGTGACAAGGCATCAGCATCAACATTGTTCAGTCCTGGCCTGTATTCAACAGCATAATCATAGGTTGATAAGGCAGAAAGCCACCGGTGCCCAGTGGTGTCTAACTTAGCTGAAGTCTGTACATAGGTTAACGGGTTATTGGTGGTCTTCACCAATAGCTTTGCCCCATAGAGGTATTCATGAAACTGGTTGATGATGGCCCATTTTAGTGCAAGGAACTCCAGCTTGTGCACAGGGTAGTTTCACTCTGTCGGGGTCAAGCTCCTACTGGCGAAGGCCACTGGTCTCAATCCATCCCCATGGGCTTGATACAGCACAGCTTCTAGACCCTGCAGACTGATGTCCATATGTAGCACATAGGGCTTGGTGTGGTCAGCATAGGCAAGGATGGGGATGTGGGTGAGCTGTTATATGACTTTGTGAAAAGCTGCTTCACACTCGGGTGTCCAACAGGGTCCAAAATGTTTACCTGTGCAGAAGTACACTTTCTCTGGTTCTTTGACGTCCCCCTTTTTATATTTATGGTTGGTAGGAGGGTAACCCTGGGTAAGATTCAAGAGCAGACGAATCACCTTTGAATAGTCTTTTATCAACCTGCAGTGGTAGCCACAGAACCCAAGGAAACATTGTAGTTCTTTCAAATTATGGGTCTGGGGCCAAGTAGTCAGTGATTCAACCTTACTTGGATCAGTCTCTATCCCTTCTGCAGATACTATGTGCCCTACATACTTCACGGAGGTTTGAAAAAACTGGCACTTGTCAATGGACAGCTTGAGGCCGAAGTCTTCCAATCAGTCTAGGACTTTAAACAGTTGGGTTTCATGCTCCTCTAATGTACGCCCAAACACAATGACATAATCTAGGTACACTAGACATTCCAGCAAGTTCATATCGCCCACCACACGTTCCATCAGTCACTGAAAGGTGGCCGGTGCACCTGAAATCCCCTGTGGCATTCTCAGGAATTTGTAGAACCCCAAAGGACAGATGAAGGCTGTTTTCTCACAGTCCTCTGGGGCCATCGGGATCTGATAGTATCCACTGCGAAGATCCAATACCGAAAACCATTTGCTCCCATTCAAACAATCCAGGGCATCTTGTATACGGGGCATGGAGTATTGATCGGGGATGGTCTGCTGGTTCAGGGTTCGATAATTAACACACATCCTTACTGACCCATTCTTCTTACACACAACCACAATGGGAGAGGCATATGGACTCCTTGATTATTGAATCACACCAGCAAAGAGAATTTCCTGCAGGTGTCTCCTCACATCATCTATGTCTACTGGGGTGAGACATCGCGATCTCTCTCAAAATAGCCAGTCATCATGCAGGCATATGTGATCCTCTGCACCCTGGACACACCTCACGTCCCATTCTATTAATGAAAACACTTGGTCCCTCTGAGTGAGTTTCTTGCTAATTCTAGCCTTCCATTTGGCTGGCAATGGGGAGTCACCAAAGTCAAATAAGTCCAGGGTCACTCTCTCCTTCTCGCCAGAGCACATGTTGCTGGGCAATACGGCAGTGTCAGTGCAGTGTACTGTATCTAGTGTGCACCTTCCATTCACCCAAATCTCCTGATCTGACACATTCTGAATCTGGACCATCACTTGTCATGCATAGGTGTGGGCACGAGCAGGCAAGATGCTGAGTTTGACCAATAATCCCTCTCTCAACTTTTCATCTCCTGGTCCATCCAACATTAATATTTTGTTCTTTATGTTTTTCTTTAGGTGGACTTCTCCATGGATTATGCACTGGGCGTTGGGGGTCAATACCAAGGAGTCAGGTTCCTATTTCCATACTATCCCCACTGGCTCATCTGGGTCCACTTCATCGGGTCTCTATTGCCAGTCATAAGCCCCTTTTACTAAGGCTGGAATTCTTAGGGCCTGTCCAGTCAGCTGCCCTTGTTTCTCAAGGCAGAGTTGTGCTAGTCTCTCAAACATGTGGGCATTTGTTCCAATTAACAGGGGAACCCCATCATACAGTCTGGTGAGGGGACACACTAGGGCCAGAGTCTCTACTTGTCCTCGATGCCAGTGACAGTTGCAGGAAAAGATAACCAGAGGCAGGCATATCCTAGATATGGATAAGACTTGTTGCTTGGCCCCCACACATGAAGGCCTTCAGGAATTGTAAGGGCACATCAGGTAAATGTTTTTCATACCAGTCCTGAAACACAATGGTCACTTGTGACCCACTGTCAAGCACAGCCTGAGAAGGAATACCATTCACAGCCACATTAGTCTCCATTAAAGGGTCCACTATCTTCGACCAGTCTGGAGGGACAGTAGCAGTGGCCAGTACAGATGACTTTGCCACAAAGAAGTTGGAGTTGGGATTTCCTGAGCCTTCATTGTGGTAGTTTCCAGCACCACTCAGCCATGTTTTCACTTTCCGGAGCTCCCCTTGAAGCCTGTATACAACCTTATCTAAGTCTTTTGGGGACTGGCATTCTTTCTTCATATGCCCCTCCTTCCCACAATTATGACAGAGTATGCTTTCTAGAGTCTGGTGTGGTCAAGGCATCACACTGGGGGCTGAGGCAGGGGTACCACCAACAGAAAATCATGATTAAACCTCTGTCTGGTGTGTGATGAGCATGGGGAGATGCCTCAGTAATTCCCTCACTTCCTTAGTCAATTCATTAATCTTTGAGCTGCTGTCAACAGGAGATGCCTGGGAGTGCACCCCAACCCCCATAGCGGACACGCTCTGAAAGGGGTTTGGGCCCATTGTATCTCTGGAATGGGCTTGTACGGAAACAGTAGCCCTCATTTCTTGGACCTCTCACAGTATCTCGCCGCAGGACGGAGTGTCCTTGCTAGCCTCTCAGTGTTAAACTGGCACTGTATTTTGCCCCTGAGCAGCATTCACACGTGCATCCTCGGTCATCTGGGCATCAGCATCAGCAGATACAGGAGGGGCCCCCATGTTGCTGCCTCCTCTCAATCCTCTGAATTTCCTTCATCAGTCCATCATAGGTAGGAGGCGCATCCAACCGAGCAGCAAGGCGTAGTTGGAGCAACAATAATTCAGAGAATGGGGCTGACTTGAGGAGTTGGTCCAACCTATTCCGATCTAACTTAGCTGGGGCCATACCACCTTTCTTTAGGCATTACTGTAGCACTGCTTTGAGTCAAGACACATACATGGATAAGGGCTCCCCTGGATACTGCTGAATGTTTTTGACCCTACCGCACAGGTCCTCATCTGAATTGGGACTCCCATACACATTTTCCAATGCATTCAAATAATTTTGAGCAGTTGCTTCTGGATTACTGGACTGTGTAGCATGGATAGTAAGTTAGGTGGGCCTCTGAGGCTTTCAGCCACCCTTCTCCTATTCTCTGGTTTGGGGCATTGCCATTCTTGGATTTGAGGAGCACTATAGTCTATCCAAGTCTCCCAATTGTCCTCCCCTTGGGGTGTGGTGAGAGTGCCTGAAAACATCCTCAGCCGGTGATACGAGTCATGACTAATGGCGGGTACAGATATAGGGGCCAGCATTGGCATGGGCACAGAAGACAGGGCAGTAACAGGTTCTGGAGTGGGAAGGGGTGTTGGGGAAGGAACACCCGCAGGTGGCAGGAATAGTTTCTTAAAGTCCTCTATGGTTTTCCCTTCCTCCAGCAACATCTTAGCAAATTTCTCCTCAAACGTTTCAGATAATGGTGGGAGCTCATCCTCCCCAGGGTCTTTACTGCCTTTTGCCATCACTCTCCAGGTGGCTAGGACCCCTTCTGAGGCAATTGTCTGTGGCACTTTAGAGCTGTCCACGAGGTCATTATACTCTACCAAGGCTATGAAAGTTTGAGCGACCAAATCAGCCTGTCGACCCATCACCACCACCACAGGGTTTTTTTAAACATTCAACTCTGAAGAGTGCTCCCTCTACAGTATACTTACTGGTACCCAGGGGAATATGCAGTATACTCAGAGCATCTGGGGGGGTCAATCTCCTGCCCAGTACACCACCCCACCAACTGGTGTACAGCCATTAATCCTTAACAGTAATTCATCAATTTTGGCCACTAGAAGGCACAAAATCCTAGTTGTGAGCCTCCAATGATGTAACCCCTAGGTTGCATTATTCCAAGGGTGACTACCCCTACCTGTACGGGGATCCATGACAGGAGTTCGACAGAAATTCTGTCGAACGTTCTGTCAGCGATACTGGCAGGTAGACCGTATTCTGCAGTCAGCTGCTGGTTCGCTATGGATTTCCTTGTTTTCTTAGGAGGTCTTCACCCCAGAAGCCGCACGTGGGGGGCTGTGCCCCTGCACCCCCCCACTTAAAGATTCCCAATTCCAGTCGGAGCTGATCGGGGGGGTGCAGGACCCCCAACAGGCAGTGCCGGGTTCCAGTGGGTTTCCCACTGCGGCTAGGCTCTGTAGTCACTGTGGGGGACCTCACTGGTGAAATGTCACTGCAAGAGGGGTAAACACCTGTGTGGTTAGTAGCAGGATAAGGGGCCTGAATTCTGAAGCGGTTGCCTCCACCAGGAGGTCAGGGTTGGTAGTGGTCAAACTAACCTGGGCACAGACCTGCAGGACACTGTAATCCCCTTCTTTCCCTTCTAGTGGCCTGAGCAATATACGATAATCACTTTCACAGTACCCCTTGTACAACATACCAGTACCCACACTGTTTGCACTTACCACCAGGGCTGGTTCCTCTGGCTCGACTCTGCAGACCCCCTGTAAAACAAGGTTATGAACAGTAAATAGCCACAGTACAGTACCCTTGGCACAAACTGGAACCACAGTCAGGTTAAATGCAGCAAAAAAAAGTCAGATCTGATTTATTAAAGGGACTTGAACAAGGAAGAGGCTTAAACAAATTGATTGGCTTAAAGGCTATAGTAATCAAACAGCTATGCATGCTTTAAGTCCCCACACAGTCACACACTCTAGTTAGGAAAATGGTGGGCTTGCCAGGAACGTTGCAGCTGGTTGGGACCCTGTGAATGAAGAAAGCAACATGCATAACACACACTACTTGTAATCCTGAGCCGGGGGGGGGGGGCTCAGTTCATGAAAGCAAAAGCAACAAGACAATCAGATGACAACACTTTAGATTTAGCTGTTGTTGCAGGTAGCTACCCTGATGTTTACTCATGATACCCAATACTGGACATAGGCAGGACGAAATTGAGACTGCAGGTTGTTGAGCTGGAGTGCCCGGCGAAGCGGGGCCAACGCAAATCAATGAGGCATCATTCCTGTTCAAGTGTTGAGCATGGGGCTGATCCCCAGGTGGTTCTCTCGTTGATGGCATTCGTTGTGCAGCAGGTAGTCAGGCTGGGCCAGTGTGACAAGGTCCATATCCAATGGAGATGATTTTAGATTCAGTCTGTGGGGCTGGATGCAGCTTCCAGCAAGCAGAATACAGTTCAAACCACAGTGGGGAACCAAATCATGACCCACTATAAGCACACAACACATTCACATGTAAGGAAATTACACTGTAAAAGGCGAAAGGCTCTCTGGTCGCAATTACAGAGTCTCTGCACAATCTGGGAGTTCAGAGGTGGCAGGAAGTTCAGACAGGCCGATCACATTCAGTAAATCTTCGGTCTTCATCAGATAGAAGCCTAATCACAATTCAGTGGCTTACTTCGCTCTCCAAGTTTGGATTCAGTCCAAAAAAGGCACAAGTTCCCTCTCAGCGACAGCAGGCAGGCATGTAGGCCAAAACTCAGGCCTTTCCACAGTTCTCCCATGTGAATCCAGTATAGATTGCTGCTGAAACTACCTCAAGTGTTACTTCTTCACTTCCCAACTTAGATCTAACTGAAACTGCCAGCAGTTTGAGACTTCCCCAAGATCCAAAAGGTTCAGTTGGCTGATCTGTCTGTCAGTCACAATCAGAGGCCCCCCTCTAGGTTATTTTAGGCACAAAAAGCCCAAAACTATAACTCCTACAAGTTTTGACCCAACCAAGCCCCTGTAGGCAGGCTCCATTTTAGAGTCCCAAATTTACTAATTGGCCAATTTCAGCAGTCCAGGACCAAGATGATGGAAACAAACAGAACTGCCCATGCTCCAAAGAAGGCAGGTTAGAACAAACTGCAATATTATTACTACTCTAATAAATGATCAGCAAACAAGCACATCTTCTAACAGAGCTCCCTTTTAGATTAATTAAGACTGCAAGCCAGGCAGCTCTTAAAGAGACAGTACACAGAGGCTATATAGGCACTCTCTAGCAATCACATATAAACTGCAAAAATGCAGGACACCAGCCTGGCAGTGAGCATTTAGACAATCTCAAGGAAGACCTTTTGGGAACCCCCATTTGTAGGGGGGTTACAGAAGGGTTTTATTGATTCTCAGACATGTTGTTAAAAGTCAGCTGAAAATCTGGGTGAAGAACTGATTGCTGACAGCTCCACCACCTATGATGTTTTTGCTGTGGCCATGAGCCAGCTTGTTGAATTACAGTATATGTGGATCATGTTGCAGACAAATGGCCAAGACTGAGCCTTTTTTTTAACTTTTAAAAACATGTTTACTGCAGCTATGTCTCTAGCCATTCTAATTTAGACTGGAAGTGGTCAAATATGCTATAGTATAGTATAGTATAGTATAGTATAGTATAGTACAGTATCTTCTGGACTACAGAATGATGAATTTTTTGTTTTCTTTATTTTATTTCATGAAATTTTTTTACTAATAAATATATATATAATAACTAAGTTTCATTTTTTTCTGTACAAAACCTGTGGTGTATTTTACCATTATAAAGGAGTGTTTATAACAGCAAACACACGCTGGGTTTTGTTTCTCCTGTGCATGCCCCATGCTAGTGCCAGGCGCTGCTCTTCCATGTTCCCCCAGCCAACCTAACCGAGTCTCCAAAAACCACCACTCCAGCTCGGCGGTAAGTACATTTTTATAAAAAAGGAAAAAAATGGCTGCACAAAAAAAATGAAAGTGCCTCCTATCAAGAGTGGGGAAATAAAAAAAAACACTTCCAGCAACCGCGTCCCAACTACTGACAGTGCTGAAACTTGGTTGGACCACGGCTTCACCAGAGGTCTTTTCATTATTTTATATAATTGCTATGGAGAAAAAACAAAACCCAGCAATTATATAAAATAAAATATGGGTCAGTGTGTGTAACTTGAAATTTACACTCACCCTTGGGGTTAGATGCTATCCATAAACCCCTCGAGCTCTGCTCTTGGGTTTATGTAGCATCTAACCACTCGGGTGTGAGTAAACTTCTCGTTACACACCCCAACCCATGCTTCATTCTCTATATAGTTGAATATCTTAAATAGTATGGCTTTGTAACAATGGGAAATAACCATGTAATGGTATAACCTCTTGTTGCTCTCAGAGCTCCACTTATATAGGCAATACATACAAATGAGCTTTACACATTTCCTCTGAATCAGTTGGAATAGAAACATAGAAACATAGAATGTGACAGCAGATAAGGACCGCTTGGCCCACCCAGTCTACCCATTTCCCTACCTACTGGATAAGCTGCAGATCCTAGTTAACCAGCAGCCTACTTCTTCCTACCCCAACCCCCCAGAATTGCCTTATGACTATCCCATGCATGCTTAAATTCCACCACTGATTTTGACTCCACAACCTCCTCCGGAAGGCCATTCCATGCATTCACAACCCTCTCTGTGAAAAATACTTCCTTAAATTACCTCTGAGCCGCCCCCCCTCTATCTTCAAATTGTGCCCCCTTGTTCTTGCACACCTCTTTTTTTGAAAGATGCTACCCTCTTGGACTTTGTTGATTCCCTTGAGGTACTTGAAAGTTTTTATCATGTCCCCCCTCTCCCTCCTTTCCTCGAGGCTATACATATTAATACATATTAAGCTCCTTAAGTCTCTCTTCATATGTCCTCCGGTGCAGACCCTGCACCATTTTAGTTGCCCTCCTCTGGACAGCTTCCATCCTGTCTATGTCTTTGCTGAGATTGGGTCTCCAGAACTGCACACAGTACTCCAGATGGGGTCTCACCAGCTGTCTGTACAGAGGGATAATAACTTCTTGTTTTCTACTGGTGATGCCTCTCCCTATGCATCCCAGTATCCCCCCAGCCCTCCTTGCTTATTTATCCTTTCTCTACAATTTCAGGACTTAGAGAAACATACAGCATGTGAATATGCAATGTGATTAAGTCTAAATCTGAAAAGGAGGAATGATAGTCAAGAGGATCTTTATCTTATTATATTGAACCTCTTTTATGACTTTTTCTTAAGGACAAAAATGTGAAGCATGGCTGTAGTTTATTGATAGAAATTTGGGGTCTTATGGTTGATTTTCTTTTGTTATAAACAGCACATATTTGGGTATGTATTTCTGTTAAATCAAATTTAAAGCATATGAGGGATACTGAGTGGCAGTTGTCATGTATTAACAATGGGTTTTATTACAGCTGTGCAGACTATAAAATTATGTCCATGGAATGACCATTCTGATTCCACAGAATTGTATATAATGTTGCCAAATTTTAAATTTCAGTTGTTTTGTTCTAATTTTAAAAGTTCACACCTAACTGATACCAAATTCAGTACAGAGACAGTAATATCACACATAAACATATCAAATTGAAGAGTCATAGATTCAAAGGGAATGTAGTTATGGATGGCCAGTCAAAGATACATTTTGTGATATTTTGATCTAATTTTAAAATTATTTATCCTTTCTCTACAATTTCAGGACTTAGAGAAACATACAGCATGTGAATATGCAATGTGATTAAGTCTAAATCTGAAAAGGAGGCTGAGTTATAGGTAGCCAAACATTTTGCCAATATTTTGAGTTGTTTTATTTTAGTATAATTGTGATAGCATTCATTGAAATATTATAAAGTTTACAAGAATAAACTGCATTTTCCCCTCTAAATTTAAAACGACATATCCAAATGTAACCCAATTTGAAACATTTAAACTACTGTACCACATGGTCATTTCTGACAAAGTTTGTAGTTACAGATGTAGATGGGACTGAATCAAAGGTAATCAAGCTTTCACAACATTTTAGAATTAAATTTTGCAATAATGTAAACTACAAATATATAAACACATTAAACTTTAAACTGGAGAATGCAATGCCATTAAATCTGGCAGGTTATTAGACCTTACAAGGAGACTTGGTGTGTCAATTTTATTATTAATTGCTTGCTGCCAGAAATTGCAAAACAGCTGTACTTAGAGTCAAATTACATGAATATTTGTGAAAATTGTGGAATTTCATACAAATTCCATAAAATTTGAATTTGCTAATTTCACCCTGCCTTATCTGGGGGATTCTAATTAAAGGATAGGGGTGTGAGAGGCAGGTAATGTGGGTGGCCACCAGGTTCAGGCATGTTATGCATAGTTTCATGAAGAAATGTAGAGCTGAACTGGGCAGCACCCCAAGTGGTAGACCTCCCATTTGGAGCAAGTAAGCACAGAGTGTCTACAATTCCAGCTTGAATGCAGGATATATAAGGATCACACCCAGTAAATTGATGATCCAGTGAAACTGATGTATGTGCAAGTCTGGGACTAGAGGTACTCAGAAAGATGCAGTGGGGAAGACAATGTCTGGGGCACCAGGAAGGAAGAATTTGGGCTATTCTAACAGGATAGGTTGATAGGAAAAGGAGTAGATGACTCAAGTTTTAAGGGATTTTGTCAATGTCAAGAACAAAGAAGAAAGTGGGATCAGTAGTTGTACAGAGTCAGTCTGGATATGCCGGGGGGGGGGGCAAATAGTCACCCAAAGAGGAACAGCAAGACTGTAAAAAGCTCAGTCCAGTTAATCAAATGAATTAGTGATACATGCATTGTGAATTCCACAAAAAGGATTATTGATGCTTCATACATGTGCTACTATAAATATTTGAGAAAATGTTACCAATACTTTTTATTATTTATATCCACTATAAATTTAAAACTGTTACACCAATTTATCCAGTTATGTTAGACATCAAGATAAAATAATATTGGATATGCAAGTCAAAGGTTAAGTCTATGCTTGCAAGAGGAGAGAAGTTACAAACATCCACATTTTAGGTAGTTTTCACAAAATTTGGCAAATATTTACATAGCAAAATGTTTAACCCCTTGTAACTTAAAAATCTCTAATACAATTCTGTCCACATTTAGATGACTCTATAACCATTACCAAAAAAAAAAAATAATAATAATTATGTGTGCTGATCTACACATGGCTAGCTCAAAAAATGCCTGAGTTATATGCAGATAATATTTTTCTTGAAATTTGCAGCAAAAAAATAAAATGACAGACTCTGAGCACAAATACTTTTGAGACAAGGCATCATAATATCATGAAATCTGAAACATGTTTAGAACTCCTATCATCAAATAATAATGCAAATTTTAAGATATCAGGCCGTATAGACAGCTGAGGAATATGCAGATAAAAATATTCATGAAATTTCCCCAAAATTAAAAATGACAGATTTTGAACACCTATAATTATGAGACAATCCATCCTAAATTAATGATATGTGGCACATCTTTGGAACCTCTCCTATAGAGTAAGAATATCACATGTTAGAGCTCCAGCTCATAAAACTGCCGAGTTATGCACAAATTAATACATTCTAAAAAGTGCAAAATTCTGAAGATATTCCTCAAAAGTTTGTAGAATTTCACAAAATGTCATCAAAACTATGGGAATTTTGAATTTTCATATTCCACATAGCTCTAAATACTATATATTTTTAAAGTTAATTCCCCCCCCATGTATATAGCTAGGAAGGGGTCTGACAATGTCCTCTGTAAGCGATACTCTGTGTTAATCTTTTTACTGTCCTTCCATGTAAATCTTGTGAATATGTATTGCTTGCAAAATTCAAAATAAAATTAACAATACAGTATACTGAAATATAATAAAAATAAAGTAAAAAATAAGAAAGAACATATATACAGTATTATGCTATATTATAGTGTTCCAGGGAGGGGCTGTGGACATGGCCTACCTAGACTTTAGCAAGGCATTTGACACAGTCCAGCACAAAACATTAATGAACAAATTAGCCAGCTGGGGAGTGGGTCCCAGGGTGGTAGCCTGGGTAAAACACTGGCTGGACAACAGGACACAGCAGGTGATAGTAAATGGA
Organism: Neoceratodus forsteri; assembly: GCA_016271365.2. NCBI lineage: Eukaryota > Metazoa > Chordata > Ceratodontiformes > Ceratodontidae > Neoceratodus > Neoceratodus forsteri. The sequence goes on from CM057459.1 coordinate 1,054,662,297, forward strand.
GTCCACAGTGAAGAAAGGGGGCTTACTAGTGAGGTACTGCAGGGTTCAGTACTAGGGCTGTTCCTCTTTAATGTCTTTATAAGTGACATTGTAGAGGGACTGGAAGGGAAAGTATGTCTCTTTGCAGATGACACAAAGATCTGCAACAGGGTTGATATGTAAGGTGGGGTGGAAAGGATGAATAGGGACTTGGCAAGGTTGGAAGAATGGTCAAATATATGGCAGCTTAGATTCAATGCAAAGTAATGTAAAGTAATGCACCTGGGAAACAAAAACCCAGGGAAAGAGTACACAATGGGGGGTGAGATACTGACAATAACAAAAATGGAAAAGGACCTGGGGGTAGTTATATCAGATGACCTAAAGGTGGGCCAGCAATGTGAGAAGGCAGTAAGGAGGGCTGGAGAGATACTGGGATGCATAGGGAGAGGTATCCCCAGTAGAAAACAGGAAGTTGTTGGCCATCTGTATAGACAGTTGGTAAGACTACATCTGGAGTACTGTGTACAGTTCTGGAGACCCCATCTCTGCACAGACATAGACAGGGTGGAGGCTTTCCAGAGGAGGGCAACCAAAATGGTGCAAGGTCTGCACCAGCATACATATAAAGAAAGATTAATGGAGCTTAAGATGCATAGCCTCGAGGAAAGGAGGGCTAGAGGGGGACATGATAGAAACTTTCAAATACCTCAAGGGAATCAACAAAGTCCAAGAGGGTAGCATCTTTCAGAAAAAGAGATTTGCAAGAACAAAGGGGCACAATTTGAAGATAGAGGGGGGACAGCTCAGAGGTAATGTGAGGATGGATTTCTTCACAGATAGGGTTGTAGGTGCACAGAACAGTCTTCCTGAGGAGGTTGTAGAGTCAAAAACAGTTGGGGGATTCAAGAATGCATGGGACAGACATAAGGCAATTCTAGTGGGGTGTAAGAGGAAGTAGGCTGTTGGTTAACTAGGATCTGCAGCTTATCCGTTAGATAGGGAAATGGGCAGACTAGGTGGAAAAGTGGTCCCTATCTGCCATCAAATTCTATGTTTCATTGTTTCTAGGATACTATTTTTGCTCCTGATAGTTGTCTTTGTTTTACACCCTTCTTTTTCTGTGCTTTTACCTATCATAGATGAAAATGTTTGTGCAATCTTCATGTCATGTCTTTTGTAACACACAACATGACTTTCTTCTTGTCATCTTTGATTTTCAGATGCTCAGTAGTTTAGGAGATCTTTTTAGCATCTGAAAGTCACAAGGGGTTCAGAATGCTCGTAGCATGTGAATCAGCTTTGCACCATGTTAACTTTAGATGATCCTGAGCTGCCCTGGTAACAATGAATATGTTAGACCTGAGACAGGGAAGAAACCACCTTGAGTAAAAAAATAAGAGGGGAGCCCTTCATTAAAACTTTGCAATAAACCATTCATATGATTTAGGAAATGTGACTCAACTTTATTTATCAGAAGACAAAAAATTTATATTTGTTGAATGTTTAATTCAGTTAAGCATATGTCAATAGTTCAATGTTCTCTTTGGGAAAATAATTACATCACATGCTTTTATTAAAACACCTTTCATTCTTGCAAACTTTTTGAAAATGGAGCTCAATTTCATTATTCATGTCAATCTTTGAATCAAAATGTAGGAATATCAGCAAGTGGCCTTTACCTAAGGAAAAAACTGACATTTTTCCTTTAAAAGATTAATTTGTGTAAAGCAGCTTTACCAAAGGAGAATTCACTGAATGCAATTATGCAGCCTTTCTGGGCTTTAATGTATCTGAAGAGGCTGTTTATACAGCAGCAATTGTCAAATCCTTCAGTAGTGTTACTGATTGGTTTATGACTACCATGTCATCATTCTGTGTCACTTATTGCACTTTTACCAGTGTGAGGAAGGCATGTTAGACTGAAATGAAGCATTCAGCAAGCTCTCAAATTAGGTAGAGAGTTTACTGTCAATTATATTGCTTCTAAAGTATTCATGAGGTTAACCTGTAAGATCAACTAGAATTCTGAATGTGAATAGAGAGAACAGTTACTTTTTAGGATATTATATATCATATATGTGCACTTGCATTTATGTTTTTGTTCTTCATGTAAACAGAGCTGGCCTGAAATAGGGAGTGTGGCCAAAATATCTAGCATCATTACAGTCAGAATTTGGATTAGCATATCTCTAATCAGCCCCATACCAAACATGTGATTTCTAAGTTACTTTGCTTAAAAGTTACAAGTCATTTTGTAATCCTAATTTTACTGCCTGTTCAAAAAAAGGTGATTTCAGTGAAGAGCTACTGATTATGTCATAACCAGAACTCACAGCCTAGTCCTTTCTGCAAGCTACCTTAGGACTTATTTCTCCCACATTACATAAAACTGCAGCTGTAGTAAACATTTTCTAAAAGGAGTGATGATGTTGGGTTGGTAAAGGACTTACATTTCCATAATGTACAGTTGCAAAGTACGATTTTCCAGAAGTGCTATCTCCTCCTTTAACTGCCATCCTCTATTATCCACCACCATCTTTTATCCACCACAATGTAGGATGTATGAAGCTTAGCGAATAAAAGAGGGAGCACTGTACTTAAGAATGTGATGGGGATGGGGGTGGGATGCAAATGCAAACGTTGGATCCTTTGTAAATGAGCTCTTAGCTCAAAGGTTTGTAATTCTGAGTTCCCAGTAAATAAAAATAAATAAACATTGTTTTAGAATGCTGATGTTGTGTGCAATTTTTCGGATACTGCAGGGCCGAGAATTAATATTGACAGCAGGTTGCAATTGTGGAATGCAGCCATGACACAATCTCAGAAAGTAGCAGGGACACTCAAGTTTGAAATGTGGCAGGGACGCTAAAATTGAGAATGTGACAGTGTCACAAATTTTTAAATGTATTGTAGAGTTACATGATTTATAATGCAGGAGTAACATAGTTACAGAATGTAGCAGCAATATGTAATTTCATAATGTGTTGTGAATTTGTAATTTCAGCATGTGGTGGTGATGTACAATTTCAGAATGTGGTGGGATGTTTGATTTCAGATTGTGGTGGTAACTTGCAGTTTCATAATGTGGTGTGGACACTACATCTCAGAATGTGGCAGGGATGCACATTTTTGTAGTGTGCTGGGATGTATAATTTTGACATGTGGCAGGGAAAATTATTTTTGGAATGTGGTGTGTAAGCACAATTTTGAAATGTAATGGGGATGCACAGTATTAGAATCTGACACAAATGCTAAATTTTAGAAAGTGGCTTGGACATATAATTTTGGAATGTGGCAGTGGCACTCATTTTCAGAATGTCGTGGGGATATGCAGTTTTTGAATATGGTGGGATGTGCATTTTCTGAATGTGATGAAGACGGGCAATTTTGGAGCATGGCAGTGGCAATTTCAGAAGAAGGCTGAGTGTGAGGACAAGCATTTTTGGAATGTGATGAAGATGCACAATTTGGAATGTAATTGTGACACAATTTTAGAATGTGGCTGGGAAGCACAATTTCAGAATGTGGTGGAGACATGCAACTTCAGAATGTGGGGTATACCCAAATTCAGAATGTGGCAAGGATGCGCAATTTTGGAATGTGGCAGGGTTGAGCAATTTTAGATTGTGACCTGCACATGCAATTTAAGAATATAGACAAGAGACTTCCAGCAATATCACTTGGCTAATGGCCCCATGGGCTCATGACCAGCTGAAAACCCTGAAAAACTGTCTATTTTATATGTTAAAATACTTCAGTCATTAGTGAGGAGGGGCTATCTTAGCAGCAATGATGGCATCCAGTATCAGATTTGAAATCACACCTCAGGATAATGACAGATTAGTAGCCATGAATGTCTCTGACCATCCCCCCCCGACATTTCTGGTACAACACCCCACCTCCGTAGATGATTCTTGACCTAAACAAAAGAATAAGGACAAAAAATTGGATGTGATACACCAAGAAGTGCAGGCATTCAAACATGAATTTAATGACTAGAAAGAGTGTACTTCATCTATTTGCTCCAATATGGCTGCCCTGGAGACCCTTGTCATATACTCAGAACAATGTATGAAGGGCCTAGATTCCCACCTAGAAATTCTTAAAACTACCCTACTACAACTGACTGAAACCCTGGCAGCAATGGTGGAAAGACAGGAGGATGCTGAGACCAGGGCATGACATAAGAAGATTAGAATCTATGGTGTACCCAAGGATTCAGACAGGCCAGACATGAACACCTTTCTACATGCCCTAATGCATTTGGCTCTCTCTATTGATACTGTCCACAGATTACAACTTAAATGATCAGACATAGAAACATAAAAACATAGACTTTGATGGCAGATAAAGACCACTTGGCCCACCTAGTCTGCACATTTTCCTACCTATTGGATAAGCTGCAGATCCTAGTTAACCAACAGCCTATTTCTCCCTACTCCCCCACAAGAATTGCTTTATGTCTGTCCCATGCATTCTTGAATTCTCCCACAGTTTTAGACCCCACAACCTCCTCAGAAAGGCTGTTACATTTGTCCACCACCCTCTCTGTAAAAAAAATACTTCCTCACTTTGCCCCTGAGCTGTCCCCCCATCTTCAAATTGTGTCCCCTTGTTTTTGCACATATCTTTTTCTGAAAGATGCTACCCTTTTGGATTTGGTGATTCCACTGAGGTACTTGAACATTTTTATCATGTCCCCCACCCTTCCTCTAGGATATACATATTAAGCTCTTTTAGTGTCTCTTCATATGGCTTCTCTTGCAGACATTGCACCATTTTAGTTGCCCTCCTCTGGACTGTCTCCATCCTGTCTATGTCCTCGGGGAGATGGGGTCTCCAGAACTGGATGTAGTACTCCAGATGGGGTCTCACCAACTGTCTGTAAAGAGGGAAAGCAACTTATTTTTTTCTGCTGGTGATCCCTCTCCCTATATACTTCAGTATCCCTCCAGCCCTCCCTACTGCCTTTTCAAATTGCTTACTAACCTTAATGTCATCTGATATGATCACCCCTAGGTCCCTATCCCTATCCATTTTTGTTGTTGTTACTATTCCCCCCCCCATTGTGTACTCTTCCACTGGGTTTTTGTTTCCCGAGGTGCATTATACTGCACTTCTTTGCATTGAATCCAAGCTGCTATATTTCTGACCATTCCTCCAACCTTGCCAAGTCTCTTCTCATCCTTTCCACCCCCCTTGTGTATCAACCCTGTTGCAGATCTTTGTGTCATCTGCAAAGAGGCATACTTTTCCTTTCAGTCCCTCTCCAATGTCACTTATAAAGACATTAAAAAGGACATACAGAGATTTGGGGCACAAATCACACTTTCCCATGGCTTGGCCTTGCTCCATCATAGCCTGTTTTAATATCTCTAGCACTAAAGAAATGGATCTTCATAAAGCCTGGCAGAAACAAACAGTATTTTATGGTGCTACCCAAATCTATCTAGGTAATGCCTATGCCCACAGTGCTATGCAGAAGAAGTATGAGTATATACCCATCTTGCAGACTCTTTACCAACAGAAACTTATGTTTAGGATGCCCTTCCCATCAAGCTTAATTGTCCATTTCCCAGATGAGCAGAAAACATTTAGCATAGCATCACAGGCAGTGAAAGAATTGATAGACCAAGGCATCTCCCATGCAGTGAAGAAACTCGCACAGTAAGACTTCCTTTTCAGGTCCATGGATCTTTACAAGACTGAGCTATAGAATCAAAGATGCCAACATATTCAAGGGTCCCTTAAATCTATAATCACCCACCTGAAATCACTCATGGAGAGCAGGAGCTGATTTTCTCATCAGACTTTTCTGATCTACTGAGCTGTAAGTTAATGGGATATCTGGGTGACAAGGGGATGGACTAGACCATGGTGGGCAGATGATGGGGCACAGAGCATAGGATTTGCTGACTGATTGCATTGCCCATCCATGAAAATCTGTTAACTGAACTCTTATACAGCTTGCCAATTCAGGGAATTGAGGCCCAGAGATTTGGACATTCATAGAGGTGAATGCACTGGACCTCATAGCTTCAAGCCATGAACACCTTTTGTGGCATATCCTGAGAGAGTTATATCCTCATATTTGGCATTTTAAGAGGATGGGGTTGTGCTCTGGGGAGATGACCCTCAAAGCTACAACCACATACAATATTTAAAGTCATAGCCCTGCTGAGTATTTCTCAGGCTGTTTTTGCTGTTTCAAGCATGAAAGTGCAAAGGCCAATATCTATGCTGACTTCTCTGTTCATTTATATCCTGCATCAGAATATTGTGAGGTGCTTACTATTTCTTTGGAACTATAACGTCACTTTGGGCAGTCTTGAACTCAAACAAAGAGTAATGTACTTGAATAATAAAGGGCATAAGTATTGGAAGGAGGGGTAGTTTGTTGTGTTTTCCCCTGAAGTTTACTACACAGCAGAGTATTCTGCCTGAGCCACACTACACCCCTCTCAGAAGATATGTGGGGTAGAGTAATGTTCTCCTTCTAGAGCCTCGTGACCAAGCAGAGAGTGGTAGCTTAACATAGCATATTTCTAATTTTCTTACCAGTCTATTGTAGTACTGTTTCTTAAGTTGTCTTACTGTAATTATACTTACACGCCTTGGTCAAGTGAGGAGTTTATGGGGTATGGTCATCAGGAACCTAAATGTTTTTGCCTCACCATTGCCCACCCTAATATTTATGTTAGTAAATTTTAGTTTTTTAACCCCAGCTCATTGTTTTGGAGGCATACAAACCCACAGGGAAGCCCTATGCCTTGCGATGTTAGGATTTCTCCCAGGTGACCCCCTGTGGGGGCCACCCTCAAGGAAAGTGCACCACACTGCCCTCTAACCTGGAAGCACATGTTCTAGTTACCCTAACTAGTTTTATATTCCTTGGCTACCTTCAGGTGTCACAACCAGAAAAATGCAGTATTACCCCAGTTCTGCTCCATGCCCAGTTGGTCATAGTTTAGTCCCTGGCCCAAACTGGAGTGCAGCAAGTTGCAAAATATAATTTTCTTCTTACTTAAAATACTTTCATCAAGTGGGTATTTTGAACTGGGTAAGCAGACATGGCCACTGAAGATTCATGGCTTTTAATTCCCTGAAGGAGTCATACTGTACATCCCACCTGTTCATGACCGGGGGCAGCTTATGTGGTTGCTTTATTATAATATCAGGTACTGAGTCCAGGTTATTTGCAACAGCTATGCATGGTTTACTCAGATAATAAATAACTTAACTGATGTCAGATTTTAAAATCCTTGTCACATAATGCTAATGGTCTGTCCAGCCCGGTAAAGAGATCAAAGGCAATTCAAGCTGTCAAGAAACAAAGAACACAGATTCTTTTATTGCAGGAGACACACCTCACTAGCATAGAACACCAAAAACTCCAAACATTTGATTTTGAGCATGTTGTGGAAGTTGTGTACAAAAATGGCAGCTGTAGGTGAACAGTAATCCTGATCCACAAACACTCACCATTTCAATTAGAATTCACCTGTACTATAAAGAGGTCAAATTGGCCCTAGCAATGTGCATACTATATGTCAAGAATCTATATCCCCTGGGTAGCATTACCTCTACAATTCAGCATCTGCTGGAGACTATCATGAAGCACCATGTAGGCACACTCTTTTTAGGAGGAGATTTACTTACTAATGAACCCTACACAGGATATGAGTAATTCCAGATCTGCTCCCTCTACCTCTAGACAGAAACATCTGCAGTGTTCCTAAGAGACTTAAACCTTATTGATGTATGGTGCTACACATACCCCAGAGACTGACCTTCTACTCTGGTTCCTCACCGATACTCTAGACTAGGTTACGTTTTTATTAGCGATGACTATATATGCAGTAATGGGACACAGCCACACAGATGGATCAGATAGTGCTCTCTGACCATGCCCCCTTTTACTCCAATTACAGGCCCTAACAGAACAGAAAGAAATGCAAATAGCAACATAATGCTTTGCTCCTGTGAGTCCTAGAGTTTATAGCTATGTTAGAGGATAATATCCCTAGAAATATTAACTACTACAACACCCCAAAGATGTCTGCAAACTTTTCATGGGACACAGTTAAGACTGTCTTACTGGGTGAAATTATAAAGTATGCTATTCAGACAAAAATGAGAAGTGGAAAAATTACAACAATTGCAGAAAAAAATTACAATTTCTGCACACAGTGCACATGCAAGGCAACCACACTCTGACCATTTTACTTAAGCCAACTCAAATGCAAATAAAATAAATTCCAAACTATAAAACTGAACAAGTGCACCAATGGCTGCATCAAATTTACTATGGGGGCGGGGCAAAAGGGGCCAAAATTCTGGAGCAACAACTTAGGCAACAGTGCCATGCAATGACAGTTACCAAGCTGAGAGACCCAAGGATGTGACAAACCCATAGTAGCACATCAGATAGACCTAGTATTTTCAAAAAATTCTATTATTCCCTGTATACTTAGGGGGAACATCCCTCACTAGACTCTATTCAACATTTTATGGAGGGTTTTACCCTCCCAAACCTGACAGAAGACTAGTGCCAAATATTAACATTACCCGTCTCCTCCTCTAAATATAGTTTGGGCATTAAAAACCTTTAAACGGTCAAAAGTCCCTGCCCTGATGGCTATGGATCTGAATTTTATAAGGTACTCAGAGATACACTACACAATCTTTTACTCGTCATTCTGAGAATGCCTAATTATTGCAACTTGCCTGACTTGTGGAGATATGCGAATATCTCCAGTGTTCTTAAATACCACACTATGTGAATCATACTACCCTATTTTGGTACTGAATTTGGAATACAAATTATTCACTGGCATTAAGGCACACTGTTTGAATAATATTTTACATAAGCCTATAGATCCACACCAGTCCAGTATTATTCATCATAAACAAATAACAGATAATATTAAATGTACCGTTTGCTATAAATTATGCCTCTAGGCATCAGTCCCCTTTACTGAATTTAAGCCTTGATGTCCCAAAGGCATTTGACAGGTTTTTGTGGAGATTTGTACAGCATGAATTGGAACAGTTTGCCTTCCCTTATAAATTTCTTACATTATTAACAGAGTTATATACAGTACTTCACCTCAGGCTGTGGATAAGTCCAACGACTCTTATTCTGACAGATTTACTCTCACTAGAGGCACCTGCCAAGGCCGCTCCCTCTCCCTCTCACTGTATCTATTCAAAACATATGTGGATCCACTGGACCAATACCTCTGTTAAACCAGTGAGGTTGAGGGATTCCAAACAGAGGATTGGGTACATCAAGTTGCTTACTATGCAGATGATCTTCTTTTGTATATTACCCACCTGGAAATGTCCCTGCCTACCCTGTTCCACTGTCTACAGACCATTGAACAAGTAGCAAGTAATTGTGAGAAGAACAATAAAACAGAGGTTCTTCAGATATGCTTCTGCCCTACCTCAGAGATAAAGACTACCTATCCTTACAAGTGGGAAAGACCAAATATTAAAGAGTTAGGAGGCTGGTTTTCTTTGGACCTCACATACCTCTGTCAGACTAATTAACAGGAACTGGAATGAGGAATTCTAGGTTACTTACAATGATGGCAACCACTACCACTCTCACTACTCAATAGAATACACTCAATCTGCATGAATGTTTATCCACGTTACTTACATTTTTTCACAAAATCCCACTAATGTCCCCAAAGACCGATTTCCAGAAATGGAACAAATGGATCTCCAGACTGTTATGGGAAGGGCGTAGACCAACAGTAACGTATAAGAAGCTTCCACTGCCTAAACTTTAAGGAGGACTAGCCCTCCCAGACATGACCCTATATACAGTGGCAGTTCAATTACAAAATATTTTGCTATGGACCTAGCCCTCACCTAGACCACACTGGGCAGACAAAGAAATGACAATGTCACCAACAACCCTGGACACCTGACTGTTTTGCAATGTCACAACCCCTATACACCACCATACACCTTTCTCATTAACAGAAGGCCTAACTAAACTCTGGCACCAACATCTTCAACAAAAAACAAACATAAAGGTGGCCAAATGGCTAAGAATTCCTACTTTGGACTATTCATTTCACCCTTCTTAATTAGATTGCAAATTCAAAGTATGGCACAACAAAGGCCTCTCTCATACATTCTGATTTTACAAAAATGGTATAATTACAACATTTGGAGCCCTAAAACAGGAATGTCAACTTGATAACAGACAGTATTAGTGCTACCTGCATATCAGACATTTCCTGATTACCAGTTTAGGACTTGCAGTAGACATAACCAATTTCCCTCCACTCATAGGGTTTCTTACAGAAGTCGTAAAGGGAAACTTCCCTTCACATTTTATATCTAGGTGTTACCAAGCTTTCCTGGGTGGAAGGAATATTAATGCTGATTATACTAAAAATACCTGGGAAGCGGAACTTACCATAGCTATTACTGCGGCAGACTGGGCTACCATTTGTTTGTGCCAACAGAAGGTTACCAGCTCCTATCAGTGAAGGGAATGAGGCTAGAAAGCAGTAAAAGATTTTTGTATACCCCACATATTACTGCCAAGTTCCGTCCTACAATAGATGCTGCCTGCTGCAGGAGTTGTGGCCAGAAGGTGGTGACACATACCGTTATTTTGTGATCTTGTCCCCTCCTGACCCACTTCTGGAAACAAGTAGAAAGTACCACTGACATTGTCATTTCAGGGTATGGAATGTTAACCCTAGAGGCCATCTTCATCTTCTTATTAAAATTTTCCCCCAACATCAAATAGAAACACATGGAAAACACTCACTAGAATTTGATTATTTCCAACTGCCTTAACCTGCACACAGTGGGAAGACAACATCCTATCTATTTACAGGGCCAAAAGAATGACAGCTCAGCTACAAAACAGGTTACCCCTCCATAAAAAGAGATGGAATGCTTGTTTGCTACACATAATGAGCACTAAACCAGAAGTGATATAATGACTCTCTTCCTATCATTTTACACTCTCTCCACAAAATTTGGGGACTCCTAGGCTGGACAAACTACAAAGACTGAACAAAAGAACTTGATAAGGCAAAGGTAATTACAGCACCATAAAATTGACCAATGTTTGAATGGACTATAAGCATGCTGTAGCATCAGTCGTAGCAACTTGATTACATAAACTGTATTCAAGTCAAAAACTACTTGAGCACTGGTGAAATGCCATGTTATTAAGATGTAATATGTATTGATGTAGTGCAGAAAAATTAATACAATTTAAGTGTTAAAAAAGAATGTAGCAGAGACAGTTATTTTCAGAATGTGGTTGGGCTTCACAATTTTGGAAGATAGTAGGATGGACATATTCAGAATGGGGTCTATGCATAAAAGTGTGGCTTGCCAATGCACTACTTACCTAAGGTGTGTAGGCAACCCAATGTGTGAGTGCCATGCAGCGGGGGTCCAGCAGATCCCTGGCAGCATTCACTATCGATGTGCTGGCCAGTTGAGCACCAAATCCCCCAGCCACCTGAGCAGCTATGCACCACAGGTGGTCTGGGGGTATCCCAGATGTGCCCACAATCCACGTGATTCACTAAGATGAGTGTTGAGCATGGGTGTAAACTGTTTTGCCACAGATGACCTGCTATAAGTATCTACGTTGCCCCCCAACAATTACTGGTGAGGTGCAGTGGCAATGGAATCCCCTACACTCTGCTGCCCAAGCCCACTTGGCTAGCAGGGTGGGCTGGAGACAGCCATTTGGGATAGTGCCCATAGTTTAAAAAAAAGACCCACAGCTTCCCACACTCTTCTGCAACTGCAATGCAATGGATCCACTCTGGGACCCTGCATGGCATCCATTGGATGCCCGCCAGTGTCCTGCACTCCACCCCCACATGGCCCCATGCCATGGGAGGTGGGTCCACAGATAGGTATCCTGTGGGTGCCTGTAGTTGTGAATCCACGCACCCTGAGCCTCTCTGGGTCTGCATAGGCATGCAGTCACTTTACACACAAATAGCATGTAAAATGTGCACTTTTGTGCATAGCCCCCAATATGATGAAGACAGGGAATTCTGAAGTGTGGCAGTGATAGAGGGTTTTAGATTGTAGTGCAAAGGTTTAATTTTAGAATGAAGCTAAAAAACAAAATTTTGAAATGTGATGGAGACTCCCAGTTTTGAAATGTGACCAGGAAACACAATTTCAAAATGTGGCAGAAAGGCATACTTATGGAATGTGGTGAGAACAATGATTCTCCTAATGTGATGGGGATGCACAATTTTAGGATGTGGTGATTACACTATTTTATAATGTGGCAGGGATGCACAATTTCAGAATATGGCCTGTACACACATTTTTGGACTGTGGCAGTGATGAGCAATTTCAGAATGTGGTGGTGATGAACAATTTCAGAATGTGTCCGAAATGCACAATTTCAAAATGTGGCAATGACACAGATTTGGAATGTGATGGCACAATTTTAGAATGTAGCCTTGAAATGCAACTTTATAATATGGCAATGCTGAGCACTTTTGGAAGGTGACAGGGACATGCAATATCACAATTTGGCAGGCACATACAATTTTGGAAAGAGGTGCAGATGTTATGTGCAGTTCTGAAATGTAGTCGGTGCATACAATTGTGGAATGTGGCAGGGACAAGCAATGTCAGAGCAAAATGGTTTGTCCTGCCACATTCCACTAGTATGCATCACTACAACTGTATATTCTTGTCAGTCCCTCTCAAATTCCTAAATGTGTAATCCAGTTGCATTCTGAGATTGAGTGTCCATACCACATTTCAAGAGTGTGCATTCCTGAGGCATTCTGAAATTACATGTCCCCAAACATTCTAAAATTGTGCACCACCTTGACATTTCATGGCTTTGTCCAGTGCTGCATTCCAAAACCACCTCCTGCCGCATCCTAAAGTACAGTAGCATGCATCAAACACCCAACCCCATGTCAGTTTGTCTTTTTAAATGATTATTAAAACTACAGTTTCTTAAACTATGGAGAAATCATCACCATCATCATCATCATTTTTATTTGAAAAAGGTGCCCTTCAAGAGCTCAGGGCACCTGAACAATCTTATATAATAAAACTGTCCAATAGCATTAAAGACAACTATAACACATTAATACAGTTTCACAGACAACAGATCAATCAAGTACCATTAAAAGCATGAAGAAAAAGATGTGTTTTGAGATCAGCTTTAAAAGCTTCACTGGTCAGGCTATCTTATATTTGGCGAAGTAGAGAATTCCACAGGGTAGAAGCCATAAAGGCAAAAGATTGTGCTCCAGATGTTTTCAAATGTACCCTGGGAATCTCTAGCAATCCCTTGTCAGAGGATCAGAGTGCACTGGAGGGGCAGTAAGGATGCAGAAGGTCTTGCAGGTATTGGAGTCACTGGCTATGTAGGGCTTTGTAGGTCAACAATGTGGCCTTGAAAGTTATCCGCCACTTTACTGGCAGCCAGTGCAGTTCACACAGCGCAGGTGTTATGTGACTGGATCTAGGGGTTCCAGTTAACAACCTGGCTGTCGTGTTCTGCACCAGCTGCAATTGGTGGATATCTACCCTGATAGCCATAGGTAAAGGGCATTGCAGTAGTCAAGCCGGGTGGTGAGAAAGGTATGGACCAGTGTGGGAAGATCCTTGGCTGGGATCAGGTGCTTCTCCCTGGTGATATTTTTCAGATTATGAAAGGCAGATTTCGCTACTGTAGAGACCTGAGATTTCAAGGTCAAGCCTTCATTAAGATCACACCAAGGTTTTGGACCTGGCTCGAAGCACATAGTGGGGTTCTCCCAAGTGTTATTGCAGTGGGTTGTCTCCCTCATGCCCCAGCTGATTCACAAACTGGGTCCACAACCAACACTTCCATTTTTCCCGAGTTTAGCTTCAGCTAGCTAGCACTCATCCAGTCCTGTATCTCAGTCAGACAGTTGTTAAACACTGAGCTAGTATCTAACTCCTGATCAGGCACAAAAGACAAGTACAGCTGAGAATCATCTGCATAACAGTGAAAACTCAAACCATACCTTCTTATAATGTCCCCTAATGGCAGCATGTACACTGCAAACAACATGGGCTACTACACCAAGTCCAGTGGCACACCACAAGGCAGACAGTGAGGGGCCAAGGAGTAAATCCCCGACACCACTGTCTGAGTTCTGCCCTCGAAGAATGAATGAAACCAGCTGAGTAAGCCCCCCCCAGGCCACAAAAAAAGCGCAAGTGCTCAAGTAGCACACCATGGTTGACAGTGTCAAACCCTAAGGTTGCTAACAGGGAAGACTAGGCTGTAGTTCTTCAATGAAACTGGCTTTTTGAACAGGGAGTAAAATCAGGGTTAGAAAAATGCTTGTAACTTTTAGACAAAGTAACATAGGTATCTGATTGTTGGTATGAGACTAATTGGGGATATGCTGATTATAATTCTATAATGAAACACCTTTGGCCTGACTCCCTCTTGAAGGAGCGTTATACAACAGTGGTTAGGAAAACTTGAATCCTATTTTTGATTTCCACCATGGCCACTTAATCACTTCACCCAATCTCTTTTGTGCGTGCTTTTTCTATGTACTGTGCTTAATACTTACTGAACTTTCATAAACTAATCTCAGTCTCACATGAAGTGTTAAGTTTACCTGGTGGCTTATGTCAACTGTTCAAGGCTTATATAGCAGTTTAGATGTGCATCATATGAAAGACACTGTATACATTTTTTTTTTCCTTTCTCATGATCCAGTGGCTAGGAAGGGATACTGTATTATGTTTTTTTTTTGGGGGTAGAGCATTTACACATTGTTTGGCAGTGTTTAGAAATATAACTATTATACATGTTTATTTCATTTAAATTACAATTTAATTTATGTTACTCATTAGGCTGTGATAAAACAGCACACAATATTTATCTCAAGGATCAACACAGAAACTACTCCTCAGTGTGCACTTTAAAGAAGCACATTATTTTGATCCCTCTGTTTTCCAGTATGTTGGATTGCAAAGGATTAAGCCAAAAAGTGAGAAATGAATTCGACTTCCCCCAAAAGGAGAGCAAATGTATTCATGATTGGAACAATTTAAAGCCCTTTTGCTTAAATGATTAAACTAACCACCATCCATTTATGTAGAGGGTTTGTATGGTGATTGGACACCTGTTTGTAGCTACTATTTTACCTGAACTCTGTTCAATAGGGGCTGGATTTTCAATCAGTGATGCAGGGCTTGATGCAAGCCCTGTATCAAACCCATTTTTTGGTACATGTATGTCAAACACCTTTGCCACATCCGTACCTAGTTTTAGGAGGTCATGCATAGTTGTGACACTTTACCCAATTTATGGTAGTTTGTGCCAAATATTTGGTCCAAATCCTGTAAGAAGGGTACCCAGGACTGCTGCAAGCTAGACCAGAAAAAGTTGGTCTAATTTCTGAAAATTTGTGTACAGGATGGAAAATCCTGATTGCCAGCAATTAGAATGCTGCAAACCCTATGCATCAGTTGTTTGGTGCACCTGGGGCTTGCACTATTAGAGACCCTTTGATAATCCATCCCACAGTGTCATCATTGATTTACCAATTTATTACATAAACAGCTTCAGTTCCCACACACAGTTACCATAACAAGATTACCTGTAATGATTACAATTCAGATGATGTCAGTTGATAACAACAATATAGAAATGTATCATACTACACCTACATGCAATACAATAGACCCACAACTTGAATGTCAATGGTATAATAACTATGTGTTATCATGTTACTGATCTGTAAATATATCAGACTATAGAACCAAATCACTACTTTTTTTTCTACATGGGCAAGTATATACAAGACAAATGATATACATCACACAGTATTGAGGTACTGAGGTGAAAAGTATTGTGTAATATTTAACAAAATAGAAGCATGACTTCCAGGAGAACAATATAACAAGTATGATTTATTATGACACTAAAGTCTTTGTTTATTATTTGTGTGTTACAGATCATGGTGCAGATAACAAAGGCACCCATGGTGTCACACAGCAGCACACAAAAAGGAGGCTTGGAAACATCTACTGATCCCTCCATGCTGGACCCCAAAGCATCACTTCCAAAGCATCACTGGATGCTGACGGCTCATGACAGCCACAGCAGAAGAATGATGAGCCTCAGTCTAGTTTATCTGGTACATCTGGTGTTGCTGAAAGATGGTAGTCTCACTCATTTAGATGTAAGTTAACAATATTTTAGTCACACCTTGATATGTACTGCGTGCTTTTATCTTTTGGGCTGGCAGTAGAGGTTAGAGGAATGAAGTGTGAACGAGCTTGATACATCCAGCAGACCAGACCTGAGTCTGATTCTCACAATCTCCACTTGCATACTGTGTGACTCTGAACAAGTCACTTAACCACCCAGTGCTCCCAGGTCACCCCTGAAAACAGGCACTTGTGCCTAGTGGGCCTTAGCCAGTTACCAAAGACTAAATGAAAAAAAATCATGTTTTTTGTTTTTTCGTGTTTTATTTTTCCTATTTTACACGTGGTTTGGAGTAATCCCTATCACCTATTAATCGAAATATGCTACTATATGAAGACTTAATGTATACGTCACATGAACTGTAAATTGTCAGACATATTCCTGAAAAAGTGGTTTTATTTATTTTCCTTATCAAATTCTTTGCCTTGAAAAAAAGTCTTTGTTTACTAAATGTCATTCTGTAACAACGTGATAAGAAACTGCAAAGTACCATGCACATGTAATGAATGTATACCAGTGATAGGGATTGTGTCTGTGGTGCAAAGGGGGGACTATCATCTTGTACATAATTAAGAATACATAATTTCATATACACAGTGGTGTTCAACAAGATGACATGAACTGTGAAGTGTTATTCATATTTCACTTATAAAGAGCTCAGGTATCTGATAAGCTTACACAACCATCCTCTATTTCAGTCAATAACATCAACCGATACCTTTGTCCCTAAGCAGAGACTGGCAAGGCTCATCTCCCTGCTCACCTTCCATACCCTGAATGGGACTGTTCTTGAGGACACATCCTTATTCTGATACCTTGGTGATCGAATGGACCAGTATCTCAGTTTCTCAGTACACATTGATGCCATTCTGAAAAAAATTTCAGCCCAAAATCGGTGTCCTCTGCGGAAACTGTAGCTGCATCCCACTTACGACTAGGCATGAATTAATACAGAAAATTATATTATCCATATTCAACAACTGTGATATAGTCTACAGTGTTGCCCACAGTCCTTCCTAACCAGACTAGACTCCCTTTTTAATTCTTTCTGCTGCTTTGCTCTTGATGCTCCAACCATGACTCAACACTGTACACTCTACCGCTCTCTAAATTTCCCCTGCCTTGCTAACAGATGCACGCTCCATGCTGCCAAATTCATCTCTAAATTCTGGCTAGGTTCTCATCCCTCCAATCTCTCTGCCTCTCCATCCACCGCTACTCCCTCCCTATACTCCCTTAGATCTGATGACTCATGGACTCTGACAATTCCTCGCAGAGGCACATCCTCTGGTCAGTTGGCCTACTCCCACCACCTTCCTAAACTATGGAATCATCTGCCATCACAAATCTGTCACTCTTTCTCAGCTGGTTCACTTGCCATGTCCCTAACAAACTACTGACCAACTGCGAATATGCAACTAACTCCCTCAGGAATTGTCTAAGCTACTGGAATTATATTTCCCCACTCTTCTAGCTTGATTCACCCCCTACCCCATCTCCATCCCCCCACTGAGCACTTATTATCACACTTATCTCTGTCTCCCTTAACCCCCTTTCTTCTGTGCCTAACCTAACCCGTTACTCCAGCTTCCTAATGTGATTATGTCAACTGAAATTATGTTTTTTGTATCATGTACCTATGCTCTGTACTGTAATTTGTACTTAACATGTTACCTACTGTTGTGTAATTTGCCTGTTGATTTCTGTAATCCCACTGCCCTTTCCCCCAAGGACGTACCATGAGATGAGCATACTGTTGCTCAATGTAACTTTTCTGGTGAAACATTTCAATAAATAAATAAAACAAAATGATACCATAGCAAGGAATAAAATACATGTAAAGAAGTACATGCCATCATGTACATCCAAACACATAAACACATGATGCATGGTGTATCTTTGCTCAGATCTTATGGTGTAACATGTAGGTAACAGCAACAGACATCCCCCCACCCCTCATTGTCATGGGAAAACAACAGAACTGCATTCCCTTACTTAACTTGCTGTGCTGCATGATGCAAATGAAATAACCATATACTTGCAGTATCAAAGTGAATGTATTAAAAAGATATTAGTGTGTCTGGGGGAAACACGTTACCTTGTAATGTATTTGTACATCAGCCACCACCATGACCTGACTTCTTGCATTGACTGGGCCAGTACCTCCAACTCCATTTTAGAATTCTTAAACCATTTCCCTTCCTGTTTATTAATTTTGCACAACATTCATGTAGATGAGCTGAGTTCCTGTATTGGCTTGGCCTCTACCTACAACTCCATCATAGCAATCTTCAGCTCCTGGTACCTGTTTAATTGCACATTCTGACCTTACGCTAACTTATGTGACCTGGTCTAATTATACCAGCATCATGCACAATGTCTGTTAGCCTTTTTTCCATAAAATGAGCTGACTTAACATGTGGCATGCAACATCTTGTGCTTGCATTATGAGATAAATCTGAGGGGTGAACTGGAAGATATGCAGGGAATAATTAAGAATTTACATTTGAGACAAATTTATTTTGAGGGGATCATTATTATTAATTTATTTATTTGGAAATTGTGACTGGGAGTGGCACACTGAGCCATTCCCAGGTGTGACCCTGGGGAAAGGGGTTATAGAGGAAAGAATGTGAACACTATACTGGTAGACAACTGTGACAATAAATCAATACCATGAGTGCAGCATTAATGACTGTGCAATAAAAATAAGAGGAAAATGGAATACAGAGGAAAAGAAAATGCAAATGGTTGGTCTGGTGAAACTGAGGGTTGAGGTGCTGGACACCACACCTTGCACAACACTGGTGACTAATGTTTAGGAGCAAGTTTGGGCCACCAGGGGTTGGCAGGGGGGAGGGCTTGGAGATGATTGTACTGGCTGCTGGGCTGCTCTCATCTCCTAGATTGGGGAGCAACAGTTCCTTACTCTTGGTTGATACCCAGTGGAGGCCAGGTGTCAGACCAGAGTCAGGGGGTGATGCAACATCAGGGAGGGTGGAAGGAGCACTTAGTTTCTGGGAGCAAGTGTGCACCTCCATGTGTGCACACTTGCC
Organism: Neoceratodus forsteri; assembly: GCA_016271365.2. NCBI lineage: Eukaryota > Metazoa > Chordata > Ceratodontiformes > Ceratodontidae > Neoceratodus > Neoceratodus forsteri. The sequence goes on from CM057459.1 coordinate 1,054,681,575, forward strand.
TTGTTTGTGATTGCTGTGGGTGGGGTAGAAAACTACAAAACTCATATCTCTCCATGGCCATATGTGATGGTCCTACCATTCTAGGGCTCTATTCCTTGTAGATCCCCACAGGAAAGACATGATGATTTGGTTGGGGGGTGGCAGGGGGCCTGACAGGTGGCCATGGAGGGACAAATTTCTCTATAGAGAAAAAAAGAAAAGAAAATGCAAACAAATGCATTACATGACTAAAGACAGCTTTGTTCAAACAGCAGTAAAAACCAGTGGGATTACAGTCAACAGATTGTAGTGGCTGTGAAATATAAATCTGAATGGAGTTTCATAGTACAAAACTGAGCAGTAATTCAGAGACAAGTAGTAATAAGGGGATTGGCAGATAAGAGGCTAGGAATACAAATGGGGGGAAGTGAGTTTGAAGGAGCACTTTGAGAAAGGAAGGAGGGGAAAATGAGGGAGGGGAGGAGAGAGACAGTTCCAAAGGGAGGGCTTGAGAACAGAAAAGGCAATCTGACCAGCAGAGGTGTCACAGCAGTGGATACTTAAGCAGCAGGATTCCATGGAGTGGAGAGTGTATGGGGAGGGGCAAAGGTTGAGAGGAACTCAAAGATGTACACGATGAAGGGAGTAAGATGAACCACAACTTTTAAAGTAAGGCAACACAACAAGAGAGGCACTGAGATTTAAAAGAAGGTAAGGAGAGTTTCTGGTTGAGGGAGCAGTGGTAAGTGACAGCAGGGAATTTGGTACTTTAGCAAAATGGCAGAAAGAGTTATAGAGGGGAGCTAGCATGGACAGGGTGTCATCATGTCATTTGTCCATGAGACAAGAGTATGAAGAAACAACTCTTCTGAATGCAGCATGTCTCTCAAGATTGCCCTGCTCATGAGCTATTGTTTTCACCTCATCTAACATTCTTCTGTCGCCTATAGTTTGCACCTACTGTTATCATGCTCCTTACATTAACATCAGTGACTGTCTTCCAGTCCTAATATACAGTACATAGAAACACAATAACAGAGAGCTGGCCTGGTGGCATGGAGGACTAAGGTGTTGAACATCTTGTCTCCTGCCTTGTCTGACACCCATGTGTGGGAATAAACATGTGTTGGTGAGAATCGGTGGGGTGGGAGAGGTCTAGCATCCGAGAGGCTGCTCTCCTCTCAAGGTAAGGGGTGGCCAGCCATCTTTTCTCCTGACTGTCACTGGGTGGAGGCCCTGTGGTAGCACAGGTTAGTGAGCAGCTCAAACGGTGGGACCATTCCACTGCAGGATGTGTCAGTCTTCCCATGCATATACTGACTGTTTCCCATGGCAGGGGTCAGTAAGAGGAGAAAAGTAGGAAAAGTGCAAGAACAAGGGGACACAATTTGAAGATAGAGGGGGGAAGGCTCAGGGGCAATGTGAGGAAGTATTTTTTCACAGATAGGGTGGTAGACGCATGGAACTGCTTTCCTGAGGAGGTTGTGGGTCAAAAACTGTGAGATAATTCAAGAATGCATGGGACAGACATGAGGCAATTCTTGTAGGGGGTAGGAAGAAATAGGCTGTTGGTTAACTAGGATCTGCAGCTCATCCAGTGGGTAGGGAAATGAGCAGACTAGGTGGGCTAGGTGGTCCTTATCTGCTGTCAAAGTCTATGTTTTTATATTTCTATATCTGATCATTTAAGTTCTAATCTGTGGACAGCATCAATAGAGAAAGCCAAATGCATTAGGGCATGTAGAAAGGTGTTCATGTCTGGGGTGTCTGAATCCTTGGGCACACCGTAGATTCTAATCTTCTTATGTCACACCCTGGTCTCAGCATCCTTCTGTCATTCCATCATTGCTACCTGGGTTTCGGTCAGTTGTAGCAGAGTAGTTTTAAGAATTTCTAGATGGGAATCTAGGCCCTTCATACATTGTTCTGAGTATATGACACGGGTCTCCAGGGCAGCCATATTGGAGCAAATAGATGAGGTACACTCTTTCTAGTCATTAAATTCATGTCTGAATGTCTGCACTTCTTGATGTATCACATCCAATTTTTTGTCCCAATTCTTTTGTTTAGGTGAAGAATCATCTATGGAGGTGGATTGTTGTACCAGAAATGTCGGGGGGGGGGGTGGTCAGAGACATTCACGGCTATTAATCTGTTATTATCCTGAGGTATGATTTCAAATCTGTGGCCCACATCTCTGCTTCACCACAGGAGAAAATCTGCATAATTTTCTAGGGGGAAGTATTGTCATTTCCTCATGGCCCCAACATGGGGAAAATCCATGATGAACTTGGCCCTCAGTGCAATTGAGGGAGGCAGATTTTGGTTGTGCAAGGCAGGTTGGGTCTGAGATTCACCAGTCATCCCCAGAGGGAAAAAATAATATGAAAAAAAGAAACAGTAACAGTAGTGTGATGATGGAAGGGGCTTTGTGTCCACCTTGGCTGCCCTCCTGCTAAATTGCAGTGACTATATTCACTTTGAATATGCACACATCTCAGGCTAAACAGCAATTATTTCACCCCACTCATGCTGTGTTACATTAAATACCATTCGCTCTCAGGAATCTGTCCAGTCCCATGTTGAAAGTCTGAACAGTGTACTATTTATTACACAACATCACTGACAAAGGCCATTTCACGACATTAACTGCCCTCTGTAGAAGTAATGCTTTCTAATACTTCCTTTTATTCTGACACCACCCCAGAGTTTAAGGGCATGCCTCATAGTTCTGTTTGCACTCACCATCACTAACATCTGTATATAATTCACCTTGGAATCCCTTTTGATTTGCCAGTTTGCCAAAAAGCCTTTAGTGTATGTATTGCCATCATATAGCATGTCTTCCTGACAGTTTTAAAACAAATCTAGTTGATTTTATTGTTGAACCCCTTTGCACACCCCTTTAACACTGTGCCCAACATACCTTACTTCTTCCTCCATGCAATTTAAACTCTACTACTCCTCTTTCCAGAAATGTTCATCTGTCCACAGCACTACATGATAATAACATTATAATGTAAAGTAGAATGTTGTTCTGTATAGAATTCCATCCCTTTCAAAATGCTGTTCTACCACAGTTCCAAAGGTCATGGAATGTGATTCTAACCTTCTGTGGTAGAACAGCATTCTAGAACCTCAAGAAATTGCATGAGTCAATTTCATTTTGAAAGCAAAATAACTCATGCACACATATTTCACACAGTACTATACACTATAAAAAAATACAGGATGAGCAACTCTATGCACAATCAGTGTGTTTTACCACCTTGGGATCCTGATTCCCATGGACGTCTCGAGCTTCACTCTTGAGGTCAGAGGGAATCAGAACCCCTCTGTGGCAGAACACACTGGTTGTGCATAGTTGCCCATCGAGTATTCTCTATGTCATGCTTCTATGCTGCTACTCCTACATGCATGGCTCCTTGCTCTGACCTGTAGTATCACTATTATGTAAATTCACATGTGTACACCACTAGAAACAAAAACGTTGTGTGACGCATGTCATGTTGGTGCTGTAGCATCAAATTGTATTCACTATTTTTTAGTTTATCTTATTTAGGATTAATATTGTTGATACCGACAAAAACAGAAAAATAGTTTACTTAGAGCAGATGTACTCAATCTATACCTAACCTCCAGATAACCAAGGAATCTGCCAGAGCTTGCACGGTATGTATAAACCACTGTCTGAGCAAGCCTTGAACACAGCAACAGCAACAACATTGCCTTAATGAGATGCATGCAGTAGTCTCAGTAAAAATGCACTGCATGCTTATAAAGTAGACTTCCTGTCGAGAAAGATTAAAACAGTTATCTGAAAAAGTAACCACGTCATAACTTATAGGACAAATACATTTTGAGAGGCTGACAAGTTGTCAAGGCACATGCATTTCAAAATTTTCAGATACTTGGAATCAAATCTAAGATGATAACAGCCATTGAACTCTTCTGCAAGTAAGCCACTTAAAAGTGCGTACTATATACCGTATCAGTGTTCATTTTATAAGAAAACACTTTTTCATTTACTGTAACCTGGCCGACAACTTTTCAATTACCATTTTGTTCCTTCTTGCACCAGTATTGGTTCCAATCCTGTAGCAAAACAGCACAGACAACTCTCTTAGACCAGCTAACAATAGCTGTCTTAGACTTATCCAAGTTTTAAAAGGGAACAGTTTACATTTAATTTTTAGATAAAGTGCTACTTCCTTGGCATAACTGCCAGTCTGTTTACAAACATTCTTTATCTTTTCCAGTTCTCTGCTGATTGTGATTCATTCCTTGACATTAATGTAAATTTTCAAATGCAAATCTGTAGGTCATTCTATAGTAAAGTCCAAGACATTATTATTCTTTGCAGTCCTAGATCTCATTAAAACAGTGCAACAGAATGATGAACAAGGTTTGATTTAAAATTAAAAGCCTTCTCTGAGAGAATTTCTGTATGTCAGTTGCAGACTATACCTTATAATGTGATTGCATTCAGTACAAGAATCAGCTTCAAGACACTTTACAGTACTTCAGAGAATAGAGATGAATGTATGAATCTTTAATCTATTCCAGATTTAACCCGAATACCCAGGCTGTCACATTTCCTGTACTTTACAATAAGCTATACATTTCAGCAGGCATGTACAGCAGGATTCAACAGTAACAGATAACTGTTTTCAGTTCAGCTGTGGTTATCAATAATTCTTAATTTTACAAACACTGAGTACTGCTTGCCACTTAAAAGTGTGGAATGAAAGTGAGCAAAAAATGCATTTAGAAGTTTGCTTTGTAAATAATATGGAAATGGTCAGTGGAGCTAAAAGTCAGGGAAAAGCACCGTCTGCATAAATTCAGTAACAGCAGGGGACAATCCTGCTGTTAATGAGGCAAAGCACTCAGTTTGATTCAAGTGAACAGCTACCAGTGCCTGCCTCTAGGGAAAGTGGTACACAAGATGAAAAATTAATTCAATTAATTGGAGTATTTTTCTTTTTGCTAGCAATTATTCTCTATACCAAAATGGCACAACCTGCAATTATAGTTATTTTGCTCCTCATGTAATCCATTTATTTATTTATTTATTTGCTTTTGGTAACCAGTTAAGTGCACTTTTGCCCATTTGTACTGTGCTTTTTCTAAGTAAACCATATAAAATCACCCTAGCTGCTTTAGCTGTGCTGCATATAAATAGTTATAATTTCTAATAATTTTTCTCCATGCTTTTAATCAATCATTCATGAGAAGTCCATAGGTATGCTATGTGTTCTTTCCAGGTAATCAATGTGACCATCATAATAACTACACTCCCTGTTCACAATCTTTTGTACACAGCAAAATGTGGGAAATCACAGACAGTAGGCTAAGCTCAAAGCTCTTTGTGCAATTTGTTTTGTTGGTTCACCTAACAACATTTTAACTTGGACGTTTTCTCTAGAGCTCAATGTACCCTTTGACAATAAACTCCTTAAGGGGCAAAGTTGAACACTTTCTTATAATTGTTTAGTTTGCCATCTTAATTTCGAAATCTGTCATAAGAAATTGAGAACACACTGTATAATCCTAAAAGACTTGCTAGAGGCAATAGTTGTTTGTGGTATCCCCACGTCACTGGTAGAAGGCCACCTTATTATCTAACAGGCCTCCTACAGTAGTAAAAAAAGGGTTGGTTTGTTTTGCAAAATGTTACTCCATTTTTCATGGAATATTGAGAAAATGAGTTATGCAAGCCACAAGAGTAAACAGTTTTGAATCAAACAAAGGTTAGATAAGAGCTGTAGTCTCCCAAGGGACTGATACTGGGTCCACTACTGTTTAAAGTACAGTATATATTAAGTGGTTAATTGATGGATTACAATTTTTTTTTCTTAATTTACTGCTGATTCAAAATTAGGAAGAATAGCAGACAGTGAGGGAGGAATGAATAGTTTACAGAGGGACTTGCAGAAAATAGCTTAGTGGCCAAATATATTGGGAAATTAATTTTTATGAGAAAAAAGTGCACAGCGTTACATTTAGTTAAGAAAAAAACAAAAATAGAAGTTATTACAGTAGTAGCTATCCTAATCTTTTGCTTTAACACAGCACAGAATTACTATATTAACGTACTGAATAACAACATGCCCCCTTACCACAGTATCCTCAAGGTACCACATTAGTTGAAGGGATACCTTATTGTGCTTAATCAGCACAGTAAGGTGCAACTTCAGCAACTGTGCTACCTTGAGGATACTGCAGTAAGAAGTGCTGTTATGCAGTATCTTAGTATGGTAACATTATTATGAAGTAAAGCAGAAGATTATGTTAGCTAACACTGTATGTAAATGGTGATGAACTAAAGAAGGCTGAGAAGGAGTGAAATCTTCAGTCATAACTGCAAACTTCAAATGGTGTATCCTGTGTGAATCAGCTTCACAAATAGGTAGCAAAAGTACTAGGATGCATCAAAAGAAACTTGGTTAGCAGATCCAGAGAAGGTACTGCTCCACTATGAAATGGACGATCAAGCAGAAGCAGAACAGGGTAGCAGAACAGCAGAAACTGGAAAATCTAATTAGGGATCTGGAATTCAAACCCAAAATAACACTGGACAAGCAGACTAGAGCAGAGATGGAACAAAGAAAGAGAAAACATGCAAAAATATTAACTGCAAAAATGGAAGGCAACTATAGGAGGGTACAACAGAAATACTGTGTAAAAGGGAATAGAGCAGGGAGGTTGCCAGTGCAGCAGTTAATATAACAGCTGGGAAACAGAACAGCGTTAAAGCTAAAAGACCCCAAAGATGGTGAAGGGTTAATTTGAAAGCAAGAGATATATTAGAGTATTCACAGAATATTGCACACAGTAATACACACAAGATCAGACAGACTAATTTCAGGAGCAAACTGAGGACCTTTTACCTAATGTCTCCTCCCAAAACTGACAGGACAGGAGGCAGCAGAGGTAAAGTCTAACATAAGTGAAGTAGCTATCAAGAACAGAATAAAAAAAAGAAATGGTAATTCACCAGGCCTGGACAGACTGTCCTCTGAATTCTTCAAAGCTTCTGAAGGGATGCTGAGTCCTTTACTAATTAAAGTATGCACAGAGATAATGGGGGTGGTGGTCCCTGATTCAAGGAGATGTGCACAGATATCAATATTACCAAAATCAGAGAATTATGAGATATAGTGAACTGCACCTGTTCAGGGTGCCCGTCAGAGTGCACCCGTCATAAAGGTGCCAAACTCTGAAATTCATTGCCCCCTTCCCGAGGTCCCCCCCCCCACCGGAGTTGGAATCCTTAGTTAGCAGGGGGGCAAGGTGGGAATAGCCCCCACATGGGGGGGCAGGGGAAACAGCCCCACACATATTGGGGATTCGGCAGACTTATATCCTGGCGCCCCCTAATGATGGGCACATTCTGACAGGCGAGTTCTGAGGATGGAATCAATCTAATGTGGGTCCTATAGACCTGTTTCCCTGCTTAATGTAGACCTGAAGTTATTTACAGGCACACTAGTGGGAAGGGAGCAGTGCATGATAACAAAGGTAAGACTCACAGACCAAACAGCTTTTATCAGCAGGAGATACCTACAGGATAAAATACAGAAGGTTTTAACATTATTTCAATGGAAAGGAAATGGGGGACAATATCAGATAGCTATCTCTTTGGATGCTGGGAAGGCATTTGATAGGGTTTGTTGGCAGTTTCACATAAAACCAAGGTGATAATGACATTTGGCCCCAAATTGATAACAACAATAACTGCATTATACATAAACCCACAGGCATTAATGAGGGTATATGGCATTAACTCAGAATTGTTTTTGTTTACAAGAGATACTCATTAGGGAAGTCCACTGCCTTCCATCTCCTTGCAGTGTGCCTAGAACCACTGGTGAATAGATTATGACCAAGGCCACTGTTTTCAGTTTTTACTGGAAAATCTGGTAAAATTCCAGAATTAGGGATGCCTGAAGAGCGGTAAAAGCAAAGATTTCATGGAATCTGGCATTTTATATCAGATCAATAAATCTACAAAACTTCTGTTTTTCTTTTAATTCCTTCCTGTACTGTTTTCAATTTGCTTTATTTAATGCTTCATATTTTAAGCCTTCTTTAATTCTGATTATTTATGCACATACTCAAAGAATGATAGGAGAATCCCGGTAAAATCCAAAAATTAGAGTAACAGTCACCGGTGCAATTCCAGAATCTGAAGTCTTGAAAATGGAATTTCATTGTTTTAAATCACCGTAAATCAGTGGCCTTGAAATGACATGACATTAACGTAAAAGGCATACAAATTCTAGGAGTCGGAAAGAAGATTTCACGCAATGTTGTTGACGCCACTTTCTTTCAGAATCAACCAACTGAACAAGTTACAAGACTAGTCATCCTGTTGGAGGAGTTCAGCAAAATATCACGGTATAAAATTCACTTCTTAAAATCTGAAGCCTAAGAATTAGTGGATCCTGCCTACAAGCCTTTAGAGAGACCTTTGCATTGAAGTAGGCATTGCAGAACACGATCAGATATCGTATCTAGGGATCCAAACAGCAGTAGCCCTGACAAGAATCTTCACTCTCAAAAATTGTAAACTATGGGAAGCATCACAGACAGATACAGCATGATGGTCTCCTTAACCACTGTCCTTGATGGGGAGGAAAGGTTCTGTGAAAATGAACCTCCTTCTGAGGTTTCTGTTTCTGTTTCAGTCCCTGCCATACACATCCTGAACACAGTTTTGAATACTCTAACCAAAGGAATACAAGTTGTTTTTTTTTTCTGGGGGTGCAGTAGCCAAAGGTATCTCAGCAGACTCTCACACTGTCAAGGGAGAAAGGAGAACTTGCCCTCCCAGAACTAAAGACATATTAGCTGGCAGCACAGATAACAGCTGTCTGTATTTGGGCAAAGCAGGAGAGGAGCTCAAGTTGGTATAACATTGAGAACACAGGTGCAGGAGGTTAACCTTTGTTCACATTGGCCTTGACACTTGTCTCAGAAGATTACAAGAACAAAATAACTATTATATGGCTTAAACATACTAGGGGGTATTACAGAAAGTCAGAAAACTGACACACACTGATGGCACCCTGGGGCCATCTGCACTTACATGCTATGACCCTGTATTTCTTCCCCCAAGTCTAGACTACAGATATGCTGGATGGGAGGGGAAAGGAGTAACCAAGTTCTCATAATTCATAGAGCAAGACAACTGCATCACATTCATTATGGCAAAGGAGAAATTTGGTTGGAAGAATACAGAATTTCATAGAAATATGTATGATAGGCACTTTATTAATCTACCAAGCAATATAGAGAAACTGACCAGGCCCATCACAAAGTGGGAAGATTACATATGCTGGACAGTGACATTGTCAGGGACACAGAGATATACTTCAGAAAAAAATCAATTGCTGCAAGAGGCTCAGGGGCCAACACTAGAAAAAGTGAAGGAGTCCCGGAAGGGGGCGGCTGGAACCCTCCTCCAAGAAAAAGATTAGGAAGATTGGCTTCAAAAAATTGCAAGGTGACAGTGGACCCAATATGGAGAGAATTCTTTTTGAAAATACTGTACTAATATGATCCTCTACAACATGGAATATTATGAAACATTACTTTAAGCAAACTCAGCAAACTGTTGGATATCATGCAGGGAGGAAGAAAACCAAGGCACATTTTTGGGGGATGCACTAAGATTCAACTATTCTAGGCCCAGGTCTGGGAGGTGGTACACCAGATAACTGTTACTCTACTTCCTTTGGAATATACAGAGTGTTTCCTAGAATTCACAGGGGAGGGTGAGGGTTTTTATTCTAATATTAGTGGCAGCAGCCCTGAAATGCATAACAGCCCGCTGGCTACAAAAGGCATCTCCAGCTTACATGGAGTGGCGTGGGCAAATCACTTGAGCTATTGACAGTAAAATTAAACACATCAGAAGAAAAATATGTAGACAGATGGAAGCAATGGGCCCTCTGGCAAGCTGCTAAAGAAAGCAAACTACAGGGGGAGGAAAGGCAAGTAGCTGAAGTTTAACTAAACCTACTATAATCCAATTTGATGACACAGTAAGTTTGTTTTCTTCACACAAGGGGAAAACACAATGAGTAAGGGAAGACAATACTCCACATGCAACTACAGGTGTTTGTGTTTAAGTGTTTATTATATGTTTGTAACCCCTAGGTGGCGCTATCCCAAGGGCTACTACCCCTGCCTGTCTGGCTAGTGACAGGATAAGGGGCCTAGGTTCAATGACGGGTGCCTCCACCCAGAGTTCAGGGTTGGTAGTGGTTAAACTAGCTCAGGTACAGCCCTCTGGGACACTGTGACCCCCCTTTGTTCCCACTAGTGGCCCACACAATACATGGGAGTTACCTTCCCAATACCCCACATATGCACACTTTTTACACTTATAGATACCACTTACCCTCTAGACTGATTCTGCAGCATGTCTCTGAGGACCCCCTTTAAAACAAGGTTAGGCAAGATACACAAACACACTGCAATGCTGGTTCTATATGTACTGACACCACAAACAGTATATAGTTCAATAACATCAAATCTGATTTATTTAGGGGACAGTAACACGGAAGGGAGCAATCAAGTTGATTTGGTTTAGCAATATTCAAATCACATTACTCTGCATATATATAGGGTCCAAAATGTCACTCTCTGGGTACGCAGGATGGGGGGCTAGTCAGGTCTGTTGCCCGGGGTTGGCTGGCTGGTGCAGATGGATGGGGCCCTGTAGCAAGAAAATATATGCACAACACACACTTGTAACCCGGAGCCGGATGACTCAACCCATAGAAAGAAAACACAAAGAAATCAGTTGACACACTTTGAATAAATGACTGGTGCAGGGAGCTACCCCAATTTGTACTCACAATACCCGAAGCAGATAACCTGATGGAAGTGGTTGTTCTGGATTGCCAGAAGAGCAGGGCATGGAGTTGAGGCCCTCGTGGCAGGGCACAACTGCTTTGGATAGCAAGCAGATTCAGTCCGATTAAATTAAGTTCAGCTTCCAGTTTCAGCTCACAACTCACAGTAAAAGGGGAAATGGAATCACGATCCCCCAAAAGCACTAGATACATTTATATGTAAAGAAAATTACTATACCAGGCAGCTGCTTCTTGATCCCAATCACAAACACTGCAAATTATCCAGGAGCACGCACAGCATCAGCAGTCCCTGACAGGATGAACGCACTTCAGCAAATCTTCGGTCTTCTACGGGCAAGCCTGGTTCTGCACACTTCTTCTTTCTTCTTCCTCCTCACACTTGGATTCAGCCTGAACTAGCACTCAAAACAGCTGCAGGACAATTTCAGGGCTTCCCACGTGCTTCCGGCATGACTTACACACCGCAGCAGAAGTAGGGCTCCTTCTCTCCTCACTGTCACTACCGATCTGGCTCCCCAGCAGACAGCCTGGGGCTTTCTTTTGGATCCACAAGATCCTGGTTGGCTGATTCTCCTTGTCAGTCAGAACAGGCTCCTTCAATTGGTTTAAAAAGGTGCCCAAACTCTAAGAACTACATTTCCCAGAGGCTCTCTTCACATAGCCCCAGTTCAGGTAGGCTCCAGATGAGAGTCCAAGTTCTGATTTGCCAGCAGGCTCCATTTTAGGGACTCCTTCCCTACTGATTGGTCCAATTCGGCTGTCCGGGATCAAAATGAAAGAGCTACACTACACAGTCCTTGCCGAAAGAAAAGCAGGCTAGACAAACTGTGATTTAATTATCATTCCAACCAGTTCCTGGTAAACAGTTACATCTTTTAATTATGCTCCCTCTGCGCTCTTAGCGACTGCAGAAGCGGAGCGATTTAGACAGTATCCCAGGCGGGATTCAGACATTAAAACACACAGTCCCCCCATTCTGATTAAGTCTGCAAGCAGACTGCTCTTAAAGAGACAGTACGTTGAGGCTCTGAAAGCTCTCACAGTGCCCACGTTTAAATGGCATTTAGCCGAACGTCAACAAGACTTGGAGCACTAAACAAGCTCCTGGAAGACTTTTGGGAACCCCCATTTGCAGGGTGGTTACATGTTCATTATCTTCAGGTTAAATAATGCTACAAGTAATTCAGTTATTGAAATGTATAAGCAATAAGACATAGGCCAGGGGCATCCATCAAATCAATCATAGAAACATAGACTTTGACGGCAGATAAGGACCACTTGGCCCACCTAGTCATCCCATTTCCCTACCTACAGGGTAAGCTGCAGATCCTAGTTAACCGACAGCCTATTTCTTCCTACCCCCAACAAGAATTGCCTTATGTCTGTTCCATGCATTCTTGAATCCTCCCACAGTTTTAGACCCCACAACCTCCTCAGGAAGGCTGTTCCATGCATCCAGCACCTTTTCTGTGCAAAAATGCTTCCTAACATTGCCCCTGAGCCATCCCCCCCTCTATCTTCAAATTGTGTTCCCTTGTTCTTGCATATCTCTTTTTCTGAAAGATGCTACCCTCTTGGATTTTGCTGATTGCAATGAGGTACTTAAAAAATTCTATCATGTCCCCCCTCTCCCTCCTTTCCTCAAGGGTATACATATTAAGCTCCTTTAGTCTCTCCTCATATGGCTTCTCTTGCAGACCCTGCACTATTTTAGTTGCCCTCCTCTGGACTGCCACCATTCTGTCTATGTCCTTGCAGAGATGTGGTCTCCAGAACGGGATGCAGTGCTCCATCTGGGGTCTCACCAACTGTCTGTACAGAGGGATAACAACTTCCTGTTTTCTACTGGTGATGCCTCTCCTTATACATCCCAGTACCTCCAGCCCTCCCTACTGCCTTCTCACATTGCTTGCTAACCTTAAGGTCATCTGATAGGATTACCCCCAGGTCCCTTTCCATTTTTGTTGTTGTTACTACCCCCATGTGTAATCTTCCCTTGGGTTTTTGTTTCCAAGGTGCATTATTTTGCACTTCTTTGCAATGAATCCTAACTGCCATACTTCTGACCATTCCTTCAACCTTGCCAAGTCCATTCTCATCCTTTCCACGCCTCCTTGTGTATCAACCCTGTTGCAGATCTCTGTGTCATCTGCAAACAGGCATACTTTTCCTTCCAATCCCTCTGCAATGTCACTTATAAAGACATTAAAAAGGACTGGACCCAGTACTGAACCCTGCAGTACCCCACTAGTAATCCTTTTTTCTTCAGAAGGGACTCGATTTACAATTCCCTTCTGTGTTCTGTTGTCCAGCCAATGTTTTACCCAGGCTACCACCCTGATACCCACTCCAAGGCTGGTTAATCTGATTATAAATCTTTTGTGTAGGACTGTGTCAAATGTCTTGCTAAAGTCTAGGTAGGCCATGTCCATGGCTCCTTCCTGGTCTACTACTTTGGTCACCCAGTCAAAGAAATCAATTAGATTCATCTGACATGACCTTCAGGCTGTGAACCCATGCTGCCTTGGGTTCTGTGCCCCACTGGCCTCTAGTTACTCATTTATTTTTTCCTTCAGAAGTGATTCCATCACTTTCCCTACAACAGAGATTAAACTGACAGGTCTGTAGTTTCCTGCCTCTGTCTTGCTCCCACTTTTGTGAAGGGGAATCACATCCGCCTTCCTCCAGTTCTCAGATTCTACACCATTCTCCCATGATTTGCTAAAAAGGGTAGTTAGTGGCATCACTAGTTCTGCCCTTAACTCTTTTAGAATTCTAGGGTGAATTCCGTCAGACCCACTGCTTTGTCCACCTTCACTTTTAGGAGTTCTTTTGGTACCCTTTCTTCTGTGAAAGTACTGGGATCGACCCCCCTATCAAGAGTGCTTCTGTTAAATAGATTAGGCACTTCCCCCTCCTCCTCTTTTGTGAGTACTGAGAAGAAGTATTCATTCATACTAACATACTAAAATGCCAGCAGAATAGGCCTAATGGTCTTTCGTGTCTGCTCGTTTGGTCAGCCCCCACCCTGGGAGCTGACCTGGCTCCCCCCTCGCCTTCTCTGGCTTCTCCCTTCCCAGTTCCGGATATTCTCGCTGCACAGGATTTTGCTTCCAGAACCCTTCCCCTGTACCTGTCCCACCCACTCTTGAACCCCTCCACCGTCTCTGCCTCCACCAGCCCCCTGGGCAACGCATGCCATGGCTTCTCCACCCTCTCAGTGAAGTAGCACCTCCTCCTTTCTCCCCTGACTCTTCCCCCCCCCCAGCTTCCACCCATGCCTCTTGTTGCCCCCTCCTCCTCCTTCCTTCGAAGCACCCTGACTGCTCCTCCCCTATTTACCCCCTTCATGTACCTGAAGACCTCTATCATGTCCCCAGTCCCTTCTCTCTTCCAATGTGTACATATGTAGCTCTTCGAGCCTGTCCCCATAGGTCCTGTCCCACAAGCCCCAAATCATTTTGATTGCCCTCCTCTTGACCCTCTTCAGGAGTTTAATGTCCCCCTTTAAGTGTAGCCTCCAAAACTGCACACAGTACTCGAGATGTGGCCTCACCAAGCAGTTATACAGAGGGAGTATCACTTCCCTCCTTCTGGAGGTGATCCCCCTAGTGATGCATCCCAGCATCCTGTTAGCCTTGGCTGCTGCCCTCCTACAACTCTCTGAGTTGTTCATCTTGACATCCACCACCACCCCCAGGTCCCTTTCAGCCATTGAGACTTATAGCATTCCCACCCCCAGGGTGTACACTTGGCCTGGGTTTCTGGCCCCCAGGTGCAGTACCTTGCATTTCCCTGATTGAACCTCAGCTTCCACTTTCTAGACCATCTTTCCAGAGCCTCTAGGTCCCCCCTGTAGGGCCACCCTCCCCTCCTCCCCATCCACCACCGCCCCCAGTTTTGAGTCATCTGCAAAGAGACTCATCTCACTCCTGATACCTGTCCTTATGTCAGAGACATAGGCGTTGAACAGGAGTGGCCCCAAGGACTGATCCCTGTGGGACCCCACTAATGAACCTCCTTGGGGATGAGACTATCCCGCCAACTATGACCCTCTGGGTCTGGTCCTGGAGCCAATTGTCTATCCATCTGATCGTCTGGTTCCCCACCCCCATTTCTCCCAGCTTATCCAACAGGCCCTTATAAGGAACAGAGTCAAATCCCTTGCTGAAGTCTAGAAAGAGGACATCCACTGGTCTACCCAGGTCCAAGGCACTTGTCACCCAGTCATAGAACTCCACAAGGTTTGTCTGACACAATTTCCCTTCAGTATCCCTGCTTTTCACTGTCCCTATCTGCCCACCCACTGTCCATTCTATTCAGCCTTACTATCCTTCCCTTTGTCTTTCTACTCTCCCTGATGTACCTATAAAAGGTTTTATCCCCCTTCTTAGCCGAGTTGGCTATCTTTTCCTCAGTTTGGGCCTTTACTATTTTGACTTTCCTCCCTGCTTCCTTCTGCCTTAACTGGTACAGTTCTCTGTCCTGCTCCTTCTGTATTCCCTTATACTTCCTAAATACTATCTTTTTCTCCCTAACCTTCCCCTCCACCTCTTTTGAGAACCATAGTGGCTTTTTCTTTCATTTTGATTTATTTATTTCCTTCACACAAAGGCTTGTTGCCTCTGTGATGGCAGTTTTGATGTTCCCCATTGTTGCTCCACCCTTTCTTCTAGTCTGCTTGCTAGTGCTTTTCTAAGGCACTCTCCCATCTTGCCAAAGTCAGCCCTCCTGAAGTCCAGTACCCTCACTTTTATATGGCTTGACTCTGTAGCTGAGTTTTTCCTGAACCACACTGTTTGATGGTCACTTGTTCCCAGATGGCTACCCACTTCTAGATCTGAGATCTTCTCACTGTCCCCATTTGAGAGTACAAGGTCTAAGATTGCTCCCTCATGACTGGGTTCCAAAACTAGCTGTCTGAATCATGCTACCTGTAGGGAATGGAGAATGGCCCTGCTCTTGGATGTGGCTGCATCAAAGGTGCTCCAGTTAACATCTGGCATATTCAGATCCCCAATCAATAGCATCTCCCCTTTCTCTGCCATCCTAAGGACAGGCCCCAAGTTTTCCATGATTCCGCCGATGTGGGAAACAGCAGAAATATCCACTGAATTTGCCGTCACCCGTGGAATTCACGGCTTCCAGCAGAACAAACGTCCTTTGCCGATAGGGGTACCCAATCCCCCATCAGCTTCACTGCCCCTTCTCTAATGTTAGTATGCCACGCTGGGAGCCCACCCCAGGGTGGCAAAAATGTCCTTTGCGGCAGGGTGCCCAATCCTTGTCGGCTTCACTGTCCCCAAATGCTTTTTGCCACTCTGGAGCCCACCCCAGTGTGGCAAAAATGTCCTTACACGGGGTGCCCAATTCCCCATCGGCTTCACTGTTCCCCCAAATGCTTGTGTGTGCCATGCTGGGAGCCCACACCCAGTGTGTGCGTCCTTGCCGTGAGGGTGCCCAACCCCCATCGGCTTCACCGCCTCCAAGCTGCCTGGTGCCATGCTGGGGAGCCCACCCCAGCATGGCAAAGTCCCTCCTCAGCGTTGTTAAAAAACTACAACCCTGAAACAAAAAACTTCCATCATTGCTTCTTTGCCCCTCCTCCCCAACCAGCACACACCCTCTGCATACCCACCTCCCACCTCCCCCACCCCCACCTCAACCCATACTTACCTCCGGAGCCCAGCGCAATGATCTTCGTGGACTGGGGAACACGCTCTGCACTCTTCAAAACCGACCGCAAACTGAAGAAATGCCGGTAAGCTGTATAATGGCATAAATGGATTTTATTCAACTTTAGTGCATATCTCAGCCATTTCTGGAAATTGTTTCATCAAATTTTCAACATGGGGTTTTTGGGGACCCACATCATGAACTGTGACACTGTTATTTCATTAATCGGTCCCGAAAGGTGGTTCCACAGTCACTGTGTGGAACCACCTCTCCGGAATGATTAACAAAATGACAGTGCCATAGTTCATGAGGTAGGCTCCTAAAAACCCTATGTTGAAAATTTGGTGAAAATATTCTAAACAACTGTTGTTTTATTTAGTGTGCACTGTGCAGTTCCTATGCACGCTGTAATCTCGAGCATTTTATATTTTTACTTCAGATTTTCAGTATTGCTATTTTACCACACCTCCTTATGAACAGTACAGCTGTCATTTTCACATCTCATCCGAAATGTGTTTTCGCTCAGGTAGCGCACAATGGCACAGTCGGTGTGCGAAATCAATGTTCCAGACAGATTAAAAAAATCACAGTGATACCATTCATGAGCAGAGGTCTTGAACTGGCTATGTTGAAAATTTGGTGGCAAACGTCAATAAAATGACTGTGTTACAAGCGTGCATTGCGCAGTTCCTATGCACGCTCGTAACCTTGAGCATTTTTAATATTTTCACTCCAGATTTTCAGTATTGCCATTTTACCACACCTCCTTATGAACAGTACAACTGCCATTTTTCACATCTCACCTGAAATGTGTTTTCACACATGTAGCGCACAATGGCACAGTCGGTGTGCGAAATCAATGTTCCAGACAGATTAATAAAATCACAGTGATACTGTTCATGAGCAGAGGTCTTAAACTGGCTATGTTGAAAATTTGGTGACAAATGCCCATAAAATGACTGTGTTATGAGCGTACATTGTGTCAGATATGGCAAAAAAAACAAAAAAAGGAAAAAAATTAAGGGTAAAAATGTGCCTCAGAATTGCCACAGAAATTGGTGTTGAGTGCCGCAGAATTTCTATGGCAAAAGAGAACCCTGCTGCAGAACTTTGCTCCGATGTGCTGCAGAAAAATTGGGGCCCTGCTCATACCATGCCCTACCTCAAAACTTGGGGACAAAGCCCCATTAACCGCAATCTGGGCAGTGGGAGGTTGATATAGTGTACGTACCCAGGAACTAAAATTAGGACCTATCCCAAACCTATGGAGCGTGTCAAAGAGGTAGCCCCACTCTACGCGGTCGAAGGCCTTCTCAGCATCGATAGAAAGAATGGCCGCACCGTGGGTGTCAATCCCAGCCCTCCACCGATGTATGACATTCAGGGTGCGCCTAATGTTGTGTTTCCCCTGGTGACCTTTAATGAAACCAGACTGGTCTGCATGAATAACATGGGGGAGCAAACCTTCCAACCTTGTTTCCATTGCTTGGCTAAGATCTTGTAGTCTGCTGTTAGCAGGGATATTGGCTTATAAGACTCACAATAAGAAGGGTCCTTGCCTGGCTTAGGGAGGACCGTGATTGTGGCTGACCGCGTGGAGGGGGGCAATACTCCCTTCTCGAGGCCTTCCACCAGCATGTTGTGTAAAGGCTCAAGGAGCACATCCTGGAAAGACTTTAAAAAAATCGATGGGAAGCCCATCTGGTCCCAGGGCCTTACCCCCCCAAGTCCCCTAATCGCCCCTAAAATTTCAATCTTTGCCAAGAACAGTTCCAGGTCAGTAGCCTGGTCCACTGTGAGCTCTTGCAGCAGGGCTAAAGCAAACAACCTGTCAAGGGCCGCTTGGGTCTGGTGGCCTTGCGAAGTGTAAAGCATTTTGTAAAAAGCTCCAAAAGCATGACCAATGCCTGGGGTATCCCCCGATCACACCCCCCTCATCCCAGATGGCATCCACCAACCTATCCCCTTCCCACCTGCAAAACTGCCAAGCAAGGTACTTACCTCCCTGTCCACATCAAAATAAGCACCTGCTTGGGATAATAAGATAGCTCTCTCCACATTGGTGCTACTCAGAGTATTGTACTGCCATTTAAGTTTTTGTAAGACCCCGTACACAGCAGCAGAGGGTCTGTTTTTCTGCGCCAGCTCACAGGCCTCAATCTTAGTTCTCAGGTTATGTAAATCACACTGGGAGCCCCTCGCTTTATGAGATGCATAGGCGATTGAGTAACCCCTTATCGAGGGTTTTAACGCTTCCCATCTCACCTCATGCAAAGTATCCTCACTCCTGTTAAAGCTTAAAAATTCCTTAATCATGGCAGAAACACCAGACTGGTAGCCTCCATCTTTAAGTAGTAGGGGATCAAGTTTCCATTGCCGGAAAGCAGGGGGCAATTCGCCCACCATCAGCTCTACAGTCAACGGGGCATGGTCAGAGAGTAGCATGGGGGAGCATATCACAGATTTAGCAACAGGGATCAAAGAATGAGACACCGAAATTCGATATAACAGGACATAGGTTCTATGAGCGTGCGAGAAGAAACTGTAGTCTCTCCCAGTGGGGTACAGATGCCTCCACAAATCAATCAGACCTATATCCTTCTCCAATGCAGCTAGTGCAAGGGCATTTTTGGATTGGGCACAGGGGGTTGTGCTGGAACGGTCCAGCACCCCGTCGAGAACACAGTTAAAATCACCACCCAGCACCCACGGCCCCGGCCAATGTGCTAATTCCAGCACCAGCTGCTGAAAGAATTCAGGTTGCTCTATGTTTGGTGCATAAATAGACCCCATGGAGATCGAACCTACTTTGGGAAGAGAAGCCCACACCAAGGCGAATCTCCCATACTGGTCAGTGACTTGATCAATGATTTTAACCCCCATCCCCCTAGGGAACCACAGTGCTGCCCCTCTCAACTTAGCAGAGAATGTCGAGGACAGCCAGCCCCCCCCAAGAGCTCCCGCTGTTTTAACTGCCTCACCAGGAGACGTGTGTTTCCTGGAGTATCACCACTTGCCACTTAGATCTCTTGACTTCTGCCTGAAACTTCTTCCTTTTAATGACCGATTTCAGGCCATTAGTATTCACGGAGGTAATTCTAATAACATCAGCCATGGTACCTCATTAAACCAAGACTTGAAAAGTGCCGCCTTTCTGTACATATAACATTCTGCAGTCTGACAGTATCACCCAACCAATTTTTGTATAATATTCCAAAAAAAACAACCCAAAATATTTGGAGGCTAAGGGAAACCCCAACTCCAGGAAAGCTTAAAGGTGGAGCCCGTCGGTTCCCCTCAATCCTCCCCCCCCAACAACCCAACAGTCAAACATATGAACCCCATCCACCCCTCCAAGACAGATATAAAGTCTGTCAGTGATCCCCTTGCAAACAAATAGCCAACTTTAAAACTTAAGCACATTGTAAATCTTATTTAAAGGCACAAACATGCACTTAGGACACTGTAAGATCCCCAAGTTTTGGTATTTACACCCAGTACATGAGTCAAAATATATCAATTCTCCCAACTTGTGAAATATAAAATAGAATAAAATCCCCACTCCTGAAGTCACAGGGACCAATACCATCCCCCTGGCTGTATTACAAATCAGGGATCTCCAATTGGTCCCTCTATAAGAAGAAAGTTGGGGGGGAGGTAGTCCTGAAAAACATGTCCTGATACAACAGACATTGTTAACTTGGTGGGGTAATAAACAGAACTTCCCCGACATGCTGGTAAAGCAAACTAAGGCGAGTCTAGACAGTACCTCTGTGGCCCCGCTGATTCCATGGTCCCCAGACTAGGTCAGGGCGATGAAGGTCGGGAATCCCTGAAACTCAAGAGGGCACAAATTGCTACCTCTGCGACATATCAACACATATTAACAGCTTATAGAAAAAGTAAACTATAAGCACATTTGCAGCTAGCTGCACCTTTAAGATTAATCAGAGCTGTTGCGATTAGATCCCTTGTCTATGCCATACATCTATGAAAGTAAGCAGGAATAAGCAGGGAGATAGAGTGATCATTTAGCTGAATCTGCGATCTCGCCCGTGTCTTCCCTCTTCCGCCTTTTCTGCTCCTGTTCCACCCAGCGAGCAGCCTCCTTGGGACAAGAAAACACCTTTGGGGCACTCCTGGGTCAATTAATGTGAAGCTTTGCTGCGTACAAATAGATAAATCTCCACCCCATTTTGAACAGCTTAGACTTAACATCAGTAAATTGCTACCGTTTAATTTGAAGATCCTTACTGTAGTCCTGAAAAACCATAACCCTGGCATTCTGCAGCATGATCAGTCCTTTCATTCTGGCTTGCTTCAGTATAGCTTCTTTCTCTGTGAATCTTGAGTATTTTATTAAGCAGTGCCTTGGTCTATCGCCTGATTTAGGAGGAGGCCCCACTCTGTGCACCCTCTCGATTTCACACTGTGCCAGGTTAAGAGGCAGGTCGAGGTGGTCTACCAGCCATTTGTGGAAATAAACTTCTGGCTCTTCCCCCTCCAGGCCCTCAGGCAGCCCCACGATCCTAAGATTCAACCTTCTTAAGTTGTTCTCCTGGTCATCTACCTGAGCTAGCAGTTCTCTCACTATGTTTTGTATGGAGGCCTTGTCCCACGTAGATTCTGCCAGGGTGTCTTCCAGGGCACCTACCCGTTGTTCCAGCTGGGCTAGTTGATTGGTGTGAGCAGCAGTGATTTCCAACAAATTAGTAACAAGTGATTGCATGTGCATGATTTGTGCCATTATGTTAGCAAATCCAGCCTTCATATTGTGCTGGATCTGTATCAGGGTAGCAAGTACAGTCACAAGGGATCTTTGTAGAGCGGTCATATCGCTGGTTTGAGCATCAGGCTCTGACCTCGTGTGCTTCAGACCAGGCCCTAAATCAGGACAAGTCGACTTGTCCCCAGGTCCAAACTGTAATTTTGCCTACTTTCTCTTTTCTGCACTGACGCCATCCAATTTTCGGGTACTTCACACCAAGTTAAAAATCAAATTGAACAACGGGGGTCTTACTTTCATCTAAAAAAGTCCAGTGCCTTACGGAACTCAGCTAATCTCCATCCGCCATGTTACAGAGCCGGCCACGCCCTCCTATTTTGCACTTCTTTACATTAAACCTCAGTTGCCACATCTCTGACCATCTTTCAAGCTTCTCCAGGTCCATCTTCATTTTCTGCACCCCTTCTGGAGTATCCACCCTGTTGTAGATCTTGGTGTCATCTGCAAACAGGCAGACCTTTCCTTCTAGCCCCTCTGTAATGTCACTAATGAAGACATTGAACAGTACTGATCCTAGTACTGATCCCTGAGGTACCCCACTGATCACCCCATCTCCCCAGATTGTACCCCATTTACCACCACCCTTTGTCTCCTGTCTGTTAACTAGTTCCTAACCCAGTTCACCACCTTGTCTCCCATGCCCAGACTACTCATCTCATTAATCAGCCTTCTGTTTGGGACAGTGTTGAAGGCTTTGCTGAAATGCAGATAGGCAACGTCTATTGCCCCTTCCTGATTAAGTTTCCTTGTCATCTAATCAAAAAAAACTATTAGATTTGTTTGACATGATCGTCCTGCTGTGAATCTACATAGAAACATAGAAGTTAAGGGCAGATAAGGACCGCAAGGCCCATCCAGTCTGCCCATTTCTTTTTCTACCTTATAAATGTGCCATCGGCCTTTGCTCTGTCAGTGGCCTATCTATTCATAGTCATTTGTATTGCTCCCTTATGCCTATCCCATGCCTGTTTAAAGCCCTGCACTGTATTCATAGGCACCACTTCTTGTAGTAAGCCATTCCATGCATCCACCACCCTTTCTGTGAAAAAATTTCCTCCATTCCCCTTAATGGCCTCCCTCTAATCTCATGCTGTGTCCTCTTGTCCTGCTATTTTCTTATATTTAAACATGTTAGACTCTTTCACCTTGTTTATCCCCTAAGGTGTTTGAATGCCTCGATCATATCACTCTCTCCCTCCTTTGCTCAAGGGTTACATATTGAGCTCCATTAATCTGTCCTCATATGTCTTCTGATGCAGTCCCTGCACCATTTGGTTGCCTTCTCTGGGCTGCCTCAATTTAGTTAATGTCCTTGTGAAGGTGTGGCCTCAATACTGCACGCAGTACTCCAGATGGGGCCTAACCAGTGTCTTGTAAAGAGGGATTATTACCTCTCTTACGACCCATGATACCCCCTACTAATACATCTCTAACAACCCCTAGCCTTACCTACTGCTTAGAGGTCTGCTTGGATGATTTTAGGTCATCAGTGATGATGATGCCCAAGTCTCTTTCTTCCTTTGTGACTGCTAGCAACTCCCTCCCAGCCTATAGGTGGCTTCAGGGTTTCTCTTCCCTATGTGCATGATTTTGCACTTCTTTGCATTAAATCCCAGTTGCCACTCTTCTGACCATTCTGCTAGTTTATCCAGATCTCTTCTCATTCTGCCCACCCCATCTGGATCATCTACTCTGTTGCAGATCTTGGTGTCATCTGCAAACCCTGAGGTACCCCACTGATCACCCCATCTCCCCAGATTGTACCCCACTGTGTTGGGTATCTGTGTTGCCTCAGATCCTGTGCACCACTGGATTTCAAATGTGTCACTACCCTTTCTTTCAGCAGTGTCTCCATGATCTTTCCCACCACTGAGGTGAGGCTGACTGGCCTGTAGTTCCCCGCCTCCTCCCTACTGCCACTTTTGTGCAGTGGAACTACATGTGCCCACCTCCAGTCCTCTGGAACGACACTCATGTTGAGTGATGCTGTGAACAGGGCCGACCAGAGGTGCTGCTAGTTCCTTTCACAGCTCCTTTAATGTCCTCGGGTGGATGCAGTCTGGCCCCATGGCCTTATTCATCTTCAGCTTTGTGAGTTCTTCCAGAACTCTCTCCACTGTAAATGGACTGGTGTTCACTCCCCCCCCCCCAACATTGCTTCTGCAACTCAACTGTGATCCTTGATCTGCCCCCTCCTTAGTGAATACTGTGCAGAAGTATTTGTTCAGTATTTCTGCCTTGTCCCAATCCCTCTCTTTACACTCTTCCTCCTCCCCTTTGAGTCGCACAATTCCCCCCTTGGTTTTTCTTCTTTCACTAATGTACAGTACCTATAAAATGCCTTATCCCCTGTGTTTATAGACTGTGCTAAGCTCTCTTCAGTCTGTGCCTTTACTCTCCTAACAGCCTTCTCTGCTTCCCTTAGACATTCAAGGTACACCTCCCTGTCTTCCTCCTTTTGGCTCCCTTATATTTCCTGAAATTCAGTTTTTAGCCCTGACTTTGTCCCTCACCTCTTTGGAGAACCATAGTGGTTTCCTTCTTCTTTTCCCTTTGGTCACTATCCTAATGCACTGGTTTGTTATATCCACTATGGCTACTTCCAGTTTCTTCCATTGTTTTTCCACCCCCTCTATCTCTCCCTTCCCCAGGACTGCTTGTATACATCTACTCATTTCAGTGAAATCTGCCTTCCTGAAATCTAATACTCTTGCCCTTGTGTAGCTTGATTGAGTCCATGTCTCCATGCTGAACCACACCATATGGTGGTTACTGGACCCCAGCTGTCCTTTCACCTGTATTTCTTTGACTCTGTACTGATTGGTCCATACTAAGTCCAGAACTGACTTGTCCCTGGTTGGCTCATGCACCAGCTACCTGAATCTAAACCTCTGCAGGGATTCTAGGATGGCTGTGCTTCTGGCTGAAACAGCCATCTAGGTTGCCCAATCCGTGTCTGGCATATTGAAATCCCCCAGTAGCAGGATTTAGCCCTTAGTTGCCTTGTCATGTATGTTCTCCACTAGTTCCCTGTCTGCTTCCTCCCTCTGTGCCGGAGGTCTGTAGATCACCCCAGTACGTATCACTGTTCCACTCTCTGGCTGCAGGGTGACCAACATTACCTCAGCCTCCCCCATCTTCCCTGAACTTCTGTAGCCTTTATGCCATCTCTGACGTACAGGGCCACTCCCCCACCCTTTTTAACCTACCTGTCCCTCCTGAACAATGTATAGCCTGATACACTGACTTCCCAGCCATGAATTGCAGAGTACCATGTCTCTGTTATTGCTGCTATATCAAGGTCTTCATCTGCCAACAAGGCCTCCAGGTCTGGAACCTTATTTGCCAGGCTATGGGCATTTGTTAGCATGACCTTCCATGTTTTACATGCAATAAAATCTAAAAGATTGTGGCTTAATACAAGATGCTTCTCTAGAGAATCGACTTCACCTCCTATCTTTGTATCATCTGCAAATTTGGACACTACACTGCATAGTCCTAATCCCATTTCTCTGACGTATAGTCCAAATAGCATAGGCCCAAGGACTGAACCCTGCGGCACACCACGAGTAACAAGACCCTCATCAGACCATGGTCTATTGATCCTAACTGATTGTCTATGGTCAGTTAGACATCTAGCAAGCCATTTAACAATATATTTCTTTATACCCATCAGTGATATTTTGTTAATCAATTAATCGTGGGGGACAGTGTTGAAGACTTTTCCTATGTATAGAAGGATGTCATCAACTGGTGTACCCTTGTCCAAATGATCACTTACGAAGTCATAGAATGACACAAGATTAGTTATACAGGAAAGGTCTTTTTGAAACTCATGCAGGTTATTGTCTTGGATCCCTAGTTTTAATATGTCCTTATCAATTTCTGTTTTAATTATTATTTCTGAGAGTTTACTACAGACAGAGGTAAGGCTAATGGGCCTATAATTTGTTACTTTTGATTTATCCCCCTTTTTATGGATTGGAACAACTGAAGCCTGTCTCCAATTCCTAGGAAATTTACCTGTTAGAGGGATTTGTTAAAGAGTGCAATTAGAGGATTTGCTATAACATTGGCAAGGTTTTTTAGTACCAATGGATTTATATTGTCCAGAAACTACACAATACAGAAAACTAAACTACAATGTTAAACTAACTAAATCACAATAATTATAAAACATAATTGGTGATCTAGAGGCACAATTCACAGCAGACAATTAATGGATTGATGTTTTGGAAAAACTGCTTGTTTTAAATGCTATCTAAAAAAATGTTGCTACAAAGATACAAAGCACATTTGACCACAACTGTGTCTTCCTTACACTTTATTGAATCCAGACTACACATGACAATGCAGCTCATTGCAACACTATGTGACCTTCAATCCCATGGATCCTTGCAAACTTCACCTTAAAGCAATAATGCATGGGTGAAGTATGCAATTTTGTCATTTGCGAAGTTCTCCTTTAAGGTGAAGCAGAAATTTGCCTTAATGGACAACTTTGCAAATTTGATAAGATTTGCAAATTTCTCTGCAAAGAAAAGTTTTCTAAATTTGCCCACCTTTAAACATGAGTCCACCAATTTTCGTGTCAAAGGACACAGCCATCTTTGCCGTGGTGGTCTACCACCACGACATAATTCTGTTTAGTGTCAGGGCATGCATGCTGAAACAAGTGATGTGAGCGGACTTTCAGAATGCTATAAACACAGCTGGGAAGCAACCCAAGGATAGTCAAAACATCCAAGCATAAGTGGAGTGACCTCCTTTGTACTGTTAAGAAGAAGCTTTTCTTTCATCAACAGGCCTAGCCTGCCATGGCTCATCTTGGACGTGAACTTTGAGCATCACACTACATCTAAATGCATAATTCCTCCAAACTGTGTAATCACAAGCAGTTGAGTCGCTATCATCTGGTAATGAAAACCATTTACAAAATATTAAAATATGCAGCATGTAGCAGATGAAGAAAATAAGGCAACACTTTCCAGTTGACAACAGCAGTGTGACACAAGGCATCTTAACTGCATTTTCAACATGCAGAATACATGTTCAGTGCTTCCTCTGGTCCATCTATACACTTCATTGAATCTAGTCTATGTAGTTGTGGTGGGTTCAGGAATGTTATCATCAGGTATGTTGTTTGTGACCAACCACTGTCACCAATGTGGAAGAACATTTATATGTTATGCATGCCGCCCTCCCCTTCTCATAAAACCTAAACTGCATCTTGCCACCACTCGCAGGTCTTTCTCCTTTACTGCTGTATCTGAATGGAACTCCATCCCTCCCCCTGTCTTGTCATGCTCCTCTCTCCCAGAGTTCCAAGCTGCCCTATCTGCCTCCCTCTCAGCCTTTGCTACTTGCTCCTGCTTCCACTGATACCTTCTGTACCTCACACTCTGCCCTTTCCTACTCTCCTCCTTTGCCCTATCACCTGCACCTAGCCCCTTTCTCCCCTCTCCCACAGACTCCACCTTCTCACTCCATTTGCTTATTGCCTTAGACCCTCCCCCCCCCCTTTTTTTCTCTCTGTGGCAAATGATTCTTATCCTAAGGTCTTTGAGCCTTGGGCTATATTCTCAACTTGTTATTTTGCCTTGAAACATGTAACACTATTGAAATGTATATACACTCAACATATTTTACCTTATTTATGTATAATACTTTTATGTCTGCTAATGTTATATTGTCAATTTTTGTCGTGTTTGGTATATAGCTTATTGCACTGTGTTGTACTGCTTGTTGTTTCCCTGAGTCGACCCTGAAAAAGGGTCTGTAATTGTCTCAGTGGACTTACCTGGTTACCAAAACTCAAATAAATAAATAAATAAATATGGCATGGTGCACTCGTGTTGTCAAACATGAACAATGCTGTTTGCATATGCACCAATCAGCCTCCTCTATTCAAATACTAGTGGGTGCAGCCCCTACCACAACCATGACTACTGCAGAACAAGGCATCATATGGTCATTTCACAAACATTCCAGGAATACCAAAAGTACCAGTAGCACTGAACATATGGCACATGTGGCTTGTGGCATTCCCCGGCTGGCAATCAAGATTCTCAGTCCCATGTGTTGATTGCCACAAGTTAGACCTGCTTTTTCTGTGCTAGCTTATTGCAATCTTGGGTGCCCATTTTATGGGACTTGTGCTAAATATTGGTGTAATCTTCTGTAAAGCAGGAAAAGTGTGGTAAATGTGCCCAGTCTTCCTGAATTGGGTGGAGGTTGCAGCAAAGAGTTTGGTGCAGTTGTACAGGCCACAGTGGTTGATGCAGGGCTTGTTGCAAGCCCTGTGTCACCCTTCATGAATCAGGGCCCATGTGTTTTCCCATGTGAAATGTCTTACAATAATGGTCCAACTTTTCATCCTCTGAGTGTGTCACTACAGCCACATGCATACAGTCTATTCTCCCAAACAAAACTGGGCATGCTAGACATAGCTTAGAAAGCCCTTTGGTTTCTTTGATGTTTGCCTGTGTCATAGGGAGAGGTATTTAGTTCATATATGCTACAACATGGCTTTGGTTACCTGTTCTCGGCATCTGTACACAAAGCATTGGTTTATTCTGGTGGCATTCTTCATGATATGTAGAAATGCACCAGTGGCATGAAATAATGTAGCCAACACACAGGTGCTCATGCTCAGGATGTTGCTTTTTCTGGTCTTTTGTCTGCAGATGTGTGTACAGTAGACTGCATACTGTAGCTCATAGAAGGTAGCACTGTCAAACCAAACCTGACTGATGGCACAACAGTTAAGTGACTGTTGCTTGATTCAGTCTTGGCCTGTACATATGTGGATGCTGTTGTCAGTACCTTTCCAATCCCAGCTCTATCTCAGCCATGAAGACATTCATCAGGAATGTGGTTAAGTATTATAGTAGTGTGCCACACAAGCTCAGTGTTCCACAGTACTGCTTCAAAATACTGATATACAGTCCACAGTGTCTAGCATGTATTGTAATACCACACGTATCTGTGTCACAGCTGGCTATTTATGGCAGTGACAAAATGGATGTACAGGCATCATACATGAGGGGCACTGGCAGTACACTGAAGATGTGGTCATGTATAATGCTGTGCCATGCATTGACAGACATGGAGTGGACCAAGCATATGGGGATGAAGTCACAGAAACAGTCTGCCACCTCATACATCATGGATGCACTGACCCACATGGGCATTGGGTACCAGGATGAGCAAGGGAAGTACTATGAGATAGTAGAGTCTCTCAGTGTGTGTTCATACAATTCTACTTCTTGATGCATTTTAGTTTGTACAGTACTTCATGTGCTGTTTTATTGGTGGCCAGCTCCCAATGTCATTGCAAGGCACCATTTAATAAGTGGAATTCCTGGTACGCCACAAGGGTTGTGCCCAGTGGCATGAGGAATTAGAGGATAGCCAGATAAGAGCAGAGGCAGAGCAGAAGAAGAAAGAAAAGGAGAAGAAAGGTATAGGTTTCTTTACTGTTATGACATGGGTTCAAGGTCTACATAAAATTATGTCCCTCCCAGAGGGGTAGAGGTGGGGGTTGGGACATTGCTCAAAGGTGATGGGGACTGGGTGTTGGGGATATAAACAAGCTGCAGTGTCCCATTTGGGAGGGGTCTGTATCCATCCCTGGGACAGTCCTCCTCCTTGACAAAGAGTAGGCAAGTTTGTACCAGGAAGCAATGCAAAACCTTGGCACTCACCAGCAAAGGCAAAAAGTGAAGTCCCATATGTTGTTGCAGCAGAGTTAATGACCTTTCAAAAAAACATTAAAAAGGGCACTGCATTGTACACATAAACATTTTTATTCCACATATTATATTTGCTACATGTAATTTAAAGTGCAAAGGTTGCCTAATGATATAGTGCCTTTTTCAAATGTCTCTGTTACTTTCACATGCACTTTAATAGTCACTATCATCTTAAAGTTGATTTGCTAAATTATTGATGGATCCATAATATAAATGATGAAGAAGACAGTATTTACTTGAAAAAGTTCTAAGGGAGAGAAGCATTGGGGGTCAGTGTTAGATTGTGATCTACATCTGTTTGCCTTTTCCACTAAACAAAAAGTCACTGACTGCTGGAACTTTGTTGTGGGACTTGATGTTTTGCTTTTTTGTGTGTGTAAAGGCATTTCTTAGTTTCATGTTTGTTAAACTCAGGCACCAGGCCACTGATAGTGGCTCTATGCTGTGCTGCAGTCTAGTATGTTTGTGCCAGGATTGAACACAAATATGAAGTGTTATGTCTTTAACGGATCCTGACCTATTTAAACTATTTGTTGCACTTTATTTCTATTTTGCTCTCATCTTTTGTGTTGTGTCCTCATGTGTACCTGTCTTTGTTGTCTACCATGGTGTTATCCAGCTGTGCTTCTTAGACTGTGTTCTGGTTATTAGGGGCTCTCAGGGTTACAAGGTAGTGGTGATGTTAGTACACTGGTGTGTTTGTATGGGGTGTTTTGTATGACATCTAGATCATTGTTTCTGTCACTGCTATACAGTATTTGTCCAGCTTTAGCAGATGGAGGCTGTGTCTTCATGGGCAACTGTAGTTTAGAGTTTGTGATTTCTTCATTGTTATTAGCATGTGCCATCGATATTGCTCTCTCTGAAGTGTTCTGTTTGGCCTGAGATACACACGTACCGAAACTTGTTTTGTAATCTGCATTTTTGTTTGCATGACTTGATTATACACATCCACCCATGCCCCCATCCCCCCGCCCACAGAAGTCCTCATGATGACTATGCAGATATATGTATGAGCTACTTTTACATGTCAAGTGTGTTCATAATGGGTGTGTGCCTACTTGAATGCTTTTTATAGCTTTCCTGTACAAGTGCCTCAACACTGCACACCCCTTTCTACTTCCCCACTGTGTCTGGATCAGGCCTAATAGATATAAACATTTTCTGTGGGAGGACTCCTCAGGTAAGTCATACCACTGCTGTTGTTCTTCTGCCCCAGCACCAGAATGCAAATTAAGCACTTCACCTAAAGTGGCTTTTCTTTGATGACAACATTTTAAATTAAATATATAATAAACAAGGTAATGATCACATGCAGACTAGTCCTCCAGGGGAATTTTGGCTCTATAGCCAACCCACTAAATAATCTACCCTCACCTTTACATGCTCCAGTGTCAGTTACACCAGCTCTGGCTGGTCTAACAATGGCATGCATCTTCAGCACATTGTCAACAGCTTCCACCTTTGAAAATCAAAAAAAGGATGGTGTATATTTTTTTTTCATCCAAGCACTGTTGCAACATGGCATACTTATTTTTGTTGCAAGCCTGACAAAAAGCCACATTGGTGCAGGCCATTCTGTTTTTGATGCAAGCAGTGTTAGAAAAGAAGAATTGATGCAGGTTTTGACACAGCTTGCTCCTAGCATCATTCTTTTCTAGAGCATGTACCTTGCATTGTTCTCTGGCTTTTGAAAATTGAGCCCATGCAGTCAAGGTCCATAGACAATGATGTTCCCCTGGGAGGGGGAGAGGTGGAGGTTGGGACACAGCTTGCTGGTGATGGGGCCTGGGCACTGGGGGCACATACCTGAACTGCTACAATGTCCCATTTGTGAGTGGTCTGTGTGCATGCCTAGGACAGTTCTCTTCCTGGACAAACAGCAGGTTTGTGCCAGGAATCAATGAAAAACCTTGACACTAGCAAAAGCAAAAGGTGAAGTCCCATATGAAGTTATAGCAAAGTTAATTGATTTTTTTAAACTTTAAAAAAGACACTCTGTTATACATTTACACATTTTTTATTGCAGATGTTTTACTTGCCACATGTAACTTAAAGTGCAAATGTTACCTAATAATAGTTCCCTTTTCAAATTTCTACTTTACTTTCACACGCATTTCAATTGTCACTGCCACTTTAAATTTGGTTCACACTTTTATTGATGGCTGCATATTATAAATCATAAAGAGGGCAGTATTCATTTGAAAAAGCTCTATAAGGGACAGAAACACTGGGGTGAGTGCTCCAGTGTGTTCACATCTTTCCAGTAAATAAAATGTCATTAACTCTGCTGGAACTTTGCATGGGACTTGACATCCTGCTTTTGCTGTTGTTTGCAAATGCTTTTCTTTGCTTCATGTTTGTTATCCTCAGGCACCAGGCCTGTGGTAGAGGCTCTGTCCTGTGTTGAACTCTGGTACATTTGTGCAACAATTAAGCATACATATAAGGTATTAGGTCTTTAATGCATCTTGGCCTACTTAAATTATATTTTACACCTTATTTCTTTTTTGCTCTCATCTTTGGTATGTTGTGCCCTCAGTTGTACTTGTGTTTGCACTCTACCATGGCATTATCAAGCTTTACGTCATGGACTGTGTTCTTAGAAGGAGGGGATCTCAGGGTTATGTGGTAGTGGTGACATTGGTACACTGGTGTATGGGGTGTTTATGATGTCTAGGTCATTGTTTGTGTCACTGCCATACAGTATTGGAGCAACTCTGGCTGTGTCTTCATGGGCAACTGTAGTTTGGAGTTTAATTTTTTTTTAAGTGCTATTGTCATGTGCTCTTGCTCTGCAGTCTCTGGAGTGTTGTGTTGTGTTTGATCTTGAGATTCACACATACCAAAACCTGTTTTGTAATCTGCAATTTTGGTAACATACCTGGATTATGCACATCCACCCATGTCCCCCACCAAAGTCCTCATGATGACTATGCTGATATACTGTATGTAAGAGCTACTTTTTCATGACAGGTGTGTTCATAATGGATCTGTGGCTAGTTGAATGAGTTTCATAGCTTTTCTGTATAAGTGCCTCCACACTGCACTGACCTCTATCTGCATCCCCACTGTGTCTAGATCGAGCCCAATAGAGATAAATGTTTATTGCAGGAGCACTCCTCATCTAAGTTACACCACTGCTAGTGCTCTTCTGCCTCAACACCAGCATACAAATTGAGCACTTCACCTAAAGTGGTTAAAGGTTAAAAAGATAAAGTCGTTAAAATCAATCCTTACTGCTGTTAATGAGGTGAGCCAGCATCTTTGTTTGTCTTGTTGACAGAAATGTGTCAAGGTTTCATCTTTTTTAGATACAGTACATACTGCTGGCCCGGTGGCACTGAGGGTTGAGGCACTGGACGCCACCCCTCATGCCATGCTGGCACCCGGGTTCGGGAACGGCTTGGGTTGCTGGGGGTTGGCAGGGGGAAGGGAGGATTGAGCATCCTATGACAGCTCTCCTTCCTTCGGGGTGGGCAAGGGTCATGGGCCTCACTGTACTGACACCTAGTGGAGGCTGGGTGTTCAGCAGACCACGGGCATCTACATTGGGAGAAGAGTCGGCGGACGTCTGCACATTAGTGCGTTGACGGCATTGCATGTCTGACTCTTCAGAAGAATTAAAATGGGAAAAATGGGCACCTCCACCTCATGAAGCCTTCCTCGGGGCTTCAATTAGCCACTGCCACTGAGGTCCCACCAACTAGTTACTGGTTCCATGGGGGCTGGATAGGGGGTCCCAGCTCCATGGCCCCGCCCTCCAGGTGGAGTAGCCGGGGGTGACCGGGGTCTGGCCGACAGTTGGTGGAAGACCGTGGCCATGACCAGGCTGGATACCTGGTGAAGGCCTCCACCCGCCCCCAAAGATACAGTACATACTCAGAGTGATGATGACTACATTTTAAGCATTGTTAAACAAGCATTGGCCAATGCCAATTGTATCTGCTTGCTTGCACTGTATTTGCTGTGTAGATGTTGGTTCTACAGTAGATAGCATAATAGCTGAAAATGAAAAAAAAGTTTTAATAGCGAAATTGTCATGACTGGTACATAAGGAGGTTCACACATAATGTTGTTTTCTTAGAAATTTTACCCTACATTTTCAAGACTGTATTTTTATTTCCCTATCATATGAACATGGCAGTTGTCATTTATCCAATCCCATTTGAAATCTGCTTTTGCAGAATGACTGTGAAAACTAGTTTGGGACTGGGACTTGAAAATAAGAATTGCTATGTTGATGAAATTGGGTGAAAAAGACTGTGTTGAAAATGTGGGTTTAAAATGTAAAAAAAAAACAAAAAAAAACACTGCAACATTATCAGAAAACATTGAAAAAGTTCAGTTCACCACAGGTTAATAGTTTTGTTGTTTAATATTTTGACCCAAATTTTCAACATAGTCTTTTTTTTTTACCACACCTTATGAATATAACGGGTATCATTAATAAAATGCAACCCGGAATATTATTTTGCCACATGACTGTAAAAACAGCTTTCGGGCAGGATTTTAAAAATTACGTCTGTCATGTTCATGAGGTATGGTAAGAAAACAGGCCATGTTGAAAACTTGGGGTCAAAATTCCCCCCAAAATAAAAATGTCACGAGCAAATGTTGAAAAATGTAAATATTTCTTCATTACTTTGTTGTTTTGAGATTTTGACACGAATTTCTCAACATAGTGTTTTTATTATCCCACCTTATGATCAAGTGAAGTGCAATTGTTTCATATTTCTGTCCAAATGGTGAATTCACTGAGCAACAATGAAAACATGTTTTGAATGGGATTTCAAAACTTACACCTGTGTTGTTCCTGTGGTGGGGTAAAAATATGCTAGGTTGAAAACCGTTGGCCAAAATGTTTACAAACAACAAAGTTATGAGTGAAAGCTAAAAATACATTAAAAAAATGAGTAAGACTTCATGTTTTCAGTCGCTTTACAGTTGAGCCAGATAGCAGAAGCATCATTAGCATTGCAGAGAGGATTAATTTGCAAAACCATAGTGAGGTAAGTGAGGTATGGAGGTGGCTTCAAGTGATGGGTGCTGAATTGGGGGGGGGCAGCTAAAATACATTTTAGAACAGTTTTCTTTTTTTCAGGTTAAAAGAAAAAAGGAAAATGACAAAGGGCAGCTTTCTTTATTTTCAGGGACCTGACACTGGGGATTGGGTCCCCAGCATCAGTGTATTCTTCAGTGGCATCAAGGGTTGGGAACCCATTGTTATGAAGTGTGGCAGGGGAGTGCAGCTTGGCAGCGCTGGAGGCTGGGCAACCTGGTGTCAAGAGTGTGATGGGAGCATGTGCTGTGCACTAATGGGTATGGCCACATGAGTCTGTTGCTGCTACCTCACCCGCTTTTCATATTAAATTCAAAATAGTCACCACCTTACAAATTTGAGTTAACTTAGAAACATAGAAACATAGACTTTGATAGCAGATAAGGACCGCTTGGCCCACTCAGTCTGCTCATTTCCCTACCTATTGGATAAGCTGCAGATACGAGTTAACCAACAGTCTACTTCTTCCTACCCCCCCCCACCAGAATTGCCTTATGTCTGTCTCATGCATTCTTGAATTCCCCCAATGTGTTCCATGCATCCACCACCCTCTCCATGAAAAAATACTTCTTCTCATTGCCCCTGAGCCATCCCCCTTCTGTCTTCAAATTGTGCCCCCTTGCTCTTGCACATCACTTTTTCTGAAAGATGCTACCCTCTTAGACTTTGTTGATTCCCTTGAGGTATTTGAAAGTTTCTATCATGTCCCCCCCCTCTCCCTCCTTTCCTTGAGGGTATACATATTAAGCTCCTTTAGTCTCTCTTTGTATGGCTTCTGATGCAGACCCTGCACCATTTTAGTTGCCCTCCTCTGGACTGCTTCCTTCCTGTTTATTTCCTTCTGGAGATGAAGTCTCCAGAACTGCACACAATACTCCAGATGGGGTCTCACCAACTGTTTATTCAGAGGGACAACAATTTCCTGTTGTTTACTGGTGGTGCCTCTCCCTTTTCATCACAGTATCCCCCCAGCCCTCTTTACTGCCCTCTCATATTGCTTGTTTACCTTTAAGTCATCTGCTATGACTACCCCAGGTCCCTTTCCATGTTAGTTGTTGTTAGTACCTCCCCCATTGTCTACTCTTCCCTTGGGTTTTTGTTTCCCAGGTGCATTGCATTGCACTTGTTTGCATTAAATCTGAGCTGCCATGCTTTTAACCATTCCTCTAACCTTGCCAAGTCCCTTCTCATCCTTTCCACCTCCCCTTGGACATCAACCCTGTTGCAGATATTTGTGTCATCTGCAAAGAGGCATACTTTTCCTTCCAGTCCCTCCACAATGTCTCTTATAAAGACATTAAAAAGGACCAGTCCCACTTCTGAACCTTGTGGTACCCTACTAATAACACCCCTTTCTTTGGAGTGGACTCCATTTACTATTACCGTCTGTGTTCTGTTGTCTAGCCAATTTTTTATCCAGGGTACCACCATGGGACCCATTCCTAGGTTAGCTATTTTTTAATCTTTTGTGTGGGACTGTGTCAAATGCCTTGCAAAAGTCTAGGTATGCCATGTCCACAGCATCTCACTGGTCTACTACCCAGTCAAAGAAATCTATTAGATTCATTTGATATGACCTCCCCACTGTGAATCCATGCTGTCTTGGGTCCTGTGCCCCTCTGGCCTCTAAGTACTCAAGATTTTTTTTCTTTCAGAAGTGATTTAAGCAATAAGACATGACAGGGTGTGGGTTATTGGGGGATTTACCCATGCCTTGTGTGGTGTGTCATGAGGCACAGCCTAGTGACTTAACCTCACAAGAAGTGGGTAAATCCACCAATGACCCACACCCTGGAGTACCCTATTATGATTATACAATGGACCCACATGTAAAATACATTTAAAATGTGTTTAAGTATGATTTTATAAATGCCATTTCTCATCTGTGGGTATAGCAGGATATACCATGGTCATGTGATGTGTTTTGACCAATGAGATTTAAGCAATATACCATGACAGGGAGTGGATATATGGGTGGATTTACCATGCCTGGTGAGGTTTGGTCACGAGGCACAGCAGAGTGACTCAACCACACCAGAAGTGGTAAATCCATCCATATGCCCACTCCCTGTCATGGTATATTGCTATTATTCAATGTTCGGCTTGCTGTTTTTCTTTTTATAGTGATATAAAACTTTTACAGTGGGTATACTGTAGGATTTATCACAGTCATGTGATGTGTTTTGACCAATGAGGTTACAGGATTTTCATACCCCATTGTATAATACAGGATTTTTAAACCCCATTGTATAATCCATCATTTTCCCTACCACTGAGATCAAACTAACAGGTCTGTAGTTTCCTGCCTCTGCCTTGCTCCCACTTTTGTGAAGGGGGATCGCATCCACCCTCTACCAGTTCTTATGTACCACACCATCCACCCATGTATTCATTAGTTTGACTGTTCCTCTTCTGTTTTATCCATTTTTTATCATCAAGTAACTCCTCATTTGATTTTTCTAACTGAAAACACTATTGCCATGTTGTGGAGAATGGCACCGACCCTAGTGAAGCAGACTGACGGAGCGAAAACCCAGATGTCAAATTCCACTATTGCTTCTAGCAGTAAGTCTGATCTTGCTCAAATTAAAGAAATGTTCTCCAGCATTCAACTAGATATAGCTGTTTTAAAATCTACAGTGGAATCAATACATAAAGAGACTGAAAAAAACAAACTTAAGGTTAGATGCTGTTGAAAACAGATTGTCCGAGCTGGAACTAAGTGCAAAAGTAATAAAAGACAAAAGTGATTCTTACACTGAACAGATACACTACATTTTAAATAAAGTAGATGATATTGAAAACAGAGGATGCAGGAATAATATTCTGATTATAGGAGTCCCAGAGGGTATGGAAGGGGATAATAACATCAATTTTCTACAACAATATATACCAGAGCTTCTTTCTTACCAATGGCCTTGGGCTTTAGAGATCACGAGAGCCCATCAATCATTAGAACACAGACCACAGAAAGGGGGAAAACCAAGAGCAATAATTTCTAACATTTTGAAATGTTCAGTAAAGGAAGAGGTGATGAGAATGACCAGTGGAAGGAGACAGCTTATGTGGAATGGAGGAAGGATTTTTCCTTTTCAGGACTTTTCCTCTGAGGTTGTGGGGAAGAGAAAAGAGTTTGATCTTGTAAAACAAGAGCTACAGAAAAAAGGATTTTCATACTGTTTTAAATACCCAGCTGTTCTAGTGTTTTTGGACCTTAACAATTGCACTATTTTTTTGTGATTACCCTGGGAAAGTTTGGGAAATGCTAGGATCTAATAAATTGTCTCAACTAACAAACTTTTCTGATTTAAATCTTTCACAGAATTCTAAAATACCTCCCACTGTAGCCATAAATACCAAGATCTCCCTTGCTGGCTCCACAAGATCTACTGCACTGGCTTCAAGAGCAACGAAAATTGTTAACAAAACAGACAATCCTGCATAGCATGCTCCTATAATTTCCACTCCTTTTCAGTATGCTGCAGCTGTCAGTTATAAACTGACCCCAAAAATCACTGCTTTTTCTTAAATCAGCCACAAGTCCAAACCTCCAACAACAATTTATATGTCACCCTGTCAAGCTCAACATGGTCTGGATCACCTGAAAGGAAACTCTGGGAGTTTTGAAAGTTTCCACAGTCCAAGAAGAGATCCTCACTTGCTGACAGCTTCAGCATGGCAGTATAGTGCAGTGGGCTCTGAGCTGCAAATCTGGTGACATCAAGCAGACCAGTCCTGGGTTTGAATCCCATGGCTTCCACTTGCATACTGTGTGATCCTGAGCAAGTCACTTAACTTCCCTGTACTCCCAGGTCACTTCTATAAAAAATCTTTCGGCTTAGTGTGCTACTTCTGGTTAAACAACTAAAAAAAAAAAAACTCACTTGCTCTTCTTTCTTGAATCTTTACAGCCATTGGAAAAAGTGAATCATATGATCAGTCTGTGAATCTTGATGCCCTTGTATGGGTTATTGGTGAGAACTCAATTGGAGTATTGTTCACAGGTTTAGGCACCATATAAAAAAGGTGACATGGTGAGATTGGAGAGAGCCCAGAGAAGGGTGACTAGATCAGTCCAGGGGCTGGAGGAATGCCCTATGAGGAAAGGATGAGAGTTTTAAACCTGTATTCACTTGCCTATAGGTGATGGAGGGGAGACATGATCCAACTTTACAGAGCCTTTCAGGATAGCAATCTGAGAATAAATCTAGGTCTGGAACTTAAACAAAAAAGTATAATACCAGGACACATGGGCTGCAACTAAATCAAAATAAATGGAATCTTCAAAAATGGAAATACTGGCTTAGTCATAGGGTGGTCCCTTTTTGGAATTCCCTTCCAGTCACTGTGGTTGAGAGTCCCACTATGGAAACTTTCAAAGCTACACTGGATCGCCACTGTCAAAATATGATTAGGGAATTTTAAATAACATTTGTTGGAATTATTAACTGGGAGTCAGCAAATGAAATGGATGAAAGTCTAATACATGCTTTGTATTTACTATGAGACTATGAATCTTGACCCTGAGACTCTACTTCTGCTTCCGTGTCTGGGCTGGTTGTCCACAATGATGAATTTCAAAATGTTTGTGCATTAAAGCTGTTACATACTTAGGTAAGTTTATTATCTATGGTGTAGTTAATTATAGTTCTAATTTAACCTTTTAAGCATTCTGATTGGTACCATGGGTGGAGAATCTAGGGACTGGCATCTCAAGTTTGACAGGTCCGGTGTAGATTTCTCAGGAGCATGTTACTCCCTGTATTGGTAAGCAAATGTATTTACTGGGAACATGTTTTTACACTGTTTATTATAGTTTATCATTTGGTTTTGCAGACAATTAATTAACTTATCTTAGAGAGTGCTTTGTACTTGCTCAGCAATATACTGGGGTTTGACATGTTGGGATTTGGTAGTGAACATATAAATTTGCTCTAGTATTATACTGCCTGATACTGTTAATTTCTTGTGGACTTGTGTTCTGATAGCGGGCTAGTTAAAACTCTCCTTCGTGATGTTCTCCAGGTAGGTATGGTCCTAAATGTTTCTACAGTGAAGAATTCTGCAATCTAATTTTATCAAACTGGCTCTTTCTCTTGTTTTGCTGTGAGAAGATGGCTAAGCCTGGACTTTAAGCCTTACTTACACATTTATGTCATTGTGTACATGCTTGATGCTGTTTGGATCTCTTTAACACAGCAGTCACCGAAGTGGGGACTGTAGCTGTGGTGATGCTACCTGAGAACTTGGATCCTGGTGGCTTAGTGCTTGGATGCCAGTCTATTGCTATAAGGATATGGAAGACTACTAGCAACAATTTGCTTTGAGGAGGTCTACAAAGCTTTTCCCTATACTGGCACATGCTTACAAAAATTCTAATTTAATTATTTTACCTATTGAAGAGTACTGAAAATAAGCCATTGTTAAAATTGTTACATCACTTCTTTTCATACCTCTAGTAATGGGCTTTTTAAAAATTCTTTTTGGAAAAAAAGGTGACGTTTTCAATTATAAGGGTGAAGTAACATGACCTGTGATATACTTGTGAGATAATCACCATGCCCACTGGCAGTACTTACCCTTGCCCTTTTTATTCCTATTATGGTTCTTTAAAACATTTAGACAGTAGTGTACTACAGGCATCATGTAGTCTCCAGTTTTTTACTGTGACTTTGGTGCATCTGTACTTAGCTTTAAAGCTATTTGTTTTTGGTCAAGAGTTTCTTTTTTTTTTAAATTGTTTTTCAATAGAGACTTTTAGACCCTTTTAGTGGGTCTTTTTTACTTGCTTAGAAATGTATTCTTGCATTTTAAATTTATTTACTTTATCAGATTACAATATCCTAACTTATTTGGCTGCTCTTTTTTTATTTTTGTTTGATAATCTGAGATACTTTTTTAATTCCTTGTTTATTTGATCTGTTAATTTCCTTGCTTAGGTCTGTAAAGGTGTATAACTTTCAATAGGTACTTGGAATGTTAAGAGGTTAGGATTGCCAATCAAGAGAAAGAAAATCCTCACATACTTAAAAAGAAGTAAGCTTGATATTGTTTTATTAAAAGAAACACACTTGGAAGAAAGTGAAGCTAAAACTGACCAGGCCTTGGGTAGCACAAGTAGAGTACAGTGCTTTTAACACAAAGAATAGTGGCATGGCAATTCTGATTGGAAAAGGGGTAAATTTTGTGAAGAGCTCCCATTACGCTGATCCAGAGGGTAGATTTCAGATTTTGAAAGGTGCCATTGATGGTAGGGTCACTACTATCTGTAATGTTTATACCCCTAAATCAGACCAATCCTGATTTTATAAGGAAATTAATTTAAGGCTGAGTACATGCAATGCCCAAAGCCTGAGAATAGGAGGGGATTTTAATAAGGTTATAGACAACTTGTTAGACATGACTTCTACTTCCTGTCCTTTGAAAATCTTTCTGGGTCAGCATGCTACTCACAAATGTGTTGCTTGAACTAAATTTGGTTGATGTTTGGTGACTTATAAACCCCACTGTCCAGGACTATTCCTTTTATTCAGCAAGACACACCCCTTAGCAGAATTGGTATGGCCTTTATCTGTAAGTATTTATCTGCTAATCTCATCTCAGCAAACATCAAAGAAATCTCTCTTTCACATCATGCTTTAATGCAAGTTTCCATGCAATTTGAGGGTTTTTTAAAAGCAACTGTTTTTACTGGAGGCTGAATGTATCCCTATTGCTTGACCCCAAATTTATAGCCTCGATTAATCAGGAGGCTGAGAAGTTCTTTATTATAAATGATAATGGAGCAGTATCTTTAAATTGCTTATGGGATGCATTCAAAACTTTCTTGAGAGGAAGGATCATCAGTTTTGGTAAAAAAAGAGTCAGAACTTCTTAAACTAAAAAAGTATTATAAAAATAACTGTGATAAGAAAGGGAATCTGCTTAATAATAGTACTAAACCTAAATATAAAATCAATAAAATCTACTCTGCTGAGACAAAATATTCTTTATATAGACCTAAGCAGACTTTCTGGGATGTTGGGGAGAAAGTGAGGAAACTCCTAGTTCAGAGACTTAAAAAGGGGTCAGAGTAGAATTTGATTGCTGCTATTTCTAATGGGATGGGTGTCACAGAAGTTTTAAACAAATGATCAGTTTAGAATTTGAAACATTTTTTGAGGCACTGTACACAAGCTCAAATAAGCAAACTTCAGTAAACTCTCAGGCTTTCCTGGACTCAGTAACATTATCAGAATTCAATAAGTTGTATAGAAATGCTTTGAACTCCTGCATTTCATGAACAGAATTTCATAGAATCGCCAAGGGTCTTCCCCCTAATAAAACTCCAGGCCTGTATTGGCTCCTAGGAGAATTCTATAAGGTCTTAAGTTTCAAAAGTCAAGGACTATCTTTTCAGGGCCCTATCTAGCTCCCTTACCTCTGGATCTTTGCTGGATATTATGTACCAAACATATATCACTTTCATTTTGAAGAATGGAAAGGACCCCCTACAATGTGGAAATTACAGGCCTGTTTCTTTGCTTAATGCAGATTATAAGATTCTTGTTCAACTACTAGCCACTAGACTTAAAACTTATCTGGCTAAGTTATTGGGGGAAGAGCAAGTGGAGTTTGTGCCTGGCAGAAGAGGTGCTGATAACATAAGCAGACTTCTAAACATAATTTGGAAGCAACCTACAGAATCCAGCTGCAGCACTGGCTTTTGATTATTGCAAAGATTTTGAGTCCCTAGAATGGGATTACATTTTCAAAGCACTAAATAAATTTCGACTGGCAGACACTCTTGTCTCATGTTTTACAATCTTAAACAAAAAAACCTATTGCCAGGGTCATGTCTAATGGATTTATTTCAAATTCCTTTTCTCTAAATAAAGGTTCTAGGCAAGGTTGCCGCCTCTCCCCTAATCTCTTTAGACTGGCCATTGAGCCCCTAAAGAGGAAAATCACAGAGTGTCAAGAGGTTAAAGGAATTAGAATGGGCAACATTATTAATACGGTCTTTGCATATGCTGATGATTTGCTTATTGCACATTCTGATCCTAAGGATTCAGCATTACATTTAGATAAAATATTTGATGACTTTCTTTTTTCTCTGGTCTCAACCTAAACTTGAACAAGACACAATTTCTTTCTCTAATCTCCTATCTGAGACCAGAAAACTGGGATTAATATAGTCTGAGCATAAATGCTCTGAGTCTCTAACCTACCTAGGAATTAAAATTACTAAAGATATTTGCAAGCTAGGGAATTTGAATCTAATGCCAGTAATAAAAGAAATTGAAGCAG
Organism: Neoceratodus forsteri; assembly: GCA_016271365.2. Lineage (NCBI taxonomy): Eukaryota > Metazoa > Chordata > Ceratodontiformes > Ceratodontidae > Neoceratodus > Neoceratodus forsteri. The sequence goes on from CM057459.1 coordinate 1,054,724,010, forward strand.
ATCTACAAAATTGCAAGGTATTAATTTATCTATATGGGGAAAAATAAATTCTTTAAAAATGATAGCAGCTGCTAAAATATTTTACCTTACCAAAATGTACTGCTTTGAATAGGGAAAACTGTCTTCGATATGTTTAATAAATAACTAGACACTTCTTGTGGGGCTCCTCTCCTCCCAGACTCACTTTGGCAAATCTAAGTGCTCATAGATCAGAAGAGGTTTTTAGCCTACCAAAGTGGGATAAGTATTATGTTGCCTTCAGACTCAAACAAGGTAGCTGTTATTTGGATCATGGAACAGAAGGAAGTTTTCCCCTATGGTTTAACATTGAAAACAGTTAATGTTTCCCTTTAAACAGTCTATCTTTTTGTGCAGCTACCCTTGGTTTTGCATGACAATCTGTGTATTACTACATCCATTTGATAATTAAAAGGGCCCATCATTTACTGCAGCTTAAGAATCTACCTATTCAGTTGACAACAATTTGGAATAATGGTAACTTATTGTATAATCATATTCCTATAGCAGACTTTGGGGGGAGTAAGTTGGGCATCACAAACTTTCAAGATCTGTTAGAAATGCAGGGGGAATTCTTTTGCTTTTAACTCCTTAGACTCTGATGTAATCTACATAAATTCCATTTTGTTAACTAAATGTACCTGCAATTAAGGAAAGCAATTCAAGACTCTGTGCTAGGTGCAAACTTACAGCTAAGTGAGGAGGATGAATGGAAGCTTTGCAAAGAGGCGAGTCTAACTTATAAACTTCTAATGAATACAAAATATCCTTCACTTCTGATGGCCTCTGCCAATTAAAAGTGAGAGGGAGAAAACAAGGAAACCATATCAGATTTGGAATGGGCCTCAACATGGGACAATGCATTTTGTAGTAGCAAGGAAGTCCAAGGTAGGCCAATTCAGTATAACATTTTGCATTACTACTACTATTCCCCTAAAAGATTAGCGTCCATGGGTTTCCAATCAGATGGAAAGTACTGAAGATGTCAGAGGGAAGATGCATACCTGCTTCATATGCTTTGGTCCTGCCCCTGCGTTAGAGAGGTCTGGGGTAAGGTTCATAAGTCTGTGAATCAGCACTTGGGACTAAAATCCAATTTACCCCTAAATGGCTGGCAGTATATCCTAGAGGTTAGAGTAATGAGCTGTGAACAAGGTTGGTACATCAGGCAGACCAGACCTTGGTTTGATTCTCACAACCTCCACTTGCATACTGTGTGATTCTAAGCAAGTCACTTAACCACCCAGTGCTCCCAAGTCACCCCTGAAAATAGGCACTTGTGCCTAGTGGGCCTTACCTGGTTACCAAAGACTAAAATAAATAAAATGAATTCCTTATTTTGGGAATAAATGAAGAAACAGGACAGTTGGACATGCATCACAATTCCAGTACATGGTCTGCAGCTTTAAAACTTAAAATGATTTTTCTCCCCCACTGGAAATATCCTTCCCCACCTGGATTTAAAGAGTGGAGTAATAAAATGAGTGAGGTGATTAGTAATGAAAGATTAGCCATTCAGATCATTGGAAAGCAAGAACTTGGGCCCCTTTCATTAATTACCTAGACATTACATGAGCTATTGGTCCTTTTTTAGTACATGATTATTATAGAAAATATCTTTATCGTTATGATTTATTAATTAATGTCTAAAAGGTCTTTATATTCTGATTGATTTCTTCAATTAAGGTAATTGTTATAATTCAATGAACCTATCTCTGGGGTCACTTCTCCAACCTAGTTACCTATTTATCAATTAATATGTCTAATGAGACCTACACTAATGAATCAGTTACGTATGTGAGTTTAGTGACTTTTGCTGTCCACTGATATATGTTCTTGTATTTTTAAAATCAATAAAATTCCTTAAAGCAAAAAAAAAAGTGTGAAGGGGTGGGGGTTGTTTACAAACCCCTCCCATTTTGGGGTGCTTTACTGGTGTGATCTTAGGCTCCTAGCTACCTACTCCTGGCATCATCACCCTCTGGTCCCTCCAGTACTGCAGCATCAGGACAGGTAAGGCACAGCAATGCAGCTGCAAAGAGCTCTTGTGGGAGGTAAGCCTTGACTCCCTACCAAGTCCTTGTTGCTGCTGCCAAGCACTTTGCTTGTTCTGCAATCCTGACTCCAGGACTCAACAGCAGGTTCAGGACTGGGACAGAGCAGGAGGAACATGCCATTGAGTGTGCCTACAATGCTCTTCAACCTCAAACTGCAATGTGGCCAGGAATGTGTAAATAACCAGTGCTGGAGGACCATGATCACCTCAAAGGTTTCAACAAAATAAAGCCAGAGCTCCACAGTGACTTGGATTGCATTTGTGCCCTTGCACTTGATTCTGGGCTCCAGGGTAGGTCATGAAGCCAGAACCCACTATTCACCACACCACTGGGTGCTTAAAATAGTAATATAAGCAACAAGGCCAATAAATTAAATAAACCACATCACTGCTATGCCTTTTTGGGTCCTGTGTATGCAGAGGTACACCATAAATGGAGCCAGATTTGTAAAAAAAACACATTTTGTTGTGAAATGTGAGGGAAAGTGGGCAGGGGTATTGTTTACTTGCACAAGCGGTTGGGCCCCCTGTTGTCATGGAGTGTGGTGGGGAAGCTTGTTTTGCAGCCCCAATGGTTGGGCACCTCGTGTCAGACCATGGGTATGAGGAGCAGTTACAGCTTGTTGGGGTGGAGGAGATGGCAGGTAGTGGGGATCGGCTGTTAGAAGTCAGGAAGTGCGTCTGAGTGGCTGCAAGAGACAGTTGTGTGGTATCAAAGGCAGAAAAAAGGTTTCTTAAATAATGCTCCACATATTCTCTGTATCTTCTGCTTTGCAATTTCCAGCCCTCTGATTGGTGAAAGGAAAAGCAGAGAGTAGGCAGAGAGGGCAGTATTGGTGAAGAGATTGCTAAGGCTAAGTTTGTGACTGGTGGAGAAGGCTAATTACTCAAACACCCTTTTCCCAGAGTGATAGTAATATGTTTCCTTTGCTGTTGGCAAGCAAACATAACAGACAATCTTTCCAAAAAATAATTTTACAATCTGACTTCACAGTCTAAAGAAATGCAGGTTTTAACATTTTCTGTATTTAGCTTTCATTTACTAATGTTACCATTGTTAGGGTTCATTTTCAGCTGCAATAATAAAACAGTGTTCCATCAATCTTTAAGATTACCTTACATATGGCTAGAAATGTTTTTCCTATCTTCAGATATCACAGCTTTCCATATTCATATACTGTACGTGAATATTACAGTTTGTTTCACACAGTTCTACACAATAGATTAATAGTCAAATTAACCAGCCTGGGAGTGGGTCCCAGAGTGGTGGCCTGGGTAAAACATGGGCTGAACAACAGGACACAGAAGGTAATTGTAAATGGAGTCTGCTCTGAAGAAAGAGGGGTTACTAGTGGAGTACTGCAGGGTTCAGTCCTTTTTAATGTCTTTATAAGTGACATTGCAGAGGGACTGGAAGGAAAAGTATGCCTCTTTGCAGATGACACAAAAATCTGCAACAGGGTTTATACACTAGGAGGCATGGAAAGGAAGAGAAGGGACTTGGCAAGGTTGGAGAAATGGTCAGAACTATGGCAGCTTGGATTCAATGTAAAGAAATGCAGAATAATTCACCTGGGAAACAAAAACCCAGAGGAAGATTACACAATGGGGGGGGGGGGTAGTAACAACAACAAACATGGATAGGAACCTGGGGGGAATCATATTGGATGGCCTTAAGGTTAGCAAGCAATGTGAGAAGGCAGTTAGGAGGGCTAGGGGGATACTGGGATGTATTGGGAGAGGCATCACCAGCAGAAAACAGGAAGTTGTTATCCCTTTGTACAGACAGTTGGTGAGACCCCATCTGGAGTACTGCGTCCAGTTCTGGAGACCCCATCTCCACAAGGACATAGAATGGAGGCAGTCCAGAGAGGCAACTAAAATGGTGCAGGGTCTGCAAGAGAAGCCATATGAGGAGAGACTAAAGGAGCTTGATATGTATACCCTTGAGGAAAGGAGGGAGAGGGGGACATGATAGAAACTTTTAAGTACCTCAGTGGAATCAACAAAGTCCAAGAGGGTAGCATCTTTCAGAAAAAGAGATGTAGAAGAACAAGGGGACACAATTTGAAGATAGAGGGGGGGATGGCTCAGGGGCAATGTGAGGAAGTATTTTTTCAGAGAGAGGGTGGTGGATGCATGGAACAGCCTTTCTGAGGAGGTTGTGGGGTCTAAAACTGTGGGAGAATTCATGAGACAGACATACAGTAAGGCAATTTTTGTGGGAGGTAGGAGGAAATAGGCTGTTGGTTAAATAGGATCTGCAGCTTATCCTGTAGGTAGGGAAATGGGCACACTAGGTGGGCCAAGCAGTCCTTATCTGCCGTCAAAGTCTGTGTTTCTATTTTTTGTGTATCCATACCTATTCCAAACAGTTGCAGAATGGAAAATAAATAAAAATGTGTTATGCAACTTACAAAAACTGGCTGATACAGAAAGGATACTTTAAATTGTTTCCTCTGTATGAAAATGCCACTTAAACTGAAGAATCATCATAGGTACAGTATCCTAGGTATGTTCAGAGCTAGAAGACATATTCCCATGATGCTCGCCATGAATATCAACCATAAGTAAAAATGTATATTATATATTACAATAAGTGAGGTAGATATGTTACATGTGGTGTAAAATAGTGTAATTTTTCCTGTCATATTCCATGGAGTTACTGAGGCCTTAGTGCTGCTGTGAACTTGTCACATAAGGCAAGATATAATTTTTGTCTGTAAGTAAACATCTTTAATTATCAACAAGAAAGTTGTACAATCTCCAAGTAACTAGCAAATTCATATATTATCTCTATGCTGTAGTCATCTATATTGTATAAATCATGGCATTAAAGTCAGAACTAATTTTGTTTTCATATGACTTGGTGGTAAGCATTAGACATTTGCTAAAGAAAACTTTTCTCTCTTAATAAGGACATTTACTCTTGATAAGATGAAAGTTTACTTGACCTTCTATCAAGCTATACTCAATCTGTGGCTCCCATGGCAATATAAAATGCCAGATATTATCAATTATGCTGTCCCACTTTTTTTACTGCTGAAGTATTTAGTTTGCACTGATATCCTTGTATGCACCTGACAGTCGAGTTTATATACTGGCTACTAGTGGACTGGCTAATTACTGCAAAATTGCTTCAGGTAGTCTCACTAATTAAAATGCTGTGCTGACATACTGTTTGCCTTTAGAATGATACTGTGAGAACCTGCTGACATCTGTAAGTTTTTGAGAACTAACATGAAGTTTTATTTTTGAATGCTACTAGCCATTACAGTACCCAAAGATAAAGGAAGTGGTAAATGAGAAACATAAATTTGATGTTAGACTGAAGTGGTCTGTACTGTGTACCTTCCAGCACATCAGTCTCTAATTTTCATTATTTTGTTGCAGCTATTACATTACAGGTTTCTGAGTATGCTGGCTGAGATCTGAAATTGGCTCTGTTGTTTAATTGGTAAATTAGGTTTTAATAATCAAGTATGTATGTCAAAATTAATACTGTATATATTTTAGGCAGAAGTATATAAAACTGAGTATCAAAAAGCTTTTTTGAATGTTAAACTCTTTGGCAGCCTAACTACAGTACAGCAATAGTTAGATGCTTTTATGTGGCACCTTTTGTTCTACATCTGTTTTCCTCATGGACATTTTCCTTCTTCTTCTATTGTCTTAATATTTGCTACCATAAAACACCAAGGGCACCCCCTAGCAATCTGCTGTTCCTTCTGCCCCTGGATCCCACATATAGAGCCAACCCACTGGTTCCTCACCTTGTGGGGCAATAGCTCAAGGGGTGTAGACCACCTCCTGGCTGGTCTAATGTGAGCCCCTTGCTATGACCAGAGTGGGGCTTTCAGAATCCCCAAAAAGGGGAAGTTGCAGCCCCACCATTGCTCTAGCTCCCTTGTGACCTGGCATACCCTGATATAGGTCACTAGGGTGGCACAGTGCCCGTTTGCCACTGTGGCTTACCGCATTTTATGATGCAAGGTGCAGATTATGTCACTGTTGTTAGATGGAAGCACCTTGCATCAGTCTAAGTCCTTTTGGAAGTGGGCCCATGATGTCCATCCAGTCTATCCATTTCCTACCTAAAATAGGGCTTTAGCAGTCTAACGTTGATTAGGCCTCTATTTATAAACATTCAGCTCAGATTGTAATGAACCACCACCCTCTCTCACTTTATTCTCCCACCATTTATCTTTACAGTGCCCATATGTTTATCATACCCGATTTTAAAACTAGCTACCATCTCTACATTTACCAGTGCCTCTTTTCAAAATTCCTCTTATCCACCCCCCCGTCAACATAACACTATTTCCGCATGTCCTTTCTTACAACCCCATCCACCAATCATTTGTTATTAGTGTCCTCTAGTAACAAAACTTTCACTAAGTTAAAACAGATGTTGAGCATTCACCTTATCAATGCCCATCAGGTGCTTGAAAGTCTTAGTCTTGTACTTTCTTTCTCCTGGCCTCCAGTAAATACATGTTAAGGTCTAGTAATCTCTCCTCATGAGTCCTGCCTTGCTAACTATATATCATCTTTGTCACTGTTTTTTGATTTGACTTCTGGTAATCCCTATCTTCTTTTAAGTACTGATCTGTTTTTAGGTACAGATTCCAAAACTGCACAAAGCATTCAAGATGAGGTCTAACCAGGGAACTGTACAGGGGCAGAAATTCCTCTTTCTTTCTGTTCGAGAAAGCAATGTCTATACAATCATATATCTTGTTGCTAGTTTTGCAGTAAGCTTTATTACACTGAACGGTAAACATAACGTTGTCACTAATTATAGCACCTAAATCCTTTTTCCTCTGCTGTCTGTTCTGTCTGAACTCATCCTGTCCATTAACCATTTTTTAGTCCCCCTCCCCAAGTGCATAACATTAATATTTTTTAGCATTGAAATTCAGTTGCCAAATGTTAAAACACATTAGCAATCTTTCCAAATCTCTTTCCAGTTCTCTTTTTACCACTATAGTATTTACCCTACTGCATATCTCAGTGTCATCTGCAAATAGTCACATTTTACTCTGCATTTCCACCCCATGTCACAAATAACCAAATTGAACAGTAGTGTTCCCAACAATTTACCCAGCCTCCCATCCTCTGAGTATGAACCATTTCATACCTCTCTACTGGTATGTGTGTTTACACAGGGGTTTGTCTTGTGACATGTGCATGTCTATATTGTGCTATTGGTCATGTCTGTGCTATGGCAAGGTGTTTGTCTAAATGCTGTGTAGTGTTCTGGCCTGTTTAGCAATGCCCTTATGTATGTATGCATTTATTTATTGATTGATTGACTGATTTTAAAATTGGTAACCAGGAAAGTCACGCTTAGCTGAGGTTCATTTCCAGGTGTGACCTGTATGGAGGGGGAGAGAACTAGGGGACAAATTACAAGGCAACAAGCATAAAAATGGTACAACGGGCAACATAATGATACATTGTAAAGCGTAGTGTGCAAAAATATAGGTGGTAAAATGCAGTAGTAGCAGTTTTATAACAAACTGCAAGCAAAAAGACACAACATTTCACAATTTGCATGACAAAAGCATAACAAATATGCAACCAAAATCAAAATGCAAGATCAATCAGACTGTCAGTCAGAAGGGAAGAGGGAGGGAGAGCCAAGGTCAGGTGGGGACTTGGAAGGAGCAGGAGGGGCCAGTGAGAAGTTTAAGCTAGTGTTTAAGGGAGAGATGGGAGGAAGAAAGGTGAAGAGCAGAAGGAAGACTGTTGCAGATGGAGTGGAGGAGATAGGTGAAAGCAGATTGCCCAGCAGTGGAATGGGAGTGAGGAAGTGAGAAGATGCATGAATCTCTAGAGGAAAGAGCATGAGAGGCAGGGGGGATAGGAGACAGGAGGGAGGAGAGGTAAGAAGGAAGAGACCCAATCTAGTATTTAGAGCAGAAGGCACAGTGAGTTAGGCAATGTGATGGAAGTGGAGGAATAAAAAGGGAGGAACAGAGGGAGCAGTGATGAGTGCGAAATGTGGCACTTGCAGAGATTCAGCAGAAAGCATTGCAGAAGGTGTCTAGTCTGGGGAGGGAGGAGGAGGAGGGAGCACTATCATAGACCACAACTGCATAGTGAAACACCTGAAGCATCATTTTAGTGACCAGCAGCCAGTGGGTCTGGGAAGAGAGGAAGTCCTTGCTGCAGTATAGGTATTTAGTGTAGCATAGAGTTTGCAGTGGATGGTGCAGATGTGAGTGGAGAAGATGAGCCTATTGTCCAACTGCACATCATGGTATTTGAAGCTGGTAACTACTATGAGAGATGAGCCACCCAGGGTGGCAAATATGGGGAGGGAGGGGTGCCTGGCCAGTCCTGGCCATGATTTTTTTAGTGTTGACCCAGAGGTTGTTGGAATGGAACCAGCATAGAATGTATTGGAAATCATTCTAAAATGATTTTTCCAAGGTTGAGGCTGAGGCACTTGAGACAAAGATAGCCATGTCATCTGCATGAATGTGGATATGCGAACTGGCACAGATAAATGGGTGGTCATTTAAAAATATTGAAAATAGCTTGGGTCACAAAATGGAGTCTTTTGGGACTCCATGCTGAATAAGATAGGTGTGGGCAGGACCCCTCCATCCTGTACTGACTGGAGAGGGCCGAGGAGATAGGACCTGAACCAGTCAAGAGCAGAAGCTGAGAGGTTGTCTGAGGTCAGCTTCTCTGGGGGTGAGGGGTGACTGCCAAGTTAAAGGCCTTAGCCAGGGCAATGAAGATATCAGCTATGATAAGTCCCTGATGCATCTGAATAAGAATAGAATCAGTGAATCACAGCAAGGAGGAGACTGTGAAGTCAACTTTATTGAAAACCAGATTGAAAGGGAGGGAGGAAATTGGGGGAACATAAGCAAGCTGAGAATTAACTAGTTTTTTTCCTGCAGGTTGGTGAGAGTGGGAAGGAGGGAGATGGTCAGAAGTTCTCGGAAGATGTGGGGTCACTCCTGTTGTGGAGGGGAAGAACCTTTACAAACTTCCAGGATTGAGGGACAGCACAGAGGGAGAAAGACATGTTTAGAAAGAAAGTGAGTGAGAGGATAAGCAATGGCAGGGGCAAACAGATGAAGCTGCTTTGGATCCAATCCATTTGGACTGGATGTGGATAGATTAAGGGAGGTGAGAGCATGCATGTTTTCCTGGGGTGTGACAGGAGAGAAACGATGCCCCTGAGTCAGATGAGGCCAAGGAGAGAGGGACTGAGAATTTGATAGGAAGTTGAATGGATGAGTACTTGGGAGGGGGGGCCCAGGTAGTGAAAAGTTCACTAAAGTAAGCAGCCACTCGGGAGGAATCAAAGACAGATGAAGCATTCATGAGAAGGATAGGAAGGTGGACTGGGCAAGGGAGTGAAACAGAGAGTGAATAGGTTTCCAGAACTTTGTAGGAGAGTCACAGCTATTCCGAAGGTTGGTATTAAAGTTAATTGACTTTGCAGCTCAGATAGCATTAGTGCAGGGGTTTCTAAGCTTTCTGTAAGTAAGAAGATCAGGATAGGTGCAGGACATAACCACTCATGCTGCTGTAGTTGATCAACTCACAAGTGCTGTGCATTGTTTAGCCAGGAGTTATTAGAGCCCTGGGGTAGGCATACTTTTGAGGTCAGTATACACTGATTATGTGCATAATCCAGGTCTGTGGATTTGTTTTCCTGTAAGCATCTGCACTACATACATGGATGCCCCTTCATTCCGACTTCCACAACACTGCAGTGCATAGCTATGCATGTGGGCCACACACTTGGCAGTACCCAGGTTGCGGATATGGGTTGCGATCAGGGCTGGGGCATATGCACCTCTGTACTTGCACTATGCACCGCTTCCACAGTGCCTGTCATGCTGTGGATCAATTCAGTTCAATTGAATTCAATTTTTATTTTACCAGGAAAGACCATTGAGAAACTCATTTACAAGGTGGTCCTGGACAGACACTGATAAGGAGAATAGGATAACAGTTAACAATACAAGTATAGAATATACAGTAATGCACTGTTCAATGATTAGGCAAATTCTTAACATCCAGTATATTTTACAAGGTACAATTTAAGGTCAGATACAATAACAGATACAATGGTTCAGAGGTGGTAAAGAACTAAGGCAAAGGGCAGGGGCAAGTATAGTAGATCATAAAGAGATGAAGAGTAGGGAAAGGACTATAAAAGAGGATATGCAGAACAGAAGAAGGATGAGCAGAATGATGGGGAACAGGTAAAAGAGGTTGGAGGAAGCATTAAAGGAGGCAATAGGTTGGGCAAGTGTTGAGAAGAAGTAAGTGCTGAATGGTTTTAACGTAATACCTTTTAGGAGTAGCAGTGACAATCATCCTTCAAGGAACATCTTAGGAGAGCCTTAAAAGGGAGTATACAGACTAACTGAATCAATTTTAGTGAGGTTTGGATGGTGTTCCATAGGGAGGATAGGTCATGACTGAGGGACATTGCGCCAAAATGGGATCTTATCTTGGGAACATCAAGCGTGATGAGTGCATATCTTCTAAGAGGGTATACACATTGGGTGCATTTGAAAAGAACAGTAATGTAAGAGGGAAGTTTATTAGTGATGGCTCTATATACCCTGAGGGAGGAGTTTCATGACCTTTTGGTAGCCAGAGAGGTCCAACCTATAAGCATATAAAGGGAGCAGTGGTGGGTATTATAAGGGGTGTTTGAGATAAACCTAAGTGCTCTATAATACACCACATCCAATTTTGCTAATGCAGTTTTGGAACTATGACTATAATGGAAGTCTGCATAATCAAGAAGAGGGAGGAACATTGTCTGAACCAGTCTTAGTTTAGCATCATGAGTGAACAGATGCTTAATACTGAAGAACAATCCTTGTCTTGTCTTAAATGTTTTGCATGTTCGTCAATGTGTGTAGTGAATGAAAGATTACAGTCAGTCCAAAACCCTATGTATTTAAATTTGTCCACAATTTCCAGTGGTTCCCCTAAGATTGTCTTGATTTGCAGAGTGATGATTAGTGGGAGGGTGGATAGTGTTTTTGTTTGTGGGGAAAAAACATAACTTTTGTCACCTTGGCATTAAGCAAAAGTTTTAAATGAATCAGATTTTGCTGTAAGAGATCAAATTCACACTGTAATTCCAGGCATGCAGACTCAAGGGTAGGGTGAGCGATGTAGAGCACAGTGTCATCTACAAAGAGGTGAACACTTGCTGACATAATATTGTGGTCAATAGCATTAATATAAATAGCGAATAATAAGGGGCCCAGGATTGAATCCAGAGGAACCCCTCTCAGCACAGTTTTTTAGTGGGGAGAGATCACCCTAGGGCTTTAACCTGCCTTTGTCTGCCAATAAGGTAGCAGGAAAACTACCTCATAGCAGCTTCATCTTGTCCAAAGTTGTGCAATATACACAGTAGTAGATCATGATCCACAGTATCGAAGGCCTTGTTTAGATCAAGGAACAGTGCTCAAATGTGATTCTTGGTTTGAAGGGCAATTTGCCAATCATTTGTGATCTTGACCAGGGCAGATACAGTGCTATGCTTGGACCTGAAGCCAGACTGTAATGGATTGAGCATGTTAGAGGACTCCAGGTGTTCTCTAAGTTGGGAGCTAAAAATTTATTCAAGCAGTTTTGATAAGCTAGGTAACAGCAAGACTGGTCTGTAATTGTTGAAGTCACTAGGGTTGTCGGATTTAAAAAGTGGGATAATATGGGCTGTTTTCCATGTGGAGAGAAGAGCCCCTTGAGAAAGGAACAGATTAAAAAAGTGGGTGATGGGTGGTACCAGTTGGTAGCATCCTAATTTTAGAAAAAAAAGGCTCAAGTTTGTCGGCTCCTGTGCTTTTCTTAGTATCATTGCTGATTAGAAGATCTTTTACCTGCTTGAGGGTGATGGGATAAATGAAAACTTAGTTAAGTGGAAGGAGGCATTAGTAGTGGAGTATAGTGAACTATTGGTATCAGGATGCTGGAGTAGCTTGCTTACTGGGGAGGTGTCAAAAGCAAGCCCAGCAGTGGCAAAATGATTATTTAGTTGTTATAAGATGCTAAGTTTGCTTGTGTAGGTGTTATCTCCTGTAATTATTTTGTTAGGTAAGGCTGAAAAGAAGCTGTGACCTTCAATTTCCCTTAGTATTTGCCAAAATGTAGCGCTGCCGTTTTTTGAAGAGTCCAGAGCTACTCTGAAGTATTTTGTTTTTCGTCCAGTAATAATTTAGTACAACAGTTCCTGGCTGTTCTGAAGGCCACCCACTCAGATGCTAGTTTTGTTTTATGCTCCTTTTTCCATTGAACGTCTCTGCTGAGCAAAGCAGATTGTAATGTACTGGTAAACCAGGTACAAGATCTTCTTCAAGTTCTAATTTTTACGAGAGAGGCATGTGTATTAATGACTTTTGGGACACAGTTCTGAAACAGGTTATAGGCCTCAGAGACAGAAGAAGCAAGGTAAAAGTCTTGCCATCTAATCCTGCTTCGGTCAGCCAGCGCTACTGAAGTTCTTGAGACTCCTTTTGTGAATGAAACTAGAGATGGAAATGGGTTTGGGTATTAATCTTACACATGCAGTGGCCCTCTGGTCACTAATGTCATTATAAAAAATCCCCGTATATGAAATTTTATAGGGTTTGTTAACAAGTATTAGGTCTAGGAGGGTGCTGTGTGTGGTTTTTGGTATTTGGATGGCTAACACCTGAAATAAGCTGTGTGAGGCCATAATCATCACATAGGTCTTTTAAAGGTTTAGAGCAAGGGGAATTCCAATCTAAGTTAAAGTCACCCATAATGATAGATTCGGAGTTAGAGGTTTCTAATATTTTGTGCAGATGAGGTATAATCTTGAGGCTCCCTGAATTCGGTTTGTAACAACTGGTTATGTACAAGGACTCATCGGAAGGTATGGAGACCTCTAGAGTGACACTTTCGAAAACTAAGACCACAAGTTTATCTGACACATAGACTGCAGCCCCATCCCCTCTTGAGTGCCTATCTGCCCTGAACACATTGTAAGCATGGATGTTAATGTCGTGATCGAGGTGGAACTGTGGAGCCATGATTTTGAGATTACTATCACTTCAGGTATGTGTGTAATGCACAGGTTTGTATCATAGCCTGTTTTGAGTAGGCTGCAGGCATTGACATGTACAGTAATAGACTAATGACTTAAAATTGAGCTAAGTCAGAGGGGGCAGCAATGAGTGTAGGAGGTCTAGAATTTAGTACTACATTCCCAGAACATAGCAGTAAGATAAGGAAAAGCTTCTTAGGCCCTTAGCGTTGTGTTCAAATATAGATGGGTACCTGTGAGACCTAATCAGTTTATGTGCATGTGTGCATTATAGGGCAGCACCTGTTTTGTGTGTGTGTGTGTGTGTGTGTTTTGCACTGGCAAGTGCTGCTTGTACTCTTGCCATGTGCTTGCTTCACAGGGTATGTCACAATACACCACAGTAATGCAGCCATGACTACTGCAGTGAACAACTACTGCTGGTGTGTACATTTCTGCACATGTTGCGTCACCCATGTTGCTGCCCGTTGTCACAGGGTATGGGACACTCCAAGGCCTACACTTCTTTACAGCACATGTTGTCTGTGTAGTACCACAGCTGTCCATGTATGTGGTAACAACACACTGCTGGAGTTCTGTGTTATATTGCTAGTGGACATAGTGTGGCATTCTCATTGGAATGCCACTAACACTATACATCTCCTGGTCCTTTAAGTTGGACATTTGTTATTCATACACACAGTGCAGGTAACAAGTGGAAAGGCTAATACAGTAGTTCTTTCTTTTAGCATCAGACCAACAACAGAAGAGGAATACTACTCCAGCAAGGCTTGTTTTGGTCCTGCTGGGGACCTTGCACCATGTTCATGTGTTGCATTCCATAGCGGAGGAGATGTTGCAACTCAGGAGGCAGAATACATATCAGGTAGTGGTTGAACAACCTCCTGCACCCAACACTGCAGAGGTTGATGCTACACTATCAAAGTAGGGCTCCAGTGAAGTTTGACGTTAATGGGATTTGTTTTAGCCACCTAGAGGGTCTCAGACTGCATGAGATATGTGTTCCGTCTTCTACTCAAGGGAGAAGTCTCCCACATTGTTGAGCTTTTATATCCCGGGGTGGTCTTTTTATCACATTTGGGATTTTCCTATAGTTGCTGTTTGGGTACCACCAGCTTTTGGTTTATATGTTTGCTAGGGAGGGACTGGGATTCATTTTGAGTGCATTGCTGTTTATTTGGGGAAGGGGGTTGCCCACAATTCAGCTGGGCTGTGTGATGAAGCTTTATGAGGGTTGCGTTTTATGTATTTTAGGCACTAGGTCATAATGATGAAAATAAGAACAGCGCAGTCAAGGACTGGGCAGTAAAAATGCTGTTGACAACAACAGCACCCATGAAAAATGCTGACTACAAAAATAATGTTAATGGTAGCAGTTTAAAAAACACAGGGATGACCACTACCATGGCGAGGAAACAAAACCACAACTTGTATTTTTAATGGGGAGCTCTGCTTCCTGCTCCCCCCAACGCGGGGGGCTTCACCCCCACACCCCAATATTTAAATAATCAATTCCACAGGGGATGTAACTCAAGGATGGGGAGAAAGTGTGGGGGGTTGGACTGGATTCAGGCATAAAAAAACACTTCGGGAGGGAGGAAAACTGAAGCCACAGATTCAGGAGACCAGGAACAGAACCTGGGTCTCCCAAGCTATACTGCCCAGGCTACTTCTGCCTTAGCCCTCTCCACCACAGGAGCAGCCCGGATAGGTGTCCACACTTTTTGCATTCTTCTCCACTTCCTCCCCTCTTCCTCCCTTGCCTTGACAGCTACAGGGGTAGTGGTTATTACCTTGCGCAATCATACCACTGTCGTTATCAAGACAGATGCCCTTTTTGAAGCACAGTTTTGACAGTGCTATTATTGAAGCGCTTTTTTCACCCAGTACATTTTTTTAGTGTTATCAGGTATGTTTTTGTACAGAAGGTACTAGAGGACACAGCCTATAGCTAGTGGGAGGAAAGTACAGGAGTGATGTGAGGAAGCACTTCTTCACAGACAGGGTGGTGATGCCATGGAAAGAGCTGCTGGAGGCGGTCATGGCATCCAAGACAGTGGGATCTTTCAAAAAAGCCTGGGACAAACACAGATGGAAGATGTGGGGACAGAGAAAAGGAAGGGAAGAGGGAGTGGAAGGGACACAAGAATCAGTGGTGGAATAAAAGTACAAGAACCCAGCACAAATCGGGCAGACAAGATAGGCCTAAATGTCTCCTTCTGCTGGCTACAAGTTATGTTCTTATTAAAGCCTATTTTTTATTCAGTATTTGTGCCTGGCTGGTTTGTATTGGTCCAGAGGTATGCTTGGGTTTGCTGCTTCAGTCAGCTAGCAGTTCATTTGTAAACTTGGGGTGGACTTGTTTGTGCTGTGCCTTGCCTTATGATTTGTGCTGCTCATTGTGCTTTTGGTACTAAGGGTGAAAGAAGTGGGTCAAAACAAACTTTCAGCTTCTCCAGTTGGAAACAGCTACTTTGGCTTCCAGTGCAGTAATTTGCAAAGGGTAAAATGGAGTTCAGTTGAGAGGGACCTTGAGGACAGCAATGAATGTGAATTACTGTTGCTTACTTTTTGCAGGTGCTGTTCGCATGCATCTGCTTTAACTCAATAAAAGTTTATTGAACATAAAGTATACAAAGTTGCTTAGGATAAAGTAGTATATGATATAACAGGAGGTAACATTGTATGTATAACATATTTAAATGGATCACAGTCTGTAGCTTCACTAAGGGCCAAATGGTCTAATTTACAACCTAATACAGTTAAAATCTCATACTGTAGCTTCCCACCTTTAAAGTCTGCAAGCTGACAACATATAAGAGGAAAAATAGCCCTGCCTACGATTTTGGTAATATTGTGAAGGAGCTTCCTAGCTATAGCCTAGGGAATAAAAACCTCCAGAGTACTTAGGTAATTATTGTAAACAGGAAGCATGTAAATTAAATATTGTTCATACCAGAAACAAGTAATTTTTTTTTCAGGAAAAAGAAACAATTAAAGAGCAACTCAACAGTGGTGTGCCTCCCAAACCTTCTCCCATAGAAACAAGCATTTGTCAATGCTGAATTTTGCTTGCTTATGTGTGCTGTTTAGGTATTTGGAAGTGAAAGTACCATGCTTAAGAAGACCACAGAGGACTCTGGGCAGGAGGGTGGGCAACTCTAAAGTCCTGGCAGAGCACCATTGAGCTTGCTCACTCCCCCTCTGTCACTTGCTCATTCTATTTCTCCCGACACTGCAGGCTGCCCTTTTGTACTGGGCTTCTGCTTGCATTGGAGCCTGTGTCTACCCACAAAGAAATCTGCAGCAGTCCTGACAGATCACCATTGAGCTTGCTCACTCCCCCTCTCTCATTCACTCCTTCTATTTCTCCCGGTGCTGCAGGCTG
Organism: Neoceratodus forsteri; assembly: GCA_016271365.2. Taxonomy (NCBI): domain Eukaryota; kingdom Metazoa; phylum Chordata; order Ceratodontiformes; family Ceratodontidae; genus Neoceratodus; species Neoceratodus forsteri. Next base: position 1,054,740,540 of record CM057459.1, read on the forward strand.
TCCTTTTGTAACGGGCCCCTGCATGCATTGACTCCTTTTTCTGCCCAGAAAGAAGTTCACAGCTGTCCCAACAGAGTCCGTTGAGCTCTCTAGCTCCCTCTCTCTCACTCACTCCTTCTATTTCTCCCAGTGCTGCAGGCTGCCCTTTTGTAATGGGCTCCTGCCTGCGCTGGCACCTTTTTCTGCCCACAAAGAAATCCACAGCAGTCTCAATAGAGCTCCGTTGAGCTTGCTCACTCCCCCTCTCTCATTCACTCCTTCTATTTCTCCCGGCGCTGCAGGCTGTCCTTTTGTAATGGGCCCCTGCATGCATTGACACCTTTTTCTGCCAAGAAAGAAGTTCACAGCTGTCCTGACAGAGTCTGTTGCGCTCTCTAGCTCCATCTCTCTCACTCACTCCTATTTCACCCAGCGCTGCAGGCTGCCCTTTTGTACTGGGCTCCAGCCTGCATTGGCACCTTTTTCTGCCCAAAAAGAAATCTGCAGCAGTCCTGACAGAGCTCAGTTGAGCTCATTCACTCCCCCTCTCTCACTCTCTCGATCTTAATCTGTCCCAAACACTGATTTCCCACAGTGACTGCCCTATTCTGCACCAGAAGTGCAAAAACATATTTCAGCTAGGATGTGAAAATTGACAGCTGTACTGTTCATAAGGAAGTGTGAAAAAATGCCAGTGTTGAAAATCTGGCACGAAAATATTGCAAATTTGCAAAGTTACAAGTGTGCGTGTAAACAGTGCAACGCACGTTTGTAATAATCATTTATGGACTTTCATCACCAAATTTTCAACATAGGCATATTAGGACCTCTGCTCATGAACAGTGTCACTGTCATTTTCTTAATCTGTCTGAACACTGATTTCCCACAGTGACAGCGCTATTCTGCGCCAGAAGTGCGAAAACACATTTTGTCCAGGATGTGAAAAATGACAGCTGTACTGTTCATAAGAAAGTGTGAAAAAATGCCAGCATTGAAAATCTGGCATGAAAATATTACAAATCTGCAAAGTTACAAGAGTGCATGGAAACTGCACAATGCACACTTTTAACACAGTCATTTGATGGAGTATCATCATAACAAATTTTCAACATAGGCATTTTAGGATCTCTGCTCAGGAACAGTGTCACTATCATTTTCTTACCCTGATAGTGACCATTCTGATTTCATCTGCAATTTAAACAGACAAGACAATGACAGTTCAAACAGGCCTTAATGCAATTATATGCACATACATTAGCCACTGCTGTAAATTCACTTCCAGCCCCGCCCCAGCTAAACCTCACTCCCTGTCCTTTTAGTCATCTGATAAAGATGAGGCATTCAATTGGGAGTATTGTTTGGAAAGGCTTGAAGAGTTTAGTAGCTTTTTTATATAGTTGGGAGGGATGGCACTAGCTGGCATTCTTTCCCAGAATGATGCATTTTGGTGGTAGATCTTTACAGCTGGTCAGAATGACTCCTGGCTGGCTTTGATTTCTGATATTTCAAGCATAGTGGATAAAAAAAGGAGGGTGCATCTTTGGTGCTACAGGCAGACCCACTGATTCTTAATGTGATGGTATCCTTAGTTGGTGGAGGATACTAATCTTCTGGTAAGGGTACCTAGATGATTAGCTACAGCGGTGATGGCATTCTGTTGAAAGATACCATGGTTATAATGATGTAGTACTAGTAGTACTATATAAATGTAATCATAATCTAGAAAGGGGAATTACCTGATTGAACCAGGGATCATTTTCAATGGGGTCCAAAATCAGTTATACTCAAGTTACAATTGCATAAATACAATAGAGATACATGAAATAAGTCACAAAATACAGCATAAGTAAACAGAGCATTACCAGTTCATAATTAAGAGCCCATAAAGCTTTATAGATAGGTGCTATCCCAACAAAAGGGAGGAAGAGCAACAATAATTTCAGTTACATCTTCAAATGTACAGCAACTAGCATTCATCAGTGAATATATATTTTTTACCAATCCATACATACCAGATAATTATTCGTAAAAAGGTTTTGAGCACATACAACTCATTAGAGAAATGCGTAATAGTAAAGAAGTTTATTTCACAAAACTCCTGACATGTTTCAGACTGATCCCCCAGTCCTTTATCAAAGGTAATGAAAGACAAATGCCAAAGAACACCTGTGGGGCAGCCACAACCATGCAACAAGCCCACAATATACACACTAAATGTAATAATCCCAGACATGCATGACACTCACGCAGAGTCCCCAATACCCCCACAAGCACACAGAAACCACCAGTGCGTCTCAACAAGGCACAACAGGCAAGATGGAGGTGCCTGGAGTGGGCCATGAGGCACCTGAGTGCTCTGACAACAGGGAATATGCTCAGAGGACCTGTCAGTTTGCTCAGTGTTGATCTGGGGAGCAGCATGGTGCTGTGGAGGAAGAGGCAGTGCAGAGGGAACCACCAGACACTGTGCAACATGTGGAGATGAGTGAGGAGGCTGTGCAGGAGGATGGTGATGCCCAGTTACCCGCAGATGCTGGGAAGCCACAGACATGCCTGCATCACTGCATGAGGGGGTCAGTGCAACAGTCTCACCTGTGGTTGATGAACTGGAGGACCAAGAGGATCTAGGATGCCAACAGAGCCCAGTGGACACTGTGGACATGGGTGTGTTCCCAGAGGTGATGGTTCCCCAGGTGGACATTGAAGTGGAGACTACAGCAGTGGATATAGCCAAGGACATTGGGGACATTGGTCATGTCTCTGCACTTGCACTGGAGGACAGTAGTGATGAGAACCAGGTGGCAAGGGTACGTTTTGCCTATGATTTGGCCACATACATATGGCCACTTGCAGGCCATCTAGACCAGCTGTGCAATGATATGGGGGTGCTATTGATCTTTCTGGACAATTACAGTGGCCACAGAGAGGTACAGTTCCATGCACATGTGCTTGCTGTATGTATGTGTGTGTGTAGCTGACATCCACCAACAGTGCCTTCACATGGAATGGTTTGTGGTGTTCTGTTCTCACTTGGATTCTTAGGTTTTGTGTTGACTGTTAGAATGCAATATTGTTAATGCTGTTATATACTGAGGTTTGTTTCATGTTCTAGTGTTGCTGTGTACTCTTTTGTTGGAGTATGTAGGATTATAGCATTTACAGTTAACACTGTATGGTTGTACTACTGGTATTTACTGATGTGTTTTTCATGCTTCTTGTTATTGTTTTTGTTTAATAAATGACTGTTATTCACCCATGTGTTTGTCAGAGTGTCTGTGTACACGTGCGTGTGTGGTACAAATGTCCATTGCAGCTATGGTGTGTGGTATTACTGGTTGGGTACCCGCATATGGGGTGCCATATCTATTTACAATGGCGGTTGCTGTGTTCCCTAGACCGCAGTGTGGGTGGGTGGGTGGCTGGGTACTACTGACATACAGCTATGGTCATTTGTATTAGTAGGCTGGTCCATAGGCGGCAGCCATAGTCGGTCCTCCTTATGCACTACTAATGGCACAGGTATTATGACCACATGTACGGGTATGACAGTACAGTGGGCTCACACTGTTGTAATACATCTGTGTGACATCACCCTAACAACACAGCCAATACACTGTGAAGTCTACCTTGCTATCGTGTAGTCTGTTGTCCTGCTACAAAGCATATGTTGACAGTCCTACCATACCCACAGCCGCAAACAGACAGGTTCCATGCAGTGTCCTGCAACATATCCCAGCAGGGTACTTGTGGCATCCACTCATGGTCATGGTTGTGGTGTGGTTTCCTGCTGAAGGGATCTATTGCCCCAACACTGGGCACCTTTTACAGTGCAGCCCCTGTCTTGTGTGTGACTGTCTGTTGCATACCACACTACAATGGTTAGGCAACAGGTCTGCTTCAGGGATTGCCTATGTGGTGCATTTCTTGCATTGGTAGTGCCAGCAGTGAAGTCCTTTGTGCGATGGGTAATCCCATGCATGGGGGTTTTGCCTGTGTACATGAATGTTACACATTATCAGTCATGTCCATGCACACAGCACAGACTGGAATGGCCCATTGTATCATTGTGATATATAGTGCTACAGACACTCACTTGTTGCACACAACATACTGACAACATTGACACACACTACAGGTGTACCCTCTGATGTGCCATGTTGTGCCAGTGGTGCTTGAGTGCTTCACTTTGGCATGTGCATATAGAAGATACAGCCTGTTGAGGGGGTCCAGTCTGCTGTGTGGCATCTGTGGTTGTTATTACTGTGTTATCATTATATTTTGTAATTAAATGTTTGATCACCTGTACAGCGCTTTGGTTTTTGAAAAGTGCTTAAAAATAAATTTTACTTACTTTACTACTTACTTTCAGTCAAATATTGGCATGCCAATGTATTTAAGCCAAACCACCAAACGCCAAGGTGGGACCCCTTGGTTTGGTCCAGGAGCTGTGTTCTGCTGCACCATGCTGTTCACTGTTGTTCCATGCTGCTCACTACTATGGTGTGCTGTCCAGTGATGTCACATGCTTTCACTGTTAGGGTCACCCCAGGTCCTCTGCTGCTATGCTGTCAGTGCTGCAAGTCATGGGTCTGTGCCCGGTGCCTGCCATGGTTGTGGACTGGGTGTGGTGCCATGCCAGGGGCTCACTGGGTTGTACATGCCTTCCACCCATGTGGCATACCACCACATCTACTATTTGCCTGTGTGTTTACAGCAGGGTCCATCTCAACTGGAATCATTTTTCCTTGTGGGTCAGCACTTGTGTAGAGTGTGTTGCGGTCCGCTCTTTGACCCCTTCCTATTGGTGTGTGCTCCATGCCTGGAACCTCCCTATGTTGTATTCTGGTTCTGGCCACAGACATGCTTCTACTTCGGCTCCTCCGACCCCATTTGGACAGTGTATTGGGTGTTGGCATGGGTTGTTATTCTGCTCCACTATTGGTGGACTCAGCTGGATGTGTGTCCGAGGCTGCAGGCGATGCTGGTCTATGCTTGCTCCTGCTGCATCTGAGCACCACTGGGACATGATCACCTTGCCCATGATGTAGTGCTGGCATGCTGTTGCCTGTTGTGTGGGGTGTCCTGGTGCTCACCAGTGGTGCACCTGTCATGCTGCTCGCCATCACTGTTGCTGCCATCACAGTGGGCTGTGCTGTCTCGTGTTCTACTCCAGGCAGTGCTATGCTCCCATCCATGCCTGTGTGTTCCATAAGCTCCTGTGCCCCATCCCCATCCTCTGTTACTTGCACTGCTACTGTGGTGCTATCTGTGGCAGCAGGTACGTCCATGGCAGTGGCACTGATTGTACCCCGGTGCCTCATGCTGTCCATCCACATTATCCCTATCACTGGGACCATCCTGCACCACTGTGCTGTTTGGCATAACTGCTGGCAACCCCAGTGCCTCCAATATAGTGACTGTACTGTATATGGCATTAGTGTGGTGTTGTGCATTTGTTACTGTGGGGATGACGGTGGTGATGCATGGTGCATCATGCTCCTCAGGGTGCACCTCCACCCTACTGTTGTCGTCCACTATACCGCTGTATCCCTGGACAGGGTTGATTGTTTGCTGGGGACCATTGTGTGGGTGTGTCTCCCCAGGTCCCTGCAGCACTGTTGTGGGATATCCTACCTGCCCATTTGTGTGATGGCCAGGTGCCATCCATCCGGTCCATAGCATCATCACCTATGTGTGTTCCGCAGTGCTATGGCCATTGTGGCCAAGATCTCTCATTGGTGGCTGTCTGCACAGCATCAGTCAGGTCCTTTAGGGTGAGGTGCATGCATGTGGTCTGTAAGCTGGCATTTGTTTTGCACTCCTCCACCGCCTCTCGGATGCCTGCCATCTCAGGGTGTACTGTGTCCTGGATGTCCATCATTGCCTGGCAGTATGCCATGAAGTCATCTTCTGGCTCCTGCGCAGGTGCAGTGTTGTGCTGTTCAGTGGTGTGTGCTAATGCGACTGTCAGTGACAGGCTAGTACCCCCTGCCTCTTCCTCGTGTCCCAGGTACCTGACCTGTATGCTGCTGTGTGTCCCTGTGGCAGGCATGGACAATGGTGTGTCATGTCTGTCGTCAACACAGTCACTGTTGGCTAGGTGTCCTTGCTGACTTGTGCTTGCTGTTACCACCTTGGGGTCCTCACCAGTGTTGTCTAATGACTCACTGAAGTTATCATCGGTATGTGGCTCAAACGTCTTCTGGCCTGCAATGTGGATCTCCCTTTCTGTGCCGAATGTGTGTCCTCTGGCATCCCCTACACCATAGCCTGCAGATGTGACATGGACACATCAACATTCATGGGTTCTGTGTGTGTCATCATGTTGTGTATGGATGCCATGTAGTGGTGGTGCCCAGGTCAGGCCCAGCTACACCAGCCCCACTGGTGGGTGGAGTCCAGTGCCATGGCATGCATTGTTTGTTGTGTGTGTAACTCCTAGGTGGCGCTACCCCAAGGACTACTACCCCTGCCTGCTGGGCAACCAATAGGTTGAGGGGCCTGAGTCTGAAATGGGTGCCTCCACCCAGAGGTCAGGGTTATTAGTGGTCGCACTAGCTTGGGCACAGCCCTCTGGGACATGGTAATCCCCCTCAGTTCCTGCAAGTGGCCCACACAGAATACAACAATGACCTTCACAGTACCCCTCATATGTGTTACCAGTATCCAAACACTTGGCACTTACCACCAGGATTGGTTTCTCCAGCTCGACCCTGGGGACCCCCTGTAAAACAAGGTAAAACAGAGCAAATGGCAGTAACACAATACTTCAAGCATAAACAGGATCCACAGACAGTTTAAAAGGCAGAAAAAGTAGATCTGATTTATCCAGGGTGGTTTGAACAAGAATGGGGCAATCAGGTTAATTAGCTTACTTTCCCTTAAAATCACATAGTTATGCAAGCAGTCAGAGTCCCTAGCACAGTCACACTTCTGGGTACCCCGGTGAATGGAGGGTGGGCTAGCCAGGACCGTTGCCCGGGGTAGGCCGGCATTGCAGCTGGTAGGGGCCCTGTGATGGAAAAAGCACACCTTGCACAACACAATATTTGTAATCCAGAGCTGGAGGGCTCAGTTCATGAAGAAAAAGATAACAAGACAATCAGGTAACACACTATTGATTTAGCTATCTGTTGCAGGGAGCTACCCTGGATATTACTCATGGTACCCAAGACTGGACACAGGATGGACAAAATTGAGACAGCAGATGAACCCTCTGGAGTGCCAGAAGAAGCAGGGCCCATGCATCTGCCAAGGTGTCATTTCTGTTGCGGTGTGGAGAAGGGGGAATGCTCCCCAGGCAGGTCTCTCATTGATGACTCTTCTCTATGCAGCAGGATGATGTGGCAGGACCCTCATGGCAAGGCCTAGCTGCATGGAGCTAACAGCAGATTTAGTCTGTTTTGTGCTGGATATAGTTTCCAGCAGTCAACACACAGTTCACACAAAAGGGGACTTAAACCATGACCCCCATTCAGTACACAGCACATCTATGTGTAAGGAAGCACTACTGTACCAGGCAACTGCTCCCTTGTCAAGATCACAAAGCCACTGCTCAACCCAGGAGCTCAGTAGTAGCTGGTATTCCTGATAGGCCGATCGTGTTCAGCAAAAATCTTCGGTCTTCTGCACGTTAAGCCTGGTCCCAATGTAGTAGCTTGCTTAAAAGCACACAGCTTGGATTTAGTCCAAAACAATTCTTTCTCTCTGTCTCTCCTCTCAGGGTAACAGCATACGTGCAGGCCCTAAATTGAGCCTCTCCACAATTCTCCCATTCGAACTATGCTGTTTACTGCTCGACTATCACGAGCTGCTCCTCTCTCATCTCCCAGCTCAGATCTGGCTTGCCAGCAGTCAGCTTATGGTGTGTCCCCCAGATCCAACCAGTTTGGTTGGCCGGCACAACTGACAATCACACAAGAGCTCCCCTCTCAATCATAAAAGGTGCCAACAATACAGAACTACAAATCCCATGGGTTTGGGTCCATGCAGCCCCTACGAACAAACTCCATTTTAGAGTCCCCCAGTACTGATTGGTCTAATTCAGCATTTCGGGACCAAAATGGTGGACACTGATGTAAACCCCTTGCTGCAAAGAAGGCAGGTTAGAACCAACTGCATTATCATTAATACTCTAAGCTATGTCCAGCAAATAGTTACATCTTTCAGCTGAACTCCCTCTGCACAACAAGCGATGGCAGAAACGGAGCAATTAGCAGGCAGTCTGGGTAGGACCCTAGCATGAAAACACTCAGTCCCCTTCCCAGATTAATTATTACTGCAGACAGGCAGCTCTTAAAGTGACATTACATGGAAGCCACACAGGCACTCACTGGTAATACATTCAAACAGCTATGGCGCCGAACACCAACCAGGCAGTGAGCACTTAGGCAAGCTCATGGATGACTTTTCAGGAACCACTATTGTTGGGGGGGGGGTTACATGTGCAATTCATACCTGACACACTGTTGCACTGAAATATGTCCAGTTGTGTGTCCCCCTCAATGGTGCGGGCCCAGATATATGCAGCCATGAGCTCCTCGTGGTGACTAAGCGGCACTACTTGGCTGGGGCTACCACCCCTTCCAGTGCTGCTTCACTGGTAGTGTGCCAGCTTTGCCTTTGCCTGCTGCTTGAAGTCATTGTACTGCTTTTGGAGCTTGCAGGAACTACGTCTGCAGGCAGCCAGTGCATTTACCTTGGTGGCCACGGCATCCCAAACCTGCTTGTGACTGGCCCTCAGCTCCCTGTCACCTCCCCTAGACAGTAGCAGCTCTGCCTGTTGGGTGGTGGGCTACTGTTAGGTGTTGCTTTTACTGCACTAGGGGTGTTGCCCTGCCTCACTGCCTTTGTACATCACATACCTGCCTGTGCACCTCCTCAATGAGGATGTCAGTCTCACCATCAGTGAAGTTCCACTTCTGTTTGTGTTTTTCACCACCCTGACCACTGCTTTTTCCTTGTATCACTGCCATCTCTGGTCTCTGTTGTTCCATGCATCCAGGTGTAGTGTGCGATGTCTGTGCATGGTGCACACCTTTTTATGACACACTGTGCATCCTGCATCACATGTTGCTGTTTCCTCCATGCAACATAGTCTTTCTGAACATGGCGCACCGTGTTCAGTGCACAGGGACTTGGCACACAGTGCATTCTGTGCACCTTATGCCAGCCTAATTGGCTTTTGTGAATTGGGCTCATTAGCTCAGGGATCATATGGCAACAGTACTGGTAAAAGATTACAGAAAGGGTTTTAAATCCCAGTCATTCAATCCCACGGGTTTGAGACTGTTTAATTTAAAAATCCAATAGGTATCACATGAAAGAAAACCCTTCAACCTATCACCTCCCCATTTCTTGTTTTCATTGTGCTCTAATGCCCATAAAACATAGAGCTCTGAGATCACTCACTATTATGTTCGATTTGAAAGTGCAATCCTTCTGTGGTCTCTGAATTCATATTTCTTATAGAGCGGACATGCTCTAAAATCTGTTATCTCAGTGAACGAATAGTATGACCCATGTAGGTTTTCTGGTGGTCACCCCATAACACATAGACTACAAATTTTGTTGAAGAATTCATACATTCTTGAAATTCTACCATTTTCTGTAAATGTGGTAGCCTAAATGACTTCACTTCTATGCATTACTGACATGCATTACAATTACCAGGTTTATACATTACTGTGAGTCTATCTGGTAGCCAGGAAGAGTATTCAGGTCTAGCCACTGTCTGTTTAAATGAGCTACTTACCAGATAATCTCTTAGAATTTTTACCCACATAAGTGAAATTCTTAGTCTCTCCTCTGCTGCCATGCTAAGGTTATCACCCTTTAAAATGGGCCAATATTTGTAAATGGTATTTCCCACTTTCCTAGCCATAGGACTGTACTCCGATACAACCTCGCTCATGATGTCTTAATATTTATGAACTTGAGAATGTAATCTGGGAGCCTTTGTAGTAAGCTATTGTATATATGTCATGACAAATGCACTTTCTTTCTGTCCACTACAGCAATGCAGCACACTTCTTAGTACAGTCAGCTAAGGTATTGATCCTTGGTGACATCCAGGGAGAAGTGAGCAAACTTGCTGTATATAATATCCAGTTTAGCTAGATATTCCTGGAACCCCCTCACTGTATACTATGTCTCGATACTCAAACAGTGGGATTTTTACTGCTTAGATTATTTGCTTTCAAGCACTATTAGGAATACATTTTTGTGCTTGTGCAGAAGGAACATGTTCACATTCAAATTATTCAATAGCATATGAATTTGGACATCCCACTTGTATTGGGAGTCCAGCCAGACTCCAAAGAATTTGTAGAGCTCCAATAATTTAAGGCTTCATCCCTCAACTGTTTCTGTATCCAAACTAATTTAATGTAATGCCCTGTTATGTCTGCTCTTAAAGGGCATAATCTGTTGTTTACATTTAAAACCAGTCGGTGAGAATAGAAATAGCCTTGCAGGAAATGAAAATTATGTTGTAATTTAATTTGAATTGCATTAGTCAATATGCCCTCTGCATATAGTGCAGTGTCATCTGCATACAGATTATGTCATTCACCTCTAGGGACCTCTAGCTACCTATAGAAACCATGTGTTGCCTGTTTATTATAGAGTTATGAAACCAGAACAGGGCAGAATTAGATTGACCCATCAATTTTCATTTGTTAAGAAGTACAGTATATTATGCTTTAGGATGATGAACTGTTTTGATAGATCTATAAATATATTCCCCATCATAAGTTTCTTATCCAATAACCACTGTATGTCAGTAGTGTCTTTAATAAGGTTAGTAGAGGTGTTATGTTTAGCCCAAATGCTAGACTCATAAATATTACAAAGATTAGTGGACTGTGAGAGAGATTTAATTGGATTCTATGGCAGTTTTTCAAATATTTTAGAGACATCAGATAAAAGTGACATTGGTCTAGAGTTATTTATATTCCACTTATTACCATTTCTATGGCTGTATTTGGCAGAACCTGCAGCCATCTTGCTATGTCCACTGAGAAAATGGGGTACCGAAGAGCAGAACTTTTTGGAGTTGCATTACACTTCCGTAACTCCAAAAGTGCTCCGCTCATTCAATATAGTTGAATGGCTCAAACCCCACCCCCACCCATGAGCACACTACTTTTCATGCTGTCTCTGGTAACACCCACAGAGGTCACAGCAGAACAAGGCACAGTCTGCCATGTGCAAGATGGCCACTGAGCTGTAGTGGGCATGTGCACCTACTTGTGAATGTGCAATACAGTTCATGAGGCAAGATTCTGAGAGGTTTGTTTCTTCATCACCAGGGTCCTGCACTGCATTCAAAGTTCAGCAGCTGAATTACTCGACATGTATTCTTTGGAAATTAGATTAGTGAAAAAGCTAAAATTCCAGGCATGCAATTTAAGTGTAGCAGCATGATTCTAACATCTAGCACTAGCATATGGCTGGTCCAGTCTATTGACATTCATTACAAGGCTTGATGTTTCTACTTGGTCTCAAAATATGCAAGGGCATTGTACACCACATAGGATAGTGGGAGTTATAGTTCCCTCATCCAATTTTAGCCTTCTGAGATACTGGTATGTTTTCTGTTGAGCTGCTGGATGAACATTATATCTTTCAAGAGCAGCTGGAGGGTGAAGTATGCTGCTGTTTGCAGACAGCATGGATCTTACATTGAAATGGCAGGATTTTCCACAGAGTCTGACTCTGAAGCAGCTGACCAGCGCAGGTTTCAGGGTGCCAGGAGAACAACAGCACCATGCAGGACTGGCGCTCACCCAAGCCCATCTCAGGTCATTTAATCAGGTGGTGACAGTGGGGCTGTGATGGGCCGTGCAGGTGAGTGTTGACAGTGTAATGAATACACATGGCTAGGATGTGTTCCAGCAGAACTGGCTCCCCAGAAATAGAAATTACAAAAGCTCAGCTTCCACAGACAGTAGTATGTGCAAGTTTTGCAGGGCCATGACAATAACTATATTTTTATGAGTGGCAAAAAGCTGCATTAATGCTCTAGTTAGGGATAAAGTCACAAAAGTAGGGAAATGTGGTGATAGGGTTTTCAAAGCTAACACCCCACACCCACACTGCACACACTAATATGTTTCAGGGGTGTACCTTGGGGTCATCAGCCCTAATGTTCACCCTTTTCTCCTATGCTGTACCCATCTCAGCTTATTTACTTATGGAGTGGGGTGAACGTTGGGGCCGATGACCCAAAGGCCCCCCCCCCAACACCTATTGGTGTGTATAGGGTGGGTGTGGGATGTTAGCTTTGAAAACCCTAACACCATATTTACATACTTTTGTGGCTTTATTCCTAACTAGAGCATTAACACAGTTTTTTACAATTTCTTTCCTTACTTTTTGAGATAGTATAATAGTATATTTGTTTGCCAATTGGAGCACAGGGCACTCCCATCCCTCCATAGATGCATATATGTATGTAGCTATGGAAGCACATGGGCCTCCAGGCTCTGCACTTCCATTTATAAGACAACAGTGACCAAATTGTCAGCACAGCCATCTTATTATCCTGCCTCATATACCCAGTGCAGATAATTTTCAAATCCCCACCAAAATGTAATTCTGTGGAACTGCAATGCCATTCTGCACCAAAGTTTCAAAAACACATTTTTTTGGCCAGAATTTGAAAACTGACAGACATATATGAAGTGGGGTAATAATATGGCTATGTTGAAAATCTGGGGTTAAAATATTGAACATTTCTAAAGTTACAACCGTGCATAGCAAAGTTGCAATGAAAGGTCATACTGTAACTTTTGCATTTTTTCTTATTAATTTTTTTTTGTAGATTCTTTTTACTTGCTCCTGTGGACCAGGGCATCTCTCAGAAGTGCTCTCTCAACCATCACCTCTACTCCCCACCTGAGATCATCTTCATCTGGGAATGAGATTACTCAGCTCCCCCTTCATAAGACATTCCAGCCCCCCCAGGGGAGCGCCCATCCCCACCTGCCTGGTGGCCTTTCTGCAATTAGAGGGTTGGTCCTGGTCGGGGTCCTTCAGAGAGATGGTGGAGGGATGGTCTAGTGTTGTGGATATGGGCTATGCTCCAGAAGCCTTCATCACCTCCCTGGTCCTCCAGGGTACTTTTCAGTATGGTTCTCAGCACAGACATGCAATGTTGTCCGGGCACTGATGTGCTGATGTCCATTGATGCATCACCCCTTAGTTATGGCACCACTTCCATGCAAGGCCCCTGATATCCATCAGGGGCTGCTAAGGAGTATTGCAGGTCCCATAGCCCACCCCAGGAAGGGAGAACAGTCCTCTGGATACTCAATCCCTTACCCCTCCTGCCGACCACCGGCAGCCTGAGTCTTTTCCCAAAACCTGGGTCACTGGCATGGCACGCGGCATGGCATCCAGCACCTCAAACATCAGCACCACCAGGCTGGCCATTTTTTTCATATTTTGAACCCAAATTTTAAACATAGTCTTCTTATGACCTCACCTCATAAACACCGTAGCTGAAACCTTTCAAATCCATCATAGCTTATCACAGGTGTGAAAACATGTTTTGGACAGGATGTAAAAAATGACAGCTATACTGTTCATGAGGTGGTGTGAAAAATTGGCTATGTTGAAAATTTGAAGTAAAAATATTGAAAATTGCCAAAGTTATGCATGTGCGTAGAAACATTTCAATGAAGGTGTATAACTCAGCCATTTTTACAAATTTGTGCACCAAATTTTCAACATGGCCTTTCTGAAACCCAATCTCATGAACATTGGTGCTGAAATTTCATTATTTGGTCCAGAAAGGTGATCTCGCGAAATGATCATGAAATCACCTTCCAGGACTGATTAACAAAATGACAGTGACAGTGTTCATTAGGTAGGGTCCCAAAAATGCTATTTTGAAAATTTGGTGGAAAAAAGTCCAAAAAATGACAAAGATATGAACATAAGTTCAAAATGCCATTGAAATACATTATACAGCACTTACCTTGATTACTCAGTTCACAGTTCGGCTTTGAATATTGCAGATGTGTTCCGGCTCACAGAAGGTGGTCTCCTGTGGTATGTATAGGGTAAGAGGGTGTGTGGAGTGGTGGGTGCTCAGTGAGAGGGCTGGGATGGGGAAGGAGACAACGGGGATGACGAGGGACAATTTTCTTTTTTTCAGGTTAAAAAAATATTGGGGGACTGTTTTCTTTTTGCAGGACAAATATATTAATATTTGGTGACACTGGGAGTGGGCTTCCCTGTGTCTCATACTACTGGGAAGGGGGCTTGTAATGCTGACATTGGAACTGGGCAACCCAATGTATGCAAATATGAACAGAATGGGCCAAGGGGGGGACATCTGACACCTGTGTGGGGCACCCCAGTGCCAGAACTAAATAAATATTTAGGGACACTGGGGGTGGACTATCCAGTGTTACGTACTGCTGGGATGACCTTGTAATGCCAACACAGGATTGGTCCCCTAATGTTGGCACTGTAAATGAAACAATGGACTGCATGGTGGAGGGATTATTAAATAAAATTTCATGGATGGTGATCGGAGGTTGGGGGGGGGTGTCACCAGACACCAGGGACACTGATTGGTGGGAGGGTGCTACTAGACACCAGGGAAAAAGGGCAGCTCACAGTTAGCGCTGCAGCTGGCAGCATGACTTCAGCTACGGCTGAAGAAGTCAAGAAATTCCAGGTATTCTTATACAGAGAACACCAGGGAAGTGTTCCTCTTACTAACCTGGGCGCATAGGATTTTGGGTGCCCAGAAAAGGCACTTGTGAACATAATTTTGAAAAACAAACATCAAAATCTAACTAAACATGTCCTGTTTAGCTGGGTTCTAATGTTTAACACAGTCCCAGCATTTTTATTTATTTTCCATGCTTGCAAGTTTGTAGAAATAATCAACAAGATGGCACAGCACAAAAAGGAATATAGGTCCAGACGGAATAACCTAAGACTAATCAATATCACTGAGGGGTTTGAAGGTAAAGGTGACCCCACGCAATACTTTGAAAAACTCATTACAAATGCAATGGGACTAAAGTTTCCTGAGGATAAAATTACACTAGATTGAGCTCATAGATCAGGACCATACACCTGTAATTCACACAATGCAATGTATCAACATGCACTATCTAGGCCAGTTTATATCATAGTCCTTCATTATCAGGATTGGGAGAGAGTACTTCAAAAAGCTAGACAGGAGAAAGGTTTGCAGGCAGAAGGCATGAAGTTCTCTGTTTATCCAGATTTTAGCTCTGAAACTGTTCAGTCAAGAAGCAGTTTTAACAAGGCTATTGTAATATTAAAAAAAAGGAGATTCATTTCTCCATGTTACCACCAGCAAAATTTAGATTCTTCTGGCATGGCAAAATGCAGTACTTCATGGACCATAGCAAAGCAGAACATTTTTTGAAGATGCAATTTGATGATAACCCATTAATGCAGTCCCAGCCCTTAATCAGTCAAAGGAATGATGGACAAAATATGAATCCAGATACAACATGATAGATCTTGAACATTTTCAAAATAAGAGGGACTTAGGTTCATGAAGTTATTTAAAAGTTGTTTAAGATTTAGTAACATGGGTAACATTGGTCAAAGACATATTAAATACCCTCTAATAGTAGGGAAAAAAGTGCAAAAGGGGAAGATTGAAAGTATTGCAGAAAGGAAATAAAAGAAAAGTCTAATGAAGGGGCAAAGAGAAGGGGGGAGAAAAAAAGAAAGTAAAGGAAAATGACAAAATGATCTATTTTCTCTTCTCAAAATGTTTTTATTTTGTCAGGGGGTTGGTGTATATATATGGTGATGCTCAGCATTATAAAATAAAAAAGATTTGGAGAGAGTAACTCAGAGCATTCAGCACACTAGAACGCTATTCCTCATTCATGGTTATCAAGATATGCAAAAGAAGGGAGACACCTAGGTCACCTATTGGGGAAAAAAATAATAATGAAAAGTAGATATAGATTTTATTTATAACCAATTGTAATAGATAGGCTAGTCGGGGGGGGATTAGACACACTTTGGTGGGTGAAGGGAAACATTTAAAATATTGCAGAAAGACAGGCAGGATGCGGTACAAAATGTAACTATACAAGAAGCCACACTATTTAAACAAATATATTGTATCTTAGTATGTAAAGCACCCCTGGGGATGTTGAAAATTATGAAGATTTCTCAAAGATATATGAGAAGGAATGTTATTGTTTTTTTTTCCCTTTTTTAAAAAAAATTAGCCTTTTATTGATTATTATCAATTACAACAGGACATGACACTGGTCCAAATGAAAAGTTTACAACATTACATGACATACAGTACAAGGATAACAGTGACATGTCCCCCTTCCCTCCACCCACCTCCCTCTACCTAAGCTCTCCCACTTACTACCCCCCAAAAAAAATTCTACCATGCTCCCTTCCCCCCTTACCACCCCACCTCAGCTTAGATGTCTTTAGAACAATCCATACAGGAATCAAGGGGCAACACAAAGAATAGCATTGTACTGATTTGTACTAAAAGGGGTATTCATATGTATACAATAAGGAGATGTACTATCCTGGGATTCCCTAAACTAAGTGAACACCAGTTTGAAGCATGTAAATTGTATGCATACCAGCCCACATTTTTTATATCTGGAAGAAGAGTACCCCAGAATTATTTTGAACTGCTCCACATTCAAATTAAACAAAAGGTCTTGAAGTCACTCTGTATAAGTGAGCTTTAGTGCATCAATTCAGTGCCTTAATACAAGCTTCTTCAAAGTCATTACAATCATTGCTATATGATATCTACGCACTCTAACCTTGACCTTGGAGTAGTCCCCAATAAGGTATATTTCTGGTGTAAAGAGGTCTTCCAGACCTAACAAAGGATCAGCTTTATCCTGAATTTCTACCCAAAGGTTCTGAACAGGGGGGCAGTCCCAAAAAATATGCCTGAGAGAAACTTCTCCCTGATTATATCTGTTACAGAGCGGAGTAGGGGTCTTACCAATCTTGAAATGTTTTAGGGGCGTCCAATATAAATTATGTAAAAATTTAAATTGTGTAAGATGCAATCTGTCTTGGGATATATAAAGGTAAGTCTCCTCCCAAATCTTATTCCAGTTAATGTTAGGGTCTGGGAATTGACCAGCCCAGTATTTGGGGGCATTCTCCTGGTTAGTAGGAGAAAAATCTAAAAAAGGAACCATACACCAGGGCAATTGTATGAGGAAGATGTACTACTTCTACCATGGAGCTGAAAAAATCATAGAACTTGTCCTCTGTGAAAAGTTGTCTATTGAGTTGGCCTAATAGATCAGATATTTGGAACATCTTGAAAATCTGTCCTAAACCTAGTGAGTAATTATTAACAACAGTAGAGACAGGAATAAGTTTCCTCAACGGGTCTAGAAAATCCTTAATCTTTATGTTCTGGAACTGGGGAATCTATGATTTAGGAATCTTTCTGCCACCTATTTTAAAATTTGGATTATTCATCAAAGGTTGGTTCCAGTCTTGGGTATGTTTATATTTTAAAAACACACATAACTGAGTATGGACTCTTACCGAAATCCCTATAGGAAAACAGGAAATATTTAATGGTAAATTTTTAACTGTGCTGTATAGTAACGTTGATATGGATAAATGCTCCATAGCTAACATTCTATTCTCCAGTATTAACCATTGTGGTACATATGGCTGTCGGGATAACATTTCTTCACTGGGCATCAACTTCATATATTTAGACATCTGACTGGCCCAATAATAGACCCCAATATGTGGCAGTCTCAAACCACCCTTGGTCTTGGTTGCCATCAATTTTAAATAAGCTCTTCTCGGGGGTTTAGCAGCCCAGATAAAGGAAGAAATAATGGAGTGGACTTTCCTGAACCAACAAATGGGTAGCCAGACATTAAGCATATTTAGCAGGTAGAATATCCTAGGCAGGATATTCATTTTAACTATATTGATGTGCTCCCAAAGAGAAATAGAGAGAGGTGACTATCTAGAACAATCTTGCTGAATAACATGGAGAGTATCATCAAAGTTAAGTTTTTTCATCAGGGAGTCTGATTTAGTAAGATAAATGCCTAGGTAGTTCAAGAATTTAGGGGTCCCACTGAAACCCCAAGTGTGAAATGTCGGTTTTCAATACTCTGTAATTTAAAGGAAAAACCATGCTCTTGTCCAAATTCATTTTATAATTAGAATAAGAACAAAATTCTGAAATAATTTGCAGAGTGGCCTTAAACGCCACAACAGGATTAATGGAATGTAACAAAATATCATCTGCATAAGCAGACAGTTTAAAATCAAAACCATACATAGAGATTCTGGGGATCAAGGAGGAATCCCAAAGTTTAAGGAGTAAAGGTTCTAAATAGATATTAAAAAGGAGTGGAGATAGTGGACACCCTTGATGCGTTCCCGAATGGAGAAGGAATCTCTCTGAAAAAACTCCATTACAGTAAATACGGGTCTTGGAATTCCTGTAGAAAAAGGCAACCCAATCAATATATACCTTTGGGAACCCAAATCTGCCCATTGTGGAGAACAGGAAATCTCAATTTACCCTATCAAAAGCTTTCTCTTCGTCTAGGGCAACAACCCAGCTGGAACCTCCAAGTCCCTACACGCGGAGAAAATATGTGATAGTTTCCTCAAGTGATCCAAGGAACTCTTACCTTTCATGAAGCCTACCTGATCCAAATGGATTATGGAGGGCAAAACCACCGCCAATCTATTTGCTAACAGTTTGGCTATAATTATCATATCATAATTTAATAGGGAGATAGGCCTATAGTTAGTGACCATTTCTGGATCCCTACCCGATTTATGTAAAACAATGATATGGGCTTCTAGAAAACTGTTATCCATTTCTTTTCCCTCCAGGAATCACTTATACAACCAATTTAACCAGAAAGTTAATTGGTTCTTGAAGGATTTGTAAAAATTGGGAGAAAACCCATCAGGCCCCGGAGCTTTATCAGAAGGAAGAGCTCCCGCTATGTTTTCCACTTCTGCCTCAGTTATAGGAACCACTAACCCTAATTTCTGTTCTTCCAATAATCGTGGCAATGGGAGGGCATCCAAATAACTATCTAGATTTTGTTTCTCAGGAGGATTAGACATTAGGCAGTAGAGGTCTTGGTAGTAAGTAACAAACTCCTGGGCTATTCTTTTAGAGTTTACCTGTATCTTGTTATCCTGCCTGGAATGAATACCTTTAATAATTCTGGAGGCTTCCTGAGATTTCAACCATAGATCCAACAGCTTGCCAGATTTTTACTCTTGATCCACATAATTAATTTTAGTGCATATTATAGCATACTCAGCTTTGCCAAATAGAAGGGAGCTATATTGGGCCCTTAAGCCCATTAATTTGATTCTATCATCTTCTGGGATGGAAGGTGATAACCCCTTTTCTAGTTGACGAATCTGGTTTAATAAAGTAAGAGCTTTTTGTTGTTTAGCTTTTTTCTTATAGGAAGCTATTTTAATCATTTCCCCATGTATAACGCACTTCAGGGTACACCATTCCAGATCGATTCTGCCTGTCGAGCCAAGATTAAATTCAGTATATTGGTCAATCACCTTCAAAATATCCTTAATAACTGCCTTTTCACGCAATAGTTGATTGTTCATCTTCCAATTGGTTTCTTTGGGAATGTTGGGGGTCAAATTTATTGAGCACCAAACTACAGCGTGGTCTGAGATAACTCCCAATTCTATGGCACTATCGATGAGCCCGGGTAAAAAACTATGACTAAGTAAGAAATAATTGATTCTAGTAGAGGTTCCATGGACAGCCAAGTGGAATGTATATTCCTTCAAAGAGGGATGTAACACCCTCCAGGGATCAATCAATCCCAACTGGTCAGATAGGTCCCAGAGATCTCTCTGTGCTGGGGAAAGGCCAGATCTTTTAATTCCTGACCTATCCTGATCTGGAGTGAAGGGCAAATTCCAGTCCCCTCCTATAATCAGAATAAAGGAAACATAGGGAAGTAGGTCCATAAGTAATTTAGAGGAGAAAGCCGGAGAATCAGTATTGGGACCATATATACAGCATAACACCACATCTGTGCGGTCCAATAAACCCTTCAAAATTAAATATCTACCTCCTGGATCTTGTATACACAGCTCAGAAGTAAAGGGTACATTACAGGAAAATAGTATGGCTACCCCTCTACTTTGAGTACTGTCTCCTGCATTAAACACTTGCCCTATAAATTGCCTTCTAAGAAGCGAGCCCTCTGAAAATAATAAAAGAGTTTCTTGTAGAAATATGACTACCCCTCTTAAACAATTAACCTGCTTCAATATCTGATAGCGTTTAACTTTTTTCCTTCTGCCCCTAACATTCCATGTAAGCAATTTTATACTACTCACCATCTGATATTACCTGTATCCTAGAAATATACATCAGTATGCAGGAACAGCCACCCATCATTAATGACATCAAGCTGTGGTCACCCACCGCCTCCCCAATACTCACATTTTAATCCCATTAGAAAAACAAAGCATAACCTAAAAAGCTGTGGAGTAAATCCTTGAAACACACATTTTTGTTCAACTTTGATTATACTAAAGAGCAAAAATAAAATAAAAAGTACTGCCCCTCCCACCACTCTAACAGTCTCCAGGTATGTGATAAACAGAAATAACAATCACCGCTCCCCCAACTCACTCGTGCTATTACCCAAAATTGAACTACTTTAACACTAGATCCTAACCTTAGAATGCTATAGCAACTAAACGTAAAATAATAAGTATTATAATATCTTCTACCAATTAGAGAAACAGCTTATTTTATCTGTAATCTGTCATGATTCTTCTTAGGTCTAAGCATTACCAGATATGTGGACAGTTTAATCACAGACAAGTGTAGACAGTTTCAGGAACAAACATAAATTTCCCATGTAGGGGTGGCCCCATGTGTCCATAATAAGTATAACTTCTTAACCAAATCAATCCTGGATTTTGCCAGGCTAGAACTTAAATCCTGAAAACTTAAATTGCTTAGTCCCCTACTCTGCAGTACAACTAAACAGAAAAATCCCCTGTGAGCATTTACATCGCTAAGAGTCTGACTTCATGTTGTCAGATATACAATCAGATTAAGCACGGACAAGTTTAAACAGTTTTAGGAGCAAACACAAATTTCTTATGTAGTTGTGACCCAATGTGTCCATAATAGGTATAACTATTTAACAAAATCAGTCCTGGATTTTGCAGACTAATACTTAAATCCTGAAAATTAAATTGCCTAGTCCTCTACTTCGTAATACTACTGAAAAAAAATATCCCCTATAAGCGTTAACATCACTAGGAGTCGGTCTTTGTACAGCCATATAATAAAATATACAAATTAGCCTTGTAAAACTTTTGCCGGGAAATTCACTAGATGATCTTGTCTTCTCTCCACTTCAGGTCCATTACTGAACTGAAACAAACCATTTACAAGAACTCAAAAGACTACTAACAGCTCATAGAAACATAGAAACATAGAAGTTGATGGCAGATAAGGACCTCAAGGCCCATCCAGTCTGCCCATTACCCCAGCTCAACAGCTAATAATATTTTAGCAGAAAAAGACATGATTTAAATTCCTCCTGAGTCAGTGATCCTTGAACATATTCAGGAATGCGGCTCTCAGTGTGGTTTCCGTGAACTTTGGGTCTTCCAAGCTGGTCCAGGCACCTTCTATCAAGACTTAAAACTTTGAGGAGTAGAGCATCTTAAACTTTATCCCTGCCAAGATAAGCTTATTCATGAGGGGATGAAATAAGGCTCTGCATTGCCTAACTGAAACCAGAAGATCTTGAGTCACTCATAGTTGAGTTTCTCCCAATTTAACTTGATCCAGGCTCTGAATCTTAGACATAAAATGCTGCTTTTCTAAGAAATTCAGGATGTGGGCAATTAAAGGTCTGGGGAGCACCTTCTTTAGGAGTAGGTCACAGAGAGTGGTGAGCTCTTTCAATCAAGTAAGAAGCTCCATACGGAGAGGGACCTGCCAGCTTAGCAACTAGTTTTTGCACAAAGAGAACTGCATCCTCTCCCTCTTCTTTCTCAGGTAGACTTATGAGGACAATATTATTGCGCCTACTGTGCCCTCCAAATCTTCAGCTTTAGATTCAAACCGAGCCATCTTCTGTCTAATCTGCACCAATTCTGGATCTATTCTCTCTAGGTGTTTTTCTAGAGACATAATATGCACTTCATTGTCGCTTACTTTTGCCAAGACATTTTCCATCGCTGTAGACATAGATTTAAATTCCAAAGTTAGCGAGCGGAGTTCCTCCCAAAATGGTTTAAACTCCAGTAAAAACCTTTCTACAGTTAGGACATTTGGGTCTGGCATTGGAGAGGTACGTTCATCTGAGGTAGCCTGTGGCCTTGTTTTTTTGCTGGGCTTTTCCGGCGTTGTAGCAGGCGTGCATTTCGGCAGTGCCTGCCTCATCTCTGCATCCATATTAAATCAACAAACTGCAGAAATGTATTGTAGAGCTGTTCCACTCTAGAAATAGGCTTGTTTTACATAAAGTTGAAGTAAAAGTAGCAAAGTTTAATTAAATTAAGACACAGAGCGAGTGGGAGACATATGGAGAGCTGCTACTCGTAATCCTGCATCACGTGATCTCGTTTTTTGTTTTTTCTTTACAGATCTAAATGGCTAATCACTTAAAAATAATAACTTGGTATGTCAAGAGTATGAGAGATAGAGGGAAAGGGAAAAAGTATTCAACTACATTAATAACAAAGCAGCTAATGTTTTAATGGTACAAGAGTCACACTTAGTAGAAGCCGATTTTCAATGTTATGCTAATAAATGGGGACGTGGTATAAAAGCATAATTTCTCTCAAATTTGAGAGGGGTGGCTATTTTTATAAGAGAAATTCAGGCATCACAGTAATTAAAGAAAGCATACACCCTAACGTCCGATTTATATTTTGTGAGATTTCGGTAAACAGTATGACATTAACATTATTAAACATATATGGACCCAATGAGCACTAACCAGAATTTTATACACAACTTTTCTAACTGCTGCAACCTATAAATCACCAATTATCATAGGAGGTGACTTCAACCTGGTTTCAAACCCAAAGTTATATAGCTCTAATATTATGGTTTCACAAATTCAAACTGCAGCAAAAAGAATCTTACAGTTTATGAATGACTTAGGCTTAATAGATCCATGACACCATACCTTTCACACCCAAAAATAATATTCCTTTTTCTCACTGGTGCATCAAACATATTCAAGAATAGATTTCTTTTTAATCTCAGAAACACTATTATACCAGGGTACAAAATGTGAATATAGAGCAATACATATTTCAGACCATGCTCCAGTCATCTTGACAGTACAGATTAAAAAAAAATCAACATAACTACTTCAGAATTAATAATCTTTTATGGGTCGCACCTGAAAATAGGCACTTGGCTGTCTAGTGTGCTTACCCAGTTAACAAAAGCAAATTAATTAATTAATTAATTAATTAAAGATACAGGGTTTATTATTAAAATCACTAAAGAGATTGAGGTATTTTTCTCCATAAATATATATGAGTAGGTAGTAGCTACAATGATATGGGATGCATTCAAGGCCTATATTACAGGCATAACCATTTCATATAGTGTTAATAAAATTAAAGACAAGACAGAAATAAAATTAACACTAGAAAATACAATATTGCAGAAAGAAAACCTATTCAATATCAATAAAGTTATCAGGACATTACAAAAAGTACTACAGCTTAAAAAAACAATATAATAAAATTACTACTACAGAAGCAGAACAACAACTAATAAACACTAGATCTAAATAGTATGCACTAGGAGACAAACAAGATAAAATTTTAAGTTGGCAATTAAAAAAAAGAAAAGAAAAACAAAGTAATTACTAACATAAGGGATGAAATGGGAATATTAAAATCTGACTCAATGGACATAAATAAAGTATTTGAACTTTATTATAAAAAAAAAACTGCATACCTCAGAATCATCTATGGAAACTTTTAACACAGAAGAATATTTACAAAATACAGAGGATCCTTCAATTAATTCCATACATAGGAACTCATTAGATCAAGAGATTACATTATTAGAAATTCAGACTGCAATCAAATCCTTAGCCCCAGGAAAATCGCCAGGCCCAGATGGGATTACAATTGATTTTTATAAGTAATTTATTAATCTAATAAGCCATCATCTAAAAATACTATATGATTATAAGATGCAAAATCAAATATTGAATCAATCAGCGTTAAAAGCAACAATACTTCTATTTTTTTTAAAAGATAAAGATCCCACTCTTACTGCCTCCTATTGCTCTATTTCACTCATAAATACAGATTGTAAAATTCTAACTAAGATTTTAGCAAACAGACTTAATAAAATTATTTTGGATATAATGTACACTGATCAAAATTGATTTATTTTAAATAGGCAACTAAAAACAAATGTTAGAAAAATGCTTAATTTGATTGATAAAATCAAAGAAGAAGACTTTTCAATAGTATCACTTGACACTGAACAGGTGTTTGATAGGGTGGAATGAGGATACATTGAAATTCTCATTAAAATAATGAATTTTGGACCAAGATTTCAATCATGGATAGGTTTACTTTATAACAATATTACAGCCAGAATTAAAACAAATAATGAACTCTCTGGAATCATTGCCCTTCAATGAGGGGTAAGACAGGTCTGCCCCCATCCCTCCTTATATTTGCACTGGTCATAGAACCCTTAGCAATTACAATCAGAAAAAATTCCAAAATTAAAGGTTTAAAAGTGGGTCAAGAAGACCATAAAATTAGTCTTCATACAGATGATGCATTAATTTACACGGACAATTTAAACAAAATTTATGAAGAACTTAATTCCACACCAGATTTAATTGGGAATCACTCAGGGTATAAAATTAATTGGAAGAAAACTGAATTACTTGAGGCAAAATATCACTCAGATCCCTTTAACATCACTTTTAATTCAAGAATTAAAAAAAGTTGTGAAACTGAAATATTTAGGTGTATTATTAGATAATAATAATGAACAAATGTATCTAAATAATTTTGCATCCCTAATGAACAAAACCTAAGAACAGCTGGATAAATGTGAGTCATTACCTTTAACACTAATAGGTAGAGTAAATGTAATAAAAATAAATACATTACCAACATTTTTATTTTTATTTCAGACATTGCTGATACTCATGAATAATATTTTTTTCATAAAAATGGAGAAAATAATTAAAAAAAATATAATGGAAAGGTAAAAGGCCAAGGCTAAAGATAGAAATATTCTATCTTCATAAAAACAAAGGGGGACTATCTTTATCTAATTTCTATTTGTATTATCTTGCAGCTAATCTCTCAATTATATATATGGATGGTGTCAACAAGAAAATTACCAGGCAAACTGCCAAATTGAACTAACTCAAACTCCATTTAGGTTTATAAAACATATTTTATATTTTGGTACCTCCCGAATAAAGATTAGTTAGATTCTATCAACTACTCAAACAACATGTAAAATATGGGATATTATTATGAGTAAATTTTTTCAACCAAATCTGATATCACCAAATACTCTCACAGTTCTAAATAGGGGATTTTTACCCTCAGTGGATGAAAAAATATTTAAAGTATGGTACCTAAATGGATTAACAGAGGTTGATCTTACGTGTGATGATGCTGGCTTGCTACCTTTTAATGAAATTAAGCAGCAATATAATATTTCGAATCACCATTTCTTTAGATATTTGCAACTAAAAAACTATTTGGAAAAAAAACAGATTATTATATATTAAACCACTGTTAAATGAAGTGGAAGCCCAGTTAATGATAAATAACAAAACAAAATTAATATAAAAAATACTGTATATGTGATATTACAAAATAAATCAGGCAACTCCTTAAATATAGTAAAACAAAAATGGGAAGATAAACACCAATCCCAAATTTCAGACACAAATCGGGCACAAATCATTAGTTTTAAGGCTACAGGATTATTGTCCACAAGACTGATTCAGATTTACTTCAATATAATGCATAGAACATACTATACACCCCATAAACTAAATTTAATGAACCCAAACTATCATAATATTTGCCCTAGATGTAAAAATAATAATGCTAAACTAGAACATATGTTTATTCTTTGTGATAAAATAAATGGTTTCTGGCTGAAACTTATTGACACAATTTATAAAATTACATGTTTGAAGCTTAAAAAATATGTTGAATGTTCATTTCTAACTATGGGGCATATATTTGATATTACTAATAACAGCCAACAAAGCTTAATAATGTTGTCAGTTATCAACACCCATAAGTGCCTACTAATGAAATAGGAAGACCCATACCCACCATAATATGAAATGTGGCTAAACCTTATGATTGATGTGTATAAGATAGAAAAGATGCACTATTGTTTACAGGATAACTATATGAAATTTGATAATATATGGAAACCATCTGGAAATGTTTTATCTTCAAGAAATATTTTAGATAAGTTAATTGCTAGAGAACTAATTTTTTATTTCTTCACTTAATTATTTATTTTGTTGTTGTTTGTGTTTTCTTTCTTCCATTTTATTATGTTTATTCTCCTCCATAAGAAAGATATTTCAAACCATGTTCTAAATGTTAATCATCTTATATTTACTACAGTACAAAAAAACCCAATGTTTCACATTATGTACTGCATATGCCTGCACTGTGTACATGTAGTCTTTTATTCTTTTTCTTTTTGCTTCAATAAAAAAAAAGAAAAAGCTGCACACCATGAGACCTGGGGGGCACTGAACCATGGCACCATGTCTCCAGTGCTGCAGTGTGCCGATGCCTTTGCCACTCCACCATGGGAGTGGCTCGACCAGGTACCATGCTGGCAGCCACTTAAGCATTCCCCCATCTGAGTGTACCATGACAGGGATAGTGATTGTTCCTGAAAGCTGTAAAATCCCTGTCACTGTACACAGTTTAATACTATCTGCAGTGGGGTTTTTTTCACTGCACTGTTCAGGCAGTAACATATTGACCTAGCACCGATGAGGAGAGACCAAGATATACCTTGACACCCTTCACTGGTTGTTCTGGGCATCATTCAGAATAGGAAGAAGAGAGTCCCTGGAGTCATTGTGAACAGATTGATAGAGGGGTTTTTACTCTGATTGCCTTCCTCCAGTGGTATTAAACATGCAGTGACATTGGAGGCATGCTGTCAATGCCACCAATCCCAGCACTTGCTAAGGCATCAGGCACATCATTTCCTACCCACTCTAGAAGTCAAGCTATTGCCAACAACCAGTGTTGGAATTGCAGGAGTGCTTGCCAGGGCTCAGCCCCCAGCTCTGAAGTGAGCTCTAGTGGCTTATATGTCACTGTCATTTACTTAGAAGGGGAAGAGGGCTCAATTTAAAGATGGCACCCCTATGGATCTCCCTAGCTCCCAAAGCTCATAAGGTGTAATTCCAACACTTCTGACAACCTTCAACCACCCACCACGGAGGGGAGCAATCCATTGTACACTCAGTATTCCTCCCTTGGCTGGCACACAAGCATTCCAAACTCAATCCTGAACCCATGCCATCAGTAGTGCAGGTGGTAGAACTGCTGTGCTGGTAGACTGGCCTAAATTAGATGCATCTTAGTTGGGTTTTTGTAGCAGACTTGTGTGAGTGGTGTTTGGACTTTGGACTCATATTGTCCTGGGCTCTGGTGCAGTGTCTGGTGACAATAGTTCCCTCTCTTTTTCATCTGCATTTTTCCTCTGTCCCACACCATGATAATCAGGGTGCCATGGCTGCACCTTTCCTATGGCATTTGCCATTACATGTGAAGGTAGCCATTCCTCTGCATGCCAGGCTGATGTTAGTACCATTGCATGATTGCCTTTCAGGGAGTGTGTGGATGCTTGCAGAGCTGAATACATCACCTCTGTAGTGTATGTGTTTTTTTTGTGGGGTTTGGGCAGGAACAGATTCTCCTAGGATGCAATGCATCCCACTAGGCTGGCTCAAAATACAGCATTTAGATCAGTAGTATTTGTTAGTCCCAGTACATACTTTTTTTTTGTCTCAGTAGTAATGTTTTCCTGATAAACATATCAAGATACCCATTTTTCTTTTTTGTTTCATATCATTCCTGAACCATTCTTGCTCCATGGTATGTCCTCCGTAAAATCAATACATATCTTGGTGCAGTGTTGTGCTGTTTATCATCAGACAAATGTGGTAACACCACCCTAATATATCCACATTAAGAAGCTAGCATGAACATTCAGCAGGTAACATCAAAAAGAAGAGATTTTTTATAAAATTGCAACTGGCAGCCATCTTTAATGAACTGAGTAATTATTTGCAAAATACGCTATAAAAGCTGTTGTAAAATTATCCAAACAAAAAATACACTGACAATGAATCTTAGGATGTCATAAATACATTTTTTGCTAAAAAAACAAACAAAAAAACTACATGCTGAAGTTTTTTGCTAACAAGTACTGCTGTTTTATTTGCAGAGATAGTCCATAGTTCTCTTCATGAGGGTCACATGCCAACAACCCTGAAGAGGGCTGTTGGAAGGCTGTTCTTTAAGAAGCTGAAGTTTGATCTGGATTGTATCATCAAATGATTGGCTGGCTGTCTTTAATCTTCTATTTATTGGGAAGTTGGTGGATAAAGTAATTGCAAAGCAGTTGCAGGGTCACTTAATCATATGATTTGGTTGATCTATTCCAGTCCAGTGTTGGACCTTGACA
The DNA here is from genome assembly GCA_016271365.2 of Neoceratodus forsteri. Taxonomy (NCBI): domain Eukaryota; kingdom Metazoa; phylum Chordata; order Ceratodontiformes; family Ceratodontidae; genus Neoceratodus; species Neoceratodus forsteri. Next base: position 1,054,769,287 of record CM057459.1, read on the forward strand.
AAGTACTTGGACAGTGCTGCTCTGTGTACCTGATTACCTGGCAACCTGGGATGAAGGTCATCTACTGTACCCTTATTGATACAAGTAGATGTGCTGTCTGCAAACTCACCAAGGCATTTGACACAAAAGTACACCCTAGCCTACTTGACAAGCTTACAAAGGCTGCCCTCTCTGACTTCTTGTTTAGATGGCTTTGCTTCTACATATCTGACCGATGACATTCGTTTTTTGTAAGTGACGCCCCCCAATCCCGTTGATTCAGAAATTCCCTAAAGCTTGGTCCTGGGCCCCACTTTGTTCTTGATTTCCCTCCATGACCATAACAAGGGCTGTATATCTACACACATTGACATGCTCACAGACGATACAGTGCTTTTCATCAGTGGACCTTTGGCCACAGAGCTAGAATCCCTTTTCCATTGAGAGTTTGTTACTGTGTAAACACTTTTTTCTGAATAAACCAACTCAAAAGGAATGTTAAAAAAGTCTCCATGACCATTGGCAGTAGACAGACGTTGGTCAGGCTCCACTTTTCATCAGTTTTAAAAACTCTGTGAGGAAGTAGCCTCCTTTAAATACTTTGCAGTCTTTCAACATCTTGATTTTTCCACTCATGTTATTGCCTTATTCATAACAGGCTCCTCCCTAGTCATAAACTGTATCAGAACAAATCTTTTGCACCCCCCCCATCCAGGAGATGAAAGTTTTCACAATGATCTATTTAGCATTTGACTATGGGGATGTGGTGCTCAGTGCTACTCCTAACTGCACTCTGGATCCACTTTTCAATTCATTTTGACATTTATTCCTAAACTGTTCAGTCTGTAACCAAAAAAATACATAAACAGTTGAGCCAACACACCAGGCTGGTGCAGTCAACAAATCTGGAGATCAATAAGACTGAAAAGCAGCAGACAATGGCATACATCTGCAGGAAAAGATTTCAGGTAACTAAATAATACATTCATTGGGCAAAGCACCAAATGGGTGTCAAAGGCAGTGGTGACAGACTCTCCCTGCATTTCACCTACCACTAAGGCCTCATGTGGAGGCTAAAGCATTTGTGGTAGATGAAACGTAGTCAGAGTCTGTCTCTTTTTTTAGACCTTTTTGATGATTTGATCAGTAAATTTATTATTTTGTTACCTGAAATTATTATTGTGTGTGTGTGCCCCAAATGTCTGTATTTCTAACCACCATCATTCCCTATACATTGACTTGTCTCATTCCTTGAAAGGCAGGCACCTCTCCCATGTGCCTTCTTCATCTCTTGATTCTGGATGAGCCCCATCCTGAGCTACCTCTCCTTTCTCTTCATTCCTTTTCCCCTCCACCTACTGAGGCATTCTTATATAAGCTAATTTCTCCTCTCCCCCACACAATCTCAGCTGAGCTGGCTCACTTCTCTTCCAGGTCCCCCATCTCTGGAATATCCTGCCCTTCTCTCTTCCTACTCCTCTTTCTCTTCTTAAGTTTTGCTTCATGAATTCACTGCACATTCCTGCTCCACAATGTGTCTTTGCCCATCTGATCTTCCAAATCTGTAATGCCTATCCCTTCTACTTAGTGATTCTCTATACTCTGAGCACTCCCCTTAGTTCTGCCTTGCCCCTTGTATTCGGTGATTGTCAGCACCCTGAGTTCTCTTCCTCAGTACTGCCTTACCCCTCTTGTGCTCCATGATACTCTGCACCCTGAACACTCCCCTTAGTACTGCCTAGACTCTTGTGTTCAGTTTTTCTCTGCACCCAAAGTCAAATAAAAGAGTTCCTCTGAAATCCTGGTGCTTATGCGTAGACCTATGCACAATCAAGAAAAGAAATGCACAGTACTAATGCAGATTCCAAAGATATTTTTTATTCAAACACTCACGGGCCAGCACTCTTGGATTTCATTGACAAAGTGGCATAAGCACTGGATGCCAGGGAGTTGACGGGTGAGGTGTTCATCGATTTGTCCAAAGCATTTGATCTAGTGGACCATGAAGTACTATTTGTCAGTCTTGAAATTATTAAAATGGCCCATGGTTTGATAAATTGGTTTAAATCATACCTGAACCAAAGGGGTCAGAGAGTGGCAATAAATGACCAACTATCTGATTTAGACCATTTAACAAAGAGTGTTGCCCGGGGTTCAGTCCTGGGGCCATTACTCTTTTTGATCTATGTGAATGATTTACTAGATCACATGCAAAATTTCCAGTTCAGATTATCTGCTGATGACACTATGCTACTGGCATCCAACAGGACTCACAAATCCATGTTAACTAAATTGCAGACCAAGTCTGACATACTCAAGGACTGGTTTTGCAACTTGAGACTAGTATTAAGTTCCAAAAAAATCCATGTAATGTACTTTTAGAAAAAAAAACTAAGTGAAAAAGCATCTCAAAATACCCCAAAATGTGAAATATTAACTGGGGATGGACAAAAACCTGCCATTACAAACAAATATAAATATACTGGAATTGAGTTAGTCAGTGTGCTGACATTTGAAGCTCACATTGGTAATATAGCTTAAAACGTAAGTGCTAGAATAGGTGCACTGAGAAGGTCATCATCTACAGTTACCCTTCCCCCCCGATGTGAAATATGATTGCAGTACAACTCGTTATGCCAGTCCTGGAGTATGGCAACTCAGGCTGTAGATTTGTGGGGAAAAAATATATTGGACAAAGTCAATCATTCTTATAACAGACTTTTAAGATTCGTATTGGACCGTCCATTTAAAAATCATCACTGTCTTATGTTTCATCAGTTAGAGTGGGATAGTTTGTCTCTCTCTGACTGAAGAAACAATGTATGCATGATATTAGTGTATAATGTGAAAAATGGCTGGATTAGGGGTAATTTATCTCTTGAATTTGAAACAGTTGAACAGAGATATAGGTTAAGGGACATAAAGCATTGAGGACTTCCGATTCCAAAAGTAAGAACAAAATATGGCCATATGATTTTTCAATATAATGCTGCTAAATTATGGAGGGATACACTCCTTCCATTGAGGAATTTGCCCAAGATTAGTTCTTTTAAAACAACCATTAATAAAAACTATTTGGAAGTATGTACCTGTACTTAGAATATTCTGGTACTAATAGTAATTGTACTTATGAATAATATGTATGTAATATGTGTACTGTTTATTAAGTGACTGTTTAATGTTAATGTGACCTATTATATGTATATCAGTATTGTATGTGTGTCTTGGACTGCATGTATTATATATTTTGAAATAGGGTGTTTCTGTTAGTGATTACGTGTTGTTCTTTAGGTGAATGTTATTTATCATGTGTATATCAGTATGGAATAAAGTATGATTGTTTATACAGGACAGCTGTGTAAATAGGCCCTATGAGCCTTAGCTTTAACTAACTCACAGACAGATCACATTAGTGGTGATACTAAAAGCCCCAGGGTTTCAGCTTCATTAAGGGAATGGACGATATCTACTGCCTAACTCCTTTTATACGTACAAAAGTGCTAAGTGCAGTAAATAAAGCAACAGCAACATATGTGAGATAAAGAAAATGCAAATGTTGACATTGACAAATAAATATTAGTTTGGTAAATCCTTCCCTAATTAATTAAAACACATCATTATTTGCAATGTCTATTACCAGTGCAAGCAAAAGAAGGAACATTTTCATAATTTAGCTCCCCTGTCACACCACGTACCATCAGTGTACTTGTGCCATGGTGCATCTTTGTTCTCAAAAGGGGGTGTGATCCTCTGCACCCAAGCTTTCAATCTTAGTACTGCCTTGCCCCCTTGTGCACAGCAATGTTTTCAATCAGTTACTATGAATATTGTTTTACTACATGAGCTCAGGAACTCTTGCCATTATGCTGGTACTTTTTGAATCTGGGCAAACAGCAGTGCAGGCCAATGCACATGTATGAAAGGGAAACACCAAGGGGCAGGGATGACCCCACCTGTGACACTGTATGCACTGTGGCACCACCACATCCCACACCATGGCATGCGAAGCACATATGTGGAAGGATGCTAACATGGCAGGCACTGTTGTAGGCACTGTCACAGAATGCCCTTGGGTGCTGTGACATGCAGTGGGATTGCATGGCCACTGCACAGCCATGAGGGCTGCTGGAAGTTGCACACAGATGATACAATGCACAGTGCCACTGATGTACAGCATGGGGACAGTGCACAGAGAACCAGCTGCATGCATGCTTGCAATGGCACAGGCACCCCACCAGCAATGCACAACAGCCACCAATGGGTGAACCTGCATGGAAACACCTGCCGTGACACACATGGTGTACATGCGGGACACATGCACCAGCCCACCCCCATGAGGACACCCCCACACTTGGGATGTGTTGCCTGTGGCTCCAGCCAACACCCTTCATACCACCCCACACACCACCCACAGACCATGAGACAGTAACCACATGGGTGTCAGGTAGAAATGTCTCTAATGAACAACTATCAAAACAGTACAGATTATGGCAGCATCATCACAAATCAAAACAGAAACAAGAAAGAACAACACAAATTATGCCTGCAATGTGCAGAAAACATACTGAGCCTCACAACCAGTCCACAGCATAACACCCCCATGCAGGGGCCACACAGTCAGTGGGGAACTTTGCTAAATATGGCACCACAAGTGGAGCATGTCCCCTAGGCATCCCTGTCCTGGCTGTCTTCTGTGTTGCTGGAGATGCTGTCATCATCACAGCTGAGTGGCAGTAGTACAAGGTAGCGTATGGGTCCCCTGTAGCACTGTAATGGAAACATCATACAGTGTCAAGCTGCACGGAATGTGGACAGATCTCTGTCAAGCTTTGCAAAGGGCACAAATGGGGCATAAAAAGATACATGGAACTTACCATCGAGGGCACCACCACTTGCCATACCACACATCTGTTAGATTTATAATGCACCTTTTCACCATCCACACTCATTGACAAGTATCCAGGGTTCTTCACTAGCCTTCATCTGCAACAGTGATTGGGGTTCCACATGTTACATGCTGCCACCTCAGGCAGCTCCACCCTGCTGAATTCAAGTCTGTGCGGCAGGCTGAGGTAATACTGTGCAGGACAAGAAAGGAAAAGTATGGTTAGCATCATGGATAGTAGCCACCCCACCTCATTTCCCATATCACAACCTGCAGGTGTGGTACTTACCCTTTCATAGCCCTGCATCCACCACAGGGTACCACTGACATGGTGGTCGGTGTAGTTGTCCTCTGACAACCTGCATAGACATTTTGGGTACTGACCAACTGGTACAGTCTGTGTAGCTGCCATTTCACCTCACTCTGCTTTGCAGTCATCTCCAGCACAGCATGGGGCAGTCTGTGTCTATGCTTCACCTGCACAGGTAAGGGCATCGCTCACATGACAAACACCACACCCACTTAAAGGTACAGCTTATCCATTAGGTAGGGAAATGGGCAGACTGGGTGGGCCAAGTGGTCCTTATCTGCTGTCAAATTCTATGTTTCTATGTTTCTGTGGAAGATAAAGGGAATGCAGTGGTATTTGTACGGGGAGACTGGAAATGGTATCAGAGCAGGAGGATGTGTTCCGAACTACTGTTGAATGTGCACATGGTCAAAGTAGAGATGGACCAGTTGAGGCATGTGGAACCACGGCCAAGAGTCTTCCAACAATGGCTGGATGCAGCCACGCTGAGGGACTCACACTGCATTGTGAGAGTCAGGTTTCCATGGGCCATGATCTCACAGCTATGTGACATGGTCTACAATGACATTGCCCAACTATCACGGCAGTACATAATGATGACAGTGGAGGCCATGGTGTTATGAGCCATGTTATACTATGCTACAGGTTCATTCCAGTGGGTAACTGGCAATGCCATGAGTGTATGCAAGTCCTCTGTGTCTCGGGCAGTGGCACAGGTGATGGATACCCTGATCACACATGTGCAGGACCACATCATGTTCCCGAAGGCAAAGGATGATGTCCATGCCATGAAGCAGGAATTCTATACCATGCACAGTATGCCAAATGTCTATAGCACACATATTGCCATACTGACACCTTCCGTTCATAAGGAGGCATACAGGAACAGAAAGGGGTTCCACAGTGTCAGCTGTCGGGTGATGTGTGACACAGCTGGATGTTTCATGAATGTGTGTGTGCTAGGTACACAGGATCATGCCACAACATGAACATACTAGACACCTCCTGCCTTGGTGCCATGCTACGCACTGGATGCCTGGACAGCTGGCTGTTAGGTGAGTATAGAGTTAACACAGTGTGTGTCACTGTGAAACATACCTCTGTATGCATGTCACATCTAATGTGCTATGTCCCCTGCACAGGTGACAGCAGATACCCACTTTGCCAGTATCTGATGACACCAATCCTGGTACCAAACACTGTAGCAGAGGAGGCGTACAACCATGCCCACAACAAGACATGGAACATTGTAGAGAGAACCATCTGCCTATTGAATATGTGGTCCTGCTGCCTGGGTCATACCAGGGGACAGTCATGTTGTCTCTGGGAAGGGCCTGCAAGGTGTCACCACATGTGCCATGCTCCATAATATGGCAATACATTGCAATGTGCCCATGCTGGAGTACCACCAGCAGGACTCACCTCCCAAGGCAGTGGTAGAGGAGTCATGCCATAGCCAGAAGATGTTACGTGGCCATGCAGCATGAGCTGCAGTTGAACAAGGCACATTCCAGCATTACTAGGTTACCAGGGAAAGTCCGCTGGACAGATGAACATGTGCCATGTGCAATGTCACCATACTGCATGTGTTCACATCATGTGGGCTTCCTTGTATGAGACTGTTATGGACATGTATGCATCATAGCATGCGTGTGTCACACCTGCCATGGGTGGAGGATGCTCGATGATGTTGCCCCTCACTGAGTGAACTGGGTCGGGGTGGGGGGTGTACCCTCATGTGGGCATGCATCTCCAGCATGACTACCAGTGCAGTTTATGACATTGGCTGCACTGGTATGCGGGGGAGATGGCATGTCTGGTGACATGCAGTAGTGACTGTGGAATTGATGCTGCACTGGGCGATGACACTGTACCACACAGCTTCGACTGTGTGGCAACACATGGCATGTGGAATGTGGGAAGTGGGCCAGGGTCAGATCTGTGGTGTCACAATATGTGTGGGATGAGTGCAGGGTCATATGTGTGATCACACCTTGATTATGCTTTACATGTGTGCTGTGTGGTGGTTGTGTTGTGTCTCTGGACTTGTGGCTTGTTTGGCTTCAGCTGCAGGCATTCCAAGAACCATGTACTGCGTCTCTGGACAGGTGCATGTGGATGGTTCACTCCATGATGGCACCTGCTGGCCTGTGACTGATCCAAGACCTGGTCCTCCAATACATCCTAGTCTGCTGGCATGTGGCTGTCAACGTTGCCATGTATGTCTCCCTGTGTACCTTTCATGTCAGCGTCAGCAACATCCGCCCTGTGTGTTTCAGTGGGCTGCATGTCTGCCATACCTGCATCCTGTGGCATGTCTTCCTGTGTGCTTTTAATGTCACACAGCTATGTGTCCACATCCTGTTCTGGGAATGCCTTGCCAGAGGGCATCTTTGTGTGGGCATGTGCCATGTATGTCAGTGTGAGGGCAGACCATCCATGTGGCACATGCTGTCTGCTAGGAGCTCCACATTCCTCTTATGTTTGTTGGCCAGCTGGTTAATACTATACCTCATATACTGCACCTCTCCCATCAGGGACACCAACACCTCTCTATTTCAGTGCTGTGCCTCAATCTTGTCCAGTGCCAGCTGCCACAGCTCCCTATACTGTGCCTTCATGTAGGCATGGTGGTGCATAGATCAGGTGGGTCCTGGTGGCCATGATAAGGTTCCTTCATCGCCATTATCCACGGGGTATGGGGTGCCATTCCTCTCCTGGCCCTGCATTCTAGGCTTGTACTTTCAGGTCCAGTCAATGTGGTGCTGGTGCACGGCTCCTCCCAAACAGCCATGGCCAACAATTATAAGTTGTGGTGTGTAGTACACTGTGGCATGCTGAGATGGTGGCAGTCTGATGACTCAAGCTAGGAAGCTGTGTTGGGGACCAATAACTTTTAAACACAATCAGCTTTTAACTTTTCTGCCTGGGCACTGCTTGACATTTGGCACTGTCCAGCACAGGACTTAACCCCCCTCTGAAACCTGACCATCTAGCTAGCTAAATAGGAACTCAATGTTCATACAAATAGGTCTGGCATTCACCACCTCCTTGAAGAAAAGACACCAGATGAATGGATAGTTACAATGTCTTTTTATTAGACAAAACACACATCACACCAAACAAATGACCTGCCTGATGCATTTTGGATCCATGATCCTTTATCAAAGGCTGGATAATGACACACAATCAATGATTTATATAGTCAGTAAAACATGATGACACCTTGTTCTTTAATGTCCGGTCTTGCCCTTTTCAAATAAAAAAAATGTCCAATCTTCTCCTCTTCCACTAGAGGTTCTTATGATGTTATACTGTGTACTTTATTTCTACACTCTTTTTTACCTTCCACATTGTGTGTCTGCACGCATGTCTATTTTTTTTATATAGCAATCTAACAATTATGAAGACAGCATCTCAACAATGATTTAATCAATCATTTGTCTTACCCCTGGTTTTAAACCATTAGTTTTTTTCTCTTTTTGCATTTATGGTATAATAAAATAGATATTCTATGTTCTGAATGTTTTTAATATACAGTAGTTCATCCTATCACTTTGAAATGTTATGATGCATCATTAAAACTTTATGTTTTGCTGACTATTTAAATCATTGATTGTGTGTCATTAGCCAGCCTTTGATAAAGGATTGAGGATCTGAAATGCATCAGGCAGGCCATTTGTTTGCTGTGATGTTTGTTTTGTCTAATGAAAAGACAATGTAACTGTGCATTTATTGGGTCTCTTTTACTCAAGGAGGTGATGAGTGCCCAACCTGTAATTAAAGGTCAGAAGGGACTCTAGGTCCTTCATGCCCACCCCTGAGAGGCAGTCTGAGTAACATAGTAATTTATGGTCTGAAGGGAATCTAGGTCCTTCATGTCCACCCCTGCATCATACGCAAGAATTAATAACTTATGCTGTTCAAACATTCTAATTTGCAGTGATTCAATATCCACTCTACTATCCAGAGTAGACTGAGATTCCTTTTGTAATCCAGTTGTTCAGGACCTGAACAAGTTGGGCAATTAGTCAGGCTCCATTGTTTGTGAAAGCCGTTAAGATCCCTTCTAGTGCTCTTAAAACAGTATAGCAGTCATGTAGCTACAATTTTATTGTTCGACAATGAGCCATTACACTACAGTTACAATACATATAAATATTTGCCTTAAAAAAAGAACAACTATATATATATATATATATAAAGTCTAATCTCACATATGCTTCATACATTATTAAATACATCATAGAGTTAAAAACAGATAATATTCCATAAATATTTAAAGATTTGCTATTAGTATCTCTGAAATATTTATGTTCCTATTACTTTCAATCAATCCCACTTTATTAATGTTTGTATGTTTTCTTAATTCTTGCTGCATTTGCAAAAAAAAAAAATTGCCAATGCTTTAATCATTTCTGGATCTTCTGAGCACATGGGAATTTGTGTAAGGAGAACTCTCTCCATATCCATTTGATCAATTGAATGAACCTGGAATATAGGTTTCATATTAATCTTTCTAATTTTTCTATATCTAGTATAGTCCCACAATATATGCAGGAAGTCTTCCCTGCCACCTGCTTCACATTCACAATCAGTGGAAAGGACTTTATTATATCTTGCTACTAACACATTACTGTCAAAGTTTTAAAATTTATATCTTATAAAACATTTCTTAAATTCTTATCTGTAAGTTCCTCAAGATAATACTGAAAATGAAAATTGTTTCTACAATTCTCTGCAAACCATGGGGAATAAGCAGACTTTTTAGTATATCTTCCAGATCCCTTACCCTCCAAAGAGTGATTACCTTATCTAAAATATATGTCTTGTATTGTGTGCTTAACATTATGTTTTGTTCTATATATTTTTTCAGGAAATTCAAATAGTATCTGTCTAGTAGTACATATATATAGTGTGAAGTCATCCAGCTTTATAGCAGCCTCTATTAAACAAATCATTTTTTTCTAACACGTATTTTGTGACTATTCTCATGTCTTGAAGCCTAGTCAAATGAAGACAATAATTCAATTTTTTTTATATCAAAGCTAGCATTAATGTTACTTATGCCTGTTTCTACCCTCATACAATGAGCTGGGAAAGACTGTGATTGTCCCATTGTTCTTCTTAATACTTTATGTATGGACACCATTAAACCATCCTTTTGATTGGTATCCCATACCTCTGCAGCGTATAGAATTTGAGCCAAATATTTTGCTCTAATGGCTTCAAGAAGTGGCTTCAAAGACATGCCTCCATATGAATAGTTAAATTTATTCAAGGCAAAAGCTGTTTTCTTTGCCGTAGATGCAACCTTTTCCCTATGTTTACTCCAGAGACTATTTATTGAAAAGGCAACTCCCAAATATATATATATATCATTGTAATAGAAATATTTTGCATTCCAATCTTCCACTGCCCTGTTGCTCTTTTACTGCCAAAACCAGAAATATTTGTTTTAGAAATATTTATTTGTAGTTTAAGTTCTTATGTTTTAGTCTCCAAAAGATCTATTTTAGTTTGTAAACCTTTTTTGGTTGGGGAAAATAAAACAATATTGTCTGCAAATGCCATTGCAACACAATTTTCATTAGCTATTTTTGGGGAATCTGACTTGAGATAAATCAAAATCTGCTAGCATATTATCTATATAAATAGAAAAAAGGGTTGGGGCCAATACACAAACTTGTCTTACTCCTCTTGTAATATAAAATGGTTATGTTAACTGACCACTTACACCTGTTCTTACTCTAGCCCAAGAATTCATATAAAGGTTACTTATGATATGGATCAATTTTTTATCAATACCTTTTTTTTGACATTACTTTTCCACAATATTTGTCTAGTCACCATATCAAATGCGGATTTAAAGTCAACATACAATACATAGAGATTTTGTTTTCTCAAGAGGGTATATTTCTCTAATAAGTACAAAAAAATAAAACAGTTGTCTATAGTGCTATAATCCCTCCTAAATTCTGCCTGTACTTTATTTAATCCACCAGTCCTTTCTAATTCTCCTTGAAGATTTTGTAATATAATTGTTGAAAAAATCTTCAAAGAAATATCAAGAAGACTTACTGACCTGTACATGGCTGAATCCTGGAAACTGCACTTTTTATGTATGGGAACAATAATAGTCCTTGCCAAAAATATGGGATATATGGGTCCCTGATTATTTTATTAAAAATTATCAGAGACAAATCAGTCCATATATTTACACTAGACAAAAACACTTCTATAGGTATATTATCTGGTCCTGGTGCTTTATTATGTCTCATGTTCCTTAGGGCCATGTAAATTTCTTGTCTAGTTACCACTGTATCATTACCGGCAGAATTTGTCTGGTTTAATAAATGTTCTTCAGCATTGTAAATTTGAGTAAAATGTCCTAACCATTATTCTTCATGAATATATGAATCCAGGTAAGATGTAGCTCCACTTGTACCCATAGCCACTAAAGTCGAAAAAGTTTTATCATCTCTTTTACAGATGCACTCTAGCATTTCCCTCCATTTATCATGGAAGTATTGTTGTTTTTTATTTTTTAGAAATTGTTTATACATTTTTCTTTGCTGATTCAACAAGTTAAAATCCTTCCTGTTTTTGGAATATCGTATGGCTCTAGCCTTCCCTGTAAGTACTGCTTTTCATTGTTTACATTCTGCTTCAAACCATCCACCCTTACTCGTGTTTATAGCTCTTTTCCTTATCACTTGCTTATAAAAACTGTCTCTTACTAAGTTACCTGTGAGCATATTTCTTGAGCTGTTTGATGATATTGATAGTTTTCCAATATATTATTTAACTGTGAATCGCTTTGCTCCCTAATTTTAGTCTCTAACTCAATATTCCAATTGAGACATTTTTTATATCTCACTTCCTGTAAGCCTTGTTCCATATAGAATCCATCTCTGTCTTCTCTAGTTGTTTTCAAATTACCCCATAGTTGAACAGGTAGTGGTCACTTTCTAGGTGAACTGGTATTTTTAAAGTTTGCCACTTTCTGATATTTCCATACCACAAGGCTAGGTCCAATAGAAACATACCCGTACTCTTTATGTACATGCAATTCCCTTCCATATCCCCTTCCAATCTACCATTTAAAGGATAAAAATCATGATTTTTTAAATATTTCTATTAAGGTTCCTCCTGATTCATTCATTTTTGTATTCATAGAGGATGTTGGGATATTTTTGAACATTAAATTGTACATTGAATTGTTTAAGATACCATCAAATTTGACTGTTCTAGCATGTAAGTCCTCCAAAATTAGTATATCGGTTTGAGAAAATTGAAGTTTAAGATCTGTCAGTGTATTATCCAGGACCTTCCAGATACTTTCTTTATAATATTTTGATTGCCTGGGGGGATATAAATATTTAACATTATTACAGATGAAGCTTCATGTTCTAACATTACTATAATATAATTTTGTTCAATATTAAGAATGATATGTTTTAAGAATGACCCAACTTTAATATAGGTTAAAAGTCCCCCAGATGTTCTTCCTGTTCTTTTCTACTTTATTCCTGGTGAATTAATCATTTCATATCCATTTAGGGATATATTTTCAGCTTGTCCATGCCATGTTTCCTGTATGCATAATATATGTGCTGTTTCAATAAACTCTATCCAGTCACTGTCACTCCATTTGTTTGAGATGCCTGCAATATTTCATGATATATTAAAAAGGCCCTTTCCTAGAAGGGGCTCAGTTTCTAGTTCTAGAAAATTCTCCTCAGTGGGTCAGGCTTGGTGTTCCCTCATTGGAAGCCTTTATGCCTCAGTTTAATTAGAGCCAAAAGATCTGGTATTATCCTGAGTTATAAGGATACTGTTTGTTTGAGTGTGACTTGAATTACTTGTATAACTCAAATGGTCCATGGTTTGGATATCAGTTACTGGATGGAAAATATCCCTGGGGTCCACCATGTGTATACCTAGAATATCCAAAATGGTATTATGTTTCAGGAGCTCATATGCAAGATGCCTGTCCCTAACTTCTATGTTAATCTGTGAAGAGTCCTATAGTCTCAAGACTCTTCTAACACCATAATAACCTAAATGGACATTCAAGATATTAGAAAACAATTTGCAAATAGTTCCTTTTAGTTTCCAGTTGTTTTCTCCCCTCATGATTGACAATCCAAACATTACTAAAGTTACTGGAGCTTCTTTTTCATTGGGTATAAGTCCTGGATTAGACTGATCTCTATTTAGATATTTAACTATTATTCCCCTTTTATCTAGTAGCTCAGCATTGTACCACAAGTGATTTGCCACAAACGGGGGCTCTATACAGACTTTCAAGGTATTTTATATTCAATTTGTACAATCTCTTGAGGTCCTAGATCAAAATCAAAAATATATTTTTCTATCAAATATTCCTTAAGAGCCTGTTCTGTCAGTTTAGGACATTCTTCATAACTTATAATTCTCAGTATAGAAAAAGAAGACTTTTCTTTTACACAACTACAGTATTTTCCCCAAATGAACAATCTGCTCCAGTATTTACAATATTAGCACAGTTAATGGTATCAAATACCTCCTGGTCTCCAGCCTCCTGAACATTAATAGTTTCATAATTTCCTCTATTAGGGCACAATTCCTTTAGAGCATTCTCCTCCTTTTCTAATAGGTCCAGTTGTTTTCTTAATTTCATTTCCATTGTTATTGCTTTATTAGCCATTTTTGATAACTGATCCATTTCTTTTTCTTTGTTAACATTTGTAATATTAGATCCTTTTCATTTCTTAGTATCTCCTATTTTATTATCTAGCACCGCCTTATTTAACTGCTGCTTTTTTTTTTTGTTTGCGCTACAGGATTTTGTTTCTCGGGGCACTTTTTCCACTTTTATTTATTTTTTTCCTTCTTTTGGTTATCTGACTACTGATATCCAACTCAGGTATTTCAACTGTAGTAAAATCTGGCTTATTCAAATTGGGGTCAACCTTGTTAACTTCTGGGGATTGTATATATGCAATTGAATCTGAGGGGGGAGTAGATGACAAATATTCCAGTTTATTCTCAACACAAACAATTTAGCATAATTAGCCACAGTTACATGTCTTGCATTTTCTATCTCATTCTTCAATGCAATTAGTTGTTCCATTAGAATAAGATTGGTCGCATATTGATGGCATAAATGTGTAACCAAATCTTCACTAATTCATAGAGGTATATACTAGGGTTTGTCAATAGGTTGCTTAGCAACTTTCTGCAGTACTGGAGTTTTATGCATTGGTAAATCTGCCATTGGGGAAACTTCATTAAAGGACTGAAGATGACTAAAATCATAACAAGATGCTAGATTTTTTATCCCCTGAATAGTTTTGTGTAATTCAGTATTAACTTGCCTAAGCTCAGTTCCAGCAACCAGAACCAATTCATTTTGTGGTACCTGCTCTCTTGAGGACTCATTTCCCTGTTCTACTAGCATCTCATTATTAGGCAAATCTGTATATTCTGTAACCAATCCTTCACTAGGACAGTCAGTCTCAATCTCATAACTAGCATTTTCTGAAGCTTCATACTCCAGTATCTCACTATCCCTGAGGGCCAGAGAAACCATAGAAACCATACTGGAATCTTTGGATGCTATACTGGACTCAGTTAACAAAATTCCACTACCAAAAATATCAGGGATCACGTCAGTGGATTTGTTTGATGGTCTATTAGGAGTAGAGGTTTGATCATTTTGTAACACTGTATTTAATTTAAAAAGTTCTGTAATCTTAGTTTGTTTTAGTTTTCTCATTTTTTCCTTATTTCCTACTAGAGATTTTCTTAAGAGAGGAGAGCAGCTCTGTTTTCTTCTCTGAAACCTTGTGTTAACCATAATTTCAGGATCCCCTTACACCCTTACAACTATGTGAAATAAAATCCTCAGTATCACCCAAACTCAACTACAAGATATTTGGAAAAGTGTTAGTCTAAAACAAACACATAAAATCACACAGAAAGTATATTTTTAGGCAAAAAAATATGATAATCTCTCAGGTGTAAAAACCTGCTTAAATGTCCCCAAACATCCTTTCCAAAAGTCTTGTGTGACCAATATTTCAACTTAGAAAACTTGGAAATGAAGCATAAATATAGAAGAACTATGAATGCAAATTTCTGTCTCTAAACAGTCTCTAAACAATTAAACAAACTTTCCACAATACACAATCCTTTACTTTGACTTTGCTTTTGCTTTCACAAGCCCCAAGAGCAAGGGAGCAAAGTTCTGGAGTAGCAGGGATGGTAGAAAGTTCAAAAGCTCTACCACTTTTCTTAATTCAATGAAATTCAGATGGAAAAAAAGTCAGAGTCAGTGTCAACAGGGAAATCAAACCATCTGTATATCCAACTAACAATATCCAAAGGTCAGGAACTGAAACTGGTATTTCAAAAAATGAAGAAGATGCAGCTCCTGAATAAGGCACTGAACAAAAGAGAAGCAATAGGTCAAGGCATGGTTAAATAATAGAAGCCAGAGGGTCTGTATAAAAGGGGAATTCTCTGGCCAGGTTAGAGTGACCAGTGGTATCCCCCAGGGCTCTGTATTGGGACCTTGCCTATTTAATCTATATATATCATCAATGCAGGTTCATCTTGGAGTTCGGCTTTCAAAATTTGCAGATAACACCAGAATTGGATGGCCAATAAATAATGTGGAAGATCAGCTTATCTTACAAGCAGCCTTAAATAACCTGGAGATATGGGCTTCCCAAAAACAATTCATTTTCAACATCAATAAGTGCACAGTTATGCACTTTGGAAATAAAAAATAAGCAGTTCCAATATACCTTGGGAGGTACTGTACTAAAGGCTGTAAAGGAAGAATAGGATCTTAGGATTAATATCAGCGGTGATCTCAGTTTTAGTATGCAGTGTAATAAAATTATAAAAAAGGCTAGCAGTATAACTCACTGTATACAGAAGCACATTAAATGCAGGGATAGAGAGGTTGTGATCCACTTGTATACTGCACTGGTGCATCCTCATGTGGAATATTGTGTGCAGTTTTGGGCTTCTTACAAAAAAGGGGACATTAGATCAGTGGAGAGGGTACAGGGAAGAGCTACCAGAAGTAAATCAAGGGGACAGAAGGACAGAGCTACAAGCAGAGGCTGCAGTTTTTGGAAATGTACTCATTGCAGTATCATAGAATGAGAGGGGAAATGTGTTTGATTTATAGGGCCCTGACCGATACCTATCTGTGGGATCTCTTGAGACTTGCGCATAGAGACCAATTATACAATACCAGAGCTCATCGCTACCAACTGATTAAGGAAAGATTTAAAACAAATTAAAGGAAATACTGGATAAATAATAGAGTAACTGAGATTTGGAATTCACTGCCTTGCGAGATTGTGGAATGCAAAACAATGATGGAATTTAAAACAAAGCTAGATAAATGTCTTACAAGCAGTGACATCAAAGGGTATTCATAACCAATGATTGGTGAGTTTATGGACTAATGTCTTTTAATGCTCCATAAAATCTATGCAAGCTATGTAATCTATGTAAAAGAACATAAGTACCAAATGGTATTGAAGTAGGGAAAAATATTATTAACAAGTAAAATTGCCCTTGCTAAATATCCAGATAAAATTCTTCCTACACTTCACAGCAAAACCCCATATCTTAGATATATTGATAAAATTGCAACATTACCTCCCCCTTCTTCATATAACTACAAATCAGGGAAAGCTCTAGGTTTTTCGAAATGTGAAGGATAGCCAAGCTAGCCAACAGCAAACAGCACAAAAGGAAAAAAAAAAGAATTGTTTACTTTTCCTATGTACTTTCAAATTCCAAGTTGTACAAGAACTTTAAGAAGTCTGGGTTAAAATGGTCCAATAATTGCACCCAGGTAGCGAGCCAAGTAAACTCCAAAGCAGCACAATACAGTTTGGGGCAAGTCGCAAAAAGCAAACTTCGAAGAAAGTTCTTGTGGTCTTGTGCAGAACTTGTGCAGAAGTGTGGCATATCCAAAAAAACTGCAGCAGAGATCTGATGCTGAAACACCGCACATGCGTGTTTATGCACAAATCACATGTGCATAATTAGCATATGGCACAGATCTTAAGCATCAAATAAAAAACTCTAAACTTTCCACAAACTTCACTACATAAAATATACAAAAACTTCTATAGGCAAACTAAAGAAAAACACTTAAAAGGACACTTAAACAGACACTTAAAAATATAGGCTGTAACTACGTAAAGATATAACTGAACTCTGAGAGCAACCAACTCTCCCAGAAAAGAATAAACGTATGCACTTTTATACACTCTTCAATACATTAATACAAGGATAAGACCACATAAATAAAGATAGATACACCCCTTTAAATTTTGTTGATTTTGTTTTTTTAGGATGGCTATTCAGTTACTGGGGATAGAAGTCCTCTCGATGCTGGATGGCATTGCGACTGGCTTCTGCCTACCCTCGGTCCTGCTCTGTCTCAAGGAAACCCCCTGGCTGCCTTCATCCACTGAAGAATAGAGAGAGAAAACACAGAGAGGAAACCAATCTGACACAGGGCAGAAAATTAAGCTGTACTGGAAAATAAACAAACTTATTCAGGCAATGGTGGCATACCTGTTTATAAAAGTTCAATAGTATTGTCTCCCTGCTTCTCCGCTTTACTCTACAAAAAGGAGAGTGAGAATCCTGCACCAGTCTCCTTCTGTCCCAATCGAGCCCTTTGCACAGCCATGTTAACTGTGACCAGAGTTACTTACAAACAGGAATAACAGTGGCCTGTTTCCTTGCCTCTGGAAAATCTCCACTTGAGAGAGAAAGAATATATATTTTTTTTTAGTTGTTTAACCAGGTATAGCACACTAAGCTGAAAGCTTTTTTACAGGAGCGACCTGGGAGCACAAGGAGGCTAAGTGACTTGCTCAGGGTCACACAGTATGCAAGTGGAAGCTGTGGGATTCAAACCCAGGTCTGGTCTGCTGGATATCACCAGATTTGCAGATCAGAGCCTTAGACCACTGCGCTATACTGTTAATAAAAGGTACTAGTTAATAAAAGGGCTATCACTGGTGTTGCTATATTTAATAAGTATGACAGTATGCCATCTGGTCATGTAGATCTATTCACATCAATTTTCAAAACTCCTCTTTGTACCTGTTTATGGCCAGCTGGAGTGAAGTAAAAAAAAATCTGAGCTATTATTATAATAGGGATTTGTTACTCCAGTCACTGTTATTTGAGTCTACTCTCATTACTAGTAATTGTTACCATATCTATAAAATTGATATTACAGTTTATAACCATGCTAGTGGAGGATTGGACCGTTTTAGGTAATGATTGTTACCTACATGTCAAACTATATGACATAAAACAGACCCCTCTTTCAAGGAGTGGTCATATTTTTATATAGTAAATTTTAAGGACCAAATATTTGCCATTACACATTATTAGATTAAAGGGTGACAAGGCAGAACTGATAAAATACATGATATACTGATTACAAACACTTAACATCTTGATTCTAAATTGAGGATCCCAGTTTCATTCATTCTGGGACTAAGTCCCATGCTGCAGTCACCACAGTGTTATAACTTCTCTGGCCATGCGGACTTACATATCTTCAACACATGCTCCACACAGGCAGCAGGCAAATCTGTGAATGGATGTTATGCCTGGTCCAACCAGGTATAACATTTTGGCACAGCTGCAGCAAAAATAAAAAATATCTGCAAGATACTGTAAGTTATGGACCAGTTGAAAACTAGCTCCAGCTTGGAAAATCTGGCAGCTGCAGGAAAAAAGCAGCTATGCAAGTGAAGACACACTTTTGCCAGTTTTTCCTGCACCTATGCCAGTTTCTTGGGGTGTTGAACATCTGGACTCTGGTGTTCTCAAGACAAATCATGAAAGATTCTAGAATGCAACTGAATGTCAACACAGACTTTGAAAATACATATGGTAGCCATATATATGTCTCAGCATCGATAACAAGTTTGAATAACAAAGGCAATATGAAAAAAGCTGGTAGGTACAAAAGTAAACGCATTTTGAATGTCAGGCCTTTTCTCAGAAATTCAGGCTTCAAAGTTAAACTGAATGTTGTGATCCCTTAGGGCACACAGTCTGAATATGAACCTGTGCCTGCTTGGACCAAACAGCACAGGTTTTCCCGTACATTTTTAAGTATCTGGACTTCTGATTCCAGGAACAGAATACATGTGCTAGAGGGGCAGCTGGGTGATAAAATCATGACTGATCACAGGAGTCAGAGGTTTGGTATTCAAAAAGGTAAAATAGAGTGATAAAAAATAAATTTAACATCACATCATATCTATACATTTTCATAAATTAAGATCTTGAATCCTAAATGGCAATGATCTTATTACCTAATAAAACCAAAGCTGCACTCATTAAATTATGAAAGGGTTCCACTTTAACATTTTAGTATTAATGTGACTTGTGACTTTTTTTTTTATATTTGAGTAAGAATAAGTTAGGCAGTGAAAGCTACTGTAGGTTTTAGATTATGGCATCACGTTGATGTTGCTTGCATCATGACTACTTTATTTAAGGTTGAATACATGGGGTGAAAGAGTCCTGAAATATGTTTCTGATTTTTCTTCTGGAATGTGTTATGTATTTCTATATGTGCATTTTAGTCTTATTTCAGTGTAGGTTTATTACATGCCCATTTCAGAAAACCAATGTCCTCTACCCTGGTTTGTATCTTTGGGATTCATGTTTAATTCCTTTTCATTTTAATTCTTGACACCAGTGTTTTCTCCTGCTCTGTCTTCCTAATTTCCTTAAGGAACAACCTTAATTTACCATGGGTTGATTAGTGACAGCCATTCTACCAGCTGTTTTCTGAAAGAGTAAACAAATTAGGAACACAAGGACATATTTGATGGACTTATAGGGCTTGATTTTCAAAAGGGCTCTTAGATCGATGAAAGCTATGGGAAATGGCAACATGCATCGAAGCCCAGTGTGCCAGGGACCTACACCTAATTTTGATACAGGAGGGGATCTCAGCAACAAACAACTCACAGTTGTCGCAACTGCTCCCATGTGTGAAAGAAATACTGCATGGGAGAGGATTACCGCACACTCCAGGTGGGCTATATAGCATCACAACCAGTGCCATAGATTCACTGGCTGTGTGCCTAGGTAGGCAGAAGAGGCTGAGAGGCCAAGGGGGTTGGGTGGGAGGGGTGGGTGGCACAGACCCAAGACATGGACTGAAAGATTACATGACAGGAACAGTGCAAGGCCCCAGAGGGCCTAGCAGTAAAATGACTGGTCCCATGGAGGGGTTCTGAGGACAACATACTCATGACCCTCAAAACAGCATGTGCTATGGTGGTGTTGGTGGGCTTCAACTGTGGATCTGCACTACACAGCTCTGTCCCTGAGTGACCACGGCTACCATAGTGCCACCTCTGACTTGCCATATGCATTGCCAGTCTGGTCTGCTGTCATGTAGCCAGTATCTGCTAGGACAGTGCAAGTGGCATAGCATAACTCTTGCAGGCTACCAACAGGGTACATAGCTTCCTGACTCAGAGACATGTTGTACCAAGCTCACTGAAACCGCTGCTGTTAGATATGTGGCATACACAGTACAATGCTGCACACATACTCCTATGGGTGCCCAAGGGAGAGACTGCCACCAAATGTACACTAATGACACTCAATACTGTCAGATGAATAATACTCCCAGTAGCCTACACTGTCCATGGCAGTCTTACTTGCATGGTCCTGTACTGCTGATTCTCAATTCTGGTACTATAGTGACACTTCTATGTACATGACCCATAGACTGCATCTTTGTCTGCATGCTGTGATATGTGTCATTGGGTGCTGTGGTCTGGCATGGTCAGTCGTGACATTTCTGCCACAACATTAGCGTCCTGTGCCACAGCCTGTATCCTCCTTGTCAACTGCTCCAATGGTGATGCCAAATCCCCAGTGTCCGTTCTTGATTGTGATAGCACAAGGGCCATTAGATCAGCATTGGTTGGTCTAACCATGGGTGAGGCCAGGCATGTGTGAGGCATTGAGAATCCCACTGTTGGGGATATGGCAGCTGCATTGTGGCGCAAGCCCCCTCAGTGCCATGGAGCAGCCTGTGACTCACTGCAAGCCTGGATCAAGACTATCAGGTGCAAGGGGTCCCGTTGGTGCCGAAAGCACTATCTGAAAATTGTGAATGACTCAAGGTGCAGGCAGTGCGTCCCTTGCATCATGCCTGTTTGATGTAAGCACCCTATGGCATTCTCAACCCTTTGAAAACTGAGACCACATTCAGTCCTTAAAACTGTATTTTTCTACAGTAAAACATCTTTCTGTGGTCTTACAATACTGTACGTCTTTAAAGTTGGACAGAACTTTGAAATCTCATCTTTCAGATACTTTTTGGGTTGAAAAGTTACTATATAATACATAGGATATGTAGAGATAGATAGATAGATAGATAGATAGATAGATAGATAGATAGATAGATAGATAGATAGATAGATAGATAAATGGATGGATGGATAGATATAGATATAGATATAGATATATATATAGATATAGATATAGATATAGATATAGATATAGATATAGATATAGATATAGAAAAATGTTGGGGAAATCTGAGGACTTAAATGGGGCTGGGGAGGTACTATAAACAAGAATATCAGGGCAGACTAGATGGGCCATGTGGTTCTTATTTGCTGACAATTTCTATGTTTCTAGATAGATAAATAGAGAGATAGATTGACAGACAGACAGACAGACAGATAGATAAATAGATAGGTAGATATTTTTGTATTTTATGCAATAATTCTCCTGGAAGGACTTCAATAAAAAAAAAATTTGCTAAGTCCTAACAATGTTTTCCCAGCTTACTACAGTGTATGTTCAGAAAGATTGTTTGGGGCTGCACCTGGGACATCATGGCTAGTAGCAGGTAAATAAAGAGAAGCTTTGCCAGCACTGGCTACTCACAGTTATTACAGCTACTTCCTGTGTTCACCACCTAATCGCTTGAAAATTCATGGAAGTCCACGACCTTAAAATGTGCAAAAATGCAGGTGTCTTGTTTCATTGGTATCATAGGTAAAATCAAGCTTGAAGACAGATGTCCTTTAAAGCTTGCAAATCCCAAATTTTAAAATTGGAATATCTTATCTCCAAAGTGCTTGTCCACACCAGTTTTGAAGGTAGTCATGTTTGAGCTACTCACACTGTCTAATGGAAGGTCATTCCACAGTGCTACTACCCTGTGACTGTACCAGAATTTTCACTGATTATAATTCCAAGTGTGGAGAAGGAGCTGCCTATTATGCTTTCTGGTACTGGTCCTCCCCAGATTGTACTTAAAACCAATTTCTGCTAGAAGTTTGTCATCTTACATCAATTTAAAGAGTAAACATAAGTCCCCCCTAAGTCTTCTGTAATGTAGGGAATATAAATTAAGGGAACCCAATCTCTCCCTGTAAGTCTTATGTTTTAATCCCTTTACAGATCTAGTTAGTCTTCATTGTACCCCCTCCAACAGGTTGATGTCCTTGCTTTTCTGTGGTGACCAAACCTGGACACAGTATTACAAGTGGAGTCTGACCATTGCACTATAGAGAGGAATCAGCACTCTCTCATCTCTACTAGCTATGTGCTTAAAGATGCAGTTAAGATTCTGATTGGCTTTCTTAAGCTGTGCCCTACAGTGGGATTTGAATTTGAGGACAATAGTAATTATTATCCATAAATCTCTTTCTTCGTTGGTACCTTCCAGTGGTATATTAGCAAGTGTATAGGTCTTCATTTCATCATTTTTACCAAGGTGTATGACCTTACATTTAGCAGTATTTAATGCTAGTTTATTTATGAGTGTCCATTCCAGGATCTTGTTCATAGCCTCCTGTAAAGCTGCCCGTATGTTTCTGTTTATTTGCTACTGTCCCTAACCTGCAAGCGTCAGCAAATTAGTATAGCCAGGTGTTGGGGTTATTTAGTTCTAAGGAAGTAATATATATATATATATATATATATATATATATATATATTAAAGAGGCTTGGACCCAGTACAGAACCTTGGGGGACACCACTAGTAATGGGGGACCAGTTGGAAAGAACTCCATTTATAACCACTCTCTGTTTTCTACCCTGAAGCCAGTCTGATACCCAATTACAGATATTCCCATTGAGGTTGATGTCTTCCAATACAGATAGTATTTCATTATTGGGCACTTTGTCAAACACCTTTGCAAAGCCCAAAAAGATCACATCCACTGTATTACCTATGTCCAGTTCTCTATTGACGTTCTCATAAAAAAATTAGTTTGACATTATCTAGACTTTGTGAACCCATGCTGTGCTGGATCTGTCATGTCATGGGTAGTTAAATGCTCCAAAATTAAGTCTTTAATTAGGCCTTCCATAAGTTTTTCAATCAGGGATGTCAAACTAATAGGCCTAAAATTGTCTGGCCTTGTTCTTGGCCCTTTTTTTAAGATGGGGACACTAGTGGCAATTTTCTTGTCATTAGGGACTGATCCTGAGTCCATAGAGGTTTGTAAGATATAGGTGATTGGTAGAACCAGCACATCTGCCAGTTCTTTCAAAACCCTAGGGTGCATACCGTCCGGGCCAGGTGATTTATTAATCTTAACCTTGCTTAGGTAATCATAGACATTTTAGGGTCATAGCACAGCCCATAGACAAACCCCTACTGGGACAAGCTAGACCCTTATTGTCATTTTATTGATGACATCCTTATAATTTGGAAAGGTACAGAAAAATATTTATTTGAGTTTGCTCAATTTCTTTAAAAAATTAACAGAAATCTACATTTCTCAATGTCATTCAGTCAAAAACAAATATATTTATTAGACCTCATTACAGAAAAAGATTGTACAGGGGGATAAAAACTGACCTATATTGGTAAAAAACAGATAAAAACACTTTATTACAGGTCTGGAGTAGTCACCCCATCACACCATTGCAGGGATCACAAAGGGACAGTTTATTAGGATAAAAAGGAACTGTAGTGATAAAGAGATTTATGAGGAACGTGCAGATGAATTAGAATTGAGACTTAAGGAAATACAATATCCAGTCAGAATAAGTAAAGCAGCAAGGGAAAAAGTCAGCCAAATTGAGAGGTCAAAGGTCATGAAACAAAAATCCAGCAAAGTAGAGAAGGGAGGTCTGAGAATCAACATTGTTAATACATATAGTGCACAATCAAAAGAGATAGAAGAAATAGTGAACAAACATTGGCACATAGTAGGACTAGACCCAGGCCTGAAAGACCTCAGAGATACAAGGCCCAGAATGGTACATAGAAAGGGTAAAAGCATAAAGGACACCCTAGTACATTCAGTACAACCCAAAAGGGAGCAACAAGGTACATGGTTACCCAAAAAACAGAATGGGTGTTATAGATGTGGAAATTGTAAATTTTGCCCAGTAGTTGACAAACAAAGAAATCTGAGAATCCCAAAACACAGAAAGAGACCAAGGTGAGGGGCTTCATCACATGTGCCACTGAAGGGGTTATATATAAAGCCACCTGTTCCTGTGATTGTTTTCACATTGGCTAAATTAAAAGGAAGCTGAAGGAACATATAGGGGGAACACTTAAGAGCAATTACTAACAAGGATCCAAAGAATGCACTAGCATTACATATGGAAAGAGTAACCCATGTTCAAACTCACACATGGACATTTATGGGAATAGAGAAACCCATTAGGAGTCCGAGGGGAGGTGGTCATGATAATGTTCTCCTGAAAAGGGAACAGTACAACAGTACTGGATTTTTTGAACAGGGGCGTTTGAGAAATCTGGGCTAAATGACGAATAGACATAAAGCCATTTCTCAAGAAATAAAAACAACTCCCCCCCCCCTTTAATGTCCAGCTTCCAATAGGGTGCTTAACTACCATCATGCCAGAAAAACATTATATGGTTGCCATATAACATATTGTGACATGTTTGTAGTATTTATATAACAGAGTTTGATATTAATCTGGCACCTTAATAGAGTAAAATACAGTTACATGCATATCTGTTAAAGATAACTGTATATTTTTTTCTTTTCATAGATGTTTTGTGGAAATTGGTCTCCATAATTGGATCCTCATGGAAAACCATATAGAAACAGGAGGACACAGTTTGGTGCTCTTGCAAGAAGTGGTAAAAAATAAAAATATGAATGAAACTGAAACAGTATAAGAAATATTGCAATGTTAGCATGTTTAAACACAATGAATACAAAATTGTAATTGACTTGAATATGTGCACTGAGTAGCATGCAAGCAAACATATTTTTAACTTAATTGTAAAATCATAAGTGAGGAATGAATATTTTAGATTTATACACTGTGTACTGTCACTTTAAAGATGAATGTATTTAATGGTTGTTGGTGATACAAACTGCTATACTATGATTAAGCGCTAGGGGGCTTGGAACACATAAGGAAGTGTACTCTTTTGGAAGGGGGAGCTTGAAGGGAAGATGTGTCTGTGTGTGCTGTGCACTTTGAAAAATAAACAAGGCACCTGCATTTTTGTACCTTTTAAGGTCGTGGACTTCCATTTATTTTTAAGCGATTAGGTGCTGAACACAGGAAGGAGCTGTAATAACTGTGACTAGCCAGTGCTGGCAAAACTTCTCTTTTTTAATACAGTGCATGCCTATATCTCATGTTAGCTTTCTTCGCACATCAATCCCAAATATTTCTATGAATGTTTGTTGTGTTTTTCCTTTTTTTTTATATGATAATTATTTCAAAAATGTAGTTTAAACTTCCTGGCAAACTCTCTTGCTAGTCCTGATTTTGTGGTATTGAAAAACTGTAGTCCAAATTGGTTTCCACTAATCATCAGGAATTAATGTTTAATTAAATATTAGTATTTTAGCTGGATAACTTTCACTTCGGAATTCAATAACTTGTGGCATGTTATATGGAGCTGAGACTCTATTTTTAAAAACCCATGTCAGACTTGTGTGAATATTCCTTATTTAAATAAGTTCTGGGAGACTACGTTTGCATGAGCCAAATCAATTGCTTCCCTAGCCAGATAGGGAGCATTTCCCCTCTCAGTCAGCTTCTGCAAACAATGATGCCAGCATGGATAAGTTGTCTTCTAGCTACAAGGAAAGGTGTGCTCCCACTCAGAGCTACTCTACCACTCCTCCAACCCCCATAACCACCAGACCACAATGGAATAATTACATTACACAGTTGAGTTGTGTTAGTAATGATTCTGTTCTCACAATAGCCTGACTTTTATTTATTGGACGCTTGTGAAAAGGGGTCCAATATTGGAATATATGCAGAAACAGAGTGCAAAGGTTTGCACTGCATTTTCTCATGCTCAACACCCAGAGGATGCTATATTTAGGTGGATAGCACACCAATGCTGTGTGACTGAATATAGGGGCATGTTGGCACAGTGCAACATTGAGTAGTACTGCCCCGATAACAATCTGGTCTGTATGCAGCCCACAGGGACTTACTTGAGAACAGAGCCCCCAAACCTGATAGCACTGGGAGCTCCCAGTGTGATATTCAGCCAACTACAGGCAAAGGAGTCTATTGGGCAAGCATAGTGCTAAGGGGCCATATGCATGCCCATTATGGGATAATTTCCATGGGAAGCAGCGAAAGGTTGTGCCCCTACAGAGTCCACCCAATATTTCAGGCAGGGTGGCAAGTGACACCCCACATCCTGAATGGCCATCACCACATGTTAAATGACCTCACTAATTTCCAGTGGCACCCCACACTCTCTGATCCAAATCCCCATAATAGAATAGTTATTCATTGGTATCTAGTGGCACCCAACACCTTCCAAACTCCATACGTATAATAGAATAGTTATTCCCTGGTATCTAGTTTCTCCCCAACCTCCAATCCCCATCCCCATAATAGATTAGTTATTCCCTGGTGTCTAGTGGCAGCCCTGTCCCCAAGCACCCTTCTCAGCTGAGAGCCTATGTTCTCTGGCATCTAATGGCCTGCTGCACCACCCACACTGAGCAAACCATGCTGACACCTTTGCTTTTCTCTGTTGCTGCTGGTGCTACATGGATCTGATATAGTGACTTTCAAAGCCTTCCTCTCACCACCTTGGTCAGCCACTGTATGGAATGACGGGGGACCTTCATACTGTCTACATATATGGACCATGCTTCTTATACTGTAGTCAGTATGTACACTCCCCATCATTCCATTAGGTGGCTGGTCAAAGTGGTAAGAGGAGGGTGGATTGGATCCACACGGCACTTACAGCGACAGAGGTAAGGGGTGGCAGGGTGGTTTGCTTGAGGTGGGGGGGCCCGCTAGATGCCAGGGCCTACATAATCTCTGCTGGGATAGGTGCTATCAGGCAGGGGATACCAATAGACACCACTGAATAACTAATTTATTATGGGGACAGGGATCAGGGGTGGGGACTCCATTAAACACCAGGGAAGAACTATTCAAATACAGGGATGAGGATTTGAGTTTTAGAGCAGTAAAAGCTGTGTAGACTTCATGGGGGGAGATCAGTAGGAAGTAGAAATTGGTAGGGGTAGGGAGTCAGTCTGGAGGGAAGGGGTGGGGTTATCAGAGAGCGTGCAGGTGATGAAGAATTTGTTGAAAATCTCAGGCACTGTGGAGGAGGTCAGAGAGTGGGGAGCCATCAGATTTAAGGATCTGGGCAGACTGTTGAGCAGGAGGATCAAGGAGTGAGTGAGTGAATAACTTTGCAGAAATGTGCTGGTTTGATTTGATCTTGTTGTAGGTGGGAGTTGAAATAATTAGACTTAGAGAGTCTGATGGTTTTGATGCTGCTGTTTCTGACAGCATTTTATGCTTATAGGTCTACCTGAGACAAGGAATATTTCTATTGTGTCAAAGCTTTGTCCCTGGTTCTGCATTTGGCCAGAAGGTCGGCTGTTATCCAGTGTTGAAGATGGCATTTTACTCTAGCTTTTTTTAAGAGAGCGTAGCAGTTCCATATATATGTAAGTGTGCTAACGAATAGTGATAGAGCACAGTCAACATGTCAGGATGAGAAAATAGGTAGCCAGTTGGCATGGGTGAGGTTCTGGAGGAGCGCTGTCATGTCCAGGGCATGCAGAGGATGAGTCCAAATGTATTTAGGGGCAGCATGGGGGAAGTGTCTCTTTCTTGCATCTTTCTAACACATAAAATGATGCAGTAATCACTGAGAGCATATAATACTGATACACTACTGAGCGAGTATAATATGATCTCTCCAGTCCACATCAAAAGGTATTACTCAATTTCTATGTTTTATATTCACTGCATTACATCTTGACAAATGTGCAGGGGCCTTTACCTGTTTCATGTTTGGAAACATTTGTCAGTTTTGTTGGTTCTGATGTCATACAGACTTTGTTCAGCCTATTGTTGGACGCTGGAGAGGTTTTGAGGGACTGGAGGAGGGCAGATGTAGTACCTCTCCACAAGAGTGGTAGTAGCGAAGAGTCAAGTAATTACCAACTGGTCAGACTGACCTTGGTGGCAGGAAAAGTAATGGAAACACTCCTGAAAGAGAGAATTGGTGAATACTTTGCAGCCAGAGGTCTCCAGGACCAGAGGCAACATGGATTCATTGAGGGGAGGTCCTGCCAAATGAATCTAATAGAGTTTTGTGACTGTATAACAAGGGTAGTAGACCAGGGAAGGGTGGTGGATGTGGCCTCTCTGGACTTCAGCAATGCTTCTGACACTGTCCCACACAGAATGCTGGTGAACAAACTGAGCAGTATTGGAATGAATCCTTAAATAGCCCAATGGGTGGATTGTTGGCTTTACGGTAGAAGCCAGAGGGTGGTAGTGTATCTGGTTCACTCGGGGGAGGGCAGAGTAACAAGTGAGGTGCCACAGGGGTCAGTATTTGGCCTGGCCCTCTTTAATATATACATTAGAGGCATTGCGGATGGCTTGGAAAGGAAGGTGTGTCTATTTGCAGATGATACAAAAATCTGTAATAATATAGACACATGGGGGGGGGAGGATGAAGGATGATCTGGGGAAGCTAGAGAAGTGGTCAGTAACTTGGCAATTGAGATTCATAGAAACACAGAAACATAGAAAGCTAGGAAGGTGATAGCAGAAGGAGATCAAAGGTCCATCAAGACTGCCCGTGAGTTCCCGAGACCCTAGGAAATCACGGGATATAGCCCATACTTCTACCTATGGATTTAATTTGAACATACTCTTTATCCCAACTATGTTTGAAGGCTGATATGGTCTTAGCTCCCACTACATCCAGGGGCAGCCTGCTCTATGGCTCCATCATCCTTTCTGAGAAACAGTGTTTCCTAAGATCCCTTTTGAATTTCCTGCCCTTCAGCTTCCATCCATGCCCCCTTTAGCTAGACGTCTTGGTAAATAGTTGAGAGTAGGGCACTGCATTAATTCCCCTCACGTATTTGAAAGCCTCTATCATATCCCCCTTTCCCTCCTTGTCTCCAGCAAGTACCTGTTTAATGCCTCAAGACACCCTTCATATGGTAGCCCCTGGAGCCTCTGTATCATTTTTGTTACCCTTCTCTGTACAGTTTCTAGCCAGTTACTGACCTTTTTAAGGTGTGGGCTCCAAGCAATGCAAAGAATTGCAGAATCATGCACTTAGGGCATAAAACACCATGGGCCACATATGAACTGTGGGGGAAGAAGTCATGGTAACAGGGCAGGAGAGGGAGCTGGGGGTTATCATATCGGATAACCTAAAGGTGGTGAAACAATGCAATAAGGCAGTGAGAAAGGCTAATCATATGTTAGGATGCACAGGGAGAGGTATAACCATTACACGGAGGGAAGTGTTAATGCCCCTGTATAAATCGTTGGTGAGACCCCACCTTGAGTATGGTGTGCAGTTCTGGAGACAGAGTATCTTTACGGATATAGACAGGATGAAGAGATTGCAAAGGAGGATGATCAAAATGGTGAAGGTCTTGCATCAGAAAGCCTACGAGGGAAGTCTAAGGGATCGAGATCAGTGCTCCCAGGAGATTGGGACAGGGCAGGCATGATTGAGACATTTAAATACCTAAAGGGAATAAGCATGGTACAGGAAGGGAACATATTTCAAAGAAAAGATGTCCAATGACTAGAAGGCACAATATGAAGTTTGGGAGGGGGGGTCAGAGGAAACCAGAGAAAGCACTTCTTCAAGGAAAGGGTGGTAGACCCTGGAACAGATTCCCAGTGGAAGTGGTGGGGGCTAAAATGGTTACTAGTTTTGAGAAAGCATGGGACAGACACATGGGTATCATCAAAACTGGTAGGGAAGGAAACCCAGAGCCCAAACAGGGTCTGGAGACACCATTGGTAGGGGTAGGGAGTGGGGGGGCAGAGGCTGGTGTATTTTAAATTAGATAGGAAAAAAAGGGCAGGCTGGATGGGGTGGGCTGTTTTTTTCTGCAGTCAACATCTATGTTTCTATGTTTCTAAAAAAAAGTATTAAAACGCATCTGAACAAACACAATTTGAAGATAGAGGGAGGATGGCTCAGGGGTAATGTGAGGAAGTATTTTTTCACACAAATAGTGGTGGATGCATGGAACAGCCTTCCTGAGGAGGTTGTGGGGTCAAAAACAGTGGGGGAATTCAAGAATGCATGGGACAGACATAAGGCAATTCTTGTGGGGGTTAAAAAGAAATAGGCTGTTGGTTAACTAGGATCTGCAGCATATCCAATAGGTAGGGAAATGGGCAGACTAGGATGGCCAAGCGGTCCTTACCTGCCATCAAAGTCTATGTTTCTATGTTTCTGTGGTGCAATGGATAAAGTACAAGTTTAGGAACAAAGACACCCAGGTTCAAATCCAACTATAGTCACCTACAGTGGGGCTGGCTAGGATCCAGCTTAGTGTCTCATGTTACTGCATAACAAAAGTGATTAACTGCCACTGAAATTGCCTTGTTTACCACAATGACACTATTGCAGCATGCTGCAGTACTGTGTTGCATTGTGGCCGGCACCACTGTAGTCACAATATAACTGCAAGCAAGTTACTTAAGCTCAAAGTGATTTAATTTGCCCAGTTGTAAAAGCTGGGGTAAAGTAGGTCCCCACAGAAAATTTGTTATTACATCTCAGCTGGGCTATCCTAGGTACATTAATTGTTTAAAGATGAAAGGCCCATTTGTCAGTTGCATCATGTGGAACTGCAGATTGGGTGTGCTAACATCCTCACCGTTGAGATGTTGCATGTAACAACTATATACAAAAGTCAAACTCAATCACTGTGGGAAGAGTTTTTTTCTGGTAACTAAGTCTTAATGTAATATACCAATTCCAGGTGCCATTGTGTGCAAACAGGATCTGCATACACCAACACGTGTGATTCAGTATCCACAGACATCTGTGCATGATGCAATGCCGGGTACACATGGGACTTTGCAATGTAAAAAGGTCATGGCAGAGGCAGAACCACATAAATCTTCCTCCACCCCCTACCTGCACTGTGCCCAGTTCTGAAGTCCACACCTATGAAAGAACAGGGATAGACTAGAGGCAGAGCAGCAAAGGGGCACCAAGTTGATTCAGGGACAGCAGGGCAGTTCCTATGACGAATGACTAGAGACCCTGAACATGTACTCACTGCAGGACAGAAGACAGAGGAGCAACATGATAGAGAGCTAAAGGTTTCTGAGGGCACTAAATATTGTGAACAGTGAGGATCTATGCAATAGAAATGTATTGATTGATTGATCAATTGGTTGACTGAATGATTGACTGATTTCTTTGAAAGATTTTGCCAGGAAAGACATACTGAGCTGGTTATGGCTTGTTTCTAGATGCATTCTGCTGGAAGGGGAAGAGGAGAAAAGATATCAGATACAAAATGCAGCATATAAAATAAATAGACTAGAATAAGTACATTAAAATAAACAGGACAGTTATGCCTAAGTATAAACTGATAATAAGTAACTGTATCATGCAATAAATTAACTAAACAAAATAACACTTAAATAGTTATCAGCTTAACAAAATAAGAAACCGGGGTGAATGACTGATACTGTGCAAGTGCTGAGGGGCCGAGAATTAGGTAAGATGCAGGTAAGACGTAAATGTAATGTTAGAAACAACTGCAGGAGTGAGTAGAGAACTCACGTCCGAGAGCTTTATGAACAGGAATGGAAGGAGTAGAGCAAATAGAAGGTGGAAGAGAACACCATAGTTCAATGAAATGAAATTAGAAAGTAGCCTGCCAGCAGTAGATTTCATTTGTGGGAGACTAAAAGACTGAAAGCAAGCACTGCAAAGAGAGTAAGAGGATGAAGAGGGGGTGGAGATGAGAGAGGTTAGATCCAAAGGGAGAGAGACAAACCAAAATTTGGAGATAAAGGAGACAGTGAGTGAAGCACCTGGCATTAAGACAGGGAAGGAACAGGGATGAGTACACAAGGGTTTAGCAAGGGCAATGTAACAGAAGCAGTGAACGAGAGGATCCAGTCTAGCTAAAGTAGACTTTGGAGCAGTACTATTAACAATAATGTGTTCATGGTCAAAAACGGGCAAAATCATCTTAGTGAGGATTTCTCTGTGAGCAGGAAGCAGAATGCTTCCCTTATTTTTTTAAAGCGCCCCATGCTTATGGTGAAGCTTCTTGTGAATAGCATAATCATGAAAAGGAAAATCTAGATGATAATCTAACCAGACCCTGAAGTACTTGAAGGAGGAGACATCTTCAATAGTTGCAAAATCAAGGGTATGAGATGAAGAAAGTGGAAGGATTCTAGGAAGTCTCTGCTTAGTTCTAAAAGTCATGGTGACTGTTTTCTTTTTTTTTTTTTGCAGTTAAAATTTGTATTGAGTATTATTTGCATAAAAATATCATCCTGGTACAGTACATGCAGTATCAACAGTCATCCACAAATATTTCATCCTACTCACATAGTTGGGTAGCTCACACTTCAGCTCTCTCGTCTCTTACTTTGATCTGGGGTGTTACATATCCCCACAGGTTTATTTTTACTCTGTTTATATTTGTGAGACATGACAGTATGATATTCATGCCATTTCCGGGGGGAGGAGGGGTAACAGGTCCTTGGTGTGGCAATGGGTCCTGCCTTGACTCTACCCTGTACAAACTGTAAGTACTGCCCTCATTCATCATGAAATTTTTGTGAGGGTATTTGCAGAGAAGTGCAGTAGTCTGGTGTGCATTGCCAGAGTTTCTACTGACATTAGCCATTCAGTGATGGGTGGGATAGTAGTGGTACACCACTTACTTAATATCACCTTCTTGGCCTCTACTGTCGCCTATAGCAACCACCTTTTTTGATTAATTAACAATTGACAACCTGGATGGTCCAAACAGCAGTATCAAGGCTGGAGAGGTGAGAATAGGAACCTAACTTATCTGGGAGCAACAATTTACTATCTTGCCCCAAATGGGTTTAAGAGGAGGGCAGTCCCATAGGACAGGTAGTAGGTTCGCTCCTGGGGAGTTACATCTCCAGCAAAGGTTGTGTTGCAGAATTCCCATGGCCTTGAGCCTCGCTGGAGTGTGATACCAATTGTGTAGGATTTTATTTTGAATGAGCAGACATGTTTGCTCTTTACATGCTGTTTGTGCCAGGACCCAGCATTTCTGCCAGTTCTCCTCTGTAATGTGATACAGTAATATACTTTACACTGTATTTTGGTGGGGATAGATGGGTCAGGGGCAGCATCCCTCATCAGATTTTGAATTGTAGCTGCCCTCCCTTTGCTGGTCTTTGCCTACTTGTGTATGGGCAACTTATCAGTTATTGCAGGTAACAGTTTCCTACAATAAGAGCAGGTGCACTGCTCCTTAGTTCTGGCTGCTATGAGGCTGCATACCTGGAGAAATTCCAAAAGTCCCTTCTATCTAAGTTATATTTTTACTGCACATTGGAAAAGGACTCTGTAGTATATCCCCCGGGATCTTTAGGTCCCTTATCCTGGAGATAACTTTCCTTTCCCATTCTCTCCAATTAAGGTGTTTGTTGTCCAAAGTAATGTGCGGTGTTATTTCCCAGAGGTGTGTAGTTCCCTAGACGTTGGCATTTCTGGGCTCTTTTACCTGTAGTTAGCCATGCTGAATGAGCTGTCCATAGTGTATGCCATTTGTTAAGCTGTTTTGGGAGATGGTACCCTAGGTGGCTGGCTAAGGAAGTCCCTTGCATGATCTCCATTTCTGTCTCCATTGAGGCGGGTGGGCTCTCCCCCTTTCCTTGAAAAATATGGCATGTTTTGGCACATTGGAAGGCCCATGCACACTGTGAAAAGTTAGGAAGGTTCCACCCTCCTCAAACCAGTGTGCTTGTAATTTGGCCCTGCTGTACTTCAGGATGTTGGTGCCCTATATGAAATTACCCATGAGTGCATTAAGTTTCTTAATCCTGGCCTAAGAAATTTCTAAGGGCATATGGAACAGCAGGTAATATATTCTAGGGGCCAGCATCTGTTTGATAGCGCTGATCTTTCCTATCGGTGTTAGATTAAGTTGTTACCAGCATTCCACTTCACTCTTTAATTTTTGTATGAGTGTTTAGAAGTTGCTGGAAAACAAATTCGGAAGGTCAGAAGTTAGAATGATCCCAAGGTATTTGAAAGCCTTTGGAGCCCAAGCCAGCCCCATATTGTTTGCCACATTCTGGGTGGCATGTTTGTTAAGGGGGAGGATTTCAGATTTACTGTGGTTCCCTTCTTTTGGAAGAACTGTTAATATGGCTTCAGCAAGGGTTTTGGAGAGGGATTCTTTTTGAATGCATTCTGCAACATGGCAAGTAGGGGTCCTGCTATGGTATCCTTTACCTGCTGATAAAAATCTATCAAGAAGTCATTGCTCCAGAGGGATTTGTGGGGGACCATCTTTTGTATGGCTGATGTAACCTCATCTTCTGTGAACTGGGCTTCCAGGCCCTTTTTGGTTACGGCTAGGTTTTGGGAGGGAGGTGTTGGACATAAAGTCTGAAAATGCTCGTTGGTCCCATTTTCCCTGTGACTTATATAGTTCCTTGTAAAACCCTGCCATTGTTTGGTAAATCTCTTCTGGAGTAGCACATAGTTGGCCCGAGGGGTTCTTTGGTTTTAATGTATACCTCTCCACCTGCTTTTTATTTAACCTAAAAGTGAGCAATTTGCTTGCTCTTTCCACATCCACCCAACATTTGTGTTGTGTTCTCTGAATTTATAACTCAGGTTTTCTTGTGGCTAACCAATTTAGTCAGATTCTTAAAGCTGTAATGTTATATAGAAGTTCTGTGTTCTGGAAGTTACAGGGGTTCGACTTGTACTCCTGTTCCTTTGCTTTTAGTTTAACTTTGAGCTTGGAGGCTTCTTTTTCTCACTGCCTCCTGCGGTGTGCAGCATAGCCTATTATTTTTCCCCTTAAGGTGGCTTAAAAAGCTTCCCACACCACATCTGAGGGAATTGATATTGAGGGGTTATCCTCAATTACTTGTCTCTGTCATTACCCAGTTTTGAAAGTTCCTATCCTGTAATAGTAGGCGGTCTAACCTCCAGGTGAGGGACCTTGCGCTTTGAGTGATTAGAGCAAAGTTTATTGTTGGGGGGCATGATCCAATAGGTAGAAGGGGGCTATGGTAACATCTATCATATTAGTAGTTATCTTTGGGGATGTTAACCAGTATTGCAGCCTACTGGACATAGCATTCACCAGAGAAAAGTATGTGTAATCTCTGGATCCTGGATGAGGCAGCCTGCACACGTCAGTGAGCTGGTGAAGGTCCATCAGCTCCCTTATCTGCTTTTGTGCTTGGATGTGAGGCTTTGGTCTAGAATTAGATCTGTCCAGCACTGACTCCATCACCAGATTGCAGTTCACCCCCAACAAGACCTCTGGATTGTCAAAGCACAAATCCAGTATCACTTGGAATACTTTATTGAATATCTTAGAGTTGTCTTCATTGGCTACATACAAATTGACTAATAGTATAGGGCCTATTGGGATCCCCATTTTTGCCACTATCCACCTCCATTCCCAATAGGAATCCACGCCTTTCAAGGACATGGTTGCTACTTCCAATCTGACCCAACTTGTAGACAGCCCAACAAGGTGGAACCACAAAACAGGAAAAGATACCCTTCTCGATTGGCTCCTCTCGAGTTACCCTTCTCGGCTCTCTGAACTTAAGGTCCTGCCTGACACCTTAAGTGATCATTCCCCAGTCACTTTCACATGGTCAAACAAATTAAGCAAGCTCCTGCCTATCATAATTAATAGTAGGGTCTTGGGGAAGGGCAAGCTTGGGACCCTCTCCTCTGCCCTCTCCCAGTATAACTGGCCCCCCATCGATCATGCACCTAATATTGACCAGGCCCTAAGTTTCTTTATAGAGGGCTTCAACAAGATTTGCAATATCTTTGCACCGAGGAAAAGAAAACTTTGGGGTCAAGTTAATAGTTGGATCACAGGGGATATCCTTGCCAAGATGAAGTAAAGGGACAACCTCTGGGAAAAAGCCAGGTCCTCTCACAGCAAACACAACTTCCAATGCTACAGAGCTGCAAGAAACCACTGCACCAACCTTATCCGCCAAGCAAAGGCCAACTTCCACAAGGAGCAGCTTAATAAAACTTGGGACAATGGGAAGAGTTTTTGGGAGAACATCAAAAGCCTTCCTGGGAAGGATGAGAAGAAGATCCCCCACTCACTCACATTAACAACGTCATGATTACTGACCCTCGGCAAATCACGGATTCTCTCAACACAGCATTTACTGACCTGACTGGAGTGCTACCCCCTGACTACCTGCACCCTGCTGGGGAAAAAAACAACTGCACGCCTCAAGGGGGCTCAATCCCTGTCTTCTACTTCAAAAAAGTGTCAGTGAAGGAGGCTTACAAACACATAAAAAAAATACTAGACAAGACCAGAATGAAACTCCTATCCCTAACACTGGATGTCATCATCGTGCCAGTTACAAAACTATTCAACAAATCACTGACTCTCGCACAGTTCCCTGGGATCTGGAAACAGGCTCTTGTAACGCCGGTGCACAAGAACGGTGATATGACATGCACCACCAATTATAGGCCAATATCCATCCTCTCTCCCTTATCTAAAGCCCTGAAAAAGATTGTGGCCACCCAACTCACAGATTACCTCAACAAATACAACCTGTTATGTCCCAACCAACATGGCAAAGTCATAGTACTTCCACAGCTTTGCTGGACTACACTGACTACTCGCACAAGGCACTAGATGAAGGAAAGCTGGTGGGCTCAGTCATCATAAACCTCACCAAAGCCTTCGACACTGTCAATCACTCTCTCCTCCTGACTCAACTACAGAACCTGGGGGTTGCAACCAATGCTGTCTGCTGGTTCAAGGACTACCTTACACACAGACCAACGTGTAAAATTGGGCACACAGTATCTAGCTCCAACAAGGTAACTTTTAGGGTCCCACAGGGGTCAATACTGGGGCCCTTACTATTCAGTCTCTTCCTAAATAATCTTCCTGAAGCCTGTGACACTAAACTGATACTTTACGCAGATGACGCTGTGCTTCTCACCAGCAGTTCATCAACAGTTGCCCTCCACTCCGAGCTGCAGGCATCCTTCTACAAGCTTTGTAGCCATAAACTTCTACTAAACTACAAAAAAAAAACAAGGTGATGCTCACAGCCAGCCCTCAGCACAAAAAGAAGCTCCCTCACCTCACCATTTCCAATAAAGTCAGTGAGACGCTGGAACAAATTCAGACCTTCAAGTACCTGGGGGTCACTGTTGATGACTGCCTTACCTTCACCCAACACATCGACACAGTGGTAAAGGCAGTGAACACCAAGCTGGGTGTACTATATAGGCATAAAAAGTATCTCACTCTAGAGGCCCTCCGTCTCTCAGTCTCCAGCTCCATCCTTTCTACCATCGACTATGGATTGGTGGTCTACGGCACAGCAACAGACACTGCACTAAAAAGGATTCACATTGCCCTCAACAAGGCATGTAGGCTCACAATGGCTGCAGATCGAAATACCCACAGCTACTCTTTATACGAGGAGACTAATTGGCTGCCACTAAAGAACAGTATTATATTCCAAACATGTCTCCTTGGAAAAAAGGCACTAATGGGTAAAACCGCCCCATGCATTTCTAGCATCCTAACACCAAGTACTACCAGCTATACCACCAAAGGCAGGATGAAGGGGGCCCTATTAACACCTTTCCATCGAACTGTGCATGGACAGCGTGCTTTCAGCTATAGGGCCCCCCAATGGCTCAATGAAATCCCAGTGCACATTCTAAACTCCCAATGCATCTCACAATTCAAAAATGGCCTAAGGCAACACCTTCTTACTAGGACAGTTTGTGACTGCCACTAGGACTCTAACGCCCATAATGCCCACTCATCCACATTCTCCTTCCCCTTCCTCTAACCCCACTCTTCCCTCTTGCCCTATCCCTCTGTCTTCCTCTCTCCCCTATGCCTTTTCTCCCACTGGATCAACCTTAAAACCAACCTACTACCACTACCTCCCAACCTTCTAGACAAAGCCACTTCTTTTGGCCGCCCACTCCCCCCCCATCTCCCCCCCCTCACCTTGACTCCTCCTTGACTCTCACACTATGTGTCACACCTTTATCTCCTTCACTACCTATAAA
The DNA here is from genome assembly GCA_016271365.2 of Neoceratodus forsteri. NCBI lineage: Eukaryota > Metazoa > Chordata > Ceratodontiformes > Ceratodontidae > Neoceratodus > Neoceratodus forsteri. The sequence continues at coordinate 1,054,808,065 of CM057459.1, forward strand.
CACTGTCCCTTACCCTAGTTGAATGCTTTTGATGCTGTACTGTCCTGTCACCATTGGTACTATGAATGACATTGTAACCTTATTGTATACTAGCTACCTACTATTTGAGTATTGTATGTAAACTGTTTGTTATTGCTGTCATTGTCACTGTTTGACATGGAGCCTTTGTAAAAGACCACTGAGCTCAAAGGTATGTTCCGAATCCTTAAATAAATAAAAAAAAAAAAATCCTTATCAGATTGTTGCCTTATCAGGGTCCTTCCCAGGGTCTTGTGGGGCAGAATGGAAACCCCTCTTTTGGCACTACCCACTGAACTGTGTGCTCCTCATCCCACCCATTCCCTTATTAGCTTAGAAGTTTCTTTATTTGACTGTTTGGTTTCTTGTAGGAATGCCACCTGTGTTTTCAATTGTTTTAGTCGAGAAAGAATCTTCTTACATTTGATTGGAGAGTTTAGCCCTTTTACCTTCTCCGTAGTGGCCACTATATTTATTTAGGGTGGCCATTTAACTTTTTTCCTTTTTGATATCAAGGCTGGATGGGCAATGTGTTCCATAAGCGATGAAGAAGATGCATCCTTTCTGTGCTTATGTTCCCCATAGAGCAAGAACTCAGCTCCTTTCCCCTCCCCAGTTCCACCCCTTTCTATGTGCACTTTATGACTATTGTACCTCCTCTACTCTGTGATTCTAACACTCTTTTCTGATATACTAGTGGCTCGACCTGTGCCCTTTCACCATGCTGCTCATAAAGCCAGATTCTAAATGTTGCATGTGCCAAAAATACCATTTCTTGTAACCATGACTTCATAAACATTATCATACACATTGAAAACATATACATCTTAACCAAGGACTACTGCCCAATGTATTATCCTTTTTTCCTGTATAGTATATTAAAATCCCGCTCACTGTGGATGTGACACCTCTATTTTGACCTAGCAGGACTGTCAGCTGGCAGTTCTGCCAGTGGTCTTCTAGGGACCCTCCACTAGGGGGGAAGGTTGATCCCTATATTACAATATTGTTTTACTCGCTAGTTGTTATGGGGGTCCAACCAGATGTTTTTGCCCTATTAAACTACCTATACAGAGTGAGTAATTCTCCAGAGATTGTACCCGTATCTTTCTCTGGGGATCATAGCACACCATTCCTTCCTATTGGGCACCAATGTGAGGGTGCGCCAGCTGGACATTATGAGCGCCCACCCCCATCCTTGTTTCCAGAGGTGGAGTCTCTAGCATTAGTTGTGGTTTCACTACTGCTCTCCGGCATACACTGTTCATTCCTTGGGGGCTCCCCCCAGTCTCTGAGGTTGTGGGGTATGATAGCTTTTCTAAGTGACCCAATCAGTCGCCACTTTTGTGCAGGCTGGTTGAGGTAGCACTCCCTCAGAATTACCTTGTATAAAACAATATATCTTAGAAATCCCTCCAGAGTCATTATCCTTATGATATGGTCCTTATCAGAGTTTTCAATTTGATTCCATCATTAAATGTCCATGCTGGTCTTCCCCACAGTTCCCCATGACAGTGTCCTTCTTCTTTTTTCTGTAGGTAATTGTCTAGGGGGGTCTGGGGGTTTAGGATGAGATCTTGAAGCAGGGACCACTTCCAGGCCTAACCTGCTGGTTTTGTAGTGGCTTGTTTAGTTGGGGAATGATCCCCTGGGCTACATTGCCTTGCGTTCCCTTCTCCTCTTTCCCTGCTAAGGGCCTGCTGGCCCTTTAGGGGTCATAGCCATCTCAATTTGGGTGTTCTTCAAGTATCTTAATAAACTAGGACCAGTGGGACACCTTGTACACTTTTCCATAAACACATTTAGTTTAGTTTATCACCTATTCCAGACTCAACAAACTGTATTCATTATAACCTCAACTGTGTATTTAACTTATAATTAACTTCAGGTAAACACAACATTTAACATTTAGCCTTCAAAACTGTGAAACATCTCGCAGCATAATGGGTGAAACAACCTCCTGTTTGGAGAACAAAAAAGCAAAGTAGAAGAAAAGATATCCTAAAGCACAGAAAAGAGGATGTTCCCAGAGCTATCCCTGCATTTGCTGCACCTGTGTAGCATCAATGCAGCAGCTTGTTGCTCTCGTCGCCATTGGAGATTTATGTGCCAAGGAGATTCTGAAGATGAGGCTGGCCCAATGTTGGGGAAGCTGCCATTTGTAGTCCAGTCCCCCCCAGGGACATGCAGCAGCCCCTAAAACCTTGTTCTCCTTCTCTGTGTTAAAATCAAGTGCCTGTGTGCCCTTGCTCACAGCCATACGAGGCCTGGTGTTCCTCCCAGTGGAGCACAGAGCACACGCAAGTTGCAGAGGGGAACCTGTGGACAATGAAAGTACCTGCTGTCAGAAGGGGTGCTCCATTCATAGGATCGGGTCTTCAAGCATCTCAACTGATGTTTTCTCCTAGGATCTCAGTGGTTCTGGGGGCTTTCAGAGAGGAAATTGGAACCAGTGAAAATGAGATCTGGCCCGAGTCCTGGTGCTCCTCAAGGCAGTCAGCTCATTCGTGGCATACTGCAGCCCATTCCATGTTTCCTAAGGTCAGCTCCTCATCTGGAATTGGTTTGTGCATCTTGGACAGGTCAAGAGGTGCAGGCATCAGCTCTTGAAGAGGTATGTACAGGTTACTGATTTTCACCGCGGTGTCTAATGGGGAGTTGCCACTTGTGCCCGATTGTTTGTGATCCCTCTGTCGGCTTTTCAACCTCCATTGACGTGAGGGCAGTTAGTGTGCTGGTGGGTTTCAGTTCTTCTTTTTCTGCCTGCCCCAGGTCACTGCTTACCAAGGCTCTTCTACTTGTGGGGCATTTACTGCAACCCTCGGTGACACTGCACAGGCCCTTTCAGGAGGCAGCATCTCCATTGGTAAGGACTGTGGGCCATGCAGTCTGAAGGGGTGCTGTGGGGGTCCATATTGGTCCCATTTTATATCATTTATGAATACTTCTACTTCAGTTGGTGAGACAAACATTAAATAGTTGTCCTGGTATTGGACCCAGAGCAGGGCTTGACATCTTACATAGGTTGGGATGTTTAAGTGGTATAATCATTGTTTGACAGCCCTATATGCACACCTTTTACTTGACAACTCTGGTGAGTAATCTTGAAATAACATGATGTCCACCCCTTCCCATTCTAGTTTGTCCCTGGCAGCTTTCAGTATCTCCTCCTTAACAGGGAATTTTAGGAAGCGACATAGGATTGGTCTTGTTCTCTCACTTTGCCTTGACTTGAGGGCAAGGGAGTGGTGGGCTTTCTCAATCTCTAGGGGGGCTCTAGAATGTAAAGCCAGCATTGAGGGGAGCATTCCCTGGAGAAAAGTTGCCATGTCTCGCCCCTCAATCCCCTTGGGCATTCCGATTATCTGGACATTATTTCTTCTAGCCATGTGCTCCATATCATTCACTTTGGACATAAGATAGTCTGTTTGTTTCTGGTGGACATTAAGGTGTTCCTGGTGCTGATTTAAGCATTTTCGTGCTACTGGGTTGCTTTCTCCATTCCAGCCTCCTGGGCCGTTAAGGTTTTTAAGTCTATATTGGTTTGGTGTGTAGTTAGTTTCAATTCTGCTGTGTTGCAAAGCACTTGGTTCAGCATTGTGGATATTTTAACTAATTCAGCAGCCATGTCCAGCCCTGGTTCCTGGGCCAGAACCATTTTAGAAGATTTCACTCAGCCTGTCACAGTTATCAATTGCCACCACCAGGCACCTTCTTTGATCTGGTTTAGTCAGTTTCAGAACGGGTTTGACAGGTGCCAGAGGGCCCAGAACATGGTTTGAGATGCAGTATCCTTACTTATGGTGTAATTCAGCAATCCGGCAGCCAATTTTTACAAGAATGCTGTTATATTGTTGCTCTTACTTTACTTTATAGTCCATTGTGCATCTGTCTCCCTTAGGATAGCTGGATTTGCGAATGGATGAATATATAATCTCTGATATTGTTCTTCCTTTAGATAAAGTTGCCACCATCTTGATTGGCAAGTTCTGTCCCCCCATTGTAATTGTTTTCATAGCATTGGGCGATAACTGATTAAGTAAGAAACAATGCTGGATGTAGTTAAAGTCCAGTTGGAGTTGGTTTGTGAGATCTGGGGCAGAGGAGCTAGAGGAAAACTGAATCGCATCATCTGCATACATATGGACTAACACAAAGGAGACGGCCTTGGTGAGGTCATTTAGAGAAGATGAGAAAAGAAATGGGCACAAGACAGGCCCTTTGGAGATGACTAAACTGATAAGGAGTAGGGGAAGGGTGTCTTCAATATGAGCAGCTTGCAACCTACCCTCAAGGTAAGAGCGGAACCACTTAGCTGAAGAAATTGAGAGTTCAGCTGCCTTAAGTTTGTCCAGAGGAATGGGATGGGCTACAGGGTTGAAAGCTTTGGCTAAGTTGGAGAAAATAGCTGAGGTGACAAGGCCCTTATGCATACTAGAGAGGGTAGCATAAGTGAGCCAGAGGAGAGAGGTGGTAGTGGAATGAGACTTTCTAGGCAAATTTTAAAGGAATGAAGAAGGAGGTTGAGTCAAGAAAATGGGAGAGTTGAGAAAGAACTGGGTGTAGGCCCACCAGAGAGAATTTCTTTAAAAATATCACAAAATATATTGAAATATCTGACTATGTCCATTGTTGCCATTGCTGACTGGAAGTTACTGGGGGAAAGAGGTTACTCCCTTTGAGAAGGGGAATGACAGTAGTCAACTTTCAAGACTTTGGAACACATGATAAAGAGATGGAGAGGTTAAGGAGATAGGAAATAGGAAGTGCAATGGCATAAGCAGAGAGAAAGAGTAGTCTAAGTTCAACACCATCAGGACTCCCATCCTTGTGAGGATTAAGACTCAGTCCACACACTGGAGCATGAACACTCTGAAATGATGGGTGCAAACTCACATGGGTGGGCAGCCCAACATAATGCAGAAATTCCAGACCGGTTTGCACTCCTGAAGCTAACGAGTAACCACATGACTCAAAAATAGAGTAAAGTATCACTGCTTTATTGCTGGATAGATGAGTGTGTGTGTGTAAGGAATGCAACACACATCACCTTGCCCCGGTGCTTCGGGTGTTAACCCTTTGTCAGGGGGCCTTTGTCAGAGGATTAAGAGCCAAAAGGGCCTAGAGAGCAACAGCAGGAGAAATGGGTGAAAAAGAAAAAAGGGGGGTAGTGGGACGGTTTAAGGGATAGAGCGAAAATGAAGAGGAGAAGAAAGTGAGGGAGAGAAGAAGGAGGATGCGGAGGAGGAGGAGAATGAACAGGCACAGGAGGTGAAGAAGAAACTGAAAGGTTGACAACTTCAGCAGGATCAGGGATAGTTGTATTTCTCATCTTGAGAACAGGTGGAATGGGCTGAGTCAGAGCAGAAAAGTGAATGAATATCTTTCCAGAACTTAGAGGGGTGATAAAATAGTTCTGGAGCATGGAGGTGAAGCATTCAGAATTTGCAATCCTGGTAGCTTTAGAATAATTATTGTGAAGGAACCAGTAATGATCATCATCAGAAGTGAAGCCATAGGACTTATAAGACCTCGAGGCACAGTCACGTCAACAGTGACAAGCCAGTAACTCAGCTAACGTCCGTGGGAGGTTAGAACTTTGGACACTTATTCTTCTATGTAGAGCACGATGAGCTCAAACAGACATAAATCTAGAAGTGAACATTCTGAGGGCATCATTCATGTTATCAGTTGTGAAAGTAGAGGGCCAGCTGGTGGCTAACAGATCAGAATGAAGGTAGGAAAAGTCTAGCACATAGAAAGACCACATTTGAATGAATTTGGGGGCAGCTCTTGGATGGTGAATTGTGTGTACACAATGGACCATACTGTAGTTACTAAGGGCATCAGTGATAATGCTAGCATCCACAGTAAGATGGGCATGGGAGAACTGAACCTAATCCATGAAGGAATGCATTTGATATTTGACATTATAATGAGTAGGGTCAGAAATCAGTTGAGTTAAAAGGAAACACTTCAGGTTAAGGGAAGATTCATGAAGTGAGGGACAGAGCCAATTTAAATTAAAATCACCAGTTATAAGTAGCTCAACAGAGGAAACCAAGGAGGATATGCGGACGAGTAACTCAGTTAATAAAGGTGGGGACATACCAGGGCAGCAGTAAGCACCAGCAATCATTATAGGTATAAAGAAGAGGAGGGAGAGTTTAAAAAGAAGCACCTTACAGGCAGAGGGAATATAGATGGAGAGCACAGGCTTGAATGTTTGAGGAGAGGTAGATGGCCATACCACCACTGCCCTTTGCTTGATCCTGTCAAATAACAGTAAAATTTGAGATGGCAAGAGAGGAATCGGGTACTTTAGGGGACAGCCAGGATTCCAAGATCACCAATAAATCAGGCTTAAGGTTAACAATAACTGGCTGTTAATAGGTCAGTTTTAGGGAGAAGGCTGCAGATGTTGACATGGGCCACTCTCAAATCTTTGGGGAGGGTAGAAAATGGGGAAGGGTCAGGGTTGTGCTCAATGTCTCCTACAACTAAAAGCGTCAAAGAAACAGTCAGCTTTAGAGAACCTAATAGACACTTATTGGAGGTGCAGGGAGAGAAATAGAAAGAATAGAAACATAGAAACATAGAAACATAGAAACATAGAAACATAGAAGTTGACGGCAGATAAGGACCGCAAGGCCCATCCAGTCTGCCCATTTCTTTTTCTACCTTATAAATGTGCCATCGGCCTTTGCTCTGTCAGTGACCTATCTATTCATAGTCATTTGTATTGCTCCCTTATGCCTATCCCATGCCTGTTTGAAGCCCTGCACTGTATTCATAGCCACCACTTCTTGTGGTAAGCCATTCCATGCATCTACCACCCTTTCTGTGAAAAAGAATTTCCTCACATTCCCCTTAATCGCCTCCCTCTAATCTCATGCTGTGTCCTCTTGTCCTGCTATTTTTCTTATATTTAAACATGTTAGACTCTTTCACCTTGTTTATGCCCTTAAGGTGTTTAAATGCCTCGATCATATCACCTCTCTCCCTCCTTTGCTCAAGGGTATACATATTGAGCTCCGTTAATCTGTCCTCATATGTCTTCTGATGCAGTCCCTGCACCATTTTGTTTGCCCTTCTCTGGACTGCCTCAATTTGGTTAATGTCCTTGTGAAGGTGTGGCCTCCAATACTGCACGCAGTACTCCAGATGGGGCCTAACCAGTGTCTTGTACAGAGGGATTATTACCTCTCTCTTACGACTTGTGATACCCCTACTAATACACCCTAACACCCCCTAGCCTTACCTACTGCTTTAGAGGTCTGCTTGGATGATTTTAGGTCATCAGTGATGATGATGCCCAAGTCTCTTTCTTCCTTTGTGACTGCTAGCAACCCTCCCAGCCTATAAGTGGCTTCAGGGTTTCTCTTCCCTATGTGCATGATTTGCACTTCTTTGCATTAAACCCAGTTGCCACTCTTCTGACCATTCTGCTAGTTTATCCAGATCTCTTCTCATTCTGCCCACCCCATCTGGATCATCTACTCTGTTGCAGATCTTGGTGTCATCTGCAAACAGACAAGCCTTCCTCTAGTCCATCTGCGAGGTCACTAATGAAGATGTTGAATAGGACTGGCCCCAGGACTGATCCCTGAGGTACCCCACTTGTGACTTGCATCTCTTCTGACTGTATACCATTTACCACCACTCTCTGTTTTCTGCCAGTCAACCAGTTTGCCACCCAATTGACCAACTTCTGACCCACCCCAAGCCTACCTAGCTTATTTATCAATCTTCTATGTGGAACAGTGTCAAAAGCTTTGCTGAAGTCAAGGTAGGCGACATCAACTGCTCCCCCTTGGTCCACCACTCTGGTTACCCAGTCAAAGAAATCTATGAGATTAGTTTGACAGGACCTTCCTTTTGTAAACCCATGCTGTCTTGGATCCTGTGCCCCTATGGATTCCAGGTGTTGCACTATCCTTTCCTTAAGGAGTGCCTCCATAATCTTGCCCACTACTGAGGTAAGACTGACCAGTCTGTAGTTCCCTGCCTCCTCCCTGCTACCACTCTTGTGGGAGGATCACATGAGCCCTTCTCCAGTCTTCTGGGACCTCTCCTGTGCTCAGAGACTCACTAAACAATTCTGCTAATGGCTCTGCTAGTTCCTCCTTTAGCTCCTTAAGTACCCTGGGATGTATGCCATCAGGTCCCATTGCCTTATCCACCCTGAGCTTAGCAAGCTCTTGTAGGACCCTTTCTTTTGTGAAGGGAGTAGTGCTCACCTCACTCCCCCTGTGTCCATGATGCTGAGCTGTGGGCCCTGCCCTACCTTCTCTTCAGTAAATACTGAGCAAAAGTATCTATTTAGGATAGATGCCTTTACAGGGTCCTCCTCCTCACATGCTCCCTTTCTCCATTAAGCTTAGATACCCCTCTGGACTTTCTCCTTTCACTAATGTATCTATAGAAAGTCTTGTCACCTTCTTTTACTGTTCGTCTAGTGTTTCCTCAGTTTGGGACTTTGCCTGCCTTACTGCCTTACCTGCTTCCCTTAGGGCAGTTTGGTATGCCTCCCTATCTTCATCCCGCTGTGTTCCCTTATATTTTCTGAAGGCCAGCCTTTTGGCTCTGACCTTTTCTGCTACTGTATTTGAGAACCAAAGTGGTTTCCTTCTTCTTTTTGCACTTCCTTTTCTGTCTAACACAATGGGATGTTGCTTCAAGTATTGTATTTTTGGTTGATAGAGTTTGATAGAGTTTACAATGTAGGAGGGAGGGAGGGAAGGACTTGAATGTTTCAAGATGAAGCTAAGAAGATGAGAGGATACTGCAACCAGTATACAAGGGGAAATTAATCAAGGCTGGGAGACAAGGGGATGGGAGGTTGTTAGAAAATAAAGAAAGGTCGGAAGAGGGCATAGGGTGAGGTTTAAGGGGGGACTGAGGGAAAGGAAAATAGGAAGAGGAAGAGAAGGAGTGATAGGAGCAACAGAGTGGAAATGTAAAGTAAGGCAAAATGCAGTCTACAGTGAATTAAAGATGGGGGGGGGGCAGGTTACTCCAAAGGAGCAACAGTTGACTAGGGAGAAGGAATGTCAACCAAAAATGGGAAAAGGAATTAAAAATTAGGAAGCCAAGAAATGATAGAAAGGGGGTGGGAAGGCAAACAAAATAAACAAGAAGGAGAAAATAAGTAATGATAATGAGAAAAGGCACAAAGGAAAATTATATGGGTAAAACCTAATTAGGTAACACAAGCATTAGCAGTTTGCAAAGCATAAGCAAAAATGAATATAAATAAAATAACCCTGGAAACCTAAATGAGAAATGCTCACACAAATAAATAAGTATATATCTCCAATAAGGGGAACCTAAAAAATGCAGCACTAGGATAAATATAAATCTAAGTACAGCACAGTAAAAAAAATCATCCATAATAACTGGTAGAGAAACACAAAATAAGCAGTTTAAGTAGTGATATCAACTGACATATGGCTCAAAAGAGGTATGTTACAAATTAAACACATTTACAGCAAGGGAACAATAGATACACTTGCAAATTCAGCTATAACAGACCGACAATAACATAGGGTAAATAGGATAAATAGAAATACAGAAGCAGTAATGAGGGGTCGAGAATGGCAGCCAGTAGCCTCAAGTTTAATGGGCATGTGAGAAAGTTTTACTTAACTGAGGGGTTGGTTGAGCTGTGGAACAATCCACTGGCAGATTTGTTGGGGTTGAGGACTATAAATGGGTTCAGACAGGGCTGGGACAGGGTATAGGGACAGACAGCTCCACCAAGTGGAACTAGGGAGGTAAGAGATTGAAGTGGGAAGGGGCAGGGGTAGAACCTTTATCAATGCATTAGGTCTGAGATTGATGTAGGGGCTACATATTCAGGCAAACTGGATGATTGTTAATCTTTTTCTGCCATCAGCATCTATGCTGTCTCAAACATAAATATTCCAACTCAATGAACTTTTGTTGATTTAAACTATTTTAAGTGAATGATTTCTATGCTCTGTTTGTAATATATCAAACCTTGTCAAGTTAACTGTGTCTTTTCTCACTATATAATGACCCAGGTGTCTGAGAAAGTGACACCAAATATTACACCACATTTTGTTGACATGTACATTAATGCAGTGAGACTTACCAGCAGCTTGCATATTAAATGTTGCAGCATATGCAAATTATATAATTATCACCTCAAGTATGTGTCTCTTCTTTCTTTTAAAGTGTAAAAAGTCAGAATGAGACCATGATCATCAATGAGGCTTAATGGTTAAGCTCAAGAACCAAGTGACATCTTAGATATTTTCAATATGACATGCAGTATTCACAGGCAGTCTGGTAAAGTGTGGAGCTGCTAAGTCTACTGCATGCTGAATTCTGACAGAGTGCAAAAAAGGCTCTTTATCCGAAGACAGTTAGCTTAAGAAGACCATAGGAGGCAACTGCTGCTAAAGGAGATCATCCAGCTTTTTTTCTACTTTATTGCTATAATTATCAAAAAAGGCAGAGGTTAGTCTTCTACCTAATTCTGAGATTAATACTTAAAGGAACATGTGAGGCCTCAGGGCCGAACAAAGGTAACCCAGTTTGACTTGACAAATAGCTTAGTGGCATTCTGGGTAACATTTTAAGAGTGGGTTTAATAGATGTAAGATGGCTGAGCATTGTGTAAAAATGCAACAATCTCTGATTCAAAACACAAGTAATATTTCCGTACAGTGACTCACCAACAGGTGCTTTTTTATTATTATTATACCCTGTATGTTTACATTTGTTATCAAAATATACTTTTGAAAGCAAGATAGTAGGTGCTTATAGAGTCTACATTTTTTCATGAAATATACAGTTATTTCTATCAACAGAAGTGATGTGTGTTCTCTTGGTCATAAAATTGTAGTAACACTACATGATGGATACTGCAAAAGAACCCCAGAGCACATGCACTGGGGCACGGGTTATCACAGACTATATTGGCCATACAGCTAATTTTAAAGAAAACACAAATTGCACATACCCCAATAATACAAAGTATTATGGGAAGCATATGAAAATGTTCATGAATTAGTTTGGACTGGCTCAACTTTAAGCAGAATTGCATGGTGCCAAAAGGCTTCACAATACAATCAGTAAAGGCTGAGAACAGCAGACACATACACATGTTTTGTCTTCATTTGGACTCATCAGTGTGCCATATCTGTATCTCAGCCCAGGGAGAGGGAATCAGCCACCCTATAGAGGATTGTATTTGTTTGGGTCATGGGCAGCTCAATGCAGAGAGAGAAGAGAACTACAAAAGAACCCCAGAGAAAATGCACTGAGGAATGGGTTATTCCTGAGGATATTGGCTATACAGCCAAATCTGAAAGAAAACACAAATTGCACATAACCTGAAAAGGCGAAGCATCATGGGAAGCATATGCAAATGCACATAAATTAATTTGGACTGGCTCAACTTTAAGCAGAATTGTATGGTGCCAAAAGGCCTCACAGTACAATTAGTAAAGGCTGAGAACAGCAGACACAGATATGTGTTTCATCCTCATTTGGACTTATCAGTGTGCCATAACTGTATCCCAGCCAAGGGAAAGGGAGCCAGCCACCCTTTAGGGGTAATGGGAAGCCCAAAGTAAATGGATTCTGTTATAAAAGTATGAACTGCCCAGGCCCACAGACTGCAATATATGTTATTCGTGCTCCATTAATTAGTAATACAAGGAATAAACAAACTGTGAATGTTCCAACAAAAGTGCCTTTGACAAAGGCATTTTTTTGTGAAAAGTTTGCAGTTTGTTTTTACCAATTATCACCAAAGACTGGATTAATACTTAATAAACTAAACATAAATTATAGCTAGGCATATTTTTGTTAAAATTCAGATTAGCCCCAATTTTTTGAATAACAGATCTTCATCACAAGTATTAGACACATTTAAATAATCAGTTTATCAAATGAAACTGCTGATTTTGGCTCAAAATAGTCACCAGATTTCAAACAAAAAACATTCATTCCATCTGAAAAGTATGATTTACATTTGATAATGATGATTTTTGCAATATATGTCTTTTTGCCAAAAGCAGCAATTTTAAAGAAGTGTGGACATTTTAGAGAAATTGTCAGTGAAACTGCATGTCAGTTTTGACCAGCCCTAACCGAATTCATTCATTAGCCTAATATAGCTATCACTGCTACCCAAACTTAGTGGTCTGGATTTTTGAAAGTCTTGATGTAGGAACAGTCCAGATTTGGGGCTGTGCCTGCTTCATAACAGATGTGCCAACATTTTTGATTGCTATTTTCAAACATCTGAGTGCATTTATGACAACTCTCTTGCTTTACTGTAAAACAAAAGTGGTGCATGCATCATTTTCACTTATTCATACAGCATTTTATGCATGTAAATTGTGAAAACTGTGACAAAAATTAGACCATGTTTTGTGTGGTCTAGCTTTTTGTCACAGTTAGTGGGAATGTGCTACAATCATGCTGCAAGTCATCTGGAGCACTGAGAGGACATTTGAAAATGTTGCCTGTTGTTGCTTTACTGGCTGATATGATACTTTAAGATTTGTCCTTTTCAAGACACTTATGGTATATTTGGTACTGTTAATTAAATGTTACACGGGGCTTTTTAACCTCTGGAAGGAACACTTTGCATTCCAGTAGTTGTATTTGAGTGTGTGTGAAAAATATCAACTTTACAGTAGGTTTAATTTGTAGATACTGTGCTAGAGAAATGAACAATTGAAGCCTATGCCTGCTTACTAGCTGCAGCACGAGAGTTAATGGATTGACATTTATCAAATCTTCTGCCTGCATGAAGCCTTTCTCAATGTAATACCCTTGGCAAGTCAATTATGACTACAATCTGATCAATCAAAGCTGGGATGGAACAATGATCTTGGTATATTACCACTGGTTAGAAGTGATTGCACAGATCATTGCAATCATATATTTAACATGTGAGTACAGTTCACTGAACCATACATAACTGTAATGCACTAAGATATATAGTATCAGCGGGTATCCAGCCACTTGCAAAATATCATATTTGTCCTCAGCAGAACTCACATGCAGCTGCAGAGAATAGAGTCACTTTTGGAGCACATGTTGCCTTTGGTAAAATCATTATATTTGATCAAAACCAGCCCAGTAGCACACTGGACAAAGGGCCCAGAGTTTGATATAAAATTTTGGGCTTCATGGAGGTGTCTGCTCAATGTCTGAAGTCACAGATCTGAACTACAGGTTTGGTGAGTTTCAATATTTATTTATACTTATTCAGTAAAACAGATTACTATAGCAGTTCTATAGCAGTTCCAATTAAGGAAAAGCTGTTTTGGGTACAAAGTGCTTCACTATTTTTGTTCTATACTCAAATGCACTACACTTCAAACTAATCTTAAATGTCATGTTGTTCCATTCATTACTAAGAGTACTTATGGTACATGAAAACAGAAACATTGCCCCTTACTGTTCATCTATATATGTGGCATGCTCTAGAGCAGAAATCATGATGCCCTGCTTCTGGAACAGCAGCCATTTCTTCAGCAGTGCACTGTGACATCACAAGCAGGGGATTCTTACTTTGGTGTTTAAATCAGCCTAAGCACCAAGTGAACTGTAAGGAGTGAAGTTTCCATTTTCATGTAACATACTATTGTAATGATGTAAGTGACTTAGTGTCTGCCTTGTCCAGCCCTCCTGACATACAGCAGTGACTACAGTATACCCAGTTTAGATATGGACATACCTCACAGTTTATCAGCTGAAATGCTACCCCTATTCATGCTGTGCAACGCCTAATTGCATTCTCTCTCAGTAATCTGTCTAGTCTTGATTTGAAAGCCTGCACCATGCTGCAGTAACTTCCACTACTGTACCAGGAAGACTATTTCATATTTAACCACCCTCTGTATGAATTATTGTTTCCACATATCCTTCCTCCCTCAGATTGAGGGCATGCCCATTACTTTTGCTTGAGCTCACAACCTTATGCATGCTTGTATACATTGATATTTTGAATACTGCAGTCATGTCCCTTTTCAGCTTTCTATTCACTAGAATGAATATTTTGAGTAGATTCAATGTCTCCTTTTAGCTCTTGTAGTCCAAGCTGTTAAGGTTACCATTGTGAATGAGTTTTTACTCAATGTTTTTTTACCTTAAATAAATAAACAAACAAACAAACAATCAGGTTAGTGGCCCTGTGTTGAGCCCATTTAAATTCTTCAATGTCCTTTATGTACTTCAGTGACCAGCACAAAATGTAATACTTCAGGTGGGGTCTACAACACTCCAGCTATAGTTTGAGGATAATCTTTCTTGACCTGCATTTTCTCCCCATCTTAATGAAACCCAGCATCTGTTGCTCTCTTGACTGCAACAACTCATTGCCTGCCTGGCTTCAGCTTACTGGTCAGAATTACCACTTGATATTTTTATCTATTATCTTGCCCTCTGTTGAGCAATGGTGTATGTGAGGCTCAGGTCCCCTACACTTAGGTCTAGATGTAGTACCTTGCAATTCCACATATTTAACCTTAGCCCCAATTTCTGAGCCCATGCCCCATGCTTTCTACATGTCATTATTACCATGCCAGCCTCTGAATATGGTACCCAGGAGTAATGGCGCTAACCCATTTGGACCATGCTATTCCCCTTTTCTCCTGGGTGTCTGTTGCCAGCAGGGACCTGTGGTTGAAACAGTGTCAGTGGCTCAGTAGGTAGCACACTTGCCTCTGAGGCCTGGAGATGAGATGGCTGTGGGTTCAGTTCCCACATCTGGCACTTGGGTTAATATCCCAGTACTGACACTGTAGTGCAGCATGAGAGGGGTGCTGCACTTCTGAGGTGCCATCTTTCAGATGAGACGTTAAACCGAGGTCCCATCTGCCTGGATTGGTTGTAGTTCAGGTGGATGTTAAAGATCCCATTGCACTTATCTAAAAGAGTAGGGGAATTTCCCTGGTGTCCTGGCCAAATTTTCCTCATTCACTAAAAATACCACCAACAGCTTAATCTGGTTCAAGGTCAGTTGGCATTCATCTGTAACCCCCTCCTCCGGGTCATGCCTGAAAATAGGCAGGATTTGTCTAGTACACCTACCCGGTCAACAAAAGCTAAATAAATAAATATGCCTTGCAGAGCATGCTGCCTATATAAACATGCAGCTTCCTGATGGCCATGCTCAGTTTACTGTCTGATGCTACAATTTGTGTGACAGAATCAACCATGTCTGAATATGGGGGCTTAAATCTGTTTAATAAAGTTAAACAATGTGCACGGTTAAATAGTTTTGGAATTCAAAGATTTTGTCACATTTCTGTCTGAAGCCACGGTGGATACTCAACTGAGGTGCAAAATGTACAGTCTTAAGGTGAGTGTAACAGAGTTCCATAAAGACATGGCACACATGGGTATTGAGATGGTCACTACTGAATCAAGAAGTGGCAATCGATTGCAAAGATTGCTTCAACGAGAAACATACAGGATTTTCCAGTTAAATTCTCTGAAGCCAGTAAGCATTAATGATAATTGGGACTTGAAACCTTTTCTGTAATTCAAGAAATCATTTGTTCTTGTGCTTCTGTTTCATCATTGAAGTCCAACAATGCACCTTTGTGCTGCACACTGCCCTCTGCCCACCCATTATCCTTGAGGCATTATAAATTCTCCCCGTGCAACTTATCTACATGCCTCAAGATATCAGTTCTAATAAGACTGTCAAATTTTGGAATTTCTTTTCATATCAGTGAGATAAGTACCTATCGGAAATATTTACAGTTCATCATATTGCCTTTTCATTAGATTAGCAGAATAAAATGCAATCATCAAGCAAGTATTTGCAATAGTGTCAGAAAAAATACAAAAAAAATTTGTAATAGTATTAGAAAAAAATACCCCCCAAAATATGCCTGCATTTGTTTTCATATCGTTTTTATGTTGGTGCGCTTGCGCAGCCAACATCTTGGGACAGTGGGGCTTTGGAGGCGCGGTCGCTGTTGGGCCAATGCAGGGCATGGACCAGTAGGTGCGTCCCGCATTCTCCAATCAGCCTGCATGCCAGCGCCACACCATGCATACATAATGTGGTGAGTACATCTAAGGAAAGGTCCGCTGTAATCTGAGCAAAGCTCGTCAGATGCAGCAGTCCTTTTCTTGATGTGCTCACAACATTATGCTCATGGTGGCATACTGGCCGCTGAACTGCCGACTTCGGGGGTGCCCAATCCCCCTGTTGGCTGACCCTGCCCCCTATGATTGTGCTGATGGGGAGCCCACTTCCCTTCTGCATAAACATTCCCCAATTGACTGTGCCAAGGGGGTGCCCAAGCCCCCTCGGCTCTTACCCCCCCATCCTTCTGTGTGCCATGGGGTGCCTAACTCGTCAGCATAAATTGTTCCTCCCTTTGTGTTGTTTGCTGATGAGGTTGACCAATCCCCGCCGGGCTACAGACACCCCCCCTAAAACAGTTAGAGGGTATGCTGGGAGCCCACCCAGTGTGACAAATCCTGCAAAAAAAAAACTGTCCAGCAATGTTTTTTTTTCTTTTGAACCTGTAAAATGAAACGGTCCCTTGTAGTCTCCATGCCCCTCCCCACCCCACACCTCCCATGCGCACCCTGCCTCCCACACCCTCCACCCCATACTTACCTTCGGAGTCCGGGCGCAACGATCTTTGGTGGACTAGAAACACGCTCTGCACTCTTCAAAGCCGACCGTGAACTGAGGAAATGCTGGTAAGCTGTATAATGTAATAAATAGGGTTTTTCAACTTTGCTGCATATCTCAGGCATTTTTGCAAATTTTGGCCCCAGATTTTCAACGTTTTTTTTGTGGACCCCTTCTAATGAATTCTTGCACTGTCATGGCGTTATTTGGTCCCGAAAGGTGATTTCGCAGTCACTGCATGGAATCACCTTTCAGGACAATGTAACGAAATGACAGCGCAAAATCACTTTTTGAGACACATTCACAAAATCACAGCACTATGCATCTTTAGCTCCGCCACTCCCACTGCCAATGCCAGTGTGACAACATTCGGCATCGACAAATTCTTGTTTCTCTCGTGGCTGGCAACTGGCAGGCTATTCAGCCGCTTCCTGCAACCAGTGCACCACAGTTTTCTCTAAGACACATAGCCTATATAGTTTGAATTCATCGTTTATAGTTTTTGAATATGAACTTGTTGAAGATTGAAAACTATATAATTCTTTAAGAATATTACAAAGTTTACAAATTGAATACCAGAACATTTTAAGAATATATAATTTGTGTACTTGCTTTTTCATGTTTTGTATAATGTCTGACTTGTTTTATGTAGTTGTGTTTAATATGAGCAACTGATTTCTTTAATTTGATTTACAATTGATTGATGCATAAAAAGCTGGCATGAACCCACTATGCCTTGCCCCCTGACAAAGGGATTGCTTTCTGAAGCACCAAGGCAAGTTGTGGTTAATGCAGTTTGGCTGAATCAGTCCCAATGTGGAGTGCAAAGCACTAAAACTGTTTGGTGAAATACTCTACTTTGTGGACAGTGTTTCTCTCCCTCTGACTGTGGTATAAAAGGAGGGGCTGTAGAGAGAGGAGCCTGCCCCCTGACAAATCTCTACAGGAACAAAGTGATGGGGCACTGTCTGTCAGTGTGTCCTCTTTATTTTTTTCTGGTTTCACTGTGACAATAATGAAAACTTTCTAGTTTTGCATAAAAACTCAGCAAGTTTGCTATTTTTGCCTAAGCTCACAGCTGCATGTGTGTCAGTGAGCACCATGCCTTTGTGGGACTCTATTTAACTTTCTGGGTTTAGCTACCCCATGGCAAAACTGATTACTGGCCCTGCAAGAACATGGGTCCACCCTGCTTGGATAGTCAAGGTGCGTTTAGACTGACTTGATCATTGCACTTCAGTCTGCACTGGTCATCTGCATTTGTGTCAGAACCATGGCCATAATTCATTTACACAGTGCAGTTTGCACCATTGCAGCAGAAGTTCCTTTGTTTTTGCCATACTTACATTCTCTGCCTTGGAGGGAAGGGAGAAGGTCATCTGCATTATTGTGAGCAGTGCAGGCTGTTTACATGGTAGCATGAAATGGCCACACCACTACAGATTCCAAGGAAATGAAGGATCACTACAAGAGGCACCAAATGTATCCCTTGAGATGGGGAGTTGCATTTATATGAGTTAAGAGGCAATGGAGCAACATGTCTGCACCACTCAGAATGGTGCACACAAGGTCAAGTAAATAACTCTTTAAAGAATCTTCATTTACAAGTTAAGGCATCAAATTTTTCTTTGTCTGGTTTAAATTCTGCTTCTTGGGCTGGCTGGATGTCAGCCCTGTGTCTTTCCTAAACAAATATGGCTCCCAATCCAGCCTTAACTCATTCACACCACAAGAGCTCTTTGAGAATTCCATCACGTGTGCCCTGTGTACTCTTAGCACTGCATCCTGGCAGGAATGTAACCACACATGAATGCAGACCAAAAATGTGACATCATAAAGGAATGGCTAGCGGAGGCAATGGAATCTTGCACTAGAAAGAAAAGCAAGAAGGGAAGGGCAAAGAAACCCAGCTGGCTGACACAGGAGGTTATGGAAGAGGTGATGGCCAAGAGGGCAGCATTTTGAAATTACAGGAAATCGGGGAGGGTGAAGATAAGGATACATACATGGAGAAGTCCAGGGAGGTTACCAGACTTGTCAGGGTGGGTTAGGCATCCAGGGAGCTGAGACTGATGCAGGGAATCAAAAGTGGAGAAAAAGACTTCTTCTGCTATATTGGAGAGAGAAGAAAGAGCAAGGATCAGCTGGCAAGGATTAAGAAGGATGGGGAGTGGGTGGAGAATGGTGAGGATCAGGCAGAGGCACTGAATGAATGATTCTGCTCTATATTCAGGCAGAAGAAGAGTACTCCAGGCAGGGTGGGTGGGTGGGGTGCGACAAATGTAGGGAATTACAGAGAGCAGGGTACTAGATGGGTTGAGTGCATTAAGGGTTGGCAAAGCAACTGGACCTAATTACATTCACCTAGGATACTAAGGGAGTTGGCAGAGGTTCTGGTGGGGCCACTGGCTGACCTCTTCACTACCTCCCTGAACACGAGATGTACAACAGGACTGGAGAATGGCCCATGTGGTGCCCATCCACAAAAGAGGCCAAAAGGATGAACCAGGAAACTATAGGCCAGCAAGCCTCACATCGATCGTGGGAAAGCTCATGGAGACCATACTAAAAGAGAGGCTAGTGAGCTTCTTAGAAGTAAATGGTCTCCAGGATGGTCAACAGCATGGGTTTATTGTGGGCAGATTCTGCCAGACAAATCTTGTAGAGTACTACGACTGGGTGATGTGGGAACTGGACAAGGACCATGAAGTGGATGTCCTGTATTTGGACATCAGCAAGGCCTTTGATTCAGTGCCACAAAGGGTGTTTTGGGGGAAACTGGAATATGTGGGGGCGGGACCAAAAATGGTGAAATGGATCACAAACTGGCTACGGGGAAGGCAGCAAATGGTGGTGGTGGGGGGGGACCTCTCATCACCGAGAGCGGTGATGAGCTGGGTACCACTGGGATTATTACTGGGGCCGGTGCTGTTTGGGATTTTTATTGCAGATATCTCAAACAGAATCTGGAGCAAAATCAGTCTGCTTGCACATGATACCAAGATGGAAGCTGTGGTTGATGACATGGAGGGGTGGAAGGGGTTGCAGGAGGACCTGACTAAGCTGCAGGAGTGGGCAGAAACATAGCAGTTGGGGTTCAACGCCAAGAAGTGCAAGGTTATGCACTTCAGAGCCAAGAACCAGGGGAGAGATTGCCATGAATGGGGTACAGTTGAGGAGCTGTACAGAGGAGAAAGTCCTAGGAGTGATCATTACAGGGAGCAGGAACAACTCTACTCAGTGCAGGAAGTCGGCAGGAAAAGCCAACAAAATGTTGGGGTGTATTGCAAGGGGGATCTCCTCCAGAAGAAGGGAGATTATCCTACCCCTGTATAGGTTATTGGTCAGGCCTCACCTGGAGTACTGCATGCAGTACTGACACCCATTCCTGAAGAAGGACATCAGATTGTTGGAGGGGTGCAGCAAAGAGCAACAAAGATGATCCAGGGATTGGAGAGCAAGCCCTATGAGGACAGGCTGGGAGAGTTGCATATGTACTCACTGAAAGAGAGGAGGGATGGGGGATACGATCGAGACCTTTAAGTATCTGAAGGGGATAAAAAAAAGTCCAACACAGAAGAGATTTTTTACATGAGAAGGGGGAGGGACACGAGAGGGCATGGCCTGAGATTGGAGGGGGAAGATTCAAGAGGGAGATGAGGAGACATTTATTCACAGAAAGAGTGGTGGACAAATGGAACACCTTACCAGATGAGATAGTGTCCTGTAAGACAGTGGGCAGTTTCAAGAGGGGTTGTAACAGGGTAAGGGGAAGGAATACTGAGAAGGGGGTTAGGAGGGGCAGCTGCGAGATGAGGGGCTAGCTGCACACTCGAACAGACTCGATAGATCATGAGGCCTGTTTCTGCTGGCAATTCCATATTTTTTCATATGTTCATATGTTCTTAAAGAGCCCATTCCATGCCACAAGAAAGCAAATGCCTGTGATGGTGTGCACCTGTGTAAGACTGTGACAGGCATATCTCAGACTACCAGTCAGGTGATGAATATACTCTGCACCATAGTGCAGCTTTATATTTGTGACCAGTGTTTAACCCAAAGCTATTTTTAAATATGTGAAAGTGAAGGGGTGTCCTTTCATGTATGTTTATGTTGTGCTGGTGCACTTGGTTGTGGGTGTGGGAGTAGAAATATGGAGCCTGATTTTCAAAGGGCGACGCAGTGCTTGTGTCAAGCCCCGCATTATTTATTTATTTTTTTTTTATTGATTCAGCTGCACCAAACACCTTTGCTGCAACTGCAACTGATTTTGGTAGGTCAGGTGCAGTTATGACACTTTACCTGCCTTACAGCAGTTTGGGCCAAATATTCAGTGCAAGCCCTGTAAATAGGGTACCCAGGATTGCTGCAAGCTAGACTAGAAACAGTTGATCTGACTTGCAGCAATTGGGGCATGGGATAGAAATCTCAGCTAGGAGAATGCCGCAAGCCGTGTATACCATATGTTCAGTGTACCCATGGCTTGCAACATTTTGGGCGGTTTGAAAATCTGGCCTATGTTGCAAAGATAGGGATGACTGATATACATTTAAATAAATGGATAACTTGAATTTTGAGTTGTTTTTGGATTTTAGGATATTGGTTCTCAATATCTTAAATCCTAAAAAGGCTAATATTAAACCAGACTCAGACATCCCCAAGGACTTAAAACTTAAACTGTCTGTTTCCCACTGCTGCAAGTGGGAAATGTAACCATGTACTTCCTGGCTGCAACCCAGACTCATGTGCTAGGGTAAGACCAGGCACCAGCCACAACACTATCCAGCATGCCAAATGCCTCTTCTTGCAAATCTGGTCTGTTATATGGGTGTAAGACCTGGCACCAGCCAAAAAGCCAAAAGCCTCCTCCACCAAATCTGAACTTTTGTGCCAGCGTAAGACCTGTCACCAGCAAGAACACCAGCAAACAAAATAAAAGCCTCCCCCTACAAACCCATACTCTTGTGCCAGCGTAAGACACTGCATCAGCTGGAACACCAGCCAGAAAGCCAAAAGCCTCCTCCAGCACACCCAGACTCTTGTGGCAGTGGAACACCCAGCACCAGCCTGCACAATAGCCAACCAGTTAACCAAAAACCTCAAGAACTCAGAAGCCTCATATCCTTAACACAGACTCTTGGGCTGTGTCAGCACACACTCTGCACTAGGCAGTTAGACACTAGAGAAAATTTCTTACAGAAAACAGAAATGGCAACAAAACAGCCAGACAGCCAGTGAGTCAGCTACAACCCTACAACAAAACCAGGCCAACAGAATATTGACACCTCTATGATCATCTTTGACAAGCAAATGACAGACTTTAACAAAAACGAGAGATTAAAGTTAATATAGATACACTGGAGCTGCCTTTAGCTGTTTCTAGGGTCTGCTTCCGTATTATGGTTATTCCTGTTACAAATACTTCTGTGCATTATATGGTCATGACCCCATACTGTAGAACTAATCATCTTAAAACACAGGCAGCAGGTAAGACATCATTCATGAAAGGAACATAAGGTAGGACAATACATGATGTTGCTATAAGAAGGTTTTATCTTTGATTATGTATTTGTGATTTTTAAATTGTAGCCATCCTGGAGGTTGTGAGATTTTTCCCAGGCTAATGGACAATGGGGCAGCAGCTGTCCTCTAGCCATTGTGAGGTCACTGCAGTTGCTGCAGCCACTGTGTCTTCGTATGACATCACCTGAGCATGATGTCACAGTGATAGTTACACAGACTGTTTATATCAGGCCCTTTACACATCATGGTCCATGATGAAATAGTTGTCAGTTCCCTAGCAACTTGTGGTGTATATAGGTGGTAGGAAATCTGGGCAAAGTTATGGAGACAGTAATCTGTTCATGTTGGCACAAGAGGCTGCACTTGTAACATCTACAGCCTTAGCTCAATGGGGTAAAGCCAAGCCAACATAAATCTCCAGTCTGCCTGAGTATTGCGATGAAGATCAAGGCTCAGCTGTACGAGCAATGAATGCACAAGTCTGATGAGATCCAGTGTGGCAGTAAGTGTAACAGCACAGCTTGAGGGAAGGCAGCCCTTGACAGATCCTGGATGGGCTGGTACTTCTGCTACACTCCACCTGCCTGAGGCACCTGCCTGCATTGTATTCTACCAGCTCCAGTATGAACTCCAGTCAAAGGAAGCCAGCACATCTGTGGACCAGTGCCAGGGCCAAGCCAAACCCATATTCCATCAGGGGACAGCTGTGCTTAATCAGTAGTTGTGGCCAGACAAAACCTTTGTCCTGCTACACTGCTGTTACAATAAAGGTCTATTTCTTATATGTCTTTTGCTTGATATATCTCACTGTGGTCTCCAGGGTAAAAGCAATGAGTCCAATAGAAAGCTTAGTGGTGAATTCACTACACTGATGTTAGTGGCGTGATCCACATTCTATTGCTGTAGGACTGGACTAAATGAGCTGCAGTATGGAAACAGCAGGAACTACTACACTGGGGTGCATCCTGGCTGAACTTCATGCCTAATGGGACAGGATGGAGGCATGACTGAGCAATATGGAAGCTAAAATTGAAGATGGACAAGCAGAAATGAGGGAGGTGCTGCAGTCAGTGAGGCAAGGGTAAACAGAAAATGAAGACATGAGGTGGGAATTATGATGACCTAGGCTCGTGTGGGTTGAGTGGAGGAAGAAAAGACTCCAGGAAAAAAGGGTTTGGTGCCAGGTGGCACCCTGGAACAGGTGAAGAGTTGGTCTAAGGAGCATGAGGGGGAATTAGTGGAAGAGTTTTCTTGACAGGTGTATGGTGTGGATGTGGGTGAGGAGCAGTTGCACCCATTGCATTACTCTGCTGACCTCCCTTTGCATTGCCAAGCTCCTGGTGCCACCCTGTTTTGTGATGTATGCTATAGTCACCTTGTTATCTGACTGTACCAGGAGTGACCTCCCGGTTATCTGTGTCTGAAAGGCCAGCAGAGTGTGGTTCACTTCCCTCAATTCCAAGACATTTATGAAGAGCTTGGCCTCCAATTGTGTCCACCTCCTCTGAGCTGCTGACTGGCCTAGGCATGCTCCCCAGCCTGTCAGACTTGCATCTGTTTCTATGATGACCTTTGTAGGTTTGTTCGAGATTGACTCCCTTGTTTAGGTTTTCTCTTGCTGTCCACCATGACAGTAATGCTCTGACGTGTTGTGTCAATTGGATCCTGGTAGACAGATTATGCTCTGTTGGTACAACCTGCTTTAGCAGGTAGCTCTGAAGAGGGTGCATGTTCCATCTGACCCCAGGTACCAGGTCGATGCGTGATGCCATGCATCCTAGTACCATTGCCACTTATCCTATGGCAGAAGAGGAAGACTTTCTTAGGTCTCTGATGATTCTGATCAAATTGTTTACTCTGGCCAGGGATGGCCTTGCCTTTCCTGGGTTGTATTTATGTCTGCTCCCAGGTGCTTGATGGTTTGAATCAGGGTTAAGGGAACTATTGGCAAAGTTGACTACCCAGCCATAGGATTGTAGGGAGTGCACCACTAATTTTGTGCCTGTGTCAAATTGTGACCTGCTCCGAGCTTGAATCAGCCAGTCACCCAGATAAGGGATGCTGTCCACTCCATTCTCCCTGAGATGTGCTACTAATATGCCCAAGATCTTTGTGAAGACTCTTGGAGCAGATGCCAGGCCAAAGGGCAGGGCCTGGTACGAGAAGTGTTGGCCGAGGATTTGAAATCTGAGATGTTTTCTATGAGATTGCCTGATGGGGATGTGGATGTAGGCATGCTTGAAGCCAATTGAGGTTAAGTAATCATCTCTGTGGAGTCTCCGTAGAGTGGACCTGAGAGTTTCCATTTTGAAGCAATGAACTGTAACATGCTTATTTAGGATTTTTAGGTCCAGGATGGGCCTCAGGTCCTCTTTTTTCTTTGGGATGAGGAAGAAAATAGAGTAGATCCCCTGACCCTGTTCCACCTCTGGGACCAGTTGAATTACCTTGTTTTGGATCAGTTCCCCTGAGGATGTCTTAAATTTGATGTGCGGATTCCAGTCTTCTTGAGAGCAGGGATATGATTACTCTGTCCCACATGGGTACTTGTGCCAGTTTGATGGGGATGTGGATGTAGGCATCCTTGAGGAAGGGTACTGATTGGGCACCTGTCTGCGGGCTTGGAACTTGTTGTTCCAAAATCTCTGGCAGCGCCCCTATGGGAGGTACATCATTCTGTTTTTGTCTCTTAACAGGTCTTTGCCTTCTTCTTTCTGTTTCAAGTATTGCTGAAGGCCTTCCCAGAAGACATGCTTGCCCTTCAGGGGTAGGTTGACCAGGAGGGATTTGGATTCAGAATCTGCCTCCCAGAGCTTGAGCCACAGGAACCTCTTGGCTCTGTTTGTGAGAGCTGATGCCCAGGCATTTAACTTCGGGGCATCAACTGCCATATCCCCCATAAATTTGGCCATATCTAGGATGCAGTCTAATAGTTCTTTGCCCCTAGCGTCTGAAGCAACACTGTCCATCTGGCTGCATATATTGCTGTGAGGGCTGCCAGCCCTGACATCTCAAATAGTTTTTTGAGCATGTCCTCCATTTTCTTAACTGCAGGATCTTTTATGGTGATTGTACCACAGGGCAGAACAGTTTTCTTGCTTAATGCTGCAATCTGGGGGTCGATGGAGGGTGCACCACCACAATTAGGCCTTGTTCTCCTGGACAGGATACATCCTGTCCAGGTTTCTCTTCTTGGAAAGCCTTCACAGCTCCTGTGATTCCCATTCCTTATTAAAAATGTCCTCGATAGCTGGGCATATGGGAAAGGAGTCCTTCATAGTTTGTCTTTGCTGGATCATAGGGTCCAGTTTTGATTCAGGTGCAGGGGGGGAATCTTGAATCCCATTGTGGAGTTGATTGCCTTGATAATTCCTAGCACCAGGTCAAAGAGGTATAGTTTAGATGTAAGAGAGGGGGAATCTGTATCCATGTGCTCCTCTTCCTCCTCATCTGACTCTCTGGGGGGGGGGGGCTCCTTGCCATTGTTATGAGCATCATCATTATTATTATTATCATCATTATTGTCATTGTCATCTGGACCCTCTGCACCCCTTTGTGGGCTAGCTGGGTTCTCATGGCCTATCCACGTACCCTCTGCTGGATGAGGACAATTGGGCTGTGACTGTGGAAGTGGGCCTCTCGGGGGTTGAGTGGTGGGGCCCACAGGTCTATTCTCACTGAAGGAATCTAGCTTTTCCATAATCTTTAACATAAATGACTACTGGTTCTCCATCATAGCCACAGCTACCTGTTGGGTCTGAAGTAACAGAGCCAATGGGTCTCTCAGCCATGGAGCCCCACTTGTGCCTGGCAGTTCAATATGCCCAAATGATGACTCCTCTTCCTCCTCATGCAAGCAGGCTGGACACTGAGGTCCAGAATTGTGGAGCATCAGCGCAGTGCTGCAAGTACTGCACTTCTTTGCCTTGACCGTCTGAGAACAGAAGAAAGGAAAGGGAAAAAAGATATGGAGAGGATCAGTAATTTGCTTGATGTCACTGAGCAAGCCCTCTGTGCTGCCGTGTATGGAGAATCACGGAGCTCTGGGCTCCCCCCTCTTCCCTCATAGGTAGGATGTTGGATGCAGAAAGTGTGAGGTCCCCATACTTAACAATGGGTCACACCTTATCTGAGGCTCCTCTACAGTACAAACAATTCATGGAGATAACCCCAAGGGGTGCTCGGGGCACAGTGCTGGGATGGCTGGGTGGCTATGGGAGGTACCTCGCTGTTGCTATGCTGTTATGTTGGACTGCTCATTATTATCTTGGGCCTTCAATATTATCTGTATGGCCTGAAAATGGCGGATGAATGCTGCGCATGTGCGAAGAGCAAGATTGTGGCTGTGGCCTGTTTGAGGGGTGCTGTGATGTCTCTCACAAGATGGTGTCCAGCCCCTGAAGGACATAGCTTAGAGGAGTGGTTCCCAAAATGGCTGATACTCTCTGGAAGAAACCTATCATGTAGGCTTTGCATGCTATGCTGTGTCACCTTTCGCTCCTTTCCTTGGCCTAGGTAGCGGGCTCTTTGAAGCCACCAGAATGTTTCAGGGGAATGTACCAGGCAACGCAATGGATTCAGGGAGCATGTTACTGGTCACCACTAATAGGGATTGCCAGTGCCTGACCCAAGGCTATATCAGACAGCCACTATGTGAGGGGCAGGCTGGAGCCAAAAAGCAGCCTCTGCGACTATGTTCCTGGTGGTGGAAAGGACAGAGGAGAACAGACCAGGCAGCTGCTCTATCAGCCGCAACCAGATCCCCAAGGAAAGAACAAGTCAGCATGGTAAAAGGAAAAGCTGGCCCCCCACTGGTGGGGTGGGGGGACTGGCAGTGGCCACCCCATCCCCACTTGGGAGGAGGGAGGTCGAGGCTTTTCCTGAAAAACAGGGTAATTGGAGCTTGGAATTAAAACCCTTCAGCATCACACACCAGACTGTAAGTGGCCTCTGCCAGACTGTGCACACTGAACTTGCATTAAAAAAACAAACAACATAGCGAGGTCATGAAAGAAACAGTAACCAGATGGTAGCGAGTAAACAGAGTCTAAATACTATGGCACAGCGTGCCAGACTGGAATCACACTGAACAAACAACCAAGTAACTTAGTTCACAGTAAACAAGAAACCAAGCAAACAAAAAACTGTCAGCTGCCTGAAATTCTTAGCTCTTTGTGGCATTACCTGGCAGATCCAGATACCCTGCTTGTGAGGATGGGGTCTGGGCCGGATTAAAGCCTCAAAAAAAAGAAAGACCAAGAAACAAAAATTTGTGGCTTACCTTAATACAAGATTTAAAGTAGACTGCTGGAGATGCATGCAGGAACTCTGGAGTGCTGTTAGCCTTTCAGATGCACTCAGAGAATTGGAGAGCAGGGACTCCTGGGATCTAAGTGTATCCACAAAAATTTGATCCTGGGTCGCATGTGCATCTAGAGCCTATCAGGTGGGCTAAGACCCCTGAGGTAATGATTGGAGTGCCATGGATAGAAACATGACACAGTCATTTTTAAGAGGGTGTTGTGACACAAACCTAGGGGTTGTGAGATTTCCCCAGGGTCAGAGCTGTTGAAGACTGTGCAGCAGTTGTCCTATAGCCATTGAGCGGTCACTAGAGATGCTGCAGCCACTATGACTTCAGATGACATCATTTGAATATGAAGTCCTAGTGGTAGTGACATAGATGATTCACATCAGCCCCTTTACACAACATGGGCCATGATGGAATAGTTGGTCAGTTTCCTAGCAACTTGTGATTGCTAGGATGCAGAAAATCTGGACTAAATTATGGCCATGAAGTAATCTCTGCATTATGGCTCAAGACGTTGAACTAGTAACATCTTCTGCCTTAATTCAACTGGGCAAAGCCAAATCAGCAAGTGTCTAACTGCAGTTGGTAAGTACAAACTGTATCTAATGTTTTATTTTATTTATTTATTTGTATCTAGGATTATAAAGTACCTTTGAGCCAAGGCTCTTTTACAAAGGTTCCACGTCATGCTGGTTACAGGGTAACAGACACTAAAACATAAAACAGTTACAGGTACATGGTTTTAGAGAGTAACTTTGCTTGACAAAATCAGACTGAGCAATGAGTAACTCAAGAAAAAATAGGAGGAAGAGGGCAAGAAGGGGAGAGGGCTAAGGGTAGGGGAAGGCATAGGTGTAGAGGGTCAGGGTGAGGCAGCTGAGGGACCTTTTCAGGACAGACAAGGCAAGTGCATTAGAAGTTGCATTGGACAGGTAAGTGCAAGAAGAGCGGGCAGAAACTGACACCTATAAGGTTAGAAGCTGTGTAGGGAATGAAGATGTTATGGGGTGCAAACACAGGTGGAGGGGCCAGTTATGGAGTGGCGGAGCGTTTTTTTGAACGCTCCAAGCATTGCTGTGGATGAGGTGTCAGTAGAGAGCTCATTCAGCCAACTAGGAGCCCTGTATGCAAACGACCTTTGGCCTTGGGACGTGCAGCAGTGGGGGATTTGAAGGATTTGGGGCTTAGAGCTCCTGGTTTTGCGGTTGGTGATTTGGGTTTGAGGAGGGTGCTGACTTCTGGTGGTGCCTTTCCCATCATGATTTTCTCAGCAGTGATGCAAGGCAGGTTTGGTATGTGTACTGTTACTGACTACAGCTAATACCAGGTTTAAAGGAGGCAGTATAGTGCAGTGGTTTAAGGGTTTGAGCTGCAAACCTGGAGACCTGGGTTTGAATCCCACAGCCCCCACTTGCATACTTTGTGACCCTGAGCAAGTCACTTAACTTCAGAGTGGTCCCAGGTTGCACCTGTAAACAAACTTCAGCTTGGGAAGAGGAGGGACAGGAGATTGGGTGGCAGGAGCAGTTACACAGCAGTCAGCCATACCCTACAGAAACCAATGTTAAAAAAAAAAAAGTCATAAAGGTGCAGAGCTGCAGGCACTAAAAACTGCTACTACTTTATTATATTTTAAATGGCACTTTCTGTCACTTTGGTTGGCACCGAGTTTTTGCATTGCAGAATAAGCCTACAAATCATGCATTCGTTATGAGCAGGGTTTTTTTGCACATATATCTTGCACTTTAACTTTTAGTGTATCTTTAATAATGGTCTGTACAAAGACTAGTGGCCTAATTGCCTTAATAAAAGGAACAGTTTAGTGTTGAAAATGTTGGTGGCAGGAGTGCTACCATAGTCACTGGTTGTTAGTCAATAAAAGATATTTTTTATCATCAAACCAAAATTTTGGTAGTAGTTTCTGGTACCTATAGCATGGATCCTTTGTGACATTGGACCTGGTATTTTCTCTTTCGCCTGTGGCTCATTGATACACTGACTGGTCTCTGCCTTCTTGCAGTTTGGTGTTGTTCCAGTGACTACAGCTAAAATTGTTAAATCCTAGCTTCTAAATATAAAGGGTAATGTTCTAAAACAGACAGATGGTTAGGCTGTGTATCAGGTGGGATTTTCCTGATTACTGCTAATACAGTTAATCTTAGCTTCTACCTATATAGGGTAAGGTTATAAATGATGCAGTTGATGTCAGCACATCACTTAGTAACTCAGGCAGATTTATAAGCATTCACTGGAATAGAGCATAGGGTGAGTGGGGAGGTAGTCAGCTGTGGGAATCGTGGGGCACTCATTTCCATGACTATGATTTGGAGGAGGGAAAATTGCCCAGAATATAGGACCTTCTGGGAGCTCCATGTTCATTTGTCAACAGCAAGAGAGATAAAAATGTCCCAGTTATGACTGCAGTTAAGCTAGTTTCCACCTTCTGCACCCCCACTACCCCAGCGGCTCACTGGCTCAGGGGGATGGAGTGTGGTTAGGAAGAGGAGGGACAGGAGATTGGGTGTCAGGAGCAGTCACACAGCAGTCAGCCATACCCTACAGAAACCAATGGTAAATCTCTCTGCACCCCTAGAAGAGATAGAGCTGCCTGACTGTGGTGGGGGGAGGGACATAAAGTCAGTTAATGTTAATGGAACAGAAGACAGGATGACACCCAGGAGAAAGAGTAGGCAAAAGTTAGTAAGGAGGATTCTGGTGATAGGGGACTGTATGGTAAAAGGCATAGACTGGGTGGTAGGTAGTTCAGGAAAGAGGGGGATGGTCAAATGCTTACCTGGAGTTTTAGCCATCTGGGATTGTGAGAGGATAGAGAAGACATTGGAGGAAGGGATGGAGCAGAGAGTGCTGCTACAGCTTGGTACCAATGATCTTGTGAATCAGTCTGTGTAGACAGTGAATCAGGATTTCCAGAGGTTGGTGTACAGACTGAAGATGCCCTCAGCATAAAAACAAAGAATTTTTTGGCAGAAAAGGACTGGTAGGCCCATATAGTCTGCTCTATTTTCCCTGCCTGCTGTATTACTACATCCTGGACCTCATTTTGTCACTAGTGTCCCTCACTCCTTCCTTTCATCTACTTACAATGTCCATGTGCCTATCCCACGCATGTGTGAAACTCTCACTGTGTTTGCCCCACTACCTCTTCTGGCAGGCTGTTCCAGACACCCACCACCTTTTCTGTGAAGTAATATTTCCTCACATCCCTTTTAAACTACCCCCATTCTAGCTGCATTGCATGCCCCCATGTTCTCAAGCTCCTACTCCATTGAAAGAGACTCCCTACCTTCACTTTGTTCACGCCTTTGAGATACTTAAAGGTATCAATTGTATCCACTCTAGCTGTCATCTCCTTGTGGGGGTACATGTTGAGCTCCAGCAGCCTCTACTCATATGAGTTCTTGTGCAACCTCCTCAGCATTCTGGTAGGCGTTCTATGGACTGCTTCCACCCTGTCAATGTCCTTATGGAGGTGCAGCCTCCAGAGCTGGACACAATATTCTAGGTGGGGCATCACTACTGAGTGATACACTAGCAACACCAGCTCCTCTCCCTGTAGAATTCCCCTCCCAATGCACCCCAACATCCCACTAGCCTTGCCTACTGCCTTGTCACGCTGACCTGTCACCTTGATATCAGCGGATATGATTACCCCAAACCCTTTCCTGCTTTGTGACTATAAGTACCTCTCCACAATTATATACACAGCCCCTGGGTTTCCCCACCCCAGTGCATGACTTTGCACTGTTTGGCATTAAAAACCAGCTACCACATCCTAGACCACTTCTCTAGATTCCTCTGTTCCCTTTTCATTCTCTCCAGCCCTTCTTGGGTGTCCACACTGTTGCAGATTTTTGTGTCATCTGCAAGATACACACATTCTCCTCCAATTCCTCAGCAATGTTACTTATGAAAACATTGAGGAGGATAGGTCCCAGTACTGATCCCTCTGGCACCCCAGTGGTCACTCTCCTATCCATGGAGTTACTGCTATTTATCACCACCCTCCTACTCCTATCCTTCAACCAGTTTGATTCCCAGCATATCACATTGTCCCTAACTCCTGTGTTGCTAAGTTTTTTTATTAGCCTCCTGTCTAACAGAATGTCAAAGGAGTTACTGAAGTCCAGATAGGCCAAAACAACTGTCATCCCCTGATCCGTCTTCCCAGTCACCCAGTCAAAGAAAGCTGAGATTTGCTTGACATGACTGCCACCCTATGAAACTGTGCTGCTGGTAGTTCTGCAGAGCATTCACTTCAAGGTGCTTCATCATCCTCTCCTTCAGCACAGTCCCCATTAACAGCTCCACCACTGATGGGAGACTGACTGGCCTGTTATTTCTAGCCTTTTCTGAGATACTCATTGCCTGTGGTAGGGAGAAACAGAGGGCAGAGTGAGGAAGGAGGAGATCAAGGAGTTCAATGGGTGTTTTTTTAAATTCAATATACTTTATTGATTTCTAAAGATAAACCAGAACAAACTAGCAAATTCAAAAAACATACAAAAACAAGAACAATTCAACATAAAGACCCCCAACCAAACCCTAGGTGTCACTATGTACAACATAAAACCTCTAAAACATATCCATAAGATTATACATACACTATAGAAAGCCACACAGAAGGTCTATATCATACACCTACAGTACACAAACCAGGAATTCAAATCAACAGCGACAAAAGGACACATTGCCTCATGAATCAAGCAACAGATTTGTATGCAGTGTCTCCCAATTCCACTTCTAGGAAGAAAACCCATTATTTATACTAGCCATCATTTTTCTGCTTATAATAGAAAAAGAATGTCTTTATGCCATTCAACATATACTGTATAGGTATATTGGAATGAAGCCTATGCCATAAAATAATTTTTTTATCACAAGTTGAAATTAAGGTTATGTAACATTTTTACTGTCTCAACAGTTTATCCTGATTATAACCAAAAAGGCAAATATCTAGGAGAAAAGAATTATGTAAGCTTAAAATAGGATCCAATCAAGCTTTAATTGCATCCCAGAAAAGTTTAACTCTCTCATGTTCCCATATAATACGCAGTAAGATAGTGTATCTGGGCTTTTAGAACATCATGAACACTGACCAGAAGCTATTTTCCCCCTTTTGAATAATTTTGTGGGAGTGTAATACAGATTATGAAGAGGTTTCCATTGCTTGAGGAGATAGTTATCAAACTTAAGAAATTTATACACGTTGGCCCAAATAATTTCCCAATTATATGAACCTGAAGGAGGAGGAAAGGCCTGATTCCCAATATTGGGCAACACCTTCAGGTTTTTTAGGCAACAGGTTATGCAGATACAAATAAAGTTGAGAAACAGAGTGTGGAATCAGAGCCCATTTCCCCAGGATAACACCATGATCATTCTGCCTCTCAGATGACCAAAAATGCTTCATTGACAAATGGACTACCTGAAGAAACAGAAAATAATAGGCAGTATACATGAAGGTGCGGAGTGCCTACGTGTCGTGTATGTGTGGCACGTAGCCACTCCACACCCATTGAACCCCCTGCATGGGATGCGCAACCCCTATGCACCTGATTCCCTAGCCATGCGGACCACAATGTGCTGGGGTGGGTGGGGGAAAGCCAACACTACGCACCATGCACAAAGGCACTTAATGCCTTCTGCAGGGGGGCACACCTGTTTGCATGTTATGGCCATAACTGATCTACGTGTTGCCACGCACACAGTATCCCTCTCAGACCAGGAGGACACACCTGGTCCAACACAAGTTTCACCCCAGCACCCATCCGTCATGCCCCCCACCCACTCCAGCACAAACCCGTGACCATCCCTGTTACTGGGCACCCCCCACATATACAAGGGGGCACCAGCCCTGTGAATGCAGATCCCCCCCTACAACCATGCCCCATCCCCGTACATGTCCACACACTCATCCCTGACTAGTAGAGGGCACCCCTTGTAGTGGTGCCCCTGAGCATACCCACACTGGAGAATGGCCACACGCATCGGGGGCCATGTATGGATTGACACCCCTGCTGGTGTCCAACCAACAGCAAGCCACTTGCGCTGGGCACAGACCGGCAATCCGAATATATCCCCTGACCTCCGTTCCCATCTCTCCTGGCCCTCATTGGTGTTCAGTGTCCCCCCCCCACCTCCTGTGGCACCAACAACCCTCTCCCATACCTGCATAGTCAGTGCCTTGGCCTGGACAGCCAGTGGCACAGCCCTCTGCACACCTCCCTGGTTTCTGGTCATCCAAGTGATGATGGGAATGCACCCCTATAAATAGACGTTGCATTCCCAGTGTCAACTGGAAGGCCAGCAGCCATGGAGGTTGATGAAGGCTGTGCTGCCGGCCCTGAGCCACAGCATGAATGACACCAATTGGACAGCACATGGCCGGGGGGTGGGGTAGGGGTTTAATAGTATGCGTGCAACTTAGAATGGAAAATGCCATAGTTTTCAGGTGGGTGGCTGCCCATATGATATGCACTATGGGCCGGGGACACTGCTGTGTGTGTGTGGAGGGGTGGGTATGATATGACATTATGGGGCCAGGGCACAGCTGTGTGACAGGTTGGGGGGCCTTTCATCAGACATCTGCATATGGGGACATGGCAGTGTGGGTCCAGGTACCTGTGGTAGGCATTCACTACTCCAGATCCATGCCTTGCTGCATGAGGGATCCACTTTGGGTCTCGGGATGGGCATCCCTTTGGATGCCCACCTGGGACCACGACTCTGGCCCTGGCTGCCCTGTGGAGTCCTGCATACTGGGCTGGCTGCCGGTTGTGCATACCAGCATATGTGCAGGTGCAGAGCTACTCTGGCAGGGTATGTGCCTTTGGAGCATACCTTACGCCTCAATCTGTATTCGGTGTAGAGTATCTTTGCTGAAGGTAGCAAAAGTAATAAGTTTACCTTTCAAGAATTAATTGTTCCACTGATTGTATATTTTTTGAGGCCCACTAGGGAGCTGTGATAACCCAACCACCTATTTTAAAACTAAGGTTACCCATCAAAGGTTGTGAAATATCCTTATTGAGATCAACATGTAAAAGCTGACAAACCTGCATGTGAGCTTGGATGGACATCTTCAATAGGATATTTAGAAATGCTCGGTGCAAATACTTGGGAGGAGTATGGAGAAGAGAAGTGAGGACAACCTTATTCTGAGCACAAAGGTGCCTTTTGATATCTAACCTCCAGGGGATGTAAATCATGGAAGCAGATAAATCAGATTCCCTATACCATTGAAAATACTTGCTAATATGAATAGCCAAATAAGATAGTAAAGAGGTAACTGCAACTCTACTTCTGCTTTGGGAGCCACTAGTTTATGATAAGCTCTGTGGACTGCTTTACCATGCCAAATACATTTAGATATCAGGCGATGTAGAGTACTAAACAATGAGATGATGATGCCTAAATTTAACTTACTAAGGTAATACAACACACAAGATAATATGTTCAGGTTCAATGGGTGGAGCAACTATGTCACTCCCCAATCAGGCCTTAAAAGGCCACTCCTCCTGGACTGTTCAGGATTCATCTTGTCATTGCAACTGGAGGCTCTGTCAGCTGCTCCTACTATCTGTTCCATTCTCTCTTTCGTTCTGCCCACCAGTTTCATTCTCTTGCCTCAGGCTGTCCCGCATTTTCTCTCTCCATCTCCTTCCTTCTCTATTGCCACTTGCTCATTGCTGTTAGCCCATCTCCCCTCCTCTTTCCTACCTGTCCTCTTGTGTTTCAGTTCCCCTCAGTCTTCTTGTTCTGTCATCTCTGCTGCTTGCTGTGGCTGTCCGGTCTTGTCTCCCGCTTCCTTTTGCCCCCATCTCCTGTTTCACTCCTTATTGTGTCACTCACTCCACGGCTGTCCTCTCTCCCTTGTCTTCCCTCTTGCCCCCCCTTTCTCTCCTAGATTGAGCTCACCTTCATTCTTCACCTGCTTGCTGCTTTCGCCTGGCTGCTTCTGTTCACTGCTTTCTTCTTCCCCACCGCTTCCAGTGTGTGCACCTGCCGCTTTAGTGCCTCACTTTCTGTCCTGGTCAGGTTCTCCCAGCCTCACTTGACCTGTGACTCCTTGTTTTGCATTCCAGCTTCCCCCATTGCTATTTTTCACTGCGTCATACTTGGATGTCCTTCCCTCCTCCCTCCTCCTGCACACCTCGCCTTTCAACCACTGGCTTGCTGTTCTTCCTATGCTCTGGCCTTTCTCCCTTTTCAGCTAGTGTTTTCTGTTCCCTACCCCAACGCTGCTTTCCAAGACCGGGGTTGGATCCATTGACTGCCTTGAGTGCTGCTTCCACCAGTGTGGGTTTTTCCTATCCTGTGCCTTTGGCAATCATCATGCTCTCGGAAAGTAGCTGCATGAGCTGCCATACATTGTCCCTGATGTTCAAGCTGTGCCCTGCTTCGAAACTGCATTTTCTGGTCTCACCACACTTATTCCTCTCAATCTCCTGCCTTGCAAATTTGGGACACGACTTCACACAATCAGTGGCTCCTGACCAAACTCTGGGAGCCCTTTTCCATTTTGATCATGATCCGCTGTGTGTGAGCTTCTTGTCCAGGGCCCATTCTCATTTATTCCCCTTCTCTGGCTGCTTTTTTGGGGTTTCCACCCATTCCGTATTCCTATTATTTATCATAACCTCGAGTCTAGCTGCACTCATTCCCTTCCTCCTTAATTCTGTGCTATCTGAGTAGCCAGCTTGGGCTGTGTTATTCTCCCATCTTGTGAACTCACTTCATATTCTCCTGCCTTGCTCATCTGCCCACATGTCAGGGGTGTCTTCCCAAGTCAGCTCCACTAGTTGCCCTCCTTCTCCCATTCCCTCCACCCTCCATTCTGCACCTTCTGTGAATGTTGTATTCTTTTGGGGTTTTTCTCTACCCTTCCATCTCCTTCATCTCTCATATCATCATCTTCCCTTAGCCCATCTGGTGTCCACCTGCCATGTCCCATTCTCCTTCACTCAGTCTGATCATAGGGTCTACTCATCTATATCACTTAATCAAGTATACTTCTCATTGAGTCCTATGCTACCTAATTGAACTGCTGTATCCTGCAGTTATTATCACCATCAGTCTTCTCATGCCCACCTCTAGGTATCCCTGTCTCATTTGACCTCGATTTGGGTCTACTTCTACAAATTGACTACTCGAGCATAACCCTCTCGGGTCCATGCTACCTCCACTCAACCTGCTCTCAACTCAGAGACATGCCCTCATGTCTATTGCCCTTTCACTAGGGGTTGGCAGGCTTCTCTTCACCATCATTCATCATTCATTTCATGTCACACTTTAAACCCTGCAAGCCTTCAAGGCTTCTTTTCATCATTGTACTTCTTCTCTTGTGTTTGAGAGTCTAGTTGCAGACATCACTCACATCCCTTGACTGTGTCCACTTCAAGGAACAGAGTGAGAGATTCATCTAAAAACTGCACTTGTTCTCCTTCCTCAATCTCTACTTCAAATTTCTGTAGCAAAGTAGTTCCTAATCAAAACATCATTCAGCCTGGAGAGAAGGTGACTTAGGCCTTGGATCCCCAGAGGTTTCCTCCTCAGTGGGGGGTTTTCCTCTCCTCCATGCCATTGGTCATAATATTAGTCAGTGTTAGTACTTTCATAAGTTCCTTAGTTAGGTTTCACTGTTGGATGGAGTCGGATGGTGGCCCCGGCTGTTCTCTGTCTCCTTACAAAGTCCACCTTTCTGCATCTCTTCAGAATTCCTTTCATTCATCATCCTCACCTTCTCTTGTTCTTTTCCTGTCTTTCCTATCTATGGTGGTCACATTTATTTCCAGTCTAGATATCTTCTAATTTTTCACCTCTTTGATGCTTGACACCCTTTTGGGTATTCTGTTTGGGCTTCTTCCCAAGCTACCTTTAGCCAAGGGAATTTCCCGTGGCACCTATGGGGGGAACCCTCCTCTAGGGTTCCTTGCATTGTACCCCTACTGGGTGGTATATCCCGTGGATAGGGAGACGAATAGCCAGTGTATCAAAGTCATGCAAGCATACATCTCATCAAGTTTTGTAAGCATAATTTAAACTATATGAATCATAATGAGATGTGTAAATGCTGCCAACATGTTAGATCTTGCTTCAGCTGCTCCAAAAAAGGATCTAAATTACAAAGCTTCAACTTATGGCCAGAATTATGCAAATAAATACCAAACTACTTAAGTGTATCTGATTTCCAAAGAAAACCTAATTTTGCAATATCAGATCTATAGGTCCAAGCATTCAGAGGCATGACTTCAGTTTTTTTCCACATTAAGCTTATAATTGGAAATGATCCTCAAACTATTTATCACAGAAAGAACAGCAGGCAGGGATGTCCTCAGGTGCTGGAGATGTAACAGTATATCATCTGCGTAAACAAATAATTTAAACTGGTGCAGTAACTATAGGACTAGATCAATAACTATACCCTGGATATCCATGGTATTACTGATTTTCCTAATGAGAGGATCTAAAAAAAGAATAAATAGCAATGGGAAAGAGGACAACCCTGCCTGGTGCCCTGGTACAGGATTACTTTATTGGAGTGAAGTCTGTTACAAAGAATTCTGGCACTTGGTTTAGTGTAAAGAATCTTAACCAAGTTTATAAATTCCTGCAGAATGTGAAACTCCTGTAATATCCTTAACAATTATGGCTCTGAAATGCAATCAAGTGCTTTTTCTGGATCTATGGAGGCCAACACTGTGGGAGTGGAGTAATTTATTGACATGGAAAAGAGATGTATTAACTTCCAAAGATGTTCAGAAAACAATTTCGCAGAGACAAAACCAACCCTGTGCCTGACTGAGCAGCCATCCCCATGCCTTGTAAAGGTGAAGCAACAGCACTTTCAATAGGATTTTATAATCTACATTAATCAGTGAAATGGGTCTATAACTACCAATCCTGGTGGGTTTTTTGGCAGGTTTTAATAACACCATAATAAAGGCTTCTGTAAGGGTTTAACCTGAGGTGCCATGATGTTAAAAATAACTGTCAATTTCTAGAAGTATGGGATCTAAAATATCTTAAATTTTTCATAGAAATTAGAAGTAAAACCAGCTGATCTTGGGGCTTTATCCAAAATCAAGGAGACAGTAGCCATCTCCACCTCACATAGGGTAAAAGGGGATTTGAGGAGAGCTGTCCAGTCATTGCCTAGTTTTTGGGAGCATGACAGCATCAAAAATTGCTCTATTGCTGACATAGAGGAATCAGAGCTATTTGGGCTATATAGAGACTGATAAAAATCTTTGAATTGCCCAGCTATCTCTTTATGTTGTAGTAAGCACCTGTCCATTACCCATAATAATGCAGGAGACAATTTCATTCATAGCACATTGGTGTAACCATAAAGCTAGCAATTTCCCATCCTTTTCTCTGTTATCAAAGTACTTTACCCTAGAATGATATATCACGTGTCCTGCTTTTTCACGTATCAGCTCACTATACGCAGCACATAGGCTGTTAAGTTTGTTGCATGTGGTCTCAGGCATAGTAGGAGATAAATGTTTTTCCAGATCTCTTATCTGTGTTAAGCGACATGACCTTCTGGTCTTGACATTTTTTCTGCTTTGTTGCCAAACAAATAAACTCACCCCTGAAACCACATTTTAATGCCCCCCCATTATAAATCCTTCTTCATCATAGATGGAGAATTGGAAGCAAGAAAATCTAAAATATATTTTCCAATATATTCAAGGTTATTCAACCGCCAGGCTTTGTCCATCATAACTGTCTGCAAGAGACTGTGAGATGGAATAACTGGATAGTGGTGCAAGAGAACCACAGGGCTATGTTCATACTGACTGAGACTCCAGACCAAATCCACCCCATCAGAAAGTAGTCAAGTCCGGAAAAGGTTTTATGTGGTTTAAAAAAAACAAAAGGTATAATCCCTCTGAGTGGCATGCAATGTGCTCCACAGGTCGACAAGCCCAACAGTATTAATGAGTTCCCTAAGGGATCTTTGTGCTGGCGAGAACCCTTTCTTTTCTGATCTTGAGTGATCTAAT
Organism: Neoceratodus forsteri; assembly: GCA_016271365.2. NCBI lineage: Eukaryota > Metazoa > Chordata > Ceratodontiformes > Ceratodontidae > Neoceratodus > Neoceratodus forsteri. Next base: position 1,054,847,597 of record CM057459.1, read on the forward strand.
TAATTAGTGAAGACTATATTCCAATCTCCACTCACAATAATAGGCAGAGTCACCCACGCAGACAAGAGGTTTATAAGGTTAGAAAAAAGGGGGTCATTTGAAAGGGGTCCATAAAAGGGGACCAATAAAACCTCTTTATGCTGCAGAAGCCCTATAATAAAAATATAACACACAGATAGGTCTAACGTTTCCTGTAGGAGATTAAACAGAACCAAGCTGGCTATCAGAATATGAACTTCTATCTTACGACTGTCATCCCCAGCACCAAAGGCCTGAGAAACCCACTCCCTATGCAAAAGAGTAGATTAGTCAACCCTCATATGAGTCTCCTGCAAAAAAGAGATATCAATATGTAATGTTTTGATATGTTTTAGAACCTGGTAATGTTTGCTCTGAGTCTGGGCTCCTTGAACATCCCATGTACAATAAATAAACACTGAGACCATGGATTACAAGTAAGACCCACACAAAGACCGGCCAAAATGTCAACCTAAAACAAACAAATAGCATGAATAATCCCTCAGATACCCACTCTCCCATGCTCCCCATCAAAAAACAAAACAGGCAAAAACCTATCCACAGTAACATCCTATATACTGTAACACAGACAAGAATATCCCCTTGAAAGCAGATCACATCTACCATAACCCCAACCAAGGAGGATTCCCTCCTTCAGGAATAAAAAAAAACAATGCATTGGAATGTGCACCACTAATGTGAGCTCTGGCTCCACTTCCCCCTAAGAATCAACAAACTGACCAGACAGATAGCAAAATGTAACAATGAAGAAAGTCTCTTAGAAAAATATGTGTAACTTATGCAGGTGGAATGGAACTTTAAATGTCCCAGAGGTGCTCACTAAAGGACAAAACATATAAACAATGGCTGATGTAGCTTACCCTTAGAATAAGGAATAAAGAAAAAATGCACCCAGCCCTAAAAACAAAATAAGTCAAATCTTCATCTCATCATAACAGACAATGAGGCTAAAAAGAGTGCAGACATAGGCAAATACAAAAATGAAACGTTCTCAGAGTCTAAACAGCCACCAGCATTACGAGAACAGCTCAATAAAGAAAAAAGTATAGTCAGTGTACGCCATTAGCAGAAAGAATCCTCTATGAGCAGGCAGTCAAAAATGACAGAAGTCCAGTGTGAAAAAAATTGGGTAAAATAAACTGGCACTATGGACTCAGAGCTTCTCTTTATTAGAAAGTTGTGTAGCAAGAAATAAAGGAGGAAAGAGAGCAGGGAGTCCATCCCAAGCCTCTCACACTGAAACAAACTGCTTTGTTCCACTGTGTGTGGAAATCAAAAGTTTGGCAGTGTATAACAAATGAAAAGAGATTCCAGCAGCCATCAACTCAGATGTAATTCCTCTGTACTTGCTGTACAATTGCCATGTGAGCAGACTACAATCATTGAATATCTAAATGCACTTCTGGTACCAATACAGCTCTCCCTTCTCCTGGGCCTCTTTTTGTACACAAATCTTTTACAAATAATAAAGCATACACTAGATAATATGTCTCGACCTCTCCATGGAGCCTGGAGCTAGGTGTAGGGAGGGATGGGACTATTCAATAATATATTAAAATACACGTTCATTCACATATCTGGTCCTCTCTAGTACAGTATGGTCTGCAAGCCCATTGGTCCACACTGTGGACCAATAGGCATACAGATCATACTGTACGCTGTCATTCGGTGGGTGGCCGGGTGGTATGTGTGTGGGGTGCTGCCCCCCGCAGATGATGGGGGGTGCTGGGTGGCTGGTGTCCTCTGTGGATGGGATGGGAGGGGAGGGGGTACCACAGGACCACCAGGTTAATATTTAAGAGTACAAAAACCCATGATTGGGCATACAGGGAGGGAACCAATAGACCACCAGGTTAATATTTACTTGTACAGAAGCCCGCGATCGGGCATACAGGAGGGGAGGAGGTTAAAATAGCCCACCAGGGACCCATACCCCAATGACAGCAGCTGGATAGGGTGCCAGGTGCAAGTCACCAGCCTGCCCTGTGCAAGGCATGCAAATAGGGCCATAATGACATGCAAATGGACCCATTTGTGCTGTGCATATTGTATGGTCTCATTTGCATGCTCCCTTGCTAAATATCATTGGTGATACACCTAGTGCAACTGCACATGCACTGGCGCATCCCCGTGCTCCCTATTTGTGGCTTGCACTGGAGCAGTGTTACTGCGTCAGGTGCAGTATGTGTGTTGATTTAGCTTATATCAATGGTGCTGCACCATGGTGCATCACCATTGAATATTGCCTGGTCCTGACCCCAGCACATCCAAGTTACATCATGCCCTGCTTGCGCCCCTGCCAGGTGCAGTCTGAATATCTGGGCCCATATGTATAATTACTTCTCTTATATTTATCTTTCTACTCTATATATACTTTGTATTTTTTCTTCCTCTCTTAATGTATGTAACTAATTCCGGATCAACTTAGGAAAAAAGGGACAGTCTTGCCTAAGAGGTGCTACCTACCAAGTCATCAAAATATAACAAATAAATACATAACAGTTCTGTTTAAGAGTGCATGTTATTAACTATGCTATATTTAAAAAAATATATGTTTTTAAATTGTAACATACAATGTTAGTATTCATTAGAGACATATCAATGTTCACAAATTCTAGCACTTGTTTGTTCATTCTTTGGTAATGATAATCACACTCACTTGCAGAAACGTAGCTGGTTGTATTGTACCACATTCTGTCAATTTCTTTAAAGGAACAGGATCAACCTGTTTTTCATCATATTATTTCTAGTTAAAAACCTACATTTTGTAATTGCTTACCTTCACTAAAATTCATTGATGTTACTGTCTGTTTTGTTTGTCTCCTTGTTTAGTAGAACTGAAATAGACGCTAATGTATATTTATAAACAACCTTGTTTTGTTTACAGTCCTAGGTCTGTTCTTACTGCATACCTCCTGAGCATTAGAAACACTCCCAAACAGTGCAGTCACTCATGATGCAATAGCCTCCTAAACTCCCACTGCATCATGAGTGGTTAGACTGTGTTGTTGGTATTCCCAAGTCCAGAAAAGATGCAGTTGGAACTGATCAAGAAATGTAAGCAAACCTGCTCTTGTGTGGTAACACCAGTATGGTGGGCAGTCTGTTTTTCACTTTTTTAAAGAAAAAAATTAATCAGAATCAAACTACCAGCTACATCAGCAGTCTTTACAGAATGTTGGCAATCATAAAATGTGTTTTTTAAACTAGGTACACTTTAAGAGGTAAGGGAGTTGACAGTGTCCCTTTAAATAATCAGCATTGATATGAATTCAAAAAATAAACAGATTGAAACAATGTCTGTCCCAACTGGGCAAACAGTCTTGTGTTTCAGATAATTACTTTAGTGTATACAAAACAATTTAAACATAGGAATATGGAATTTGATGGCAGATAAGGACTGCTTGACCCACCCAGTCTGCCCAGTTTCCCAACATTATCACTGCAGACCCTACTTGATCTACAGATCTTTCTCCCTCCCCCTTCCTTTCCACTATGATTCTTTTGTGCCTGTCTCATGTATTCTTCAACCCATCACTATCCCCCCCTCCTCCTCCGGAAGTCTTTTTTCAGGAATCCACCACTCTTTCTATGAAGTACTTCCTCACATATCTCCTGAATCTACCCCTTCCAGCTTCATAGCACTTCCCCTTGTTCTTGAACATGTTTTTCTCTGAAAAATACATCCCACCTGTACCTTTTTTACATTCATGATGTATTTAAAAAGTCTCTGTCATATCGTCCCCACTCCCTCTCTCTTCCAGGGTGTACATTTTGAGGACCTTTACAGAGAAGCAGCAAAGTTAAAGTTTGTCAATGAAGTTGCTGTGAACTTACAAAACTTTGACTTTGGGAAGCTTTGTGAAGTTCCCAATGCTCACTAAAAAATACCACCAACAGCTTAATCTGGTTCAAGGTCAGCTGGCATTCATCTGTATCCCCCTCCCCCAGGTCGTGCCTGAAAATAGGCAGAATTTGTCTAGTGCACTTACCCAGTCAACAAAAACTAACTAAATAAATAAATAACACCTTTGACGTTGCTTACTTTGCAGTGTTTTTTTTTTTCAGGTGGAATGGCACTTTCCCACAAAGCTGCAACATTGCAAGTAAAGTTTGGTCAATATGAGGAAAGAAGTGCCACATCAACTTGCAAAGAATGTTGTGAAGTAGGCACTTTAAACTTCGTGAAGTTGGTCAACTTTGTGAAGTTCTGTTTAATCAATCTCTAGCCCTTTAGTTTCTCCTCATAGGGCTTTTGCTGCAGACTCTGTACCAGTTTACTTGTCCTCCTCTCGACGGCCTCCACTCTGTTTAATGTCCATCTGGAGATGTGGTCTCCAGAACTGGGCACAGTAATCTAGTGGGTATCATGCCAGTGATCTATGCAGAGGCAACATTACCTTCCTCTTTCTGCTGGTGACACTTCTCCATATGCATCCCAGAATTCCACTAGCTCTAGTAAATATAAACATGTACTAATACCCCAGATATGCTCTACAGTCTTATGTCATATGTAACCCCATATCACTGTTCTGTAAAAGTTATTTATTACATACATATGAAAAAAGATAAGCCTTAAAAAATAGCAATAAAGTACTACTCGTCAGTCAGATGTATTTGCTAGCAGACATATAATGAGATAAAGCCTTCTTATCATATGACAGGAACAGGCTGTCGGAAATAAGGTCATGTGTACAATTCAATATTATTTCTGTGTGTACTTTTTTCCCATTCTCTCAAACTTATCTGTGCCAGACATCTGTGTATGTTTTATATAGCCTCTCAAAACAATCTTTAAAGTGATTTATGCAAGTTTCCCAAATGCCCTTTTCGCATAGTATGCCGTTGCCAGCCATGCTTCAGGTGTTGAAGCTGCAATTTGTTTTTGGAAAAAAATCTATCATGGTCAGTTTTTTTAATGTTTTATCAGTGGTTTGTTTCTGACTGCCCTCCAGCTTTCTCCATGCGGCCACACCCCTAGAATAATGTCATGCAAGGGAGCTGTTAATGTTTTATATATTGCAACAAGGACTTCTCGGTAAATCATAAAATTGACTAAAATATTCCTTACTCTGAGGCACAGTTTCTTATTTTGGTAGTGGTGACTGCAGTAAAACACATAATATGTAGATGTACATAGCAAGGCATTGTGGCAACAATAAGAAGTTGTTTTCCAATTTTATTACTGTGAGGTCCAGTCTTATATTTTTGTGGTGGCTTAAACAATATAAGATCTCATATGTTTATTTTCAAAACAAGACATTGTGCTCACAGTATCTAGCTGTCAAGATTTCTTTACTGAGTGATGTAGTTTCCTATTTTTGTAGTGATAACAGAATAATAGCCTCTATAATTCAGACAGTGAGGCATTGTGGGTACAGTAAATAACAGATTTTTCTATCTCCCTAATCAAAGTGCAGTCTCTGATTTCACTGATTTCACTAGTGTTTGCAGCAGTACAGTCTGTAGAAACACTTCTGAAAAATGTTATTGTGATGCAGGTAGGCCAAAAAGATCATTTGCCATTCTGTGTAGATGTTGTTTCACTTTTACTGCCTGCTGGTGAAGAGACAGGTCTGAAGTGACAGCTCCTGTCAGAATGTTGGAGTGTAATTATACTTTTCTAAGTTTATGTTATAGGGCTTGAATGGCTGTAAGCAGTTCAGGGGTGTAACTATGGGTCAATAATTACATGGCTCTGAACTGCTTTCAGCCAATCAAATCACTAGAATTTTTCATCACATGTTCAGCTCTTACTATCCCAGGCCAGGACAGTGCTCCACTTAAATCAGTTGACTCTTTCAAATAACTAGGAGTAACCTTAGAACCTTTGCTGGACTTTAATCTACACATATTGACTGCATGTAAAGCAGTAAATATTAAATTGGGGTTGGCCTATAAAATCAGGTCCTCTCTGACAACTGCATCTAAACTGGCCATTGGCAAGGGGGTTCTCAGAACTAGCCTATCCTAATGGCTTAATGGCTAAATGGCTTACCTGGATGACAACAAAGGAGCCCTGCAAAAGTGGAATACTTGTTACAACAGAATCTGTTGCTTTGCACTATTGATACCCAGACTCACTTATCACTGCATACTATAGTCAAGCTTGGGCTGGCTCTCTCCAGCCTTCTATTGACATTACACTGCTGGCTGCATGATATATAACATCATTAGAACTGGAACTCTTGTGATTCTGGCCCGCTTGTTAATTCAAGCCACACAGCCCTACCCACTGAGGTCTGCAGAAAGGTCTCTTAGACATACCCAAATGTTCTACACAAATGGGGGAATGTGCCTTCGAAGCATCGGCCCCCATATTTTGAAACTCCCTGACAATATCTGCGAGGCACTTCCAAACACACCAGGCTTTAAAAATGGGCTTCATACCCACATCATTATCTCTGACAAATGCACATGCCCTGACCTGTAGCAAAACCACTTAATATGTTTCTCTTCAACAAAACCTTAGCGGTGAATTATTTTGACTGAGTTCTTGATGTATTATTTTTTCTGGTGAGGTCCATTGTTTTGTGTCTTGCATTGCTGTAACTACTGTAACCACTGTTTTTGTATCAATAGTCCTACTTTACTGTGTATGGAATGTTGTACTGTTTTGTTTTGTCACCTTTAATTAGCTCTGTCCTGTTTGTATTTCTCCCGAGTTATGCCTGAAAATAGGCAATGTTTTTTTGTCTAGAGCACTTACCCGTAAACAAAACCTAAATAAATATATAATGCTAGATACAGCTACTTGCAAGCAATGTAGAGATTCAGTTAATTTTTTTTTTATTTCTTTTGTTTACCGAATAAACATATGAGCCAAGGCCCTTTTTCATATGCGACCAGAGACTATAAAATAGTCACAAGATACTATACAAAAAGATAACTTTTACATTCACTTAATACAGGGATACAAATAACATAACATATAAGACAAACAATATAATACAAATTATAAAAATGACAGTGTCCCTTTAAAAACTTTGTTTCCCTTGCATGATGTCATTTTTGGGAGTTGCAGCACTGAAAATAAAAGGGGCAGGGTTATGCAAATGAAACACAGCACAGAAATTAAACTTTTTTTTTCATGGAAAACAGCACATTTTGGTAGTTTGAATGGTAAGAGATTGGTTCATAACTCCTGCAGGTTACTACTTTCATTTGCTATGGCAACCTTGCATGCTGTAAATCACATGTAAACATATGAACATATGAGTGTGACATCAGAAACAGACCTCTTGGTCCATCAATGTCTGCTTGAGTGTTCAGCTAACTCCCCTAAGTTGCAGCTGCCCCACCCCCTCCCCTTTTGTCCTCCCTCGGCCATTCTCAGCCTCACCCACCTGTACTCTCTCCTGTTCTCTGTCCCATGCCCTTTTAAAGCTACCCGCAGTTTTGCATGATATCATCCTCTCTGGTAGGGTGTTCTACTACAACACCACTCTCTCTGTGAAGTAATGTCTCCTCATCTCCCTCCTAAATCTTTCCCCCTCTATTCTTAGCACATGCCTTCTAGTGACCCTTCCCATATTGAGTTTAAAAACCCTGTTGGTTCCATCCTTGTTGATTCCCCTCAGATTTTGAAAGTTCCAATCATGTCCCCCCATCCCTCCTCTCCTCCAGGGTTTACATATTCAGTTCCCCCAGCCTGTTCTCTTAGTCTCTCCCCTCCATTCCCTGTATCATCCTCATTGCCTTCTGTAGCACTACCTCCAGTAGCTTGATATTCCACCTCAAGTATGGCCTCCAGAACTGCACACAGTACTCCAAGTGTGGCCTGACCAGTGACCTGTACAGGGGCAAGATCACCTCCCTCCACCTGGATGAGAACCCCCTCGCTATACACCCCAGCATCTTGTTCGTCTTCACTGCTACTTTCCTGTATTGGTCAGAATTGTTCATGTTCCCTTTTACCATCACCCCTAGATCCTTCTCCTCCTCAGTGATCCCCAGCTTCACCCCCCCCAACCAGTACTGTCTCCTTGGGTTCTTTGCTCCAAAGTGCATAACCTTATATTTCTTCACATTGAACAACAGCTGCCACCTCTCTGACCACTCCTCCAGTTTGGTTAGGTCCCCCTGCAGTTGCTTCCATCCCTCCTCTTCATCCACTATTGCACCCATTTTAGTATCGTCTATGAACAGACTGACCATGCTCACCACTCCATGTGCAGTGTTGGAGATGAATAGCCCAAATAGCACCAGGCCCAGCACTGAGCCCTGCAGCACCCCACTCATCACTGGTCCAGGTGCTGAGAATTCTCCCCACCACCACCCATCATAACCTCCCATGCAGCCAGTTTGTAATCCAGTTTGCCATCTTCACTCCCATTCCCATACCTGTTAGGTTCCCCCCAAGTCACCCATGAGGTACTGAATCAAAGGCCTTGCTGAAATCCAAGTAGAGGACATCTACTTCATGGCCCCTATCAATCTCTTTTGTTACCCAGTCATAATATTGTATTAGGTTAGCTTGACAGGACTTCCCTGATACAAACCCATACTGCCTCACATCCCTGAGGTAATTGTCCTCTAAAAATGACACCAGCCTCTCCTTCAGTATTATCTTCATAAGCTTGCCCACTATAGAAGTGAGACTGGCTGGCCCATAATTGCCTGGTTCATCCCTTGGGGTGCTCTTGTGTATCAGTACCACATGGGCCATCCTCCAGTCTTGAGGCACACATCCTGCATCCAGGGAGGTGCTGAACAGATCCACCTGAAATTCCACCAACACCTCCACCATCTCCCTCAGCACTCTGGGGTGGATACCATCCAGCCCTGGTACTATGTCCACTTTTAGTGTACTCAGTCTCTGTAATATTCTACTTCCCTCAATCATCCCATCCCTCACCTCTCCCACCCTCCCCACCCTTCCAGTCCAAGGTGGTGTGGTCCCCCATTCTCCTTCATGAACACTGAGCAAAAGTATTTATCTAGTGCTTCTGCTTGTTCCTTTTCCATCCCTCACTTTAAACATTCACTGAGAAATAGTAAAATATCATTTTCCCTCATGAAGTTATAACCTTTGTCTTGTTGACATCACCAGAGGAATTAAATATCTTCTCTTCTGACTCCTGAGATAAAAACAAGTTTGAAATCAGTAACACAGTACTAATGAGTAATGGTCATTCAGGATTGCTTTTCAGGTTTCTCAATTCTAAATTCATATACTGTACATTCAATAATTAAGTGTACTAAGGACTCCACTTCCAGAAGATGTGCTGGTGGCATGCTGTTTGCCAACTAATAGAAATTACAAGAAACTGCATGAAAGAGCTAGAATAGCTGCTTCCTGGTAGCCATGCACAATTGGGCCTGGTTGTGAGAAAACATAATGACGTCATGACACACAGAAGTAATTGACATCACAGTGATGTACCCACCATGGCAGAAAAATTTGTCATTATCTACCTGGCCTGCTTCACTGCTATTGCATCAGATCCACACTAGCAATGAGTATGAGGAGGGCTACATAAGCACTATTTGTAACTAACCCTTGAGTTTATTTTTGGACTGTACACTATAGTACATATCATATGCCCATTGTCTGAGAGAGGTCGGCAGTGTTCTGAAGATTGGGACAAGGACACAAATCTGGTAAAAGGCTCATTATGTCTAACCAGCCAGGTTAGAATTAGAAGCAATCTCCACTAAATTTGAATCTGCTAAAATGTCAGTGTAAGTACCAAATATGAGGTCATGAAGACTGAAAATACAAACAACAATAAAAAGAGCATAAGAAAAATCACTAGGGAAAGAAAATGGAAAATACAATTATATAACAAAGGAATGAAACAAGAAATTATGAAGTAAGAAACCTGGACAAACACATATTACTAGCTGGCTCATGAGTCACAAGTATGTGCATACAACATGGGTCTACCAGATAAGCACATTATGAACCACAGAACTATGGGTGATGAAACCTGTGGGGCTAGATGAACTGAACAATGATCCATATATATGATGGATGAGAACACATATGAGAGGGTGAACAAACACATAATATGACACAAACCAATGATGGAATTTGTAAAGAAATTAATAAATGAGATTTAAAGATCATGAAAATCTGTTGATAATAATATTACAGCACAACTAGTGAAATAACACAAAACATTAGTTATAACAGTTGAAGCCTGCCTATTCCCTCCTTGATTCTCTATTTACAGTCTACAGCATGAAAATGATCAAGTCATTAGGCTTTTCTGTATAGCAGTTACTTCTCTCTCTCCCCACTTCTTTTTAGTGGTTTCATGTGCTGAAATCCAAGGAAATGCAGAGTAGGAAGACATTTTTCAGAAAAATCAAATTAAGAAGCAATTTTGATTTCAAAAATGTGTTATCAGGGGTTCCATTAGTCACACTTCCTACTATCAACAAACAGGCAGAATTAAAAAATAATTAGGGTTCATGTCTACTTTTCATCTACCAGGCCTTATGCCCCTGTAGTGGAAATATAGATGAAACTAACAGAACAAGAGATAGAGTTAGTCAACAAACTACCAGACAAGGGAGAAGACAGGTGTTCAAACTCACAGGAGAAGAATGCAGAGCCCTTTGCAGATCTGAGAATAATAACAATGCTGCTTTCAAGCCTGCAGATAAAGGGGGAAGGGCTGTGATCAAGAACTATGTAGACTATAAGGAGGAATACTTAAGATTGCTTACAAAAGTGGGATGCAATATATATCAGTATCTGTCATTTTGCCTTGATGTCAAACTGCCACACTTACCATTGCATTTTATATTCCAGAGTTAGTTGGCTTCCCTCTCCTGCTCTTTGTGATCTTACCTTAGAAGATGTCATTTTTAATTCTATAAAAAAGCTTTCCCTTTATATCTCGCCCAGCTACTTCGTTCATCACACAGTATCTACCACTGAGATTCTCCAGTTATGACCTGCTCTCCATAACAAACAAAAAAAAACACAATAAAACTTGATGACACCACCTTCTCCTGGGTCATGCCATGTTTATGGAACTCCATACCTGGAGCATTACATCATTGCCAGTCTGTGTACTCATTTTGAAGTAGTTAACCAGACCTCCACCTCTTGTCATCAATATCTACATGCACTTAATTAAATGTAAGTCATTAACCCCTTTCTATCCAGAGCATAACTCTGGTCCCAACTCTGTATATTGTTTTGATACTTTTACTGGGCTTGTACTTTCTTGGGTCAATTAACTGGTGCCTTGGTTTATGGGCATTGTTAATAATGTAAATTGTATGTGTATATCATCTGCCTTATATGAAACTTATAATGTTAATGCTGTATTCACTCCTGTATTTGACTTGTCTATTTTCTGTTATTGTAATAATCTCCTGGGCTGTGCCTGAAAATAGGTATTTGTTTGTCTGGTGCACTTACCAGGTTAACAAAAACAAACTAATTTACTAACTAACTAACTTACCTACTAAATATTTTTGAGAATTACGAAAGAGTCACATATAATCCAATACCAGAAATACCTGAATTAGTGAATTATACTGTATATTGGAGCCAGGTTACCGAAAAAAAAACATATTTCCAAATGGGAAAGAAAGCCACTGCTAGAAAAAAGTCATGCCAGTTTTTACAACATGCATAACATTTACAAAAGTCTGAATAAACCACAAGGAAGACCAGTTGTGGTGGGCATCAGCTCTGTTTTATAAGTCTTTTGTCCACTTACAGTATCTATTTTTTTTTAATGTTAAAGAACTACCATAGTAAGTAGTAAAGGATGTATTAAGGATTCTCAAATGTGATCTACAGTAAATCATAAAGAACATTAACACACTGTAAGGGGTTTTTGTAATGGAGTTAACATGAGTTCCAGAAGACAGACAAGGTTCCAGATGTAGGCCTAATTGTTTCAAGCTGTTGACAATCTCTAGGGGTGAACCGTTATAAGAATAAATTCTGAGCAACCCCATATTATGGGGAACTTTCTGATTGGTACCAAAGAGCATGGCGGGTCATTTTTTGTTTGATTCAGGATACGCTTGTTATTCTTTAACCACTCCTGCAACTTATTTTGGAAGGGATGCCTCATACCAGGGACAGTGGTGCCTCACTCCAACATCGGGATCAGCTGAATACACAACAGGATCAGCACTCACCCCCATATGGTACAAAACCACCTGACTCTGGTATAGTTTAGGCAGCCTCTTTTATTTTTGAAAAATGTGCAGAAATGAGTGCTAAGTGGTGCAGTTAGAAGCAAAAGGATGCAATGTGTCCATTGACCTAATGTTTCACGCCTGCCAAACTGGAGCGTTGTCCTGAAATTGTTTAAAATCATTCCTGACTAAAGTGTTGATAGTGGAGATATCATCAACACTCTGGAACTGCACTGTGTCATCAGCATAGAGCAGAGCATTGTCCCTCTGATGTTTTTGGCAGATTACTAATAAAGAGGGAGAAATGTAGAGGGCCCAGAATGAATCCTCTGGAGACACTTTCTGAAATGTGTCTAGTGAAGGATAGGACACCCTTTAATTTGATATTTAATAAATGGGTCAGAAATCAACTGTTGTTAAGTCAAATAATATGACTGTAACAAACAAAAACAAAATATTTCTTGAAATTTTTATATCTCTTGAGAAATCCCCTGCCTGCCTGCAGAAACAATGTGAGCTACCAGAAAGAATCTCTTTAAAAATGTTGTGAAATATGTGGAAATATCTGTCCATATCTTTGGCTGCAACTGTAGTAGCAGCAGAGAGTTTTTTTCTTTTTTTTAATGCTGTCATGTTGAACTGGCCCCCATCTGACCTTCTATTCACCCATCTCATCATCCATCTTCCAGGACTTACCTCTTCCTGATACTCTTCTCTGACTTGCCCCCCCCCCCCAACAGGGCGATCAGGGCGGGGCCTTCAGGGTTGGGGGCCATGAACCCTGGCAGTCTCTGAACTTGGTTTCCGGGGAGCATCACAGTTGAAGGTGTGTAACCTGTGATGCAAGGTGGGTGACATCCTGCAGCATCCAGAACTTTCAAATCACTGTGTCCCACCCACCACCCACATATGTGTGTTCAGTGTGGTATCCTGGGGGAAGGGATGCTTGGCAGTGTGTGATCACCCATGCCATCAAGAAGGCCTCTGTACAGATACCACCAGAAGCTGCTATGGAAGTGGCACACAGTCTCCCAAACCCCCTTCCCCACCCCACCTGGGAGGCAGGCATCCAAAGGATGCTCTGAATATAACTTCTTCAATCATCTTCATGTCTTTCCCACCAATCTGCTTCTCCCTTTCTCGTTACATCAAAGGGTTAGATCTCCCCATCATTATAAACACCTTTCTTTTATGATATCTCCTTATTGTGTTCTATAAATATGCATAGGCAGTACAACAACCTAAGAAATGCTTTATATGTACCACTCCTCCAATATTGCATTAAACCTACCAGGTATCAAACATTTAGAAAATATGTATGCTCCTCTGTATTGTAACCTTTGTTCTTACCAATGTGTTTATGTATAAGTACAGTATATCTACATTTATAAGTACATCTGTAAGTTATATTAAATTTCTGTACGTACAGAAGTACTACTAATGCTCACATATAACTTAAAACTTTATTTATGTACCATGGATTGTGTAAATAGCTCCTTCACTGTAAAACAATGTACTCTGGATTATGTAAGGAATGCTTATATTCCCCAGGTCACCCCTGAAAAAGGGACAACTTTGTCTCAGTGGGCCTACCAAGTCATCACAATTCAAATAAATAAAGTAAATAAATCTCTCCATGCTTGCATTTTTCTAAAGCTTGCTACTGGTGCTGTATATGTATGTTTATTTGTACATAGAGAGAACAACAGGCAATGCCACAAACAGTTTATAATGCAAAACAGCTGTTCAATTTGCACACAATGAAGTTTTATACTTTTTTGTTACACTTTTGATATTCATATTTATGTGTATTAATTGCATCATTCATTACTTGCACTTTTAACACAAGTACTTTTTTGAATGCATGGATTGTCAAATCACTGTGGATCATATCTAACTTGAGGGGTATATAAGTATGCTTTGTGGCAGCTAGCCCTGCCCCCTGAAAAAGCCTTGTAAGAGTGGCAATACATAGGTGTAATTAGCTGGATTTCCTACTTCAATGCATTGAAATAAATATCACAGCACCTGAACCTGGTGTGTCTGCTGCTTCTTTTTCTTATTTTATGTTACCAGTTTGTTTGGCTAGCAGCAACTTCAGGAGTTTGGTCTGCACCTTGTTCATCTTTTTCATGGGTCCACCACAAGACTGTGCAAAGAAACATGGTGTGATCAATTCACACACAGACAATGCTGATAGCAACAAATGAGTATCACCAATACAGCACAAAGTAACCACCATGCAAGGGAGGGGCCGTGATTTACTTTCCAACATGAACAAAGTCGGGGGGAGGGGGAGATTTACTGTTCTAAACTATGTGTAAGAAAGTTGGAGGGGTTGGGATTTACTATTGTCAACTCCAGAAGGAGAAAGTTGGGGGTGAGAAAGTTGGGGGGGAGTAATGGGGGAGATGAATGTGACTGACTGAATAATAGCATGAGTGCACACAGGTACGTGTACAATGCTATGATACCCCCACGCTCATCTGCACATGTAGCTATTTTCAATCACGCTATTTCCACAGTGCACATTTCACTGTGTGATTTTTTCAATGCTATGTTGATGGTATACCCTTTTTATCACTGTGGCTGATTTGCCTACCACTATGAAAGGACTTCTGGACTACTTGTCTGCAATGCATCAATTTGTGATGTACCACATTCATCACAATGTTGAGCACTACATTTGTGTTAAGTATACCTTTATCTGGCTCACAATTCCTTAGGAGTAATTGCAATTACTGCAATAACTTAGTGAATCACTCACTATAACCTCATATATATTAATACCAACATGACGGTAAAGGGTTGTATTTTCTGTTTGACTGCATACTTAGTAGTGGGAGTCATTATAAGAATACATTTTTCCCCTAACAGTAAAATCTGCCAACACAATTCAGATGGGCTTCTATGAAACTGGGTATCCTCATACCATCTTCATTTTGTGTATATACTTGTCGATTTGAATAAATGACTGGGCTACTCACTGGGATGTCATTTAAAATACTTAGCTTTTGGCATTAAATATGAAATATGTGTTCACATATCAAAATTGCTTTCACAATTATTGAAAGATGTTGAGACAAATTATTGGCTCACTTCTGATGTAGGGGCCAACCTCTCCAAGATAACCCCCTTATGGTACCAGTTAAAAGGTTGAAACAGTATTATATACAATATGTATATGTATATGAATATTTAGTTTACTTTCTAAAAGAACTGAACTTGGAGTAGGGTTTCACTTTACAAACCAGACATCCCAGCAATGACTGAGAGCTGTCTTAATTATTCTATATATTAGACAGTGAGATAATCTTACCAAATTATTCTCTGCTCAAAAGGCATGTGAAACATAGAAACATAGACAATGATGGCAGAAAAGTTCAAAGGTAATCCAGTCTGCCCAAGTTCCCTAACCAACCCTGGGGCCTACTGTCCATCCAGAATCCTAGTCCTCCCCATTCTCCCCCTTCTCCTTCCAGTTTTTGTTGCCCAGAGTAACCACATACCCACCATTCTGTCCCAACCAAGCTTGAAACCTTTAAGGTTTTAGCAGCTGTCACTTCAACTGGAAGACTGTGCTTTTCCAAAAGATTCAAGCTGAATGTGAGTAGTACTCTGTGTAAATCCCATTGATTAATGCATAGAAACTTTATGACCCACCAAGATCAGGAATCAGTGATTTATAGCATTTCATTACCTACAGAAAGGTCTGCCAATAAGTCCCAGTAAACTTGTCCTGGGAGACTTCTGTATAGATGGATGGGATTGGTTAATCTATACATGTCTGTAGTTGGTTAAGGTACTCTAAAGAACTAATACAAAGCCTACAATATTAAACCATAAGACATTAAATCATACAGCACTGCAATGGGTTCTTGTTAGAAGAGAAAACAGACTGAGGTTTGTCAGCATGTTATCCAGTGCTGTAAGTGATCATCTTGCTGTTTTTTGCTTGTGGCAACATGAGGCTACTAGTAAATGTGAACCTCAAATTATGAAGTATTGAGACTAGCAACGCCTTCAGGAGTTTGATCTGCACTCTTCCAGCTTCAGCCCCCCCCCTTCCTTAGTTAAGGACCTAGTTGCTTGTAACTGGCTGCTAAACAATACTATACTATATTTTAATCATGCACTGGATTATTTCAATTTTGAAATCATGAATTTTGTGTACAGATATAAACATTTCATCAAAAAGAATGATGTGTGGTTCTGAGTACAAATGCCTCTCAGAATAATCCTTTTTAGGCTAATGAAGAAATGTGTCTGGGCCTGAGATTGTTACATGCAAACTAACTTGACCTTGGGTTGGATAATGTATTGGCAGTTCCAGAACAAGTGCAAACTAAATATTAACTTGATATTAATTTGGCCAAACATTCTAACTGTAGCAATCTGGTAATCTTGATAATCAAAAACATTTTTTGTAATATATCAATAGTATGCTGCAGCCAGTGCCTAGAACTCTCATTAAAAAATGTACATAATGACTTATACCTCACTACCAAAAGCAATATTGCTGATGCATTTAATTATTTTTTTGCAATTTAGAGACATATACTGTAGGAGGTTTTCTACTGTTCTCATCTGTCAGAAAATGGAACCACTGTAGGGGGCAGGTGGAACCTTGCTCCTATGGGAAAGCTGTAACAATATTCTTTCATGTTAAAACCACTCAAAACAGATATTGTACATCTGATGGTAGTAAAAGCATATCCCCCCCCGCAAAAAAAAAAATCTTCAGTTTGCAGCCAGAGTTATCTTTAAACCATTTATTGATCTGCTAAACCTATATTGTACATGTGTAGCCAGGTCCCTGATATAGGGAAATAGGCAGATGGAATGCCACTGTAGTAGCTTTTTTGTCCTGGAGGGCAAGATGGTCATCGTAGTGCTCTGATTAGCATTCCTGCTTTCAGATAATGTTTAACTCTTGTTAGCTTTTATCTCTGCATTTACAATTCAGTCTCTTCTTTAATGTTTTTCTTACTATTAAGATTTGAGTTATCGGAGTTTTTTGTGGCTGCTCGGGTGATGTGATGACTCAGTTAATTTGTGCATCAAGACAACTCTGCCTTAGTACTAACAATTCCTATTGGTGCCAATTTGGATGAGCTACAGAATGAGGAGCACAGGTCAATCTGTGGGTGAAGATTAGCCAATTTAGTTTGTCAGCATTAAGCACAGCCCCTTGTTTTGACTGGCAGTATACTGGCTAGCGTAACTTCAATGGAGGAGTTTCCCCTCAGTAAAGTGACAGATTTCTGTTGGGAAGTGTTTCTGGCTGTGTTTCAGTATAGCAGTTGGAGGGAGTAGATTGTACTGCTTGTGCTGTAACTGCACCCAAAAGCAGAGAAAAAGAATGATAGCCCTTGGTTTCCTGCATTTTCTGTATGTTGATACAGGAACTGTGGCGTGTCTATCTCTAGGTACTGTGTTCCTTTTTTTACAGCTGCAGGGTGGAGCTCTGCAGACATTTTACTATCACATAGAAAAATGAACCTCAGCAGATTCTCAATGGACATCATTACAATTGGGTTTTATAGCAATCATTCCACTCAGCAGTCTGTTTACTGCACTATTTTTTCTCTGTTAGTCAGTGTTTCCAAGTGAGGAATGAGGATCACATTTCATTCAGATCAGCACAGAATGAAGTGCTCTTATCATTGCAGGAGATCTGCAAGAGATAAAAATGATAAATAGCTTTGGAACAGCTAACTTCAATAAAAAATGAAGATATGATTTTCTTTCCACTGCCCTTTGGCTGCACTCTGTCCTGCATTCCACTGTTCAGCATTTCTCTCTCTGCTTCAGCTCAATTCAGCATTACAAGACCTTGTCTTTAAAAAGCATGCTCCTATTATGTGCTTATAATTCTTATAATGCTACATAGTTCCTTTATTCTGTGGTGTATGTGTTGATTTCTTGTAAAACGTGTCTTTAAAATAAGATATTTATATTAATTACACAGTTAATGAAGTTGTGTGTCTCTTCTAGGTGGCTTTGTTTTTTTAATTGCTTCCACACACACCCCCTCGCTCTCAGGTTAACTTGCAACACATTTGACTTTTAACCCTTGATTATCCTGGTAGTTTATCTTCAACCTTCAAGTGTGCTTTTACATAGAAACATACAAGTTAACATTTTATTTTAGTTGCCTTTTTTTAGTGCATTTCCATGTTTAGACTCATAAAGACATTGGGCCAGATATTCAAAAGGGTTGCGCCATGCACAATAGGGTTGCACCTGTGCAAGTCCAAACTTGCTCCATTCTGCGATATTCAGCAGGAGGCAGTTGCACCACAGAAAATATGCTGAGCAACAGTGCAATGCAAATGAATGCATGCTGAACTGGAGGGGGAGGAACCATGCATAAACTGCACAGCCCGCTATTCAGCCGGACTGTAAAGAGTTGTGCAGGTGCAACCCCCAACCTGCGCCTGCAGGACTTTGAGCCAAAAAAAAAGGCTTAAGTTGAGGGCTGTCACAGGTGAGCTGCTGTATTGCAGGGTGCAACACAGCAGCTGCCACCTGTGGCTGGCCCCCAACCCAGTCCCTGTGCCTCCCCCTGCAGCCTGATCACGGGCATAGTGTACTCCCCCCTCACCAGCCTGATCGCGGGCATCAATGTGGCTCCCCCCCCTCCCGTACATATCCCTGGTGGTCCAGTGGACTGAAATGCATGATCGCTGGCCATGTAATAATTACACACCCCTTCCCATAATACACCTCAGGACAATTGAACAAAATGCCAATCGCCAGGCGGTATGTGTACACTCCTACTTCCTGACATAGCCCTGGTGGCAGAAATCTCTCACCTCATTTACTCATCTAAGCCCCCACACTCGCTTTCCTCGTAGCCGGTTGATGCAGCATCCCACCTGCCTGCAGCCCGCCACCGCTGACTGACTGCCTGGAGGTATCACGCCCTAGGCAAGAGCCACTGGGCATGTAGTTTATGTACGATGATAGTTCAGATTTGTGAATGATGTTCATTCACAAATCTGGACTGTCATGTACGGTATGGCTGCACACCCATTGGCTCTTGCTCTGCACCAATGGGCATGCAGCTCTACCGGCAGTCAGTCGGGCGGGTGGTGGGGTGGCAGGCGGGTGGATGCTGCCGCTCGCCGCCGCCGGGGGATAGGGGTGGTGGGGCTTCGTGGGTGGGTGGGTGGGTGGGTGACACTAGCCACCAGGGCTTGTGTACGGGAGGGGTGGGATTTATTATATATACCGCCTCACGATCGGGCATTTCCGTCCACTGGACCACCAGGGATATGTAATGAGGAGGGGAGCTACATTGCTGCCCGTGGATCGGGCTGGTGGGGGAGTACACTATGCCCACGATCGGGCTGGTAGGGTGTCAGTCCCCTCCGATGGCTGCTGCCTGGCAGGGTGCCAGGTGCAAGTCCTCAGGATCGGTGCACCTACATGCTAATGGCATGCAAATGGGGACATAATCACATGCAAATGGCCCCTGCACCTTGCATGAATTATAGCCCCATTTGCATGTCACCTTTTGAATATTGTGATTTTAGCATGGCGCAATGGTACTTGCGCCACCGCAGTTGAATGTTCCATCTGGCCAACTTGCGGTGACGCAGTTCCACTGTGCCATGCACAGTGGTTGTGGTTGGGGTGATATCAAGGAGTTGCTCATTGTGCAACCCCTTTGAATATCGCCCAGGACACACCCCAGCACAATTATTTTGTGCAGCTCAAGGGCTTGCGCCTATGAATGGTGCAGTTTGAATATCCAGCCCATTGTGTTTTTACAGATTTGTTTAAAATTCCTCACTTCTCTCATTTTATTATGCTGTCCAATGTCTACCTCCACATTTACATTTTTTTTATTTCTATTTGATCAAGCTTCACAGCACTTGAGGCAAGCTAGGAGGAAGGTTCACAGCTGTATATTTATAGTGCAATGTACAGTATTTATCTCCTTATTTATCTCATTTCATTAGCATTTTTTGTGTATCTGCAGCAGTCTGTATAGTGATGGCCCAACAATCTTCAAGCAGTTTTCAACCCCTCTGTGTATGCAGAGGTCCTTGAAAAGTGTATATGGCACTCTGGGTTCATCATGTCCAACCTCTCACTGTAACATAGTAATTTAATGTTGTCAGGGACTCTAGGTCCATCATGTCCAACCCATCACTGTAATACAGTAATTTAATCGTGTAAGGGACTCTAGATCCATCATGTCCAACCCCTCATTGTAACATTAATTTAATGTTGAAAGAGACTCTAGGTTCATCATGTTCAATCCCTCACTGTTTAACAAGAGGTATTATAAATCTCAGGAGGTATTAGCATTCCAAAAAAGACTTGTTGCTTTATTTTATTTAATGGAAGAAAAGTTAATCCATCCTGATACAGGCACTTTAGTCTATTAAAATTTTACAAAAACCAGACCCACATTTCACCTGTGGTTTGAGCAGTCAGCCTCGGCTTGATGCAGGGGACTTATGACTAGGCTTCAATTATCCAGGAGTTCAGGGTATGCCATTTTCGATGAGAGGACTTGGTGTGAACACAGGAAATGGTAAGGGTCAAACATAGGTGAGGGTCTGTGGCAGCCAGGTGCAAGAGGCATGCTGGTTAAGGCATGGGTGGGGGATTTGTGACACAAACAAAGAGCAGTCAGAGGCATATGAATCTTGCTTCTGATTGAAAACCTGAAACTCCTGCTATTAATTTTAGCTAGGCAGTCACCAGTAGCCAAACCTCAGTGCCACCCCCCCCCAACACTGGGTGCTTAATTCCGGGGTTGGATGGCAATGTAAATGGATACAAATCTGTTTTTGAAGGAAAGGGTCCTAAAGGAACTGGAAGCAATTAGAGTAGATAAGGCTACGGGACCAGATGAGAGCCACCCCAGGGTGCTGAGGGAGCTAAGGGAAGTGGTGACAGAACCTCTGGTAACCCTGTTCAACCTGTCATTGGAAACAGGGAAGGTACCCAAAGACTGGAGGAGAGCTGATGAAGTCTCTCTACACAAAAGCAGAAACAAGGAGGAAGCAGGGAACTACAGACCAGTCAGCCTGACCTCAGTAGTGGGAAAGATCATGGAAACACTACTGAAAGGAAGAATAGTGGAACACCTAGTTGACAAAGGTCTGCAGGACCCAATGCAACATGGTTTTATAGGAAGGCGACCATGCCAGACCAGTCTCATTGAGTTCTTTGACTGGGTGACCAGAGAGGTGGACTGGGGGGGCAGTGGATGTAGCCTACTCAGACTTCAGCAGGGCCTTTGATACTGTGGATGCTAAGCAATCTGGACAACATGTGAGTGGGTAAGATAGTGGTAAGGTGGATAGAAGATTGGCTGGATAACAGGACACAGGTGATGGTGGTAATTGGCAGTTACACTGCAGAGGGTAAAGTGACACGTGGGGTACCACAGGGATCAGTTCTGGGTCCAGTCATTTTCTATGTCTTTATTAGTGACATTGCAGAAAGCCTGGAGGGGAAATTTGCCTGTTCGTTGATGACACAAAGCTCTGGAATAGGGTGGATACACCAGAGGGAGTGGATAGAATGATGTGAGCTCTAAAAAAGCTTAAGGACTGATCAAGGGATTAGAAGTTGGAATTTAATGCTAAAATGTTCAAGATAATGCACATAGGGCACAAAAACCTGGGAACAACACATCATCTTGGTGGGGGAGGGAATGCTCCAATTAGGAAAGGGGCCTAGGGGTTATCATCTCTGATGACCTCAAGGTAGGTAGGTAGATAGTGTGACAAGGCAGCAGGAAAAGTGAACAGGATGCTGGGATGCATAGGCAGAGGAATCACAAGAAGGAAAAGAGAGGTTGTAATTCCATTATATGGGACTTTAGTGAGGCCACACCTTGAGTACAATGTCCAGTTCTGGAGGCTTTACCTAAGCAAGGACATAGGGTGGAGGTGGTTCAGAGGAGGGTAATATTGTGCACTGGCATTAATACATACAGTACTCTCTTGTAAGAGGCATACATAGGTAAACCAAAAGTTAACTACCTGAAAAGAACTGCAGTCATGTTACAAGTGATTTCCCAAAAATGAATAAAATGGTAAAAAAAACAGGGTCTCATACTGTAAGCAACATTATTGGCTGTGTCTTAGTACTATGTTGACAATGTCTGAGTTATTAAAGATAAAACAAAAATAAAGTAAATCCCATATTGCAGCTTATTCAACATTGGTATACAGCTTTATACTATCAGAATACAGTAACTTCATACAGTATGTACTTTCATGGTGGCACCACTCTGTGAGTAGTATATTGCTTCACACATGTTCCCCTTGATTTTTTCTCCCTTGCTCAATTCATATATTATTATATAGACAATGACAGCAGAAAAAGACCACAGGTCCCTCTAGTCTGCCTAGACATCTCTATCTGTCCTAGGACCTATTGTCCATAGAGAGCACCCCCTGTTCCCCCTCCTTAGTGCTGCCGACCTAAGCAATCACCAAGCCCTTCCCTCCATCCCAGCCATGCCTGAAACCATTTATGGTCTTGGTGCCCACTACCTCTGCTGGCAGACTGTTCTACATCTTCACCAACCTTTCAATGAAATTGAATTTCCTCACATTCTTCTTAAACCTTTACCCCTCCAGTTTCAACTCATGACCTCAGGTTCGTATTTGTTAAAACATATTTGTTTACAGTCCTTGATCAACTCCCACTGCATATTTTCTGTATTTGGGACACCCCCAATAAAAAATCTTTACACAGCAGGAGGGGAAGAGAATATAGCATTATGAGTGGCTGTATTGTTTGGGGGTGTTCCTAAAGTTCAGGGAGTATACAGAGTAGGTCCAGGATTTGAAACAAAACAACTATGGGTATAGTAAGACCATTAGCCTGCATTTCAGTTCTACTATGAAAGGAGTAGATAAAATAATCAGCAACATTAATGAATTTTAGAAAAAGTATGCAATTAGAAAATATGGACTTTCAACTAGAAATAATATGATGCAACAGTGATTCCTTTAAAATAAAAATTAAGGAAAAAAGAGAGAACCCATTCCTTATCCATCTTGGTCATTAATAGGGGTCAATTTTTATTTTTCCTGGCACTGGGTGTCCACAAACGATCACCACCATCATCAATGGCTACTGTAAAATCAATGCGGCTAACATTTCTAGGCTCTCCTTTTCCACTGTGGCTAAGACATTTTGATGAATGGAACTGAATATGGCTGCCTGTCGCATCACACCACAGCAGGCTGACACTGTCACATCCATCAATATGTTTGCTTAATTGGTGGCATGCAGCAGAACTATTTTTTTTGTCTTCACAAAAATTTTGAGCAAAGCCTGCTAGAGTGTGCAAGATCTCTCAATGCCCCTTAAGAACATGATATCTGTCAGTCCAGTTCTGGCACCAAACAGTGGAGAACCCCTGGATGTTTGGTTCACAGAGACAGGAAAGCAGCATCAGATCATGTTTGTAAAGTGGCTAATTTAGTTCACAAGTGGCTAACACACTTAGTGCATTTTAGCCAGTAACTAATTTTTAGACCCTAACATTTACTCAGCTGGCATGAAGTAGAACTGGACCATTTGCTGGATGTGTAAGGGAACTATTTTATAATCCTCCCCATATCATATGCTTTTACACTTCGGAGTTGGACAATAGCAGTTTCTATTAGTTCTTACTCCTTATTACAGCCCATTGTGGGAATAAGGAACCTAGAAAAAAACTGGACATACATAATGGGTGGGATATTCAGACTGCACCAGGCTGTGGCACAAGCCTGGGAACAACGCAACTGGGATGTGCCAGGGCGCTGATAGGGTGATATTCAATGGTACTGTGCCATGGCTCAGCACCATTGAATGTCACTCTGTGGCCAGCCACATTGTGCATGGTGCAGTGGCACTGCACCAGCGCAAGTGGCCAGAGAGGGGCAGGGGGATACGCTAACACAAGTGCCATTGCACTAGGCACATCAACCGCAATATTAAAAGGTGCACATGCAAATGGGGCCATAATGCATGCAAGGTGCAAATGCGGCCATTTGAAACATAGAAACATAGACTTTGATGGCAGATAAGGACCACTTGGCCCACCCAGTCTGCCCATTTCCCTACCTACTGGATAAGCTGCAGATTCTAGTTAACCAACAGCCTACTTCCTTCCACCGCCCACTACAATTGCCTTGTGTATGCCCCATGCATGTTTGAATTCCCCCACTGTTTTAGCCCCAACTACCTCCCCAGGAAGGCATTTTCACGCATCCACCACTCTCTCCATGAAAAAAGATTTCCTCACATTACCCCTGAGCCATCCCCGCTCTATCTTTAAATTGTGTCCCCTTGTTCTTACACATCTCTTTTTCTGAAAGATGCTACCCTCCTGGACTTTGTTGATTCCCTTGAGGTACTTGAACATTTCTATCATGTCCCCCATCCCTCCTTTCATCAAGGGTATACATATTAAGCTCTCTCAGTCTCTTTTCGTATGATTTTGCATGTCATTATTTCTCCATTTGCATGCAGGTGCGCCCATCCCTAGTGACTTGTACCTGGCACCCTGCCAGGCTGCAGTCATTGGGGACTG
Source organism: Neoceratodus forsteri (assembly GCA_016271365.2). NCBI lineage: Eukaryota > Metazoa > Chordata > Ceratodontiformes > Ceratodontidae > Neoceratodus > Neoceratodus forsteri. Next base: position 1,054,872,315 of record CM057459.1, read on the forward strand.
ACACCCCTGCACAAGTGGCAAAGTGTCCCACAGCCAGATAGCAGGCATAAAGATAAACATAATAAACTCCTATATCCCCTTCAACTTGCCTGAAATGTAAACAAGAGTCAGTCACACTTAACCACATGATCTGGGCTTGTTCTAAGATCTAAGATTTTTGGCTTAAGGTTAAAGACTTTTGTAGCCCATTGTTCAGAGAGAGTAATTATCTTACTATTGAGATATGTGTGCTGGGCCACCTCTCAGCGGCTATTCCAAGCAAATTTAAATATTATTTGACATTAATTTTGGCTGTGGCACTGCTCCTTATAATGAGGTACTGGGTAAAAGGTACTTCACCACCTTTTTGGGAATGGATTCAAGAACTGTATATTGCTATCAATGCAAAAAGAGCAATAGCTTTATAGTACCACTCTCTTGGATCTTTTAGTAAGAGATAGGAGCAACTCACATCCTTTATAGCTGAGAGGTGGGAGTCAGCACAGAATGTTCACAGCTCCAACTCTTCCTGATGTAGTAGGTGGATATTAAAATAATATGGTTAATCAAATAGAATGTATTAATTGATACTATGATTATTTTTTTTAAGCCATGGAGTCCTGAAGGGTACTTGATTGATAAATGGAGGGAGGTCGGGAGGGGGTTAACTTGGTTCATTTAATTACTAACATAGATCATAGGAAAGAGGGGAGGAAATGGGGGGGAGGAGGGAAGGAGAGGGAATAGTTTGAGTTTTTAAGCTTTAGTTGTATTATTATTGTCATTGAAAAGCTCAATGCATCTGTGTGTGTATTGTATGTTTATAATTTGGTGCGTCTAATAAAGTATATTAAATTGCAAAAAAAAATAAACTCCTATATCCGTGGTGGTCCAGTGGACCACTCCCAGCCTGATCGTAGGCATAAATATAAAAATAATAAACTCCTATATCCCTCGTGGTCCAGTGGATCGCTCGCAGCCCAATCGCTGGCATAAGTATAAAAATAATAAACAACTATACCCCTGGTGGTCCAGTGGAATGCTCGCAGCCCAATCGTGGGCAGAAGTCTAAAAAAAGATTAGATCCCATCCCTGGTGGTCCAGCGGTACCCCCCTCCCCAGCCTCCCACTGAGCTCCGCCACCCCGCTCCCCCCCGGTCAGCGGCGGTCAGCAGCTCCCCATCCACAAGCCGCCCGGCTGCCCGCCAACTGACTGCATACAGTACAGCTGTACACCCATTGGTCCACAGCATGGGCCAATAGGAATGCAGACTGTGCCGTACTACACATTGCAAATACATGAATGAATTCATTCACATATCTGGACTGTGTAGTACAGTATGGTCTGCATGCCCATTGGCCCACACCTTACATCTCTCCTTACTCTACCTCCTTTCGGGCTTCATATCATGACCCCTTGTTCTACAGCACCTGTTTCTCTGAAACATACCTCCCTTCTGTACCTTATTAACCCCAGCTAGGTATTTGAAGGGCTCCATCATATCCCAACTCTCCTTCCCCTCCTTCAGGGTGTACATATTGAATTCTTTCAGTTTCCTCTCATACGGCTTCTGATGCAGATGCAGACCTTGCACCATTTCAGCATCCCTTCACTTTCTTCTTGTTGCTTTCTCATTTTTCCAATTGTTCTTCCTTCCTCATCTTTCTTCCTTGACTGCTCCTTCCCCCCTCCTCCTTTGCTAACCCCCTGCTTGGGATCTCCCTACTCTCTATCGCAGCGTGTGGTGGCCCACTTTCTGCCTCACTCATTTCTACTATCATCTCCCTCAGCTGCTTTAAATGACCATCAAAGTAACATTTCAAAACTAGAAATGGTCTCTCCGCAGCTCAATACCTCTTTGTGAGCAGATCGTTATTAGGTGCAAAATGGCAGGGGTTTTAATTGATGTGCTTGCTACCAGTTTTCACTGATAGCCTTCCCACTTGTACTCTCTTTTGTGCCATATGCATTTGGCTCATTTTTAAACCATCTAGCACCACAAACAGCATGAGAACAAATTATTTTTTTAAAGCTTATTTTTTTATTATTCCTTTTACTGTGTAAATCTGGGCATCATTATTTTTTATAAAAACTGTTTAAACCAATTTTTCATTTCTTCAGACAGTTCAGTCACAATGGCCCCTTAAGGCTAAGTCTTTTACTTTTCTCAGACCTTCCTTGTATCATCTTGGATCTCCATTTTTTCTTGACTCAACTGACTACATCCACTGCCAGTTCTCTCTGTGGGCATATTCCTTGACTGACCCTTTTCTTCATGGGCTCACTTATTGCCTGCTTTGTTCACATCTCAGAAACCATTAAGAATTCTTTCAACAACAAAACACTGTGACCAGGTTTAATAGCATTTTTCCACTCATTTCTACAGCTTTTCACAGCCCGGTTGTGTTTGCAGTTTGAAGTCCAATCAGGTGGTCAGCCAGGTGAACGTGCAGACATTTCGAAGGACACACCTCCTTCCGCAGAGCTGATACATTCATTGAAGGGGGTCTGTATTTATGCTTCCTGTTGTTGGTTGCTATGCATCCTTTCCTTCATGGGGCTTTGTCTCCCCTCACACTCTTTTACAATTGCCTTCTTCCTTCCTTTTTTTTTTTTTTTTTTTTACTTTCGTGTTACATAAGGCAGCATGTTTTTTTTCCCCTTTTGGATTATCAGTTACTCGATCTTTATATTTCCTGATTCCATTGTATTTTTTGCTTTGTGACCTTAAATCTGTAAACTGCTATACTTTCTGTTGGGACTTTTAATTTCTGTGCCTTTACCTTATACTGTATAAACTGTCATCTATATTTACAATATCCATATTCTTATTTCGCCCCCTAATTAATTCATGCCATTCTGTACTCTATGTTGCTAATGTTTTTTACTCTCACATTTCAATGCATTATATTTCATTTTAGTTGACCCACAGCATCCTCAATACAAAAATCAAAAGGTCCTACTTGGCCATTTCAACAATTCCAAACTACTTATTTGCCTTTTTATTTAATAGCAATACTTGTGCAATTGCTTATGTTCAAACGCTAGCTGTGCTACTATTTCCCAAACATAGGAAAACCTCTTCAATATATTTTTATGGCCACATGACCTTTTTGACCTCCCACCTGCTTGGTCATTTCAGCACTTTAAACCCTCATATTTACCTTCTTAATTGTTTATATTACTTATACGTTTACTTATATTCTTAGCACTAGACATGTGGATATTTCATAAATTAGAAAACCCTCTTCACTATATTTTTACAGCCACGTGACCTTTTTTACCTTCCACCTTTTGTTTATTTTTTCATTTTCTTTCTCATATACATGATTTTTCTATCATGCTTTATTCTAATATACACCTGTAATGTCATCCTTCTCTATTGTGGTGTAAGCCTCCTCTCTGTTCAGCACCTTCCGACTCAGGTACACGACTGGGTGTTACTTTCCCTGGTGTGTAACCTGACACAGAACCACACCTAGCCCATGATCAGATGCATCTACATGCAGAATAATCCAAAGAAAATAGTCTGAGCTGGTGCCCACAGGTGTCTGGCACAATGCCTCTTCGGCTGATGTAACATGGTATCTCGGGATTCAGTCCACTAAACCTTTTCCAATATTTTCTTACTGGTGGGATCAGACAGAGCTTGGGCCTTGCTGAAATTCAGCATAAACTTATGGTAGTACCATGCTGTCTCTAGGATGACCTGTACTTTTCTTTTGGTTGAGAGTATGGCCTGTACCTGTAGGGCATCAATTTTCAATGGCTCAGGCCAGATGTACCCACACCCCATCCTGTTCCCAAGGTATGACATTTCTGCCATTCCTATTTGGTACTGCTTCTCATTGACTGCCACCCAGAGGACTGCAATTGGTGGAATACCTTGGTGCTTGACATGATCCTCCCAAGTCTGGCTTTAGATGGTGTTGTCATCCATGTATGCCAGATCAAAGATTCCATCCCCCATTCAGAATGCAGTTCATGAGCCACTGAAATGTGCCTGCCACATTTTTCATTCCTGATGACATTACCCTGAACTTGAATAATCCAAACAGGTTGATGAAGACTAACCTCTCTCTGACTTCAGGGGTCAGGGGCAACTGCCAATAGTCCTTTGCCATGTCTATGGAGGACAGGTAAAGGGCTCCTCCTAACCTCTCTAGGGCCTCATCTGTTCTGAGCATGGGTTATGCGCATAGCTCCATGCAGCTGTTGAGCTTGCGGTAGTCGAAGCAAAACCTCATGCTCCCATTCTTTTGGGGATTAGTTCCTGTTGGGAGGACCAGGGACTAATTGATTCATAGATCACATGGAGAGCCAGCATCTCCTTGATCTCCCTCTCTGTGGTATGTCCTACTCCTTCTTGGATTCTGTAGTGTGGCTGTGTCAGCTGGGTGAGGGGTCCATTATCCACATGGTGCTCTGCCAGTGTGGTGTACCCCACTTTTCCCATGAACATTTCACCAAATGTATGCAGCACCCATGCATTTAAGCATCTTGGGATGGTGTCAGACACTCCGAAAGGGTGACAGCATCCACTGAGGATTCTCCTTTATCCTTTCCCAGGAAATCTGCCAGCGGGTCTGCTTCTGTCTCCTCCACAAGCTAGTAGCATACAGCTAGGACCATCTTGTCCCAGTCATGGTAGGGCTTGATCATGATTATGTGGTAGACTCACTGTTTGCACCTCCTGTATGGTAGATCCACCACATAATTAACATTATTCACCCAACTGACCACTAAGCAGAGCCCCTCCCAAGCAGCATGTAATTAATTCTGCCAGATGTGGATGAGTACTACCACCTATTTCCTGAATTTGTACTCCCAGGCTCTGGCCCCACTGTTGCACCACATCTTCTGGCTCTGTTGTGTAGTGGCTAGGTGCTCCTGAGCAAACCCTACAAGCTTCTCGGTTGTTAGGGTGACAGGTTGGAGACAGTGCAGCACAGAGTAATAAAAATGATTTAGGGCAAGCAAAGCATATCCTATGAATAGTTCCTCAAGGCACTGAATATGTACTCAGTGGAAACCAGAGGGGAGAGGGGTGATATAATAGAGACCTACACGTTCTTTAGAAGAATTAACAAAGTAAACTGAGGAGAATGATTAAGCCTGCACACTAATTTGTGGCTACAAGGACATGAATGGAAACTGACAGGAAGGAGGTTCAGGAGGGAAGTAAGAAAGTATTATTTTACAGAAGGGGTGGTGGAGCAGTGGAACAGTTTACCAGCCAAAGTGGAGGCTGCAAAGACAGTCACATGTTTCAAGAAGGGTTGGGATGGAATGACTGGTATTGTGATTCCTCAGGACAACAGTATCAGGGAAAAAAATTGGGAGAGAGGAGAGGGGGATTAGTACCCTGTAGCAGCATTAGGAAACATGGCTTTCAGGGAACTTGGGCTGACTGAATGGACCACAGGTTTTGTCTATGTATGTATTCTTATAAGTGGTTTTCCAGAAAAAAAGTATAACCTTATTCTTTTTTCCAGTTAACTTTATAAAGAAAACATACATTGTACAGTCACCCAAGAAAATATGATACCATAGGGTAGAGCTATTAAATTAATAGTAAATCAGTGTTCTACATGGCTACAAAAATGGAAACAAAACTCGACATGAAACTCTATTTTATCTGCTAAAATTGCTGTTGAAGAAGTGGCCAGTTTGACTATCTGAAAAAAAAATCAATATCATAAAAAAAGTTAAAAACATATACATATTGACTAACTACATTTTTTCTGACTTTTGGTCAGAGTGATTAACTGAAAATCAACAATGTAGATTTAGGCTGAGATATTCAAAGGGGTTGTGCATGACGCAACTGAATTGCACCTGTGCAACCCCAGAAATGTGCCCAGGGGCAATATTCTAAAGTTGGAATTGCACAGCACAATTCCTGATGCACAGGGGTGCAAAGATAATGTATGTGGCACATACAGTATCCAAGGGACATGCCCATGCATATGTGGCACATCTCGAAATTCAGCCTGCGATGTGCGGCACATCTGCTGGCACATCCCAGCTATGCGCTACATACCTGGGCACAAAGTTGAGCTCTTAAAAAGTAGGCTCAGCTGCTAGCCACCCACAGGTGTGCTGCTGTATTGCAGTGCACAACACAGCAGCTGCCAGCTGTGGGTAGCTTCCACCCCCAAGAACACTGTACATTAGCACCATAGAAATCCATGGTGGTCCAGTGGCCCCCCCCCGTACCTCTGATGACCTTAGTTACAGAATTGTAAGCTCCCTCATAGTGTAATGGAACCCACCTCCGTGCCGATACTCCTTGTCACCACAGTTTCAGAATTGTATGCTGCCTGGTAGTCTAGTCTATTGGTGCCCCGCTCATAGCTCCAATTGCTGTTGGTATGTGAATGTATTGTCCCTGGTAGTCTAGTGGTACCTCCCCACTTCACCAACCACACAGGACCCCCAGCCCACTCCACCTTCCCCGGTCATTGGCAGGCAGCAAACTGACCCCCATACCTCTGTGGCTGCCTGCTAAATGACAGCTTATGGTATTTGCTGCAAGCCCATTGGTCCAGACTGTTGACCAATGGACTTGCAGTGCATACTGTTATAGTCATTCACAACATTGTGAATGGAGTCATTCATTCACAAAGTTGTGAATGACTATTACAGAATGCACTGCCAGCCCATTGCTCCATAGTATGGACTAATGGGCTTCCAGCAAATACTGTAAGCTGTCATTCAGCTGGCAGCCCAGGAGGTATGCAGGTGGGTTTGCTGCCCGCTGATGGCTGGGGGTGGAGCTTGGTGGGCTAGGGTTCCTGTGTGGATAGGGGGTTGGGAGGCACCACTTGACTACCAGGGATGGTATATTCACATACTGATGGTGATCAGAGCTACGTGTGGGGAGGGTGGTACCACTGGACCACCAGAGATTTTACTACTGTGTACAATACGGTGATCGGGGCTATGGGATGGGGAGGGGGTACCACTATCATACCAGGGCACATTTTGTAGGTCATAACAGGTGATCGATGTTACGGGCGGGGAAGGGGGTACCACTAGATTACCAGGGAGCATACAATTATGAAACTACAGTGATAGGTGGTACAGGAGTGGAGGGAGATACCACTGAACCACCAGGGAACCTCAGGATGTATTGATATGGTGATTGGAGGTAGAGGATGGGGGGTTACTACTGTGGACCCTGGTACAGGGACTGCATGCTGTGCAGGGCACCAGGTGCATTTCGCTGGCCAGCCCTGCACAAAACATGCAAATGGGGCCATAGAGACATGCAAATTGCCCCATTTGCATACCCAGATCTGACTATCTCAATATTGCACCTTGTGCAGCTCCAATTGCACTAAAGCATTCCCAGTCATGCTATTCAGACCTGTCTGGGGGGATACACCAGTGCATTATATTTGCACAGTGAGCATTATTTGATATATTCAGAAGAGATGCACCATGGTACATCTCTTTAGATAGATCCCTTAGGTGCTTCAGCACAACTCAGTTGTGCTGTGCCACCACTTGTGCCATTGCCAGGCGCAATTATGAATTTTGGGCCCTTACTGTATACTGCATGTCAGATGAGCAATGTTTTCTGTACGCTAACAAGATTCCTCAATCTATGTTCCATTCTCACTCAAATCATTTAGTCATGTAGTATTTACTTCTCAATGTTTTTGCCAATTCACATCTTATCCTTCCTCCACACATGCTCAGTAGTATATAAGCAATTGAATGTTGGTACTGTAAAACAGCTCTGCTAGCCAACCCAGTGGTGTGGCACTATAAGGCACAGGCTGCCCCACTCCCTACTGCACTGGTGACCCAAATTCAGGAATGGATTTGGGTTGCTTGGGGGTTGGCTGAAGGGGGGATTGAGCATACCAAGAACAACTCTACTGTCTCAGGGGGCTATATGGGTCCTGCTGGAGAGTGCCACCTGGAGGAATCTAAGTGGCAGCACAGTGGGGACTCAGCAGAAAGGGATCACAGTAGCAGATGAGAAGGAACAGCAATGCCGAGACAGAGAATACACAATGCTTCATTACATAGGCTGTGGTCCCTCATGTGAGAACCAGCAGAAAAAACACTGACCATGGCTGAATGATGACCCAATTCCACTCAGGCACCACACTGACAACTGGGTACCTCGGAAGGTCCTGTGGTACAGGAAAGCTGAAGTACGATGTTAAGTCCCAGGGAATCAGGTTGATGAGGCTTGGAGAACCAGTTCAGATGGGGGCAGAACAGGTAAAACAGGAGATAAACTACTCTAAGCTCTATTATTTTAACAAAGCTGTACAGTTACTATAACAGGCATGTAGAATGGCTTTAGTCTTTTGATGCCCTTCAAGTTACAGTGAGAATAATTCTAAAATCTACATTATGTAAGAAACTACAGTTTTTGTCATGTCACAGCACAGATTGATTTGACTCCTTGAGCCCTTTTCACAGTCACAGTAGCTGGCGGTGCAAATATGTCTTTGCACCACCACCAAGATATGTGATACTCAAATGTTCAATTTCCTCATTGGGGGAGAAAAGACTTCCCTATGACTAAGACACAATACAGATCAGTTGACCATGTGTAAATAGGTGCAAATTGGGATATTGCACTATAAGACTAATATACTGGCTCATGTTATCACCAGGGATAGGGATGTGGCATTGCACCAATCATATGGTGCTATGCCATAATGAGAGATCCAGGGAAATTACATTACCACCATAGTTTTCTCCCCCGCCCACCCCTCACATTCTGGCTTGCTTCTATGATATTTCTCAATTGATCTTTCAATTCTGTCTTGGCCAGTGATTAGTTGTTCAGTAACCTGTTCCTCTAGCCCCATCAATGAAGCAGTTTCTTACATCCAGTGCAGTTCCCCTCCTTAGCACACCGTTGCATGATTCAGAGGTTCCTCATTAATCTCTACCCCCAACAGCTCCAACTTGGCCTGCTTCAGCATTGGTACATCCTTTTGCTCTAGCCCATAATAATTCTAAGGACAGGGGGCACACAAGTTTGGGATGATGTATATGAGTGCTGCCATCTAATTCCTGCACAGTAGTGCTGTTTTCAAATTCCACTTCTTCTGGCATTCCATAGACTTTTGGAAATTCTAACTTTTTCCATGGAAAACTATTGGCAGCATAGCGCAGTGGCTTAAGGCTCTGAGCTGCAAATCTGGTGACATCCAGCAGACCAGACCTGGGTTTGAATCCCCCATCTTCCACTTGCATACTGTGTGACCATAAGCAAGTCACTTAACTTCCTTGTGCTCCCAGGTTGCACCTGTATAAAAGCTTTCAGCTTAGTGTGCTACTAATGGTTAAAAAAGTCAAAAATTCTGAAAGTAGTTTGCAGTTTTTATTTAATCTGTAGAATTGTCTTTTATGGTTTGCATAAACCACAAATTTGAGTTCCAGGGTTTATATAAACCACGGATTAATTTTTTGCAAACAGCAAAATTAACCCACAGTTTACCGAAACTATGGAACACGAATCCAGTGTTTAAAATGAATAACTCCTGGACTTCGGTGTAATTAAAAAAAAAACCTTAAATGCATTTTAGAAACAGAATCACCATTCCACCCAAATTCCACCCATGGGATTCCACATTCCACACAGTCCTACTGCACAGTCATAATGTATTTAGTGACCTCACACAGAAGTGTTGTGACCTTGTTTATGAATACTTAGTGGCAGTCATTTGTGACTGTGTATAGGGCCACTTATCACTTTCTTCCTTAGCTGTAACTACTAAGAAGTGTATTGCCCTTTGAAAGTCAATAAAGATATCATGGATTAGATATAGTAGTTTAATTAGTATTTTGTAGACCAGGAAAGGAGAACCAGGCATTTCTGTCTCTTTTCAACCTCATCCTGGGGATGCAGATTGAAACCAATTGAGATTAACTGGATTAACCTGTTGATGGCATTATTAGTGAATGGAGGAAATGTGGCCAGGACACCAGGGAAATTCCCCTACTTGGAGATAGGTGAAGCTGCTGAGCCATGTGTTGGAGATGGTTAGTTCTGGAGGCTTACTGCAGGCCTTGACCCAACAAGACACCTCGACAGAAAATGGAATTTTGTTTTCACCTTTGTGTGAAATGAGTGACCATGCGATGCAAGGAGAGCATTTAAATGGTATGGATTCAGTACAGATGGAGGTAGAAAGAAGGACAGAAATACGTAGAAATGGAGCAATGTCTTCAGTCTCAGGAAAGGTACAGCACAACAAGGAGGATGTAATCACAGGAATTTCCCAGGAGGAGCCGATGCGCATCGAGGAGAATGCTGCAAGTAAGGAAAGAGTATCAAGCATTTTAGATGGGTCAGTGAAGCAGCAGTCAAAACGAGGAGAGGAGGAGATGTAGGTTGAGGGACCTGTACCTGAAAAATGCCAGGATACCACACCCCAAGCGAGTGTGGCAGTGACTGCAAACCAGAGCGAAAGCTGCGAGCAGATGCGACAAGGAGGTGGCAGCACGGTTAACGAGGTAAAACAAACCGGACTACTGCAAAGAAAGCACTTGGGGTTGAGTAACCGCAAAAGCAGGAATTCAGATGTTAAACTAAGAACACATAATACTAAAAATGAGGATGAATGGTCAGCAGCAATGGCCTTGCAGAACGCAGGGTGAGTAGCTGAGCGAGAAGGCTCATGGATACCAGATCTATTGGACCCAAAAGTGCAATTATCTGCAGACAAAAAATTAACGAGACTGGTAAGATTGTAACATCCCGAATGTGAATAGAGCTAAAGAAAGTAATGTGACTAAGGCAATAACATATATACCTGTAGAGATAGTGAACGTGAATGATTTGACTCAGGAGAAAGGTGTGGATAATGAAGCAAGACAACATAATGTATGCCCACATGAACCCACAGTGGTGGTCAAATCAATGGTACCAACAAAAGGAAAGATAATGGTAGATAATGAGGTAAATACAGAAATTCTAGGAATGAGCTTGAGGAAAGAGGCTCAAATGAGTAGTGAAGAACTAAAGTTTAGACAAACTTCCCAGTCACTTACAGAGACATTGTCTATTGTGCTAGGGAAACAAACATTTTTAAACCATTACTAAGAATGGCAGACTTGTTTAGAAACAAAGGAGAGCCTGCACCCCTGGTAAAATGCCATTAGACTAATGTATGAAGGAGGCCTAAAAATGCCCCCGGATTGGGTTTATGTGGGGAGAACACTGTTGAAACATTCTCTGAAATTTTTGCCTTGGTCCACACAGACGAGTACAACTATGATGTTAGTTTTAAAACAGTGGAAGCTTTGGATAGGTTCTGGGGTAAATACAATGAACTGAAGGAAACACCACCGTGGTCACCATTTGTAGCAATCCCCATTACAAAGCCAGCAGTCAGAACTGTTACTGTTTTGTTCAAAAATTAAGGGGTACAGATGTCAGAAATATTATTTTGGCTAAAAAAACATTGTGAAGTCCTGGAACAACCTACACCAATAATGGACTCAGAACAGATTTGGACTGGAGGGTGAAGAGTAAAATGCAAACTGATTATGTCTAACAATAGGATAATTCATCTCCCAAGTTGTTTCTATTTGGGAAGGGACAGAGGCTCCCTGTTTTATCTTGGACAGCCCAAATCTTGCCACAGGTGTGGATCACAGCTTCGTTTAAGTAATGCGTGTGATGCTCCATGCTAAACTCATTGTTTGGATAAAGGTCATGAAGCTGCAGCATGCACAAATCCTTTCTGATGCAACTTATGTGAGGAAAAAGGGCATTCCTATGTAAAATGCCTGTGGGCTTTGCGTAATGGAGAAGACAGTACATCACATGAGACAGTTATTACTCAAGCTCAGAAAAAAAGTTGTGCAATGGCATCTGAAAAACACAAGAAAGAGATTATTAAAAGGAAAAGACAAGAAAGGAGGGAGAATGAAAACAATCTAGAAGGAGAGGGGCAAAAGGGCAACAAAAGGAAGGACAAAACATAGGGAACATGCCAGTGCAGCACACAGAAAGCCAACAGATAGGGGAAACAGAAGAGGGCAATCTTCAACAAAAGAACAATACAGTGGAATTAGGCCTTGAAGGGCTACAAGAAACAGAGAAATGAATGCAGGATGGGGGGGGGGAGAGAAACAAGCAGATTAAGCATGCAGGCACAGGATATGGAAAAGCCCAACTCAATGCCACCCAAACACCCCCACAGTGGCGGAAGAACCAGAATTTATTCAAGTGAAATGTTCTAAAAGACCATGGACAAAAGGGGAAAAAAATCAGACCCTAAAGAGAAAGAACGAAAAATTATAAAAGGGAAAAAAAAACTGGCTGTGATAAACAAATACAGAGCCTTGCCAGTGGAACCTATGCCCGCAGATTCAGATGACAAAAGTTTTGATTCAGGTTCCTTATCAATAGCATCTTCTATGAAAGCTCCATCATCAGGACTAGAAGATAAGGGCCCAAGAGACATGGTGAAAAAGAAATGGACTACAAGATCTCGTAGATAATAAAGGGAAATGGTATTGTTGCTAAGGGATACAATGACAATTCTTTTCCATGACAAGCCTGAAAATCATTACAGTAAATGTAAACAGCATTAAAAGTTATAAAAGGAGGTTAATGATTCTATCTGAATTACAGCAACATTCAGTAGACATTATATGTGTGCAAGACTCAAGATTAAAATCCTTGGCCGAAGTGCAAATGGCTCAAAAATTAGGAATAAAGGGACATCTTTTTGGTCATAGGGGCTAGAATTGTGTGATGGCATTGGGATTTTATTTTTAAACCAGCAGTTTAAGGTTTCTAGATTAATTGAGTTAGAGCCAGATAGAGTCTTAATTCTGGATATTCAGTTTGATGGATCTAGGTTTAAAGTGATATATTAATATGCCTCTCAGACAAAAACAAAGCGCATAGAGTTATTTAAAAATATTCAGCCATTTTTGTGTACCTCAAGAAAAGTGATTGGGGGGAGATTTTAATTGTAGTTTACATCACACAGACAGAGGTTCTAAAACTCAAAAGTTGTATTGTGACACTAACACACTTAAGGACATTATGAGTACAGCAAAGTTAAAAGATGCTTATAGAGAATGTCAAGCACAATGAGGTTTTTCATATAGTAGGGGGACCTACCTTACTAGAATAGATTTGTTTTTATTTTGCATAATCTAGAGGTAGCAGCAGCTATGATGAATGATTGGGGGGTCACTGATCATAGCGGTATAGTGATCGAGATTAAATTGAGTCAGTAAATTCTGGGAAGACCCCTTGGAGGTTAAACACAGAATTATTAGAATTAGAGAAGATGTCCTATGAATGGAAGATATTATGGAGTGCAAGGAAATCTGCAATTTGTTTGTACAATTCAGTGAGTGAATGGTGGGAAGATTCAAAAAAGGAGTTTAAATTAAAAAAAAACACATAAACAAACAGTAGATACTTACATTAATTATTTAACCTTAAGGAAACAATTACATACACTCATATCTAGGACTGAAACATTGAAGCATGGCTATAGTAAACACATTACACAAATAAAAAAATAAATTTTTGGCATTCAATACAATAGAGCAAAGACACTCCAACAAGAATTAAGATTTGGGACAGTGAGTGAAAAACAAACCATTGATACTTTCTAGGATTCTCAAAAAAGGGTAGAAAAAAAGGTAATTCAAGAGTTAGAAAATACATCAGGACAATTACAGAATGAAAAGCAGGGGATTCTACAGGTTGTTAATAATTTTATACAAAACACAGTAGGAAGACCACCAATGATAGATGGCCATAGGGAATACTTAGGGAAATTGCAGATACATCCTTTAACAAAAGAACAAGGGGAGGAAATGATATGACCAATCACAGAAGAAGAGGTACAGAAGACTATGGCGACCCTAAAAAATGGTACAGTGCCAGGAACGGGATGGGCTTACCTATGAGTTTTATAAGAAATTTCATTTAAAGCTGGTGCCAGAATTAATATAATTATTTAATGAAATTGTGGTTGAATGGAAAATGCCATTATTCTATGACTTTAGCAGATTTAATTTTTTTGTACAAAAAAAGGGGATAGGCAGAAGTTGACGAATTGGAGATCCATTTGTTTATTAAATGGAGATGTAAAAATACTGGGGAAAATATTGGCAAATGGATTAGCCCAGGTGGCAGAAACATGAATAAGTGCAGCCCAGCCATGTACAGTTCCGGGGAGAGGGATTCAAGATAGTTTGTATCGATGCACTGCACATGTCAACTGCCCCACCCAGGGTCTCGAACCTTATATTCTGTCTACCAGAGTCTGTGACACTACCACTACTCCAAAGTGGTATCCACACTTTCTGAGGGGCAGCCAAGATACTTGAACCTTTTCTGCCCTGCTGCTACAGTAGACACTATGTTTGTACACCTCCTCCTCAAATGTCTCCCCCTCATTTACATGCTAGTACCCACATCCCATCAGCCAGACATCTCCCCTGGCCCACTTGTACCAGCACCCCAACTCTCCCTGACTTATTCCAATCCTACCGGACACTGACCACATAACCTGGCCCAAGGTACCCACCCCCTGAATGCCCCCCTGCTGCCTACCCTGCCTCCCCATGGTTGCAACTCATCCTTGTCCTCCCGACACTTTGAACCCTGCCCATTCCTTGTTCCCCTATGGCCTCCTCCCCATCCCAGTGTACTCCCCAGAAGTTGACATACTACCACCCCCTGGTCAGAGCCTTGGTCTTCCTACTATTCCTATCTGGTAATATACATCCAAATCCAGGGCCTGCCCCCTCCAGCCCACCTGCTGGGTCCACTGGTCTCCGCATAGCCTCCATGAACATATGCAGCCTACTAAAAAAATTTGTTGCTCTCCAGTGCTGGGCCATGTTACATTGACCAGACATCATAGCCCTGGTTGAAACCTGGCTGTCCAAATCCACCCCTGACTCCTTTGTCTCCCTCCCAGGCTATACCATATACTGGGAGGAATGAGTAGGCAAACGCAGGGGTGGCTGTGCAATCTATACCAGGGACACAATCATCGGACAAGTGCTCCCTGCCCCTCTTCTTGTAAATGGGGCCCAGGCCCTTACCCTCAAACTGACTACTGACCCCTCCAGGGGCCCTCTATATCTCACCACTGCCTATGTTCCCCCAAAGAACCAGAACCCGGCGCTGATATCTATAACAGAATATCTTGCCACCCTCCACCACAAGGCAGAACAAATCCTAGTGGGGGACCTTAATGTGAACTGGCTCAGCGCCTCCTCTTCCACTACCCGAGATTCTTTTGCTGCCCTAGACCTGATACGACTCATCTTCCAGCCCACTAGAGTAAACCCAAAGAGAGGAACTAGTACCCTTTTGGACATAATTATCACCAACCGCCCCCCAAACATCCATAACATCCAGGTCCTCCCTGACTCCCTAAGTGACCATTCCCCTATCCTATTTCTTTGGGAGGCCCCCACTCCCAAACCCACAGCCATGACCACACTCTTAGTAATTGGTCCCCCATTCATCCTGCACCCAGCATAGACACTGCCCTCACCTTTTTCTCCCAAACCTTTAACAAGGCCTGTGACCTCTTTGCACCCCTCACCAGAATTCGATCCAAAAAACATAATGCACCCTGGGTTACTCCGGCCTACTACAAATACTCAGAAACAGGGATAACCTCTGGCACATTGCCACTGAAATGGGCCAGATGGCTGATAGACAGGCCTATAATGCTGCTCGGAACAGGTGCACATGGGCCATCCATAAAGCCAATGCTGACCATTACCAGGCCACCCTCACCTCCTCCTGGGGGGTGTGTCCAGACTTTCTGGGACAATGTTAAACAGCTAAATGGGAGTCACGCTCCCCTCCCCCATCCCAGCTCACTATTGATGGCTCTACCTCCACTGACCCTGCCTGCATTGCTAACTGCCTTAACACCTCCTTTACTGACCTTAGCTCTGTCCTCCCTAGTAATTTCTTTGACCCTCCCCCACCCTACCTTCCCCATCCTCCAACGCCCCAGCTTCCACCTACATGAGGAATCTGCCCAGGAAGCTAGACCTCTTCTAATTAAAGCAGTAAATAGCAATAGTCCCGGCAGTGACTCCCTGGACCCCAGTATTCTCCGGCTGGTGCTGGATGAAGTCCTTACCCCACTCACCAATCTACTTAACTGATCCCTCTGCCTGGGGCAATTCCCTACTGCATGGAAAACAGCCATAGTCACACCAATTCATAAAGGGGGAGATAGGTCCTCCGCCGAGAACTACTGACCAATCTCCATCCTCCCCCCCCGAAAGCCCTAGAAAAAATGGTGGCCATTCAAATCACTGAATATCTGACTAAGCATAACATCTTATGCCCAGAGCAGCACGGTTTCCATGCTGGTCACAGCACCAGTTCTCCAATTTCCTACACTTCTCCCTGGATGCCAGCTCCCTAGCTGGTGCAGTGTTCATTGACCTCACAAAGGTCTTTGACAGTGTCTCCCACCCTCTTCTGCTGGATGCCCTCTGCCACACTGATTTCTCTGCTGGCCCTCTCACGTGGTGCACAAGCTATCTATCCGCTCACTCCCAAAGTGTAAAACTCAATGGAACATTCTCTGAAACTCATCCCATCTGCTCAGGGGTACCCCAGGGTTCCATCCTGGGTCCCCCTACTCCTTTCACTTTATCTAAACACCCTGCCCAGTGCATGCTCTGGCAAAATTCTTATGTATGCAGATGATGCTGTCATTTTTGCCACCCACTGTAATCCCAACTCCCTCCAGGACACCCTACAACAATCCTACAATGACACTGAAGCCTGGTTTTAAGAGCACAGACTCGTCATTAATCTAAAAAAAAAATGCTTTTTGCCCACCCCCAAAGCAAAGCCTGTAACTTTCCACTCCCTATCCTCCCCAGTACCAAACAACCACTTGAACAAGTCTGCTCCTACAAATACCTTGGGGTTACTTTTGATTCAGCCCTCACCTACCACACCCACATTGATGCCCTAGCATCCGCCACTAATACATGGCTTGGCATCCTCTACTGCTACAAAAACTGCCCCCCCCCAATGCTCTCTGACTTGTGGTTACATCTTCAGTACTGTCCCTTGTAGACTATGGCCTGCCAGTCTATGGTGCTGCTGACACTACTTGCCTCAACTAAATTCATCTCACCCTAAATAAGGCATGCAGGCTGATTACTGTTGCCCCCAGGCTCACACATACTTGTCAACTCTATGACGAGGCAAAACTGCTTAACCTAGATGAATGGCTTTGCTGTCAAACCTGCCTCCTCACAAAAAAATCTCTACTCGGGCTCTCCCCTCCTGGGGAGACAGCCTCCATCCACCACACCCAACCTACTATCGCAACCTGAACCTCCAACAAGACAACTCTACTGGTCCCCAGATCCAGGACCTCCCATGGTAAGAGGTTCTTCTGCTACAGAACCCTATCCTAGTTTAACTCTCTCCCTGCTCCCATCTCCAATTCCCCCACAATCTCCAACTTTAAAACCACCCTTCAGAGCCAACTGTTTAACACCCGCAGCTGCTCCTGTCTCTAAATGTGGCCCGACCACTCCACACTTGACAACGCCCACTGGGTGGCACTCCACCTCACCCCCTCCACTTCTCCCAGTTGCATGTTCCCTCTGTTATTTACCAGCATGTGCTCAACTGTATTTACTGTAATTGCTACTAAATTGTATAAATGTTATGAAACCATTCTGAGTAACTCTACTAAATTGTATAAATGTTATGAGACCATTCTGAGTATCCCTAAGTCAGTGACTTATGCTGTAACCTTAATTTGTTCTGTCCTCAATGTGATGAGGTACCTTTGGAAATGAGCCTCTGGCTCAAAGGTTGTAAACCGATGTACAAATAAATAAATAAAAATAAAGAAATAACAAGGACAGCAATGGTAGGGAGCCAGGTAAAAACAATGATGTTGAAATTCATTAAATGGAAAGTCCCATATGATGAAATACAGACTAGTAACAGACAAGGAATGTATGAAATCATAAGGGTAAAATCAGCAAGAGAAGAATTCCAACTGCCTCAATGTCCAGTTAACAATATACCGGAAGCTTTATCTCAATTGATTAACAACTGGTTACCAGCTTTTACTTGGGATTTAGTGTAGCTAACAGTGCATGGGAAACTGAATTTGAAAAGCAATAATAAACATAAACAGGTAGACCAGAGATATTGCCAAGACCAAAATGCAACCAAATTTAGAAACTCAAGAACATTTTTTTTGGGAGTGTGGATATAGCTAAATGTAATGGAGAAAAAAATGCAAAAGAAAGGAATATGCCACAGGTGATGTCTTTGACATATCAGGAGTTGATCCTAGTAATATATTCACAAAGATGGAATACATTTCTTAAAGAAACAGTACAAGTTTTCCTGGCTATTTAGAAATACTACATTTGGCAAGCAAGATGCAAGTTGGTGCTACAACAACAGATTGTGACATATGAAGAGATTTTTAGGAATGTATCAGTGTCAATACAGCAAGTGTATGAGATGGATATGAAGAAAAATACAAGACAAATGAAAACTACATTGTGGAAAGTGTGCACACAGTGGATCACAGTAAAGGGAAAAAAAGAAAGGGGTGTGAAGGTGGATCATAAAGAGGAAGAAATTAAGATGAAGGGCACAGGGAAAAAAGTTTGGGACAAATAAGAAAGAAGAGAGAACAAAATGATTTTGAAGGATAAGAAGGATATAGTGGTGTTGGATGAAGGATGAAGTAAAGTACAAGGAAAAAAGAAGAGAATGGGATGAAAATACTTTAAAAGTAATACATAGGTTTAGAAAGAAATAATGGAAGATACAAGAATAGAAAATGAATTATACTTTTCCCATTTCCCCCCCAAATTCCCCTACTCTCCAGCAAGGGGAACCTATTGTCGTCTGTAGCTATGGCCATTCCTGTAGAGTTGTGTGAGAGAATGAATGTGTGGGAGGCTGGGGAGTGGGTCTCCTCCACTGTTATGATTGATTTAGAGTCCACTTCTACTTTTTCTGCTAAATCCAATGGAAATAATATGATGGCTATGAAGGACTTACATGGAATGAATACAGATGCTATGGAGATGTATATTGCTTATACAATGTCCAGTAAGGAGGATGTTGTACAAACCTCAGACTATACAAATGTTCGTATTGAGACAGAAGAGTTTGTTAAGGAAACTCTGACCAAAAAACTGCTGAGACTCCAACAGAAAGAAGAGCTTCTCTGCAAACAACATACTGCACTGCGGAATGCAGAGGCAAGGAAAGAATGTGTATCAATACCTGACACACAGACCTATTTGACAGCCTATGACACAGGTACATCAAAGGAAGATGCTGACAGGCAGCCAAGCCACACTGACACTAACATGCAAACTGTTGATAGTACTGTTCCAGTGCTGTCACATCAGGATATGAACATTAACTCCACAGACTTGCCAAAATCTTCTGATGTATCTATGAAGGGTGGTTTGTCCGGAATGACAAAAATGAGTGTAGAAATGTCCAGCATAAGACACACTCACCCTTCTCCAACAAAATCTCTGGAACCAGAATGTTCTACAGAAGAGGCACTACTTATTGCAGTATAGGAAAAATCACCAAAATCCAGAGCATGGATTTCAGGCTCCTCACTAATTGAGATGCCAAGACCCGATGTATATTTTCACACAGGTATGTCACAAAACTCTGCTCCTAAACCATATACTGCATTACTTCCTGATAACACAGACCCCACAGCCACAGATAATATTTCAGGGCATATTTATCCACTACATATGCCACAGGAATTGTTACTAACTCAAAACCCGATATTGCCTCTTAATTTGGAAGTGGCACCTTCTACTGAACAGGCCCTAACTGCTACCCCCACCAACTTATCTCATGCCCACTGCCTACTACAGTTGCAACAGTGCGACAGACTGGCATTAATACAGATACTGTCAAAACAAACTCTTTTTTAGCTTGGCTCCTTTGTAAGGTCCGACATTACCTACTGCAAGACCTTATGCCTTGCTTTTTCATACCCCAATCTCTCTTACTAAAAGACATAATGTTGTTTGCTTGCTATATAAGGGGCTTTAGGCAAGTGCCAGACAGAGTTTACATCAGCAAAGAACTTTTGAAAACTTGTAGAAAATTCCATGCTATAGAAATCAATGCCCTTATTTACATCTCAGGATAGCATGCATTTGATGTGAGCTTTAAATTGACCAGTGGCCTGTAACGTTTCTGGAAAAAATATAATGAGCTTAAAAGCTCTCTACTATGGATTCCATTTAAGGTTATACCTTCAACTAACCCTGCCATGAAAGTAGTGACTGTGTTATTTAGAAATTATGGTGCTAGTGTAACTGATTTACTGTATTGGCTAAAACAAAAATGCACTGTATTAGGTAATCCCAAAACTATCTTTGATAGTGAGCATTTATGGACTGGTGGCTGGAGGATTAGAGTCCTTCTCCTTCTCCTTTCCACTGACACAGGTCTTCAACATCTTCCAAATAATTTCTTGCTAGGGCAAGATAGGTTAGTGTTGTTTTATGCAAGCCAGCCCAAGTCCTGCTATAAATGTGGATCCCCAACCCACCTCAGTAGTATTTGTGACAAGCTATAGTGCAATTTATGCAATCAGTTGGGACATACTAATGGTAACCGCATTAATGACATTTTGTGCAACCTCTGTAATGTTAAAGGCCGCTTCTACCAGAACTGTCCCTGGACAGCACATAACTAGGCTGAGCAAAGTGACAATGAAGAACAGAAATTGCTTGTTACCCTAGCACAGAAAGCCAAGACCTCCACTGACAATCATCCTTCCTCCAAATCCCCATCCAGCCCAGGCAATCTGCCACAAGAGTGCAAACCCTCAAGAACTATGACCATGGAACCCACTGGGCATAACATTGAAGATGCCCAAACTTCTCCTATTATAGATGTCTCTTCCCCAGTGGCTACCACTTCCACAGATCCTACTGCTATGCCAACACCCCCTGTACCCCCCACCTCTGCAGCCTCTACATACTGAAAATACAAGTGTGGCTACTAGACACAGACAAAACTGGACTGAACCCACTCCCAAACTTCTAAAGAAAACTATAATCTCCCTTAAAACAGATTTGACTCCCTGAAAAATGCTGCAGAGGGCTCATATGAGGACTCTGATAATTCCACTCTCTGGTCCTCACAACCAGACCTCTATTTTGACCTGGAGTCAAAAAGAAATCTAAAGGGGTAACAAGACAAAAGAGAAAAAAATCATCCTGACTTGTGTTTTAATCCCCCTCTATATGAAGGATGGAACCACCTTTATATATCTATACTATTAATGTTAATAATATAAAAAGCTTCAGAAAAAAGGAAGTGGCATTCTCTGCATTTAATTCCAAGATACCCAATTAGATATTGTTTCTGAAATGGCTATGGGAATGAAACAATAGCATATAGGACCATGTTTACTCGTCTGTGGGACTGGACACATGTTAAGGGGTTGACATACTCTTCCATGCAATAAAAGTTACTGTTATTACATTAATTGACTTAGTGCCTGGAAGTTTTGATTTTGGATACTAAAATTCATAATGTTCTCTATATGATTCACAAACATATATGCTGTGCAAAGGCTGAGAGGGTGAATCTTTTTACACTAGTTTGTCTTTACCTCTATTCTGCACAAAACATCATCTTTGGTGGAGACTTTAATTGTGGAGTCTTTTTATAGGTTAGGGAAAGCAAACTAAGATAACTAAACTGTTCTGTGACATGTCCCACTTAGCAAACCTAATAACTACTACTAATCTAGTGGACACATACCAGACTACCACAGGTACTGTAGATCAGACCCCACATTTCAAAAGGCAATCTTGCCACTAGAATAAACTTTCTATTAATTACTAAACATCTACATTTACATAGTATACACAATGAAGTGGTAGAGTTTTCTGACCACAGTATGCTGATACTTCAGACTGGACACACTACCACATCTATAAATCGTCCTGGAACTAGGAAGTTTAATTCATGCTTATTACAGAAACCTGAATTCTCCCAGAATATCTCATATTTCATTGAAACAAGGACATCTGTACATATATTATATGACAAACCAACACATTGGTGGGAGGAAACTAAACTGGAACTTCATAAATTGCTGCAGTCCCTCACTCAGTAGGGACAATAGAAATGCCTTATACTTCAAATACCTGCATAACAGAAAACAGTTACAAAAACTTGTATCTCTTTCACAGGATACCAGTCATGGCTACTCAAACCAAAAACATATTCTTAAACAAGAAATGTCCATTTATCATTCAAAACAATTGGAGAGTTTAAAACTACAGCTCTCTGGAACACAGGGTAAATCTGGAAAAGTTTGCCCATTTGACAGCTGTTTTAATAGAATAAAACAAAAACAAATTGAAGGAGTTGTAGATCAATCTCAAAATTACCATATAAATCAAAAACAAATAATGATGATAGTAATCCACTACACACAACAATTATTTCAAGAAATAAATATTGACTTGACTGATAAGGAACCATTTTTTACTACTTTCCCCCTCCCTACCTTCCCCTCAGATATTCTTCAAAATTTAACTAAACCCATTATTACAGAAGAAGTGGCATTAGGTCTCTCTCTACTTTAAAGAATGATAAGGCCGAAGGTAAAGATGGCCTTACATCTGAACTATATAAGTATATAGGACCATATATTTTATCTGAACTAGCAAAGGTATTCTCCTTAAAGCTGAACTCTGACAATCTGCCCTTAAATATGACTGAAGCATTATTTATTTTCCTTTTCAAAACAGGTGATGAAAAGCTCCTTAAAAGTTGGAGACCAATAAATCTCCTAAACATCGACTTAAACCTATTAGCAAGCATACTTAACACTAGGTTGCTGAAAGCAGCTGTACATTTAATCTCTCCAACACAGTCTTATTCTATTATGGAGAGATCTTGTACCAATCATCTGATCCTCTTTAGGGAACTCACTGAGAGAGGTAATAAGACTTGATTACATACTTTTATATCATCACTTGATCATAGTCAAGCCTGTGATTCAATAGTACACACATGTCTATGGGATACCTTAGCTAGGTATGGTATCCATCAAACTTTTATTCACCAGATTAAAAATTTATATAAACCAGCCACTGTTTTCCCAGTAGTGAATGGCTGGTGTGGACCCAAGATACCAGTAAAGACAAGGTTTCCCCTATGAGCCCCTTGTTATATGCATTTTGTATTGACCATTTACTAAAAGCTCTTAACTCCACTCCTTCTTTCACACTGTTACAAAGTGAGGAAGGTACTATACCTAATACATCCCTGGCATACTGTATGAATATGATATTTGTATCCTAATAAAAGATGAACCCTTAGCTGAGACAGCTTTGCATTTGTATAAAACTTATGGGGTCTTTTCAGGAGATTCTTTAAATTTAGACAGATGCATTGGAAAAACATTAGGCCTGCAACAGTATATGTTATCTTCCACAGCAGGAATCAAGTTCACCTCAGACCTCATACAAATTTGAGAATAAAGTTTGGCACAGACCAATTAGATGTCATTAATTGGGAATCTAAAATTGCACAGGGTAAACAACTTGTTGCAAAATGGAATGACTGGAAGTTCAGGAAAAAGAAATGAATCTAAATCAAAAATATTTCCACATTTTTATATATTAATTACATTTTTCCACCACCTAAGTCCCTAAAAAACCTTTTCCTAGTGTCTTATTCCAGGCATTGTGGGGAAGCAGGCTAAATCCTATAAAAAATATAACTTATTTAGCTTTAAAGATGGAGGAGGGGGGCCTTAGTATGGTTAACCTCACTGCCTTTTTTACAGTATCTTCTTTATCACAAATGTAAAACCACTACTCAGGAATACAAATAAATGTTGGAGCCCTTTCTTAATTTCCATTTATCAGTTATGGTTTACACAATGGGATAGTGAAATACTCAAGGTTTTGAAAAATATACCTCTAGCCCCTACTTATGTCAGAGAAACTTTTCTCAAGCTGAGAACATGGCAAGTTACTAGTCAACAGATCTTATTCTCAACTAAGAGACATACAGTATTTATCAATTGATTATTGACAACAACTTTCATAAATTTTCCATTTCAATCATGCCCCATATCTATGAAATTGTCACTTGAGAATTTACTAATAGAACCAAGAAACCCCCCTAGAGTGTGGTATGTTCCCTGGTTACGCTGCCATGAAAACTGAATATGAAAGCAAATCATAAGCATGAACAACTAGTGGATAGGCAGTGCAACAGAGAAGTTACAATTAGAGACAATGTAAAATCTGTTTTTTTTTTCTACTCATATTTCAGGCTTCTGGCTTCAGGCTGCTGGAAGTATATTGCTCAGGTATGGTCTGCACTGCAATTTAGTTTTGTTACTTATGAAGTATTGATTTATGGATATTATGCAGGCCCTTGGAAAAAGTGGCATGTAAATACTTTTAATGTTGTTTTCTCAGTAACCAAATGGCATATATGGCAAATGAGATGTCTATTCTCCTTGCAAAAGAAACAAATTTCTTACACAGCTCTTACTAATAAAATAATGAATGACCTTAGATAGATATACCAAGCTGAATACAAACATGTTGTTCAATTTTCTTTAGCAAGGTTATGGAACAATATACATTCGATGACAGATTCAGATGCTCCAGTTAGATGAATATATATCTCTTAAATGTGATTTTACTTTTTGGTGTCTTACAGAACTACACTAAGTCTAAATAACTTATATTTTGTTTGTTAATACCTCTTAATGAACTTAGCTACTATAAAGCAGGCAGGCATATTTAATGGAGGAACTTGTTTCTTCGACGATGTATTTACTCTTCTTTTCTCTTTGTTACTTTACTGCAATGTTGTTAACTGCAATATTATTATTATTGCCTAAGTATTTATTTATCTGTTTGTTTGATTCCTTTTCATTAAACTTCCCTACTCTACTATGTGGGAAACCCTTGGCCTTCTTTGCAAGATGGCCAACATCAGCGAAAAGGGTGTGGACTGAGCTGCAAGCTTGGGGTCTGAGGTACCGGCCTCTGCCTCAGGTATAACAGAACAGGAGGACTTGTCTTCAATGGCTCTTGTTTCCAATACTGTTCACCCTGCAGTAGATGTGTTGTCTTCTTTGAATTGTCTCTCTGTGTTGCCGGAGGATGTGCCTGATAAAGAACCAGCCTTACATGAAACTCTGGAGGTGAGGAAACAATTTTTACTTGCTCAAATTGCTGCGGAGGAGCTCCATTTTTTTCACTGTGTAAGACTGAAAAAGGGCTGTCTGGTGTGTTGACAATAAATGGAACTTTAAAGCCCTTATTCAATCTTATACAAGTGAAAAAGCCATTGGAGATTATCTCTGGGGCCTGTCTCTCAGATATCAATTCTGGATGATCATCTCACAGACTGCCCCTATGAGTTCAAATTTTAGTTCCTTGATCTGATCCCTACATTCTAATATGAGGAAATTACAATCTGACAGGGCCCAGTCCCTGAGGAGAGAAATGCAGTTTGGCACGCTTTGTTTGGCTCAATTCTTTGATCCTTTCAAGGACTGTAAATGCAGGGTGGATAGTAGATCCATGTAGATCTATATGACTCTGATGGTACTTTAGTACACACTGACGATGACATCACATGGTTAGCTTCTGCTTACACCAGACAAATGTTTTCTACTGCTCCTCCTATTGTTCCTGATGCCTCCTTTTTTGCACATCTTCATCCCCCTATTCTGGATGTGAATGTCTCTACTTCCATGTACTTAGCATTGCTTGTAAAGGGCTTTGGGATACTGTGTATGAAAAGCACTCTATAAATGCTGATTCTTCTTCTTCTTGGTGTCCCTCATCTCCTATAAGGAAGTTAAATATGGCATTTATTATCTTCATACTAATACTGCCCCTGGGCTGGATGGTCTCAGCTCTAAATGTTATACAGTTTGCAGATTGTTTGACTCCCTCCCTGGCAGAGGTGCATAATTCTTGTTTACTAGTGAGGGATCCTCCCTCCCTCTCTTACTCAAGTGATTCTAGTTTATATTTACAAAAAAGGTGACAATGTTGACATCAGTAACTGGAGACCCTAGCCTCCTAAATACTGATTACAAGATTTTGGGCAAAGATATTGGCAAACTGATTGGGTAGTGTTGCAGACTGCATGATTTCCCCATTTCAGACCTGTTCTACTCCCAGAAGATGCATTCAGGATAATTTGATTACCCTCCATGAATTGTTTTGTTGCGATGCGGAAAACATGGTGGATGGCTATGTACTCAGTTTGCATCAGGAGAAATCATTCGATAAACTGTCCCATGACTACCTATTCCCGGAGTTGGAATTTATTTTGTTAACCCACCACCTTCATTAATTGAATAACTTGCATTTATATCTAGGCTTCTATCCTTCCTCTGATAAATTGCTGGTTTGGGTACCCTTGTACTCTACGGAGAGGGGTGCGACAGGGATGTCCCATAAACCCCCTCTTTTATATCTTTAATCTAGACCTCCCTCTTAAGAAATATACATTCCTGCTCATACATAATGGGACTCCAACTGACCCCATGGTCAGTTACTCTTAAAGTCATGGGATACACAGACGACATCGTTGCTATGATGTTAAATGCTGTAGATGGCATAGCCCTGAAACACTCCTGGATTCCTTTTCTGATGTCTGTTTCAGCTTCTTCTGTCAACTACACTAAAAGCAGTGATTACCCGTTAGGATGTACAGCTTTGTCGCACACTCCTGAGATTGTTTTTGTAGCTATCACTGCAACTGACATTAATATTTTAGGTATTCTTTACAGTCAACAAGACTTGGTGATCAAGGCTCATAAATCTCATGCTGACGCAGACTGGTGTCTCTTCAGGGCATCTAGAAATGTCTGTACTAAGTTGGTCAGAGAGGCCAAACCCAACTTTTATCAAACCTAGCTACTCTCTGTGTCAAACTGCCCTACCAAGTTCTGGTCCACCATAAAAGAGCTATCTGGCCACTCTCCAGGAAGTGCACTTCCTTCCAAAATTACCACTGATAATATTATAATTAATGATAAATTAGAGATACTGCAGGCTTTCAACAATCACTTTGCCACTGCTGGCTTTGCGTTTGATAATGCACCTGTAAGTAGCCTTCTTCCTCAGACCAACACCCAGCCTTCAGAACCAAGTATTAATAACATGGACTTCTCCTTTTCACCTACCACCATAAAAGAAGTTGAAGATCTTCTTCTACGACTAGATACTAAAAAAAGTGCTGGGGTCAACTCCTTTGACCCATATTTCTTGAAAATAGCATATACTTGCTACACCTATAACACACCTATTCAATCTGTCCCTAGCACAAGGCCCCATCCCCAAGGCATGGAAAACTGATCACGTCATTCCCCTGTTTAAAGTAGGGGACTCCTGTGACCTAAATAACTATAGACCAATCTCCCTTCTTCCCATACTTCCAAAACTTCTGGAAAAAATTGTGGATACGCAGTTGAGATCCTTCTTAGACTATGCTAGACTACTCAACCCAATGCAGTCTGGCTTTAGAACTAAGCATAGTACAATTACAGCACTGGCAAAAGTTACTAATGATTGGCAACGGGACCAAGACAACAAAACATTTTTTGTGCCATGTTTCTGGACCTTAGTAAGGATTTCAACACTGTCAACCACTGCTTGCTCCTCTCCACCTTAAAAACTATAAGCATTGGCTCAACTGCACTGGGATGGTTCCAAGACTACCTTTCTGATAGACAGCAACAAATTAAGGCTGATGAAGAGATTTGTCCACTTAAACTAATAAAAAGAGGTGTCCCCCAGGGCTCCATACTGGGCCCATTACTGTTTGCCATTTATATCAACAGCTGGGACATAGGCATCAAAGATGCTATTATTCACTTGTTTGCTGATGACATGGTGCTCTACTTAAGCCAGGAATCTCCTGAAGCTGCCTGCGCTGAGTTACAAGCTGACTTTAATACTCTGCACTATCAGCTCCTTAGCAAAAAGTTACTACTACATGCAAAAAAAAAAAAAAAAAAAAAAAACAAGGCCATTCTTTTCTCACCATCAGACCCAGGGGCTTACTCTGCTGTCACTAGTCCATTACCATCAATCTCTACCTTATTAAGAGAAAATCTTGGATTTGTGACTAAATTCAAATACCTTGGTATTTGGCTGGACAACAAACTCTCTTTTGTGGAACACACAGAAGAACTGCTGAAAAAACTGAGGCAGAGACTTGATCTTTTTTCAGAATTAAATGCCTCTTGACCACAGATGCAAAAAGACTGCTTGTCCAATCTACATCCCTTTCATTAATTGATTACGCTGACTTCATTTATGGACATTGCCCTGCCTCAAATCTTGCAAAACTGGATGTATTATATCATAAAGCACTGAGATTTCAAACTGGCCTCCCGTACTCCACACATCACTGCTCTTTATACACAGCCATAGCATGGCCCTCCCTTCAATACAGGCATTATAGAAATGCAGCCCTATGGATGCTCCGAGCCCTTACCAACAAACTCCCACACTACGTTGTTGACTGTCTCCCCATTAGTCCTATTACAGGGTTTTAAATACTTGATTAGCAGTTTTTTTCTTGGGACAATGCTAACTGTACAGAAAGTTTTTATATAGGTTTTCCAGAAGTATTATGTTTGTTAAACAGAGTGAAGCAAGTGCTATGCATTTTCACAATGTTTTAGCACTTTTATGAGTAAAACGCTAATCAATGTTTGGAGTTAAATAAATCCCTGTATTAGGGAGTATGCCTTAAGAAGTCAATCGCAGATTTCTTTGAATGTCCCAAGGGCCAACACTCGCTTCGGAAGCGCCGCCATAAGATATGCCCTGCCTACTCTCTGGAATAGGATGCAAAAATCATTGAGACTTAGCTCACCTGTCAGTCCTGCCTTCTTTAAGACCCTCTATGACAAAACGTTTGCTGAAATCTGTAATTGCTTCTATCACTCCTAGCAGCTTGACTATTGTTCTTCTCTTTTTCAACACTAGTCCCATCTGCTTATCCAAATCAGCCCTTGCCACCACTACTATTCCTCCCCCTCCTCTGCCCCACTTACCCTTAGCACCCTTTGCATCCCTGTTATTCACCACCACCCTTCTGCCGCATTTACCTAAGGCTTACACACTGTTATGCGCACCTCCATAGCTTAGGAATTTCCATCCAGCCCTGTAACATGTTTCTACTGGACAGGAATATAAATGATCTTTCTTTTTTCTTCTGTGGTTTCTATATGACATCTATACACATCCTGCTCCTGTGGGAACTCTCTCTCTAGATATATTACATTCAGGTTGTGTTATGTATATCTTTCTTGTACATGTGACTTGGAATGTAAATACTCTGCTCTTATCAGTATTGTAAACATGTTGTTCCTTTTGTATTATGTATATTTATATGTAACTACAATTTTCCTTGCCAACAGCAGGTCCACCTAGTAAATGAGCTTGCTCAATGGTGATCGCCTGGATAAATAAAGATTTGATTGAGTGATTGATTGATTGATTGATTGAAATGAGAAACATGTTTGCAAATGGATACAGTTAAGGTGAACAATTTGAAGAAACAGAAAATTTCCAAATTGAAAAGAGTCATTTTGATTACAACCCTTTTGCTGCCTGTGTTTTTATACATTAGCTATGTTTTTTTTTACCACCCAAGTTCTGGAAACTAAGATATACTACACTTTTTTCATACAGTGTGGGGTAATCAGCTTAATCCAATTAAAAGAGAAGTGACATATCTCATGAATAAACAGGGATGGTTTAGGTGTGGTAAATCCTCTGTTTTTTTTGTTTTTGCTTCTTTTTTGTTACTAATATACCTGCTGTTTTATGTAATGTGGATATGGTCTGGACAGATACAGTGAGAGACAAGATTTTGATCTATGTGCCTGAATGGCAATCTAGGGGGATACGTAACATTAGAAAAACTGTTTTTACTCCTTACTACATGACAGAAGCTAGACAGAAAGTTGCTATACCAACATATCATGGCAGAACATTTTGATGTGGATGTTTAATTTCCTCAGTGTCCTATCTCTGACACTCTCCTTGTTTTCAGACACCTGAATAACTCTAGGTTACCTCCCTTTGTATGTGGTGTAGCTGAGTTGCCACGGAAGGTTGGGTGTCAGAAATAATCACAGGCATAAGTCATTGTCAGACAGGTATTGCCTAAGACCAGAGCACAGCACTTTCTTGGAAACATAAGAAGACCTTTTCTTTGACTCTTGGCATGTCCAAAACCTTTGGGCATTTGTCAAAGAGAAATGGGAAGAGCTTTCTTTTGATATCTCTACTTACCAAGAATCGATTCTGGGCATTTTTTCCTTAAATTGGGGTGTTTATGATTTGTTCATACTGCATGTGTTGATGGTATTGTTTAAGTATTTTATTAGGAAGCCCAGTGTTCTTGGGTTCTCAAACAAAAAGTGGTAACGCAGCATGACTTATTCATGAATGTTCAGATGGAGTTTTATAAGGTGTATGATTGAGACAAATGTGCCTTGTCTTCTGCCAGAGTTCATTGTTTATGGCATTCCTTCTTGCAATTTATGGGTATCAGTATATAAATAGTTTGTAGGGTATTGTTGTGGATTTTTTCTTTTTTTTTTATACCCCGTTCTTTATGTTCTTCTTTCATTTTTTTTCATACTTTGCTGTAATAATATTAATTCTGATTTTTGTTGTGTACCGTCATTGTCTTTTATTATTTTGAATCATTGTGTTTCACTTTTATTTGTTTTCTTTAATAAACACATTCCCCTACTATTTTAAAAGTATTTAACTCTTTTTTTCTTCTACATATATGCCTTTTCTTTATTGTCAGGGGAATAATTACTTTCTAGTAGTGCGCTGTGCATCATTCCAGATTTTAAGATTATTGTTTTCTTTCTTTTCTTGTTATAATTTAAAAAGATGGATTTGTATCACTTAAGGTATGATATATATGTATAAGCGCAGTGTGATTTGTTGATGTACATGGTTTTGTTTTGTTTTTGTTATCAATAAAATTCCCCAACTTTTTTCTGGGAATGACATGGCATCTCTAATGTCCACCTGAACAACCACCAGAACAGGCAGAATGGACCTGGGTTTACTACCTAACACAAAAGATGGCACCTCAGGAGTGCACCCCCCTCCCCATATGCTGCACTACAGTGTCAGTATTAGGACTTTATTCCAAATTCCTGGTGTGGGGCTAGGACCATAACCTTCCAATCTTCTGACCTCAGAGGTGAGTGTGCAATTTAAATATCCTAACACAATTTTGTTACATTTTTGCAAAGTGGTAGGGGCTGTGAAACATAGATTGTATGATAATTTTCATATGCTTGCTTTTGTGACTGTGTCCAAGTCAAAAAAGTAACTTCTGTATTTAGTTGACATGACAAGCATATTACAGAGGGACTGCTGTCAATCTATAATTACCTTAGACTTTTTTTCACTGAAATGTAATATGCTGGAATTTTATTAGGCATTCTACACTATATTTGTTTCTGACACATTTTGTACCCTTTAAATCATATATGTTTTGGTTACACCTGAGTGTTGTTTTCTATTTTCCTTATACTCATTTATTCAGTTTTTTGTTGTCTTCACATCTGTTCAATAATGTTTTCACTGGAGAAGCACAGAGTTTCATAATCCCCTTGAGTTTCATCAAACAGTATATCATCCATAACTGCAGTCAATTTGTTCTTTAATTTTCGAACTTCAGATGTGTCACTGGGTTAATTACTTCAGGCTGCATTTTCATATGGTATATAAATGTTGTTAAAGTAGGACATTACACAAAACTGTGATCCCCCATTCTTTTAATTTACAGTAACTGTGAACTTAGACAATGCATACGTAAATATGAACAAGAAAAGGTGGTGGACACTCACATGCCAAGTCGTTTTTCTCCAGGAGATTGCTAAGAAACATTTTCTAATTTACTTTTCATGGAATATAGTAATAGAATAACAGTTATTTTAGTAAAAATAAGAAAAGTGATTAAAATAGTTTAATAGTACAATAACATAGTTATTTGTCTGGCAAGAACCCGCATATTTATTGTACAGTATATTAATTTCATTTAAGGGTGATAGAAAACTGTTTTTTATGCCTCTAGATGCCCTCTTGTTGCCATTTTAGTGACTATCCAATATTCTGAGAAGTTTTTAACCTTTTCTGTTAAATTTGTAATCTAATCTTATTGTCATTGTAACTAAGCTGAAACCCTTTCTCCTCAGCAGTTCCTGCTCTCTGTCTGTCTCTCTCTCCCTCTCTTAATACTGCCTGAACATTCTATGACATTAGTAATACCATTCCAGGTCATTCAGATGAATACCATGGAATAGTATTGTTAATGTCATGGAATGTCCTATAAATATGAAAAGAAAATCCAGTAGTTAGTGAGGAAAGTAGAACTCTGTAGATCTAAGAGCACCCTAAAGCTAGATCATTTATTTATTGGAAATTGGTCAAAGAATATCATAATACATAACTGGCATGGAACGGAAA
This sequence comes from Neoceratodus forsteri, assembly GCA_016271365.2. Classification (NCBI taxonomy): domain Eukaryota; kingdom Metazoa; phylum Chordata; order Ceratodontiformes; family Ceratodontidae; genus Neoceratodus; species Neoceratodus forsteri. The sequence goes on from CM057459.1 coordinate 1,054,904,860, forward strand.
TGGAAGGTCAGTTAACTATGTAAAAATTATTCGCTATCTCCTATAAGAATGTTTGTTAACATATTAAGTCTATTGCATTAAAGCCTGGCCTGGTGGCACAGAGGGATGGGGTACTGGACACCACATCTAGCACCACACCAGTACTTTGGGAATGGACTTGGGCTGTTTGGGGTCTGCAGGGGGAGGGAGGGCAGGGACCTGGATCACACAGCTGTCTGGCAGCTCTCCTTCCCTGGGAAGGGGAGGGCATGCACTGCACAGCTTTGGTAGCCCCTAGTGGTCAAGGGCTCAGCTGAACAGTGCATGCAGTAGGGGGTATGGTGGATGCGGCTGATGTCTTGCAGGCAGGTGCGGGAGTGTGCCTGCACTGCACTGAACATCCTTGCATGTTAGATCCACTGGGAGCAGTAACAAAAAAAAAACTCCTGCTATGGGTAGGTGAAGGCGGGTCCAGAGGTTATGAACCCACATCAGCGCTGGAACCAGGACGCTCAATTCGGACCCTCCTCCAGTTTGCTAGCCTTCAATACTATAATATAGAGTGCCAGAGGTGTACAGAAGCTCCTCCTTGGGGGACTCAGATCTGGGGATCGGGCTAGTAAGCTGAGGGTAGGGGAGCCCCCCACCAGAGAAGGAGTTGCCAGTGCCTCAGGTAGATGGGAGAGTTACAGCACCCTGTGTCCATGCCAGAAAGAGGACAAGGTAGGAGGTGAATAAAACATAGTTTAAAAAAATAAAGTCTACTGCAGAATTCTCAAAAGGTCAAGAACTACAATGAGGGTCCTAGGACTCTACTAGTGACATCAGCATCATCTGTGAGATGAGATGCCAGCCTTCCAGCAGCATGAATAAAAGGAAGTATTCAGGATGGGGATTCAAGAGTGATGCTGTTCCCTAATCTCACCTAAGCCACAAGGAGCAGAAGAAAAGACTTTGATGGCTTGAAGTGGCAACCTTGTGACCTGGGGATCACCTTCACTGTACTGTTCGTAGCCCACTTACACTCCTCCACAAACAATAAAAATTATGTTTTTGCACTTCCAAATGAGGCTAGAATCTGTCTACATTGCCAAGAAACCCATTGTCATGCAACTGAGGAGAAGGCAGAAGCATCAGAAGGATAGGACTGACTGATTGTTGTAGGTAGGACTTTCTATGACTGAAATTAATGTAGAGTCTTTTGTTCCCTGGGTAAGGTAATAAAAGTCATTCTGATGTACTTACTGCACATAAAATAACATCTTAATGCCTGACTGGGGGAATAGTGTTTCAGGACTTGATGTTCAACTTAAATGGACCTGTTTTATTGTTCAAATGTCAATCTGTTTCAACAGTTTGTTTCTCTTACATGTTTTGGGCAAGATTGGGTTTATTGGTTTTATTCTTCTTGTATTATAACGTTCACTGGGACAGTTAACTAGCACTACTTGTTATAAGTATACACCTGTTTTCATAAGAAAATGAAATACTGTCCAGCCACATGGTGGATAAGATGGTGACCATGCGCATCTCATCAGTGTATAGTATGGCACTGATTTTGTGCCACTGGCGCACTTCCTTGGTTCCAGTGCTGGTAAATCCAGTAATGTTTATGGGCTACTATTGTTCAACACATAGATAGAATTGGGGGACACTTTTGAGGGTCCTTGGGTGACCTCCTTTATCATTGCCACTCAACTCGATCAGACATGGTAAATGTGGTAGGTAGGGGTATGTAGAGACTGTTGCATCCCTCTGGGCACAGATTCAGCCTAAAACAATGTGTTTTATTGGATATAGCATGCCTAACTGATGAATGTATTAAAAGTTTGAACTCATCCAAGTTGCTCTGCGGGGTGTATGTGAGTTGCTTAAATATTGATAATCAATCAATCGATCAATCAAAATCTTTATTTATCCAGGCAGGCACCACTGAGAAGTACGGTGGAGTTATCAAAAGGCTCAGTGGGGCTCCTGAAAGCTGATATTCTGGATAATTCAATGGACTATACAACAAGACCTAAGAACAGAGTAGTTATACATAACCTTACTAAGTTTTAATAATTGTTTCAATGCTTAATACCATTGACTACAGGCAGGCGTACCAATGGTTCTCTATTGATGGATACAAATTTCAACAAAAGCCCTCAACAAGCTATAACAAATGTGGGATTACTCAAAGTATTTTTATACTCACCTCTATGCAACAGATGTAGTATTGTAACCCTACAGGATGCAAACTGTTTGTCATTGTGTCTGATTTTACAAATAAAGGTTTTTTTTTAAAGATCCTGAGGGCTCAATTCACAAAAGCTAGAATGTGACACAAGGTGCCTGCATCACGCAGCAATGGCGCAAGGGACACCTTGCATCAAAACATGCAGCTTTTACAATTCTCAAAAATCCCCTGCACCACTCTGGGACCCAGTGTGCCAGACTTGCCCTGCACTAGGTGTGTGCCAAGATGCAGAGTGTGACAGGTCACTAGTGGGCTTGCCCCAGGGAAATGCTGCAACATCCCGTTTTTGGCATTCTCTGATGAGCATAGTGCTGACAAAATCAAACACACATTAGACCAGCCAGGGCTCATCTAGCTGATTATGTGCTACCCATGGGTGTTCTAATTCTATTCCTAGGGGTGGTTAATGTGAATAAGCCACCCACTTACGTCAATATATCTGATGCATCAGCACAACGATATTATAACTAATTGTCAGTATGTCAAAATAACAGTGCTTACAGGTGATTCAGACATTGCATGTTTGTTACATGTAAGCAATGTCTAAATCATCTGTAATTACTGTCATGTTGTCCTCATGAGGTTTGGTTATAATATTTTATTTCTGGTGGTCATGTTAAATATAATCATGTACATTCTGGGTGTTATGTATTCCCCTCCAGTATCGCTCACCATCCACGAGTGCCACACGGCCTCCTGCAGCTTGTGGAAAACCTCACTGGTGAGCCGTCTCTTGACCAAATGACCAACTTTGTCACACACTTTGGAATTTATGCATCTGGACCCTACCCAATAGAGAATCAGGCGTAGGCTCTTTGACACTCCAGCAATCGGCACAAGCCACCATTGGGGTGGCTTGTGCTGGGCTTTGAGAATTAGGCCCTAAGACTTTATTGTTCAGAACATTTTTGTACCCATATTGGTCCTTGTAAAGCCAGGCAAACAAAGCAGGTGACGATATATTTTATTGAACCAACAGGAAATTTCCAGCATATAAGCTTTCACTTTTAAATAGTGTTGGTAAATCCAGTAATGGTTATATGCTACAGGTGTTCAACACATGTGTAAAATTGGAGGTGGGTGTGTCTTCAAAGGTGATTGGGTGACCTCCTTTACCGCTGATGCTCAACTCAATCCGACCTGGTGAATGCAGTATTGAGGGTATGTAGAGACTGTCCCATCCCTCTGTGCACATAGTCAGCCTAAAACAACAAGGTTTATTGGACCTAGGCATGGGGACCACTGAACATTTACAAGTTTGAACTAGGCTGACTTGCTCTGTGGTATGCCACCACTACTGTGACACCCAGACAGTAACCCCCCCCCACAGCAAACCCCCCAACATGCCTAAATTGACAGCAACAGGGGTTTTGCTTTGAGACACTGTGTGGTGATGGGGGTATATATCTAACTCCACTGTCTGTGCATTGCGGAGTTAGATATATTTAGTAGGGGGTGTGGGGGTGGCACAGCCCCCCCACATTGACCACTGGGATGTTGCTGGTCAGTTAGGAGTTGCATCATGGTCAGGGTTGTCAACGGGTTCCCAGCACTGTAGCAGATGTCATGGTTGAGACTGTCACAGTCATGCTCTGCAGAGTGGCTGCAAGGTATTTTGTTTAAATACTGACAAGGGACTGTGAAGTTTCCAAAAGGCTCAACAGGGCTCCTGAAAGAACCCAAGAGCTGAGTGCAGTTTAAGCATAGTCTGGGTCAGTGAATCATAGGAGGAAAAGGACTTGGGGATAGCCATCACAGTGACCTTAAACAAGCTACGCAGTGTAGAAAGGAAGAAACCATTGCAACCATAAGTCTTGGCTACACTGTTAGATGGTTTATGAGCAGAAGGAAGGAGTTTATACTTCCACTATAAGGATCCTTAGTGCGACTGCACCTGGAGTGTGATGTGCAATGCCTGAGCCTTTACCTGAAAAAGAATATCAGCCAGATACAGGTAATTCAGAGGGGAGCAACGAAGATGATTCAGGGTCAATAGGGCAGGGCATATGACGACAAGCTGAGAGAACTCAACATCTACTCACTTAGGAGAGGAGAGTGAGTGGGGACATGACTGAAACCTCTAGTTACCTAAATGGTATAAACAAAGTGGCTAACAGAGAACTTTTCTGTCTCAGTCACATCAAGACCATAAGTGGGCAGGTGAAGATTCATGAAAGAGGTCAGGAGACATTTCTATATGGAGAGGGTAGTGTCAGTTGGAATGAACTCATATCTGAGGCAGTCACTCAGTAGATGGTGAGAGATGGTTGAAGATGGCATGGAACAGGGTGAAGGGGAAGGTCAAGGTTGGTGGGGGAGGGGCAAAACCCACTGTAATCTTTAGATCAGGCACCACAATAGAGCAGATTTGATACACTGTAAGATCTTCTTTGGCTGGCTATTTTGTATGTTCTTATGTTCACATGTTCATATGTAATAAATGAAAATAAATAATTAGAAAAACACTTAGAAATGGGGAAAATGGGAATGGAAAATAATTTTATAGGTATGCAAATGGAAAAAGAAAAGCAGACAACACAATGGGTGGGAAATGATTAAAGACCATAACAATGAAGTAGATGGGTAAGATAAGTATTTCTGTTCAGTATATTATGCAAATGACATGGACAAATGTGCTGTTAGGAAGTCAGAAAATGAAGGGGATAGAGATGAAATCAGAAGGATGTTCACCAGCAAGAATGCACAGATAAGCTTGTGGCTGTAAAGGTCGATAAACCTGCTGGGCCTGATAACATTCACCTGAAGACTCTAGAACAATTGGCCAAAGAATTAGCAGAACAATTAATTAAGTTATATATAGAGGAACTGAAGGGAGGCTGTAGTGATAGCACCATTCTAAAAAAGAAAACATAAAAGCAGAGCACTCACTGGTCAATAATGAAATTCATTTTAATTAGCCATTAAAAAGCACACACACAGGCACACCCTTCACAGCATCCTACATACAGGGTTCATCAGGTGTTCATGATGAAGCCTCATGTGCAGTGTTGGGTGGTTACTTTTTCTATTACTTTCTATTACTTTTGAAATCTTCAGAAAGCTTGTGAAAACAGCCAAGTGATGGAGAAGTACTAGAAAAAGTAACACACCTTACAGTTACAATTATATATGTCTTTTTATACAAAAGAAATACATAACTGTAAATGATTACATTTATTTGAAAGTAACCAGTAACTAACCTATTACTTTCAAATAAATGTCATCTGTTGTAGTTTTTTATTATTTTTGTATTGTTTTTGTATAAAAAGAAATAATTAACTGTAATTGTCAGGAGTATTACTTTTTTTAGTACTTCTCCATCCTTGCTAGTGACTGCACAGAGCTTCCTGGTTCAAGTTTCTTAAAGAAATAGAAAGTAATAGAAAAAGTAACTTACCCAACACTGCTCATATGTAAGGCATTACATAGGGACTGACTGCATGCAGCTAGCACTTTAACAGCTCAGTAAAGTGTATTTTGTTACTGATGATGAGTTCTCTCCTTTTTTTTCCTTTGTTTGCCAGTACAGATAGTACATTTTTCACGAGCACCCTTAGAGGTGAGTGTGCACAGAGTGTCTTTGTTTTGTCTGTGATACCACTATTCAGGAACAGAATAAAAGTTAACAAATAAAATACAGACCAGTTAGTCTGACTGCTATTTTTGGAAAAAATCATGGAGTACTTCATAAGGTACTTTATAAGGGAAAAATAGTGGAAAAGAAACATATAAGGTACAGAGGTGAGTCTTAATGTGGCTTCACAAGTGGACAGTCATGCTTAATTAGCATGATATTTTTTTATGAGTCAGTTATTAAAAATGTTGATAGGATCATGCTGCTGGATGTTATTTTCTTGTGTTACAGAAATGTGTTTGATAAAGTAGCACATGAGAACTTGATTAGAACAGTAAGCTTAAAAGCATGGTGGTTAACAAAATGATAGTCAGGGCCTCTTGTGCTCTGTGGCTCTTTGCCCTAATTTGGGCAGCAGGGCTCATAGGATTCTGCACCAACATTTTATGACTTTTGTGGCATGCTTTGTTCATTTCTGTGGCAGAATGTGGTCCTGCCATTGACTAAAATATGATGTGATATCAAGGATGACATCACATTTTGAGTATAGAAGAGGGGCTTCCGGATAAACAAACTGGTGAAGTGCACTGGGCACTATGGAAAAACAATATAACTGAATTTTCAGTTCAATACTTTTTACTGTTCAACTTAATTTATAAGTCATGACAACAGATAAAAGCACATTAAAAAAGACATAGAAAACATTTAAAAACATATACACTTCGAGTACAATGTACAATAAATTATCATCAGATTATGCAATCTCACATACATATTTCTACATTATAATAATTCAATTACACCTTAATGCACAGTATTTATATTAAACCATCCTAAATTTATTCCCAAGGCATAAAATCAATGTCTGCATAGCACTTTCTTTTTATTAATTCTTATTCAGATATAGCATTCTTTCTTCAATTACCTTTAGGAAGGAGGCCACAGGTGTCTATGTGATAACAGCGTAAGCCTAAAGGCGATCACTGTTATCACTCAGAGTGCTGAATGCATTTTTGGCACTCTGACAACTCTGGTGCACCAGCACTATAGTGCCAGGGCATATTTTTACTACTTTCTGTGGGGAGGGCTGCACCCCCCAGACCACCCCCCTTGTGGAGGGCTTCACCCCCACACCCCCCTACTTACGGATTCTCAACTCCAGGGGGGTGCATGTCAGGGGGGTGAAAGTAGTAAAAATAAAAAAAGTTTGGGCCAGGCACAACAAAATCTCACCAGTGCCCAGACCCAAACCCAGTACCTCAGCAACCCCAGCCATTGCCCAATCTCCGATGCCATGATGCAGCTCGACCGATGACCGCAGCACCACCCCCTACAGGCTCTCCACCCCCCCAGCCCATGCTCGCTGTGCTCACTCCCACCACCCTGCTCACATACATATAGTGACATCCTGTCACCTAGTTCACCCACCCCTCATCCGGTCACCCTACCCATCGGTCACCGTGAGTGGATTGTGCAAGGAAGGTGTGGCCGTAACAGACAGCGCCCTTCCTCATGCACCCACTTCATGGGTTACCAGGCCACAGAGATCAGTATTTTCCTGGTTGTGATTTCAAAACATACGTTACCAGATGCTGTGGTTCATGTTCTAAAGACCCAAGTATTTCTCCTACTAAAGATTTGCTATGCTTATCTTATAAGGGGCAGAGAATAACCAAATGCATCAAATCTTCCTGTCCTAATTTACATCTGCACAGAACATTATTTCTTTCTTTATCTCTAGCATACTGATTCACTCTACATTGACTGATAAAGCACTAGAATCTGAAGCATGTAATTAGCTTCCTATAATCGGGTCTATTATCTACATTAGGGTAGTTTTTATAAGTGAATAAAAAAAACACTAAAAGCAATTAATTTTGCACACTATATATATTCTGTGGCATGATGCAAATTCTATGGAAAATTCTACAATCATGGAATTCCAGGGATCATGATGATGATAAATAGAGAATAATGCATGGGGTGGTGTGTGTTACGAGAAATTAATGTACACCTGAGATGTGGGATGCTACATAAACCCCAAGAACAAAGCTTGAGGGGTTTATAAAAGCATCCCACACAGAGGGTGTACATGAAATTGTTGTAACAGACCACCCCATGCACTATTTTATATAATAACTGGTTGATCATCTATTTCCTCGCTGGCCATAATACAATTCAGTAATGTAGATGCATGCTCTGCTAGTGTTATTATATCAAAAAATGAAATAAGTTAAATAAAAATTTGGCATACAATTTAGTCATAATTATTTTTATTTATTTAGAAGAGACTTACTTGTAATAGTAAAGGGCAGAGTTTGAATCTTAGGATGGGTTTTGAATGCAACCAGTCATGCCAGAGAAACATAACAGAAATCACCATATGAACTTTTTCCAACATTTAAAACATTAAGAGAACTTAATTAAACTTTTGAAATGAAAAATAAGCATTATGTGTGTCTGTTAGATTTGTTTCATTGTACTAGGTCTGCGTAGGATCCAGAAGTGCCTGTTGACTTTGACTGTTGCAAATACCAAAGGGAACTGTTAAAGAAAAAGATGTGTTTGTACAGAGACACTTTGTTTTTGTGAGACTTTTACTTTCTTACACTGCAAAGACATTTGTAGTGGAGTCACTTCTGTCAGTATGATGATTTAAAACCACCATAAACCACTCTTGTCAGTGGGCGCCTTGTGCTTTACCAACTGAGCTAGCAAGCACGAGAAAGTCATAATAACCAACTGGCTTGTTTAATTGAAAACAATGCTGGCCAATTATTATACTGATTTAGTAGCTGGTTATCAGAAAATAACAAAAACAAAACAAAGACAGATTGCATGGTCTTGAATCAGAATCATGGAAATGCAACAAGAAGAGTGCCATGTGAATCTGTGTTGGATCCACCATTGTATCGAAGAGCTGAAAGAAGAAGCAGAACATTGGATTAGTACATTTTCAGATGACATCAAACTTGTAGATGAAGCAAGTAGAGACAAAGTTACTCAAAGCATCCATAGAGACAGAGATAAAATGGAAGACCGGGCAAACATTTGAAACATGAAGTTTAATGAGGATGAGTGTGAAGTGCTGAATCCAGACAATAACAACATTAAGGTAAGAGTGAGCCCAATTACTTGTCTCCTCCAGGACAGAAAATAATAAATGTAATCAGTATAAATACTTTTTTTTTCTGAAAAGTATTCATATAATCAAATTCAATGCATTTGCTCAAATTTGGTATGTATCCCAGCTATAACACATGAATATCATGCTTTTCTTCTTAAACAGTAGCTTCTTTTGTGTTCATGTACATGTTGGGGGTGTGGATTTGAAAAAGAAAGATAGTCAATCGAATTTTAATTTATCCATCTTTGTTGCCACTTTACTGAGCTGTTTTCAGATGCTATGTCTTAAAAGCTTCAGTGAGGGCATTTATAATTTAAGTCTGGATCTCTTCTCTCCTAGGCTCTGTTACACTCCCATATCTCTTTGACAACGTCTGTGAGGTATACAGTTGAATTCTAGGATCTATTATAATGTGTTCTGCTTTACCTTTTGCACAAACCCCCAATAATCTCTCCTCTAGGAGTTTGTCTGTTATGCTCGTATTTGATTGCAGTATTCCAATCTCTCCTGTATTGTAAGAGGTTCCCCTGGACTTCAGTAGTGGAAAGAAATACTAAATAAAAATTTAGGTGGACTTGAGAACCATTAGAAAGTTGGTGAATATTCTTTGGTGCAAAACTCATTTTAACTGTCAAAATCTTGCCCAAATTCCTGGAAAAAAAGACTAAATTCTGATGCATTTATAACAGGATCAGTCGTAATAATGTTATCAACCAACTGTCAGTGACTCCCACTTTTCAACTTTTAACCCAGAATTTAATTCAAAATAACCCTTGTAAGAGAAACATTTTTCCCAGTAACCAGGTTTTTTTGTTCTTTTTAAAAGAAAGAAAAGTGTTGCTTGGTTTCTCAAATTTAAGATTTGCATTTTTTTCTAAGTTTTCATTTCATTTCATTTTTTCTTTATACTGGAAAGGCATGTGAGCAAAAAATTGCCCGTTTTCACAAGCATGCAGTGTAGAAACAAACAATAACAGAAGATATACAGAAAAATACTAGAGGGTTGTATACAATAAATAGATGAAGGAACACAAGAATTTACAAACATTTATGTACAAAAGCAGAGGAGTATGCACAAATTGACAGCGGTATAAACATTGTAATCTATAGTAAGAAATAGCAAGAGTTTACTAAAATCAACAAAAAAATTGCACAGAGGGACATGTATATCATAAACTACAGACAGTGGTAGCATCCCAGTTTAAACAGGTTTGTTGGGAAGGGACAGGGATCTGTGGGGAATGTCAGGGTGAAAATGGGATAGTAGGAGGGAGAGGTATGTGTTTTGGGCAGTTGCATGCAGAATTGTTAAGGACCAGGCTTGTTAGAGTGCTGCTGAAGACAGCAATGGATGGGCACTCGGTGAAGGAATGAGGCACAGCCTTTAAGAGTTTGGTGCCCCTGAATAACAATCAGCACTGACCATGGGCAGTGCAGTAAAATGGGGTTGCAAAGTAGCTGACAGAGGATTGCCTGGGTGTGTGAGAGTGAGAAGGTCTGGGGAAAAAGGTAGGCAGTAGTGTCAGGGAGGAGAACCTTAATGGATTTGAAGAGGAAGGTACATGTTTTGCTATTGAATCTGTCCTCAAGAGGGAGCCAGTTAGCTGATTTGTAAAGAAAGTAGTGATGGGTCATCCTGGGGAGACCAGTGACAAAATGGAGGATGCTGTAATAGTTGGACCTTAGTCTGTCCAAGTTTTTTGAGGGGGATGGGGAATAAACTAGGGAACCATAGTCAAGGAGGGGAAGAAGGAAACTGCTGGCAAGTTGGGCCTAGAAATCAGGGGTCGAGGAATTGTTTAATATGATATTGCATCCTGAGTCTTTAGTGAACTTTTTTGATGAATAAGATTTATATGGTTATCAAAAGTAAGGTGACTGTTGAGAAGGATCCCAAGATATTTAAATTTGAAAACTCTGTCAGGTTTCTGTCACTATCTGCAAGGGCAAAACTGAAATTGGTGTTTTTCCTGCTGCACAAGAAGACCATTGATTTGTTTTGTTTTTTTGGCATTGAGGACATGGCCGTGTTTGGTGAACAAATAGTGCAGTCTGCTGAAGTCTGAGAGGAATCTGTGGCAAAGAGCAGTGGAGTTTTTGTCACAGCAGTAGAGGGTTGTGTCATCAGCATAAGGTATGAGGTTGGTGGAGGTGCATTTGTCAAGAAGGGAACTTACAAAAAGCTAGAATAGTAGGGGGCCCAGAAAAGAGCTTTGAGGGACACCATATTTTATTTAACAGTCATCAAAGATGTGTCTCTCAGTCAGAGTTCTGTGTGTACCATGATGGAGGTAGTTGTGGACCCAGTTGATGACATTATTGGAGAAATTCAGTTGGTTGAGGGATTTGAGGAGAATGCCATGATCAGTCATGTCAAACGTCCTGTTAAGGTGTACAAAGATAATGCTTGTGTAAAGACCATCATTAATTGCTTGTTAAATATCATGAATAAAGTTGACCAAGTCAGTTTCCATGTTGTGGTGGGCCCTAAAACCATGCTGGGAGCTGGATAGGATGTGGTATTTGTTAAGAAAGTCAGTGGTCTGGGCAAGGACAATTTTATCAATAATCTTGGAGAGGGGTGCAAGGAGAGAGATGGGTCTGAAGTTGCAGATGTCATGTTTAGTGCCGGATTTGTGGAGGGCTCTGATGATGGCATTTTTCCAGATGCTTGGAAAGATCCCAGTGGACTGTGAGTGGTTGAAGATGTTGGTGAGGGGGGCAGTGATTGGGATACTAACCAGATTAAGGGTGCAGTAGTCTAAACCAACAGGTCCAATGTTCAGTCTAGGATTGGTTTTCCTAAGGTATCTGATTGTGTCAAGTTGTGTGAGGGAACAAAAATAAAACATGGGGGTGGAGGATGGGGTTCAGAGGAGCAAGGGGGGGTTGTTTATGAGACTTTGAAGGTTAGGAGGTATGGGGCAGGGTCTGTATTTGTCAAGACAACTGAAAAAGGTGCTGAAATGGTTGGCTACCGATGGAGGGTCATTAATTAGCCTGCCTTCAACTGTGAGGACAATACGCTTGCTATTTTTATTGTAGCTGAGTAGTTTGTTGCGGGTCCCCTGAAGGAGTCTGGAGTTACCACTCTCATGGAATTGTTTATTTCTGATATAGTTGATTTTGGCAGTAATGACTGCAGATTTTCAGTTATTATGAAGGGATTTGTAGTGCTGGAGGAGACTGGGAGTTTTGGATTTTCTAAATTTTGCCCAGGTCCTGTCTCTCAGCCTCATTAATTTCAAAAGGTCGGGTGTGAACCATTCATTGTGTTGTCCTCTGACCCTGATCTTTTGCAGTACGATGAGGGAGTCACAAATATTCAAGAAAGCCTGATTGAAGGTGTCCAAGGCTGCACTGATGTTATCAATGTGCTGGTTGAAGGACCAGTCTGTAGTGAGGACAGCATTTGAGAATTCTACCATGTCAAGTTTCTGAAGCTGTCTGGTGTATATGACTTTTGGCTCAGTTTGAGGCCCTTAACTGACCAGTTACAGAAAAGGGTGCTATGGTGATTCAGGGAATCTGAGATGGTCTGAAGTTGATTGCCCTGGAGAGGTAACTGAAAATGATCCGGTCGATTAGGGATTCATGGCCGGTTCTATAGTTAAACCAGGTAGCTTGCTTGTAAACAGCCAGAGAGGAAAAGGACCTAGATTCCCTTTAGGACCTCCAGCTCTCTGAATCATTTCAGAAGATCAGGGATGATATAGTTCTTTTTATCTTCTCATAGCTGCTGTTTGCATATAGTAGGAAATTTGCTGCAATAGGCATTGAATAATGTGCCAAATTTAGTAATTTTGTACCCCAACTGCCTCATGAAAAAGTAGCATACTCAGAGCATTACAATTTCCAGAATAGACAAAAACAGGAGGAACCCTCTTACTTTTGGCACTCCAGCAATCATAGAAAAGGCTGTGATAACCCATGACATCTGGCATAACCTTCATCTGCAATATTTTTTGACAGTGGGTTGCTAGAAACCAATCATGAAATGTTTGGTCCCACATTTGTAATTTATTCTAGTGAGAGAGGAGGTCATCTGGGGAAAAAATATTTTTAGAAGAGTTTGCCATATCAATTAGAAACATTTTTTGGGAATCAATTATGAATAACATAGCCATGAGTATCGCTTCAGGGTTGGCAAGAAGACATTCCTTAAAGTCACAAATTACTTGAAACCCATCTACTAGGCAGCCACAATATATGTTTGTCTATCTGCCTGTCTGTCTATCTATCTATCTTTCTATGTACCTATCTATCTATCTATCTATCTATCTATCTATCTATCTATCTATCTATCTATCTACCTGTCTATCTTATACTGGCATGGCAGTGCCAGTACAGTAAGGGTTGAGTACCGTGCTCAGTGCTGAACTGCTAACTTTCCACCTTAATACCCTTGGCAGTGTTCCATTGAATAGCCCAAAACAATTGAATACATGCTGATGCTGGCATAGTCTCACGATGTGGAAAGTTTTTTGACAGCACCTTGTGCAGTTTCTGAGATCCATATACCACATCTTTTGTAAAACAGTCACTTTTTCCTATACTTCATTTTTTTCTGTCATGTAGAGCCTAGATGGTATAGAATGTTTTCATGAAACTTTCAGTGTAGATGTGGACTCTGCCAATATAGTGACTTTCCAAGGTTTTGTGAAAAATACTAAACAATTCCAAAATGATAAGAATTTAAATGTTTTAGTATAAGCAATCTAAGTAGGGTTTTTGGATAACCCTTTGATACAAATGAAAAAAAAAACACACACCAATAGTGAGCATTTGCCAATCACAAAATCAGTGTTCTTGTGTATAGCCTAGATGGTAATGAATTTTTTTTATGAAACTTTCAGTTTAGAAGTCACCTGTGCTAAGATAGCACCTTTCCAAGACTTTGTGAAAATATTAAACAATTCCAAAGTTAAAAGGATTTAAATGTTTTATTTTCAGTAATCTCAGTTGGGTTTTTGGATAACTCTCTGATAACAATGGGGGAAAAAACTGATTGTGAGCATTTGCCAGTTACAAAATTAGTGCTTTATTTGTGAGAACAAAATGCCAATCTGGATGGCCACCATGTTGTTTTTTTTTACCTAAAAAAATTATATATATGTACAAAATGATGTATTTTCAAAGTCAGAGACCTGAACCTAGGTAAACAGGACCTGTTTAGGTAGATCATTCTGTTTGCTTTTTGAAAATTGCCTTGAAAATAATGTTTTTGGACACCCAAATATGCTGGATGCCCAGCTTAATGAGAAGAGTTGTTCACCCATATTCTCTATATGAGAACAGTGGGACTTTCTTGGTGTATATAGTTGTAGCTGCAGTTGTGCTACCGGCTTAAGTAGGAGCAGTAAGTCAGTGATCACTGGATCTCTGTCTCTGTAATCAATTTATCCACTCTATTTATCTATATGTGCCTGTCTGTCTGTCTGCCTGTCTATCTGTCTGTCTGTATGTCTATCTGTCTGTCCGTCTATCTTCTGTTGTCTTGTCTCTCTGATTGTCTTTCTATTTATTTTGAAATCTATTTTTTTGTCTATCATTGTCTTGTTATTTCATTAGTTATAGCATTGCCTATACTGCATTTTGTGGTGTGACACAAGTGGACAGTCATGGAGTTGACAGTCATAGAATAGCATAAGAATGAGGGTTGCATTGCAGTGCAGTAGAAGTTGACAGTCCCATTTTCCTAATGTTGAGAAGTTCACAGGAGTTGGTCCACATATCAGGAGAGGAGAGGAAAAGGGGAACTTTCTACAAACTGAATCTATACTTTTAGTAAGCTATCCATTTCATAATTTCACTCTCAGTTAGGTGCAAGAACATCACTGCAGAACATGTTGTCCCACAGTTAAAACACAATATTGAAATATTCTGCTTGATGCACAGTTGAGCTCTGCTTTGACTCAATGCACTGAGCAGTTTACAGCAGGGGGTGCAAATGTGTTCACCAGTTTGAACACTAGATAAAATAGTGGTCTGCATATCAGGACAGGAAGAATGGGAACTTTCAGCAAATGTAATGCTTACTTTTAGTAAACCATCCATTTTACAATTTTACCCTCCGTTCAGCACAAGAACATCACTGCTGCTAGTTTTGTCCCATCGTTTGAATATGGTGCTGAATAAAGTACTTCCAAAAGGGGTTATATTCACTGTTATTTTATGTTTTATTTATGCAGCTTCCATCTAAAACAAAAATAAAATTACAACACATATTGAGATCTTCTAATTCAGTCTGTGCTGACTGTACTGTATATAACCATTGCTAGTGCTGATGCTCACTGATCACTCTAGGTCAACTACAGCACATTCTGCTTTCGGAAATCAGGAGAGAAGGCTGAAGTAGCACATTCTGACTTAAGTACTGTACTAATAAGGCAGACAAACTAGGTGCTTACATATATTGCAGTGCTCACAGCCAGAAACTGAAAACTGTGCGGTGCTGTCGAGACTTGTTCTGCTTCATTAAGCCTCACTCCTCCAATAGTATCTCTACAAAAACACTCCCTTACCGAAACTCAATCTTTTTCTTTATTCACCTTTCAACAAACAACGTAAGTCCAGGTACTGTTATCTACAAATTCAGTTATACTCATGCCAAAACTGCCCCATGTTGCTTGATGTTGCTGAGATTCCAGTCCCACAAACGCTCCAGAACAAACCTCTTTATTTTCAATCTCATGTACCCTAGCTTGGTCCTTTTATTCTGACTCCCAAAATAAGTATTAATAATGCAGACAAAAAATGGTACTGCTGGTTGCTGAATGCCAAAGACCATGTGATGCTGGCAAAAAGTGCTCTTTCACTCCCAATAAGCCTTATTCCTGTACTGATCTCCAAGATGTTGGATTTATTTAGTGCCACAATAGTGCATATCTGGCAGGCATAAGTATGCTGTATCTATTTACATGTTTCTTTCACCGGCAGGCAAATGTTTGTATGAGCATCTAGCTGGCTCCAGTTTACGAAACATACATTCTGCTAATATGCATTTGACTTTCAACCTGTAAAATAAAACTAACATGAAAATAACCCCTTTTGCAGTATTCTGTTTGATGCATACAGTACTTGAGCCCTGCTTTGAATTAATGCACTAAGAGTATCAGTCTTGTTAAAAAAAAAATGTTTTTATAAGCCCAAGGACTATGTGAAGCCGTCAGTCATCAATCACGTGCCCAATTCATTTGCAACTAAAATAAATTTACTTCCTGAATTCATTGCACCAATACAGGAGTAGATATAAGTGTCACAAAAATAATGACAAAT
Source organism: Neoceratodus forsteri (assembly GCA_016271365.2). Taxonomy (NCBI): domain Eukaryota; kingdom Metazoa; phylum Chordata; order Ceratodontiformes; family Ceratodontidae; genus Neoceratodus; species Neoceratodus forsteri. Next base: position 1,054,921,057 of record CM057459.1, read on the forward strand.
TATAATTGGTATTGGTTCAGCTCACAGGTATGAAACACACGTTAAAACATCTCCATCTTGCAATGCTACCAGCTGTTGAGTCAGTCAACTCACATTGGAAATATGTACAAAACATGGGGCATGTGTTTTCTTCACCATTCAGCTCTGATGCATCTGTCTTGATGCAGCTGATGGCTAAACTAAGGTTAATAGGAGTGCTTCAAGTGCAATAACAAGAATGGTGCTTGTTTGATTATTATGGCAGTCTATTGCCATGAAAACGTAGTTGCATTTTCAGGGACTACACTAATATAGTTTTGTATTTATTCCAGATACTGATGGAAGCAGAAGCAAATGGTGCCATGTATAATCGCTTGACTAATATTACCTCCATCATGATGTTTCATATTGAATGGCATATGTCAGTATATGGGGGAAATCAGTAGTGTTAAACTGTTTGAAAGTAAGCAAACAAATTTCCATGTTTTACATTCATAAGAACTTTCCAGCATGTTTACAACAATATAGAACAAGGCAATATACCTTTTTTTATCCCAGCCTCTCTCTATTTCTGGAGAGAGAAACAGTCAAATGACCATCTGAAGCAGACCTTAGTGAGAAACCAATTATCAGACAGATACCATCACCATAGATAAGTAGGGTTCAGGACAGAGGGTCGCATGACTTGCAGCCATCTTCTGGTAACTCCTACTCACTGACCTCCTGGGAGAAGCACAGAAACATAAATGTTGTCAGCAGATAAAGACCCCTTGGCCTACCTAGTTTGCCCTATATTCCCCACCTACCTTTTAGACCACTGCAGACCCTACTCACTCTTCAGTCTTCTCCCCTCCTTGCTTTAATTCTAAGGTCCCCTTGTGTCTATCCCCATGCGTGCTTGAATCTTGTTACCATTTTAGCATAGATCACTTCTGCTAGTTTGCTGTTCCAGGCATCCAGCATCCTCTATGTGAAGAAGTATTTCCTCACATCTTCTCTGAGCTTTCCTCCCTTACAGCTTCGTAGCATGATCCCTTATCCTGGAGCATCTTTTTCTCTGGAAAGTGATACCTTTCTGTACCTTATGAATACCTGTGAGGTATTTAAATGTTTCTATCATAGTTCCCCTTTCCCTCCTTTCCTCTAGAGTGAACATATTTAGTTCCTTGAGTCTTTCCTCATAGGGCTTTTGATACAGGTCGTGTACCATTTTGGTATCCCTCCATTGTACCACCTCCACCCTATCTATCTTTTTCTGGAGGTGGGGCCTCCAGAACTGGACACAGAACTCAAGTTGGGGTCTTACGAGTTATCTATACAGGAGTAATACTACCTCCCTCTTTCTGCTGATTAATCCATTCCCTATGCACCCAAGCATCCTGTTAGCCTTCCCACTGCCTTGTCACACTGCTTGACTATCTTCAAGCCATCGGAAATGATTACCTCAGGCTCATTTCCTGTTTTGTGATTGCTAATACCTCCCCAACAATTGACATGTTGACCTCAGGTTTCTGTGCCCCAAGTACTTGATTTTACACTTTGTGGCATTGAAACCCAGCTGCCATTCCCTTGACCATTCTTCCAGCTTTATCAGATCACCCTACATTCTTTCCACACACACCCCCGGTGTGTTCACTCTGTTGCAGATTTTTTGTATCATCCACAAACAGTCATACTTACCCCATGAGGCTTTCTGCGGTGTTGATAATAAAGACATTGAAGGGGACCGGGCTTAGTGCTGACGCCTGAGGCACTGTGCTGGTCACCTTGCCTTCCTCAGAGTGGACCCCATTAAGCACCACCCTCTAACTTCTATTGTGTGCCCAACTTCTAACCAATTTTACTACTTTTGCACCCAAGCATAGGCAGCTGAGTTTGCTCACCAGTCTTCTATGATAAACAGTGACAAAGGCCTTACTGAAATCCAGGTAGGCCACGCCTACTGCTCCTCCCTGATCCAGTTCCCTGGTTACCAAGTCAAAGAACTCGATCAGGTTTGTCTGGCAAGACCTCCCTCCTGTGAAACAATGTTGCCTAGGATCCTGTAATCCATTGGTTACAAGGTATTTCCCAATCTTTTCTTCAGTAGCAATTCCATTACTTTACCTAATACTGAATTCAGGCTGACATGTCTGTAATTTCCAACCTCCTCCCTATTTCCACTTTTTTGTAGTGGGACCACATCTGCCCTCCTCCAGTGCTTCAGAACCACCCCATTTCTAGTGATAGGTTAAACAGAGCTGTCAGAGGTGCAGCCAGCAACTCCTTGAGCTCCCTCAGTATCGTATGGTGCACCCAGTCAGGTCCCATTGCCTTGTCCACTTTTAATTGTGCCAGTTTCTTGAGGGCTATATCCTCTTTAAAAGAACTAGTATTGACCTCCCTTCCTTTAATACCCTTATCCCTTATCTTTGGCCTGTCACCTAGCCCTTTCTCTATATGTATAATGTAAAAAAGTAATTGTTCAATATGTCTTTTTTTGGGGTCCTCTTCTTCACAAACCCATCCTTCCCCTTTTAACCTTATGATCCCTCTTTTGGTCTTTCTTTTTCAGCTTATATATCTAAAGAATATTTTATCCTGTTTTTAGGGACTGGGCAATATTCTCCATTGTGTGTGCCTTTGCAATCCTAACTGCTCTCCTTGCCTCTCTTTGTTTCTCCGTGTAGCTCTCCCTATCCTCCTCCATCTATGTCTCCTTGTACCTTCTACATAGGTTTCATAGATTACATAGGTTTTTCAGAGCTCTGTATAGACCAAGTTCCATTATAGCTTGCTATTGTCAGTATTATCCCCAAGATGTTCTTTTTAATTAGGTGGTTATCCAGCTGTGCCTTAATGCTAAGCATACTACCACTAGCCACTACTTCTAGTGGAAGCTCATTCCATGTTTTGATTACCCTTAGAGTAAACCAATGTTTTCCTTTGGTAGTGTTGAATCTTTCAACTTTGATTTGTAGTGGGTGAGATTTTGTACTATAATTAAAGGCTAATTTTTATGACCTTAATTTCTCCACTACTTCTTGAGAGGACTATAGTGTTCTCTTTTTCTCTTGCCTTTGCTAACCTGGCTGACACAGAGATTTGTTGCATTTTCAATGCCCCCCTTTATTTTTGCCCAGTGTTTCTCAACTCCCACCAGTTTCCCTAACCCTGAAAGCATGTCCCTGAGGCATTCTCCCATTTTTTAAACGTAGTCCTCCCGAAGTCTAAGACCCTTGTCTTAGTGTGGATTGATTATGACCCTGTTGTTATACTGAGTCACACCATAGGGTGATCACTGGTCCCCAGATGGCCACCCACTCTGACATCAGCAACATTGTTCCCATTCCTCAGTACCAGGTGTAGTATGGCCCTCTCCCCACTAGAGGGTTCCTTAATTAATTGCCTGAGGAACACCTCTTGCAGGGAGTCCATAATGCCTCTACTTTTGACAGTTGCTGCAGCTAGTAGCCTCCAATCCACATCTGGTAGATTGAAGTCACCTATCAGCAACACCTCCCCTTTGTGTGCCATCCTTTGGATTGCTTCCATTATATCTTTATCCACCTATCCCCCTTGTGCAGGAGGTCTGTACATCACTTCTGTGCAAATAGCAGCCTCCCTCTCCATGTCTCCAGGATGACTCACAGTACCTCAGCTCCTTGCTTCTCTCCCTGCATTTCCATAGCTTTTATGTTGTCCCTGATATAAAGCTCCACTCCTCACCTTTTTTTTACCTACCCTGTCTTTTCTGAACAGAGTATACCCTGGTATAGCTATATTCCAGTCCTGGTTTTCATTACACCAGGACTCAGTAATTGCTACTATGTCCATTTCCACATCTGCCATGGTGGCCTCTAGGTCTGCAATCTTATTAACCAGACTTTGAGCATTTGCATACATGGCTCTCCAGATTATCCTGCCACCTTCCCCCCATTTCCCATTTCCCATTCCTTATTTCTTCCACTATAATTTTCACTATCTGTCTTTCCTTTTACTCCCTGGATTGCTTTGCTATTTGGTTTCTTTTGGGGATTCACTGATTCAGGATTTCCATTGCTACATCGTGAGCCTGTGGGGGGATGTTATGTCTGACTACCTTATTCTGCCTCTCCCCTCCACTAGTTTAACTGCTCGACAATGAAACATTTAAACCATTCACTGTGGGCCATGGTTCCCCCCATAAGGATCCAGGCCATCACCCATATACAGGCCTTTATCCCTCCAGGTGGGGCCCCAGTCCCAAGTGAAGCCAAAATCCTCCTCTCTGCACCATTCCTTCAACCATGCATTAAATATCCTGGTGCAGAGAATCCTGTCAGGTAGCAACTCCAGGAAGGTCCCAGGTCATGCTACTTGCCTAAGAACTCTCACCAATTCCCTTTACGCCTCCTGAACTATTGCTGGCTCATCCCATGCCAGGTCATTTGTCCACAGATGGACAATGACCTCCGACTCTCCCTTCCTGCTGCCCCAGTGATCTGTTGGATGCTCTTTCCATCACTGCAAGCCATGGTACCAGGAAGGCAGTTAACCTCCCTCTCCTCATCCTTATCTGCTCTCCAACTGTATCCCCTTCACTATGGAGTCCCCCACCAGGATTCATTTCCTCCTCCACTGGGGTCCTGTGCAACCCCCTTGGGGTCTCCACTATGAAGGACCCCCACATCCACCCCAGTCACTACTTTGGGTGCATGGCTAGTGCAACGTTAAGTGTTTTGTAGAGGTACCAGATGGGTAATGTACCTAAGCTCCACTACATCAACCCTTCTTGAGCCCACAGTTGTCCTACTGCATCTCCTTCTGGGCAACCTCTGAGGTAGCGGGGGTGGACTTGGTGGTCCCTGGGTGGAGGAGTAGGTCCTCCAAACCCAACCCAACCGGGCCTTAAATCTGACAGCCTCCTCCCTCAACCAAGAGAGGTGCATGCAAATGGGATAGCAGTGCAGTCTTCATTAAGTCTCCTGAAGACTGCTGCCCCACAGTCACTGCACTGCATCATTCCCAATATGTCCTCCCTTACCTGTGTTTTCTGTTTTGCCTCATTTAGTCCCTTTTTACCACTTGCTCAACTATTGATTGACTCTAACCAACCTCTAACCAGCCTCTAACATGCCTATTTTTGTTACATTCACTTTAAACCCCTATAGAGCTAGTGTACTGCTTGGAATTAATAGTAATTTTCAGATGTAGTCAGCTATCACTTTCAGTATCTGAAGAGTTTTTTTTTTATTTTCTGCTTGCTAATTAGAATATTTTCCACCTGGCAGTGCTAGGGTGATGTGTGGAGCAGCACTCTTGTCTGGAGGAAAAAAAAAGTCAGTTCTGTTCCTCCCATTACATTATCAGATATTAAACCAAACACCTTGAGGCACCACAATCCTTGTAGCCAGTGCAGTGACTTTCACAAGCTACCAATCAAAATGCAGGGAATTGTGACATCACTAGTAACCAGGGAGAGCCAGCTTGCCTTCATGTGAAAGTGAAACATAGCAGTGAGAAGTAGTTCACATTGGTTACTAGTGATATCATAGTCAGTGTGGTTTCAGTGTTGCTCTTGTGGGAGGAACAGAACTGACTTTTGTTTTCCCTCCAGAAAGAGTGCTGCTCCACACATCACCCCAGTACTGCCAGGTGGCGAATCTTCTAATTAGCAAACAGAAAAGAATACATATTTGAGATATAAGAAGTGATAGCTGACTACTTCTGAAAGTTGTAATTAATTGCAGGCAGTTTCCAAGCAGCACACTAGCTCTTTAATTACTCCTACCCTAGGTAGGGTGTTTCACCTATATCCACACTTTTTCTAGACTCTAAAATGCCAACACACCACTTTTTTTTGTTTTTCTTTTTTCTTTTCTTACTCCTAACTGTACCCTTCTTATTGTGTGTCTTGGCCCTCCTCACTGTATTGCAATGAGTGCACTGTTACCGGAGTTTAAGCAGAAAGCTCATCTCTGGTGTAGGGTACACTATCCTGATGTTGCACTTCCTCTTGTCTTATGCCTTTGTTGCTACTCCTCTGCTGGTTTGTTGAGGTGCAGAGAGTCAGGCCAATGGCTGCCTCATAGGGCTAGCTCTTGTGGGCAGACTCTGACATCCTTAGTGCATTTGTCATTTGTGTGGGGGCCACATGTAGGCCTAGTCCTTTTGTAGCTGGACAAGGATGATGAGCACCAGCTAGAGGCAGGACTATTGGTTGCTTTTGTCTGGTTGGAGGTATGTCCATGGGCACTGATTGGCTCACACACTGACCCTTTAGTGAAGCTCAGTTGTTGCTGGCTGGAGATCCCACAACAAGATCAGCTCTTGAAAATATGATGGAGAGAAAGTTGTTCAGAAAGTCAGAGCCCCTCCTGTCACAGAGATCCAGTGGTGGCTGTGTCATGAGAATGCATAGCTGGGTCTATGCACAGCTCTCTAGATTTATTGCCTCAAAGAAAGGCAAGAGTTTACAAGAGTAGATTTTAAGGTGGGCTGGGTCAGTCGCCTGTTCACTATTCCTTATCAGCTCATATAAAAATGGGATATGGACATGTAACGAGCTTGGTGAGAGCATGTTTTAATATTATTTGAATTCCTCTTATGATTAAGTGCATTTTAAGTGAGTTTTAAGTGGGTCCCAGACAACACCTTTGTCAGTGATAGCCGGTTTTATGTCATAACCACAACTGCAGAAAGGCGATCACCGTTCCGGTGAGTGTACATCTCCAAAAATAAATTTTGGTGATGCACACTCACAGCATGGACAAAAATGGTGCCCAAGACCTATGGGTCTCATTTTTAATACAAGCGGCTTCACCCCCACACCCCCCTACTTAAGGATTCTCAACTCTAGGGGGGTCCATGTCGGGGGTGAAAAATGTAAAGAAATATTAAGCCGCCTGTGGGCAAAAAAAAACCTGCATGGATTGAGTCACGTGATGCGGTGCACTGGGCAAGACGCCTCTCTACCCGCTCCAACCTACCACCCATTATTTACCCTTCAAAACCCTGTTTTTCAGTGCCCTTTACCGGAGATCGCCTGTCTGTCACCTTTCTGAATGCTTCTGCTTTCTCTGCAAGGAATCGATGGACGAGGAAATGTGGAAAACCGCTTCAAAACATATGCCTCCTGCAACACCTGAGAAGGCCTCCAAGAAAGCCAGGGCCTCCTCCTCACAATCCTCGCTGCCTGCTACCACTGAGTGTCCTGATGCAGATCTTCTCATCCTCTTGAGGTTTCTAGAGGAGTTTCAGCCTTTCAAGGCTGAAATGCAGAATATGGCAGGGAAAATCAAAAGCATCTCTAACACCCTGGAGGAGCTCTCTAAGAAGACTGCTGACAATGAAGTATGAATACGATCTGTTGAAAAGAAGCAGGATAAAGCTGATCTGGAGTTGGTGGCCCTGAGGCAATGGCTAGTGAAAATGGAGAACAAGGTGGAAGACATAGAGGGGTGCAGTCACCGTAATATTGCAGTAATTATCGACTTGCTCGAGGGTGAAGAGGGATCAGACCCCATCAAGTTTATTAAAAAGTCTGTGGAGAAGGTGGCAGGCCTTTCCCCCTTTGGTACTAGCTACATCATAGAAAGAACTCATCATGCACTACACCCCTCCCCCGGTTGGTGCCCCCCCAGGTCACTCACATTTCGTTTTCTAAACTTCCAAGAGTGACAGCATTTCTTATACAAGATCAAGGAGGTGCAAGATTTGCAATGGGAAGGTTAAAAAACTGAGAGTGGCACAAGATCTGCCCTTATCTGTGTATCAGAAAAGAGCCACGTTTCACAAAGTGGTCCTCAAGCTGATCGCCGTGGGAATCAAGTTTCGCATGGGTTTTCCTGCAAGGCTTCAAGTTTATTTGAATGGCTTCTGGGTGACCTATGAGGAGGCGGAGATGGCAACTACTGGGCTTAAAGAAGCGCTTCCTGATCTATTTAAGCCTACATGAGAACTGACCTGGCGTAGGGAGCTATGCCGAGTTTCCATTTGGTGGTGTTGTCTAGCTGCAGCAAATCATAATTCACTATAATATTTTTGGGGCCATGCCGCTGACAAACTGTGCATCTGACTACTTAACCTTACACTACAGCTCTCAAGTGGGGTCCTCTTTCTGATAAAAAATGGGCATTTCATTCCCGATCTGGTTCTCATCTCCAGGACTTCCTAATATTTTGTTGACTCTCATTTTAACTCTGGTTCAACCCAGTTTCAATTTTGGTTCACAAGTCAGGTGTTAGCTGGCTCATAAGTGTTTTTCCTGGTTTCAATTACTGAGCACTTGAGTGGGGTCACTGTTCTCATGTTAAGTCCCAATTTGCTAGTTCTGGTAACCTAGGTTTTCAGGAGTGTTGTCCCGATCTCATGGTAATGGGGGGGGGGGCAATGCTTACCTATCTCAGATCTTAATATGAGACTATGTTTGCAATTGCTGTCTCTTCCTAACCCTGTTAGCATGGCCAGTTTCTATTCAGGTTTCCCTCCTTTTCTCGCTCCCTGTTACTATCGGGCAATAAATATGGTTAGTCCGTACATCAAGGGAGATCCTGCACTTAAGGATAGATGAGAACACCAGGCTTTGTACGCCTTTACTGGGCTTTGGTTCTCCCCTTCTCTATAACCCCGCTTAAGTGCTGTCTTTGGAGGATTCTAGTGTTTCTTTCCTTTCTCAAATCTCCCTTTTTAATCTGTGATGTTCACTGTCTTTGATTTAAAAAGTGGTCTGGACAGTGACTCTGGGGCTCTCAGTTCTCCCCCATATCACAGAGGGTAGTTATGGACTGCCTGCTCTCGGCCATTAACTGCTGATGTTTGTGTGTTGCACCACAAGAGGGCATCTGAGATTAATATTTGCACATGATACCAATGGGTTATATGCCTTGTGATCTGTGGGCCACTTTGTTGTATGGCTCATGGGGATTCTGCAGGGAGGATCACTTCCTCTAAGGGGCTAGTATAGTCAATTCCCTGGTATTATTTAGGGGTGTTGTCAGTAATCACTGCTGAGAACAGGCTATTTCTTTGGCGTGTTCAGATTACAGAGGGGTAATTCTGTTCCTGATTCCTGCTTTACGTGGGCAGGGTGGTTGGGGGGAGAGGAACTTTTCAGTCTGCTGGTCATCATGTACCATGCAAAATATGGGAGGGTGTGGGAGGAGGGGGTTAGGGTTTATGGGGTGTTTTGGGTGGGGGTTTGGGGGTGGCTGGGGAATGGATTTTGTGGAGGCAGAATTGGTGGGAGGGTAGAACAACCCAGTGCATATTATGTTTGGAGTAGTATAGATGGAAAATACATGTATATGTGTGCTTCAGAGGATTTCGGACTGGCAACATGAGTGATGGCTAGAAACATTCAATTTATCAGTTGGAACATTAATGGGGTGAGGCACAAGACCAAGCAATATAAAATACTGAAACATATAAACCATCTGAAGGCAGAAATTATGTTTTTGCAGGAGATGCATTTGCTCAAGAGGGAGGCTGACAAAATGAGCTGGCAACAAATTGGGCAGATGTTTGCAGTAGAGGGTACGACCCACAGTAGAGGGGTCATGATCCTTCTGCACAGATCAGTTCCGTTCAATCCTCTTCAAGTTATATCTGACCCTTCAGGCAGATTTTTGTTTGTAAAAGGCAGATTGCATACCCTGGACATTGTCCTGGGTGCTATCTATGGCCCTAATGTAGATTCCCCTAGTTTTTTTGTTCAGATAATAAAATCCCTAACCCCATTTCTGGATACCCCCATGGTCATAGGGTGTGATTTCAATCTTGTTTTTGATCAGGCTCTCGACAGGTCGGGTCAATCCCATCAAGGTCTCTCCCCCGGCACAAAGAGCCTTCATGGACCTGGTGGATTCCATTGGTCTTTGTGATATATGGCGCGTATTGCATCCCAATGTAAGGGACTACACTTTTGTTTCCCCGGTGCATGCAACCTCTTCTAGGATTGATTATATCCTCATTTCTCAAACCCTGTTACCAGGTGTTATATGTTCTAGTATTGTCTCAGGGACCCCATTGGACCACTCTGTGGTCGCCTGCCTAATAGCCTTAGCTTCATTGCCAAGCAAAGGGGGCAGGTGGAAGTTGAATAACCAAATTCTGAAGGAGCCAAAGACAGTTCAATATATAACATCCCAAATAGAGCAGTTTATTGCTTCTAATTCTAACTCCATGGGGAAGCCTGATATGATATGGGGTGCCTGTAAAGCGTATTTAAGGGGGGATTATAATTGGCCTAACATCAAAAAGGAAGAGGGCATCTCAGATTTCTGATCTTATCTCTCAAATTAGGAGTATGGAGACTGCTCTTTCTCCATCTTCTTCTTCCGAGACATTCAAACAAGACTTAACGAAATTGAGAGAAGCCTACCTGACAATGGCAACGGAACAAGCCGAATTCGCAATTTTGAAAACAAATGCGGTATATACCGATCAGGGTGAGAAGGCGGGCAAAATTCTAGCACTGTGTATTAAGCAACAGGAATCCTCCAGACTCATTCCTGCTATCCATTCTCCTAGTGACAATTCCCTTAAGGTCTCGCCCTCCAAGACAGCGGAGGAGTTTTCAAAGTATTTCCAGGCTATATATGGCCCTATGGCCAATTCCCCATCTAGGCAAAGACTTTATGAATACCTGAGTGATTTACAGTTGCCAACTCTTACACAATCCCAGCAAAAAATTCTGGAGTCTCCCATCTCTGAGGGCTAGTTCGAAAGAGTAATCAAATCTCTCCCATCTGATAAGTCTCCGGGCACTGATGGGTTTACTTCCAATTTTTATAAGGCTTTCTCTAAACAACTGATTCCCATTTTGCTCCCACTTTTCCAGGCCATTCTCTCTGGTCAGGTGACTGATCCCTCTCTTTTTGAGGTGCTAATAGTCTTGTTGCCCAAACCAGACAGACCGCTGGATCAGGTTTCAAGTTACAGGCAGATCTCCCTACTTAACCATGATATTAAAATCCTGGCAAGATTACTAGCCGACCATGTGGAGGCAGTACTTAATTTTCTAATCGGGGCAGATAAGGTTGGTTTTATGAAAGGGAGATCATCGGTTGACCATCTGAGGGCCCTGTCTCATGTCTTCTTGGCATCCAAAGATGCTCCTCATCCAATGGTCTTGATCTCGCTGGATGCCAAGAAGGCGTTTGACAGAGTTCATTGGGACTACCTATTTGTTATGATGGAAGCTTTCATTTTTTCCACAGAATTCTGGAACTCGGTGAGTTCCCTATATAAGTTTCCCTCTGCTAGAATTTCATGTAATGGGGTTATTTCTAGCTCCTTCAAATTGCATGTAGGGACCAGACAGGGTGTCCCTTATCTCCCCTTCTCTTCACCATCAATTTAGAGCCACTTATCAGGAGGTTAGCAGGAGCCCAGGACATATCGGGTATCATTCTAGGGGAGCAGATGGTTAACGTGGTGGCCTATGCAGATGACCTTCTGCTGCAGGTAACACACCCACACACATCTATTCCCACTATCCTAACGCTAATAGAGGATTTTAATAAAGTCTCAAACTATAAACTTAACGTAGGAAAGACAGTGGTTTTTCTTCTTAACCATAGGGTTTTCAAACAGGATATTATTGCAGTTGGACTCACCTGGAAGTCTGATTATGTTAAATACCTGGGGCTTCTCTTAACAAGGAATACAGCGCGGCTCAGACAATTGAATATCGATGCACTGGTACACAAAGTAGATCTTGACCTTCGTAGGTGGACCCTACTTCCCCTCTCTCTATGGGGCAGAATAAATTTAATCAAAATGAACATTTTCCTCCATCTGTTCAACCCCCTTAACATGTTAAATATATGGCTTCCCCTGTCCTGGGTTAAAAAAGTGCACAGTATGATCTCCACTTTTATATGGGGCGATAAGAAGGCCAGGATGGCATTCCATAAATTAGCAGCTCTGAAGGCCAAAGGAGGTTTAAGACTTCCCCATATCGGGTTATATTACTGGGCCAGTCAGGCCAATAAATATCTCAGATGGCTGACCATAGATCAACTGTCCGCTGCTGCTACATACATCCCGATTTGGTTAGCTGTCGAGTATGCCTCCATTAAAAAATACATTTTTTTCCCCCGCTGCGCTGCTATATACCAAGATTAGTTCCCTACTAGAGTCTCTACGTAAATCCCCTGTAGCTATCTCAATCAGGGTTCATACTCAGTTGTGTGCATTTCTGAGATATAGGAATCTCAAGGACTTATTTCAACCCGTAATAGGTAGTCCCAATTTTTTATTAGAAGGTAAGCCTCTCCTAGCTGCCTGGCTTCCTCAGATAGGAAATTGCCATTTAGAGGAGTTTGTGTCATGCAATAGTCAATGGTATTCTTCAGCTGATATTATGTGTAAGTTTTCAATACCTCATACGAGTATCTTCAAGATTTTCCAGCTTCGTCATCTCCTGGTTAAGGTAATGGGCTCGACCCTCTCCAGCTCCTTATATCAGTTTTCAGGTTACCTTAACGGAGCTGGTGGGTCTGCCTCATGCCTTATCCAAAATATACAGTGCTCTGTTTACCTGGGCCTACCCTGACAATTATGCTCCCATCTCCTTTTGGGCCTCTCTCTTTCAGGGCAGAGATCTGGATTGGTCTCTCCTGTGGCAAAGTTGCCATAAGTTTCTCAAGCAGGATAGATTCAGATTAATGCAATTCCAAATTTGGCACAATATTTATTATTCTCCGTAGAAACTTGCTAGGCTTGGTCTTGTGTCCTCTCCCCTTTGCACAAGATGTCAGTCTCAAGAAGGAGATCTTCTCCATATTTTCTGGAGCTGTTCTAAAGTCGTCCTACTCTGGACTGAGATTAAACAGCGTGTTGATCCTCTGTTGGGGCTCTCAGACTTGTTCACCCCCAAAATTTATCTTCTTGGGGATTTCTCCTCCATTTCAATGGTGAACAGGAGGTACCACATAGCTTTGATGTCAATGTCTGTCAAAAAGGTGTTGTTAAGACACTGGAAGGATACGGAAGAACCAACATATGTTGTATGGCTTCAGGAGTTACTTGCAAACCTCAGAACTGAAAGGACTATTGCCAGTTTATTTAACAAACTTAAGAAGTTTGATAGGATTTGGGGCCCACTGCAAACTCTCTATGCACTTCAAGCTTAAGCACTATTAGGCTACATTCACAGGTATAGTGCTAAAGGTGTAAAGAGACGCTGGGTTGTTCGGGGTGGGGTTGGGTTGGGTGGGTGGAGGGGTAGGAGAGATTGAATCATTCTGTATCTTGTATCTGATGTATACGGTCTTATTATGCACTGTTATGATTCGTTGTCTGTATTAGAAACTTTAATAAAATTTGAATTAAAAAAAAAAACCTGGACCATGCCAGACACGAAGCATTTACCCTGTGCCTCCCAACAGACCATCCTCCCCGACATGCTAGTGGACTAACTCAGTAGTTGCCCACCTCACCCCCTCCCACATACCATCCCTCCACTGCCTCTCCCCCCATGCATGTGTGTGTGTGCATGCACGTATACCTGCTACTTCCCACTGCGGTATTTCTCTCACCCTAGTATCCAGTTGCCCTTCTTCTTGGTAGCCATGAACAAAGGCATTGTAATTTAGTCACTATTTTTGTAGGTGCCCAATTTCAGTCACCTTGTTCACAGGATACCGTGATAGTCATGCTGAGGGGTCAGTAACTAGGATTTTTTATACACTACTTGTGTTTCCTCAAAAAGTTTTTTTTTTTTGGTTGTAAAGGTGTAGAAATGTGTGTGGGTGGATTCAAGATAGGTGTGTTGAGTACAGCCCCTAGCTACTGATGAAATGCTCTGGTGGGGTTGGGTGAAACTCACAGTGACACCAGTGCAGGAGGATCTCCATGATCAAACAGGTAAGAAGAGGTGGGTTGAGGTTTATGTCTTCTTCATTCTTTTCACAAGGGGATAGTCTTCCAAATAAAACAAAATGGGGTTTCTGCTTCTACAGAAGCAAATCATATCTTCGAAGTAATAGGGACGTTTTTTTTGTTAAATGCTTTCATCTATTTATTTTTCTATAAAATCATATTTCTCTTATATGTTTCTACAGTATATAAATTGGCTTAGATTGTGACCCTTGTGCACTGCTCATATGGGCTGATTACAGTTATATCTTCTATACATATTTTTATTATGGTGGGATAATGTCTGCATTATTCTGTTTTACTGTCAGTCATTTTCTCATTCAAGTGATTTTGTGTTTGCAGTACATAGTTACCTGCCTGTAGGGATGCTCGAAGCTGGCAAAATTTGCTCTGCAAACTATTTCATGAGTGGCACTTGTGACGGATAGCATCAGCTTGTTATTATATTGCATTATAATTGTGATATAAAAGTATGTTCTGTGAATTTCTGTTGAAAAAAAATATGGCAGACACCAGAACAATAATCTGGGAGATGGAATTTCAAAAGTGTGGTCAGGGAAATTACACTCTCCATGACCCAGTGGAGACTTTAATTAAGAACTTCCTTCAAATGTCAGATTATCACACATTGTAAACAATTCATTTACTTTGAAATCCAGTAACAAAGTATGCATATTATGACCTCTGAAGAAGAGACAGTTTTTTTTTCACTTATAGCTGATAGGTTTCACAACTAGGTGAACACAGTTCCTCAGGAAGTTTCTGAAGACATCAAAGGGGTAATTCTGTTCTGTCATATAGCCTCCTTTATTAAGAAGAAGATATATTTTTTTAATTAGAATGTTTGAGCAGTGGGCTGAGACATGTGACTGATTAATTCAGTACTCAGGTTTGAGTGACCTCACAGCCAGCATGTGTGAGCTGTGTCATGGGGGGGTTGTAACAATATATTACAAGCCAGTTGGGAGAAAACATTGCATTTTACCTTTGTTTTTTTAAGGGGGACTCCTGAAAAGAAACTCTCACAGTACTTTCGGTAACTTCAACCACCTATTTATTACTTGAACCTTAGGGTAGGTAGATAATTCAGTTACCAGGCATGTTTTTTTTGTAATTCCCTTTTCTTTTGTCTGTAAGTATTAATGTACATAAGTTCAGTGTTGTGTATGCATTTACTATTTTTAATTTCAGTAAACTTTTTGGTTTTCTTAATCCTGTTTGAGTCTTTTCTTTTTTTTTTGCATGTGAATGCTGGAACAGTGTTGATAAAGCTGACATAACTGGTAAAGGGCTTATAGTGTTACCATTTTACACAAAAGGTAAGAACATACCTGGGTCTCTACTGAGTCCAAAGGGGGAAAATCATGAACCAGGCTGGAAGCCCATTGGGTTAAGTATTTCACTGCATTTCCCAGAAGAGGGTGTGATATTTGATCCTGTTAACTGGGCATGCTAGCAAAAAAGGGTTCATATTTTACCTCAAGACTCAAGACTAGTAGGTGTTTCAGACCCAAAACAGACATGAGGGTTACCTGTTTGTCTCCTGTTCACAGATTTCACTTTGAGGTTTGGCACTGTTGGAGCAGAGGGCCTGACCTGAGGAGTACGTTTGTGACAGATCTGGTTGGCAGTGGTGTGATTTCAAAGTATTTGGTAACAAGAGCAATAACAGTCCAGTGTGTCAGATTGATAACTGTAACAGCTCACATGTAAAATAAGACAGTGATTTAAATATGAAAAAACTATATAATTGTGCTTACAGTCTAAGTTCCCTACCTGTTTGATTTCTTCAGGTGTAAGCTAGTGTAGCCATAGGGTAGGAAAGAAGATAGCTTTCTACTACAGCGAGTACACTGCAGACTACCTGAGGAAGTTGTGCCAGGAGAGAGGAGTCCGGAATGAGGGCTGAAGCAAGCAGAACCTTGTGGAAGATCTTGTGGCAGCTGATGCCCAAGACCTCGAATCACAGTCAGTGACTGAAAAGGACCAAGCCTTGGGCTTGGAGGGGCCAGGGTCCTTCGCAGTGTCCAGATCCAGGCAGAAGGACAGTGGAATCAGTGTAAGCCAAGAGCCACCGTAGCTGGGAAAGGGCACCACCATGCTGGAGCCTGAAGGAATCAGGCTGCTGATGGAGTTTCAGAGAATGGAGCTGGAGTTTGAACAGAAAAGGTTTGAAGCCCAGCAGTGAAGGAAGCTTGAACAGAGGAAGCTGGAGATGGAAAGACAGAAGATGCCAAAGCAGCTTCAAAGAGAGGCCAAAGAAAAAGAGTGACAGCTTCAGTGAGACGCCAAGCAAGAGGAGAGAGTGCACCAGTGGAGATTTGAACTGGAGAAGCTACAATTCCAAGGACCAGCACCACAGCAGGTAAGTTGCATGGGATCTGGAACTCCAGGACTGGGTTGCAAATTAAATTCTAAATTGACAGCTGAATTTAAAGAGGGGGAAGACATGGATGCATTCTTAAATTCATTTGAAAAAGTATCTATTCAGACAAATATTCCCACAGAGTCCTGGAGCTTCCAGCTATTCCCGCTGTTTACTGGGAAAGCTCGTGATGCATTGGGACAAATGAACAATCAGGACAGTAATGACTATGGCAAACTTAAAGCTGCTTTGTTAAAGAAATATGATTTAACAGCAGAGGTATACGTAGTTACATTCCATAAGCTCAGGAGAAGCCCTGACATGAGCTATAGGGAGCTAGCCACTAAACAACATCAGTTTTTAAAATGTTGGTGGGAAAGGATTCAAGCAGTCTCTGTAGAAAAAAATTGAGAATGTTGTACTTTTAGAGCAGTTTTTGTTGGTGTGCCCAGCAGAGCTGAAAACCAAACCAGAGGACTGAGATCCAAAAACACTGTAGAAGGCTGCTGAACTCTCGGACTGCTATGCCAGTAGCAGACCTGTTCTGAGAGGGAGTGGAGTCTGCGTGGCAGTGCAGAAAGGGAAAAGCGTGCCTTCAAGGCAGCTAAATCCCTCCCTGCCTCCACCAAAACCAGGAGCCCCAGGTTACAAAAAAAAGATTTGCCTGATAAAAGAAATGAATGTTGGGTTTGCAAGCATTCTGGACATCTTGTAAGACAGTGTTCCAAAAAGGCACAGAGCACACAAAGCGATGCTGGGAAAGAAGTGTTTTTTGTGTGTATCCCTGAAAGTATGCCAGTAAACATGAGGGAGCACATACAGCCAGTTACTGTGAATGGGGTACAGACCCATGGGTTAAGGGACACAGAGGTGTCCCTGACTTTGGTAAAAGGAGATATGGTTGAGCCTGAACAGCTCATACCCAATCAGTTTGTTACTGTATGGGGAATCACTGGGGAGGAGAAAACGCTGCCACTTGCTAGTGTTCTGAACTGGGGTGAGACAGGAGAGATTGTGCAAAAAGTTGCAGTAGCAGAGAATCTTACCCTGGATGTAATTATCAGGAACAATGTCAAAAAGGGGATGGTGTGTGCAGCTACCCACAATCAAGCAGCAAAGGTAAATTGTAGTCCCCTGGACCCCATAGATGTCCTTGTGGAAAACACTGGGAGGCTGGTTCTCCAGCCTGTGTCTCCTGATCCTGATAGGGAGAATAATGAAAGGGGGGAGGTGGAAATTCCCTAGGTAGCAGTTAACAGAACAGCTGCAGAGGGTTACTCTAAGGAGGGAGAGGTAACCCATAGTTAGAGGGTTAGGGATGGCAGTGAGCCTGAAAGCTAGAGCTAGGGACCCTAGTTTAGAAACTGGAGGAGACCTGTTAAATGGCCTGAGAATGTATAAAGATTTTGCAGCTGCTCAGAAAAATGACCCTAGTTTAGAGAAGCTGAGGGCTTGGGCAGACTCTGATGGATCATGGGGAGTTGACGGGAAACATAAGGTTTACTGGGAAAATGGACTGCTGTATATGCAGGATATAAAGACAGAGGGAGGGGTGATGGGTAGGCAGCTTGTCGTTCCCCAGGGGTACCGTGAGCAGTTGCCCAAGATCGCTCACAATATTCACCTGTCTGGCTATCTGGGAATTGCACACACTACAAAGTGATTGGCCCAGAATTTCTACTTGCCCAACTTTACCAAGCAGGTGAAGGAGTATTGCAGGTCTTGTCACTGGTACCTAGAAATAGGGAAGGCAGTTAGGAAAACCCAAGCCACCTTAATTCCCTTACCCATAGTGGAGGAGCCATTCCAGAGGGTAGGAATGGATATTGTGGGGTCCTTGAATCCCCCCAGCTCCTCCAGGAAGAGGTTTATCCTAAAAGTGGTGGATTATGCCATCCTATACCCAGAAGCAGTCACCCTATCCTCACTGAGGACAGACAAAGTGGCAGATACCTTGCTAGGGATTTTCTCCCATGTTGGGTTCCTGCAGGAGGTTATAACCAATCAAGGGGGTTCCTTCATGTCAGACCTGATGAAATGTTTGTGGGAGAAAAGTGGGGTGGTGCAAAGATGCACAACACCTTATCACATGCAAGCCAAAGGGCTTGTGGAAAAAATCATTGATACCCTTAAAATGATGCTCCAAGTGTTTGCTGAACAGCATGGGAGGGACTGGTAGAAATACTTTACCCACCTGTTGTTTGCATACAGAGAGGTGCCCCAAGAGTCAACAGAGTTTTCTCCTTTGAGCTCTTAAATGGACGCAGGGTATGTTGGCCCCTAGACTTTATCTGGGAGGACTGGGAAGGAAAGAACGCCACCCAAGGACTTTGAATTTTGGATTATGTCCTTAAATTTAGGGAAAAGCTGAAGGAGCTTATGGGAACAGCCCAGAGCAACCTGGCAGCTGCTCAACAAAAACAAAAGGTATAGTATGACAGCATAGCCAGAGCTCGCTTGTACATTGTGGATCAGGAGGTCATGGTCCTAATGCTGGTCTGGAAAGATAAGCTGCAGGCCAAGTGGGCAGGACTGTACAAAGTACTCAGACAGGTGAATGATGTAAATTACATTATAGAACTGCCTGACAGGAGACTTACCCAAAGAATGTACCATGTCAACATGATGAAGCCATATGCAAATAAGGCTGAAATGGTCTTTGCAGTGTGTAGTCCTGGGGAGGGGATGGGTGAAGGAGACCCCCTTCTGGACTTGCTGGAGGAAAGCAAGCAGGATTCCTCTGTGGAGGCAATTAAAATGTTGTCCCAGTTAACCCTGGACCAGATCCAAGAAGTAAGGGAGGTTTTAGCAGACTTTGCCTCATTGTTTAGCACCAAGCCTGGACTAACCCCCTTAGCAATGCATGATGTGAAGAGGGGAATTCAGTGCCCATACAGTAAACAGCATATAGGGTTTTTAGAGGCTGCCCAAAAGGACATTAGGAGGGAGGCAGAGGAAATACTGGATTTAGTGGTAATCCAGAAATCCCACAGCACCTGGGCCTCACCTGTAGTCCTTGTTCCCATGCCAGATGGCACTACTCATTTTTATGTGGACTATCATGGACTCAAAGCAGTCAAGAAGTCGGATGCCCACCCAATGCCATGGACAGACGGACTCCTGGACAAGTTGGGTGGGGTGACATACCTTACCACTATTGACCTGATGAATGGATATTGACAGGTTAACTGACAGAGCCAGGGAGAGGTTGGCCTTCATCACTCTGATAGGGTTATTTGAGTTTAAAGTAATGCCTTTTGGAATGAAAAATGCCCCTGACACCTTCCAAAGGTGGGTGAACCAGGTGTTAAATGGTGCTGAGGAGTACGCTGTGGCGTACCTGGATGACACTGCCATCTTCAGTACTAACTGGGAGGAACACCTGACTCACCTTAGAGAAGTGCTGGGCAGGATACAGTGGGATGGGCTCACTGTAAATGCTGAAAAGTGCCAGGTGGCCATGGCTGAGGTGGCATACCTTGGGCATGTAGTAGGCTGGAGACAGCTCCATCCTAATAAAGCAAAAATTGAGGTAACCAAGCCATGGGCCAGACCTGAAACACAGAAGCAGGTTTTGAGTTTTCTAGGGAATTCTGCGTAATATAGGACATTTGTACCAAACTACAGTGCCCTGGCTGCTCCCTTATCTGGCCTGTTACAAAAAAGGATGCCTAAAAGGATTAACTGGGAGCCAGCCTGTGAACAAGCCTTTACACTGCTGAAGGACACATTGTGCAGTGCTCCTGTATTAGCCAGTCCAGACTATAGTAAACCCTTTGTAGTCCAGACTGATGCCTCAGATGTGGATATTGGGGGCAGTGCTTAGTCAAATGTCTAACCAAGGGAAAGATCACCCAATAGTGCACCTCAGTAAGAAGTTACTTCCCAGGGAGCAGGCTTATTCTACAGTGGAGAAGGAATACCTGGCAATGGTGTGGGCACTAAAGAAGTTAGAGCCATACCTATATGGGTGGCACTTTGAGGTACAAACAGATCACAACCCCCTGGTTTGGGGTGGCACAAATGGGTAAAACAAATGGTAGGCTATTAAGATGGAGCCTTGCCTTGCAGGGTTATGACATGACTGTCTCACACAGGGCAGGGGCAGCAAACAAAAATGCAGATGGGCTATTGTGTCAGTTCGCGCAGTGAACTGAATCTGGAGAACTCATCCCATGACTAGTAATAGAGCCCCCCAAATTCAGTCTGGGAGGGAGGGGTGTGATGGATAGCATCTGCTTGTTATTATATTGTATTGCGATCGTGATATAAAGTATGTTCTGTGAATTTCTGTTGAAAAAAATATGGCAGACATCAGAACAGCAATCTTGGAGATGGAATTTCAAAAGTGTGGTCAAGGAAATGACACTCTCCATGATCCAGTGGAAACTTTAATTAAGAACTTCCTTCAAAGGCCAGGTTATCACACATTGCAAACCATTCATTTACTTTGAAATCCAGGGAAAAAGTATGCATATTATGATCTCTGAGGAAGAGGCAGGCTTTTTTTTTACTGATAGCTGTTAGATTTCACATCTAGGTGAACACAGTTCCTCAGGAAGTTTCTGAAGATATCAAATGGGTAAGTCTGTCATGTCATATAGTCTCGCCAATTAAGAAGCAGCTATTTTTTTTTAATTGGAATGTTTGAGCCGAGACTGATTAATTCAGTACTTAGGTTTGAGTGACTTCACAGCCAGCATCTATGAGCTGTGTCCTCAGGGAGGAGGGGTTGTGTAACAACATATTACAAGCCAGCTGGGAGAGAACTTTGCATTTTGCCTTTGGTTTTGAAGGGGGACTCCTGAAAAGAAACTCTCACAGCACTTTAGGTAAATTCAACCACCTATTTATTACTTGAACCTTAGGGTAGGTAGATAATTCAGTTACCAAGTGTGTGTTTTTTGTAATTCCCTTTTCTTTTGACTGTAAGTATTAATGTATATAAGTTCAGTGTTTTGTATGTATTTACTATTTTTAATTTCAGTAAACCTTTTGGTTTCAATCCCGCTTGAGCCTGTTATCTTTTTTTTTTTTGCATGTGAATACTGGAACAGTGTTGATAAAGCTGACATAACTGGTAAAGGGCTTATAGTGTTACCATTTTACACAAAAGGTAAGAACATACCTGGGTCACATTTGAGTCCATAAGGAGAAAATCGTGAACCAGGCTGGGTGCCCACTGAGTTAAGTATCGCACTGCATTTCCCCAAAGAGGGTGTAATATTTGATTCTGTTAACTGGGCATGCTAGCAAAAAAGGGTTCATATTTTACCTCAACACTTGAGACTAGTAGGTGTTTCAGACCCAAAACAGATAGGAAGGTTACCCTGTTGTCTCCTGTTCACAGATTAAACTTCGAGGTTTGGCACTGTGGGAGCAGAGGGCCTGACCTGCAGAGTGCGTTTGTGACAGCACTCAATTTGCAAAGCCCAATTTGCAAAATTTGCTGAGTTTGGATCAGCTGCGAAGTGTGGAACTTCATGGGTGAAAACCCACACTTCGCTGCAAAAACATGGTGCCTAGTAGTAGCAGTTTGCTCCCCACCCTTCTGCTGATCACTGACCCAAGTGTAAAAAAATTTAAATAATCAATTAAATACCTGGTGTCTAGTGGACCACCTGCCGATTGAGGGCCCAAATGTAAAACAACAACATATATTAAATTCCTGGTATCTAGTAGTTCTCCCACCTCTGTCGATTGCTGGCCCCAATGAAAAAAAAAAAATATTTGTAATCATCAATTTAATCCCTGGTGTTTAATGTATCCCTCACTCCCCACATCATCAGATAGTGTCTCACCACCCTGTCCCCCCTCCAACCCAACCCCGAGTGGCAAATCATCACAGCCTTCCACTTTCCACCACAGCTGGCTGCCCCATTGACCTGTAATGAATGAACACATGCTTATACAAGTGCATGCTCATTCATTCTAGGTCATTCAGGCTACCAGCCATGTTGGAGATTGGAGGGCTTTGCTGGTCACCCACTTGGGCCCTGAGTAGGGGGAAACAGGGTGGTGGGGCACTATCTGTTGGGGTGAGGGGTCCAATAGAGATAAGGGATTAAATTGATGAATACATTTTTTTTTTTTACATTGGGGCCAGTGATCAGTGAGGGAGGGCACTAAACACCAGGGATTTGGGGGATTTGCAATTTTTAACTTCTCCTTGCTTTGTTTTTTTTAAGTGTAATTTTTACTTAAAAAACCCAAAAGCAAGGTGAAGTTACAAATGTTGAATTGTCATTTAATGGGACAGCTTCGCAAATTGATCTGCAGAGGCAAATTTGATGACTTTGCTGAAAATTTGCAGGCTAAGTAAAACTTTTTTGCATCTGTACCTGCTTGTTTCATATCCAAAGGTTTCTCAACTGAAATGGCTACATTAATTGTTGTTGTTTTTTTTAAATAATGTTTGGTAGACTCATTATTTCTGTCATTGCTCAGTGTGAATGTTGTAAAGCTGAGTGGGATTTCTAATTTGAAGTGTTGTAGGTTGGACATGTGAGACATCTGCCATGACACAGAGAACATTTTATACATTAACTTGTATGGATGTTCTGCAGTGTTCACCTTTTCATTTGTATTACACTGTTCTAAAGTAATTTATGTCCAGTACCACTACTGGACTATAACACTAGCAAGTAACGATATAGGCCACAGAAGCTTCAATAATTGGTACAAAGTATCTGTTTCACATGCAGGGAATCAATTTACCGCCCATTTGTTTATTTTTTTATTTTTTTTGTTGACTGGGAAAGGAAGGCTTAACAATACCACAACATAGGTTAGGTGGATGCACTTGTAGGAAGATAAAATGCCAGGATGCTTTTCAGATTTTAAATTTAAAGCTGTTTATTCTCCAAGCAAAGTGACGCTGCACTAACCAACCCCAGCACTTCTACCACGAGGTCTTCCTCAAATATGAAAAGCATTCAGCCATTTTTATCTTCCTAAGAGTGCATCCACCTAAGATATGTTGTGATTCTTTCGAGCTGGCAACCCTTGAATGCACCGACTGTCCATATCCAGAGCATACTGTTATACCTTAAAATTAAACAATACCACCTATTTTTAGCTTCATCAGGTGGGTGAGGGGGGTGGTAGTAAAAGTATAGAAAAAAAACCTGGAATTGGACAAAAGTAAATTGTTGGTGGTATTTTAGTGACCTCAGTTTAGTGTCTCACCCAAAGTATGGCACTATCACAGTATAGCATCCCCCTAACTCTGCACTCAGGTGCCAGCAATTTTATGATATGAGCCCAATCCGGGTGTAGGACTAGAATCAATGACTTCCTGGCCCAGAATGGAATAGGCTACCAACTGAGATGAGCACACTTTAGTTCAATTTATTTCAATCTCTGTACTGAAACTCTCAAGTCGACTGTACGCAACATATTGAATTTTATTTGCCGCTTCAATTGGTAGAAAGCAGGTATCTATTATCTTTCAGTCAACTGAAGTGTCCATGTAGCTGGAGCAACTTAAATGTTGCTTATACTGTTGTGCAAACGGCTGAATATGTAGTCAACTGATCTCCATTGATTACTATCCCAGGGACTTGCACCATCCAACAAATCACGAGTGTGATCCATTGAGCTATTTATCTATTGAAATGTATATAATATAGCTTGTTCCTGTAAATAATACTTTTTTGGGGGGAGGGGACTGGCTCAAGGGCCCCTAATAAAGCTGCATGGTACTGTAGTATTTGACTTAGGAAGGCCAATTCAAGTTTTGGGTACAGACAGACTGAATTGCATTATTTCTATGGACACGCAATCAATTAAAGTTAGAAGCTATGTCTGTTCAGTTGATTAGTGTCATACCAAATAACTGATTATGTAATAATGTTGTGGGATCAGCAGACCAGTCCCCAATTTAAAGCTGGGGCTATTAACTTCTCGTTCACAGGATATGATTCCTGAAATGAGAATAAACTTGTAGATTACAGGTACCCAAGAGAGCTCATACTTTGCTGAATAGTGGGTTGAAAACTGAGAACTGAGTTGGAATTTGACAAGAGTCTGTTCATTTCTCTTTAAACCTGCAATTTTAGGAACCCAGTTTGGATGCAAAAGCTATTACATTTACAGGCAAATACAGCAAGGTCCTGCTTTTGAATATTTTTGCAAGAGCAGTGGGGAGGGACTGAATCCAAAGGAAATCAAGTGGGTTGCCCATGGTCAAGCCTTACAGCAGTAGATGATGATAGGGCTTTCATTTGGGAACTCATTTTGTTTTGTTATTTTCATTGCAATTATCTATGTTCAGATAGGGTTCCAACAAGTCTCATTGACAGCCAAGTTGTTAATGGACGGTATAGCGACGCAAATTTGCTGACCGCGATCACATTTCCAGGCAAATGTATCAAGTGACCACCATGGTGCCACATGCACAGGGGCACATTTAAACTTCTTAGAGGGCATTGACACCCACAACCCCCAGACTTATATATAAATCAACTGGGGGGTTTTCCGTACAGCACTTCCACAACCCTTTCAACACTGCAGATGTAGAAGAGGTTAATGTCGCTGTGTTGGTTTCACAGTATTGATTTCACTGAAACAACAGTATACCATTCATGCAGACATTAGGGTTGAAGAATGCAAAGTGCACAAAGGAGGGAAATGAAAAAAGAATAAGGTTCTGAGTCTCCGAAGTTTTACTGAATCAATGGTGGTGGGTTTTTTGGGGTTGTCAACCCTAATGCCCATCCCCTGCCCTAAGAAAGCAAGGTTAGGCATGTTCTTTTTCCTCCCCACCAGATCTGCTAGGCCCTGCATGAAGAAAGCTATGAGTGAGTTTTGTTGGCAACATGTAGAGAGTCATACTTCTCTACTTCCAAAAAGTGCATCACTATGAGGCACTGCCTTGGAGCTGTGCCTTGTGCTTCAAACAGGATGCTATGGGCTGGGAGGAGATGTGAGCATTAGTGTTGACAACCTCAAAGAAAAAGCTATAACTGATTCACCAAGACTACTGAGGTCCAAAACTCTAACGTTTTTTCATTTCTCTACTTTGTGAGCTTTTTTCCAACCCATATGTTTTCATTAACAATTTTTTGCAATGCATTTCCCTCCTTTTTCTGAAAGTGAAATTATATCCTCATTTGCACATGTCCCTTTGGGACCTGCACAAAATCAAATAAATATAACCCTGGAGATAATCCTGACCCAGTGCATGGGCCCATCAAGCCTCAACATGCATGTCAACACTTTGGACAGGAAGGATCTCTGGCCCACCAAAAGATTTTATGTGTGTATGTGTGCCAGAACACTGCTCCATTCCTCCACAGGCATGGTCTGGTGCTTCGCTCTGCAGCACCTTTCCCCCACTTTTGTCCCATTAAACTGGCTCACTGAGCTTACACTCAATCTTTGATTGCTAGTACGGGAAGGCAATGTGTTCCCCATGAGCAACCAGATCTTCCTGCAAAAAACATTACTTCATAACTTTTCTTTTACACTGTCCCCAACATTTCAAGAGTCTTTATAACCCCTCCTTGTGAACATGACAAGTGTCATTTAATAACATACTTGACAAAATGTAATTTTGCACCACAAGTTTGTTCTCACATGTTGGCCAGGATTTGAAAAACAGCTTCTGCCAAATTCATGAGGTCATGAGAAAAAATGGCCGTGTTGAAAATTTTGGGTTCGATATTGAAAATTTCCAAAGTTGTTAGCATGTGTAGAAAAACAACAGCACAACTTCATAACTTTGTTCTTGTTTTAATATTTTGACCCCAAATTTTTAACATAGTGGGCCCCATATTCAAATGTCCCAGGCCGCATCATGCAAGTGCCTGTGCTGTGTGCAACTGAGATGCACCTGCACAAAATAATTGCATATTCAGATGATGCACCATAAGTTGTGATCGAGCATGTCTGGCTGAATATCCTGAATATGAGTGATCGCATACTAGGAGATGCATGGCTCAGCAGGTGACCTGAGACCTGTGTGTAGCAGAGAGAAATGTATGATGGGCAGCCATATGCGCAGCATGCAAAATTGCAATATTCAAATGGGATATGTAAATGGCTTCATTACACATTCAGAGCCCATTCCTCATGTGTGCAGCTCATTACTGGAATGTATTCAGGCCATTCACATAACCAAGGCATGTGCAGGTCCAGCTTTTTAGGGCTGCCCCACCACTCCACAAAAGTGAACAGGAGGTACTGCAGCTTAGGAGGCAGGTGTGATGGAATATTTGTGTGTGGGTAGGTGGGTGGACTGCATTGGCCTGAGTACAGTGCTATTATCCATAGCCATGTACAGGGTCTGACTAGGGTACAGGGGGCCCACCTGGACAATGGCCACAGGGGCCCATCTGGAAAACAACAGGAGAGGGCACAGGGTTGGTATACTACATGCATGTAATACGCCAGCTCCATATGCACCATACAGTCACCTGCAGTATCTCACACCCACTGTATGAGTGGAGCATGGTGATAACTGCAAGGAATGGCAGTATGCAGAAGGTGACAGGTACCTGACTGGGTGGGTCCCACCTGTGTTCACCTATGGTGAACCACCGTGGTTGTGTGCCACAGGTCAGTCCCTGGCCCATGACATGCTGCCCTAGTACCATCAGACTACTGGGCACCATTTCCTCAGAGGTCACCCTGGGGGCATGCCACCACTGGGTGGCACCCTGCATGCCTCAGGGGGCAGGTCATGCCTCCTGGTACATGTGTTGTAGTGTTGCCATCTGCTCTGCTGGTGTGCTAGGGGGGCATCCAACAGCACTGGCATGTGGCAGCTGGGTGTCTATGCCCTCAGTGAGGTGTGGGGGATGGCTCTGTAGGCGGTGCCCATGGTGTCCTGGCACCTGTGGTTTTGGGCACTTCTGTCCTGGTATGACTGCTGTTTGTGGGTGTCTGGAGCACATCCTAGTTCACCTCCAAGGGCTGTCTCAGGATGTCCAGTCTGCATTTCCACTGCCATCTTGTGGCTGGCTGGCCAATTCAGGCCATCCTTTTGTCTGCCTAAGTTTGCATGGCACAGTTCTGGGATGCACGACAGATGTGCCTCACATTTTGGCTGAATATACAGATGCATGGCACATTCATGTACATGACCCCTAATTTTGCACCACATACATTATTTCTGCACAATCTCACATTTGGAAATGTACGACACATCTCTCCCATTCGAATATTGTGCTTCTGCATGTTTTATGAGATGTGCCATGCATCTCCAGTTTCTGCGGTGCATCTTCTTTGAATATGTGTACCAGTCTTTCTATAACCGCAACTAATGAACTCAGTAGGTGAAAATGTTCAGATCCCTGCTGAAATTTCATTTCTCACCACAAGTAAGAAAACATGTTTTGGTCAGGATGTGAAAAATGACAGCTGTAATGTTCATGAGGTGGTGTGTAAAAATGGCTATGTTTTAAAATTCGAGGTCAAATTATTGAAAATTACCAAAGCATAGAAAAATGTCAACATACTTTCATAACTTGGTTCTTTTTACATATTTTTTCAACATGGCCTTTTTGGTACCCAACCTCATTAACAAGGGCAGTGACATTATGTAAATCTAGCATGAAAGGTGATTTTGAACTGCAACCACAAAATGACAGTCAGGGCCAGAGTTGCATAATTTCACCACCACTGTTGGTGAAGTGAGATCCAAAAAGTACATGTTGAAAATCTGGGCAAAATAATATGTAAAAATCACCAATTTATAAAGAAATGTTGAAAAACATTTAAATACATTACACAACACTTACCTGTTTTCCTGAGTTCCCAGTCTGGCATTGAAGACTGAAGACATATGTCCAGTCCAGAGAGGATTACACTGTTGGACCATAGCTGGGTAAAAATGGGTCATGGGTGTATGGGGTAGTGGGTGCTGAATAAGGGAGGTCAGAGTGGGGAGGTGGGGTAGGTGACAGACAATGGGGGATAAAGAAAAAAAAGATATCACAAGATGGTTTTCTTTCTTTCAGGCACACTACTTCTGACTAGGGATTGGACACCCCAGTGTCAGCAAGATACTGGGGGGCACCAGCAGTGGGCACCTCAGCGTCCCAGACTACATGGGTCTAGGGAGGGAGGATGAGTACACTGACACCAAGAATAGAGCATCCTAGTGCTGGCAACTTGAAAATTATGGGGTTTGAGGGGGGAGGACCTTATGGAGGAAGAAAGCACTAGTATGGGAATGGGCACCCTGGTGTTCAGTTCAAATAAAATAAAAAGCTATTCATGTTGCTAACAGCCAACACAGTACTAGAAAAAAACACACAGACACATGGTCCCGGTACTGGGGACGTCAACTTGTAGGATTTCAACCCAGTACCCTGTGCTGCTACAGATTGTACAGACTGCACAGATCCACGCTCTACAGAGACTGTTGGTCACAGCACTGTTTCCTGCTCTAATGGCATCCTTCCCTGCTTTAAAAGCATCCCAATTTTGATTGCATACTGTTAAATTGCAAACCATAGCTCTAAAGAAAGAGTTGGCTTTGCAAGCTACTGAGACGAAAACTGATCTTAAAGAGTTAATAGCTGCAGCAAATCATCAAGGTTTTGCGGTCATCCTCTGAGAAACTGGAGCTGTCAGGACAGAGAAGGTATTCCTTGATACAGGTTGAGGTAAGTGTATGTATCTTATCCTGACAATCATTGTCAAGGGATGACATATTGTGTACCTTGTCTTACAGCTTTTTTTTCTCGTCTGTCTATACCTTATTTCTGTCATATTTCTTTACTTTCCAAACTGAACCTGTTCTGTTCCCACATAGATGCCTGAAAAATCTGATCTGCTTTGATTACACACACACACACACACACACACACACACACACACACACACACTAAACAATGTACTGTAGAGGACATTGAATTCACATTCCGTTTTATTCACGCTAACAGTTGTCAAAACACTTTCACGGCTCCAAGAATTAGCACATGCACCTTGGCACAGCATCTGCCTAATTTACATCTAGCCTCCTCTTAAAAAGTGAACAGGAGTCTGCAGCTTGCTAATACTCTTATTACTTACTTACTGGCTGCGTTCTTACTTTATTTGCAATGTCTCTGCTGCCCTGGTTAAAGGTTAAGCATGGGAATGCAGAAAGTTCAGCGAAGCAGAGTTACCTGCTTGATGTCACCGAAATTGACCCTGACAGTTTAGCGCAGACATCTGGTGTTGCTACCCCAGTTGCTTCAGCGGTAGCCCAGGAACTGTCATGTGCCACCCCCCACCTGCAAAGAAAAGACATCCAGAGACTTACCAGCAGTATACTCTGGAGATATGGTTCGAATATGGCAGGTATGCAGCTGATAATGTGTGATGGCCGCTGTGCATCTCTATAAATCAAAACCTAAAAACAACATTAATGAGAGCACAATTAGGAAGTTCAAAAAGGTACTATCTGGACCTTCTGAAAACAACATCAAACCTAGCATACCTTCCTGCTGAGTTGCCAAAAAGCCCAGAGGTAGACCGATGCTGCTAATGACTGATGTCACTGAGCAGTTACAGAAAATTGTTTGTACTCTGCACTCAGAGGGTGCAGTTGTAAATGCACCAGTGGTTCTAGCCATCACCACAGAATCATTAAAACAAGTTCCCCTCAACTGTTGAAAAAGAATGGTGGAACAATTGAATTGATGAGGAAATGGGCATGGAAGTTTCTAAATTGGGGTACAGTAAGAGAAAAGGCACCAAAACTGCTAGAAAACCCCCATCAGATTTCCACAACCTTAAGTCTTCCTTTTTAAGCAGAATTGCTAAATGTGTGGCAGAGGCGCTCATCTCCCCAGAGCTTGTGATAAACATAGATGAAACTGGTGTTAACATGGTACAAGTGTCTGAGTGCACCATGGCGGCCACTGGTTCTCATCAAGTTTGCGTAGCTGGGCTAGGGGACAAGCGGCAGATATCATTGTTGCTGGGTTGCACACTATCAGGACATCTTCTCCGCTCTCAGGTGATGTACATCATCTTCTCCACCCTCAGGTGAAGTGAAAACACATGCATGCTACCCTTCCCATAAATTAACATAGAAACTTAGAAACATAGAATTTGACGGCAGATAAGGACCACTTGGTCCACCTAGTCTGTCCATTTCTCTACCTTATGGATAAGCTGCAGATCCTAGTTAACCAACAGTCTACTTCCTCCTACACCCCACTTGAATTGCCTTATGTCTGTCCCATGCATTCTTGAATTCCCCCACTGTTTTTGACTCTACGACCTCCTCAGGAAGGCTGTTTCATGTATCCACAACCCTCTCTGTGAAGAAATACTTCCTCACATTACCTCTGAGCCGTTCCCCCCTCTATCTTCAAATTATGCCTCCTTGTTTTTGCACATATCTTTTTCTGAAAAATGCCACCCTTTTGGACTTTGTTAATTCCCTTGAGGTATTTGAAAGTTTCTATCATGTCCCCCCTCTCCCTCCTTTCCTCAATGCTATACATCTTTAGTTCCTTTAGTCTTTCTTCATATGTCTTCTGATGCAAACCCTGCATCATTTTGGTAGCCCTCCTCTGGACAGCCTCCACCCTGTCTATGTCTTTGCGGAGATGGGGTCTCCAGAACTGTACACAGTACTCCAGATGTGATCTTACCAACTGTCTGTACAGAGGGCCAACAACTTACTGTTTTCTACTGGTGATGCCTTTCTCTATGCATCCCAGTATCCCCCCAGCCCTCCTTACTGCCTTCACACATTGCTGGCCCAACTTTAGGTCATCTGATATGACTACTCCCAGCTCCCCCCATTGTGTACTCTTCCCCTTGGTTTTTGTTTCCCAGGTGCATTACATTGCACTTTTTTGCATTGAATCTAAGCTGCCATACATTTGACCATTCCTCCAACCTTGCCAAATCCCTTTTCATCCTTTCCACCACACCTTGTGTATCAACCCTCTTGCAGATCTTTGTGTCATCTGCAAAGAGACATACTTTCCCTTCCACTCCCTCTGCAATGTCACTTATAAAGACATTAAAAAGGACCAGCCCCAGTACTGAACTCTGTGGTACCCCACTAGTAACCCTCCTTTCTTCACTGTGGACTCCATTTACTATTACCCACTGTGTTCTGTTGTCCAACCAGTGTTTTACCCAGGCTACCATCCTAGTGTTTATTAATCTTTTGTGCGGGACTGTGTCAAATGCCTTGCTAAAGTCTAGGTAGGCCATGTCCACAGCCCCTCCCTGGTCTACTGCTTTGGTCACCCAGTCAAAGAAATCAATTAGATTCGTCTGACATGACCTTCCCACTGTGAATCCATGCTGCCTTGGGTCCTGTGCCCCACTGGCCTCTAGGTACTCAACAATTCTTTCCTTCAGAAGTGATTCCATCATTTTCCCTACCACTGAGGTCAAACTGACAGGTCTGCAGTTTCCTGCCTCTGTCTTGCTCCCACTTTTGTGGTGAAGGGGAATCACATCCACCCTCCTCCAGTCCTCAGGTACCACCCCAGGGATCTTGGAGTTATCATCTCTGATGACCTCAAGGTAGGGAAACAGTGTGACAAGGCAGCAGGTAAAGCAAATAGCATGCTGGGATGCATAGGCAGGGGGCATCACCAGCAGGAAAAGGGAGGTCATGATTCCACTATAGAAGACACTAGTGAGGCCCCACCTGGAGTACAGTGTACAGTTCTGGAGACCTTACCTACGTAAGGACATAGACAAGGTAGAGAAGGCTCAGAGGAGGGCAACAAAGATGGTACATGGATTGCATCACAAGTCCTATGAGGACAGGTTGAAGGAATTGAATATGTAGTCCCTGGAGGAGAGGAGGAAGAGACGGGGAAATGATGGAGACATACAAATATCTTACAGGGAGGAACAGGGTGCAAGAATACACAATTTTTAAGTGAAAAAGACGTTCCAGGACTAGAGGGCATGGGATGAAGTTGGAGGGAGGACGATTCAGAGGAAATGTGAGGAAGAATTGCTTCACAGAACGGGTGGTAGACAAGTGTAACACCCTGCCTGAGGAAGTGGTGGGGGCTGAAACAATCACGGGATTTAAGAAAGGCCTGACTGCAATTTAAAATGTTAATGACATTTGTGTCTTTGTGAACTTGAGGATATCATGATGCACTATGCCCACCATGGCCATTGTGCCATTACAAATGTGTTTGCTTTTCATGCTATTATGTTTTTTCACCTATAGTTGTAGCTCATCAAATATAAGCTCAGGAACCTGAGCCACATCTAGGAATGTTCCACTCAAGTTCAAGTTCAAGTTCAAGTTTATTGCAGGAAAACTCCATTGAGCAAGCTCATTCACAAGGAGGTCCTGTGACATAAACACTTAAAGTACAAACACAGATAGGTAATAACAGTATATACGTGAAATGCACGTTACATGATACAGGCTGGATATACATACAAGGGTACCACATAGGGTGACTGCAGGTGGTAAACATTGATATGAGACAGGGAAGCGACTTACAGGTTGCATACTGATAAGTGAAACATGATGACTGGTGTGTGCAATACATATACAGTATTTTGGCAGCTAGAACAAACAACAGTCTACAACTGATATGGGGGGGAGGAGTGATTTGATAGAGTAGCAGTGGAGTGTAAGCAAAGATAAAGTCAGGAGTAGAAGGGGAAGGGAAAGCAGTTAATATGACAAATCAATTATACCTTACCAGTGGATAAATATGGCACACATGGGGAAGGAAGAGACTTAATGACAGTTACAGGTGTCTTTTATTTTGGCTGAACTTAGCGATTTGTAGAAGTTTATTGAAACTGTACTAGTTAGTTTCAGTACGGTTTGTAATTGGTTCCAAATGGAGGGAAGGGAATATGCAATAGCACGTTTACCAAAGGAAGTCCGCGTCCTTGGTATGTCACATTGGAGAACTGAATTGCATTGAGGTACTTCGAATTGCACTGTATTGCTGAAAACTCTGCACCTTAGGAGCAATAAAAACACAATAAGGAGAGCCATGGTCCCAGATTGAGTGGTCTCGTGATTTGTATTAGTGTAATATTTTCTAGGAAAGTAATTTGCCCGCCTAGGTACTCACTTAAAACCTGGATGAGAAAATACAGCAGAAAGGGGAACAAGGAGAGCAGGAGCAGCTTAGTTAGTGGCCATCCACCCTTCAGACTCAAGTCCTCTTGTAGCAGCACCGGGAAAGAAGTAGAATGATAATACAGGCCATATTGCCCATGAATGAATATAGTGATTTATGTAGAAGACCAAGAATCCCTCTAGTGGCAGGTCTGTATAACCTGCTAGTGGAAAAAAAAAAAAGTAGTTAGACTAATCGGCACCAAGGCAGAGTGCTTGAATGGGGGCGCTGCAGGAACAGCAGTCAGACAGAAGAGGTGTAATCACTTTAAAACAGTAGTAGAAATTACAATCCGGCTAATACAGTTGAAAAACTCCTAGTAACACAGTTGAAATGTGCTTAGTTCTATCGAAAATCTAACAAAGTGCCAGGAGTCTTTAGTAGGGGAAAACTCCTGGCCAATCAGAGTGGGTTTGCTGGAAGCACCCATGTTCCAATTGGCTGCGCTGTCCTGTACCTTCCAAGGAGCTGTAGGCAGGTGTCCTGGTCTTGGTCAGTGGCTGGCTGGGTGCCGGCCGACCGTGGGTGAGCTGAAGCAGCCCTGTTCAGGGGCAAGCAGCTTCCAAGGAGCTGCAGGCGGGTGTCCTGGTCTTGGTTGGTGGCTGGCTGGGTGCCTTCCGACCGTGGGTGAGCTGAAGCAGCCCTGTTCAGGGGCAAGCAGCTTCCAAGGAGCTGCAGGTGGGTGTCCACTCAAGATGCCCCCTGCAAAATTTGGGTGTAACAGGTCTGGTGGGGAGTGTATTACAGGTTAGGTCTGTCAACCTGACATGGGGGGGGGGGTACACAACAACTTCAGAAACAAATTAGTTGTTTCTTTTTACAAGCTAATAATGTTCTAAAGCCTTGCAACAACAACCTGAATCTAAAGAGTTTCACCATGCCCTGCACCCAACAAATGATTGCTTATTTCCTTCAGGTTATGTGCCATCACCAAACCCATACAAAAGGTCCAACATTACTGCCCCACCCACATTCATTACCACAAGGAAAAACATGCACACCTGAACACCATCGTGGTGACACCTGATCAATCTTCACTACACATTAAGAAGCAGACTGATAGCAATGGAAAACAAATCCACATGGCTCTTCTAGCCACAGGCACCTTCCAAGGTTGGCCCAGTACCAGAATTTTACCTAGTGGTAACCTGTGTATGCACCAAGCCAACAAACACCACACAGGTTTATACAATCACACACTGCATTTATAAACCCACAGTTTTGTGCTCAACTTCCAAATGATACTACTACACAGTATTGTGCACTTCATTTCATTGCTATCACTGCTGTGTTTCCAACTGTTGTTCCCCCAATAGTGGAATGCAGCAACATGGACCAACTAGTGGTCTGATTGGATCATCACTCCCAGGTACCCTTTACATCTACCCAACTACAACATGGCAGGATTCACACTGTGCTTCTGTACCAACATTTCTAAGTTTCATAGTGCCATGTTGCTAGACCTCATTGAAGCACACCAGTCACATACTGTAGATCCAGTAGCAGGGCCCCACACCACTGAATACATAGGAGTATTTTGTCCAGAACACACAAGAAAGGCCCCCAGAGGGACCCCTTTTTCAAACTTCACTAGCACAACAGGTGCTGTCAACAGATTTATTCTATAATGGAATGTCCATTTCAAAACCAGGTAGATGTGACTGCAATCAAGAGCCAAACTTTGAAGTTCCAGACAGCTACACATAGCCTGGGAAACTATGTTTTAATTACTGTCACAACATCTTCTGAGACCTGGAAGTAGTCTGTATTCACAGATGACCAAATGGTGTTCCCTTTCCTACTGGGCTTCAGCCTGCATCTTTGAGTTCATGGTCAATGCCATCATTTTTTCTTTTACGATTGCCAGGAGCTTGGGTTATGTCATACCACACATTACTCAAAGACATTGTTAATAACCTTTTTTCCATACAAATTCATTATGTGTGTGTTATAATCTGTGTTTGTAACAGTGTGTTTACAAGTTTACAGGTTTTAACACAGTGGCATGTGTAAGATCTTCAAGCAACTCATTCAACTTTTCTTCACTGCTGGTGTTTTCCAATCCTGGCTGGCACCTCATACAAACTGATTGTTCTGTTATGGACTGTCACTTGTTCTATTATGGACTGTTAATCATTGTGCAGGGGTGTGATCAATTTCCACAACACAAACAGTATGCCACTGCATGTGGCTATTCCACTGAAGGACTCAACGCACAACTCTGTAAATCCAGCCATCCAGCAGCCACCAACATGAACATTAACTTTCTTTCCATGCTGGTGTTTCATCTTTAACTTAACAGCTGCATAGCCCCATGTGCCATGTGGGGTCACAACCTTTCTGCAGATGACATTTTGTCTGTAAATATGCCAATCTGTGGTTACTCATATGAAATTTATGGACTGGTCATATACATTTCATAATGGCTTATCTGTCAAGAGTCATTATCAACAAAATTCAATCAAGCAAAATGTACATCGTCGTCACATGCCTTATCCACTCTCAAAGTGGAATCTTCATCAACATTGGACATTGGTGTATCATTTTATGTCAAACAATGCATTCAATACTGTTCTCACCAATCATGTTATGTGGTTACTCTCATCAATACCCTTTGATGTTGATATACCTAGTTTCGGTTTTGTGATTTAAGAACAAACCAATCCATTCTTGGTCAATCTATAATTACCCCGTACCAACTCCAGAATAGGATTCCTTTCATGGTTACCTTGACTAACTGTATGCTATAAACCAGTTTAACAAGGTTTTTCATAAGATAAATCATGCTGTGTCGTGATTTACTATAAACTGTTTTCTACGGTAAAACCTAACTTTTGCTTTGTCACATATGAAAGCACTTTTATTTACCATACTGTTTTTATCTCCTTTCCTATCCCAAAACCTGATTATGGTGACTTTATCACTGCACTCTCCAATACCTAGCTACAATTAACTTTTAAAGATTTTGTTATTATACAACTGGTTTTGATTATTCTTTTGATACTAACTCGTTGCAGCCTATGGTTCACTTTAAAACAACACCATGAACAACTCAAATTCCTTTACAAGGCTCATGCATCGGGTCTTTAAACAATGAATCTTTCTCCCATGACTTTCCCAATAGTGGTGTTGCCTTTTCAGTAAGGCAATGGGGAGGATGTTTCACTTATCCCCCACACCCATATTGGCAACCCACTGTGCACCACACTGATAATATCTATTATCTTATACTGTATACATAATCAGTACTAACCTATTTGGCACAGGTACTTACCATACAAGTGTAAGTCACCAGGAACATAACAATAATTATTACCAATATCATCATTGTTAGTAATGCATAATAAGTATTGTACCAAAAATACACTTATGTACTCTATTTATTTTTCTGAGAATTCTTTGTATAGCCAACACTGCCATCATGCAGTTTTATGTAACACCACACTTATTCTCTGTTTTATGTAGAGTTCTTTGTTCTCATTTTAGCTGAGTTTACACATTTTGTATATTTTTAGATAACACTGTGGAGCCACCTAACTTTTGGCCATTAGGGCCTGTTTTCTGTATCTAACATATGCAAGTAGGAGTTGTTGTCATGGTTATTATCTAAGTATATAAATCCATGTCCACCATTTTCCCACTGAGATCGTCTTCATACCTTGGGGTACTGAGAAACTCTCAGCTCCCAGTGACTATTGGTAGGACCTGTTTTTAGGGCAATTGTCTGAATGTGTAATAAACAAGTTTATTACTGCACATGCCACCTTTCTGTTGTTTCTTTTGCTGGTTTACTACCACTAAGAACATGAGAAGGGCTGAGACCCCTGTCAGTACCCAGGATGGATTCCTGGAACCTAAACAAGGGAGTGCAAATCCAGTTAGATATTTTTCTCAAACCTTTCAGGGCTCCAACAGCTAGCCAACTCACAGCAATGTCCAGACCTGCAATTAGTGATTACCCCAGGGGCTTCTTAGGGTAACACTGGTACCAGTGGAGGTGGGCAGCCAGGTGTTAGACAGGCCTTCATGCCCTTACGTTGTTGCTTATCATTCTGCTACTAACTTTATTTTTCATTCCACAGCTATTCTTCTTCAAGGTATCCCCTATCCTAACCCTTACCCTCAAATAAAGCTGTGAGTTAACTTGTTGAAATTGCTGTTTCAGGAGAGGTTCATTGCATTTTGTCTTTTGACTGTATTATGGTACCTGGCTGGAAAAGGTGGTTGGGGATCCAGTGTGCAGAGTGGCTGGTCGGGGAGGTGGGTAGGTGCAGTATCCCAGGGGTCTGTACCGACCAGTCACCTGACTGACTTACAACTTACTCTGGGTGGAGGCACCATGCTATTATTTATAACTTTGGGAAAGAACCCCCAATTGCCACTGTAGCAGGACCCATGCACCTTAACCTGTACATAGGGCAACAGGCAGGGGTAGTAGCTCATTGGCAGACAGCACCTGGGCTACATATTTGGAGTCACTGCAGGGATCTCCTATCACCAGTCATGTCTGCCACAGAAAACCTGAATGGCGGGACCCCTGTAGGGTCCCTGGGCCCCAAGTCCATTCCACCCCATCCCATCCCAGGTTTAGGCCTATGGAAGAGGACAAAGTGAGATTGGTGGACTGCAGTGGGGGCTTGAAAATGGATCCCCAGAAGTCCTTTATCTTGATGGGGGTACCCCAAGAGATGGATGAAAAAAACATAGAGAAGTGTGTTTCCACCATATCAAGACTGTGTAAAGTGAAGGTACAAGGGAAAATGCTTGATTCTACCAAGGGTACACTGACTATGCTGTTAGAGAGTACTAATGCTATAGAAGTTGCCTGGATACCTGAGGTTGTGGTGGTGGAGGGATTGTCTGAGGGTCTGCCTATTATAACCTCTTTTAGTATAACCTCCCCGGGGAAGGGGGACAGAGATCTGGATTAATTCCAAGGCCCCCTAAGACTAAGAAACATCAGCCTAGCCATATGCCATTGGCATTTGAATCATACAATAAACTGAGAATGTTTTTGTGGGTCAAACCCACAGAAAATGGTGAAGATCATCTGGAGGCCTGGATGGACTGTGCCACCCCTTTAGTCCAGGATTGGCACTGTTCTGAGGTTGAGAAGTGGAAGTGCTTAGTAGAGAGTCTCCTTGGTCCTACCTTAGAGATCATCCACTCCCTGTGCTCCACAGATGCTGAAGTCCTAGCCCAAGTATACCAGACCATGTTGGAAAGTGTTGGAAACCCAGAGTCTTGCGAGGAACTCATGTAAATTCAAAACCACTCATCAGTGGGAAGGGGAACCTTTTTATGTTTTCTTGACATGGATGGAGAGGGTCATATAGAGGGCATTCAGGAAAGGGGAAGTGGCAGCCCAAGATCTGAACTGAGTGAGGTTAGAGCATGTGGTAAAGGCTGCTTGTCACTCCACTCTGCTGGTGTTACAAATTCATTTAGCTTATAGGAAAAGCAACCCCACTCCATAGTGGGCCTTAGTGAGAGAGGTCAGAGAGACAGAGGAAGAGCAAAGGCAATGGGGAGAACTGAGGGTCTCAGTGGCCACTTTTCAGATAGTACAAGAGGTGCCTTCTTGTGAGATGCAAGGACTG
The DNA here is from genome assembly GCA_016271365.2 of Neoceratodus forsteri. Lineage (NCBI taxonomy): Eukaryota > Metazoa > Chordata > Ceratodontiformes > Ceratodontidae > Neoceratodus > Neoceratodus forsteri. The sequence continues at coordinate 1,054,959,921 of CM057459.1, forward strand.
AGGGCCCTACTGAAGTTGTATAGGGACATAGTTACCTTGGCTAATTTGGTAGTGAATTAGGGGTCAGACAATCCTCCAGAGGTGAGTGGGGCAGTCCCTAAGGTAGGCCCAATGAAATTTGGTGTTGGGTCCCCTATGCAGTTGCCCTTTCCCAAGGCTAGGCACAAGGCTTAAATGGCTGAGTTAGCCTGGAGAGTAGCTGAACTAGAGAGGGAAGGGGTGATGGTTATTGCCCAGAGCAGGGAATCAGTTGTAGAATGGAGCCCCCATAGCACAAAGTGCCCTGGTGTGAGTGTCAGATACCCATCCTGCAGCCCCAGACAGGCCACAGCCTTGGGGCCTCATTATATGTCATCAGTGTGGGGGCAAGGGCCATATAAGGAAGAGGTGTAGGGTACCACAGAGCCATACCCCCATTAGAGATAGGCCACCCATGAACTCAACCCAGACTCAGGGAAACTATGGAGGGGCCTGGTAAAGGAGTGCACTGGGACCCCTGACAGGTCCAACTCCATGGCCCACGTAAGATCCTCAGCTGCCAGAATCACCACTTCAGCTCAAGTTGACATACAGAAGCTAGTGGGACCGTCGACTGAGACCACCCTTACCATCAATGGAATTTCCACCTTAGCTGTTCTTAACAGTGTTTCCCAAGTCACCATTGTTTTTAAATCCTGGTACTACTGGCACTTGTCAGATGTTGAATTGCAACCACTTGAGGGGCTGCACATTTGGGGACTCAATGAAAGTCATATCTCTAATTCTACTATATCAAGGTGTGCATGGCCTTTTCAACAAAAGTGGCTGGTGTAGTGGAAGCCATAAAAATCCTGGCTTTAATCTGCCCTGAGTCTATAATCTACAGTATGACTGAGTGTCTGTGCTAGTGGGCATGAATGCCCGTATGTTTGGATGCCTGTCCCAACTGTGCCAGTCTCAAGAGGCCAAAAGGGACAGTGAAGAGTAGGCACTTCATCCCCTGGTTAGAGATGCTTACAGAAGGAAGGGAAAGCCCCCCACCGAGGAACTTGATGACCCTGTAGGGATAGAGTGTAGAAGAGATGGGAGTGAAATTGTGCTGCCACCAAACATGGAGTGCAACATTGCTGAAACAGTGAGGCTGAAGAAAGATGTGAAAAATCAGTTGTTGATGTTGGATGTCCTGGAGAAACATGGGTTACCCATGGGACTGTTGGTGAAGTCCACTGTTCTGCCAGCCAGAGCACATGTTTATGTCTGAAGGGTTGTTGTACAGGTGAAGAATGTCACAGACCGGGAAGTGGTGGTGAGGAGAGATCGAACCTTGGCAAGAATATATTGTGCCAATACAGCAGTGCAACTTGCTGCAATGAAAGGGGGCACCCCCATGAGGATTGATCCTGGATTATTCATCTTGAGTGACTCCCCCATCCAGAGGAATGGAAAGAGAGAATGTGATAGAAATTGGTCACCCTGACGAAGGTGTTCTATCTACATGAATGGATGTGGGGTGTGTGAGTGGAGAACAGCATCCCATACCTCTCACTGATGAGAGGCCTTTCTGGGAGATATCTAGGTGGCTTGCCTTGGCTGACATCAATGACGTCTGACTCCACCTTCAGGAGATGATGGCTGCCAGGATTATTCAGGAATCAAGGAGCCCATATGCATCCCCTATTGTTGTAGTGACGAAAAAGAGTGGGGCCATAGAAAAAGTGTGTTGATTATCGCACACTAAACAAACGGTCTCTGACAGAACAGTATACCATGCCAAGAATACAGGATGCTCTGGATTGTTTAAATAGTAGCCAGTGATTCTTGGTCCAGGATCCATGGAGCACTATTATCAGATCCTGATGGGTCTCAGGACCAGAAGAAGACATCTTTTCTATGTCCCTTTAGATTCTACACTTTCTTTAGGATGCCACAGGGGATTTCAGGTGTTCTGGCCAGCTTTCAGCCCCTAATCGAGACAGCCATGGGAGATATGAACTTACTGGTGTGTTTGGTCTACCTATATGACATTATTGTGTTCACGAAGACCCTGGAGGAACACGAGGCCCAGTTGCTCAAGATGTTGGATTGTCTGAAGGAGTTTGGACTGAAACTGTCAACTGATAAATGTCAATTCTGTCAGGCTTCAGTTAACAACATTGGGCACATACTTTTGGCGAAAAGTATACAGAACAACCCCATAAGACTGAAGCCCTCACTACTTGGACTAAACTGCAAACTTTGAAAGAGCTCCAGCATCTGCTCAGATTCTGCCGATACTATCAAAGATTTAAGAAGGACTACACAAGGGTAGTTTGGCCCCTATTGAATCTGCCACAGGGTATGGCCCACCAACAAAAGCAAGAAAGCCACCTCACCTAGGGCCAAAGCTAATTCAACCAGCTACTTCGACCATTAGAAACTTTTGGCTCCTGGTGGAATGAAGAGTGTGACTGGGCTTTTGAAGAGATCATTTATTGCTTAACGCATGCCCCAGTAACTGCGTATGTAGATCTGCAGAAACCCTACGTTCTTTACACCAATGCCAGTTTCAGTGGCCTGGGAGCAGTATTATATCAAGAATAACTGGAGTGGTTGTGCCCAGTAGCTCTTGCAAGCTGGAGTCTAAACCCATTGGAGCAGAGGTATCCAGTCCACAAACTGTAGTTTCTGGCATTAAAGTGGGCTATGGAGAACCAGTTCCATGACTACCTTTTTGGGGCCAAAATCACAGTGTAGATGGACAGCAATCCTCTTACCTATGTGCAGACCACTGATAAATTTGAAGTGGCTGGTCATAGGTGGTTGTCAGCTTTGTCCACATTGGATTACTGCATGAAGTATCATCCTGGTCTAAATCATGTGGATGCCGACGACCTGTCAAGATGTCCCCCGGCCTACACCACCAAACAATTCAGCTGAGTGAAAATTTCAGAGAAGGCAGTGAAGGACATGTGTAAGAAGCATGAAGGTGAAGAGACATTCCCCACTGAGGACACCCCCTCCCCACCTAGTGGAATGCTTGGTGGCCTCAGGAAGTTGTCTCCCAAGTGCCTGTTGCTGGCTGACCATAAATGATCACCCAGGACTTAAAATGAGAACAGAGAGCCAGTCCTGTCATGGGGGATTTAATTTGAATGCTTCAACAAAAGGTCGACCAAACTCAAGTGTACACCATATATCCCATTGCCAGTCTTCCGCTATGTGAATGGCCCAAGCTGTAATTAAAGAAGGGATTGCTCTACCAGGAGATGCAAGACCAGCAGGGGGGCAGCCCATGAGCAGTTTGTGTTACCAGAGTGGCTATTAAGACTGTGTTGAAGGCCTTGCACAATGATATGGGGTATCTGGGTGCTGAACACACCCAGGTTTTACTGGCCCAAGATGGGATTGTATGTGGAATCACATTGTAAAAGCTGCAGATATATACAACAGACAATACTTCCCCCAAAAAAGGTAGCCCATTAGTCAACATCCAAACCAGTGGCTCCATGGAATTGGTGTGCATTGATTTCCTCATACTAGAACCAGACTCATGTAACACCTCAAACACACTGGTAGTCACTGATCACTTTATGAGATATGCCCAAGCTTACCCCACCAAGGATCAGTGAGCTTCCACAGTGGCCAAAATAGTGTTGGAGAAATACTTTGTGTACTACGGAGCACCCCAGAGGAGCCTTTCAGACCAGTGCCGTGACTTCGAAAGTCACCTTATAAAGGAACTCTTGTCATTTTGGGTCATCAGAAAGTCCCAGATCACACTGTATCATCCCCAAGGTGACTCCCAGCCTGAGAGATTCAATCAGGCTCTGTTAAACATGCTGGGCACCTTGGATCCCAGAAACAAGTGCACTTGGAGTCAACGGGGAAGCACCCTGTTCCTCGCCTACAAATGCACTCAAAATGATGTTATGAGGTTCTGTCCATACCAGCTCATGTTCTGGAGGGAAGCCCATTTGCCTGTGGAGCATTGCTTTGGGGTTTCCACCAATGGCCTTGGAGTAGGAGACTATTTGCAGCATGTGAGGAAATTAAAACAGCAACTCGATGATGCCTATCATCTTGATTCAGAAATAGCCACCAAGAGGAACCAAGCTAATTAAGATCATTACAATAAGGAGGTGCAAGTTCAGGATCTGTAGACAAGTGATAGAATATTGTTACGACATCTGGGCATACTGGGAAAACACAAGATTGCCAACAGATGTGGAAGCACACCGTACAGTAGTAGTCACAGACATTGCCAGCTATTTCCCAAAATTTCTGTAATATTTCTAGAGAAATCTCCTGCTTTCTGCATTTCTACAGTAAGGGCAGCAGAAAGAAACTCTTTAGAAATTCCACAAAATATCTGGAAATAGCTTGCAATGTCTATGGGTACTACTGTATGTCATCCTGGAAAAGTTGGAAGGCCTGAGGGAGAGACTTGAGGGCACAAAGTCATCCTTCACCTCCTACTTCTTGAGCTGCTGCATGCTGGAGATGGAGGCTTGAAGACAGTCATGCCATAGGGGCTGAGCCTGCCCATGGTGAGGAGGTATTGGAGGAGAAGAGTACAGATGATGAAACTGAGGGGGAAATTATAGTATCTCCTGGAGTTTCTATCCTACCCCAGAGTTAGCCAGGTTGTTTCAGGGACCACCCCTGATTTTGGTAGACAAGGCTGTATCCAGGGAACAGGGTGGGGATGGGCAGGATGCTCCAGCTATGCCTCTCAGAGGGATCACACTGGACTCAAACACTAGTCCAGCTGAGTACTTTTAGTGGTATCAGAGAAGTTCCCCTGAAGATATGCATTTTGGAAGACCCATATCGGAACTAAATACTGGTCCAACTGAATCCTCTGAATGGCCCCAAGATAGCCATAAGGAACTGGAAGGGGAGGAGGAAGAAGAGCTGTGACACCCTGCCCCAATAGATACTGAGGGTACTGGTCAGTCAGGAAGACAGGGAACCTGCCACCAAACAGGAGACCTCTGGTAGCAATGAGATTCATGAAACCCAAGGAGGGTCAGGCAGGATGGTTAGACCGATACTGAAGTTAACTTATGATGTCGCAGCGGTCCCATCAGATTTACCCTTAGTCATAGTACACAAGGGAGTATACATTACTCTTAGGTCTCTACAGAAAGTAGTTGCATGCCCTGTTAGTGCTAAACCCCCAAGGTCAGAAGGCAAGGTCACTAGGAGAAGGAAAGGGAGGTGAAATGGTACTTCAAGGTGCTAGGTAGGAAAGTGTACTATGTATGCCCAAGTCTATTGTGGGGTGAAACCTTAGACATATGGGTGCAACCATTTCAGATGGTCAATGACTAAGTCAAGAGTAAACATTAATGTACTGTATATAATGTTTCTCTGTTTGGCATGGTTATTGTATTATAGATAGGATTCAGGTGTATAGTTAGAAATGTTATTGTGTGTTGATGTTTAGTCTTGTTAGTACTTTACTCTTAGGCTTGTCGTGCGAGCCAAGCATTTAATGGGGGAGTGTAACCCCCCCTCCGGGGGCTTACCTGAGTTCCATGGGCTCCATGACTCTGTTTTTGCCTGAAATGGGCTTTGGGGGGTCCATCCAATGGTACAGCGACCTCCGTGTGTATGTTGGAGAGGTTTGCTGGCCCATGCATGTGCAGCAAAGTGTGGCCTAGCTATTAAGTGGCTGTTTTTTTGGCCATTCCTGCTGCTGCCCAAATATTTCCTTGGTGATACTGACCCTCTTGTTTACCCATATGGGGGTCGGACACCTGGGGGAGGCTGGTGAGAAGTGGCCATGGAGTTTGGGGAAAGTGCTAGAAAGCACTGTAAAAACAAAAGGGGAATTTAAATATGCATGCTCCTCATGAATATTAATGAGTCCATTGCTGATCCAGGGGGTGGTTAAGAATGGAGCTAGCGACGGGAGACTGAGAGGGTTTATGTATATAGTTATACAGTCGTTTAATGGGGAACAAGTGTTTCTACCATATACTGGGAAAGTCTGTACAGGACTTTCATATGCTGGCTGCAAGGACACTTGGAAATCAGAACCCCTATGGGACTGCATGAGACTGAATGGGGGCTGACATGTTGTTAACACTTTGACCTCTGCCAGCAGCCAATCAACTGCTTATGCACCCAAAACTGGACCCGAGGGATTCTGGAAGAGGGAGTTTCATTAATTCAGGTCCCTAAATCATGCTCCAATGGACAATCAGGAAATATTGATCTGTATGGTTATTGATGAATGATAGACTCCACAGTCAGTCAGGAGCCTGGATTTTCTAGTGAAAACACAAGGACTTTTTGGGTTCCCTTCAGTATGTTAATGGGCTCTTCTTGAGTCAGGAGGATTCTGTATGAGAGGAATTGAACTTTCAGAGGCCTTGCTCAGGTCTCAGCTGAGGATTGTGCTGGGAAAGTAGGTTTAAAGAGGAAAGAGAGTGAGAGACTGGACTGAATTTTGAGTCTCTTCAGGTACTTAGAATTGTGCTGCCTTAATTGGAGAAAACAGCTGCTGCAGAGTCCCTGCACTGGTAAATTGTTCTGAGCTTATAGAACTGTGCTGCTTTGGTTTTGGAAGTGGAATAGTTGCTGCAGCAAACCTGTTTTGCAGATTGGGACTCTGGTAAAAATTCTTAGGAGGCAAAGTGTCTCTGGTGTAGGGTGCTAGCCAGGTGCTGTGACTTTGCTGTGGGATTGAACTGAGTGGCTGAGAGCTGTGTCCCAGATGAAGCTGAAAGGAATCTTTTATGGACAGCTAGAGCTGCAGCACTGAATTGAAAAGGGTGGTTGACTAGTTCTAGACTGCCCTTGTAGATTACTATAGTCTGAGTGCAATTGGGAATGATAGCACCCATCGGCATCCCGGTACGGCTGTTTAGTTGGAAGCACTGCCTAAATACAACCATCTCATGGATTCAGTGCAGGGATTGCATAGGGTTCCTACCATTTGGGGGTCCTCACCCAGAGCCAGGGAGGGAACTAGTTAACCCCTTCCAAGTGGGACCAATTGTCCCAGCAGGTCACCGGCATGTGCTGGGATGCTAGGGCTCCTACTACTCTTGTGGGGAGCCAGACTGTGGGGCCACTCCCAGGTCTTGGCCTTCTGGGGCTGGTGTGGACCTGTCATCAAGCTCTGTAATGGGACAGAAGTGGCTGAAGCTGACAAGTGGCTAGATCTTCAATCAAGGGGACCAGCTGCAAAACCTTCAAACAAGATCCAACCTGCCAAGGAAACCAACATCATCCTCATTGCTGCCCAATGCTGCACCTGTTGAGTGGAGCTCCACACTCCAGGATATCAGGAAATTACATCTTCTGAGGCTGCTAAGTCCTGCAAAACCATGAGTACCCAGGACTTGGTTCCTGGAACCTAAAAAAGGGAGTGTGAATCCAGTTAAATATTTTTCTCAAACTTTTCAGGGCCCCAACAGCCGGCCAACCGACAGCAACGTATAGGCTTGCAACTAGTCAGTACTTCAGTTACTTCTTAGGGTAACACAGGTACCAGTGGGGGTAGGAAGCCAGGGCATAGACTGACCATCAGGCCCTTATGTTTACATAGAAGTTGACTTTGACGGCAGATAAGGACCGCAAGGCCCATCCAGTCTGCCCATTTCTTTTTCTACCTTATAAATGTGCCATCGGCCTTTGCTCTGTCAGTGGCCTATCTATTCATAGTCATTTGTATTGCTCCCTTATGCCTATCCTATGCCTGTTTGAAGCCCTGCACTGTATTCATAGTACCACTTCCTGTGGTAAGCCATTCCAGCCATCCACCACCCTTTCTGTGAAAAGAATTTCCCACATTCCCCTTAATCGCCCTCCTCTAATCTCATGCTGTGTCCTCTTGTCCTGCTATTTTTCTTATATTTAAACATATTAGACTCTTTCACCTTGTTAATGCCCTTAAGGTGTTTGTGCCCTCGATCATATCCCTCTCCCTCCTTTGCTCAAGGGTATACATATTGAGCTCTGTTAATCTGTCCTCATATGTCTTCTGATGCAGTCCCTGCAACATTTTGGTTGCCCTTCTCTGGACTGCCTCAATTTGGTTAATGTCCTTGTGAAGGTGTGGCCTCCAGTACTGCACGCAGTACTCCAGATGGGGCCTAACCAGTGTCTTGTAAAGAGGGATTATTACCTCCTTCTTATGACTTGTGATACCCCTACTAATACACCCTAACACCCCCTAGCCTTACCTACTTCTTTAGAGGTCTGCTTGGATGATTTCAGGTCATCAGTGATGATGATGCCCAAGTCTCTTCTTCTTTGTGACTGCTAGCAACTCCCTCCCAGCCTATAGATGGCTTCAGGGTTTCTCTTCCTATGTGCATGATTTTGCACTTTTGCATTAAATCTCAGTTGCCACTCTTCTGACCATTTTGCTAGTTTATCCAGATCTCTTCTCATTCTGCCCACCCATCTGGATCATCTACTCTGTTGCAGATCTTGGTGTCATCTCTCAAACAGACAAGCCTTACCCTCTAGTCCATCTGCAAGATCACTAATGAAGATGTTGAAGAGAACTGTCTAGAACTGATCCCTGAGGTACCCACCTTGTGACTTGCTTCTTCTGACTGTATACCATTTTCACCACTCTCTGTTTTCTGCCCGCCAACCAGTTTGCCACCCAGTTGACCAACTCTGACCCATCCCGAGCCTACCCAGCTCATTTATCAATCTTCTATGTGGAACAGTGTCAAAAGCTTTGCTGAGTCAAGGTAGGTGACATCAACTGCCCCCCTTGGTCCACCCTCTGGTTACCCAGTCAAAGAAATCTATGAGATTAGTTTGACAGGACCTTCCTTTGTAAACCCAGCTGTCTTGGATCCTGTGCCCCTATGGATTCCAGGTGTTGCACTATCCTTTCCTTAAGGAGTGCCTCCATAATCTTGCCCACTACTGAGTGTAAGACTGGCTGGTCTGTAGTTCCTGCCTCTCCCTGCCTACCACTCTTGTGGAGCGGGATCACATGAGCCCTTCTCCAGTCTTCTGGGACCTCTCCTGTGCTCAGAGTCCTCACTAAACAGTTCTGCTAATGGCTGCTAGTTCCACTTTTAGCGCCTCTTAAGTACCCTGGGATGTATGCCATCAGGTCCCATTGCCTTATCCACCCTGAGCTTAGCAAGCTCTTGTAGGACCCTTTCTTTTGTGAAGGTAGTAGTGCTCACCTCCCTCCCCTGTGTCCATGATGCTGAGCTGTGACCCTGCCCTACCTTCTCTTCAGTAAATACTGAGCAAAAGTATCTATTTAGGATAGATGCCTTTACGGTCCTCCTCCTCATGCTCCCTTTTTCTCCATTAGCTTAGCAATACCCCTCTGAATTTCTCCTTTCACTAATGTATCTATAGAAAGTCTTGTCACCTTCTTTTTCTGTTCAAGTATAGTGTTTTCTCAGTTTGGGACTTTGTCTGCCTTACTGCCTTCCCTGCTTCCCCTTAGGGCAGTTTGGTATGCCTCCCTATCTTCATCCCGCTGTGTTCCCTTATATTTCCTGAAGGCCAGCCTTTTGGCTCTGACCTTTTCTGATACTGTATTTGAGAACCAAAGTGGTTTCCTTCTTCTTTTGCACTTCCTTTTCTGTCTAACACAATGGGATGTTGCTTCAAGTAGTGCATCCTTAATGCTTGCCCACTTTGCCTGTACCCCCTCACCTGTTTCTTTTTGCCAGGGCTAGCTTAACTCTGTTGGCCATCTTATCAAAGTCAGCTCCTCTGTAGTCCAATATTTTTGCCTTGGAATGGGATGATTTAGATGTAGTAGCCAAATTGAACCATACCATGTGATGGTCACTGGCCCCCAGGTGACCTTCTACCTGGAGATCTGTGATCCCTTCCTTGTTGTTCTGCTACTAACTTTCCTTTTCATTCCACATTCCACAGCTATTCCTCTTACGTAGAAACATAGAGGTTGGTGGCAGATAAGGACCACAAGGCCCATCCAGTCTGCCCATTTTTTCCTACCTTATGAATGTGCCACACACATTTACACTGTCAATGACCTATCTATCCATATTCGTCTGTATTGATCCCCTATGCCTATCCTATGCCTGTTTGAAGCCCTGCACTGTATTTATAGCCACCATTTCCTGAAGTAGGCCATTCCATGCATTCACCACTCTTTCTGTGAAAAAGAATTTCCTCACAATCCCCCTTAATCAGCCTCCCTCTATTCTCATGCTGTGTCCACTTGTCCTGCTATTTTTCTTATATTTAAACATGTTAGACTCTTTCACCTTGTTAATGCCCTTAAGGTGTTTGAATGTTTTGATCATATCACCTCTTTCCCTCCTTTGCTCAAGGGTATACATATTGAGCTCCGTTAATCTGTTCTCATATGTCTTCTGATGCAGTCCCTGCACCATTTTGGTTGCCCTTCTCTGGACTGCCTCAATTTGGTTAATGTCCTTGTGAAGGTGTGGCCTCCAGTACTGCACGCAGTGCTCCAGATGGGGCCTAATCAGTTTTTTGTAAAGAGAGATTATTACATCCCTCTTACGACTTGTGATACCCCTACTAATACACTCTAACATCCCCCAGCCTTACCTACTGCTTTAGAGGTCTGCTTGGATGATTTCAGTTCATCAGTGATGATGATACCCAAGTCTCTTTATTCCTTTGTGACTGCCAGCAACTCCCCTCCCAGCCTATAGGTGGCTTCAGGGTTTCTCTTCCCTATGTGCATGATTTTGCACTTCTTTGCATTAAATCCCAGTTGCCACTCTTCTGACCATTTTGCTAGTTTATCCAGATCTCTTCTCATTCTGCCCACCCCATCTGGATCATCTACTCTGTTGCAGATCTAGGTGTCATCTGCAAACAGACAAGCCTTACCCTCTAGTCCATCTGCAATGTCACTAATGAAGATATTGAAAAGGACTGGCCCCAGGACTGATCCCTGAGGTACCCCACTTATGACTTGCATCTCTTCTGACTGTATACCATTTACCACCACTCTCTGTTTTCTGTCTGTCAACCAGTTTGTCACCCAGTTGACCAACTTCTGACCCACTCCAAGCCTACCCAGCTTATTTATCAATCTTCTATGTGGAACAGTGTCAAAAGCTTTGCTGAAGTCAAGGTAGGTGACATCAACTGCTCCCCCTTGGTCCACCACTTGGGTTACCCAGTCAAAGAAATCTATGAAATTAGTTTGACAGGACTTTCCTTTTGTAAATCCATGCTGTCTTGGATCCTGTGCCCCTATGGATTCCAGGTGTTGCACTATCCTTTCGTTAAGGAGTGCCTCCATAATCTTGCCCACTACTGAGGTAAGACTGACTGGCCTATAGTTCCCTGCCTCCTCCCTGCTACCATTCTTGTGGAACGGGATCACAAGAGTCCTTCTTCAGTCTTCTGGGACCTCTTCTGTGCTCAGAGACTGACTAAACAGTTCTGCTAATGGCTCTGCTAGTTCCACCATTGGCTCCTTAAGTATCCCTATCTTCATCCCGCTGTGTTCCCTTATATTTCCTGAAGGCCAGCCTTTTAGCTCTGACCTTTTCTGCTTCTGTATTTGAGAACCAAAGTGGTTTCCTTCTTCTTTTGCACTTCCTTTTCTGTCTAACACAATGGGATGTTGCTTTAAGTATTGCATCCTTAATGCTTGCCCACTTTGCCTGTACCCCCTCACCTGTGTTTCTTTTTGCCAGGGCTAGCTTAATTGTTTTTTTTTTTTTTTTTTAATATAACATTCATTGAATTTTCTACAAAACAGTGGACAAGCTTATGATAACAGAACCATATACACATGTACAGTAACCAAATACTTGATCCCACCCCCTTCCCCCACAAAATATATCCCCCCCCTGCACAGATAGGAGGTTCATCAATCCGGAAATTCCAAGTATGTGAAAAAAGTCTAAATAGAATACAAAGTGTGTAATGGGGCCCAAATCCTCTTGTATTTAGAATTATTATCATTAAGCCTTGAAATGGTCCTCTCCACTCGGAGGTTGGCTAGCAACTCATTAAGCCATTCAGAATAGGAGACAGCGTCTGAACTTTTATAATATTTGAGTACCAATTTTTTAACTGACATAGAAATCAAAGCAATGTGATACTTTCGTTTCTTAACCTTTATCTGTGAATAATCCCCGAGCAAGCAAATCACCGTGGTAAATAGGTCAGCTCACCCAAGCAGGGGGTTGGTATTGCATTTAATGCTCTCCCATAGGGAGAATATCTTGGGGCATTCCCAGAAAATATGAAACAACGAGCCTTCCGCCTGCAAGTACCTCACACATTTATTAGAGTTTAGTACCCCCATTTGGCCAATTTCTATTAGAGATGGTAAAGATTATGCAGGATGTTAAACTGCATTAGCTTCAACCTATCTTGTGTGATAAACAATGAGAGTTTCCCATACTACCCACCAATCCCCGCTCCCAGTGTGGGAAAAAGCAGCCCAAAAATCTGTAGGTCCACATGGGTCAGGGAAGTGCCAGCTATATAGGGCATTATATAGTTTGGAAATTGCTTAAGGGGAGTGAGCTAAAGGACCTAAATCCAACTGAAAGGAGAGTTTGGAAACTAAAGGGAGACCACCTTCAAATTTCTTGATAAGGAGATGTCTAAGCTGCAAGACTTTAAAATACTCTGTCTTTTGCAATCTAAATTTTGACATGAAACCCTCCACAGATAACCAAGTTTCATCCTCTTTTAGGAATGAAGATAGCTTACCTTCCCCTAACTTGGGTATCCACGAAGGGGGTAACATCTTACCCTCTATTTTGAAAGTAGAGGAGTTCCAAATCGATTGTGATGCATCTGAGCAATGCTTGTATTTTAAAAATCCACACAGCTGTGAGTGAACTCTGAGAGATATTGCAATTGTGGTCTCTTTTAATCTATTCAGAAGGGAAGATGAGGTAAGGAACAGTAGAGTAGGAGGGGCTAACTTAGCAGCTCAGATCAGTTCTCGCTGTATTTGGAGCCAGACTGGGACATATGTGGAAGTCTCAGAATCCAACCACTTAAGGTATTTGGCAGCACTACAAGCCCAGTAATACAGACTAAGGAGTGATAATCGTAAGCCTCACTTATCATTAGATGCCGCTAGCTTATGATAAGCTAATCTCGGCCTCTTTTTAGGCCAGATAAAATCCGTTATTAAACTTTGAGCCCTGTTAAACCAATCCCTGGGTCCGAAAATATTAAGTAATTGAAGGGGGTATAGTAACCTCGGAAGAATATTCATCTTAATCAAACATATTCTCCCCCAAAAGGAAATGGGAAGGGTTGACCAGCGAGTTAAGTCCTGGGACACTGTCATTAATATCGTCCCCAAGCTTTTCTTAAAGGTAAGTTGTGCATTTCTGGTTAATTCGACACCCAGGTACCTCGATGAATCCCTGGACCACAACAAACCAAGTGCCGTGATATTATTCTTAAAATCTCTATGATTTAGGGGGAATACAGTAGACTTGCCGATGTTCAACTTATAATTCGATAATTTACTGAATTGCTCAATTATACCCAGCATAGCAGGAATAGAGGTCTCTGGATGGGATAACTGTAGGAGCAGGTCATCTGCATAAGCCGCCACTTTAAGCTCAAATCCCGAAATGGTAATCCCCTGAACCTCCAGACATAAGATTAGTCTACAAATTAACGGTTCCAGGTAAAGATTAAATAACAAGGGTGAAAGGGGACATCCCTGCCTTGTACCTGAATGTAAAGTAAAGACTACAGAATGCCCCATTTCCAGAAATCTAGCAGTGGGATTCTGGTAAAGAGCCTTCACCCAGTTCTGAAATTGTTGGGGAAAGCCGAGGGCCTTTAAGGTTTGAAGCAAAGAGTTCCAATTCACTCATCAAAAGCCTTCTCGTCGTCCAGGGAAACCAACGCCACCGGGAAGGGAGCATCCCTGGAGGCCGAGAAGACATGTGCGAGGGAACGAAGGTAGTCAGCAGATGACCTGCCCCTCATGAAACCCACCTGGTGTGGACCTATGAGGTCAGGGAGAACTAAGCCAAGCCTGTCCACCAAAATTTTAGTTAGAATTTTAATATCCTGATTCAATAATGATATAGGTCTATAGCTTTCTATACATTCTAAATGTTTGCCTGCTTTCGGCAATAGTACAATAAGTGCCTCAAAGAGAGTGGGGTCAACATGAACACCAGATAAGATGCTCTGAAAAAGGGAAAGAAGATGTGGAGCTACTAACTCTTTGAAACATTTATAAAAATTGGATGTAAAACCATCCATTCCTGGCGTTTTATCAGAAGGAAATCCTTGAATCACTTCCATGATTTCTTCAGTAGTAATCGGGGCTATCAACTTCCTACTCAGAGATTCTGAAAGATGGGAAAAGTGAATCTCAGTCAAGTAGGAAGAAAGCATGGAGTCCGAAGGGGGGTTGGGCATATCTCCATATAACTTTTTATAGTAGTTAGCAAACTCCGCAACAATCTCCTGAGGAGAACATTTCAGGGCCCCAGCCAAAACTGAATGAATATGGGGAATAAATCGGGCAGTTTCAAGTTGTTTAACCCTTTGAGCCAACAATCTCCCAGCTTTCTCCCCCTGGTCTATGTAGGAGGCTTTCGTGCGAAGGATCGCAAATTTGGCCTTTTCATTTAGTATATTTAAATAGGAGTCCCTCAGCTTAGCTAACTTTTGTTTAGTCTCATCTGACTGGGATGAATATGGGTTAGATTCCAGCAACCTGAATTGAGCAAGTAGAACCTTCAGTTTTTCCTCCTGCTTCCTCTTCCATGCAGAGGCCATCCCTATTAATATACCCCAAAGATATGCCTTAAAGGCGCACCATAGCACATCAGACCTAATCCCTTGGGTGCAATTTACCTCAAAAAATTGTGTAATATGTTCCTTAATACATTCCCTATTTTTGGAATCTTTAAGCAACTGTTCATTCACTTTCCATCTAGACTGACATTTAGGAAGGGAGGTTAAAGCCACCTTACATATCACCAGGGAATGATCCGAGGGGGGGGGCAGGATAAATGTCCGAGGCTATTACACCCGGCAATAATACTTGTGGCACCAGCAAGTAATCAATACGGGATGCCGAGTTGTGAACCGGGGATATAAAAGTATACTCCCTACTCTCAAGGTGAAGAACCCTCCACATATCACACAAGCCCAATGTGTCTGATAGATCATGCAATGCCCTTTGCGCCGGGGAAAGTGCATCTGAGCCTGAACTAGAACGGTCTTTTCCCCAATACATCACCAAATTCCAGTCGCCCCCTAAAACTATAATAGCGGGCAATAATGGGAGAATAGCATTGAGTAAACGTATAAAAAAGAGAGGATCATCCCTATTAGGGCCATAAATACTGCCAAACACAAATTCCATGGAGTACATAGTCCCCTTTACTAGTATGTACCTGCCTTGAGGGTCTCTGATTTCCTGCAGGACCTTAAATGGTATATTCCTATTAATAAGAATTAAGACCCCACAACTCTGAGAGGTACCCTGAGCAGAGAAAACCTGTCCAATTTGCAAGCGTCTTATCTGAATGGCTTCCGAGTCCAACAAGTGGGATTCTTGAATAAAAACAATATTAGTTTGCAAGATGTCCAAATGTTTCAAAATCTTATATTATTTCATTTTCTTGCAGGTCCCTTTGACATTCCAAGTCAAAAAAAAAAGATCATTGGCCATCCATCTTATCCAGTAAATAGAAACAGTACCAGACTTCAGGGAAAGCCAAAAAAGAGTCATACATTCTGTTCATTCCTGACTGTGCCCCACCCCAGCCCTTCGTCCCTCTCTCCACCCCCGTCCACTTATTTCCCCAAATCCCCAAAACATACCTAAAAAAATTGCCCCCCAACCCACCCTCCACTCTTCTTGTGCTACGCTTAGCAGCTCTCCGTAAAAATTGCCTTCCCCTCCTGCCCACCCACCTCTTGGATCTCTCCACTAAACCCCTATATAAGATTTATCAAAAAAACATGTTCCTGCCTACAAAAAGGATTTAATTCTAACAGTTTACTCTATCCCAAGAAAACTATCTCTTTTAGTCCCTTATGAAACTTACTACCCCATCTTTCCCAACTAGCATCCAACAGACTCCAGATTGGCTCGTAAGAGCCTGAGCACTGGGTAAACCATTACATTTTCCCCATATCACAGCTTAAGAGGGTGCTCCCTTAAAAATTCATCAGAATGAGGCAGGAGATATTACTCTGCCTGCCCCAGCAGCTCCTAGAGTCATGGAAGACCCCCGTCTGCCGAAACCATCAGCAAGTTAGGGCCTAGCCTTACAATCACGCTCCTTTAGAGAGAGAGATAACATAGGATAACGGACAAGAACAATCCCTTCCCCAATAAGTGGGCTGCTGGAACAAACATTAGCCCCTTTCCCCTTACCTTTCCATCAAAGGATGTTAGGGAACTCAAACCCTTCAGTTTGATGGTAATCGCCCCTCAGACTAGTACTATAATCTCTACCCAAAACATCCAACTGCCTTTCCACCTTTTGAGTACATTTAAACCCAGCTACTGTGATGGAAGAGAAGACACTAAACAAACGAGGAGAAAGAAAGAGAAAAAAAACAACACATCAAACCCCCCAACCCCCCAACCTTTGTAGACACCCCTTCAATATGACTAATGTACTTGCCCCTGTTCTTCATCCCACTACCCCCACACTTGGAACTGACACCCCAGTGCACTCTTATACACACCCATATCCAGGGGTGAACACTTTGATTTAAGCCAACATCTGATTCCAGGAGGGGGGAGAAAAGGTAGAAGTTCTAACCACCCAAGCATAGCCCTGCAGCATTAGTCCCTCGAGGAGAAGAGTTACACAAACGGAAGAGGAGAGGCTAGCCCCTCTAATAATAAGGTTGACAGGACCTCCGTTAATACCTCTCCTCCAACTGTTCCATGGAAATGGAGCACTGATCAGGCCAGCTTCCCGGCTTAATGATAGTTGCCTTCAAAAGTGACACTATACTCCCCTCGTGTGGCCATCCACCAGAATTACCCTTTCTCTTGTACACCCACCTTCCAGTCTAACCAGAATCAGGCAAATGGAATAACAAAAAAAAAAAAACCCCGAAAGAAAGAAAGGAACCCCCTTCCCCCCAACAAACCCCAATCGAATCTCCGAAGGGTTTCACTGAATAAATAAAGTACCAGCTCCTCCTTCAACACCACTGAAACCCTTAGCTCTTTTCCCTCCAGCAGCTCCCTCGCTACCAAATTTGCTTCTCCGTACCTTCTTATATACATTTTCCTCTAGGATGGAGTCTTTGCCCTACCCGAATAATCAAAACCACGAGGGAAAAAAGGAGAAAGTTAAATCGAACAGACTAATATTACTAATGTTACCAGTAGGCAAAACCTAGCCCCAGCTAAACAGTGAACAAGAACAATCCATGGGGACAACGATTTAACATGTTCCATCTCTGAGGTCTGTCCCTAACTAGCTGTCAATACTGTGAACAAATCAACTACCCCGGCTAATAAGACCCCAGGTTATTGTCCCCTCATTAAATTTATAGAAACCTTGTATTAGTATTAACACCAACTACAAGAATTGGGTCAACAGAAAACATTACAGATACAACAATAATATAATATTGTCCCATTTAGACCTCTCCGGTCTGGTCTTCACTACAAATTTTCTGTATCACTGGTCTTGACTCTTGACCTTAGAATAACACTTCTCAGAGACAGCCAGGGCATCTTCAAGTGTCTCTAAACAAATCAGGCATAGCCGCCCTGAGGTCTGTCATCGCTGACTCCACATCGTCATACGACCGCCACTGGCCCAAGATCTGGACTTGCAGTTTCGCTGGGTATTGCATCTTAAATTTAAGGCCGACGGTGATCAGCTTAGTAACCAAAGGGTGGAAGGTGGATCTCTGTTGCTGTACCATAAGCAGTAAGTCCTGGGCAACTCTGACTTTTACCCCTTCCCATTGTAACTCCTGTATGGCCCGAATTCTAGCAAAAAAGTGCTGCTTTTCAAAATAATTCAAAAAATGGAAAATTAGTGGATGAGGAGAAGCCCCGATTGGAGGCTTTGGCCTCAGCGCCCTATGGGCCCCATTCTATAATATAACGGAGACCGTAAGAAGAAGGTCCAACAACTTTCTCTACAAACTTTTGTACAAATAAAACAGGATCCTGCCCCTCTTCCAACTCAGGAAGGCCAATGATTACTGCGTTGTTCCTGCAGCTTCGGCCCTCCAGATCTTCCAGCTTCTGCTCAATTTTAGTGATCTTTTGCTTAACTTGAACCAGCTCAGGCTTCTGCTTCTCTATCTTTCTCTCCAGTGAGGTGAGAAGAGCCTCGGAATCTGATGTCCTCAAAGCTATGTCCTCTATAGCTTGAGAGATAGTTTTAATTTCGGAAGCAAGATTTTTCACCTCCTCTTGAAACGGTCAAAACTCAGCCAAGAACCCGGCTAGTGTTAGAGGCTCTTGATCGGGGTTCTGTTGTACCAGAGCTTGGGCGGAGGCCGAAACATTAGCGTGTGGCTTCTTAGGGGCCTTTTCAGGGGTAGCAGGCGGCGTGTGTTTGTGCTGTACCTTCTTTATGTCTACCTCCATTTTCTGAAAAGCTTTGCCCGCGCTGATCCACAAAGCTTCTGACACCAGTAAACAGCCTCTGTTATGTTCCAAACTTTATCTTTCAAATCGAAAAATAATAAAATAGTGGCGGTGAGCAGGAGAGTTTAGCAAAGGCGTCTTCTTAGGCTCGCTGCATCATGTGACTCCAGGGCTAGCTTAACTCTGTTGGCCAACTTATCAAAGTCAGCTCCTCTGAAGTCCCACATTTTTGCCTTGGAATGGGATGATTTAGATGTAGTGGCCAAATTGAACCATACCATGTGATGGTCACTGGCTCCCTGGTGACCTTCTACCTGGAGATCTGTGAACCCTTCCCTTTTAGTCAGTACTAGATCTAGGATAGCCCTGTCTCTTGTGGGTTGTTGTTTCACTTGTTTGAGGCCCTCCCCATGCAGGAAATCCACCATGCGTCTAGTTCTGGCAGATGTTCCTGTTGGTATTGACCAATCTGTATCTGGCATGTTGAAGTCTCCCATTATCAGAACCTCCCCTTTAGCTGTCATGTTTTGTATATCTTCTAACACAAATGTGTCTGTGTCCTCCCCCTGGTCTGGGGGCCTGTAGACAACCCCAGTTCTTATGGCTGTCCCATTTCCTGTTTCCAGGGTGACCCACAGTTCTTCTGGCTCTTTATGTGTATTCTGAATTTCTATAGCTTTGATATTTTCATTGACATACAGGGCCACTCCACCCCCCTTTTTGCACCTCGGTCTCTTCTGAACAGTAGATAGCCAGGTACTGAAGTCTCCCAAGTGTGGTTACCGGTAAACCATGTCTCACTAATTGCTACTATGTCCAGTTTAGCCTCTGACATTATTTTCTGCAGATCTGGGACCTTATTTCCCAGGCTGTGAGCATTTGTGTACATGATTTTCCATTGGCCAGATTTAGGTGTGTTAGTTGTTGGGTGAGGTTTGGCATTTCCCCAGTGCGTCGTATGGGGAGATGAACCTTTTCTCTTACCTGCTGATGCAAATGAACTGCAAACATGCTGAATCTCTGTTTGACCACTAGCTGAGGGGGGAGTGGTGTTCTTCCCATTCAACGTGTGGGGTGCTGCACCCCTCTCTCCATTTTCTAGTTTAAATATTCTGCAAAGACGTCAAACTTCTGCCCCAAGCACTGATTCCCTCCTTTGTCAGATGCAGTCCATCAAATTTAAAGAACTTTCATTCCCAGAACTGTTGCCAGTTCCCTACAAATCTGTGTCCTTTTTCCTGGCACCAGCCCTTGAGCCACATGTTTAGCTCCCATATCTCCCCTTCTCTGACCTTCCGTCCATCTGCCTCCCCTCTCCCAGACTGGAAGGATCTCAGAGAAGGAGATGTCAGACAAAATGGATGATAGTTTGTCACCCAGCCTGGTCAGGTGTTCCCTGGTCTCCACAACTGACCGTCTGGCGAGATCATTAGTCCCTATGTGTACCAGGACATCAATGTTTTCTCCTGCTTTGTGAACAAGGTATCCCTTATCCTAACCCTTACCCCAAAATAAAGTTGTGAGTTAACTTGTTGAAATTTCTGTGTCAGGAGAGGTTCATTGCATTTTGCCTTTTGACTGTCTTATGGTATCTGGTGGGAAAAGTTGGTTGGGGATCCAGTGTGCAGAGTGACTCATCGAGGAGGTGGGTAGGTGCAGCATCCCAGTGGGCTGTACCAACCAGTCACCTGACCCACTTACAACTTACTCTGGGTGGAGGCACCATGCTATTATTTATAACTTTGGGACAGACCCCCCCAATTATCACCTTAGAAGGACCCAGGCCCCTTAACAAGTACATAGGGCAACAGGCAGGGGTAGTAGCCCATTGGCACATGACACCTGGGCTACATGTGTAAACTCAAATTTTACAGACACACACACCCTTAGTGTTGCATGCTGAGATAAACCCCTCAAGCTTCACTCTCTGGATTTATGTGGCATCCAACACCTCGGGTGTGTGTAAACTTCTCGTTACACACACCACCCCATACTTTATCCTACATGGTATGGGTCAGGATGCAACACAGTGTCCTACGAACATACGAAATTTGCCAGCAGATAAAGGCCTAGAGGTCTATCAAGTCTGCTCGAATGTGCAGTTAGCACCCCTTATTCTGCAGCTGCCCCTCCCTTCCATCCTGTGTTACTGCATGACAAAAGAGATTAACTGCAAATGAAATTACCTTGTTTACTGCAGTAACTCTAATGCAGTATACTGCAGTATTGCTTCACATCCTGTCCTGGCCCCAAAAGGCTATGTTAATGCAGACAATAGAGTTGAAATATGCAATGCAGACAAAGTATGGACATGAAAAACATTATGGTTTCGAGTCTAGGAAGCCTTTGAACAATTGGTGGTGTGGTGTTATTTGGAGCTGACCACCCTAGTGCCCACCACTGCCTCCTAGCCCATAGACTCCTTTCCAAAACACAAGGTACAGTTCCATACTATTGCTTCACAGGCATATACTGTTAGGAGGTAAGGAAGTATGGCCAACCACATGTGTCCAGCAGAATCAATTCTAGAAATCATGTTTGTTTGCCCAGAGTTGACAATTCCAAGGAATCCCACACCACATCACTGATTCACCAAGACTCCCAAAACACCAAATCCTGATGTTTCTCATTTTCTTATGTTGTCAACTTTCTTTTCATCAATCCTAATGACTGCATTAAGAAAATTTTATTGCAATGAATTTTATTTCTTTTTGTAATAGTTGAATCATATCCACAATCTTGTAGGTCCCTTTCTGACCCAAGTGAACAGATCCAGATGTGGGTCCCCTGAGTGCTGTATGAAGGGAAGCATCAGTCTGCCTGTAGAAGTGTAGTTACCAATGCAAAGAATCTATTAGATAGTCTTTGGAATGCAAATGTGGTTACACTTGCACATGCAAAGGTCCAAGAGTCCATCTGGCTGTGTAAGCTTAGAGCCCTATGGACCTGCACTTCTGTGCAGCAATGGATGCAGAGATTCAGGGCCCTCTGGGTAGTATGCAAAGAGAAGAGTTCTCTTCACTATATGGTTACTTGTTGCTCATGCAGCAAACACTGCCCTGCCCCTCCACAGTCAGGGATTGGTGCTGCATGGCTGTGTGCCAAGGGAGAGTCCATCTGGCTTCAGTGCAGGTATTGAAGCATTTGTGCAGTGCCCCAAGAAAAGAATCCATGGGTCTGTCTGTGGGGTTGTGGATGTGCAAGGACCTTTATGCTCCATGCTTCCATGTGACTATAGATGTAGACATGCAGGGCTATCTAGGCCCTGCACCAAGGTAAGAGTCTATCTGGCAGAGGATGTGCAGGGCCTGCTGGAACTGAGCTTTTGCACAGCTATGAATGTTGATGCACAGGGCTCTCTGGGCCCTGTGCCATGAGAATAATCCCCTTCTCTAAATGGTCACTTGTTTTTTTTTTGTTTCCACTAGAGTACTTTTCATTAACAGTATTTTCACTTTCATATTTTTCACTACCAATTTTTTCAATTTCATATTTTTCACTACCTGATCACAAAAGTGAACCTCAAGAAAATGGGTCTCACAAAATTGAAAATGTTAATCAGTGAAACTGCATGAAAGTTAAAAATTCTGTAGAAAAAATAAGAAAGTGAAATTAATATTATTGAAAACTAAGGCTGTGGAAACACACAAGAAACCATGTAGTGAAGAGGATTCTTCTCTTTGTACAGGGCTCAGATGGTCCTGTGCATCTGCACCCATAGCTGCATGGAAGTGAAAGGCCTGGATAGACTCTTCCCTTGGTTCAGGGCCCAGATGGCCCTGGTGGTCTACATCTGTAGTTGCATGTTAATGCAGGGCCCAGAGTGCCATGCACTTCTGTACTCCCATTTATAGCCCATGGATTCTTGTCTTGGTGCACTGAGCATCTGCATCCATAGATGCATCATATATATGCTTATCCCTATGCTATGTACTTCTGCTTTAATAACCCTTGTTGTTTCATTCCTATGTTGGAGCATGCTGCTCCAGGTTTGCACTGTGACTATGTATTTCTCTCATGTATACCTTGTAACTCTCATGGGTCACACCTGAAAATAGGCACCAGCTGTCTAGTGTGCTTACCCGGTTACCAAAAGCAAATAAATAAATAGCCAGATGAACTCCTCCCTTGGTGCATGACCATAACGGCCCTGCTCATCTGCATGTGTAGTCAAATGGAAGTTCAGGGTCCATAGACAGTGATAAGGTACACAATTTCGCAAGTTAGAATTTTCAAAATTATATTTTTTCATTAACATTTTTTTCACTTTCGTATTTTTCACTACCAAATTTTTTAGTTTAGTAAGATTCGCTAGTACGTCTTGAAAGTATTTCTGACAAAAGTGAAAGCATTCGTTAGCGAAAATGCTCCAATGTGGATTTTGAGAGATGAAGCAAGTATTTTTCCTTAGTTTTTAGTAATGTAAAAATCCAGCTATCTTTAGAATGTTTATTTGCTGAGCTGACCATGCTGAAAAAATGGGACCATTTTAACAGATATTTTAAAAACTATATAAGTGTGTGGGACAAGATCCACAGATGTTATGCCATCATCAGATTTGTATAAAAGCACTGTGGAAGCAATCTCCAGCCCTGCCTTAAATAGTAGTATCCTGGTGGTAGTGGTACCCCCAATCACCAGATCAGCAGTACATAAAAATACCTTCCTGGCATCCAGTGATTCCCTGCCTGTGGCACCAGCTATATCCCCCAACTCACGGTAGAATTATCTGTGGTGCTGTGGAAGCATACAGCGACTGACACAGCCCTCCTCATACCTTCCAGCTGGCCACCATGTGTATAGGTAAGGAATGTGTATGTTATTTATACGACAAGGCACATAACCTGTCCTATAAATAAGAGGCACACTCCCTGCCTATATATATGGTGGCCAACGAAAGGTTTGAGTAGGGCGTGACGCCTTGTATGCCCTGCTTCACCATGGATAATGCTACAGTGATTGGGGGATATTTGTGCCATGGGGGACCACTGGACACCAGGGAGGTATTTTTTGTACAAAGAGCTGGTGATGGGGGCTACTACCTATTAGTGATAGTACTATTTATGGTGGGGCTAGAAATTGAAGGGGGGGACATCACTACCACCAGGAATACTACTATTTACAGTGGGGCTGGCAATCAGAGGGAGGGTGGAACCACTACCACCAGGGATAATATTATTTTTGGTGGGGCTGACGATTGGAGGGGAGGGAAAACATCACTACCACCAGGGATAATGCTATTTATGATGGGGTTGGCGATTGGATGGAGGGGGACCAGTACCATCAGGGGCATTATTTTTCTACATAATGTGCTGGCGATTGGTGTCAGTGGTGCCAGGGACCACAGGGAACAGTTGTGCTCCCCCAGTGGCCAATTGGCTTGATGCCTTTATTACCTCCTGCAGCCACTAGGGTTGCCAGGAGTTAAGTTGGGGTTTGTTTGGTGGTATTTGCACTGCTCAAAAGGACCACACTAAACCCTTTTGTGAAGCAAAAAGCCTCTGAATATGGGGTAGAAAGCATATTCATGGCCACGCCCCTCGCCTTGCCAGCCTGCATATGTTATGTTTTGCACTGGTGCTAACCGTCTTTGCCCACACATCAGTCCTTTATGACTATGGGGATCCAGTGCAAATCCTGGTTTGCGTTGGCAAAGACCCATTAGCATGCATGCAAACATTTAAATATCAGGCCCCTGGTGTTTTACTTGAAAACCATATCTCTGTGATGACTATTGCATTAAAACTGGAAGTGAAAACCCCAGGCCTGAAAGCAATCCCATTTATCCTGCAAGTTTTGAATATTAACATTTACAAAACTGATGACCTCTTTCAAGAAATCAGGATTCGTATACATAGAATATGGAGATGGTACAGGGTTTGGATGGAGAGAACCAGATAGTAGCAATAAAAGTAAAATAACTGCATCAATGGAAACCATTTTCAACAAACACAGCTACATTTTTACCAGCTTGAGGAAAATGATGGCATGCAAAGCAATACACTGCATCTTCAGGCTGAGGGTATTCAATCCAGGGGAAACTACTGTGCCAGCTGGAATGGAATGCCCTCCACTTTTATCCAAACTTCTGTTGTGGAAATGCACTCAGCTTTGGTTCCACAGGCATGCAATCTCTATTCTGGCTCAAATCAGAAGGGCCTGGATGCTTTTTCAATTGTGATGTACAGAACTCAGTGATTCTCAAACTTCCATCATCCATGGAGTCTGATGCTGAAGTATCACTATTAGACTGCATACTGTCATCACTATGTTCCCATTGAGGCATGGTGTTAGAACAACAAGGTGCAGTTTTGGACGGTTGTGAACTACTACGGTCATCTTCCAATTGGTCAGCCTTTCATTTTGTGATGAAGAATCCCCAGATATCCATAATCTAGAATGATAATATTGTTTCCTTTCAGTCAAGCACTTGTATTTTTTCTTTGAATTTCCACAAATGAAAAAAAAAAGACTATTACCAGTGCCAGCACTCTTGAATGGAGTGGGGTCCTTGTTGTATTACTCAGCATAATGCAGCCAAGGAGAAAAAAAGACTTTGGCACTTCACAACTGAAAGAGGAAAACCAATAATCCACTCTCTGAGGCTGACACTACATAGCTGAGAGGAATACTAAGCCGTGACTGTCACAAAGCAACAACTCCAAGAGGCCACTCACTAGAACTACACAGATGGGAGGAATACAAAATCATGGATGTCATGAGCAATGACAACTAAGCAAAATGCCACTCTCTGGCATGACACAGCTGAGATGACTACAGCCATGGATGTCACAAACCATGAGCCAAGATAACAACTCCAGAAAGAGACTGCTGACACTACACAGCTGACAGGAATACCAGCCATGAATGTCACAAGGCACATTGACAACTCCAAGAAGAAGCCACTCTCTGACACTACACAGCTTAGAGGAATATAAATATATGTATGTCATGAGCAACAATGACAACTCAGCAAGAGGCTACTCTCAGGCACTACACAGCCGAGAGAAATACTGCCATGGATGTCACAAGCCACAAGCCAAGACGACAACTCCAGCAAGATGCCACTGTGACACTACACAGTAGAGAGGAATACCAGCCATGGATGTCACAAGCCACGATGACAACTCCAGCAAGAGGCCATTCTTTGGCACAACACAGCTGAGAGAAATACAAATTCATGGATGTCACAACCATGATGACACCTTCAGCAGCAGAGACAAATGATATAAGAGGTGTTGGAATTAACAGCCTGTCAGTCACAGTCCTTCCACATTCCATACTACCCTACGCATCTCAAGCTGTGTTACAGTAGTACTACCAAAAACAGGCTGCCTCAAGCGACACCAAGCAGTGAAAAAATAATACATGCCTGGTGCCTGTGTGGTGGGGGGATCATGGTGGGGCCACTTTTTGAACAGCCCACATATGATGCCCCACCACAAGAATGTAAGACATCTCCGCATACACAAATAATCATTAAAAAGAATTGGATCCCAAGAACCAAAAGATTTTTTGTAGCATAATCACAAGTAAATAGTGGCAAAGAATTTGTGAACCCCATATATCTCAATTTTCACTCCTCAGTATGAAAACCTCACACTTCAGCAGACTGCTCTGTCCAGGGATTTGTTCAGGAGATACTAACTCTAACTAAAACAAGGACCTTTTATTTGTCTGCACTTGTGTGTTTGAGGAGCCCCACCATCATGCATAAAAAAAGGATCCCACAATATTACAAATGGGCAGCTTTAAGTACATACATTGTCTGAGCAGAGGTTTTTGTCAACATTCCACAAAACATTTAATCAAACAGTTGCTGTATTAACAAATTCTGGTCAGAGCCAATACGGCTATAGAGAATGTTTAAGAGCAGCAAGAGCATTGAAAAGAATATGCTGTGCTCTAGCCACACCGGAGTCACCCATAACTAATACTGTAGCAATTTCAGTATTGCACATGTGTGATACTCATGCATGTGTAGTTTACCCAGGAGTCAGCCATGCGGAACATGGTGGCACTGATATGACTACGTTTGCGCAGTTTAATTCAGCAATGACATGTTGCACATGGTGTACGTCACTTCTGCAAATGCAGAAAGGAAAAAGTAGTGCACCGGGAAAGGGGGGGCATGTTTATGCAGCCCGTGGAGGGGAAGGGCTGCATTAACAGAATCATGGAAACTATGTTGGAGCACTGTAGCAGCACACCAGAAACTGGTCTAATCATGTGCTTCCACAGTCCTTTTATACAAATCTGATGATGGCATAACGTCTATGGATCTTGTCCCACACAGCCGTAAAAATCTGACTGCTATTTATTACTTCAGAAGGTAGATTATTGCAAATGTATAATGCCCCTTGTGTGTAATCAGTCTTACACTTCATTGTTTTAAAATTGTTTGGCCTAATTTGTTGTTCATTTCCCCTTACTTTTTGTTCCATTCTAAAATTCTAAATTTAATTCTTCCATAGATCCTCTTTGTTAATGATTTTGCACATCATCAACACATTCCCCCAATACACCTGTTGTGCAGAATATTTACCCCCACTTACTCCCTCTGCAACTCCCTCTATAGGACCCTCACCCTCTATGCCCGTACTTCCCCTTCAGGGAAAGCTGCCTTCTCCTATCACTTTCTAAACATTTGGAACTCCCTTCCCTTAGATATCCATTCTGCCCCATCTACTTATTCATTGTCCTATCTTCTTTGACACTATATTTCCCCATCCTGCAGTTGCACCTGAACCATCTCACCTTCATTACCCCGCCCTGTCCTGTCTTCTGTTCTAGTTCCACTACTCTACCCCCTCCTACCTATCCCCAGGCATGCCGATAGCCTATAGCACTAGCTGGGTTTATATTAAAGTAGTATTCATACCCTTGGTGGGATCTAAGACTGGAGTAAGACAAAAAAGTTTGTCGAACGACCAGACAGCAAAACTGTCGGGTCACCTGCATTTGCATCGGCATATGGTTTCCAAGTTGGAAACTTCTTTTCTTTGGTGGGCTTTGCCCCCAAAACCCTCATGCAGGGGGCTGTGCCCCCTGCACCCCCCCACACTTTTTATAATCAACTTCAAGTTGGAGCTGATTAGGGGAGTGGGTGCAAATCCCCCCGAATACAGTGCCTGGGTACAGCAACCATCTGTACAGTGACTTGGTGCTGTAGTGGCAGTACTGATGGTTGCTGTAAAAATGTCACTGTCAGCAGTGGATGCACCATTAGTGTTTCACTCCTGGGGGTAAGGCTTGCCTCTCCCCCTTCCTCTTCACTCCTTTTAATTCTTCCCTTTCACAATTTCATGCTACCTCCTCCCATTCCCCTTTTGTTCCCAATACTCCCCCACTCTTTCCTCGAGTTAGCCATACTCACCTCTTCTGTGCCAGTATTCTGTTCTTCATTTATCCCTCACCATTTCCCCTTAACCCCTGCCAGTCCCCTTGCAGGGTGTGCACTCTCGAGGGTGAAGGCTCACCTAATCTCCAACCATCTCACACCTCCCAATCCCCCTATTCTGACAAGGTTTCTCCCATATTTTTTATTGAATTTTGTTGACCACATAGGCCCACTGAGACTAGAAGTCCCTTTTTCAGGGGTGACCGGTGGGGGTGGGGGGGTATACAGATGGTAACCAACTGAAATTGAACCAGATTAAGCTGTTGGTGGTATTTTTAGTGAATGGGAGAAATTTGGCCAGGATAGGAAATTCCCCTCCTCTTTTCAAGAAGTATCATGGGATCTTTAATGTCCACCTGAAAAACCACCAGAACAGGCAGACAGGACCTTGGTTTATCATCTCATCTGAAAGACAGCACGTCATGAGTGCAGCACCCCCTGCATGCTGCACTACAGTGTAGTGCTACCAGATTGATTTTGCATTTTCCCTGTAACTCCAAGGTGATTTTCCTGTGTTTTCCTGTATTATGCATTATTCCCTATGGAAGCAGAATTGCTCTATTTTCCTGTATAACCAATGCAAGTCTATGGGAAGAATTTTCCTGTAGATGGTTCCAAATCCCTGTAAAATACAAGAATCCCTGTATATATGGGAGCCCTGACTCAGTGTTAGCATTGGGATTTAACCCAAGTGCCTGGTGTGGGGATAGAATCCATAGCCTTCTGATCTTCCAGCCTCAGAGGTGAGTGTGTAACCTGCTGAGCCACTGACATTGCTGCTTACTACCTCAACTGCTAAAAAAGCAAAATGTATCTGTGTTGAAAAGTTTTATGTATGTATATGAGTATAAAAGTAAGTGTATGTGTATATGCTTAAAAACATATGTATGTTTTTAATTTTTATTTTTTTATTTTAGTCTTTGGTAACCGGGTAAGGCCCACTAGGCACAAGTGCCTATTTTCAGTGGTGACCTGGGAGCACTGGGTGGTTAAGTGGCTTTCTCAGAGTCACACAGTATGCAAGTGGAGATTGTGAGAATCAAATTCAGGTCTAGTCTGCTGGATGTACCAAGCTCGTTTACACCTCATTCCTCTAACCTCTAGGCTATACTGCCATCCCATATGTGTATATGTATAATGCGTATATGTATATAGACTATATTCTGGATGGCAACTGCTGCCTGCCTATCCAACAGAAATGTTTGGTATAGCTTTAAATTTATTCAGTAGTATGTAAGGACATAGCTCTATCGATATTTTTTATTTGAATCTTGTATTCAAAATTGTATTCCCTTTTCCCCTTTCCCCCAGGATAAATCTGGAAATAAGTTATTGTAGCTCAGCATGCCTTTCCTGGTGAAACTTTTCAAAATAAATAATGTAGTCTGAGGAGTTTCAAATGTTCCTTATGCGTCTTATGTTCCAAAATCTGTCTTGTTGCCTTCCTCTGCATAAATACAATTATCTTCCTATTAATAACAGTAATATTTAAAGCTCCCCAAAACTGTAAGCAGTGATCTATGATAGGTACATATTGTATGAAGTTACTGCATAATTATGGAATGCAGCTGTATACCAATGTTGAGTTAACTACATTATTGGATTTTATTTATTTATTTATTTTTAATAATCCATACATTGTCAACATACTAATGACACAGTCAAGGATGCTCCTTATAATTGGTGACCTTTTTACAACTGTGGGGGAGGAACCAACAGGAGTATTTCATGTAGAAAAGGAGTTGTATTATGTTTTCTGTCGGTGGAACTGACTGAAGATGTACATAGTCTCCTTCGCCTTAACCTCCTCCAAGCAATGTTTTCTGCCCTCAAATAAGTATGCTTTCATGTTAGTCAATAGTTGCAGGATACTATTTTCTTTCTTAAATGGGTGGTACAAGAACTGGAACCTGAGTAGTGGGAGGCAGCATTAGTTTTTTTTTTTTTTTTTGGAGTAAGATCCACCTCTGCCTCCACCCCAAACTTTTTTCTGATTCATGTGGGAGGGGCATGACATAGCTGTAGCATGCTGTAATCAGATACACAAGTTTGGGATCTTATCAACCAACAGATATGCCTGTGCAGTGGAGAACAGAGCAGAATATATTTAATGCCTTCAAACTGACTTAAACATCCTTTGGAACAAATGATTATCAGAGCCACCTGGGGCCTCAAAAGGAGACCTAGACACACATCTAGCGCTGTAAGAATTTTTTTTTTTTGGTAAGGGTTGTGAGATTCAAACCCAGATCTAACTGCTCAGATCATCAATGCTATAAAATGCTATAATTAACAGACTCCAGCTGTTTTCTTACAGAAACCCCACTCAGTTAGATTTCAAGTATTTGCTCAATTGAAAATGTAAGTATCAGCATTCTGTTAGTAGTTAGTGCTGATTGTGGTGAGTGACAAGATCATTTTTTTTTTACAAATGAAGTGTATGGTAGGAAGCTGAAAATAGACTTTGATGATAAAGTGTGTTTTTTCTTTTAAGTTTGAGATGTATTAGAAAACATTGAATGAGAAAACAATTGGTGATTTTAAAAGCTATTCTGATCAGATCTGACATAAAAAATCTTAACTATTTTTTATTTTATCATGGACAATAGAAATAGGATGTCAGCATTCACTCCATTAAACCTGTTTTTCAGTTTTTTTTATAGCATCTTGCCAAGGTAAGCTTCCCAGAATGCAATCTGTCACGGGGAAGGGGTTGAAATTGTTTTAATCATGAAGCATTGGTGTTAGTAATGCATTTAGAAATACAATTTTTAATTATCTTTACAGTTAAACATGCAGTTTCATGTCAGGGAACATTTTTGGGAGGGTTCAAATTATTTTAAACATGGGCACAGTACTTGGTAAATACAAACTTTGATGATAAAGTGTATTTTTTCTTTCAAGTTTGAGAAGTATGTATTATTTATAAGTGTAACCGTGTTGCAAATGGTTAAGTAGGCAGTGGTTTAAGGCTCTGAGCTACAAACCTGGAGACCTAGGTTTGACTCCCACAGTCCTCACTTGCATACTGTGTGACCCTGCGCAAATCACTTAACTTCCTTGTGCTCTCAGGTCACACATGTAAACAAGCTTTCAGCTTAGTATGTCTCTCCTGGTAAAAAAAAAAAAAGTGCCCAGAATTATTTTTTTAATATAGTTGAGTTTGTATGTGGTAAGTAGGTAGGGTATGATGTTTTGAATGTGGCAGTATGGTTTAGCATATGCACTGTTTTAAAATCATTTCACAGTATTTTGTACTTTCTTAAAAAGATACTCCACATTTGTTTGGGGGCTGTGGGATTCAAACCTAGATCTCCAGATTTCCAGAGAAGAGCCTTAAACCACTGTGCTATACTGCCTCCTTAGTTATGGCAGTCATCTGTTTTATTGAATCCTGGCTGTGACTACAGGTGTTTACAACTGAATCATAATAACCACATTTGCTTCACTTGCAAATAGGTAGGCATTTGTGTGTCTAATTTCTGTTTGACTTACTGGAGGTTACACATAGAATCTGAAAAATTCATAACATGCTGTATTGTGATTCAATGAACTGATAAATGGGGATTTTGGTTTCTTTTACAAATTCATTTTTCCTGACCATGGATATGCTAAAACAATAATTTCTCAACAAAATGTTTTTAAATAAAGAGTTTAACTTACAGCAGCAGAAGAAGCATTTTGGCATTAAAAAGCCCAGTGGCATGGCTGTAGAGGCACCAGTATTTAAGCATGACTTTGGTAGAGGATTAATTGTGACTGGGGTGTAAGGGAGGAAGTGAGTCTTGATATTTGTAGCATAATGGTTTTCTGAAACTTCAACCTTCAATGGGTAAGACTCTGCAGCCATCTGTACAGTATATCACTAAGCCATATGCAGTGTGGTATGGGTAAAACCCAGATCACTAGATCAGGACCAGTGCTGTAAAATCTGCACTGGGCACAGCTTGTGCAAATATTGCTGATCCAGTGGGTCAAATAAATAAGTGCAAATAAATAAATAAATACTCGGCTTTGCCTCGTGCTTCAACCCACCCCAGGAGTGACATTATTACATGATAACACACACCCTGTCATGCCTTATTGCCTAAATATTCCTTTTATCAATGTACTATACTTTGATTCAGTTAGTGTATGCAACAGCTTTCATGTGAACACTCTGGGCTTCTCTTTGACTCCTGATGTTTATTTGCTTTAGCTATTGTATATTGTTTGAACTGGTTTGGTCTTCTTGATGTGGTGCCTGAGTGCCTAAACTATGTAATCTGTTTATCTATTGTTACCCATGTATCTCCAGTGAATGATTGTTATAACTATCTGCTCTCCGAGCCATTGTTTTTGGACTTGTTAACTGTGCTGTCTTTGTATTAGCTTCGATGAGGTGCCTTTGTAAATGAGTCTTTGACTCAAAGGTTTGTAAATCTGATATTTTTTTAAATAAATAAATGTTTATGTTTAAGCCCATGAAACACCCTTATCTAGTTAATGCATTCACAGTCATAGTGGCTCTGCCAGAGCTTGTTTTTAGTAACACTGTGATTTTAATTTTGGGATATCACTTGCACCCAGCATGCGTTCTGTGGGTTAACCTTATCAACCACAAAATGCTAGCTATTTCTCTCTCTCTCTCTCTCTCTCTGCAGGGATCACCCCTTACCACCCCACACCAAAAGTGACCATTCACACAATAAACTATTTTGCTTCACATCACAAGACAAAGTTGAGGAACTGAAAAATAAATCTCACTGAACTAATTGTTTTATTAGGTCTTTGACTATAGACCCTTCTCTGCTTTGCGCTTTATTGACTTCAACTTTTGAATGTCAGTAATGGGGGGAGGTGCATTGACTAGTAGCATAGCATCACATATAATAGTACAGCACAGCAAACATGTGATTATTAAACACAAAGTTCTCAGCCTAGAAAAGCTGTGAAGGGATTATTTGAATATACGGCAGGTACAAATCAATAAAAATCCCATATAATCAGATATGTACTAGCTGGCAAGTCACTTAAAGCAAGCGTGAGGAGAGAGAAAGAGAGAGAAAAGAGAGAAACAAGCTGAAAAAATAGTGTTTCAACTGGTCTACTTAACAGACAGAAGAAAATATTTCTTTCAACTGGCATAGTGATTTGTAGTTGTGAAAGGGTACACTGACAATTCCAAAAAGTTCTGCTTCACTATCCCATTTTTAAATCTGAAGTAAGATGGCTGTAGGCTCCACCCATAGCCATAAAAACAAGACAAAGATGTACCTGAGAACTTAATCTCTGATCATCTCATACAGTAGTGAATAGCATTTGATATTGTCAGTCAGTTATGAAGTCATCACCAAGTTCAATGGCTTTATCTATCATCTTTGAAGCTCCTCATTTTGCCACACAAGCTCCTTGTGTAAATTAAGGTTGCCTTCTACCTGCAGGAACCTAATCCCTTGCTGAGACTCAATATCCTCAAACAACCACCACCTTTTATCTACTTGTTGCTTGTGCCCCCCCTTATCAATTTCCCCAATTCCAGACAGATAGACTAGGCTCTGACCTTGCTACCCCTCTCCTCACAGGTCCAGTGTGTAGTCACCTCCCAGAGGGAGTGCCCCATTGTTTTTTCCCAGTGGCAGATCCAGTAGAAGCAGAGTTCCCCCAAGTCAGGAGAACTAATGCCCCCCCAAGCAAAGAGAAGCAGGGCCCCCCAAGCCAGAAGAAGCAGCTCAGGGGAGGATGGCCCTGCTTATTCTGGCTCTGGCTTGGGGGGTGGCCCTACTTCTTCTGGCTTGGGTGTGGGATGGCTCTGATTCTCCTGGCTTTGAGGGGGTGGGATAATGACCCTACGTCTCCTGGCTTGGGGGAATGATCCTGCTTCTTCTGACTCTGCCATCCTCCCCTGAGCCAGAAGAAACATGGTCACCCCACAGTCAGGGAAAGTAGGGCCACCTCCAGGCCAGAAGAAACAGGACCATCCCCATCCTGGACCCTGGGACCTTGGGACAGGAGAAACAGGGCCACCCCCCAAGCCAGAAAAAGCAGGGCCATCCCACCCTTTTCTAGTAGGTATCCACCTTCCAAAACTGGTCCCCCATGGATTTCCCACTCACAGTGGCAGGGCCTGGAGATAGATGGCTGTGCATTCTCTCCCTCAAGTCCCCCCTCTCCCCTCCCAACAGTACTTGTACATTTTCAAATTAACCCAGCCATTTACCTCAACAAAAAGTCACAAGTAGTTGACTCAGGACCCAGTCTCCCTGGTTCTGCTGGTAGCTTTTGTTCACTCTTGATTGTTATGTTGTGGTGCAGGTGGCTAGACTTGAACCTGGTAGACTGGGCCTGGGGCTTTGTGCTGTAGAGCAGCTATAGGCTGGGCTGAGAACATGGTGGCTAGCTACTGGCTGCTGCTCTCTCCTGTCCTGTTAACTAATAACTGGACAGTCTTTTGGGAAACACAGAGTCAGTGTAGCTCTTTGGTTGTCTCACTGGCTGTTCTACCTGCTGCTGTCTGGGTCAGACTTGGGGGGGACTGTGTTGCAGCCTGCAGCTGAAGCAGTGCTGATAAATCTGGACCACTTTTGCAGGCAGGCAAGTGTGGCTCCCAAATTGAGTGACAGGCAGTGAGTGGACGAGGCAAAGTCTGAATGCCCGTCTTACTGTCTGAGGTGTCTAGGCAGTCTCTGCCTAGGTCTCATCAGCAGCACAAGAAGCAGTGTGTGTGATCCCATGGCATGACAGTGGATTGGCTTTCCAGCCACTAGATCAGCTTTGCTGCTGCTAGCTGCTCCTTGGTTCTTGGCGTGCTTGCTCAGTACTTACTGGCAGATGAGTAGACAATAAAGAGTGACAGTCACCATGGCACTGAAGGGTGAGAGCCAGATGGAATTTCAGAATTTTTGCGGACCTGATTGGAGCAACCGAGAATACTGGCTGTTAAGGGTGGACTTATCTCAAACTCAAAAGTGCAGGTAGACCACTCTCTTGAGTGGCAGCACAGTTGATTGGCTGTTTGTGTGTTGACTTAAGAGGCAGTACACGTCTGTCTCACAGCTGCAGTCATCCAACTCAGAGTCCAAACTAACAGAAAATAGGACCGTGGTCACTGCAGGATGGCATCACAGCATTTGCCACACAGACAGATGACAGCCCAAGCCCAGTGGGATGAGGGTCAAATTGGTGGTCATCAGTCTGTGTATGGGTGGTGGCAGGTGGGTTGGGGCCAGGCACTTGGGATGGGAGTCAGCCATGTAATAACAAAGTTTTTCACCACTCTCTGGTCCACAGGGTCAGCCAATGCAGACACTTGCAGCAGCAGGGCACAAACTGAGGCACAGTATTTTTTTTTACCAAGGCACATGTCCCGATGTGCCCCAATGTAACGCCACCACTGCATACAGGAAATCCTATCAACAGTGGACATTTCATGTAATACCATAATGCATTTTTTTGAGGAGGGGGTTAATTATTGTTGCTGAACTGAATTCATGAGGCATGAATTTAAGTCAAACTGAATTGCTACTAGCCACCTTCTGTCACCCATAGATGGTGGTATACAGTACATAGATAGATAGATAGATAGATAGATAGATAGATAGATAGATAGATTGACAGACAGACAGAAAGATGCAACAGCCAGGATGCAACACAGTAATCCTGCTATATATATATATATATATATGTATATATATATATAATGAAATACTGCAGAAAATCAGTGGTAATTAAGCCCTTTTGTCATGCAGCATTGTGTGACATGTTATTTACTGCAAGTTTCTGCGTTGTGTTCTGCATGGCTCTGCTGTAGCTAGATAGATACACTTAGATAGAGAGAGAGATGGATAAACAGAGAGATAGAGATAGATAGATAGATAGATAGATAGATAGATAGATAGATAGATAGATAGATAGATAGATAGGCAGACAGACAGAAAGACAGACAGCCAGTGAGACAGACAGATGGGCATAACTTTCTAAAACCAAAGTAAAAGACAAAAAAACCCTTAGCACAAAAACAATGAGGCAAGGGTTTCTCAGAAAGGACACTTAGAACAAATACAGGTTTCAAATACTTATGAAATGACACATACCACAATAATACAAAGCATCATGAGAAGTATATGCAAATTACTATGAAAGAATGTAGATTGGTTCTGCATAAAGCAAGACTGAGTGGTGGTAATTGCACATACTTCCCATGAAATGAATAACAGGGGGTAGAAAGTAGTTGAATAGACATGGGAATGTCCATTCTCCTTTAAGTCTGATGGTACTTGAAATGACAACAAAAATACGTGTTACAAAGAACACAGGCTATTAGAAGAATAATAAGCTCATTCCCATGCTTTTCAAACCCTCCAGTAAACTATAACTTTAGATTGGTCCGACCTTTAATGACAAGTTCATGATATAATTATCATTAAGTGAAGATGTAAAAGGAATTTAAGATTTTCTCAGCACTAATCACTTCATTTATGTTTAATAATGAAGTTACTTGCTGTTAAATATAGTGTGAAAGCATGAGTTTTGCACTACTTATCTAGCATATCATGGTTACATTTCAACCCATAATAAATGAACTGAAAAAGGAAGAAGCTCCTAATATACTGGGACTAGGTTCTCCAAATTATTGTCTATCTGGGCAGATTATGACGTACTGTCATCTTTATTTATCACAATTTATCAGCTTTTAGGATGGCAGTAAGTGCTTCTGCAATGTAATATCCTGCCAGTGGCACATAATGGTACAGAGTTCATAATACCATTATGCAATAGTAAGATTCTAGTTAGTAAGGAAGCAATAATACCCAACAGGGTGGGTGGTATTCAGCTATACCTTCCCTCACCAGCACAGGCAGAGAGCCCTATAGCCCCTGGAAGTGTAGGTATAGCCCATATCACCCACCCTGGAGGGTGTTACTGTGCTTACAAAACAGGTACATGTTGAGTATTTGTTTTAGAAACAGATATAAATTATTAAAACTTACAAAAAAGTAAGAAAATTAATCACTTAAAGCAGCAGTGCAACTTAATCAGAAAATGATTATCAAAATTATTTTTCTTGGTTGTAAGCATGCAGCCATAGATGAGGTCTCCATACATGTAAATGTTTTTTTTCTGGTGATCTTTAGTAATTTAGATATTTAACATTTATTTTGATTGTTGTGGCACCACAATAAATATGGCTGCTGCCTCATTTTCAGCTGCATTCCCCTTTCACGTCGCATCAGGTCTTTTGATTACAGCAGTGGGACCCTGTGCTGAGCACTCCCTATGTCCATATATAGTACTGCCAGTCATACATATGTGCACTTGGCAGCAGAGGAGGTTCCTGTTCAACTTGGCCGGTGGCAGAAATGTAAACAAAGACAAAGAAAAACAGAGCACATTACATGGGGTGATAGTACAATGCCATTGAGAAAGATTACCAGGGAAATGCTCAACAGAGAGTAGGAAATAAACTGTCAAAAAAGTGCAATTTTTTTTACATTGCACTGCTGCTTTAAACAGTTTCTTGCAAAGGAGTACCTTTGCTGATAGAATTAGCAGTAGAGGGTGTTGATGTTTATTACAGGCTGTTTGCTTTCTACTTCTTGTCTCTCTTTCAGTCCCACCTCCAGCAGTTCATAGTATAGGACAGACTAACAGTATCACCTAGAAGTTTTTTTGTTATTGTTGTTGTTTTATTAGTGGCAGTTGTATTCCAAGTGTGAGCTTGCAGACAGTTGAGTGAGTGAGTTATTTTATGTTTTTTTCATTTTTACTGATGCTATCGGGTCCCAGAGATAGCACACAGAGGAGTGCAGTCAGGGCTGGGTGCCAAGGCCGAGTAGGGAAATTCCAAGCAGGAGACAATAGAATTGATGATACCAGTGGTAGTTTTTCTGGTTTTCACTGCCGCAGATGGAGATCTGCTGCTTGCTTGTGGCAGATGAGGTAGTGGTCGGGTGGCCAGAGTATAGGGACATAATAGCAGGCAACTTTGTGGACATTTCTGTTTAAAGAAAAGATAGCTTTAAATTTAACTTAATGTGATGAAGGACAACTGACAGCGTGTGGTGGGAGTGGGGGGGGCACCAGCTGAATTGCTCTTTTGGTAAGTGAAAATAAAATTGCACTTTTTAAATTTTAATTTTGAATGTGGCACAGGAATTTTAGTGTGTAATGGGCCAGTTGGCACAGGAATTTGTTTTAGGTATGAATTTTTGTCTGATGAATGACAGCCTAGACAAGCATCTTAGCTAATCAGAAGCCTTGACCTGTTCAACCCATTTTCTAAAATGAGGTAAAATGCTTAGAAATGTGAAATCACGAACAGGTGCTAAATGCAATGGGCCAATTTTCAAAGAGTCTAGAATGACACAAGGGACTTGAGTCAAAAGATTTTGACGCAAGGGGTGACTTGCATTGCAACTTGCATCACTCGCAATTTTATAACACAGCCTGCATCAAATCCTGACAAAGCTGCGTCACAGCCCCCTTGCACCAAGGTTGTGTCAAATAACCTGGTGTGCCAGGTCACAAGAGGGCTTGCACCATGGTGGGGCTGCAACATCCCCTTATTTGGGATTTTGCAAGCCCTGCCATGGGCACAGCAATAGGCATCACTTAGACCAGCCAGAAGATGGTCAAAGTGGCTTGTGCCAGTGAGATGGGGTCTAACAATGGTCTGCCAGGGGCAGAAGGGGCACAGGAGGAGGCCTAGTTGGAGTCAAAAAGACAACTGGGCATTAATTCACAAAGGTAGTGATCCCACCTCTCTTGTTAATGTCCATCCAGTATGTCTTCTTCCCACTTTGGCTAAGTTACAGGAACAGATTGTTCTTTCTAAGCTCACTTCCTTTCTTGACAACTCCTCCTTTTTCACACCTTTCCAGTCTGGCTTTTAGAAATCCCACTCCACTTCTACCTCTTTCTTTTGTCTCACTGACTCCATACTCACTGGTATGGATCAAGGACTGATTACTTCCACGGTTTTTGTTGATCTTGCTAAAGCTTTTGACACTGTGACACATCCACTTCTTCTGGACAAACTTAAACCTGCAGTGCTCTCTGACTCCTCAGTCAATTGGTTTAATTCTTACATTGGTGGGAGGTCTCAACCTGTCTGGACAGGAAAATCCATTTAATCTCCACTTCCCATTAGCTCAGGTGTCCCTAGAGGGTATGTCCTGGGTCCTATTCTCTTTTCCATTTTCTTTAATGACCTTCCACCTATATGCTCTTCTGCATCCATTCGTATGTACAGTGATGACATAGTTCTTTTTGCTTCTGGCTCCTTTTTCCATGATCTAACCTCCTGGCTGCAGTTGGATTTTTGCCAACAGTCAGCGCTGGTTCAAGGCTAACCAATTATCCCTTAAAGCCCAAAAAACAGTCTCCTTGAATTTTGGCACCCATCAGAGGCTTGCCAGACTTACTTCTCTCCCATTATTTAATATCCTTGATGGCAGTAATATAGAAGAGTTTTCCTCCTTTAAGTATCTTGGGGTCTTTCTTGACCAACATCTTGATTTCTTAGTGTATATTGATTCTATTCACCATAAGCTACACCCTAAGCTTGGAGCATTGTACAGGAATAAAGTGAATATTCTGCATCCTGCCTGCCACAAAATTGTAGTTGAACTGATTGTCCTCATCTTTGACTTTGGTGACTTATTCTATAATTATGCCCTTAAATCTTCTTTTGCCAGACTGAACCCCAATTTCCATTCTTTCTGCCATTTTGCTTTAAATTGTCTTTCTCGTACTCACAACTGCTCTTTTTACTCATCCCTTTCTCTCACCTTTCTTGATGCTAGGCACCTTTCCCATTGTGCATCTTTTATATCCAAATTCTGGTTCGGCTCCCTTCCCTCCTATCTTAAATCCCTTCTGTCCCTCTACTCCTTCCTCCTCCTCCTCCTACCTTCTCCACAACACTAATTCCCCTTCTCTTTTTATGCCTTCTAGAAAATCTTCTATTGGACAATCTACTTTTACTTACAGATTTCCTAAACTTTTGTCCTCCTTTCCCCTTTCTAATCATTCTGCCTCTTCTCCTCCCACCCAAAAGTCTCTTCTTTATGGCTTTTGTTCTCCTACCTGCAACTGTCTAGGACCCTCTCCTTATTCCTTTTCTCTATACATAAGAGTTTGTTTTATTTTTTACTTGCATTCATTTATGAATTTGACTGTAATTATTGATAGTTATGCTTCATGTAATACAATATTACTGCAACTGACTTCTATTTTCATCAGTTTATTGTTTAGTTATCTTCTTCTTTTTCCTTTTCCCCCAGGACACATCTGGAAACAAGCTGTCCTCAGCTCAGTTTGTCTTTCCTGGTTAAACTTTTTAATAAATAAAATAAAAAAAATAGTGGGCTGCATTTGCTTTTGTATGTACAGTATTTGCATACTATATTTAACCTATGAATTAGACTGTACAGGGGGTACAGGGACAGAATGTGACATGGCACCAGGAGGACACTGCCCTGGCAGCTATACATTCTGTCCCTGGACACCGCTGTACAGCATAATTTATAGGTACAGTACAATATGCAAATACATACAATAGCAAACACACATTGCTGGGTGCAATAGTACTCCCATAAATGCCCAACCATCTCCTTGACTCCCCTAATACCACCTTTTGCGCCCCTTTTGCCCACAGTCCCTTCCTGTCCAGCACAGTCCCAACCACCACCCCACCCATTCTGGTCCCTTAGTGTTGTGCCTTTAAGGGGGGTAGATTACTACGGCAATTACTGTAGTTGCGCCAACTGTTTGGTGCAGCTGTCAGCTTGCTGCAAACACAGGGAGTTTGGCACCAGGACCCTGATTTTTGGAAAATTGGGCACAGGGTCCTTGGTGCACCCTTCGTTTGCTGCAGCCCTGGTGCAACACAAATTGTGTCACACGAAGGGCTCTTTCAAAATCAGGCCCAAAACCTCAACTTGAAAATGTGACATGTAATACCTTCCCTTGCAGTCAACTTCACAATGAGTTAAATAGACTGGAAAACAAGAATAATCATAATATAAATTATATTCTCTGTAAATATTTGACAGCAATTTTGGATATATAAAACATTAAAGTCATTTGTTCTTAATCACAATAATCCCCACTCAAATCCAAAAAAAGTCCAAAAAGGTTTACCTTTCCATATAAGTAAACTGGTAAGATGTTTTTAGTAGCAGCTGAATTACACTGGAATTATTACAGAATTACCTGGTAAAATAAATCACCTTAGTAAACTGGAAAAAAAAAACATCTGTACAACAGACACAGATCAATCACCAATGCCACCTTTTTGTTCATTTTATCATTACAGACATATTTGTCATACAGTAGAAGTGGCATCAAGCCAGAGTTGCTCACGCATTCCATTAATTGTAGTATTAGTAGTGATTTTTTTATTTGAAGGAAAACATCACCATTAGGACAAGAAAATGTATTCTATTTTTAAGGCATACCTGTTTTACCACAGGTTAATTTACAAAGTTACAGTATAAAAATACACAAAAATACAACACATGCAATACATACTAAAATGCAAGTATCTAGGTTAGCCTTAGGGCATAGTAAGGAGGATCAGCAGTAAGTGAAAGGAGGCTATACTGCCCTTGTACAGGTCACTGGTGAGGCCACATCAGTAGTACAGAGTACAGTACTATAGTCTACACCTTACAATTGACATTAACTTGCTGAAGATGGTCCAAAGGAGGGCAACAAGATGATTGTGGGTCAGCAAGGTAAATTATATGAGGAGAGGTTGGGGGCCCTGAAAATCTACTCCCTGGAGGAGAGGAAAGAGAGAGAGAGGGGACATGACTGAGACCTTCGAGTACTTGACAGGGATAAATAGGGTCGATAAGGAGGGTCTCTTTAAGCTAACTAGCAACCAAAACACAAGGGGCATAGTCTTAAGTTGGATGGGAAGAAGGTTTAGGAAAGAAGTTAGGAAGCAAATCTTCATGGAAAGGATGGTAGCCAGTTGGAATGTGCTGCCGGAGTAGGTAGTCTCATTTAAAATGGTGGGCAGCTTCAAGAGAGCCTGGGATAGACATAAGGGGAATGTTAGGGTCATGGGAGTGGCAGATGGAAAGGATGAGAGGACTGGGGAGGGGAGCAGGGTCAGTAGCTTGGTCTGAAATCTTTTTTATTTAGGCAAGCATTTGGGCATTGAAGTAGATAATCTAGATTTGATGAATGTTTTATATGGTATTTTTACAATGTTTTGTTTGTTATATACATTTTGTAAAGCATGTATAATTTGGTTTTATTCATGTTATTCTTTGTAATGGTGTCCTGAGCCTGCAGTGAAGGTGCCACAAATAAATAAAGACTACTACCACTACTATAGCTGTAGACCCTGCAGTAGGTATGTTCGTATGTTTATATGTTACAAGCAAAGGATAACCTGTGCTACAAGATCAAAAGTAAGTGACAAGCACTCCTAAAAGAAATCAGTTTAGCATTGTTTTACACATTCATCTATTGATAGGAACTGAATATTTGAATTGTGGTACAATGCAGAACACAAAACCACTCATACCACTTTTAAGGAGCATTGTTTTTTAGGAACATAATTCCAGGAATTTTATGATCTAAGTTACCAGGCCATTTCAGTATAAGAGAAGAAAACACAGGTGGAACCATGTCCTGGAAAGTGAGTGGGAGCTTGCCTAAAAGCAGGCAGAAGAAAAAAATAGAGGCAGAACTCAAAATGAACTTGCAATGTAAAATTTTAAAATAAACAAAGTTAAACCAACCAGTGTAAATGAAACAAGACCAAACCCACAGCACTAATCCCAATGCTTCCAGTCTTAGTGTGACTCTTCATCATGGGGTCTGGCTGTGGTGTAAACTGTCTCTCAATTTATTGCCAGTATTTAAAGTCACATTAAAGAATTTTTAACAACATACACCATTACAGTTCATTGTAGGCACTTACTTAATAGAACTTACAAGAACCTGATATACCCTCACTGTAGTTTAACAAACATCCTGCTAGCAGAGAAGGGTAACACTATACAAAAATAACTATATTCAGAATGGTAACTGACTTTTAAGACAGCAATGGTCAGTAAGTGAGAGAACCAAGGTGGAGGGATTTTTTAATGCATGGGGGAAGGGGAGGGAAAGAAACATACAATAAATAAAATAGACTCCTTTTACAATCTTTGAATCAAACATTCATTTCAGTATTAGAGTTGATTAATTTTTGTTAACAAAAGACTCTTGCAGTATGTTTTCCCAAGCCATGTTGGTAATGAAGTTGTTTCAGGTTACTCAACAGGAGTTTTGGATTTTCATTTTTCAGTATGTAAAATAGGGTTGCTAACCAGGTATTTTTACATCTTTAATGGGAGAGCCACCCTATGCGTTGATACATATCACAATGGTAGGTTTCATTAGCAAATGGATAAACCGTGCAACCATAATCTATGACAGGAAGAGTAAGTTGTTTAGCTATGACCAAGTACACCTTCTTCATCATAGAGAAATCTTTGTACGTTAGTGCTCCAATACACAAATGACATTGTTTTATTTTTATCTAAATATTAGTCTAATATTAGATCTTCATGGAACACTACAACAAGGTCCCAATATTTTGTTTTTTTGGTGCATAGGCCATAGTTTGATAGATTTTTCATTAATCATGAATACCTTTTACGTTGTTCCCAATTTTTCCTTTTCGAGGGTAGAGATGGAAGGCCGTC
Source organism: Neoceratodus forsteri (assembly GCA_016271365.2). NCBI lineage: Eukaryota > Metazoa > Chordata > Ceratodontiformes > Ceratodontidae > Neoceratodus > Neoceratodus forsteri. Next base: position 1,055,003,509 of record CM057459.1, read on the forward strand.
ACTTGTATTTTCCTTAATTCATTACTAACCCTGATTAAGAGAGCTAATACTGTGTCTCAGTAAAATCCAGTTGTAAGTTGTGTTCTACCTCCTTGAAATTTTGTCCAGAGGCTAGAAGGGCTATGTTGGCTGCCAACCTAAAATTAAATGTTAAAGAAAAGTTAACAATACATGTAGCCTTTAAGTGATCAGGTGATATAGTAACAAAGAGATAGTACACAATTGCTTAGGTATTGTTTATACTGTTTATCTACTATTCACAAATACCTCAGACATTTTACACATTTACTTTATCCTTCCATGTGCTGCAGTTCCACTTCACCCTTAGCATTAATTAATAGAGCATACTCTTGATCTGACAAGTAGGACACCAACTACTGGCATCTAGGAGGGTATAACTATCTGTAGACTTCCTATATAAGCCAATTTCCAATAGTGTACCTTTATTAAAAATTCTTGTATTCAAAAATGCAATGCCAGGCTCATTTTTTCCCTACATACTGTAATTGGATTTAAATACTCATGAAATTTGAAAAGGTCTCTGTCTGTACCATTCCATACCACTCAATGTTATCAATGTAGCATTTTAAAATCTCAAGATCTTTAAGGAAACTGTTGTTTGTAGTGAAAAGACAAACTATTCCACAAAGGCATCAACATGAATACTGGCTATGAAGTAATTCTGGGAAGCAGTGGGAGTGGGTATGCACTGGAAATTCATTGTTGTGTAACTGTGTGTAAGAAGGTAAGCTAGATATTCTCTTTGGGTGACAGTGAGAAGGGTGAGGGGGCTTGCTTGAAAGAGTTGTTGAGGTAGGGGAGCATGGGAATTTTTCTAGATATTCATTTTAGGTAACACAGGTAGACAGCCTGCTGGCAACTAATCAGTGTGGGTTGGAGTGAGGGGACACAGGAAGCCAGGGATTGGTGAAACTCTCTGTATAAGGTAAGGGAATCAAAAGAATTCAAAGGGCTAAAATTACAGAGAGTAGGAAGTATAGGATTAAGGGAGTGGTACAGTGCAGTGGCTGTGGGCAGCAGTCTTCAGGGAGTCCTTCTGGAGGCTACATTGATGTCCTATCTGCACACATCTCTCAGGGCTGATGGAGGATGTTGCCAGACTTATGGCTTAGTTGTCTTGAGTTCAGAGGACCTACATCCCACCCAAGGACCACCTAGTCTGCCACCACTACCTCAAAGTATGACAAGTAGGAGGAGTGGCTGGACAACTGAGGAGTCAGGGAGTATAAGGGTGGTGCCATTACAAAATTCCTGCACTGTGCTGGCTGGGTGAGAATGTCCTACAGAGGCACCTGAAGTAGTGAAAGGGGTGGATGTGGTGGTCTTCCATAGTGGAGACCCAAGAGCAGATGGTAGATGATCCCAGAATAGAAGGAAGTGAATCCTGGTGGAGGACTCCATAGTGGGGAGGGATACAATTTGGGGTAAGTAGGGTTGAGGAGAGGAAGGTTAGATGCCTTCTTGAAGCCATGGCTTGAAGGTATGGAAAGATGATCCAAGGGATTGCTGGGGAAGAAGGGAGGGGGAAGAGCTGGACATCATTGTCCATCTGGGGACTAATGGTCTGGCTAGAGATAAGCCAAAAATAGTTCTGGAGGAGTTCAGGGAATAGGGGAAGAGTTTTAGGCAATTAGCACTATCTGTGACCATCTTGGAGGTGCTATCTGTCTATGACAGGGGGAAGACAGGATTCTCTACATCAGGAATATCAACACATGGTTGAAGGAATGGTGAAGAGAGGTGGGATTTGGATTCATTGGAGACTGAGTCCCTATCTGGAGGGATAAAGGCCTGTACAGGTGCTACAGCCTACATCCATCCAGGATGGGAAACATGAACCTCAGAGAACAGTTTAAATGCTACAATGGTGAGCATTTATACTTGTTGAGGGGGAGGCTGAATGAGGCAGGAAGATATAAACTGTCCCCCCACAGGCTTACAAGATCAGTAGTGGGAATCCAGAAGGAGAGAATTCCAAAAAGGGACCAATGAATAGAAGAATCCAGGGGGTAGAAAGAAGGGGAGGTAGTAAGAAGAATAGTGGATGAAATAAGGGAGGTACACTGGTAAATGAGAGGGGGTGGTCTTACAATCTGGAGAGCCATGTGTGCAAATGCTCAAAGTCTGGGCAGTAAGATTACAGATGTACAGGCCATCATGGCAGATGCAGATGTGGAAATAGTCACAATTTTGAGTCCTGTTGCAATGAAAACCAGGATTGGGATGTAGCCATAACAGATTATGCTTTATTCAGAAGACACAGGGTAGGTTAACAGGTGAGAGAAGTAGCTCTTTATGTAAGGGAAAACATAAAAGTTACAGAAATAGCCGGAGCAGGGAGGAGCAGAAGTACTATGGGTCAGCCTGGAGACAAGGAAAGTGGCCACTATTCACACAGGAGTGATCTACAGACATCCAGCACAAGGGGGAGAGGTGGATAATGATATGTATGAAGTAATCCAAAGGAAGGCAAGCAAGGGGGAGGTATTGCTGATGTGGGACTTCAATCTACTGGACGTGGACTGGATTCTCCCGGCTGTGGCAACAGTTAGAAGAAGCAACATCCTGGAATCCCTGCAGGGGGCATTCCTCAGGCAACTTGCCAAGGAACCCACTCGTGGGGGGAAAACTGGACCTGGTACTGACAAACGGTGACAGTGTTTCTGTTTCTGGTGGATAGCCACCTGGGGACCAGTGATCATCATATGGTGTGGTTCAATATAAGAACTAGGCCAGAATCAAACCACACTAAAATGAGGGTCCTGGACTTCAGGAGGGCTGATTTTAGGAAAATGGGAGAATGCCTCAGGGATGCCTTGCCAGGGAAAGTGAAACTGGGTGTAGTGGAGGAACAGTGGGCAAAAATAAAGGAGGGCATTGAGAAGGCAACAAACGTCTGTGTCTGGAAGGTTAACAAGGGCAAGAGAAAAAAAAAGACCACTATGGTTCCCTGAAGAAGTAGTGGAGATAGTAATTTGGCAAGCAAGCCAGCACTTAGACAGTATCAGAGACAGAAGGAGGAGGATAAGGAGAGATATCAGGAGTAACAAGGGTAGGCAGGGAAAGCAGTAAGAAGTGCAAAGGTGCAAACACAGGGGAATATTGCCAAGTCAGCAAAAAATGGGGATAAAACATTATTTAGGTGATAAGCAAAAAGAGGAAGACCAAAGGAGGGATAGTAAGGCTAAAAGGGGAAGGAGGGGTTTGTGTGGAAGAGGACCAGGAAAAGCAGACATATTGAACAAATACTTTTGTTCAGTATTTATAGAAGAAGGGGTAGGTGATGGTCCACAAATTATGGACAAGGGCATTAAAGGAAGGGAGGTAGGCACTAGTCATTTTACAGAGGAGAGAGTCCTCAAGGAACTAGCTCAATTAAAATGGGCACAGCAATGGGGCCTGATGAGGTACTGTACAACCTAGGATACTGAGGGAGCTCAAAGAGGTGCTGTTCAACCTACCACTAGGCAAGGCAAGTCAACTTTAATTTTTCAGGCGCCCAATCCCAGAGGTTCTGGGCGCCATGCAATAAAACATCAAAATTTAAACATTATAAATAATCAACATTCAAAGTGAAACTTCATATAACATCATTAAAATGGTATAGATCGTCAGCAGAATTCAATAATAACAATCAGATAACCAATACATTAACTACAGAACAGTGGCTGGGAATGCTCGGCTAAAAAAGAAAGCCTTGTGGTGGGCCTGGAATACCTCAACTAAAGGGGCCTCCCTTACTGATGGAGGAAGCAAATTCCATAGGATGGGGCCAGTGACACTAAAAGCTCTGTCACTGGCAGTTCTTAACCTCATCCTGGGACTCCCCAGGAGGCCCCTAGAGGAGGATCAGAGTGAGTGGTCTGGGGCAGCAGGTGTTAGAAATTCTGACAGGTAGCCAGGGCCCATTCCATGTAGGGCCTTAAAGGTAAGCAAGTCCACCTGAAAGAGAACCCTCCATCAAACAGGCAGCCAGTGCAGATTCTAGACTGTCCCATCAACAACCTGGCAGCTGCATTTTGCACCAGCTGCAGTTGACAGAGAATGCCTCCAGAGATCCTGAGGTAGAGTGCATTACAGTAGTCAAGCCTAGATGTCACAAATGCGTACACTAAGTTAGGGAGGTCCAGGGGTGGAGGGGAGGTCCAGGTGCGGAACCAGGTGCTTGATCCTCACAATATTCCTCAAATGAAAAAAGGTGGACAGGACAATGGACAACACCTGAGATTCAAATGTCAATCCGCTGTCGTGAATAACTCTGAGGTGGCGCACCCCAGAGGAGGTACTCAATGGCATAGATCCTAGGAACAATCCAGTCTCTGCACCAGAGGCCATCTTGTCATACCTCCTGTTTGACTTCACCACCAGTACCTCTATCTTATCAGTGTTCAGTTGCAACCAGCTGGAGGCCATCCAGTCATTAATCTCGGCCAGGCAGTTGTTAATTATGTCCACCACACTGGATGTCCCAGGGGCAAAGGATAGGTACAGCTGGGTATCATTGGCATAGCAATAAAACTCCAAACTGTACTTCCTAATGACTCCCCCCAGGGACAGCATGTATACAGCAAACAACATCGGTGACAAGAACGAACCCTGAAGTACTCCACAAGATAGAAGGCTTGGGGAGCAGGAGAAATTCCCCATCACAATCCTTTGCCTCCTATTTGTGAGATAGGACTCAAACCAGCAGATGACCATGCTGGTGAGTCCACAAAATTGCTCAGGCAGTCAAGTAATGCACAATGGTGTACCATGTCAAAAGCTGAGGAGAGATCAAGGAGAAAGAGAATTGTCCCCTCACCTCAATCCCTCACCCTAAGGAGATCCTTGTGCACCTGAATTAATGAAGTTTCTATACAATGCCCAGCACAAAATCCAGACTGAAGCAGCTCATAGATGTCAAAGGCCTCAAGGTGTTCTCCAAGCTGCTGTGCCACAATCTTCTCTACAACCTTACCCATAAATGTCAGCTTGGAGACAGGACAGTAATTCACCTTGATGTCAGCATCTAAAGATGTCTTCTTCAGAAGGGGTCTCACCAGTGCCTCCTTCAAGTCATCCGGGAAGACCTCCTTCAACAAAGAACACCAGACAATCAAGGCAAACACCGGGCCAACAGTGTCAACACATCCCATTAAGAAATGTGATGGCACTGGGTCCAGTTCACAATATATGTGATTCAGCCTTGAGACCACCTCAATGACTCTGCCACCTCCACTGGTTTGAACTACCCCCCCCTCCCCCCAACTAGGAAGAGTGCACCTTGGAAAATCCAGGTGAACACTGTCAGCCACCTTGTGGCTCACTGGAAAAATCCCCTGCCTGATGGCGGACACTCTGTCCGAGAAGAACAGAGCAAATTCATTGCACAAAGCATCAGAAAACACCTTTTTCAGCTGTAGACAAGCTGGATATAACAGCCTGTTCACAGTCTCAAAAAGCATAGCTGGTCAGTTCTTCCCCATTGGCAATCTCCCCTGGACAGGAACACTGTCTTTGTACAGCTGATAGCCCCCGGTACACTATGTAGTGTGTACACAGGGCCAGCCTGTCCATCTCCAGACCTGTCCTCCACCAGCAGTGCTCTAACCTCTGACCCTTGATCTTCATCACCTTGAGCTTCCCATCAAACCAAGGGGTCCTCAAGTGAGAGGATCTGGGTCATACATGGACTGGTGCAAGGGAGTTGAGTGCCCCAGACAATGCCTCATTATAGGCGACGACTGCCTCACTCACACCCCCTATGCATGCACTGCCCACGCTAGATAGGTCTACTACCACCAGAAAACCCTCTGGGGTAAAAGTCCTCAAAGGGCAGCAGCTTACCATCTCTGAGGGGGGGGGCTCACAGGGGGGCCCTGAGCAAGAACTGCACCATTTAATGATCAGTCCAAATGACCCAATTAGTCTTGAGATTATCAATCTCAAGCCCCAGCGAGAAGACCACTAGATACGGGGGGAAGTTATGGGGGACTGGAAGAGGGCAGATGTGGTCCCACTTCACAAAAGTGGTAACAGGGAGGAGGCAGGAAATTACAGACCTGTCAGACTGACTTCGGTGGTGGATAAAGTAATGGAGTCACTACTGAAGGAAAGGTATGCAGAATACCTTCTAATCAGTGGATTACAGGATCAAAGGCAGCATAACTTCACAGGGGGGAGATCTTTCCAGACAAACCTGATCAAGTTCTTTGACTGGGTGACCAGGGAAGTGGATCAGGACAGAGTGGTGGATGTGGCCTACCTGGATTTCAGTATGGCCTTCAATGTCGTTCAACACAGAAGACTGGTGAGCAAGATGGGAGGCCTAGGAGTGGGTCCAAAAGTAGTAAAATGGGTAAGAAGTTGGCTAAGCAACAAAACTCAGAGGGTGATGGTACTGTATATGGTGCTCACTCTGAAGAAGGCAAGGTGACCAACGGGGTGCCACAGGGGGTCAGTACTAGTTCTGGTCCTGTTCAATGTCTTTATTAGTGATAGTGCAGGAAGGGCTGGATGGAAAAGTATGCCTGTTTGCAGATGACATAAAAATCTGTAACAGAGGAACAATCTGAAAAAAAGCTGGAAGACAGGTCGAGTTTCACAACTGGGTTTCAATGCAAAAAAGTGCAAAATCATGCACTTGGGGCACAGAAACCCAGAAACAATGCATCAATCGTGTGAGAAGATATTGGCAACCACAAAACAGGAAAGGGACCTAGTAATAATTGTTTCTGATAACTTGAAGGTAGCGGAGCAGTGTAGAGGTGTGTGAGAAAAAACTTTCACTGGCAGAATTGAAGTGAAAGTCAGACTTTCGCTCCTGCTAAAGTTTGGAAATCCATTTCCGAACTTTTCTGAATATTCTGCCTGCCCCAACCCTACAGTAAATTACTCTTCCCCAGTGTCTAGTGACCCCCTGCCCCCAGTCACTGATCACTGCCCAGTGTATAATAAATGAATTTCCTGGTGGTTAGCAGTCCCCCCCCACACCCGATCACCCGCTCCATATTTAAAAAAAATCCCTGTTGGCTAGCAGTGTCTTCACTCACCCAATCACCCGCCTGACCATGACATCATGCACCAGTGTCCAGTGTAACTCACCCATCCCAATCCCCAGTATAGTAAAGAAAACTAACATTTCTCCCTGGTGGTCTAGTGAACCCCCCATCTCCAATCCCCATTCTGTGAATTAGAATGTTATTCCCTGGGGGTCTATTTTACCCCCCAATCCAGCAGGCAGTGTACCACCACCTTGCTGCCCCAATCCCAAACCTGAGTGGGTGACCGGCACAACACTCCTCTCTCCTCCATGTTTGGCCACCCACTGAACTGTCAATGAATAAACACATGCTTGTATAAGCACATGCTCATTCACCGATAGCTCAGTAGGTGGCCGGATGTGGAGGAGAGTGGAGGGTTGTGCCAGTCACCCACTTGGGTTTGGGATGGGGGGAAGTGGGGTGGTGGGACACTGCCTGCCAGGATGGAGGGTGCACAAGACCACCAGGGAATAAAATTCTAAATCACGAACTGGGAATTTGGGAAAGGGAGGTTGGGGTTCACTAGACCACAAGGGAGAAATGTTATTTTGTTTTACTATAGGGGGAGGGACTGCTAGCTACCATGGATTTTGTTTTAAATATGGGGCAGGTGATTGGGTGGGAGGAGGCATCATTAGCCACCAGGGAATTCATTTATTATACATTGGAAGGCAATCAGCGAATGGCAGGTGGGGGGGCACTAGACACCAGGTTTTTGTTTTTAGGCATGCAGTCAGTAATCAGGTTGGGGGAAGGACAACTAGCCACCAGGGAATTAATTTATTATACATTGGGCAGAGATCAGTGACTGGTGGTAGGGGGGACACTAGACACCACAGGGAAAGTATCTTGTAAGCAGGACAGAGTGAACATTAGCCCAAACACGGTTAGAAAATGTATGAGCAGATGCAGCTGGAAATTCGGAAACTTTGGGAGAAAGTTGTAATATTTGGCAGAAGTTCCACTAAGGTGGAAATTATAACTTTAGTTCACCTCTAAAGCAGTGTGATAAGGCAGTGGGAAAGCTAGCAGGATGCTTGGGTGCATCACCAGAAGAAAGAGGGAGGTAGTATTACCCCTGTATAGAGCAATGGTAAGGTCTCACTTCATGTATTGTGTCCAGTTCTGGTGGCCCCATCTACAGAAGGACATAGATAGGTTGAAGCAACACAGAAGAGGGCAAACAAAATGGTGCAGGGCCTACATTAAAAGCATTATGAGGAAAGTCTCAACGAATTAAATATGTACTCTCTAGAGGAAAGAAGGGAAAGGGGGAGCGTTATAGAAACATTCAAATAACTCACAGGTATCATCAAGGTACATGAAGGTAGCATTTTACAAAGAAAAAGAAACTTGAGGACAAGGAGTCATACTATGAAGCTGGATGGGGGAGAATCAGAAGAGATGTGAGGAAATACTTGTTCACATAAAGGGTAGTGGATGCTTGTAACTGCATCCCAGCTGAGGTGGTGGGTGCTAAAATTGTAACAGGATTCAAGCATGCATGGGATAGACACAAGGTGACCTTAGAAATTAGGCAAGGGGGATGGGGGAGACCAGAGATCAAGTAGTGTCTGCAGGGGTACTCTAGGTAGTTAAAATAGGGCAGACTAGGTGGGCCAAGAGGTCCTTATCTGCCAAAAACGTATGCGTTTCTACATTTCTATACAAGTTCACATACTGTAAGTAGGAGCCATTGTGCTCCCTATAGTTGCATATTGTTTCTTTGTAGTTAGTACCCGTGAACCCGAACTAGTTCGCAAACACGGGTACTGTCATCAATTCACAGTTTTTTTCTGACAATTCTATTTTCTAATGCTCTTTAAATGGTATCTAAACCCACTTAATGAAGGATGATGGTATAGAGATCATTCATATCCATTGGTTAGAAAATAATCTAGTTTTAGGGCCATGATTGAGTACAAGTATCTATGAGCTCTACTCCAGGCTCGAGTGGCTCCCTCTGGAACAGCACCACACCTTTGTCCTAGGCAACTTCATCAACAATATTGCCAGAACTGCCACCCCTCCTGCGCTCACCATATCCATCAAACCTGCAACCCCCTCCTACCACTTAAGATCCAGTGACTCTCAGGTCCTCCTGGTTCCAAAAACTTGCACCCAAATGAGTGATCGGTCCTTCGTCGCTTATGTGCCCAGGTTGTGGAACTCCCTCCCTGCAAACACTCGCTCTTCCCCCTCAAATCCCTGCTTCAAAGCCTCCCTGTGGGGCTTCCTCAAATTGGCCTTCTCCTGTCTCTGTACTTAATAACCCCCCCCCCATGCCTGTGGCCCAGACCAATCTGGCCGGCTGAGTTACTTATAACCCGGCTCGACTGTTCAGGAGATGAGTCTCCTGATACTAAATGCACTATATCCAATGGTGAGTTTGTTGCTATCAGATGTATTAAATGTACTGGGTTCTTTCTCTGCCCAACTGTTCATGTAAAGAGTACTTGTACTATTCTATTTGATGTTTTCTTAGGTCTCCTACAATTTTTTACATTACCCCTGAGAGAATGGCTGACCCTATATGCAGATTACTGTTGTCCATTGCCTGTACTAAGCTGTTATCTATCGTCTGTTGTAATGTATATGCCTGATGTTCTTGTATGTACCTTGATATGCCTGATGTTTTTGAATGTACCTTGTAATCTCCCGGGTTGCACCTGAAAATAGGCACTTGGCTGTCTAGTGTGCTTACCTGGTAAACAAAAGCAAATAAATAAATAAGGTAAACACATCCCCTTTGTCTTTAAAAAATATTCGTATCTTGTACCAATAGCTGTGGAAAACTCTTGCGAGGATGTCAAGTATCAATACTTGACCTGAAACAGTGGGCCTCCCCGGTGGCTCTGTTGGTGGCTTGTGAATATTAAGCAATACTTACAATACGGATGTCTTCAGAGATTATTTTGATAAAATTGTTCTTTTCTCATTCTGGATACATCTTAATATATATGTTTCTGCTAACACTGATTTAATGTTTTACTGACTCCTTGGTGTTGGGTGCCTTGGTAACCTGGTATAAAGATTTTAATCCTAAAGTTATTTCAAATAGATACTCTGATGGTCTCCATGTCTCATGGTCACCACCCAGCCTTTGTTATCTTATTTATTTATTTATTTATTTAAATCTAGGATTACAACATACCTTTGAGCCAAAGCTCTCTTACAAAGGTTCCATGTCTGTAGCACATACAATTGGCATCAAATTGGTTACGTGGTTACAGTTTAGTTACACGGTACAAGATGACATATAGTAACTTAGGAAGACAATAGGTATTATAGTTGAGGCATGACAAACAGACACTAGGAAGAAGACAGTTGGGGGAAGGGCTGAGGAAAGGTATGGCATATGTGGGAGAGGGCAGAGTGTGGCAGCTGATGGACTTTGTCAGAACAAACGTGGGGTAAGTGTTTTGGAAGTGGCTGAGGACAGGCAAGTGCAAGTAAAGAACAGAACAGACCCAGGGGTGTTTATGGGCAGTTAGGGGCCACAGCTTGTTAGGTGGTGCACCCACAGGTGCTGGTGCCTATAAGGGAGAGTCTGAGCTTAGTTTTGAAGACACCTAGTGTTGCTGCGGAGGAGGTGTCCCCATAGAGACTTTTAAACCAGCTTGGGGCCCTGTAAGCAAATGGCCATTGTCCTTGTGATGTGCGGCAGTGGGGGATTTGCAGGATATGTGGCTTAGTACTCCTGGTGTTGACTGTGTTCATTTTGGGTTTAAGGAGTGTGCTGACTCCAGGGGGTGCTTTACCCAGTAGGATTTTCTTAGCTGTGATGCAGGTTTGATATTTGATTTGGTTGTTAAGTTACAGCCACCCTATTTTAGAGTAGAGGTCACAGGTGTGGGTGAGATGGTGGGAACCAGTAACGATATGGCAGGCTTGACTGAGGAAAGTTGAGACTCGTTTGAGAGAGGAAGTTGTGGCAGATCCATAGATAATGAGGCTGTAGTCGATGATGCTGATTATGGAGCTCTGGACAGCGACGGACAAAGCTGCAGGTGGTAGATGTTTCCTATGTCAAAACAGAAGGCCCAGCCTGGTGTTTGCTACCTTTGCCACATTATTGATGTGTGGAACATAGGTGAGATTCGAGTCTAAGGTGAGACCAAGGTATTTAAAGGTGTGGACTTGCTCAAGGGTGATTCCTTGTTTGGTTTTAACAAAGAGTTGACTTTGAGTTTGTTGTGGGTGCTGCAAAAAATCGTGGCCTTTGTTTTCTTCTGGTTAAGGACAGTTTGTGTTTAGCGAAACAATTTTTGACTGCTGTGAAGGCCTGCTGGAGGTTTCCTTGAAGATGTACTGGGTCATGGTGGGAGGCCAAGATGACAGCATTATCCACATAGAATAGAAGTTGATCAGGACAGGAATCTGGCAGTGAGTTCAAGAAGATGCTGAAAAGGAGGGGGCCCAGGATTGAGCCCTGAGGGATACTGGACCAGACTGTTTTGTTTTTAGGCATGCAGTCAGTAATTGGGTGGGGGGAAGGACAACTAGCCATCACTCTATGTATTTGTTTACTACTGTATCTCTTTTTACTAAATATTTAAAGACTTAAAATCCATCTTTGAGAAAATCTATCATACACAACAGGCAGAATTTTCTGAAGAATCAGACTAAGATGTGCCCCCCCCCCCCGTATTTTAAACACAGGAATGCACCCAGAGCTGCTATACCATCACTTAGATGGCCTACCAGCATCCAACACTTGCATTAGATAACAGATACAGGTGCATCCTAGCTGGACGCAGCCTGCAATTGCATCTGTTTTTTGGTGCAAATCAAGGCTTTCTGTCAAAAACAGATGCAGCTTCTGAAAATAGCAGCAGGGCTCCCTGGACACAAGCAGGTGTACACAGATTGAGGTGTAGCCTGCATTTGCATCACTGTCAGAGACTTTTTAAACATAGAAACATAGACAGAGATTGCAGAAAAAGACCACAGGTCCACCAAGTCTGACCACTGGGTCCTATATAAACCCTCAGTCTAATGTTGGTATATGGTTCCTACCCTTCCCATCAGTCTTCCTATTCCTTTCCCCGGTTTTGTCTCTACAAGTGAGCACTATTCCTTTTGGTCTGTTCCAAGCCCATTTGAAGCCCTTCTTTGTTTCTGTTCCCACCACTTCAGTCAGCAAGCTGTTCCATGGTTCCTCTATCCTTTCAGTAAAATATTTTCTCTCATCCTTCTGAAGCTTCCTCCTCTCAGCTTCCAGTCTTGCCCTCATGTTGTTCAACATGGTTCTCTTTCTTTATTCCATTCTGGAATTTGAAGGATTCTATCATACAGTTTCTCTTCTCTCCCTTTTGGTCTCCAGTGAGTACATGTTCAGTTCCCTAAGGCTTTCTGCACAAAAATTCCCTTGCTGGCCCTGTATCCTCTGCATCACCCTACGATTTACCACCTCTAGCCTATCCTTGTCCTTTCTAAGGTGAGGGCTACAGAACTGGTCACAGTACTCCAAGTGTGGCCGCACTAAGGATCTACATATGTGGAGTATCACTTCTTTCTTTCTTACTATAGGTGTCCCTGCCTATACACCCCAGCATCTTGTCTGCCTTACATCAAGTCTTATTGCTTTGGCTAGCCTGCTTAAGGGTGTCACTGAAGATAACTCCTAGGTCCTGTTTCTCAACTGTGGTGCTGAGTTTAACTTCTCCCATCCAGTATTCTGTACTTGGGTTCTATTTTTTCTAGGTGCATCGCCTTGCAGTTTTTGGCAATGAATCTCAGTTGCCAGACATTTGACCACTTCTTTCTTTCTTTCTTTCTTTCTTTCTTTCTTTCTTTCTTTCTTTCTTTCTTTCTTTCTTTCTTTCTTTATGGCATTAAATACCTTTGAGCCAATGGCTCATTTATAAAGGTTCCAAGTCAGACATAGTACAAAACAGATAAACCAACAACAGAATATACAAAGAAAATACACATGCATACATACAGTACAGATACATTGATGTACAAAATACATTGTTGTACAAAAGATTCCTTTGGTTTCATAACATCAGTTTCATAAAAGAAACTATGGTGCTTATTTGGCTAGTTACTATTTGTTACAATTTGTCTTGAAATTCGCAATGAATATGCCCTTGATGAATGCCCTTGACCACTTCATAAACACATTCAACACCATCTGTGACAAGCATGCCCCGGTAAAGACAAGGAAAATAAAATGGCTTTGCAATCCCTGGATCACCCCGGACCTACTGGATCAGCTCAATGCCAGAGATCTCCTCTGGCAGATCTCAAAAGTGCATGATACCACCACTAACATCCAAAGGTACAAACAAGCCAGTACGACGTGCACAAACGCCATCCGACACGCCAAAAGTGCATTCTACAAGGAAGACCTCTTCAGTTTCTGGAACAACAGCAAGTCTTTCTGGAATAATTGCAATGACATAACCAGCAAAGAACCCAAAAATGTCCCATCAATGCTCATGGTTGATGGTGCACTATCCTTGGACCAACAGCGAATTGCCAGTGCACTTAATGATGCATTCACAGGTTTCAACAGTGTACTATCAGCAGACTACTTTAATCCCTTAAACCTGCTGACCCTAACACAGTCCAGCAACCACCGTCCAACAGACCACTCTTCTGTTTCAAGGTAAGCTCCGAATCTGAAGTATGAAAGTACCTCATGTGAGCTCTGGGAAAATCAAGACTCAACTGAAATACCATAGACCTTAAATTTGTCAGCATGGCACTGGAGGAAGTCCTCAACCATCTCCTTAAGATTATCAACCTCTCCCTCTGCCATTCCAGGTTCCCCCTGCAATTGAAATTGGCATCAGTAACCCCTGTGCACAAAGGAGGTGATCGGACTCTACACAACAACTACAGACCCATCTCCAAACCCTGCCCCCCCCAAAGCTCTAGAGCAGATTGTAGCAGATCAGCTTGTTGAGTTTCTGAACCAGTACCAACTCCTCTATTCTGAATAACATGGCTTTTGACCAGATTGCAGTACCATTACATCATTACTAGAATTCACAGGTAACATCTGCCACTCCCTAGACCAAGGCCTTCTGGTAGGAGTAATATTTATTGACCCATCAAAAGCTTTTGATACAGTGCACCATGAGCTCCTTCTGAATCAGTTGTCTGCTATTGGGCTCTCTTCAGAATCTGTTTCATGGTTCAACAGCTACCTTCACAACCGATTGCAAAAGTTCAATGTAGGAGACACCACCTCTGTTAGCAGACTTGTCTGCCTTGGGGTCCCACAGGGGTCAATTCTGGGTCCCTTACCATTTAGTCTTTTCCTAAACCAATTGCCAGCCTTTTGTCTGACCCAGATGCTCATTTATGCAGACAATGTGGTTATCTTCACCAGGAACCCCCATCCAGAGCAACTAACAGCAGAACTCCAAAGGGGATTCTCATGTGCAGAGAAATGGTTTAAGGAGCACAGACTAATCATGAACTGTAAAAAAAACACCAAGAAAATGTTGTACTGCAGCACCCAGAGTAAGTTCAAAGCATTACTGCTTGTGATCAGAAATAAAAATGGTGACACCCTGGAGTATGTCCAGTTTTTCAGATACCTGGGTATCACAAAAGACTCCACTCTGTCTTATGTCATACTAACATACTAACATACTATTTGCCAGCAGATTAGGCCTTATGGTCTATCGAGTCTGCTCGAACCTAGATCCTTAGTTGGGTGCCGAGACCCTCCCATCCCTTGTGCTCCAGAAACCCCTATCATCCATCCCCACCCCCCCGGGACAGGCCATCCTCTGATACATCCACTTTCTGTGTCTGTCCCACCCTCTCTTAAAGCCCTCCACTGTGGATTTCTGAACCAGCTCACCAGGCAGTGCATTCCAAGGGTCCACCACCCTCTCAGAGAAAAACCTCCTCCTCTTTTCCCCCCTCACCCTTCCACCTTCCAACTTCAAACCATGCCCTCTGGTGATGCCTCCCTGCTTTAGTCTAAAGATCCCCTCCATGTTTACCCTATTTATTCCCTTGAGGTACTTGAAGACCTCAATCATGTCCCCCCGTCTCTCCTCTCCTCCAATGAAAACAGGCAGAGCTCCTCAGGTCTGTCCTCATAAGTCAAATCCCCTAGCCTCGTATCATCTTTGTTGCCCTCCTCTGTACCATCTCCAGGAGCTGTATGTCCCTCTTCAAGTGTGGTCTCCAGTACTGTACACAGTACTCAAGGTGTGGTCTAACCAGTCCATTGTACAGCGGCAGAATCACTTCCTTGCTCCTAGAGGTGATTCCCCTTACGATGCATCCCAACATCCTGTTTGCCTTGATAGCTGCTCTCCTGCACTGCTCAGAGTTATTCATACATGTATCCACCATGACCCCTAGGTCTTTTTCCCCTATTGAGGCTTCCAGCGCCTCCCCTCCCAGGGTGTACCTGTGTTTAGGGTTTCCCGACCAAGATGCAACACCTTGCACTTGGTGATATTGAAATTAATTTCTGTCGTGAGCCCAGCTTTCCAGGGTGTCCAGGTCCCTAGCAGGGCCAACCTCCCCTCTTCTCCCTCAACTACTGCTACCATCTTGGAGTCATCTGCGAAGAGACTCATTTCACACCCTATACCATCCCTGATGTCCGATATGTATGCATTAAACAGGATTGGACCCAGGACCGAGCCCTGTGGTGCCCACTATCAACCTCTCTGGGTTGAGAGCTCCCCACAGACCACTACTCTCTGAGTGCGTCCAGCTAGCCAGTTTTCAATCCATCTGACCATCAAAGGGCCTACTCTAACACCATCAGTTTCTCCACCAGACCATTGTGGGGACAGAGTCAACGCCTTGCTGAAGTCAAGAATAATACATCACAGGCTTACCCTGTCCAGTTCTGATGTTACCCATTCATAGAACTCCACAAGGTTGGTTTGACATGATCTACCTGGCACAAACCCATGTTGCCGACTATCCAGACCTCCCACCTCCTCCAAGTAACCCCCAATCGTTCCTTTAGTATACTCTCCATTAATTTTCCCACGCAGGTCAAACCGATGGGTCTATAGTTACCTGGTACTTCCATCGACCCCCCTTATGGATTGGTACCACATGTGCCTCTCGCCAATCCCTAGGTACCCTCCCTGTCTCAAGTGACCTGCTGAAAAGCTCCGCCAGGGGTGCAGCCAGTATGTCCGCCAATTCCCATAGTACTCTCGGATGAATGCCATCCGGCCCAGGAGATTTGTCTTTCTTTAGGGCCTTGAGGGCTAACCACACCCTTTTGGCAGGGATGGCATCATCCAACACATCCAACATCCAATGTGTCCAACACATTTTGATAACACTGCAAAGGCTATCAATACAAGAAACATAGAAACATAGAAACATAGAAACATAGAAACATAGAAGTCGACGGCAGATAAGGACCTCAAGGCCCATCCAGTCTGCCCATTTCTTTTTCTACCTTATAAATGTGCCATTGGCCTTTGCTCTGTCAGTGGTCTATCTATTCATAGTCATTTGTATTGCTCCCTTATGCCTATCCCATGCCTGTTTGAAGCCCTGCACTGTATTAATAACCACCACTTCTTGTGGTAAGCCATTCCATGCATCCACCACCCTTTCTGTGAAAAAGAATTTCCTCACATTCCCCCTTATTCGGCCCCCCTCTAATCTCATGCTGTGTCCTCTTGTCCTGCTATTTTTCTTATATTTAAACATGTTAGACTCTTTCACCTTGTTAATGCCCTTAAGGTGTTTGAATGCCTCGATCATATCACCTTTCTCCTCCTTTGCTCAAGGGTATACATATTGAGCTCTGTTAATCTGTCCTCATATGTCTTCTGATGCAGTCCCTGCACCATTTTGGTTGCCCTTCTCTGGACTGCCTCAATTTGGTTAATGTCCTTGTGAAGGTGTGGCCTCCAATACTGCCGCATAACTCCAGGTGGGGCCTAACCAGTGTCTTGTAAAGAGGGATTAGTGCCTCCCTCTTACGACTTGTGATACCCCTACTAATACACCCTAACACCCTAGCCTTACCTACTGCTTAGAGGTCTGCTTGGATGATTTCAGGTCATCAGTGTTGATGATGGCCAAGTCTCTTCTTCCTTTGTGACTGCTAGCAACTCCCCTCCCAGCCTATAGGTGGCTTCAGGGTTTCTCTTCCCTATGTGCATGATTTTGCACTTCTTTGCAATAAATCCCAGTTGCCACTCTTCTGACCATTTTGCTAGTTTATCCAGATCTCTTCTCATTCTGTCCACCCCATCTGGATCATCTACTCTGTTGCAGATCTTGATGTCATCTGCAAACAGACAAGCCTTACCCTCTAGTCCATCTGCAAGGTCACTAATGAAGATGTTGAAGAGGACTGGCCTCAGGACTGATCCTAGGTACCCCACTTGTGACTTGCATCTCTTCTGACTGTATACCATTTACCACCACTCTCTGTTTCTGTCAGTCAACCAGTTTGCCACCCAGTTGACCAACTTCGACCCACCCTGAGCCTACCCAGCTTATTTATCAATCTTCTATGTGGAACAGTGTCAAAAGCTTTGCTGAAGTCAAGGTAGGCAACATCAACTGCTCCCCCTTGGTCCACCACTCTGGTTACCCAGTCAAAGAAATCTATGAGATTAGTTTGACAGGACCTTCCTTTTGTAAACCCATGCTGTCTTGGATCCTGTGCCCCTATGGATTCCAGGTGTTGCACTATCCTTTCCTTAAGGAGTGCCTCCATAATCTTGCCCACTGCAGAGGTAAGACTGGCTGGTCTGTAGTTCCACGCCTCCTCCCTGCTGTCACTCTTGTGGAGCAGGATCACATGATCCCTTCTCCAGTCTTCTGGGACCTCTCCTGTGCTCAGAGACTCACTAAACAGTTCTGCTAATGGCTCTGCTAGTTCCACCTTTACCTCCTTAAGTACCCTGGGATGTATGCCATCAGGTCCCATTGCCTTATCCACCCTGAGCTTAGAAGCTCTTGTAGGACCCTTTCTTTTGTGAAGGGATAGTGCTCACCTCCTCCCCTGTGTCCATGATGCTGAGCTGTGGGCCCTGCCCTACCTTCTCTTCAGTAAATACTAAGCAAAAGTATCTATTTAGGATAGATGCCTTTACAGGGTCCTCCTCCTCCTCACATGCTCCCTTTTCTCCATTAAGCTTAGCAATACCCCGTCTGGACTTTCTCCTTTCACTAATGTATCTATAGAAAGTCTTGTCACCTTCTTTTACTGTTCATGCTAGTGTTTCCTCAGTTTGGGACTCTGCCTGCCTTACTGCCTTCCCTGCTTCCCTTAGGGCAGTTTGGTATGCCTCCCTATCTTCATCCCGCTGTGTTCCCTTATATTTCCTGAAGGCCAGCCTTTTGGCTCTGACCTTTTCTGCTACTGTATTTGAGAACCAAAGTGGTTTCCTTCTTCTTTTGCACTTCCTTTTCTGTCTAACACAATGGGATGTTGCTTCAAGTATTGCATCCTTAATGCTTGCCCACTTCCTCTTACCCCTCACCTGTGTTTCTTTTTGCCAGGGCTAGCTTAACTCTGTTGGCCGTCTTATCAAAGTCAGCTCCTCTGAAGTCCCACATTTTTGCCTTGGAATGGGATGATTTAGATGTAGTAGCCAAATTGAACCATACCACGTGATGGTCACTGGCCCCCAGGTGACCTTCTACCTGGAGATCTGTGATCCCTTTCTTGTTGGTCAGTACTAGATCTAGGATAGCCCTGTCTCTTGTGGGTTGCTGTACCAGTTGTTTGAGGCCCTCTCCCTGCAGGGAATCCACTATGTGTCTAGTTCTGGCAGATGTTCCTTCTGGTATTGACCAATCTGTATCTGGCATGTTGAAGTCTCCCATTATCAGAACCTCCCCTTTAGCTGTCATGTTTTGTATATCTTCTAACAGTAATGTGTCTATGTCCTCCCCCTGGTCTGGGGGCCTGTAGACAACCCCAGTTCTTATGGCTGTCCCATTTCCTGTTTCCAGGGTGACCCACAGTTCTTCTGGCTCCTTATGTGTATAGGGATTCTTTACCACCACAAGCACTGCTTAACCTATGAGGCATTGAATCTGGCCATCAACAGCTCAGTAGCCTTCCTTGTCAATTATGGTCTGGCTATATATGGATCGGCAACTTACACCACCCTACAATGCATTTCCATCATGCTTAATGAGGTGTGTAGCCTTCTCACAGGTGCTGAAAGACTCAGGCACACCTGTGACTCCTACTCACAGGCTGATTGGCTCCAATTAAAGGAAAGAATAAGATACCAATCTTACCTCCTTGCCAAGAAATGCTCTCTCAATCTACTACCGGCAGGGATCCAGAAACTCTTAAACATGCACTCAAGCTCCCATTTCACAAGGAACTCCACCACCCAGACCTACAAAATTCCTAGACTCCACACTACCTTGGCACAATGCGCATTCTGCTACCATGCTCCTCACTGGACCACTGTCTTAGCACCGGACATTTCTGGTGCTGAAACTACTGGTGTTTTCAAATGCAAACTACATCAGCACCTTATCTCAACCAGCAGCTATGGCTGCCTCCACTAACGCTTCTATTGTGCCTCAAGGACACCCTACCACTCTTATCTCATGTCTAACCTAATCGTCTGACATGACCTATCTTTAGCACTTCTGGTCTCCACCCTGCCTCGTAACCTTTGTCACCTCTGCCCCACCCATTCTGTATACTCCCCCCACTCCCTACCCACACTGTAGCACCCTTACCACTATCCTCCTACTATCATCTCCTCTCATGCCACTCAGTAGGGTGCCCTAACTTTAACTCAGACAAATTACTTGTTACCTAGGATCCTAAATTTGGTGTGTTCATTATAGGAACTCTGTCTAAAAAATGTACTACTGTATTTTACTGTTACCTTGACTAAAACATGTACTGCTGTTTTGATGTACCTTTGTCCTTGTAACTGATGGAGAACCCATAAATGATCAGCCGTTCACAGGTATAATCCAAGAACTCAATAAATAAATAAATAAATTAAGATTTCACCGTCTGTTCAACAAATAGACAAGTAGTATCAGACTGTTCTAAGGAGTAAGCTGCCTGTGCTAAGTGCCTAAGTCAGAAGAAGGATTTCAGGATCACATTCTTGGGTAGTGTAAGACAGCCAGAAAGATGGATTTGTTCAAGATGTATGTGAGTGACAACCTGAGAAGGCTTTGTCATGGGAGGTGGAGGGTCAATGGTGAGAGATAGGGGATAGGAAGTAAAGAGAGGGGGTGGTCGAGGGGGTTGGCAGTGAAGGGTGGAGGAAGTATCACAGGTGGGGAGTGAAATGAAATTAGGAGTGGGCGAAGGTGGGAGGGGTAGTACAGGGTGGGGACTGGGATAAAGAGAGGGGCAGTAAAGGTGGAGTGGGGGTAGGAGAGGGTGAGGAGGTAGCAGAGGATGTAAAGAAGGATAGTATGGTGAGGAGTGGGGAGGAATGGTCAAGAGGGGGATTAACCTATAGTAATGTTACAGTGGGAGGTTGGAAGATGGTGTTCAGAGACTCTCTAAGTGTTTGTATTAGAGCGTTCAGGGATTCTCAAGGGATTGTATTGGGGTTAGGTTATATTGAGGCACTCACATATACAAGCAAGAGCTAAGTATGATCAGAGACCAGCTTTGAATTTGCTGACCTTATTACATTCAATAAGATCAGGGTGGAGATCATTTACCCACTTGAGTCCTCTAAAGGAGAGAGATCACTGGGCTATCGAAGTATGCTTAAAAGGCACCACCTGCCCACCCTTCAATGACCTTCATGTACTGATAGTTGGTTGATCTAATTTGAATAGATAAGAGGTGAATTCAGGAGCAAGCCCAAGCATGGCTTTCTTTGCCAGTGGACAGGCCTGGTATTGGGTCCTGAGGTGAAGGGGTAGTCATCCAGTTGCTTTCTGGCCTTATGTCAAAATGTTCCTAGGCACCTCACAGTCGGTTACTCCTGATGAAATGATCATAAAAGGGGCACATTGTAATGACTCTAGGACCATCTCAAATAGTTTTAATAATCTTTTCTCAGATCTGTCACACTATACCTGGCATTGCAACCAAATGGAAAGCACTCCAATCCACCTACCACACTATCTCATGTTAATCATACTGCCCAACTGAATGATGTTCCTGCAGCTCCACCCTTCTATTTCAAGGCTACATCTGGAGTGGAAGTCCTGAAATTACTGAGATCCATATCTGTCAATACTAGCTCCGGCTCTGACTCACTGGAACCTTGTCTCCTTAAGCTGGCTGCTCCTCTTATTGCCTCTCCACTTGAAAGAATTTATACTTTATCCCTTACACATAGCACCGTACCAGACCTATGGAAATCTGCAAGAATAACGCCTGTCTTTAAAAGAGGTGACCTGAAGGATATGGCCAAATACAGACCTATAGCAATTCTCTCTGTCCTCAGCAAGATCCTTCAGAAAATAGTTGCATCACAGACTGTTGACTACCTTACACACTACAATCTCCTCTTGGACACCCAGCACGGCTTTAGAAAAGGGCATAGCACCACCATGGCTCTTCTCCAACTGACTACTGACATGCTGTCCAACATGGATTCTGGAAAACTCACAGGTGCCATTTTCATCAACCTCACAAAGGCTTTCGATCTCATAGATCATGCCGTGCTCCTCTCAACTGTCCACAAACTCCATTTCTCTGGCACTGTTGTGGACTGGTTTTGTAGCTACCTGTCTGACAGGACACAAGCTGTCAAATTTAACTCCTCCCTGTCCAACTCATCTACTATCAACATTGGGGTTCCTCAGGGCTCTGTCCTTGGGCCCCTTCTATTCTCAATTTTTATCAACAATGCTCCAGAGGTCCCGAAATTCTGTTTGGCTATTCTCTACGCTGATGACCTGGTCATCTATACTAGTTCTGCTAGTATTGCCTGCATAAACTCATCGCTTATCTCTGATTTCAGTAAGGTCTTAGACTGGCTACTTGACCATAAGCTTGTATTAAATTACAAGAAAACAAAAGCCATGCTCCTAGGATCCACACTGAAGAGAAAAGCCTATTCCAGATTGCTGGAGGTTCTTCACCCAGGAGCATTTCCTCTTGAAAATGTTACTTCTTTCAAGTATCTTGGGATCCTGCTTGACCAATCCCTGGACTTTAACCATCACATTTAGTCCTCGTGCAAATCTGTAAACTTGAAACTGGGAGTAGCTTACAAAATGAGCTACATGCTTACACCCTCGGTGAAACTACCAATTGCCAGAGGCATCCTGCTCCGAACCCTTACTTATGGTGTCTTTATTCTTACCTCTGCCCATAAAACCTCCCTACTAAAATGGGATGTAACTTATAACAATATATGCAGATTTGCCTCTTCATCACCTTGACTCAAGCATCACTGCCTCCTCTATAAGGATCTGAATTGGCTCTCGCTTTCTGCCAGTAGACAATACTTACTTGGATCACTAATTGACTCTATCATCTGGGAGAAAAAAACACCCCAGCTGGTAGGATTTCTGGTCCCACAACCAACCTCCTATGGCCTGTGATCAGCTGACAAATCTTTGCTTTATGTTCCAAGTGTTGTACTACTAAAGGCACTTGGACCTTCCAATACTCTGCTCCCCAGCTGTGGAATGCTCTTCCACCCAACCTCCAGCTGTCACAGTCTCACTTTAGTTTTAAAAGTGAATATCATCATTATTTATCCCTAGCGGATACTTGCACATGCATTCACCCAACCTGAACTCCTGAGACTTACCAGTAATTTGACACCCCCACTCTATTCTTGCTCTAATCCTGGCTCATCTAGTCCCTTCCCCTAATTTTTTCTCTCTCTTTGTAAATGGTTTATTTACTGCCATCTCCTTTACTTTTTGAGCCTTCTTGCTGGTCATCCACTGTTATTCCATTTACCACCCCTGGCTTTCCCTTTGATAACCATTCATATTGGGTATGTATAATCCTCATTGTCCTGACTCTCTCTTGAACCCTTTCTCTCCCCTAGGTCATGTCTGGGATTCTGCATTTATTACGTATTTTACTGCCGTTATGTTATATTTTTTGATTCTACTCAATGTATTGTTGTAGCACTGCTGTACTGTTCCACTATTATATTACTGTACCCTTTGTGAGGAGGTCTAAACCTCACTCTCTGGTTCTTGGCAATAATGGGCATGCAAGAAAACACAGACACATTGCATAATAGTAATAAAGCTTTTTTATTACTACCATAAGGAAAATCACAGTTGCCCTAAGCAGTACTTACCAATAGGAACTGGAAGTCAATGCTAAGCATTCCCTATACCTCGAGGGATCTTCATGTCTACTGGGGTCTCCGAGGTAGAAGAGGTAATGGGACTGATTCTCAAAACCCTGTGTCTGACGCAAGGTGCTTGCACCAAACAGATATGGTGCAAGGTGCACCTTGAGTCCAGGGCAGCCTCCACACAATTCACGAAGGTGGCCTGCATCAACTGAAGGCTGCCTGCCCCAAACAGGTCCTGCACCAGCCCTATGCCCTGCACAGCACTGTGACACGTCACTAGATGGACTGCACCGACGCAAGCTGCAGCTTGCTATTCACAGACAGCATCTGATGGGAGATATTCTAAGTGCCCTTAGGCCAGCCAGGGCTGGCGTAGTGGGACTGAGAATATGTCCCACTGGGGCAGTCATCCTATGTGTCACTGTATGCTGCAGTATCCCTCTGGTTCACCAATGGTGCCCCCTCATGCCAGGTAGTATCACCCATCCCCTATGCCACCACCCCATCCCTGATGCTGCCCGGCCCACCTGTATGTGGCATGGGCATGGACCCCTGATCACTGCAGTTCCCAATACCTGGTGGTCTAGTGGAACCCACCCCTTGGTGCCTGTCCAGCCGCTGACTGTGGTCTTCATCAGCACGGTACTGTACATATGCGCTCAGTGTCTGAAACTGGTGGCAGTCACTGTGCACATATGTACAGTACATGCTGTTTCCTGTTCCACACCGGGCTTGTGACAGACACCTCCTATGCACCAGGTGTTTGCCTTATGGGAAGGAATGTTGCATGTGTGGGGACATAGGCTCCAGAACCCCTCCCATACCTGAAGTGGGTGCAAGGTCCATGGCGCATGGGACTTCGCCGCAAGCTGCTGTCCAGCGCAGCTTGTGTCATTCTAAGCAGCCTTTGACAATCGGGCCCAATGTCTTACATTATATACCTAAGTTAATTACCATGGTTACTGTAAGATAGAAACATTTCTAGTTACAGAGATGAGCCCTATTGACTAAATTAGAGGTGGCTCCACAGTCCAAGATAACATTATGCAATTTTGTTATAGTCATCACTTTGTAGAGGTACAGTTTGTACATAGCCGTGTAGTAATACCAATCATCAGAAGATGGCAATGCCGACTCATACATCATAATCATTACAAGGACACAGATGACGTAACATCTTGTAAGCAAGAAATACATACAGTATGTATATTGGAAAGTAAAGTGTGTAGAAATAATATGCACACACATCCTGACATCTACTTTTATACGGTAGATGCCCTTAGCCCTATATGTTAGTATAACATACACCTAAATGTTAGCTGTCTGCGGTGTACCTCTGGGGGTACCAATTAGAGTGTAGGAACCTCGTGTAACACCTTGTTATTGCTACACTGTTTTTTCTTTGTTGTACTCTCCAGGGTCGTGCCTGAAAATAGTCATTTTACGGTTGGTGCACTTACCCGGCAAATAAAAACTAAATAAAATAAATGATAGAGGTCACATGTATGTGTCCAGCGATCTTTTCCCAGCACCAACCGACACACTTTATTGAGAAGGGTTTTTACCCTTTTCAGGGCAGTTTCAGTTCCTGCACTGTAGATTATAAGGCCGTAGTCTATGGTAGATAGAACTGAACAGCTTATGACAAGCTTTAAATCATCAGAGGGCATGTAATGCCAGTGTCGATAGAGAACACCTAGTTTTGCATTGGCAGTTTTGATTACATGGTAGACATGTGTTGTGAACAAGAGGGCATTATCCATGAGTACCCCAAGATATTAAAAGGTGTCAACCTGCTCCAGTATATCTCCTTTGCAACTCTGTACCTGCAGTTTCCCAAATTTCTTTCTGTTCTGTGGAAGCATAAAAAAAACATGCTCTTAGGTTTTTTTTATAGTTGAGCAGCAGTTTATTATTAGAGAACCACACCTCTAGCCTGTGAAAATTAGATTCCAGTTCATAGATGGAGAGTAGATTTGTTCCACTTATGGAGATGACTGCATCATCAGCATATAGCACGATGTGTGTTGGGCAATCTGAGGGCAAGGGGTTTATGAAAATGCTGAAAAGGAGTGGCCCAAGTATTCAACCTTGTGGGACTCCAAGAGTCACCTCTCTAGCCTTTGAAGGTCTCCTGTAATTCTTTAATTCCCTCAGTGCTATGCACCATTCCATAGAGTTTAGTGTCATCTGTGTGGAAGATTATCTTACCCTGGATCCCTTTTCTGATGTCACTGATGAATATGCTAAAAAGGACCAAGCCCATTACAGATGCCTGTGGTACCCCACTCGTGATCTCTATCTCCTCTGAATTAATTCAGTTTTCCACAATCTGCTGCTGCCTTCATTTTAGCCAATTTTCTACCAATCTAACTATATCACTATCCTCCCCCAAGCCCTTCAGCTTTCTCAGGAGGCATTTGTGAGACACTGAGTTGAAAGCCTTGCTGATGTTGAAGTAACTTAGATCCATAGCCTTTATGTACTGCAGTTCCTTATCACCCAGTTGTAAGAAGACTATTAGGTTTATCTGACAACTTTCCTGATACAAAGCTGTGTTGTGTATTATCCTAGAGACCATTACCCTACAGATGATCTACAAGGTCTCTTTTGAGCATCTATCAGCTTCCCCATGGAAGAGGTAAGGTTGACAGGTCTGTAAATTTCTGCCTGTTCCTTGCACCCTCAACCACTTCATGAAGCAGAATCACATCTGCCACCCTCCAATCCCTAAGGACAACCCCTGTCTTAAGTTAGCTATTGAATGGCCCAGCAGAAGCTCAGCTAGTTCATAATCCAGTTTCCTTAGCACCCTTGGATATATCCCATCTGAACCAGCGACCTTGTCAGTCAGCAGGGCTGTTAGCTTTTTCCAGACCCTATCCCAAGTAAATACTAGTTTCTTAACCTCTGGGATCCCTCTTCTGGCCACTTTGATGCTAATCTCATGGAAAGTGGCTGTTATCCTCCCTGGTGATGACTTAGCAAAAGTAATGATTCAGGACTGTAGTCTTTTTCTTGCCATCCTCTACCACCCATCCCCCATCTAATTACCTAACTATTCCCCCCACCTCACTCTCTTTTTTCACTGACATAGAGGCAAAAAGAAAATTCTCTGTGCTTAACCCCCTTAGCTATTCGCAGCTCCATGTCTGCTTTTGCTTCTCTAATCATCTTCTTTGTTATCCTACTTCTCTGAACCTATTCTGTTCTACTTACCCCTGTTTCTCTTTAAACCTGTGGAAGGCTTTCCTTTTGGCACGTACCACTTTCATGACTCTTGCCAAGAATTGCAGTGGTCTTCTGAGTTTATTTCATTTGTTTACATAAACATAGATGCAATGCTTCAAGGATGGTCTCTTTTATTACTCCTGTCTCTTTCTCACCTTCTATACTGCCTGTCCCATCTGTCTTGTGCCAAACTACATTTCTACATTTGCTGAAATCTGCCCTTCTGAAGTCCAAGACCTCAATTCTTGTCTGCAATTTTTTTAGCGCCAAGGGATAATTCGAACAAAACTGAGTTGTGGTCACTGTTCGCGAGTAGCTCCCCAACTCTTACTGCATTTATTACTTTAGAGTTAGTGAGCACCACATCAAGAATGGATGACCAGTCTGGTGGGCTCCCTTACCAGCTGAACAAATAGACAGTCCTGAAAGGTATCCAGCATAGCCTGGCTTCTAGTGATCCTAGCCACTGAAACATCCCAGTCTATGTTAGTTAACTTTACATCCCCTACTGCCACAACATCTTCCTTAGCTGCTTCTCTTCTAATTTCCTCACTTAACTCTTTGTTCTCTACTTTCCCTTGCACAGGGGTTTGTAGGACACCCCTGAGTTTTTCACCTGCTGCCACTGTACACTGAACCAACAGAGATGTGGTTCATTCAGTACCATCCTTAATATTCCCATCTTTCATTACCTCAATGCCCTCTCTGACATTAAGAGCTACTCTGCCCCTCTAACTGTTCCTCTACCCTTCCTTAGCAGTTAGTATCCAGGCACTGTCAGGCCCCAGTCATTTTTATCCATTACTAATGCTTCAGTGATGGTAGTGAGGTCCATCATAGTGTCTGCCATCATTGCCTGGAGTGCACTCATTTTTTTTGCTCAGACGTCTGGTGTTGACACAGACTCCTTTCCAGCTACCCCATGAATGCTTGTTATTTGTTTGAATTTTACTCATTTTCTTCTGTGACCCCTTTGGTTTCACATTGTGTGAATCACCCTTTTTGTGCACACTTACCGTTAGTCTATCTCCTACCTTGTTGTGGGCCTGAATTTTTGGCCCATTTTGTTGCTACAATCTCTCAGATGTGGGCGAGAACTAGATAGGATCCCATTGCTTTCACTTATCTATCTGGTTCCCCTAGTCCGAGTCTCCTCCTCAGTCAATTTAAACATCTAATATAGAGATCAAACTTCTACCCCAGGACACTGGTCCCTTTCTTCATCAGGTGGAGTCCATCCACCTTAAAAAGTCTCCTATCCCAAATATTCTCCCCAGTCACCTATAAAATGGTACCCCTTCATATCATGGATAATGTTGTGCAAAGGAGGACCATTAACTAGCATTTCCTTGCCAAAACAAAAACTGATTAGATTAGGTATTTTAACAACCTTTAAGATGATATTAACTAAATGGAAAGATATTAGTCTCCCTGAATATAATAAATAGATAAATAGTATGATCTCTATCCACCAGACAGAAAAAGTTCATTATTGCTTAAGGTATAAAACAAATCAATATCTTCAAATATGGGCCCCCTTTGCATGCTTTTTACAATCTGATCAACTGTGCAAATTGATTAGATAGTACGTCTAACAAAATTTTAAATATCAATATAGATTTTTTATACTATAAAGTATCTATTACCTTATTAATCTAGGGCAATTTCATGTAAATACAGTATAGATCTATGTTTAAACTCAGTGGTGGTGATCCTTACTATGAAAAAGACAGCAATGTTGTTTCATATAATAATATGAAATAATCTACTGTGTAATTGCACAGTATCAGTCAATAAATAAAAAAAATAGATAAAATAAAATGGTACCCCTTCCTCTGACACTGTTCCTTAAGACAATCTTTAAACTAATCTATCTTCTGCTTCCTTATTCTATCTCCCCCCTTGCCCCACAGAGGGAGAAGCTCAGAGAAGGGCAAGGAGGTTGAGCATGCTGCTAATCTGTCCCACAATCACTGGAAATTTTGCTTAACTGTATCCACTGACTGGTGTGTGAGATCATTGATACTCAGGTGTACCAGCCCCCCAGATCTCCACACTTCCTCACCACCATTCTCCCTATTTGAGCTAGATCCTGGAATGCGGAGGCACTTGAAGGGTACCCAACAATCTCTTTCTCTAATGATTCCTCTCCCACCAGTTTTTCCACTCCCCTGATCAAGAAGTCCCAAACCACTAAGACTTTCCTGGCTTTCTTACTTCTGGGGGCCACTGTGTTGACCTGCCTAGATCTCCTGATTGACTTACAGATCCCGCAGTGGAGTTAGGTTCCCGTACCTCCTCCAGGGGTGCAAAGGTGGTTTTCTATTGGGACAGAGTTGATCAGAACAACTCCATTGTGACTAGCCCTGCCTTCCTGTGCCCTCTCCCTCCCGACAACCCTCCATCCTCTTGGCCAGTAGGCCTCTGTTGAAGTGGGAGATGAGCTCCATTTGAGTTAGAAGCACAGTTTGAATATCTCTACCATTGCTGCTTCCAGCTGAGCCTTGAACTCTGTTAAGTTCTTGAAAATGGGGTAATGCTCCCATCTCCAGAGCAGTCCACTGGAGATGAGTGACCCACAGCCATTATAACTGACAATCTCTGTTCTATCTTAATCAACAAGCAAGTATGCTCAGCACAGTAAGACTACTATTTATGGAAGCTAAGCCAAGTTAAGCATTACTAGATAGTATGATGGACAAAGAGACTAGCTGCCCAAGATACTAGGCAAGTTAAGCAGATAATATGATAAACAAATGTCTAGCTGCCCTAGATACAAGCCAGGATAAGCAGAGAGTATGATAAACAAAATGTCCAGCTACCCTAGATACAAGCCAAGTTAAGAAGATAGCATGATAAACCAAAAATACTTACTTAAATAGATATCAGAGTAGCAGCAATTCCCCAAACTCTTCTCCTACAAATAGTATAGGTTTACCTGGAGTGTGATGGCAGGATTTCTGCCTGTTAGTTGCCTCATAGCTGACGCCAGGCAGACTCCACTTCTTTGTTTTCCTTTATGCTGTGGTCCTTAGTGCTGAGGGCCACAGTGTGGAGGGACACTAGTAAAGAGAGTGAGAGAGGCTTAAAATGGATTTGGGGTACACCTGACTCTGCTTTCAGAGGTCAGAGGCCCCTCCAATTTAGCTTTCTCAGCAAGCTGTTAAGTGAAAGGGGGGGAGGTAGAGCTGTTGCTGTTCTCCCCTTTTCCTCTCTCTAATGTGCTGCTTTTAGAGACAGAATCAAAATGGGTTGTCTGCACTCCTGACTGCTTTTACAGGTCATAGATCTCTCCCATTTAGTTGTGTGAGCTAGCTGCTAAGTGAAAGGGGGGAGGGGAGCTATAGGTGGTCACCCCTTTTCCTTTCTTTCTCCCCTATTCCCTTTATTTCTGAGTATTTTCCCCACTTTCATGTTAACTAGCAAGAGTTTCCATGTAATGTGACTGACCCTTTGGGGGATTTCAATATGTTTTCACCTTTCATGCACTTCATATATCCAGCTTATAAGGATCAAACATAGATGTATTGTGGAATTTGTGTTTCAGATATATTGACCTATAAAAATTGTGTAAATCTCTCATCAGTGTACAATTTTCACCTCTACTCATAGATAAGAAAGACATTTGTTCCGTAGTAAAAACAAAATCACACATGCCTACACAATGCAAAGCATCATGGGCTGCATATGCAAATCACCACAGAATGTTATGCTGGTTCAACTTTAAGCAGAATTGCATGGTGCCAAAAGGCCTGTCACACAGTTTGCAAAGGGTGCTAACAGATGACATAGATACGTGTTTCGTCCTACTAGGACTCATCAGTATGCCTCGTCTGTTTGACACCCCAGTGGAATGAACCAGCTACCCTAAGACTGTCTGTCTGGGTTATGTTGTGGTGAACCCATTAAAATAAAAAACTATTTAAATGACGAAGAACATCTGTGCACAAACACTGAGGCAAGGGTTATCCCAAAGGGCATTAGGCTAGTA
This sequence comes from Neoceratodus forsteri, assembly GCA_016271365.2. Taxonomy (NCBI): domain Eukaryota; kingdom Metazoa; phylum Chordata; order Ceratodontiformes; family Ceratodontidae; genus Neoceratodus; species Neoceratodus forsteri. Next base: position 1,055,033,970 of record CM057459.1, read on the forward strand.
AAAACATTTCAGTCTTAGATTCCTGTCACTTATGTTACAAATCACTACATTATCCTGCCCATCCCTGTGAAAGATCCTCTTCCTCTGATTTCCTGCTTCTTCCTTGTTCTTTAATTGGTAAGCTGCCTTTCTTTCTATCTGTCTAAAAGGCTCTGTTATGAAATGGATATCAAGAATCCCTGCCTTCCCAGTTCTCCAGTGATACTCTAGGGTTCTCACCTAGTTTCCTTTAAAAAATATTATCTGTACCAGTTCTGACTTTAGGTATTTTTTTACTAGACTAGTTATAGCTACCAGACTTATCAGAATAAGTATATTGTTCTCTTCCACTTCTAAAGAGTTCCATGTGATAACAGTGACTGCCTAAATGTGATCGCCGTTATCACAAAGTCAGAGTGGCAAAAACCTTTTCGGCACTCTGACACCCCTAGCGCATGGAACAACAGTGCGGGATTTAGATTTTCATGCTTTCTGTGGGAGGCTGAGTCCCCCACCCCCCACGCAGGGGCTTCACCCCCCCTGCACCCCCTACTTAAGGATTCTAAACTCCAGAGGGGTGCATGTGGGGGGAGGTGAAAGCATGAAAAATAAAGGTTTGGGCCGGGTGCAATAAAGTCTCACCAGCGACCAGACCTGAACCCGGTACCTCACCCACCCCAGCCATAGGCCAACCCCCGATGCCACAGTGCAGCTAGGCAACCCACTGCAGCACCAACCCCTACATCCACTATGCCCCCTCCCAGCCCATTTTGCCATGCTCAATCCCCCGTGCACGTGTACATATAGCAACAACCTGTTGCCCAATTAGTCCACCCCACATCCGGTCACCCTACCTTCCCAATCACAATTCGGAATTTCACCCTGAAGGCATTGGCATTACAGACTGTGCCCTTCTCCATGTGCCCACAACCCAGGATACCTTCTAATGTACTTAGTGTATTTCCAGTTCTAAATTTTTTTGAGTTTATATTACTTGTGTTCTTCCTCAAAATCAATGAATCATTGTTAAATATTTTCTAGCATCCAAATAAATCCTTCCTTATCTATTTTATTTCTGAGAAGTTCCAGTGTTTTGTCAATCTCCATTGCCAGTGCACCAACTTCCTTAAGAATGGACTGTACCATTTATTGTAGGTGTTGGTGAAGTGTGAAAAAGCTTAGCAATTCCCACATTTTGCTGCAAAGTGCAATCATTTGGACCCCAGTATTCAGAACTTGGCACACACAGCACAGCCATTTGCACTGCCTTGTGCTCACCTGGCTCCGAGCAATATTCAGATGAATATCACTCACTGATCGAGTGGCACTGTCTGACTGAATATTCAGCCACATCGGCATAGCACTAAGTGGATCTGTGCTGACATGAACCAGGCTTGCATATGGCCTGCAGAAGATGGCAATGACCAAAACAGCTATAGTGTCAGGTTTCCTAATGGCCATATTCAGCCCAAGTATGGAATTGAACTCATTGGGCATTCAAGGTGCAAAGAGGCCACCTTCATGACCCTTATGGGATTATTTGCTTGTGGAACTACAGTCCTTTAGTACCCCTTTCTTGGTATAAAGCAAGCCCTGGTGGTCTAGTGGTTCCTCCACTCCCTGATTGCACAGTAGATGTCCAGATAACAGAGCTTGGTGGTCTACTGGTTTTCCCACCCCACAGTCACCCAGTAGATATCTGTTTAATAGTCCCTGGTGGTCAAGTGATTTCTCTAACCCCCCAGTCACACTGCAGATGTCCAGTTAACAGTCCTTGGAGGTTTAGGTATTTCCTCCTGCTCGTCACCTGACAGATATTATTTTAATAGTCCTTGATGGTGTAGTGGCTCACACAACCCCTGATAACCAAGTAGATATTTGTTTATTAGTCCCTGGTCATCTAGTGGCTCCTGCACTCCCTAGACTATACACAGACCCCCACCTACCCACCCACTGGTGAACCCTGACCCATACTCCCCTTAACCTGAGTGCCAGTCCCCATGAAAATGTCAGCCAGCACAGCCCTCTTCTCATCTCCATGGTCAACCACCATCTGACAGTCATGGAGCATGATCACATATGTGCGGGGCATGTGGACCAGGCATGTTGGTGGGTGGGGGGTCCATGTACAGATGGGGGAGTGGGGATAATGACTAGACCACATGATACTATTAAATAAATATCTACCAGATGATTGGCAGGTGGGGGAACCACTAGACCACCAGGGAGTGTTAATGGATATGTATGGGTGATTGGTAGATGGGGGACTCACTAGACCACTAATGACTGTTTAATGGATATCTACTGGGCAATAAAGGGGAAGGGAAATAACTGGAGAAACATGGACTATTAAATAGATGTCTTTCAGATGATGGGGTGGGGGAACCAGTGTGCCACCAGGGACAATTAAGTTACTTTCTAAGAGGTTATCCGAGTAGGGAGACAGCTCTGCCACTTTTTGGGCTGTTTACTGCCACTACAAACTTTTGAATATGCCACTTCACTAGTATGAATGGGCAGACACCCTCTTTTGCATAGATGCAGCAGCATAGTTAGTACCTTGGTAGCGATGGGTTTGGAAAGTGCTTTTGGGCTCTCTGAATATGGCCCCTCCTACAGTGTTAGCACAAACCCAGATTAGCACCAGATCTAACCACATTTGTGCTGGAGCTAACCTTTGAAAATGGGGCCCTAGCATCTCAATATGCCTCACAAATTCCACACTTCACATAGCCCTGAATCATGAAGTTTACACTTTGCATAGTAAAACGCAATGCAAATTGCAGAAAGTAATCACTCCATGGCTGTATTTTACCACAAAGGGTCAATTTACAAGTTAAATTTCACAGAATGGAAGCTTAACAGGAATTGTACACTTCTCGGACACTACGTGAAGTGCATAGTGGGCCACTTTGTGCTAACTTTGCTGGTAAAGTTTAAACTGTGCATGGACTTAATATCACTGCCAACATGAAATCTTGGGGTGGCAGCGTAGCTTAGATGTTAGAGTAATAAGCTTGTTATAACCAGCAGACATGGGTTAGATTCCCTGAACCTCTACCTACATACTGTGTGTTGTAAGCGTGTGGGTTCAATAACAGACACCAGCCCTTAAATCAAGTGCATAAAAAATGCTGGTGCATATCATTTTATTTCCAAAAATGATAATAAAAATTAACTGTTCAAAAAATATTTACAGAAAAGAAATGGCTGTTTAAACTTTCACACCAAAATAACAACAAACAAAAAAAATAATCAGGCTAGTCTTTCCTCAGACTCCCTGCTCTTCTCTGTATATTCAATATTTTTCTCCACTCTGGTGTGTAGGCACTCACACCTCTTCTCCTTTGCTTGGTCAGAAGAAACTGACCAGCACACCTGAATTAGCCTCCTGGTGGGGAGGTTAATATAGTACAATAATCATGACATCATTGACATGTGACTATCAATTATACCAAAAAACCTTATTCCTCTACTCTGGAACTTACGATCAGGCTTCAAATTCTCTAAATCTAAAGCTTATTAAGTATTTTTCAACATAATATTAGTAATACTCTATAGGTACTCATTTTAGCTTAGAGGAACCTTAATTGGTGGTGAAAGCATCATCAAGGACCTTTTTAGCCCCTCCCCTTTCAATGACATCACCACACCACTTCTAAATCAGCAGCCATTTTCTGGGCTGCCAGCTCTATAGAAGCCATCTCTTGCTACCTGCCACCATTTCAGGCAAAGAAACCAAGAAAATGAAATTTGTTTATAGAGGACTCTAACCTTCCCAGATAAAAACAGAGTAGGGGTGCACTCCCCCTCTATTTATTCTGTGAAGCCAGAGTTTCTCTATCACTATTCAGCCTTGTTTATTTATCCCTTAAATTTGTTACTTGGCTTAGTTTTTCTACTCATACCTTTACTTCATTTGAACACATTTTTATTCTCTGCATACATTTCAAAAAGAGCCTAGTATTATTATTATCATCCTTAATTTACTGTGCTAGAACTGTATCTAAACATATTTTTATGTTTTACATTTCCTTACCCTCATCCCCCGCACACATGACAGCTCTGCCAATTCAGGGAGTCGGCAAACATTGCACTATTTCACTCTTCATACTGTACTTCACTTCTTGGTAGCTTTAAGCAACACAATAACAAGTCAAACACCCCAAATCATGTTTTTATACACAGGAACAGTCTGCACTAACGCTGCAGTACTTATTTTAACTTTTTATTTAATTTTTTTGTTTTTCAGGCAGCAGAGCAAGATCTACAGTGAGTGGCTGCAGGGAGAGTTTACTTTCTCCCTTGCAACAGCCTGCTTGCTCATCTTCCAGTCTTGCAGAGACTCGCTTTAAAATGGGGCTATATGGCAATCTGCTCTGGTGTTGGAAACTCTCTGGTTTCTTGGGGGATTCAAAATCTTCCACAGAATTTACATAGCAGGAGGCTTTAAAGGGGATCTGCTTTTAACTTCATGTGGCAGTTTTGATGTCTAGAATGACAACAGATTAAGGCTATAGCACAGATAGATGGACAGAATTGTCAGGTTGGCCACCCTGACAAGAAATTAAGGATAGACAGAAAAGTTTAAGAGAATAGAACAGAGTGAAAAGAATAATTTTTTTTTTTTTTTTTGTTGACATTCTCATCCTGCCACATGTGTCTCGGAGCAAGTCACTTAACCTTCCAAGTGCTAACAGGCACTTGTCTAGTGGACCTTGCCCAGTTACCAAAAGAATAAAAAATAATGTATTGCTAATTCTCTCCCAAAGGCCATGTACTTTAATAGGCATATACCTAAATTGGGTTTAATGAGGACCTTAAGGCCCTTGCAATGCATGTATTATGTATAATCCCCCTAAAGCTATCCTATGCCACTCCAGCTGATTATCCTCGCTCTGCAACTTTAGTATTTTTTGTATCATTTCCTTTCAGTTATTTCTGTCTGTAAGTTCATATTCTCCTAATAGCCAGTACTGACCACTTTTGTTCCATTTTCTAAAACATACATAGTAGCTATCTAGTTTTTGAACTTCCCCATACCTTAGCAAAACTATCCATTTTGTGTAACTTAAGGGTTGAAGAACTGTACAGCCATTAAAATCACCAAATAACTAACTCATATTCATATTCCTTGACAGGACACATACATGTTTCTTCTATGGATCAGCTATTACCACTCCATTACTATGAGTCTTTATATGACCTCCTAAATCAGATTCAATGTGTGATCCTCCAGAGCTGAGGTGGTCTACCCCAGCTGTCTCTGGAGTACAGCCTTAAGTCCTGAGGTAATCCCATCCTTTAAAATGGGAGTATCTTCCAAGAAAGGTTGTTGTGGGACTGATTGTCACAATATCTCATCAAACAAGGAAAAATATACCTCTTTACCAACCAAAGATAAAAGAGAATTCTTCCTGTTTAATAACTCTTTCACATCCACCAAATTCCAACATTTCATCCTATTAGATTTCTTCAGGATGCTGTGGTCCTAGTATGTATATTACATATTTAACATATTCAGTAACAATTAAACATAAGTATTTGAATATCTATATGAATTCAGAGTTCAGTACGTGACAGGAATAATTCAAGATCAGTACTACTAGCAATAGTTATTCTTACAATTGTTTACAGTTTTTCCAGTCAGTATTTAATCTAATCATGTGGATATTTTTCTAAAATAAATATTTCAAATTGTATGCTTTATTTGCCAATGGATATATCTCCAAATCATAGGTGTCAGCAGGCATACTCAGTGTACTTTTCTAAGTACAACAAAATCTGGAAAATCCAGGGGTAACATGATCTTCTGGTCAAAACAGTAAACACAAACAGGGCCTTACGTACGTGAAAAACTATTTTTCCTCTCCTTAGATGCTTTAGTGTGAGTTTGTGAATGATCTTTGGAAGATGTGTGGGTGCTAAACTTAGAGGCCATGATTGTACGTCTGACCCGATTGAGTATATATTGTATATGCATGAATGGTGGTGTGAACGGTCTTCTGTAAGGATGGCTGCTTTGATGTTGTACAGAGGCTTATCACAATGTAGCTAGATATTGTAACTAAAAGCTGGCCAACTTCTGTCTGATTAGTAATGTGTGCGTTGCATAAAATAAAAAGTTATGACTCTATTAGGACACTTGGTTTACTATATATATTGACTGAAATGGAGGTGGGGCAGCACATCTTTTGGTTTGTGTTTACTGGGGTGGGGGGGAACAGTTCCATCAACTCTCGGGTACAAGTTTAACATTTCTGGTTACACCCCCTGCTCCATCCCTAAGTGGTCAGATTTGTCAAAGAAAGTCAAACATATTTTAAGTAAAAGGCTCCTAGAATTGGACAATTCCATAGTCATTGAATTTTCTGCAGAACATGTATCATGCCGCAGAATACACACAGTATAATGCCATAGACATCATTGCTTTTGGTGACTTTAAATGCAAATATAGTTGCTGTTTGTTTTGTTTTTTGTCCATAGAGCCTGGCTTCCTTCCCTCCTTCTTTATCCTGGTCTACCATCACTATGGTCAGCATGCCATGCCACGATGAGCATCACCTCATATTTGAGCCTGTGGCAGGGCTGCATTCTGCCACTGAAATAAATAAATAACTCGTGCTGCAGGAATCAACAAATGCTGCCACAGCAGCCCAGAAGACATGATAGATAAATCAGAACAGAAATGTCACAGAGAACAAAGGGCTTTGATTATCGATTATAACATAATTATTCTTAATTAAAAACAGAAAATTCTAAACATTTGTAAACATAGATAAGGATTCTCAGTATTAACAGTTTACTCCTATTAATATATTAATGAATCGCTACCCATAGCACAACAGTCTTAGATTATTTTGAAAGTGTTTAAACAGCACTGATTAATTCTTGTAAGTATGAAAAGCAGTTGAGCATCTGAGTTTTAATTTTTATATTAAATTCAGTTGATACCACCTATTATCTTATTGTTTGCATAAAATTAAATGTTACAGAAAAGTTAAAGATACATATCGCTGCCTTGTGTCCAGGTGAAATAGTCACAAATTGGTTATACAAAAACTGTTACCACCACCTATCACCAGTTAGCAACTGAACTAAGAAAATTCTTTAGAGTCTTACAGCAAGTTGAATTAAGATACTGTGATGTGAATTTGCATTCTTTTAAGCTAAAGGCTCTGCTAGTAAATGTTGGTATGAGATCTTCAAAATAGTGAAAGTAATATAAGGCCACTTGGTCAGAATGCAGTGTTTCTGGCTGCAAGGATGTTTAACTGCTCTGTGCAATGAAGAAGGATGTTTTTATGCCTGAACTGGAGGGAACAGTCTCAGAGAGCACCTGTCCCTGCATTCCACAAAATGAATTCAATGCTGATGTGAGAAACCCCAAGTTCTCTCTGTTGTATGGTTGCAGAACAACCACAGTGCTGCCTCCACAGTGACGGAGCCAGGCAGGGGTATGTCTCAATGGCACTGTGTGCAGAGATGGCTTTGCACCCCATCCCTAAGCATGTCTCAAAAATTAGTTATGAAAAGTGGTAAATAGGTATAGATACAGAGGGGTTGTTAAAAAAATAGGAGCGATTGTTTGGTATGAGGGGACTATTAAAGTGCTACATTACCACTAAAAGTTACCATGGAAGAAGAGATAACAAATGGCTGATTAATCTTACAGTCTAAGTTAAAATTGATGGTTTGAGAGTTAGCTTGATGGTTAATGCTAGACCACCATCAGAGAGTAGTCCATTGGGCATTGTACTGCCTTCTGTGAGGTAAGAGGATCAACCTCCCATGTGCAAATTGAACAACTTGAACCAAATGGATGTTTTCCTATGACTGCTTGCACGCATGCACAAGAAACATGATGTGGCAGTTTAGGAGAGAAGTAAGTTTTGGAGGTGTGGCACTGTGGCAGCCAATGCCACCACTACATTATCAGGCTTGGCTCTCTTTTCCCAATGCAGTGGCATGCTGCTGCTGACACTAGTTCAGCCAGCATGCCACCAACTTGAAACGAATTAGCCGCTGCAATGAGGGAGCGACTCATCATTGCAGGGCAGTGCCTTGCCTGGTGTAACATTTAAAAAGAACATGGAGGCAGTTGTCGCTGTCTGCTCACAGTCCCCATAAAAGCTGAGGGTGCCCAATCTCCCTGTTGGTATTTCCCCACCCCAGTTAATTTGCTGATGAGGAAGCCCAATCCCCATTGGCAAAATGTCCCCCACCATTTGCTGTGTGCCAAGGGGGGTGCCCAATCCCCCTCTACATCATGCCCCCAAAACAAGCTTTCTTTGCCAATGGGGGTCCCAATCCCCATTGGCTTAAGTCTCCCCTCCACAAAAACGCAGGTGGCACTCTGGGAGCCCACTCCACTGTGCAAACAGAAAATCCGCAAAAGAAAAAACCTTCTTGCAATGCCTTTTTTTCCCCCACTAAAACAAAGAAAATAGTCCCTTGCAATCGGGTCCCCTCCCCCAACATGCAACCACCCTCTGCTCATCACACCTCCACACACTCCTCTCACCCAATACATAGCTCATGAGTCTGGCACAATGATCTTTGTTGGACTGGGAACACGTCTGCACCCTTCAAAGCTGACCACAAACTGAAAAAAATGCTGGTAAGCTGTATAATGCCATAAATGTGTTTTATTTTTCAACTTATGTGGATATCTCTGCCATTTTTTTGACTTTTGGCACCAAATTTTCAAGATGAGGTTCATGGGACCCCTCCTCATGAATTCAATCACTGTCATGGCCTTAGTCAGCTGTGAAAGGTGATTTTGAGGTCACTGAGTGGACTGATTAATGAAATGACAGTGTCACTGTTCATGAGGTGGGCTCCAAAAAATTGTATGTTGTAAATTTAGTTAAAAAATTCCTAAAAATGACTGTGTTACAAGCATGCATTGTGCAGTTTCCATGCACGCTCATAACGTCAAGAATTTTTAATATTTTCACTCCAGATTTCCTTATGAACAGTACAGGTGTCTTTGTTCACATCCTGCCTGAAATGTGTTTCCGCACATCCGGCATACAATGGCGCGGTCACTGTGGGAAATCAATGTTAAGGACAAATTGAGAAAATAGCAGTGACACTGTTTATTTATGAGTGAATATCCCAAAATGCCTATGTTGAAAATTTGGTGACAAAATTCCACAAAATAATGATGTTATGAGTGTGCATTGTGCAGTTTCCATGCACACTCATGGCCTCAAGAATTTTTAATCTTTGCCCTCCAGAATTCCAACATTGCCATTTTTGCACACCTCCTTATGAATAGTACAGCTGTCATTTTTCACATCCAGCCCAAAATGTGGTTTCGCACATCCGATGTACTATTTCACAGATGCTGTGGGAAATCAATGTTTGGGGCTGATTAAGAAAATTATAGTGACATTGTTCATGAGCAGGGGTCCCAAAATGCCTATGTTGAACATTTGGAGAAAAGAATTCAGAAACATTACTGTGTTACAAGTGTGTATTGTGCAGTTCTCACGCACGCTTGCAACTTTGAGAATTTTTAATATTTTCACTTCAGATTTCCAACTTTGCTATCTCTTCACACCTCCATATGAATGGTGCCTCTGTCATATTTCACATCCTGCCTAAGCAGTGGTTTTGCACATGTGTCGCAGAATGGCATGGTCACTGTAGGAAATCATCATTTGGGACAGATTAACAAAATCACATTTCCACTGTTCATGAGCAGAGGTCCCAAATGCTTTCATCAGGTGGGGGTCACAAAAAGGCCATGCTGAAAATCTGTAGTGCAAATACCAACAAACAACTGGGGTGTTAGGGGTTTCTAACCATAACATCCCACCCTGTGCAGACTGACAGGCATCAGGGATGTGCCTTTGGATTGCTGGCTGTAATGCTCATGCCATTCGTCCCCCACCCTGTAGCCAGTGGCAGGCATCAAGGTCTACCTTGGACTCTTCAGCCCCAGAGTTCACCCCATTCCCCTATACTGAACCCATTTCAGCATATGTCCTCATGGAATGGGGTGACTGTAAAGCCAAACAACTCAAGGCACACCTTAACACTTGTCAGTGTCTTCAGGATAGGGTGAGGTGAAATGGCATGAGTATTATGGGCAATGACACAAAGGCATACCCCAATGCCTGTCTGTCTCTGCAGAGTGGAGGTGGTGTTGGTGTGAAGTTCAGTACTTCACTGCCATTCCTGTTCTGCATCTGTCTAACTCCTGCACTTCCATGCTAACACTAGCAAGCAAACATTCTGCATTGACAAATGCTTGTTTGTTACTGGTACTGCTTCTAGGTGTTTCTATCATCAGCAACATTTTGACTTACACCCATTCCCTTTTGCTTTATTGTTACAGTGGAACCAACAGCTCCTACTGTTGTTGTTATTAAAAATGTTTGACTTTTTTCCTTGGTCTGGCTAGAGATCTCATCATGTGATGATTCTCTTCTTTATCTACCATTTTAGTGTTTCCCAAGGATTAAATATGCACTCTTATGATGTATTGAATTTAAAATAGTATATTAGATGTGAAGAACACTTTGGATTAATGATGGGACATATGTATTATTAAGGAGAGAGTACTTAAGGGTCTTACAGATAAAAAAGTTCACATGCTTAGACAGGATGCACCCAAGGGTGAATAAACTCTATGCTATTTGATATTCTGCCATGCTCCACATTGTCGATTGATATTAAATGCATATGGAGTTGTGTGTACCCCTACTAGGGGTAATGGTACAGCCCAAAGTTGTAGTAACAGCATAGAACCCCGGGCACATGAAGATTCCAAAGAGCAATGGCTCCCCATTCTTGGCTGTACCACACAGGGGTTAACAGCATAGAAGAGCCTGTCTGAATAAGATTTTGTAAAATGTATTATTTTAGTAATACGATTGCAGCAACCTTGAGCAGACTGGCACTTCCTGGATTCAGGGAGCCCCCTCAAATTTAGAAATCATGCCTGCAGATTTCAAACTGACAAATCTGCTACTATTTCCCTCACTTTCCAGCTTGGACTGGAGACCTGTACCACCAGCTAACTAAGGTGTTGTCCAGATCTCCTTTCATGTTTCTTTTAATTCTGGGACCCAGGTAAGTATTTTTAACTTTTTATTGGGAGGGGGGGTTAGTTAGGCAGTCAGATCTTTGTTTAACTACCTCTCTCCTTCCTTCTTTATTGTGACATTTGAATGACCCCCCCGCCCTGTTTTCTATCCTCTATCAGTACAACTAAAAACAGGTCTGAGACGTCTCAGAATTTCAGTTGATTCAAAAAAAAAAATTTTTATTTGAGTTTTTCCCTGGGTTGCTTCTGGGACTCAGTCTGGGCTGCCTGGGTGAATGGTGGACTGCCTAGTGAATTTTGTTTTTGTCTTCTTCCATGAGGACATTTTGTGAAGAAAAGTTTTGGGCGGTGTGTTTTGTTTTCAGATTTGGTCAGTGTTCCAAACTTTACAAGAGCTTACATCCACTCCATTTCCCATTCACACTTTAGGGCACATTTTTCTTCTTCTCCCCAGCCACATGATGAGCTGACCATTACTGGTGGTCATCCTGTAGGGACTTATGCCTTGCAATTGCATAGTAAGTGCTTTTCACACTTCTTCTGCCTAGTGTTTTAATGTCAAAAGCTGAGAATGCTCCAGGAGATTTGGTGGCATTACATGCATCAGTGTAATGTCACAGGTGCTCCCACATGCTTCTTAACACCCTTCAACACTTTCTTCTGTCAACAGGCCACTCTGCAGTGAAAGATATATGAGTCAAAAGAGTCACAGTGTATTCCTGATTTGCGAGCTCCACCAGGCAGCATCATAGAGTTGTTTGGCAGGTCCTATGAACAGGAATTGTTTTTTTAGGTTCTGTCAGGCAGCTCCAGGAATTATCTATCTAATTCAGCCTATTGGCAGTTGATCAGAGAGAATAAGGAAGCTATAATTCTGTTGCCCATGGTATTAAGAGCCTTATCTACCATTTAATGGGTAGTTTATAACAAAGTTCTGTTTTTTTAGCCATTGTCATCATTGCTTATTGGAGACCTGTGGTATTCAAGTGATGTAAGACCTGCAAGAGGGTTATGAGTCCCTCCCTTTTGGCTTTATTGGCCTAATTGTGGAAAACAATCTAAAATGTCTATTTTACCCCCTCCTCCAATTGAACTCCGAGCTGGAGGAAGGAGGTAGAGCTGTGCAGAATATAAAATTCCACCTGCAGAATAACCATTTTGATTTCATGGAATTCTGCAGAATTTCCATGAAATTCTGAAGAATTTTGAAAAAGCTTACATTTCAGTTATTTCACTATACTTTTAAAAGTACATGTCCAAATAATAAAAACCTTGGAAGGTACACAGTACTCTATGGGTTACTATACTGTACCACATTTCTAAGTTGCAGATTGAAAGGAGGCAGAGTTATGCATGGCCAAACATTTAATCAAAATTTAATTTTCAGTTATTTTGAGATCATTTTAAAATTTCTTAGCCAAATTTCTCCACAATATCAGGATTTAGAGAAGCACCTAGAATGAATATATGCACCATGTTTTAAGTCTCAAGCTTCAATGGGAGCTTATTTATACTGTAGGTAGCCAGATATTTTTCCAAAATTTAGACTTCCGTAATTTTAGTATAATTTTAATAGAATTCATTGAAATGTTACAAAAATTGACAGGTACACAGGTTATCACTGCATTTGTATATTGGATCTACAATGCCAGTTTGACCACACCTTTGTTGATTGGCATCACAGCGACAGGATTTATGTTGACTGCAAGTTGTGGTAGACATAAATCTCAAATGTCTCCTGGTCCTGTTTTTTTATCAGGGGGGCTTCACACCCCAAAACCTCCATGCAGGGGGCTGTACCCCTGCACCCCCATACTAAATATTGTTAACTCCTAGTTGGAGTTGATTCAGGGAGAGGGTGCAGGACCGAGAGACAGTATACCCCTCTCTCAGGCACACCAACACCACAATCTGTCAGCAAGCTGTTGATTTTGTCGACAGTGACATAGGTCACTGTGTTGGTATCACTGTTGGTGGGGGAGAGGCATACCTTATATATGCACATAGTTTCAGATTTCTAGCTTGAAATGGGACTGAGTTATAGCCTGCCAAACATGTTGCCAACATTTAAATTTTGGTTAGTTCCCTCTAATTTTAAAACTACATATCCAAATTTAACCAGAGTTGAAACCTTTAAAGTTCTTTACCACATGATCATTTCTGAAAAAGTTCATATTTGCAGTTTTAATTAGATTGAATTAAAAGTAGTCAAACTTTCACAACAATTAAAAATGTAATTTTGTAAGAAAGTAATTTACAAATTTATAATCACCTGAAACTTCAAAAGTAATGTCATACCGTTAATTTTGGCAGATTCTTAGACCTTACAAGAAGAATGTGTGTGCTAACTTTATTAATTGTTAGTTGTGAGAAATTGCAAAATAACATCTGTACTTGAAGTCAAATCCCATGAGTCTTTCTGAAAACTGTAGAATTTCATAAAACATTTCATAACATTGGAATTTTTTAATTTCACTTAGTCTTATCTGGGGGATTCTAATTAAATGATAGGGGTATTAGAGACAGGTAGTGCAGGGGGTAACCAGGTTCTGGAGTTAGATGCACAGTTTCACCAAGAAATGGACAGATGAGCTGGGTAGAAAATCAGTGGCAGACCACCAGGTTGGAGCAAGAAAACACTGAGTGTCAACAATTCCAGCATGAATGCTTCACTGAAAGGGTGGTGGAGAGATGGAAAAGTCTACCCCAGGAAGTGGTGGGGGCAGCCATAGTTCAGGGATTCAAGAATGCTTGGGATAGGCACATGGGAATTACCAAGCTAGGGCAAGAGAGGGAGAGGGATATGTAGCATCTAGGGTACCTTAAGCATTAGAAAGAGAGATAGGGCAGACAGGATGGGCCACAGGGCCCTTATCTGCTGACAACATCTATGCAGGATATTTAAGGATCACATCCAGAAAATTCATTGTCAGGGAAGCCTGGCATATATGCAAGTGTAAGACTAGAGGTACTCAAAAGATGTTATGGGGAAGACAATATCTTGGGCAGCAGGAAGAAAGAATTCTGGCTATTCCAACATGAGAGGTCGATAGGAAAAAGAGTAGGTGACTTTCGTGTTAAGGGAGTTTGAAATGAACAAAGAGGATATCAGTGGGATCAGTAGTTCTAGTGAGTCAATGTGGTTATGTCAAAAGATAAGTGGGGGAAGGGGATAGTCACCTAGAAAGGAACAGCAGGACTGCAAAAAGCTCAGCCCAGCTTATCAAATGAAGTAGTGATATGTGCATTGTTGATATTAAATTCCACCAAAAAAAATTCTGGATGCTTCATTTACAGTATATGCTATCATAAATATGTGAGAAAATGTTACTAATAATTTTTTTTCATCTGCAAATTTAAAACTGCTTAATCAATTTACCCAGTTGTGTTAGACACCAGGATACACTGATTATGGATATGCATGTCAAATGTTAACTGTATGCATGCAAGATCAGAGCAGTTACACACATCCACATTTCTGATAGTTTTCACAGTTGTGCAAATATTTACATAGTAATATTTTGAACCCCTGTAATTTAAAAATCTCTTATCTAATTATATCCATATTTACATCATTCTATAAGCATTACAAAAAAGTTAACCATACTTATTTGCACATGTCTAGCTCCAAAGATGCCTGAGTTATATGCAGATGAAATATTTCATGAGATTTCCTGAAAAAAATAAAATGACAGATTTTGAGCACATATAATTTTAAGACGATGCATCGTATTGTCATGAAATCTGGCACATTGTTAGAACACCTATCATAAAGAAACCATGCCAAATTTAGGATCTCTGACCCAATAGATGGTTAAGGTATATGCAGATAAAAATGTTCATGAAATTTCGCACAAACAATAAAATAACAAAATACAAGCACTTATAATTATGAAACTATCCTTCTGAATTTCATGGTAACAACAACAACAATTTATTGATTAGCCATATAGTCATTACAATATCAATTGAAATCATTATAACATTTAAAAGAAACACTCCAAGCATAAGTATTTCACAGAATAATCAATACAAAGATTCAATTTAAAAAATTAAAAACATATACACCCATAAGAATCCTACATATTCCTTACTATATTAATAAGAAGGAAATACACATCCCAAAATGTATTTACTTAATCTTTAACCTTTGTCTGGATTTAGTAACTGCCAAAAAATACTTTGCTAATCTCTCAAGAGTCCATTGATCTGCTGTGTGCATTACTATTGATGTTAAAAAAGATTCCTCTATATGATAACCAGTATTTAAAAAGGACCCAGCCAATATTTTCTTTCTTTAGTATATCATGAGCAAACCCAGAGAACCTGGGTCAAATTCTTCTTTTCACTTATTGTACAATCACATTTATCTGAGAAGGTTTTACTTTTATCATATCGTGCTTTTAAAACATTGCTTTGAAAATGCTCAAATTTGTGAGCGATAAATATGTTACATAATAGTAGGCTCTCCAAAATTTCTAGGTACTGTTTAAATCCAAAATCCTGGTTATTATCCACATACCAAGTTGAATAATGTGATTTTTTAATAGTTTCTATATCAACTTTATTCCAATAACTATTTATTTTCTTTGAAATGTATTTCCTATATTGCCTATGTAATCTAATACCTTTTTCAACTGCTAACTTCAATGAATATTAGCTTATATTTAGCCATTAATTCATTAAATGTTTTAATCCACAGATTTTTTTCCTAAAATCCAAATCATACCAAGATTCCTTTTCTTTCAAGCAAGACCTAGCAAAGGAGAAGTCTGATAAATTAGTTAATTGCAACCTAAAATTTACCTTCCAATTGTCAACTAATGAGGATATATTATTTAATCCTGTTTCTGTTGTAATATAAACAGCAGGACATGAATGTCCAAGTCTAAAAGTATTCCTTAACATGTTATAAAGAGGACTGACTAAGAGATTAATATTTTTCAGTTCCCATATTTCAGACCCATATAATAGTTGGGATTCAGATTTAGCTTTTATTATATCTACAAGCCGTTTAACTAAGTTTCCTCCATATCTATAATTGAATCTTGTCAGTCCCCCAATAGCTTTAAAAAGTTTTTCTTTTGACATAATAATGTGTGCTTTCCATAGGCAATTAGCTGATATCCTTATGCCCAGAGAAGTATATAGTGGGACTACTTCAACCATTTCATTCCCCATTTTCCATTGGCTTTTCACGTTCTTACTACCAAATATTATTATTTTTGTTTTTTTAAGATTCACTGTAAGATTCAGTTTCTTTGCATAATTGCTAAGTTGATCCATTTTGTTTTGCAATCCACTTTTAGGTAAAGAAAAAACACAATATCGTCAGCATATGCTAACACTGGACATAGAACATTACAAATGTTAGGGGAATCTGACTGTAATTCAACCATATCCCTCAGTAATTTATCTAAATATAGTGAAAACAACAAGGGAGCTAAAACACACCCCTGGCAAACTCACTTATTTGTATTAAACATAGAAGAAAGTTCCCCATTAACCCCAAGTCTAATTTGTGTCCATGTATCAGTATAAAAGGTGGAAATTGCTGTTACCAGGTCTCTATCAATTCCCCTTTCTAAGAGTTGCAACCACAACAAATTTCTTGACAATGAGTCGAAGGCTGATGAATAATAAACCAACAATCTGTATACCTTTTGTTTATGAACAAATACATACTTTTCTACAATATGTCTCAATACAAATATAATATCTAGTGTAGAGTACTGTGATCTAAATTCAGGCTGAAAGATATGATAATTCTCCTGTACATTCAACTTGTTCTTTTAATTGTTCCAGGAGAATTTTAGAAAAAACTTTCAAATTTATATCCAACAGGCTTATTGGCCTGTACATTGCAGGATCCATATGACTACCTTTCTTATATATTGGGATAATTATTGATCCATGCCATGTATCTGGAAATCTATTAAAGGCAATAGCTTTATTATAGAACACAGTTAAAACCCTACACCATATTCCAGTTTCACATAAGTAAATTTCAGCAGGTATCCCATCTGGTCCTGGAGCTTTATTCTTTTTTAAGGTGTTAATAGCCATATAAACTTCCTCAAATGAGAAATATGTAAAGATATTCACAGCAACCTTCGATGACATGATTGACTCTTTAATATTTGGGTCAAAAAATATGCCTCTGAAAAAAATTCACCCAAACTCTTTCTGGGATATAAGTATCTATAGATATTTTACAATTATTTGTACCCTTTGCAACCAGTGTCCATAATCCTTTCACATTCTTTGTTGTTATAATTTCCAACAGTTTTGCCCACTGCCTTATATGATAGCTACTTTTTTCTCCTTAATCCTTAGTTTATACTCATTTCTTTTATTCTTTAGTTCCAATAGAATATTCTTATTTTTCCCTCTCTTAGCTTCCTTAACAGATTATTTATTTCTGCTTTAAGCATTTTACACTCTTTATCAAACAAATCATTATCTTCACCACCTCATTCATTTCTTACAGGAGAAATCAATTTATCCTTAATCTTAAAAAACAAATTGCTAAGCTCCATCAAGAATGTTTTGTATTCTATTGTTAGTAAAGTTGTTACATTACTATTTAAGAATGAACCACATATCAAAGGAGTAATTCTAATCTCTGAATTTTGCCTCCAGATGATTCTTTTTAATGATCTAATTTCTGTAAAAGTAAATCTTTTATCGTAATTAATAACCAATTCATTTGGCAGTTTCAAATATATTATTAAAGGTAGATGGTCACTATCAGGCCTAGTGAACATCTCAATCTTATCCCAGCAATTGTTATCTCCTGACCAAATTGCAAAATCTATTGTAGAGGCTCCTCTTGATGAGAAATAAGTAAAATCTCCCTCTTGGTCTCCTTTTACTGTCCCATTTAAAAGAAACATATTAAACTCTGTCATAATTTCCATTAGCATTTTTCCTGAACAGTTCAATGTACTATCCTTGGATTTCCTTTTTTGCCATGTCTCTAAGACAACCTTCGCACAATGAAACTCATTATCATATAAGCCATTAAAATTACCCACTTGTGCATTAAAATCGCCTAGCAGTAAGATATTAGTTATTGGACTATGTAGTACTCAACTCATACATGAACAGTCTTAAATTGTCCCAAACTAGTTGTTCATAAAATTTAGAATTTCTCGGGGGGATGTAACAATTAATCAATATAATTTCCATTGCTGAAAAAAACATAATACTAAATAATTATCATTTTTTCCAATAATTTGAACTCTATCATAGACCCCAATCATAACAAAAACAGTCAGCCCTCCTGAATGTCTCCCAGAGCTACAGATCATTTTCCCTTTAATATGGTAACCTTCATAACCATTAAAATAAATAAGATCATCTAGATAATTTCATGTTTCTTGTACACAAAGCACATCATATTTTTCCAGAAATTTAGTTAATTCTTTATCACGGCAAACTTTATTCCAACCAACAATATTCCAAGAAAGAATTTGTATACTACCTTTGTTATTATTAACTATTAAGGCAGATTGTTCCAAGGGTTTCACTTGTCAATTGTTATAACCCACAATTGCCTTAAATCTGTTTTTGAGAGGAATAGAAAATTGCTCATGCATGATTAAGGGAGGCTGTGACATTGTTGAAACCTCCAAAATTTGTGAATCAAAAATATTCAATCCCAGGCTATCCAACATAACACTTTTCTCTAACAATAAATCTGCCAACACTTGATTGTTAACCTGGATAGCCACCTGACTTGAATATTCTGATCTCCTTGCTGCAATTTCATTATCATACTTAAACAGAATATGAAGAAAATTTTCGAGCAGACCTTGAATAGTGTTTGTTAGACTGTCATCATCCTCATTTTCCATAGTTTTTAACCTGAACATACTAATAAATATATTACCCTTATTAATATCTCTTTGCGAAGCTCTCTATTAAACAGATACCTATAGGTAAATATTATTAGTAATTCTCCATTTTGAATAGATTGGCAATTTAACCACACATAATTTGCTAATCTTGGACAGCAAATAAGAACATCAATCATGGTAGCAGCTTCCACCAAAATATTCCTAATTTCCACAATTTCTCCCATGTCCAGATCAAAATCTAACTCCTGCTTCAATTTTTGTGCAAAAGCTCTACTAACATCACTGACATTTTCACCCAACCAATCAATTGGTCCCCAAAACTTTAAAATTTGTGAGGGAGTTTGATCACATTCCACTTGTGACTTATGCACCATCTCAATATTTCCTTTCCCTTTATAATTTCTACATTCACTATGCCTATTATCTTTATTTAATCCTATTATTGTCACAGGTACTTCTGTTTGTTGTGTGATTAGATCAATTATCTCTGTGCTGTGACTATAATTATCTAACCCAGGAGAATCTTCATACTCCTGTGAGGTCTCCTGAAATTCTTTATTACAAATCTGTACAATACCATTTTCATTCCAAGTATTTCTTCCTTTATTCTTTTTCCCTTTTCTCCTTTTTTTACATACCTGCACCTTCTGTACTTTCTCTTTTACTTGTTTTTTTTTATTTTCTCCATTTGTTTTTCTCCTAGTCTGCTTTACTTTAAAATTTTCTTCAACACTGCTTTCTAGAATATGAATGCTCTTAAAATGTGGTCTACATGCCACCTCAGTTGTTTCATCCATGTTTTCAATTGAAATACTTTTATTTTCCATAGATGGTACCCTTAATAAAATGTCATCTAGTTTAGCTTTATTTGACTCCACTTCAGCCCTTAATGATTCCAAGAGGTCTTTACTAACAATCAATTGTTCAATTATCATATTTGCATGGTGTTGATTTTTTAATGTTTTAATCATATCCTCACTTAGGCAGGTAGGCCAGCTAGGATTAAACCATCCAGTTTCTGGAGTACCTGTATGTCATAGATTTGATGACCTATCAAAATTTCTATTACAATTTGTGCATCTTTGATTCTGAGTCATTCTACTTTCACAGTGTTTTAAACCATTTATAGTTGCCTGAAGGTCATGAATCACATTATTTAAAGTTTGAGCATCTCTAATAAATGCTGAGTTACTTAAATTCCCTGAATTTGCTTCAATGTACTCTAAATCCCATAATTGAGGAGTGTTCTCCAAATCTGTATCATTAAATGCCCTAGCATTTTTATCAGGTGACAATGATATTAGAAGTGAGTTTAATTAATAAATACCTGCTCTAGCTGACTGTGAAGTTACCACTTCATGTTGTAATCCTACTTCCTTAAGTGGAAGGGGGTAGATGTATTACTACCAGACATTTCAATTACAGCTGTAGGGTACATATGATCTGTAATTTTAGTTTGTTTTATATTACTAATACCCTACTTATCTGGTAATTTGTCACACAATGGGGACAAATCCAGATCAGCACATCTTTGACATCTGGAATTAACCATTTTCCCCCAAAAAAATGGCACCTAGAAAAAACTTTAAATTTTGACAAAAGTAATTCAGCAGCAAATATCCATACATACAATCACACAATTTTATGAGTCCATATAATAGTCTATATGTGTTCATAAAGGCCTGCAAGTAAATCAAGTCTATAGGCCATTGCTAAGGGTTTCTTATTTCTTAAAAGATATGTCTCAAAAATCAGTACTGAAGTTAAGACTGGATGCCTCACAAACTCAAACTGCGTATGGTGGTTTGAAAAATTTTGCCAATGTGGCAAAGACCAGAAACAGTCCCATGAGGGTGATTTCAGAAGACTAACAATTAAACCATGGTACCAAGGAAAATATTCCTGAACATTTGCTAGTTGCAACACTATTCTCACTTACTTACCACTGTGTGTAGAAACTTGGAGAAACAGGTTATGCATAATTTGTGTGATACCAAATCTGAGGTTGATCATATAAATTGCAAGGCAGAAATGGTAAACTTGCACCATCAACCAGAGGTATTGGCAGGGCATGCTAACGTAATGTCCAAAGACCTTGCCTCTTCTCATGTTGAAGAGTTTGATTTTGAATACTCGTAGTATGCTGTGGGGAGGACTAGAACAATGGCTAGTCACTTGTTTTTCTGTGATTCACAAAATGGAGAATTGTTAGAGTCTCAAAATGGTGAATACACATGTCATCAGGTTGCATCCCCATAACATCCCCAAGATGGATGCTCATGGTCATGTGATGATGGTCATAACACAGTAACACAAGATGCCCATGAGGTAATCCAAAATGGCCGACCACCACATCACGGAGGTCCAATCACTGAGTCCCAGGGACCTGTGATTGCTGCCAGAACCAAACAAAACAAACCAGAGTTTTTGGCATGATTAATAATGTTATCAGTAAGACTAGTGTTTCTGAGGGACAGAAGATTCTCATTAAAAATTATGTTGACGTACTTTTGAATGAAGCTGATATGCAATCTGTCATGAAGTCAGTGTTTGACGCTGCAGAAGAAGCAACTTCTGCTAGCAATATGTACTATACCGTGTCCTTGATTAAGGAACACATTGCAGCTAATTACATGAAATGTGGTGATTTTTTCATATACAATTTAACATCAGCTTTCCCTGAGAAGACTGAAGATACTGCTTTTCCTATGCAGTGCATTATTACTTTAAGCTATAACAATAAAAACAATGTTGCTACCATCCAACAACCTTCGGGTGGGTGAACCCACTTTACATTTGATGGGGAAGGGGACAACCCTGATTCTGAAAAACCCATGGCTGTGATATTTTCAGCACCACAGGCGAAGTTGTGGGGGAGGGTTAAAGGATTGATTTCAGAACCTGAGCCACCCCTGATGGCTACTGAACCACAATCCATAGCTGGAGAACTATGTGAAATTTGCACACCACTTTTCTCCACTGTGCAGGCACCCCTGATAGTGCCAGCACTGCCTGCACATGATGCAGAACCCCTTCCATCAGTGACACCTGGATCATCCCATACTGTGGCTGCTATAGCAGACACAAGTCAGAAACCGTCTGGGTTATTCTCAGCACAGACGATAGCAGGATCCTCTGCTAAAAAGGTGCAAGGCATCCTAATACTGATATCATTGTCTTTTTTTTGGAATCACTAACCATGGTCCCAGGATTGGTTAATCCTAACAGAGTTTTAGGATATTTTGAAACTGCTACATTAAATATAGCAATCTCAGAAGTTTTAGCCCAAAAATACAATATACACATCAGATCCATTGCTTATTCATCCCAGTTGCTTACTCCAGTGGAGCTGAAATACAACCCTTATGAAAGGAATCTTTTGGCTACATACTGGGCAGTGAGATACTTTATGTACATCATTGGATATGCACCCATTGTGCTGCATTCCAATCATTTGACAACTAACTTTCTGTTGTCAGACAGAGTGAAAGATGACTCTGTATCCAATACCAGACTTACACACTGATCGCTCATTTTACAGGATTATAACATCACTGTCCTTCCTATCAAAACTCCATCCTTGTTGGCTCATGGCCTACAATTTACAGGAGAGACCCATGATTGTTCACTCCAACCCCCTGACCTACCTGTTCCAAGGCTATTTCTGACAGAACCTCAAAAAGTGGTAGAAGACACCACTGTGTGTCATGTTTTGACTGATGACTCAGCCACAGATACCAACAAGGGTCAGATAGCAGGGTTCGGAATTATTTTACATTCTGGTCATGACAGAGTGTGCATGGCTAGTAATTGCATCACCATATATGTACGATTCACAGGCAATGTTAAAACACGCCTGGCAAATAAAATGAAAATCATGGAGGCAAGAAGTCTGCTAACTACCACAAATATTTGTGGATGGTTTAGAGAGCTGGAATGTCCTTGGAAAAGATGCAGCTTGTGTTAAGAGAGGAATAAAAATATTTGCCTTACGTAAAATTATACCAGCACTCCATGAGAGGGTTAAGTGTTGCAGTCTGACAAAATGGCCTTGATCTAAAAGACTGCAGATACAATGTTTTTATTAGTTTCTAATTAGGTCTGTTTCTATCTAAACTGAATTTCTTTGGCAGAAGACAAGCATCTGTTCCAATTCTCTAATATCACCTCTGTGAAACACAGTGATTTGCTTGTGTATGTCACAACACTAACCAGTTTAGATGCAAACTGTACATTCATAAGGTTCAAGCATATTTTAAACATGAACTTTATGCTCCATAAGAATAATCCTCATTTGAGGGCAGTGTATAGGTTCCTTAATAAATGAACTGAGGAATACCTTCCAATACAACTCTTATAAGAAAGTGAAAATGACATTCACCTATCCAGTGATGGCCTACTCATTTGGAACATCACTGCTGTAATACGAGTAATTCCGGAACACCTGAGTAGATTTTATCTACTGTACCAACTACATGATACTCCAACTGGTGGACACCAGAGAGTCAATAAAAACCCTAGACAGACTAAAATCCTCTGTCTGATGACCACATATGAGAAATGATGTAGAACACTACATTAGTAACTGTTCGATCTGTGCACAGAACAATCCTACACCAGCTAGGAAAATGCATTGTTACCCCAGAGGCAATCAGGCCCCTGGAACAACATCCAGATTTATATTGGCCCTATGCAAACCACTAAGAACAACTAGTTTTCACTTGTGATCACCCACCTAATGGAGAATACAGCCAAAGTGACTGCAAATGTCTTGGTAAACCAGTTATTTACCAGGTGGACTTTACCCCTAAAGGTAAATTCTGATTACAGGGATGTGGCTTTACAGCCTAAATGATGCAGGACATTCTGGATTTGTTATGGGTAAAACAAAAGTTTTATGTCCCTTATAACCCACAGTCATCAGAACAGGTGGAATGGGCTAACAGGCAGATCAAAGTTATGTTATCCAAACTTGTTCAGAAAAACCCCGAAGGACTGGAATTCATTATTGACTTTACTCCTTATGGCAGTAAGAGAGACACCCTCTGTAGGTACACAGCATACACCATTTTTAAAATCATGATCGAACGATCCATGAGACTCCCAGAACCATTTACTTCTGGACCTGTGTACTGCCACTGCTGATGGAGCTTCAGTAGATAAATATGTTAAATATCTCAAACAAGACATCCAAAAGATACACTTGTTTGCTTCACAATATATGGGCAAGACCCAATAACAGGCCCTATCCCATTGTAAACAAGCTCAGTCCAGCAGTCTATCAAGTTAGACTGCCCCACAATAACATTCATTGATAATTGGCTACATGCCAATCAAATGAACCTGTTTAAAGGAGATTAAATTACTTTTCCATACCCCAATGGGAGGAATAGTACTAAGCTAACAGTGCTTTTCTTTTCTCTTTCCTTTTAGGTTCCAGAGAGAGAGAGAAAGAGAGATGCTTGCTTTGATGCTTATTATTCTTTTTAAAAGTATGGGTCTTCTTACAAGCCCAAACTGCACATCATGTTGCAGATAAGAACCAGTGACCTAATCCTAAACAGATTGTTGAGGCAGAGTACCTCACAAGCCCACATGATTTAATTGCATCCTGTGGTATTTGCACTAAAGTCCTAAAAGACATGTGAATCATCCAGAAGGGTAGTGAGGCCCTACTGAATGTTATGATCATTGTTTTGGATCAGTCCTAGAAGCTAGACTTGATCTGGACTCCTGTACATCTTATTGATAATTAGGAAATTTTGCATCCAAATTTATATGGTAATAAAAGCCATTAGACCTTAATGTTTTTACCCTAAGATGCCCCATAATTTGTGGCACTTAATACTGAGTGCCCAAAATAGAACCCTGGCCCACCCAGTGGTCTAATAGCCACTTCTCAGCCAGATACCTTAGTTAATAATGCGCAGCTTATGCACAACCCGGTGATTTCAAATCTCACCTTTTAAACTTGGAATGATTTGTTTTATGTTTCACAACAAACATTTCCAACTTTTGTTTTAATGATGTGATTTGATACCCTGGCAGCATGACAGAAACCCATTAATGACCCCTATACAGGTACTGTAGCATGGATAAACACAGGATTTTCACATCCTGACTGCTATTGGAACAACTTATGACTGTAAACCTACCCGAAGGCACTAGGTATTTTTTTCACATTTTTTTTTAAACAACACAGGTTTAGGCTCAGACTTATTTGGCTCTGACATATCTATTTGAGATAGAGCTGATATAGCCATTATTCACACAGTATGTTAAAGGGTCATGATAGTATGAAATATAATATCATAACCACTCCCCCATTGCATGGTTTACATGGGTTTGCTCATAAAGAGTGACATACATTTACAGTATTAAGGATATTGTGAAGGGGTGTGACCTGACAATTGTTCATGTTAATGAATTAATTTCTGTCTCACGTTAAGAAAGCAGAAGAGCATCGCATAGCTAGAAAAGTCTTTTGCACTGCCTACAGCTACTAAGTTTTTACAACCCTTTGGTTATCTCTTCTGTGATCTGGAATTAGGACATATCCTTGATCTCATACATGACAGACGTATGGGTCAGTGGCATTGCCACATTTTGCACTTCTATTGCATGTGTTAACAAATGTTTATTTGAATCTAGCACTATTCCCTTGTCAATGGCAAGGAAACTTGGATATGTCACCACACATACCAGTATTGCTCCATGTTTCTAAACTTAATTCTGCACAATCCAGAAATCCATATTTGTGACTTTCACAGTGTCATTGCCACATTTTCATCCAGCAACATCCATCTCTGATCGTCTGGCAACCATCCATTCTATTGGTCATGTTGATCGGAACTTTTACCATGAAAAGGTTAAAACTACCTCCTTTGCTTGTTTACCATGAGGTCTTGGAATCGTGACTGACTCTGAACTTTGAATGTCGTACCTGAAAGGAACACCACCTTTTATGCCGATGTGACATCTTCCAACTTGTTTTACTAACTTGTGAATACTGGTCTAATAAATGAAATTAGGCTTCCACTTGTGAACTTTCAAACAAACTGTATTCAGTCCAGCCAATTAAGATTCTACAATCAAGCTTATTGTTATGCATAGCAAGTCTAGGGTGGGATAATCCCCTAACTTCAGCAAGAAGATTCTACTTCAGTTGATCTACAATCAAGAGATCCATTTTCTTCACTGCTTGTTTTCCGAGCCTGGCTGGCACCTCATACAAACTGAGTACTGTAATAAACTGTTACACTTTGTGCAGCCGTGTGATCATCTTCCACTGAACACTGTTGGTATGGCATAGTAAAACTCAATGCGCAATTTAATGCACCCCCTCCTGAGGCCTCTGAAAATACTGCTGCCTCCAGAACATTTGGATCAACCTTTGGAAAATCTGAATGCATCAAATTTGAACTATGAATCTTCATTTAACACTTGAAGAAACCCTGGATTTATCACCAGAACCATTTGTAGTTTATGCCTTGTGGACATTGACATTTTGTGTCCTGTTCAACTTAACAATTGAAAAATGGCATCCTCCAAGGTGGTATACTCTGCTGATGTGGAACATTATGTGGTGACCAACTATACATTCTTCTGATATGGACTAAAAGTTATGCAAAGTGAACTTTTCTAACTTCTGCTTTTACTCCCTAAACAGGTAATATGTTATACGGTAATCACACCTGTTCCCATCCCGGAACCAGATCCCATTAAGTCTAGTCCTAACTATCTTGATGCTCTGTCTCGATTTTTAATTATTTTTAATATCTATACAGGCAACTTAAATTTGTCTCTTCAATTTCTTCCCAACAGGACAGATACACACCTGATACATATCAGTAATTACTGATTGTTTTGATATTGGAAAACCCCATTGTGAAGTTTTATTCCAAATGTTTATAGTAATACAAGGTTTACTAACATTACCCTTATAATTACATTTTGTTGTTTAAGGAAAACCCTG
Organism: Neoceratodus forsteri; assembly: GCA_016271365.2. Taxonomy (NCBI): domain Eukaryota; kingdom Metazoa; phylum Chordata; order Ceratodontiformes; family Ceratodontidae; genus Neoceratodus; species Neoceratodus forsteri. The sequence goes on from CM057459.1 coordinate 1,055,060,845, forward strand.
AAACACCACCATGACAAGTTAATATTCCTCTATCAGGCTCGTGCCTTGGGCCTGTAGACAAATGGTGCCTAACCATCATCTTTTTGTTGTGTTGCCACTTTTGCAATTAGGGCAACAAAGAGGGGATTGTTATGCCTGGGTCATGCCCCTATTGTCCCACATACACCTCACACTGTATTCTTGATCTACTATACTGTGGTACTTCTATTTTGCACTAATTTATAGATCTAGGCACCCATTATATAAGCATGAGTGCCAGGAATGTGCTTTGCAGCCAATATATGCTAATGTTTATCATGCATGATTCACTATACCTTACTATAATACATTTGTCTAGATTACGTTTGTCTTTTACATATATTCCATATATAATCTACCTACTCACTGATAAGATGACTCTGAGGGATCATCAGTGATTATTGTATATCTATATTCTCATATTATTATGTTTAGTGTGTGTTTTACACTCAGGCAGATATGCCACGTGTAATAGGGCCCTGTCAGCACTTCTCTTTGTCTGTAAGCAAGCTGTCAGAGAGAAATACTTTGTTATGTCTTATATTATACATAAGGAAGAAATGCCACATGTAGTTTGAACTTGTCAGCATTTCTTCTGTCTAAGCTATAATGCTAATGGAAGCATATTCTGTGTAATATGATACTCATTAGTAATTTTTTATTTTATTTTATTTTATTGAAATCTAGGATAACAAATACCTTTGAGCAGGAACTGCTTGTTTACAAAGGTTCCATGTCGAATTCTACCTCCTAAGTCATCTTGGCAGACTCCGAGACACAAGAATCTGAATTATTAGTATTATTATTATTTACCCTACACATCAAGAGTATTTAGGTAACAGATCATGATGTACTTCTGCAGCGTGCTTGGACAGTGGTGGAACAACAGCTACAAATAAATGTATTGGAAATGAGGGCGGTCCCACTTACTCTTTTCATTTTCTCTCAGTCATATTTGGTAAGAGGCAGTAAAAGTAAAGTCAGTCAATGTGACCACAGTGGCAAACAAAAACAATAAAGTAGGCACAAGAATCAAGGAGATGCTAGTCAGAAGAAACAGAAGTACTGCAGGGGGCAGAGGAGAACCTGCTGTAAGGGCTGATTGGCTGAGTCATGGGACTGTCCATCCAGGGGAATGGCTGTTGAATTTTGAAGTGTTCAGCCTTGTTCAGCTCTTTGGCTGGTACCAGTGCCCATAAGTGGAGAAGGTGGATGCCTTGTCCTAGATGTGGGATTTCTACAGTGCATATGCACTTCCACCACTGCTTCCTCTTCCCAAGGTCATTCACAAAATAAAACACTCAAAAGGAGGTTTTCTTCTGGTAGCACCAGAGTGGAAAAGCAGGCCATGGTTTTCAGTCCTAGTGAATACAGCCCAGCACGTGCTGCTCCGGTTCCTTTCTGGGGGGTTCTTCTCCCCCAGGAACATATTTGACACACAAACCCAGAGGCGAGGATGCTGGCAGCCTGGCTTCTGAGAGACGGAGACTGCTTAAATGAGGTTTCTCTTTTTTTTGTTAAAATAACTACTTTATTAAGAAATATAAATAGAAAAAGAAAACTAGTACATTCATATTATGTCCAACACATATCAATAAGTCCAAAGTATGAATGACAGAATTCTGTGGTGGGCTACATAATACATTAATAAGTTTAAAAAATACACAAACAATGAGGAAAATGTCAAAGGTAGGAATAATTAAAGCATGCTTGACTGATATTGCAAAATAAATTAAACAACATTTCTATAAGCTCTGAGGCAGGGCGTGGGCAAAACAAAATTATTTTAAAACTTCAGAAAAAAGTTCCAACAGGAAACTCATCTACCATTTGATGAGCCAATCCAGGCAGAAAGGAGAAAAAAAAATTGGCTAAAGGACAAATGTGGGGTCAGATTGTCCAATTTCTCCAAATTTCATTGAATACTGGATGAATGTTTAAAAGGTGATAGGTAAATTTTTCATGTTGATAGACAGAGTCGACTACGGCTATCCATTGGGATAGTTGAGGGGGCAGAGGTTGAAACAATAATTTGGTGATAGCTTTTTGGTCACAAACCAATAGAATCAGCAATAGCTTAAGTTGCCTGCCTTGGATTTGTGACTCATCGGGGGTATACGTAAAAGCACCAATGTGGGGGTAGGGGTAAAGGAAGATTAAACATCAGAGCTAAAACATCTAAAATAGCCATCCAATAAAGTTGTAGATGGAGCAGAGCCAAAAATGTGGGTATGGTCAGCACTGAGCTAGCCACAGACCCAACAACAGGTACCTTCCTGGATACCTAAACACTTTGTTTTAAGTGCCGGGGTCTTAAAAAATCTCATCCAGCACTTCCAGGCAAATTCTTTTAAATAATTTGCCATCTGAAGTTTACCCATGTTGAGGGAAAACAGTGGCAGCCATTGACATGTCCCGATATTTCCTGAAATGTCTGTGATATTGCTGGAGAAATTTGCTGCCTGCCTGCAGTACCACTATGGGCCAGCAAAGAGAATCTCTTTAAATAATTTGTGAAATAGCTGGAAATATCTTGCCATGTCATGACTGCGACTGTATCTTTCCCATACGGCAAAGTCACATTTTATCTGCAGGTCTGAAATCCAGTGGTCAAAAATAGAAAGGGCAAAATCTGTCGATTGATCATGCAAAATAGAATAGATGTTATGGATCAGATGTTCTTGTAGACAACTTTGTTGATGGAATAAGATTAAGGCAGTTAATGTCAGGATTTAATCCAAAAGACATCCGCAAGAGAGAGAGAAGTAAGGTGTGTATATATGCGTGTAGTTGCAGATATCGATAACGATCAGTAATCAGTAGACCAAATGTAGTATTTAAGTCAGAAAAAGAATGGAAAAGATGGCTGCCATGCTGGGCTTACCGTCAGTGCAGTTAGCTTTTGTAGTTAGATTTTACTCCCCCCCCCCACTATTTTATAGTTTTCTTTACTTTGATTGTTTTAGTGCTCAGCTGAATTCATAGTTAGAGGTAGATAGGGAACAAAGTGAGTTAGCCAATTACATTTTTCTGTTGTTGGGTTAGTGTTAGGATGTCAGTCATTGAGAGAGTGCCGAGCCTCTGTTCTTTGATGGAATCTTAGCTGCTGTAACTGGATCTCTTAGAATCCATAAAATATGAACATACTTATTTTTGTTATACTACTATAATTGCATTTTAGTAGTACTTCATGCCAGTTTTCTTAAAAACCAAACTGCATCATTACCTGCCCTTCACCTTGATCACTGGTCCTGGGAGTTGAAGCATGAGCCTTGGAGAACCTGGAAGAGACACAGCTGATGACCAGATGGAGTGGAGTGAACTATGCCTAAGATGCAAAATCGCTAGGAGGTCTAATATTTGGATTGCGAATTGTCTTTGTGTCGGTAGCTACTCTGGGTCTACCCATGAGTCAGCTGCTTTGGTATTTGACAACACAGCAAGGGTCGGAGTTGTGCCTGTCACTGGGGCTTGCCTATTGGATCTTATTGCTGCAACTGGTTGGAGGAACTCTCGAGGAGGAGTGCTGGTTCCAGTTCAATGCTGGTTACTCTGATCAGCTGCTCTTGAGGTCATATGGGGAGGGTGGCCTGCTGGAGGGTATGCCTTCCTTGGTATAGGCCAGAGAGGAGCCAGGTTTGGGGGGATTTGTGGTCTGTTCTCAGTCTTGTTGGCGATTGAGTGGTTCCTGCCTGCAGCCCTGTGTGGCAATCTTGGTGACCACCATGGTGGTGGAGGCTGTTAGGGCTTAAGCTACTTGGGGTAACAGGTGGGTTCCAGCTCTGGAACCTAATTCTGGTGAACCATCTGAAAAGGAAAATAACTTGTTTTGTAGTCCCAGGAAATGGAAAGAAGGAACATTGCTGGATGTGACTGGACTCAGGGCAGGTCAGTTTGTGTGGTCTACTGTTTTGAATGGTAGTGAGAGTGCTGAAAGTTTTTTATACACTTAATAACTGTTTAATCACCTAGTCTGTGATAGTGAGAGTATCCCTGACTGGTGTCACTATTGGATCTTTTGGTGATTGGATGTGAGGGAACCTAAAACCGCAGTTGTAAACATTCTGGGGGTCCTGTGAATCCTATAAAACTGTCTGCAGAGAGACTATCTCAGAAATTGAACACTAATTTATGGATTATTTATTCTGTTACTATACTGAAACATGATTGAAGGAGGGAATAGGGGGTACTAAGGTGTATTGTTTCATTTCATTGGGTGGTGTGTGAGATGTGGTTGGTAAGGGGGTGTGTGAATGTGTATGTGTGGTTGTTGGCTGTAGTGAATAATCTAACTACTGACTGTGGTCAGTCTAGTTCTGGGCACTTATGTGTTGGCAAAGGTCACTGGTGGTTGGGCACTACTCTTCCATCAGGCTCAGGGATCTTCACTCATTCAACTGTCCACTCCTGCCAGCTAAAGTGTATGGGATTTGCTGGGCAGTGGAAATAGCTAGGAGGAGGAGGAAATTGGGAGGAATCTGGCCTGGTGAAGCAGTGGAGCAGGGTGGATTTACTGGAATGGTCAGGACAAGAAAACACCCTGGGGAGAAATGGCCTCAGGAAAGGGGACCTCCCTGCCTGATTCCCATACCAAAGGGCTTCACCTTGAGTGGACAAGTTGCTCCGTCTACCCTCTCTGCCTATCCTACTCAGGCAGTGTTGTGAAATGCCAGGTCAATAAAAAACAGGACAGCTATTATAGTTAATCTTTTTGGGACAACTGATCTAGCCTGCATCATCGAGATCTGGCTGGATGAGAATGCTGGCCCAGTATTAGAATCAACAATTCCAGCTGGGTATTCGGCAATACACTTCCCAAGAGGGGATCGTAGGGACAGAAGAATAGCCATTTGTTTTAAAACAGATCTGGGCCTTGTAGATGTCACAGTGGGAGGGACTAGATCCTTTGAATTCATATTGGGAGCAGGTGTAGGTTGCAGGATACTTCTCATCTACTGTCCACCCAGGGGTGAGAAGGAATTTCTACAGGAAGTCACAGATTTCATCATTGACCTAATGCTGGAGCCCTCAGATGGGTGATTATGGGGGACTTCAATGTTTGGGTTGATGAACTCTCATAGTTTGGGTAGGACTTCCTCCAACTGATGAATTTGTTGGGCCTTACACAAGTAGTAACTTCTGCTACCCATTGTCATACTCATTCATCTGACCTGGTCTTACTTCTGGGGATGGAAACATAGAAACATAGAATTTGATGGCAGATAAGGATCATTTGGCCCACCTGGTCTGCCCTTTCCCTACCTAACAGACAAGCTGCAGATCCTAGTTAACCAACAGCCTACTTCCTCTTACCCACCCACTAGAATTGCCTTATGTGTGTCCCATGCATTCTTGAATTCCCCCACTGTTTTTGACTCTACAACCTCCTCAGGAAGGCTGTTCCATGTACCCACAACCATCTCTGTGAAGAAATACTTCCTCACATTACCTCTGAGCCATTCCCCCTCTATCTTCAAATTGTGCCCCCTTGTTTTTACACATCTCTTTTTCTGAAAGATGCTACCCTCTTGGACTTTGTTGATTCCCTTGAGGTATTTGAAAGTTTCTATCATGTCTCCCCCCTCCCTCATTCCCTCGATGCTATACATCTTTAGTTCCTTTAGTCTTTCTTCATATGTCTTCTGACGCAGATCCTGCATCATTTTGGTTGCCCTCCTCTGCACAGCCTCCATCCACCCTGTCTATGTCCTTGTAGAGATGAGGTCTCCAGAACTGTACACAGTACTCCAGATGTGGTCTTGCCAACTGTCTATACAGAGGGCCAAAACTTTCCTGTTTTCTACTGGTAATGCCTCTCCCTATGCATCCCTGTATCCCCCCAGCCCTCCTTACTGCCTTCTCACATTGCTGGCCCACCTTTAGGTCATCTGATATGACTACCCCCAGGTCCCTTTCCATTTTTGTTGTTGTCAGTATCTCACCTCCCCAGTGTGTACTCTTCCCCTGGGTTTTTGTTTCCCAGGTGCATTACTTTGCACTTCTTTGCATTGAATCTAAGCTGCCATACATTTGATCATTCCTCCAACCTTGCCAAGTCCCTTTTCAACCTTTCCACTCCACCTTGTGTATCCACCCTGTTGCAGATCTTTGTGTCATCTGCAAAGAGACATACTTTCCTTTCCAGTCCCTCTGCAATGTCACTTACAAAGACATTAAAAAGGACCATCCCCAGTACTGAACCCTGCGGTACCCCACTAGTAACCCTCCTTTCATCACAGTGGACTCCATTTACTATTACCCACTGGATCCTGTTGTCCAACTAGTGCTTTACCCAGGCTACCACCCTGGGACCCACTCCCTGGCTAGCTAATTTGTTTATTAATCTTTTGTGTGGGACTGTGTCAAATGCCTTGCTAAAGCCTAGGTAGGCCATGCCTACAGCCCCTCCCTGGTCAACTGCTTTGGTCACCCAGTCAAAGAAATCAATTAGATTTGTCTGACATGACCTTCCCACTGTGAATCCATGCTGCCTTGGGTCCTGTGCCCCACTGGCCTCTAGGTACTCAACAATTCTTTCCTTCAGAAGTGATTCCATCATTTTCCCTACCACTGAGGTCAAAATGACAGGTCTGTAGTTTCTGCCTCTGTCTTGCTCCCACTTTTGTGAAGGGGAATCACACCTGCCCTCCTCCAGTCCTCAGGTACCACACCATCCTCCAATGATTTATTAAAAAGGGTAGTCAGTAGTGTTACTAGTCTCTTCCCTTAGTTCTTTTAGAATTCTGGGATGAATCCCATTAGGCCCCATTGCTTTATCCACCTTCAGTTTTAAGAGTTCTTTCAGAACCCTTTCTTATGTGAAAGGACTAATATCAGTCCCTCTTATCCAGAGTGTTTCTATTGACCTGATTAAGTATTTCCCCCTGCTTTTCCATTGTGAATACTGAGAAGAAGTATTCATTCAGCATCCCTCCTTTTTCACTGTCACTCTCTGCCCAATCACCTTCCTCTTTGTTCAGTTTCAGTATCCCTGCCTTAGTCTTTCTTTGCTCCCTAATGTACCTATAAAAGATTTTATCCTCCTTCTTAACCAAGTTGGCTATCTTTTCCTCGGTTTGGGCTTTTGCTATTCTGACTGCCTTACCCTCTTCCTTCTGCTTTAACTGGTTCAGTTCTCTGTCCTACTCCTTCTGTGTTGCCTCTGTGATGGTGGTTTTGATTTTTCCCCTTTCTTGCTACATCCCACCTTCTTGCCTGTTTGCTAGTGCTTTTCTGAGGCACTCTCCCATTTTGACAAAATCAGCCCTCCTGAAGTCCAGTACCTTCACTTTTGTGTGACTCTACAGCTAAGTTTATTGTGAACCACACTGTTTGGTGGTCACTTGTTCCCAGATGGCTACCCACCTCAAAATCAGAGATCCTCTCTCCATCCCCATCTGAGAGTACCAGGTCTAAGATTGCTTTCTCCCAAGTGGATTCCAAAACTAGCTGTCTGAGGAATGCCCCCTGTAGGGTATCGAGAATGAACCTGCTCTTGGATGTGGTTGCAGCAAAGGTGCTCCAGTCAACATCTGGCATATTCATGTCCCACATCAGCAATATCTCCCCTTCCTCTGCCATCCCAAGGAGAGCACTGACCTGGTTTTGGAATCAACAGGTTGTGCAATCCAACCTGTCTTCAACCATGGGAAGCATTTTCACAAGTAAAGTATGATGAGTTTTCTTGGTTCTTTGCTGATAAGATTGCTGCCATCAGGTTAGAGATCCATTCAGCACCCTCAAATGGGTGCTGTGGCATTCAGCATGAAGTGGCAAGCACCCAGTCTATATGGCCCAATTTCAGCCAGTTGGCAATCAAAGACATTGTGCGGTTGTCCAGGATATGCACCCAACCTACTGTAGTTTGGATCTGGGCTCAATGGGCCCCCTAGTGGGGTGCATAAAAGTTATCAGACTGATCCTTTCTGAGATAGTCCGGTTGCTTATTGGAGGCTGGGGTGTTTCTGAACTTCCTGAAGGAGGCAGTAGTGGTACACCTCCTGAAGAAATCTTCCCTCGAACCATACTGCTTAACAAACTTCAGACCGGTCTCTAACCTGCCCTTTGTGGGCAATATTATTGAGAAGGTGGTTGTGGTGCAGCTGTACTATCATTTAACATTAAATGATGTCTATGATTCTCTCCAGTATCGATTTAGGAAGAGGCACAGTACCAACACTGCCCTTGTTTGGTTACTTAATGATCTCCTGATAGTGAGAGATCAGGGGAGCTGTTCCATCTTGGTTCTTCTCAATCTCTGTGGAGTATTCAACACTGTAGACCATGGGGTGCTGTTGGAGTGACTGCAGATTCTCTGTGGACTGTCTGGTACACTTCTCAGGTGGTTTTGATCTTTTCTTACTGGCAGGACTCAGAAGGTGATGTTGGGGATTTTTTCCTTGCCCCCATCATTCGGGGTTCTGCAAGGCTCTGTGTTGTCCCCCATGTTGTTTGCCATGAACATGCTGCCATTGGGAGACATTATAAGGTGGCATGAGCTGAGTTTTCACTGATATGCAGATGAAGCTCAGCTCTACATGTCCTTTGTGCCCGAGCAGAGTGGAATGGTCTCAGCATTTAATAGCTGCCTCTCCAAGATCCAGGGATGGATGAGTGCCAAGTGGCTGAAGTTGAACTCGGATAAGATCGAGGTGTTGGTGGTAGATCTAGGTCACCATGGTTTGGGAATGTCAGCAGGCCAACCATCTGGGCTTTGGCTTGGGGGTGACAAGATGCTCACCTCTGACTGGGTGCAGAATCTGGGCATTGTGTTCAATAGTGGCCTGACACTAAAATCACAAGTGTCTGCTGTCATTGAGACCTATTTTTTCCATCTGAGGAACATCACCAGAATCAAGTCCCTGGTCCCACCTGGTGACCTTCCAAACATTGGTCAATGCCTTTGTAACCTCACACCTTGATTACAGCAATGCCCTACACTTAGGTTTATAGGGGTTTGATATCCACTGATTGCATCTAGTGCAGAATGTGGCTGCCAGGTTGTTGACTAGCTTATCAAGATTTTGCCATGTCACTCCTGTACTAATCGGCCTGCACTGGCTGGCTGTACATTGGCAGATCACCTTTAAGTTCAGGTTACTGACCTAAAAAGACCTTTACAGACAGGGTCCATACTACCTGAAAAATCTTCTCTGCTCATATTGCCATCTCCACTCTTTCTGATTCTCTGATGAGGGATTGCTAGAGGTTCTCTGGGCCTGATTGAAGACCTCTGGGGATCACTCTTTTGCTTTTGAGGCCCCTATCCTGTGGAATTCTCTACCTTGTTGGATCAGAGAGTGCCTGATCATCGAGAGTTTCAAAACTGCCTTGAAAACTTTGTTTCTTACTAACTTTTCCTGATTTTAATAATAGTTAGCTTCTGTTATTTTAGACTTATGTCTATTTTATAACTGTTTGATTTTTCTTTTATTTATTACTGTATAAGTGATTTTATTGTTTAATGTTCAGCACTTTGATATTTTGGAACAGCGCTCTTAAATAAAGATGATATATGATATGATATGAAATGACATGATATGATATGATATGAAAGCGTCTAAAGTCTGCTGTAGATAAAGAAGGCCTAAGTGGTACCACCATCATAAAAAACAAACAAACCTGATGTATTTAATGGATTATTATGCATCCATACCAAGGTCCTAAAAGAGGACCTTCTTCCCCTATGAAATTCATTCAGATTTTATGCCCATAAAGTCCATGCGGTGTAGCGAAATAAGTTTGAAAATGCAAGTTAACTTGAAGGAAAGGAAAAAGGAATATGACTGACATCATGAAGGTCATTAAGTATAAATTCTAACTTTTTCCACTGGGCTTGAAAGTTCACCGAGGTCCATAAGCATAGTAAACAGAGTTGACACACTAGTGGATATAAATGAAGTTTGGGCAAATTTATGCCACCTTGAGCTGAAGGGAGATGCAACAGTGAAAGTCAAAGTCTAGGTTTATGTCCTCTCCATATAAAATGAGAAATCAATTTATGCTAGTCCTGAAAATAAGTTAGCAGGGTATAATGGGAGTGGTTGTAAGCAAAATAACATTTGTGGTAAAATATTACAGATAACCTCAACCCACTGCAAAAAGAAAAGATTTAAAAGGGACAAATGACTTAAATTGCCTGCTATAGCTGTCATCAATGGTTCATAATTAAGGAGTTTTAACTGATCCAGGTATTTAGTGAGAAATTTACAGAGATATTTCAAAGAGTTATGGTTTCAATGAATGCTAAATGAATTTTTAATATGTTGAGGCAGGGAACTTCTGTTTTGTGTTCATTTAAACAAAAGCCAGCAACTTGATTGAATCTGTATAAAAGATCAGGGACTGCTAAAAGGGAGGTAGTTGGGTCAGTAAAAGTCAAGAGAATGTAACTGGTGAATAAAGCGGTTTTGTAATCCTGACCACCTAATGAAATGCCCCACATATTTAGAGAATGTTGAATTCAGGAAGCAAACAGTTCAATATAGGAAGCAAATAGCACAGGAGAAAGAGGGCAACCATGCTGAGTGCCTCCGCCTTGATAAACGATGAAGAAACTGAGCAGCTAATTTAAGCCAAAGTGGAAGGAGAGTGCTATAGAAGTTGTAGCATACTTATAAAAGCAGTAGGAAAACTAAACAACGGCAAGGTAGCTCACAAAAAGGGCCACAACACCCAGTCAAAAGCCTTCTCAATATCCTAGCTGGCCAGGACAAGGGGGATTGAACAATGATGAACATAATACAAGAGAAACAGAGTACGAAGGACATTGTCACGTGCCTATCATTTACGAACAAACTCCACCTGGTCCATGGTCCAGGAAGGAAGAGAGGAGGCCCACCAGCTGAAGTACCTAAATAAATAGACATGAATATTTTGTAATCAATGTTCAAAATAGAAATGGGATGGTATGAGGCTGGGGAAGTGGGATCTTTGCCTAGTTTTGGGAGGGCAGTAAAGACGGCATGCTTCCAAGAAGGTGAGAGAGCATCCCCATCCTGAAGGAAGTGAAAGATGTGAAGAAGAGGAGAGCAAAAGATTCCCAAGAGAGATAAGTTTTATAAAATTCTGAGGGAAAACCATCGATGCCCAATCACTTACCCATTTTAGTTGACTTAAGACCCTGATGAAGCTCCACTGGAGAAATGGGGGAGGTACAGTAAGTGCCTGTGCTTGCTCATTAGAAAGTGAAGGAGGTGAGCTTGAGTCAAAAATGACTGAATTTGCTATTCAATAGATAGGGGGGTGTTGGAAGAGTAGAATGAGGAATGGTAAGTCTTAAAAATATTTAAGATCCCACTGCTATCATAGGTAAGCATTCCTGTTCTAGGATGTTGAAGCTTAGGTATTGTAGTTGCTGCCATATGCACGCTAAGGCCTCCAGCTGACTTATGAACACCAAGGGCTCCACCTTCATAAAATTGCTGCCAAAGATAGAAATGGCATTGCTCAATTTTCTGATCAAAAAGTTTTTGAAGTAGGGCCTGAATCTCAAGAATCTGTGGACAAATCGATTTGTTGTCTTGCGTCAGGGACATCTGTGAAGTGCGAAGAGAGTTATAAAGTTCCTGCATTTTATGCTCCTGTGCCTTGTGCAAGGCCAAAGCATGGGCTATAATAGTGCCTCCAAGGACTGATTTAAGGGTTTTCCACAGTATACTAGGGGTGACACTAAAAGTATTGTTCTCAGTAAGAAACTGGGGGATTTGGTTTTCAAGCTTCTTAAGAAGTTTCTGACTTCAAAGAAAACCTGGGTGGAGACAACAAAGTGTTTGACATGGAGGTTTCCCCATGGAAAGAAGGGCACTTACCGGGGCATGGTTGGACAGATGAAAAGAACCATGCTGAACAGCTCAAATGGTATCTACATGCTCCAAAGTTGTGAAAAGGTAGTCTAATCTGGCAAAGCTACCATGATGGGGAAATAATGAGTACTCTCATTGCAAAGAGTGTAGATGGCACCAAATGTCAAGCAACTGATGTAAAGTTCTAAGTAAATTCTTATGCTCAGAGGAAAAGAAGTAAGCTCCAAAATTTAAAGAATCTAATTGAGAATTCAAAGTAAGATTAAAATCCCCTCCCCAAATAGGTTGCCCTGTATATTACCTAGCAATCCCAAAAAAAAAAAAAAAAAATAGAAGACAAAGCTATGTGGTCCATACCAGGAGGGAAATAATTATTAACTATGGTAAAGGGTCCACCAAATAGAGTACCTGTCACAATAACATAGCTACTGGCCACATCACTCACATCTTTGGAAAATAAAAGTAAGACCTCATCGTCATAAGAATAGGATTCACCTCCAATGGCCATAATTATGTGAAAAAAAAGTGAGTAAAGCCACATTTCTAATATTTGTTATGTCTGTCTGGTAATAAGTGGGTCTCCTGAAGGAAAATATTGTCTACGTCTTGCTGTGGAAAATATTGAAGGAGGTAATGTTCAACAAGGTTATGTCTCCCATCTGCATTGTAAGACAAGACTTTATATAAAGTTGTCATAGCAAGACAAAGGTCTGTGCAGTAAAACTTAGGAAATCTCACCAATGGCAGTCTAAAAACTTAGCTGATTACCACCTCCTAAAAAACAAAAGACCCATGCACTTCCTCTTACCCAGAAAGTACAACACTAAAATATTATCAAAAAAAGGTTAAGTAGCCCAAGTGATGTATACACAGAGTGAAAGTTCAACACTAGATAGTCTGCCAATTGGCAGAAAGCAATGTTCAGGACAACCATCAGCTAATCCAAAAATAAAAAAAAAACTGAGCAAACCACTAACAGACCATCTTGTAAGGTGGGTGAGTAAATACAATAAAGAGCATTTAACCATTAAAAATAGAGGAAAAAGAACATTCTATCAGGAAACAGTCTACCAGTCAGGCAGACTGTAAAGTGCCAAACATCTAGGAACAATAACAAATACAGCAAAGACAATGGTGTGCTTCCAAAGCAGGGAGCTGTGGATAAAGTACAGCTCTTGAGTAACAGCAAAAGATGAAAGAACATTACAGGGGGTAAAATCAGGGCCCAGTTCATAGCCCTCAGGTTCATTACGAACTGGATACATGTCCCGGGTGTCAAACGTAGACAAAGGTGTCAAGACCATCTTTGACTTTGCTCTATGAAGGCTAATAATATGGTGGAGTGCAGGAACAGTAAGCAGTAGCAGGGAATTGGAAAAAATATAGAAAGAAGCTCCAGTGCCTCATCTGTGAAATAAACATGGTGGATAGCCAGCAAGTGCAAGCTGTAAATACTTAAAAAAAAACATCCACTTACTTTTAAACATTAAGAATGCCTGAGACAGAACTGAAGGGTGGGTACTAAATGGAGGATAAAAGGGGAAAACATCTAAAAAAACAGCTTTAGCCTCTTGTAGCCTAAGTACATCAGGTTCACAAGGGCTGAAACATACTGAATATAAGCTGAGTTAAGGATGCAAGGGCCCCAAGAGAAAACACATGTAACAGGAAAATATGGCCAGGACCCCCAATTATATGAAGGTAAGATACTTAGATCCAGGCTGAAACCCCTTACACAACTGAAAGCTACTGTGTCACAGTAAGTAAAAATACTAAAAAAAAGCACACAAAAGGTTAGCATAAATGGAAAAGAATGGGTGAAAATAGAGAGGGATGAGAATTGCAAGTACATTAGAATAACATCCCAAAAATGAAGATGAAATTAAAAAGAGTTGGGCACCAAAGAAGTGGCAATAAAAAAGAGGAAAGAAAAGAAAAGAAGATGATTAAAGGAGGAAAGAAAGGTGGCTCTGTGGCCGGGGGATCAGATTGCTGTGGGTTCACTTCCCACATCTGGCACTTGGGTTAATATCCCAATACTGACACTGTAGTGCAGCATGAGAGGGGTGCAGCACTTCTGAGGTGCCGTCTTTTGGATGAGATGTTAAACTGAGGTCCCATCTGCCTGGATTGGTGGTAGTTCAGGTGGATGTTAAAGATCCCATGGTACTTATTGAAAAGAGTAGGGGAATTTCCTGGTGTCCTGGTCAAATTTCCCTCATTCACTAAAAATACCACCAACAGCTTAATCTGTTCAAATTCAATTGCTTACCATCTGTAACCCCCGTCGCCCCGAAAAGGGACTTCTAGGCCCAGTGGGCTCACCAGGTCAACAAAATTCAACAAAATCAACAAACAAAGAAAGGGGAAAGAAAAAGACAATGAGGAAAACATGCAGAATGAGAAACCCAGTGTCATGTGGAAATTTCAGACAGAACTCCATGGCAGAGAACCACAGGGCATATCATCACCATGGAATACCACACCAAAAGGCTTAATATCATCCTTGGAAACAGCTATAGATTGGTTTCCGGGAGAAATGCTATTTCAGAAAGTATAAGGCCATGCAGTGTGGCAGACAGAGTTTCACAACAAAATCAGCAAAATTCCAACAAGAATTTTACCAGTGGAATGGGCATTCTGTGCCAACCCCATTGCTGGGTCCCCATGCTCCATACAGCCTCAGGAACCAAACTGAAACCAACAGTAAGAATGCCAAATCATACAGTAGAAAGACTGAACAAAGGAAAAAGAGGTTGAACCCCAGCCCAGAGCAAAGGCATTATTTACGCTGTCATAGCAGGGAGGGTAAAAGATCAACACTGAAGAAAAGTAAAATGAGGGGCATCAAAAGAAGATGAAGGGGTTATATACCTTCCTTGTACTGCCTCCCTACTAAATCCTATGTTGCCAAAATTTTCTCTTTTCACTACCTTTCCCCTGCCCATTTCTTTTATTTTATTTTCTTTCACCCTACACCAGCTATGAGTTCCCTCCCACACCTGCTCCCTCCCCTTCTCTCCCTCCTTATCTTTCCTCCCTTGTTCCTTCTCCCAGACCCCTACCACCCCCACCCCATACCAACTATCTATTTAATCAATACTATCAGCACCTTGGGAACACTCCACTTCTTGACCAGTCCACCTCATGGGACTCCACGTGGAAATACCTTGCTGCTTCTTAACACCACTAAGATTGGTCTTAATGCAAGCCTATCCCTACTGTACAACACTGTGTATCATCGGTGCTGTCATATGGACTCTACCTACTACTCATACGCTAAAAAGAAACACAAATTATCACTACCGGACCTACGCCTCTGTTCAATGAAGCTCCTCCTACTTCTCCTCTGATCTCGGGCAATGTCCATCTGAACCCTGGCCCAGGCTGTCAAGCCTTCTGAAAAAGACAGGGGGTCCTCACCATCGCAACCATTAACATCTGCAGCCTGTTACTAAATCTTGATGCACTCCAAACCTTTATCAGCCAACACAATCCTGACATCCTTGCTGTAGTTGAAACATGGCTGACACCAAAAGTTCCTGATCTGGCAATTACCTTACAGGGCTACAATGTTTTCAGACTGGACCGTGTCTCTAAAAGGGGATGGGGCTGTACCATTTACATTAAGGATAATCTCCTGGGGCACCTTGTTCCAACCCCCATCCCTGCCTCCTCTGCCCAGCTTCTACCCATTAAAATTCTTCTAGGTCCCAATCAAAAAGCCCTTACCACTGTCTCTGTATATAGTCCTCCTCGAGATCAAGATCTTGGCATCAAATAAGTTCTTAACTTCATCAGCTCCCAACCTCCTGGCTCTGAACACATTCTGCTTGGTGATTTCAATATAAATTGGCATGCATCTGATGTCTACACTCATAAGGATGCCTTTGCAGCTGCCAACCTCTCACAATTGGTCACCCCAGCAACTCAGATAAATTACAAAACTGGCACCAGTACCCTGCTTGATTGGGTTCTCACCAATCACCCTACCAGGACCTCTCATACCTCCATTCCCTCAAACTCTCTCGGAGACCAGTCCCCAGTTATAAGTGAATGGTCTAATAAATTTCTAAAGCCATCCCCTATAATCATTACCAGCAGAGTTCTCCCCCGTGGTCAACTTACCCATCTCAAACAGTACCTATCCTTGCAAGACTGGCTGCCCATCTACAAGGCAATGGATGTTAACCTAGCCCTTGTCTACTTCATCACCACCTTCAATAAGGCCTGTGACCTCTTCTCTCCTTCAAAAAATAGAAAACAAAAGCCGTCTGTTACCCTTGGATAACTGCAGAGCTCCTTTCCCAGCTGAAATCGAGGGACCACCTGTCAGCAGTAGCTAAAGCCACAGGCAAACATAGAAACATAGACTTTGATGGCAGATAAGGACCGCTTGGTACAACTATTCTGCCCATTTCCCTACCTACAGGATAAGCTGCAGATCTTATTTAACCAACAGCCTATTTCTTCCTACCACCCACAAAAATTGCCTTATATCTGTCCCATGCATTCTTGAATTCTCCCATAGTTTTAGACCCCACAACCTCCTCAGGAAGGCTGTTCCATGCATCCACCCTCTCCATGAAAAAATGCTTCCTCACATTGCCCCTAGCCATCCCCCTCTATCTTCAAATTGTGTCCCTTGTTCTTGAACATCTCTTTTCTGAAAGATGCTACCTCTTGGACTTTGTTGATTCCACTGAGGTACTTAAACATTTCTATCATGTCCCCCTCTCCTTCTTTCCTCAGGGTATACATGTTAGCTCCTTTAGCCTCTCCTCGTATGGCTTCTCTTGCAGACCCTGCACCATTTTAGTTGCCCTTCTCTAAACTGCCTCCATCCTGTCTATGTCCTTGCAGAGATGGGGTCTCCAGAACTGGATGCAGTACCCCAGATGGGGTCTCACCAACTGTGTGTACAGGGGGATAACAACTTCCTGTTTTCTGCTGGTGATGCCTCTCTCTATACATCCCAGTATACCCCCAGCCCTCCCTACCACCTTCTCACATTGCTTGCCAACCTTAAGGTCATCTGATAGGACTACCCTCAGGTCCCTTTCCATTTTTGTTATTGTTACTACCTCCCCCCCATTGTGTAATCTTCCCCTGGGTTTTTGTTTCCCAGGTGCAATACTTTGCACTTCCTTGCATTGAATCCAAGCTGCCATACTTATGACCATTCTCCAACCTTGCCAAGTCCCTTCTCATCCTTTCCATTCCTCCTTGTGTATCAACCCTGTTGCAGATCTTTGTGTCATCTGCAAAGAGGCATACTTTCCTTCAGTCCCTTTGCAATGTCACTTATAAAGACATTAAAAGGACTGGACCCAGTACTGAACCCTGCGGTACCCCACTAGTAACCCCTCTTTCTTCAGAGTGGACTCCATTTACAATTACCTTCTGTGTCCTGTTGTTCAGCCAGTGTTTTACCTGGGCTACCACCCTGGGACCCACTCCAAGGCTGGTTAATTTGACTACTAACGTTTTGTGTGGGACTGTGTCAAATGCCTTGCTAAAGTCTAGGTAGGCCATGTCCACAGCCCCTCTCTGGTCTACTACTACTTTGGTCACACAGTCAAAGAAGTCAATTAGATTCATCTGACATGACCTTCCCACTGTGAACCCATGCTGTCTTGGGTCCTGTGCCCCACTGGCCTCTAGATACTCAACAATTCTTTCCTTCAAAAGTGATTCCATCACTTTCCCTACTACATAGGTCAAACTGACAGGTCTGTAGTTTCCTGCCTCTGTCTTGCTCCCACTTGTATGAAGGGGAATCTAATCAGCCTTCTTCCAGTCCTCAGGTACCACACCATCCTCCCATGATTTGTTATAAAGGGTAGTCAATGGTGTCACTAGTTCTCTGCTTAATTCTTTTAGAATTCTGGGGTGAATTCTATCTGGCCCCATTTCTTTGTCCACCTTCAGTTTTATGAGTTCTTTCAGAACCTTTTCTTCTATGAAAGGACTGAGATCAACCACCCTCTCCAGAGTGCTTCTGTTAATTGGATTAGGCACTTCCCCCACTTCCTCTTTTGTGATTACTGAACAGAAATATTCATTCAGTATCCCTGCTTTTTCACTGTCACTTTCTGCCCACCCACCTTCCATTCTATTCACCCTCACTATCCCTCACTTTGTCTTTCTACACTCCCTGATATACCTATAAAAAGTTTTATCCACCTTCTTAACCGAGTTGACTATCTTTTCCTCAGTTTGTTCCTTTGCTATTCTGACTATCCTCCCTGCTTCCTTCAGCCTTAACTGGTACAGTTCTCTGTCCTGCTCCTTCTGTGTTTCCTTATTCTTCATAAATGCTATCTTTTTCTCTCTAACCTTCCCCACCACTTATTTTGAGAACCACAGTGTCTTTTTCTTTCATTTTGATTTATTTGCTTCACACAAAGGCTTGTTGCCTCTGTGATGGCAGTTTTGATATTTCCCCATTGTTGCTCCACCCTCCCTTCTAGCCTGTTTGCTAGTGCTTTTCTAAGCCACTCTCCCACCTTGCCAAAGTTAGCCTTCCTGAAGTCCAGACCATCACTTTTGTATGGCTTGACTCTGTAGCTGAGTTTATTGTGAACCACACTGTTTGGTGGTCACTTGTTCACAAATGGCTACCCACTTCTAGATCTGAGATCCTCTCACTGTCCCTATTTGAGAGTATGAGGTCTAAGATTGCTCCCTCACAAGTAGGTTCCAAAACTAGCTGTCTGAGGCATGCCACCTGAAGTGCATCAAGAATGGCCCTGCTTTTGGATGTGGCTGCAGCAAAGGTGCTCCAGTTAACATCTGGCATATTAAGGTCCCCCATCAATAGTATCTCCCCTTTCTCTGCTATCCTAGATATGCCTACTATCATATCCTTGCCCATTCCCTCCCCCTGACAAGGGGGTCTGTATACAACCCCTGTGTGGATTGTGGTGCCATTTCCAGTCTCTAAGGTGACCCACAGTGCCTCCTCTCCTCCCTGTTTACTATTTTGCTCAGTTGCTTTTATCCCTTCCCTTACATAGAGAGCTACCCCCCTTCTACCCTCCCTGTCTCTCCTGTAGGTTGTGTACCCTGGTATGTTAACATCCCAGTCATGGTTCTCTGTGTACCATGTTTCTGTGACTGCTACAATATCCAGGCATCCCTCTTCCTCAAGGCCACCAGTTCAGGGAGCTTGTTGCCCAGACTACAGGCACTGGTACTCATTACCCTCCATTTCTTGATGACCTTACCATTTTTTCCCCATCCCTATCCTTATTGCTTTTGTTACTTTCTCCATTTACCCCTGTGCTTCTCCCTATTGACATCTCTATGTTGGTGTCTACCTCACTTAGTACCCTGATTTTTTGGAGGGGTTAGGATTTCCCTGCTCCTTTCCAGTGCCTCTCCCCTTGGCTAGTTTAAATGCTTGCTAATGAAGTATTTAAACCTATCACCTAGGATCCTGGTTCCCCTCCTGGACAGATGCAGACCATCACACCAGTATAGGCCTGCATCTGTCCAGGTGGATCCCTTGTCCCCATTGAAGCCAAATCCCTGAGCTCTGCACCAGTTTTTCCACCACTGATTGAATCCCATGGTGTGGAGCACCCTAGCCTCATCTGTGCCATAGACAGGCAGCACCTCTGAGAAGATTACTGTGTGTGCTATTTGTCTAAGACCCCTCCCCATCTCCACAAATGCTTCTTGCACTGCTCTGATCCCTTTCTTAGCCAGGTAATTTGTCCCTAGGTGGACAATGACATCCAGCTCCCTCCCCTGTGCAGCTGCTCCTGTGATCCAGAGGATTCGCTCCCTGTCCCTCCAAGCCATGGTGCCAGGCAGGCACTTTACCTCCCTCTCCCCTTACTCCCCCAGTTCTACCTTCCTAACAATGGAGTCCCCCACCAGGAGTTGTTTCCTTCCCCTGTAGGTTCCCATGCCACCCTCCTGTTGGTCTTCTTTGTGGAGGTTCCCAGCATCCTCTTTGGTTTCCACTGTGGGTTCCTCCATAGAGGAACCACACTTTTACAGAATGGCATAGAAATTGTGGAGATATACAACTGGAGGGATGCGTCTCTGTTCCACCACCCTTACCCTCCCTGAGCCCACTGTGGTCCAACCACTCATCTTTCTTGGCAACCTCTGAGGCAACAGCAGTGACTCTGGTGGTCCCTGGGTGGGAGATGAGGTCTCACAAATCCTGGCCAACTCAGCCTGAAGATGATCAACCTCCTCCCTCAGCCCACAGAAGTGCCTGCAGATGGGACAACACTGCATCCTCCAGAACGTCTTCCGGAAGACTGCTGCTCCACAGCCACTGCACTGCACCACTCCCATCATGTATTTTTTCTGGCCCACTAACTGTTGTTTGGAATACTTACTCTTTACTCTGTTTGTTTATTTTCTTTTTTTTTTCTTTTTTCTTCACATACTTACTTACTGCCTCTGTGCCCTTTTAGCTCCTGATCTTCCTGTTCTAAGGCAATAAGTTCCTATATTTCTCAGTAGTCTCCTTACTTGCTCAGAGTCAGACCTCCAGCAGTTGGGGGGGGGGACGGAGAGCTATTCTTGCCCTTCTAGGATGGTGAGTTTTTGGTGGCTCTGTGATCACTCACTTCCTGCTCCCAAGCAGGAAGTTCCTGATGTCAGTTAACTCCTGTGCCTACAAAAGAAGAACTGGTTTATGGTGTGGGGGTGGAGGGGAACGAAGGAGGGCAATATAGTCCCAGTAGACAAGTTTTAGTTATACCAGTAGCTCCTTCCTCCTGGTGTTCTGTCTGACATCCAAAAATACAAACATGCCATAATGCCTGCATAAAATCCATTCATCTCATGAAAAACTCATATTAGAAGGATGTCCTTACCAACACCTTGGGAAATGGTCGTGCTTTCTGGGACAATATTAAGGACATTACTGGGAAACAATCAAAATCCCCTCTGGCCATGTTAATTGTTGAAGGGTCCACTACCCTTGATCCCATAATCATTGCAAATACCTTTAACATGGCTTTTACTGACCTCAGTATTGTTCTACCACCTGATTTCTTCACAGTCAGTCACACACCCTCTAACACACCCTGTACTATGTAAAATCACCCTCATTTTTACTTCAGGGAGATTAAGATGAATGAAGCTCACTGCCACATTGCCTCAGCCATCTCCACCTCCAGAATCAGCAGTGACACCCTGGACCTTAAGCTGCTATCACTTACACTTGATGAGGTCCTGAGTCCCCTAACTAAAATTCTTAACCTCTCTCTCCACACCAGTACATTCCCTGAAATATGGAAAACTGCCACTGTGACCCCGGTCCACAGAAGTAGGGATAAGACCTGCCACTCTAACTACCACCCAATCTCCATATTGCCACCACTATCCAAGGCCCTAGAGCATATTGTTGTGGACCAGCTCAAGGTTATCTGGACAAATATTATATTCTGTGCACACAACAGCACAGTTTTAGAAAAAGGCATAGTACCACCACTGCCCTGCTTGAATTTACTGGTGCAGTGCATAGTTCCCTTAATAAAGGTCTTCTTACTTGGGTTGTCTTCATCGACCTCTCAAAGGCATTTGACATGGTCCATCATTGCCGGCTGCTGTATGACCTACTACTCCTCGCTGACCTCACACCGGACTCAGCCCGCTGGTTCAGAAACTACCTTGACAACCACTCTCAAAGAGTAAAAATTGCCAGTGCTATCTATGACACCTTGCCTGTCTTCTCTGGAGTACCTCAGGGGTCCATACTGGGCCCTCTCCTTTTCAGCCTCTTTTTAAACTCCCTACCACAATCCTGCTCGGAACAAATCATCCTGTATGCGGATGATGCTGTTGCCTTTTCTACACACAAGGACCTTTCACTACTACAGCACAGCCTCCAACTCAGATTCAGTGCCATTGAAACATGGTTATCCAATCATAAACTAGTCCTAAATCATAAGAAAACCTAGTCATTGCTATTCTGCAGTTCACATAACCATTACAAGCAATACCCTTTTGCCATCTCCACCAAGCAGGGGACTGTCCTTGAACAAGTTTACTCATTCAAATACCTAGGGATTCTGCTTGACCCCAGTCTGTCCTATATGGCTCACATTGACAGCATGGCTAAAGCTGCCAGCACATGCATTGGATTACTCTGCAAGCACAGGCAGCACCTCACCCCAGTGGCCCTGAAAATTGCCGTCCAGAGCTCTGTGGTATCAATTATTGATTATGGCCTCATTATCTATGGCTCCGCCACAACATCCACCCTCTGACATATAACAACTGCACTTAACAAAGCATGCTGACTCACAATGGGTGCCCACCACCTCACCCACACCTGTGCCCTTCATGAACAATCTGGATGGCTCCAACTCTCCAACCATATAAAGTATCTCACATGTGCTATGGTGGGAAAAATCAACCTTGTCCTCACACCCCCATTGTTACTGCCTTGTTACAGCAAAACACCAAACAACAGAACACCAGGAGTGTGACAACCCAAATTCTACAAGTTCCTCATTGTCAAACTACACAGGGACAATGCTCCTTCACCTATAGGGCTCCTATATGGATGAATGGTCTCAGCCACACCATCTCCTCTGCCTCAACACTAGGTATGTTCAAAACCAGGCTCCGGGCCCATCTCATTGCCTCTAGCTCCTGTGACTGCCTCTCCTAGATGATGACCTACACAGCTTTAATCCTAACTAATATACTGCTTAACCCCAGGCCCCCATGTCCCCTTCCCCCAGCTCCTGAGGTGTCACTTCAAATCTCATGTCTTCATACCACCTCTTAGTCTCTCCTTGCCCCATTATAGCACCTATTCCCCCACCCTGCCCTTTTCTCTCCTATCATTCCTTCCCATTTATTTATTGACAAATGCCTTTGGCTACATCTTCATCCTCCCCCTCTTCTCTCATCCTTGTTTCTCTGCCACCCCCGGGTGCCTGACCCTACCCATTCCTTGTGGGCACATGCGTCCTAACTGTGTTCACCTTTTTACTATAGCTGCCTCTGTTAACTATCTACACTTCTCCTCCTCCTCTACACCCTACTCTTCCTATAATT
Source organism: Neoceratodus forsteri (assembly GCA_016271365.2). NCBI lineage: Eukaryota > Metazoa > Chordata > Ceratodontiformes > Ceratodontidae > Neoceratodus > Neoceratodus forsteri. The sequence continues at coordinate 1,055,083,707 of CM057459.1, forward strand.
GACCCCTTTCAATAGCACTGGTGTACATGAATTGTTTACTGTTATTTCACTGTTACTTCCTTGTTGTTTGTTATTTCTGACATGGGACCTTTGTAAAGGAGCCTTGGCTCAAAGTAACTTGTAATCCTAGAATAAATAAATAAAAATAAGTAAATAAACAAATAAATAAATAAAATATGAGATTATAGTCTGACAAAGTATGCAGCTAGCTGGAGCAGCAGTGGTCTTCAAAGCACCTCTGAAGCAAAGTGTTCGGAGTAACAAAAGAACACTTAGTTTAGTAATAAACCGCATCGAAATTAATGAACAATTAAGTATTCAGCTATGGAAATACCTGCTAGGGGACATAAGATGCCAGCCACTAAGAGAAGGTGGGATGAGCCATCTTGCTGCTCAAGTTGTCCATGAAACCAGTAAAATCTGAGTTACTAGACCCCCAACAAGTAAAAGGGGAAAAAAAATATACAGCATCAATAACAATGCTAATGATAGAAAACAGACAAATCAAAAAAGTTACAATTTTACCAAGAGGACAGCTCTGGGATATTTAAAGAAAGAAAGAAAAGCAGCCGCTATCCTATAATAAAGAACAGATTTCTAAGCACCCTCCCCAATGTACTACAACTTCTCATGCATCTAAACAGCAATCAATTAATATAAATTAAGAATACTAGTTAATCAGTCAAAGGTTCAAGAAAAAACAACAAGCTGGGTCACTGAACAAAGATCTGAATATAAGGTCATACTCTAAGGACCAACAGTGAAAGTGGCCAGTTAGTCTAAAAGGCCAAAACTGGTAAAGATGCCATTTAATATAGAAGTTCAAATAAAGTCAGTCAAGTCTATTAAAATTTTGGAGCATTGCCTTAATTTCATTTAAGGCTTGCACTGTTCTACATTTTTAATTGTGTGGAAAAGCCTTTGTCCAGGAGTCTCACTGCAGGACCCGCTTTTTGCTGGAATTACACTAATCCATGGGTCCTACTGTAATAGCAAACTGTCTTGAACAGAGCTCCTGTTTTGCTGACTCTTGGTCCTCAAAAGATTTAACACCATCAAAAAAATGTATTCAGGGGCTGGCCCATCTGTGCAGCAGTTGGATCTCCACTTGCGATGCCAGTGACCCAGGTTGGGGAACAAGCCCGGGGAGCTGGAGGGCCAGCCGGGGGAAGAAGGCTTGACTGTCCCCAGGACAGTTCACCTTCTCCAGAGAGGGAGGGGGATAAGGTCCAGGACCAAGACTGTCCCCAGGTGGAGGTCTGGGGCACAGCATGTGCAGAAACAAGAGAGGGGAGGACATTGCGGATGTCTGCGCTATGCGCCTTGACAGAAAGGGTTCATGTGATGCCCACAGAACACCAGAAAAACATGAGCTGGAATGCTGAGAGGAAGGAGCACCACTGCAGATCCTAATGGCTCCCTTCTGCCTGGAATGATGGAGACCCGACAAAATAAGAAAGCATCAGGGTGTTCGGGCCCCACCTTGTACCCACCTGGGGTTATAAACATGGCTCTATGGGGGTCCACCTCAGAATCAGGTAAGGAGGCGAAGCAGGGTGGCAACTGAACATCTTCTGACTGAGCGGGGTTCCAGTGCAGGGGAAGAGACAAAAATAGAAAGTAAAAAAAAAAATGTATTCGGAGTTGGGCTGGATAAGTGGTGGAGAATTTAATATTCTAAGTTTTCAAGGAGTGTAGAATGGGTGCAAAAGCCTTCCATTTAGCAGCTGAAGTAGTAGAACAATCATTTTCAAAGTATAGGCACTGTCCTTATAGGTAATAGCCCCCTTACACCAGGCATAGGTTAATAAGGTCTGTGTTATAGCATAATTATTAAAACAAAGGACACTAGACCAAAGGTGTGAAGCATGCCTAGAGGGTTTGGGCATAAATAGCCTATGAGCCCATTCTGTAGGGAGGGAGCAAAGGTCCTCCACATCAAGAATGGATGGCAAAAAGCTCTGCAAGAATGTTGTCATATCACCTCCACTTTCTTCTCCATCTGGCACTCCATAGATGTGGATGTTATTCCTTCTGGAGCACTTATCAAGATCTTTCCATAGCTCTACCAGTATCTGGTGATCCTGCAAAAGATTTAATAGGACCCACTCCATTTGGTCCACCCCAGTGTTAGTATCCCATAACTTGCTTCTCTAATTTGCCAACATTCATTTCTAAGGCCAAAACAGATGATCTGAGCAGATGACACCTTTGAGAAAGCACATATTGTGAAACGTGTCAAGTGTGACATCACATACCAGGAAGTACGGACGTGCTGAGGGGAGTGGGGAGTACTTGGCTTTTTATTGACTATCTGTTTGCTTTTTCAAGTTGGAATACACTTTAATAAAGAGGAGCACTGCTCAAGCAAAGATAGGTGCGGGTGAGTCCTGTTTTTTGACGTATATATTCAGCTGCTTTGGTAAGAAGCCAATTTTTGCTGTCAGCCTTAGGCAGATGCTGGATTTCCACTGCATTGTTTATCTCTTCTTCATCCTGGCACTGCCAACCCTGGTGCAGTTATGTTGCACATTGAACTTTATTCCTCTAAGATTGCAGCATTAATTGGCTGTGTCTGAGCCATTGAGGTACTTGCCGCCATGGCAGTATTAACTGGATGCTTGAGTGGCGTAGTTGTTCCGCAAAGGAGGTAATGCTGTAGACTTACTACTAGTTCTGGGTTCCTGTCTCTTCCCGTGCAATAACGTGGCTTCCCAAGTAAAAAGTTAGCAAACTGATACTGAAAAAAGTATATATTGGGTAGCTATATGCAGGGTCAAAGACGGAGCTCCTTGCCTAACTGTCCATGCTGGGTGATTAGGTTACCAGAGTTCCTGCTCAAACAGGGTTTTTTTTGAGGAAAGTAATGGATATCCTGATGGCCACCAGAAAAGTTTCTATGTCTGCAGCTTATGATGGAGTGTAGTGGTGTGAGCATCTTCTTGGCTTGGGCCAGGGGAAGAAGAAGAAGTGAAACAAGAAGAAAAAAAGTAGCAGGCCCTCAAAAGCCACAGTTTTGCACAATTGGAGTTTTTGCAGATGGAAATAGACAAAGAGAGTGCACAGAGCACCATGAGATGTTAGGTGCTGGCAATAGCAGCAGCACTGGGAACCCCCAAATGATCATCCCGGGGAACACACCTGGAGGTCATATGATTTCTAAGAGTGACTAGCAGAAGCAGACCACTGTTTCTATCCCCAGTACCTCCATGGGATCTGAATTTGGTTTTGAATGTTCATTATAAAGAACCCTTAGAGGCTCTCTTGTTTGCTTCGCTGGACTTTCTGTCATACAAGGTGTGTTTTTTAATTGTATTGTGCTGATGAGCTTCAGACATTATCACACAAGAGCCTTACCTTATCATTCACAATGAAAAAATGGTCTTGAGGACGGTTCCATTTTTTATTCCAAACATGCCTACAGTTCTTCATGTAAATAAGGAAATCTGTCTACTGTTTTTAGCCTGAATCTGACTCATGCAAAAGAACATGAGCTGCACAAGTTAGATTTGCACTGGGCAGTCAGGACATACCCCTAATGATGTGCAGAGTTTAGTAAATCTGACACTGTATTTTCTCTTCAGAGCAGCAAAAAATAAAGAAAAAAACATCAAAAAATCTCTAAGACAACACTGTCAAGGTGGATGTGGGCTGGCATTGACAAGGTCTAGACAGCTGAAAAGAAATCTCTGTCTCATCAATGCTTACTCCACCAGGGCTCTGGCAACTTCCTGTGTGGAGAGAGGGGGGAGGCATCTGCTTTAATCTGTACAAGGCAGCAATGTGGTCCTCCGTCCACACATTCACTGAACACTACAGATTGCATGTTCAAAGTTCCACCAATGCAGTCTTTGATCACAGAGTTTTGCAGACAGTGGTTAGTAGATAATAACATTTCTAACCTATGGGTTATATGGGGCAATATTCTCCTCTACCCGGTGGAAACATACTGTAGGTACTGCTTTTTGTAAATCATATGTATTAAATACCCATTGAAAATGTGGAGGGCTACAGAAATAATACATTTCTTCATACTTTCCATGATTTACCTTTCTGTTAGCTCCAACATTGTCGCTGGGGCCTTTCTTGGGAGCCTTGGCTCCTACTGGAAAATATTGCCTGATACAAGTATTGGATGTCTGTTTTTTTTCCTGAAATAATACTTTGTAAATATTATTGACATCCTATTCCACTTTATCTTCTGCCATGAAAACAGGATGCAAGCTATTGAATTGCAGCCACGCAGGTTAACAGGTTGATGTTTCTGAACATGATGGGTTACATCTCTGCTACGGGTTAGTGTTTACTCTGTTTTTGCAGTTACACTGAATCTTATTAAGTATGTTCCTTTAATACAATTTTATGTTGACAGTCATTGCTGATTTATCTGCTACATCTGTCAAGAGGTAATTTTGAGGAGGATTGGTTCTGCACAAGACACAAAACCACAGGGCAGGATCCTTACATTTCGGGGGCAAGGTAAGACATTGATCATTGCTTTTTCTTCAGACAAAAAGTTTTTCTGCACATGTGGTATATGTTGCATTAATAAAATGAGGGGACTGTATACTTTAAGCACTCCATAGATTTTAACTTTTATTTACACTGTTGAGGCACTGGGAGGCTAGTGATGGACTGGAGAGCCACTGCTATTTGGAATTTTCATGTGGCCAGGGTTCAATGCTATTACTACATCTTTGGGCTGTATCATTATCCCTAGTAGGGGAGCACATTACTCCCATATGTATTAAATACTTATTGAAAATGTTGGAGCTAATAGAAAAGAAAATTACGGTAAGTATGAAGAAATTCATAGAAGTGGCATCAAGCATCTGTGTAAAGCTAGTAAACAAAGCAAAAAGAAAGAAAAAAAACACTATGGTTTTCAAAAGAATTGTTAGGTAAGGTTAGGGAAAAAAAACAGTCATTCAGAAAGTACAAGGAAATGCAGAAGGAAGGAGACAGGAAAATATGTCAGGCAAAACAGATGGAGCTGGGGAAGTCAGTCAGGAGTGCTATGGCACAAACTGAGGAATGAATAGCCCAGTCGGCAAAAGAAGGTGACAATACCTTTTTCAGGTATATTAGGGAAAGGAAAAAGACTAGGGAAGGGATTGTGAGGCTTTATAAGGGGGGGAGGAAGGGGACCTAGAAAAAGTAGAAATTTTAAACAAATGCTACTGCTCAGTATTTACAAAAGAATGGGAAGGGGAGGGACCAAAAAGAGGGGGTAGAAATGCACATGAAGAAGAGGTGGACACCAGTCCATTCACAAAGGAGAGAGTCCTAAATGAACTCTCAAAATTAAAAGACGACAAGGCAATGGGGCCAGATGAGATGCATCTCAGAATAGTGAAAGAGCTCAGAGAGGTACTAGTTTCACCACTGAAAGCCCTACTGTATTCAACAAATCACTGGAGGAAGGAGTGGTACCAAAGGACTGTAGGACTGTGAATGTGATACCACTACACAAGAGTGGGAGCACGTTGGAAGCTGGGAATTAAAGACCAGTCAGTTTGACCATAGTGGTGGGGAAAATAATGGAATCCATGCTGAAGGAAAGGACTGTGGCATATCTCAAGGTGAGCGGGTCACAAGACCAGAGGCAACATGGATTCACAGCAGATAAATATTGTCAAACAAATCTGATAGATTTCTTTGACTGGGTAACCAGGGTGGTTGATCAGGAAGGGGTGGTAGACATGGCATATCTAGATTTTAGCAAGGCATTTGGCACCATTCCACACAGGAGGTTAGTAAACAAGCTGGGCAGTATGGGAGTGGGACCTACTGTAAGGTGGTGAATTGAGTTAGACATTGGCTGAACAACAGGACACAGAGGGTGATGGTTGAAGGAGTCAAATCCCTGGAAAGGGGGGGTGTGACCAGTGGGGTGCTGCAAGGCTCAGTCCTAGGGCCTGTCCTCTTTAATGTCTTCATTAGCCACATTGTGGAGGGGCTGATGGGAAGCCTCTTTGCAGATGACACTAAGATTTGTAATAGGTTGGACACTGCAGATTGGTGGGGGGGGATGAGAAGAGACCTAGGCAAGTTGGAGTAATGGTCCAGAGTGTGGCAGCTTAAATCCAATGCAAAGAAGTGCAAAGTCATGCACTTGGGGCACAGGAATCCTGGAGAGATATACATAATGGGGGATGGGGCTACTAATGACAACAAAACTTGAAAGGGACCTTGGGGTACTCATAACGGATGACCTAAAAGTTGCCAAGCAGTGTGAAAAGGTGGTGGGGAGGGCTGGAAGGGATACTGGGGAGCATTGGGAGAAGTATCACCAGTAGAAAATAGGAGGTGGTGATGCCGCTGTACAGACAATTGGTGAGGCCACATCTGGAATAATGTGTTCAGTTCAGAAGGCCACATCTACAGGACATAGACTGAATGGAGGTGGTCCAGAGAAGGGCAATGAAAATGGTGATGAGAATGCAACATAAACTATATGAGGATAGACTGAAAGACCTCAATATGTACACTCTGGAGGAAATAAGGGAGAGATGGTATATGATAGAGACATTCAAATACCTTAAGGGGAGAAACAAGGTACAGGATGTCAGCATCTTTCAAAAGAAGAGATGTGCAAGAACAAGAGGCCACAATATGAGGATTGGGGGAGGGGAGACTCAGGGGTAACATGACAAGGTACTTTTTCACAGAAAGGGTAGTGGATGCATGGAACAGCCTCCCTGTGGAGGTCATGATCATGCCAGAGGTACCTGCCAGTTTGGAGCATGGGGATAAACAAGACTCCATATGAAAGAACACTAAGTAAACTTTCCCTCTAATCCTCGTACTTTTCTATCTTTCCTCTGCACCCTTCCCTTTTGTCTTAATGCTTAAATTTCTTATACTTTTCAGATAGAAGGGTGCTCTCACCAATAAGCAGAAGAAAATCCTTCATATTTTATCTAGTAAACAGCTATAGGTAGATTGTTATTCTTCCAAGAAATGTAGTCTGTCACCACAAGAAAATTATGAAGATAGATTTATATGCAGCATCAAACTGTCTAGAGATAAATATGGAATATACTGACAAGAATATAATATGATTGTGTTAACAAAAGGTAAATGCATGGATATATGTGTACAATGTTTATATTAAATAAAATAAAGACTTACATTTAAAAAAAAAAGAATGCATGGGACAAAAAGAAGGCATCCTAGACGTAGGAAAGAAAAGGTAATCTGCAGATCAATAAGAATCTGCAGTTTTAGGTAGGTAGGGAAATGGGCAGACTAGGTGGGCAAGGTAGTCCTTATCTGCCATCACATTCTGTATTTCTATGTATCTGTCTCTTCTGTTTCCTCCAGTAGCTTGCCTACTATTGACATCAGGTTCACTTACCTAAAATTACCTGAGTTCTTCCTATACCTACTTTTGTGCATGGGGACCACATTTGTCACCTGTGACAAAAACTCCTTTGGGTTTTATCAGCATCTAGGGAGTTTTGTCTGATTCACTTCTCCTGCTGCCAACTCTTGATTATACCAGGAAAATACCTATGCCCTGCTCAGGGACTTGGATGATCAAGCACAGAAAAATTTGATATAGAGCATTTCAGATGGCAGACATTAAACAGAATGTTCAGTTTATCCAGCAGAAATAATAAAATGACTGTTGCATAAGGATGCCCAGCCGCTGGTACTATAAAAACACATTATTATTACTAAATGCTGCAAAACATTACACACAGAATATGTACAGAAAACCAAAAAACATATACACATTTATGGGAAAGGAAAATAGAACATTTTGAAAAGATAGATTACCTACAAAATAAACTCACAATCTAGTCTCACACTAGGATCTACATTTACCTGCCAGCAAACTTGAAAAGGACGCTCACTAAGACTGTTCTTTCCTCATCCAGATACACTAACTATGGTTGCAAGGCTCACCTAACTATTGGAGAACACTCACCAAGAAACAGACCTCAGGTTCTCAGGTTCTCTTCAAAGCTGACAGGAAGTATGAGAGAGAGAGAGAGAGCGAGAGAGAGATCTTTTGTTTATGTACTCAGGGCAGTGAAGTAGGACCTCTACTACCCTGATTATAGTAGAGTGGGACCTCTCTCTGGAGTGACAGCTCTCTTCAGTATTCACTCCCACATGAGTGTGTGGTGCATCTGTGTGTGTGTGATTAAATATGCTAGGCCGAATTACCCTTCCCCCCCAGCAACATCCTCACTGCATGATCTCATTTCTGAAAACTAACCCTAACGTTTTAATGACATTTTCTTGTATTATCATCTGTGTGTGAGAACCTTGTCCTTGCAGGCTCCCTAACATTCTTTTATTTCTTTGTCTACTTCCTAGCTGCTCGGACGCCTCTGTGGGAAAAATAGTATCATTACACCTAGCATGCTGTTTTCACTGAAGTTTTCCCAGGATAGCTGCTGAGACATGTGATCAGAACTTCATTTTTTTGCCCCATGCTGTTCCAATCATAGAATGAACTTATATGAGAATAAGAAGAAAAGAGAATAATTACAAGAACAGAAAGAGATTATATTAACATAATCAAGTTCATGTCACATCTCCCTTCCCTGGAAAATGAAGGTGTGTCTCTTTTGGGTGATGCCCAAAAGATGCTGCCATTCATGTGGGAACTGGAAAATGCTTAAAGTGTCATGCCATGTACTTCAATTCCAGTTTGCTAGCAGTGGTTCTGTATAGTACAGCATCATCCGCATACTGTATTACAGAGCTACTACCACAGTTGCTGCTGAGATTGTTGACAAACAGTGAAAACAGGAGGGGCCCCAAGACAGAGCCTTGAGGTACCCCTTCCCTGAAAGGTAGACTACCTAATAATGATCCATTCCATTTAATCTGCTGGGTTCAGTGGGAGAGATAACTCTCAAACCATGCCAGGCAGTGGCGTTCTAGGCCTATGTTCTTTAACTTGTCTGCCAGCAGACTGTGGTTGACCAAGCTGAATGCCTTTGTGAGGTCAATGAATATGGTTCTAGTGGTGTAGCCATTGTCAAGGGCCCTGAGGGTATTGGTTGTAAATTTGATAAGTGCAGTGTCAGTACCATGATTTGGTCTGAAAGCATGCTGATTTGATACTAGTAGCTGGTGCGTATCCAGATCATCCCACAGCTAGTTATTGACAACTAGTTCCTGTATCTTGGCCAAGATACAGAGGAGTGAGATAGGCCTATAATTGCCAATTGGTTCCTTCTGACCACCCTTATGTGCAGGGACATCATGGGTCTCTTTCCATCTGGTTGGGGCAACTCTAACAGGGACTTGTTTATTAGCCAGGTAATAGGAGAGGTAATAGTGGATGTAACCTCTTTCAGTAATCTGGGGACCAGGACATCTGGCCCTGCAGTTACCCTGGTCTTTATTTTCCTTAGTAGAGAGACTACATCCTTCCACTTCACCTTTTTCAGACAGAATTCAGGATGTAGAGGTTCCAGCCTGCTAGGGCACAAGTGGTCAGAGGCCTTAGGGGGGATTTAGCCTTGTATTTCTCCAGATCAGTAAAGAACATATTGTAGGCATTGGCTGCCTCTAGGCTGTCGCTAATAGTGTGGCCACTAGAGACAAATGATGCTTGCTAAGATTTACTCTTGCCTTTCAGTAGATCATTGATATGCTGCCAAAAACACCTAGGGTTAGTGAGACTGGCTTGCTGCAGGTGTTTGACATATGCTCTTTTGGCAGTTTTTAAGCATTTTTTGCTTTGGTTTCTCAGCTCCCTGTAAGCAACACAGTCTGTGGATGTACCAGATGTCTTATATTTCTCCCAGGTCCTGTTCCATTGTTTCATGAGGGTTTTTAACTTGGGGAGTATCCATTTATAGCATTGCCCCTTGACTCTGAGCTTTCTGAGAGGGGCATGCTTGTTAGCTACTGACAAGAAGCAGTTTTGGAAATAGTCTAGTGGTTTGCCTATGGTTGGGAGAAGCCGAAAAAGGCTCCAGTCGAGGCTGAAGTGATAGGCCTGGAAAGCAGGTGCTGAGAACTTAAAGTAATCTCTAGCAGTGAAGACTCAGGGAGAGATTTTTTGGGGGGGGCCTGTTCTTCCATATGCAAAATATAGGTGAATGGTCACTTAGCGCATTCGAGAGGATGCCAACTGACTGTGTATTATGGGGGTCTGAGGCAAGCTCCCAGTCTATGATCGAGCGATTGTCTGATTTGGTATTTTGCCTTGTGGGCATAGTGATGAACTGGGTTAGTTGCTAATCAAGTAGCCAAGACTTGTATCCCTGTTCTGAGTCAGTCTCCCAGTGGAGATTGAAGTCTCCCAGGAGGAGTACTTCTGAAGGTGCGTAGTCAGCCAGCATTTTTGTTAAGGCCTCTAAGGCCTGCTTGACTACTTTTGGCGGTTATAAAGTCCTCCTAGGAACAGGGACTTGGCATTGCCAAGTATTATTTTTATGAAAAATACCTCACTACCAGAGCATTCTATGGTTTGGAGGGAGGCTATTGACTCAGGGTGTCTCAGGTGTATATTATGACCCCTCCCAATTTCTTGCCTTCCCTGTCTTTCCAAAAGGTAGTGTAGCCTGGAAGGTCAAATTTATGTGTTAAGACAGTTTGTTTAAGCCATGTTTCCATTACTAGCAATATGTCAGGTTTATACAGGACAACTTAGCTCTGGACCTTGTCTATTCTGGGTCTCAAGCTACAGGCATTCATATGGATTATTCTTAGTAATTTGGGTCACGAGGGGAGCTAATGGAATAGTTTACCTTAGGAGGATCTGGATTTATTTGGACATCACATAAAGTATAATTAATAGTAGGGAGACCAGACTTAGTTTAAGGGCAGTTTGCAATGACTGAGCTAGGTTCCTACCATCTCTAGCCTTGGCATTACAGAACATAAAGTAGCAGGCTCCTTTTTGTGTAAGCCCATGGATTATTATTAATGATCATTTAACAGAGATTTCTGGGGCATATTATAAATTTATATATAGATGGTCTTGTTACTCCCAATGGGGACTGTAGCAGTTCTCCTTATCTAGGAGGTGGTCTATGCCATGGATTGCTAGGATGTACAGGAGTAGCAGGAGTGCACTTCTAGTTACCATTTTTAGGCACAGCAGGGTTAGCAAGCAATAAACCCAGTATATTATTATTCTTTGGGCTGGTAGAATAGTTCCTGTTCAGGCTGATCTATGCACTGGTCACCACACTGCTGTATTTGAGAAAGGTGACTGTCTTACCAATTAAGTCTTATTTATATCACTTTAGAAAGGGGCTAGTGAGGTAGGGACAATACCATCAGATCAGCTAGCACTGTGCCCACCAATCATAGCTTTGCAGGGTGGAGCTGAGGACTATTTAATAAAGTTGTGGGGGAGGCGGGTGGGCCACGAATCAGAGAGACAATCTAGTTGGGTTGGCTCCATTGGGATCCCGACCCGCACATTCTTGCAGTTGCTTTGAGCTCTGATGAGCTCCAGAAATCACTCCCAGCAGCGGTGAGGCTAGCAAATTAACTTCAGCTATGCTGAGCTGAAACAGTCCCCCAGCATTCTTTCAGAACTCTGGTGAGCTCTCAGATGTAGGCTGGATAGGCAGCAGTAAGTGCAGGAAATGGCATGAACCGGGAATGTTTAGCTTCTAGTAGGGGGCATTGGGAAAGATATGTAGTAACAGTGCCTTCAAGTGGTACAGATGAATAACTTGCAAATGGAAAACTGAGGAAAAAAACCAGTGATCTCTACTCTGTGTCTCAGAAGTATCTGCAGTTTCGGTCAGAGGGGGAGAACGGGTGATACTGGCATGGAGGGTGGTCTCTGTAGTGTAGCCAATTAACATAAAGCTGCAAGGGAAATACAAAGGTAGGGCATGTAAGATAAATATTCTAGGGGAAGGAGTGAGAACAGAGAACTAGCACAAAAGGGTATTTACTGGAGACAGGGGCTTCCTCTGCCCAAACAGTGTCTCCAATAAAATTGGGGAAAAGGCATAACAAGTTTTAAAACATATTCAGTTAAGGAATTCTAAGCAGTAAAATTCATTAAACAGCTATGCAGTAGCTAAAGAACTGAACAACACAGTCACTTTATCCAAGTTAAGAAATTATTGTCCCTGGGCAGAAAAGGCATCAAGTTTAAACAGGCAGACAGAGCTTTGCTGGCAAGAGGACCTTGAAGGGGTCTCTGCTCTGTGTCTCACCAGTATCTGCAGTTTCTGTCAGAGAGGGAGAGCGGCTGATTCTGGCACGATGGGTGGTGTCTGCAACCAATTTAACTTGAAGCTACAAGGGAAATACAAAGGTACTTTATTTATTTATTGCATTTTGTTGACCCGGTAAGCCCACAGGGCCTAGAAGTCCCTTTTTCTGGGGCGACCAGGGGGAGGAGGGATACAGATGGTAAGTAACTGAAATTGAACCAGATTAAGCTGTGGGTGGTATTTTTTTTTTTTTTTTTTTAGTGAATGGGAGAAATTTGGCCAGGACACTGCGGAAATTCCCCTACTCTCCACTGGGGGAAGTGCTGGATGTCTGCCAAGATGTCTGTGGAGCTACTGGATGTCTTTGAGGCAGGGGAGAGGTCCTCCTCCCTGTGTCGCGCTCTGTAGAGGCTGCTGCTAAGGATTTATCTGGAGAAAGAAATTGTGACTATGCTACAGTTCCCTCTGTGGCTGCTTTCATTTCTTTGCCTGCTTTGGAAGTTTCAAATGATGTGGCTATACAGCAAACCTCTGTGGTTTCTCAGGATTTGCCTAGTCCTACTCCTGCTGATTGAGACATCCTTGCTGCACAACAGGCTTTTCCAGGTCCGCTTTCTGGCTTGTCGGCTTCAGTGGCTTCTGACATTGCTATCATTTGACTTGACACTCAGTGTCAGCTGGAGTGTGACGCAGCTGCATCAGAAGCTTCAGGGGTTCAGCCCACTGACCCTGACATTGCAGCTGATTTGTGTTCTGTTTCTTCTGATGCTGTGACTGGCAGTTCTGTCACTTACTGGGGTGAGTGCCTAAAGTCAGGCTCAGAGGAGTTTTCTACTGTTCCCAATGCTGTTTTTTCATAAGAACTGAGTGATGGGTTCTCTATGCTGCCACTGCTGCCTCCTGCCTCTGCCGCTTTGCAAAGGGCTCAGAATTTCCAGCGTTTGGAACCTGGTCGACTTTCTTCTGACTTTCCTCCTTCTGAATGCATGGAGGTTGTCTCTACTGACTCAGACAGCATCAAGGTTGCTACTTTTCCTGCCCCAGTTACTGTTTCCAGCATTCCTGTTTTGACTGCACTCTCTTGTCATGAGATGCCTGGTATTTTACCTATGTGCGTCTCTCTTGCTATTCGGATGCTTTATCTGTTTCAGAGGAAACGTTTCCCCCACATTCAATATTTCAGACTCCACCTCCTAATTTTGATGACAATCTCTCAGCTACTGGAGTTACTATTGCCGAAGTCTTAAGGTGGGCGGGCTGGCTTAAATCCCCAGACGCTCATACTTGGACTTCTCCACCATGGGATACTACTGATACAGGGGTTGCAAGTTCATCTAAAACTTCAGGACCTCCTTCTAGGTCTTACGCGGGTCTCTTTCATGCCCCCCCGACCTGGCTAAATGATGGAATGCTTTACAGATATGCTATAAAGGGGGAGGGCTGGAGGTTTTTCAAGACAGGGTGTATGTGGGGAAAACCTTAGTCAAAGGTAGCTTACATTTTTCTCCAGTGGAGGTTCATGCCCTTATCCATACCTCTGGTGACTCAAATTTTGATCTCAGCTTTAAGACGGCTGCTGGTTTGGAAACATTTTGGGAGTGTTACCAATAGGTGAAGTATACATCTCTGTGGACCCCCTTTGTGGCTATCCCTCTCTCCAAGCCTGCTATTAGGACCATCACTGTACTTTTTAAAAATGAGGGGGTGGCAGTTACTGATATTGTTCACTGGTTAAAGTTGAAATGCACAGTTCTTGGATTCCCTGAAGCTATTATTGACTCATGACAGTTCTGGACTGGAGGCTGGAAGGTTCAAGTGCGCTTGCTGTATCTCAATGGCATACTTCAACATCTTCCAAGCTGTTTCTACCTTGGAAGAGATCGAGGATTTATCTTTTATCCAGGGCAGCCGAAATCCTGCTTCAGATGTTGTGCTCAGTCTCATTTAAGTAATGCCTGTGATAAACTGAAATGCTCTACTTGCCTGGGTATTGGTCACACCAGCCTTGGTTGTCCGAATCTATTTATTGCAATTTGTGTGACGCTACTAATCATACTTTTCAACACTGTCCTTGGGCTTTCTACAGTGATCCATCACAAACTCCGGGCAAACAGGATGAGACTGTATACAAGGCGCAACAGCAGGCTGCCACTAGGCCTGCTACCACCCCTCCTCCTCCTCCTCCGGCTTGACCTCCTCCTCCCCCTTCCCAATGGGAGGATCCTGGACCTGGTTTGGTGCCTCAGCCTGAGAGATTGGACCCTCGGGCCTTGGACTGTGGCCCAACTCCAGTTGTTCCTTCTCTGCCAGTTACAAACTTAGTGGTGCCATCTGGTTCTGCACCTATACTGTCTTCCTCTGAGGCTGCTGCTGGGGATCCTCTTGGTGACACTGATCCAGGTCCTAGTGGTATTTTTTTGCCTGTTCCGGTTATGCAGGATGGCTGTCCTGTGATGCCTCCTTCAGATGACACCTCTTGGTCTCTTAAGCCTCAGAAATGGGTCACTAGAAGTAGTTCCCTTAAGGGTTCTACTGAGGTCCTCTCTTTGCTTGACGCCTCTGGTCCAGTGGATGTGGTGCCAACTTCTAATACATTTGCCCCTTTGGCAAAAAGGAAACAGGCTAAAGGGACAGATGACTCCAATGCTTCCTCGATGGCTTCTTCCCCTCAGCCTTATCCCATTACTGATTCTGAACATATTTTCAGTGGCTCTAAAAACACAGGAAAAAAAAAAAAACGGCGTAAAAGGAAATCTCCTGGAAAGGGAAGAAAGTTGTAATCTTTCCTTCACCTTTTACTATGCCTTTTGAGCTTACTTGTGGGTCCTTGAATGTGAACAGAATTCGAAATCCTCAGAGGAGGCATATCACTTTTCCTCTTTTGCAATCCCTTAACTTACACATTCTTTTTTTACAGGACATCAGGCTTTATACTTTGCATGATACCAGGCAGGCCTCGCAGGAATGGCTGTCTGGTCTTTCCTATTGGTCATTGGAGGAGGAACTTTGTGTGGAGGGTTGGGATTTTGTTTAATGCTTTAGATTTTGTGGTCACCCGTTTGATAGATCTGATTCAGGGGAAAGTTTTGATTCTGGATATGGTTGTCCAGGCTCAGGAATGGCATTTGATTAATGTTTACAACCCTCAGGTTAATACACATAGGGTAAAATTTATGAAGGCCATTCAGCCATACTTGCACACTTCGAAACCTGTACTGTTTGGGGGTGACTTCAACTGTATTGTTTCTTTGTCAGATAAAATGGATCTGACACAGAAACTATACATTGATTCAAATTTTTTGACTAAAATGTGTGCTACAGCTAGATTGACAGACAGTGCCCTTTTTCGTCCACAACCTCCTTCTCATACATATCATAGTGGAAGGTCTTCCTCCTGAATTGACCTTTTTTCTTTTCGAATGGATACCAATGTCAGAATGTCTCAGTAATTCCTATTGAGACTTCTGATCACTGCTTATTAAAGTTATCTTTAGGCATCCCTAGGAATAAACCTCAGGCCCATAATCACTGAAAAATGAATGTTATGTTTTTAGAAGATGCACAAGGATGATCTGCCCTATCTGCAGTTCTGGAGGCAAGTCTTTTGGTTTTTGAGCTGTACAATAATCCTCTTTTTTGGTGGTTGGACACTAAGTTTGATATTAGCCATTGTTATGGACTGTGGTCTAAAATCCAACATAAGGAACATTATAGTCAATAACTGGATAAAAGATGGCATTTACAATGACTGCTTTCTTTACAGTCTGAATTTGGTTATGATTATTCAGTGCAAATTGCCCAAATTAAGAAAGACGTGTTCGTTTCAGTATAATAGGGCTACCACTTTGTTTATGGAACATAAATATGGTATGAAGGGTAAGGCCCAATCAGTCAATCCATATGACTGTTGTAAACAATGAGTAGATATAAAATATATGCCTGGTCTTCGAAATGCTGCTAAGGAGGTTATTACTTCTACTCAGGATATTTTGGCTGTTGTGGATGAGCATGCATATTCCATGTTCGCCTGGAATGCTCTGGTTTTAAATGCTGCAGAATCTGTTTTAGGCATTCTTGATCTTCCTAAATTGTCTGAAGTGGATAACAAGGATTTGATTAGTCCTGTTGTTGCTTCAGAGGTTACTTTTTTGATAAAGCACTTAAAAACTGGAGTTACTCCGGGCCCAGATGGCATCCCTAATGAATTTTATAAGAAGAGTATTGATCTGCTTTGTCAACCATTGACTATTGTTTTTAACGCTATCCTTCAGGGACACTATTCTGTTCCCCCTCATTTGGTGGACAGTTTATTGATTTTTTGCATAAGAAAGATACAAAGGAAGATACTGCAAATTGGAGACCCATTAGTCTGATTAATATGGATTGGAAATTGCTCGGTAAACTTTTATGTGTCTGGCTATCCCGCATTGCTGGTGACTTGATACATCCTTCCCAGACCTGTGCTGTCCCGTAGAGGTTAATATTGGATAATCTCAAGCTTTTGAGAGAAGTTTTTGATTGTACCACTACAGGGAGTTATGTTCTTAATCTTGATCAAACGAAGGCCTTTGATTTGGTTCCTCATTTTTATTTGTTTTCAGTATTGGATCTCTATGGTTTACCACAGGTTTTTGTTCAATGGATTCAAACTTTATACCATTCTGCCTTTTTGACTCCTTTAGTTAATGGTTGTTTGGGATCTCGTATTCGGACTTGAAGAGGGGTACAACAGCGGTGCCCATTGATCCCCTTATTGTATGTTTTTACTATAGATCCTATATTGAGGCTTTTAAACTCTGATCCCCTTATTTGTCATATGCTCAGTCCAGCAGGCATACCGTTCCCATGCACTGTGGCTTATGCTGATGATGTTTGCCTTTTGATTGCTGATCATAGTTCTGGTGTTCATGCTTTGGGGGGTTATTCAGTCCTTTTCTGGCAATTCGGGGTCACTTATTAATACTCAAGAATGTGAAGGGGTATCTATAGCCATTCGGCCAGAATTTCAGGTCACTGATATTGCAAGGATTCGGATTCATTATTGGCTCTATAAAATTGTTGGGTATTTCTTTTGGGGGGATGGATGCAGCTGAATGGAACTGGGTGGGTAAATTGGCAGATGTGGAACAGAAAGTTAATAAATGGAAATCTTATCCGATGACTCAATTTAAAAGAATATATATGTTGAAAACCTTTATAGTTCCTATTTTTTTGATGCTAAGTTATGTGTTTCCGCTCCCTCTTAAGCTGGAGGTCAAACTTGCTAATATTTTTTTTCAATTGTTATGGGGGAGCAGATTGAACCCTGTCCTGAGATCAGTGACTTATAGGCCTGTTAAGCAAGGGGGTTCAAATATGCTTAATGCTGTGTTGTTATTTTTGTTCTTTATTTTTGATTATTCAAATGTTCTTCCTCTTTTAATGGGGAATAGGATGGATTGGGCTTTGAATCTATGTGCTAAATGTTCTTAATTTTTTTGTGAGTGGGAAGCACTTCACTGGGGACCTGTTCGATTAATCTCGGAAGGTACCTCTTTTTATTTGA
The DNA here is from genome assembly GCA_016271365.2 of Neoceratodus forsteri. Classification (NCBI taxonomy): domain Eukaryota; kingdom Metazoa; phylum Chordata; order Ceratodontiformes; family Ceratodontidae; genus Neoceratodus; species Neoceratodus forsteri. Next base: position 1,055,101,410 of record CM057459.1, read on the forward strand.
TTAAAATGTTCAGGAAACTTAAACTATGGAATGTGACCACTCACCTCTGTCAAGGGATGACTAGGAAAGCTTTTTTGTTTATATTCTGGAGACTCATTTTTTACAGGGCCCTTGTTTTTCCTGTTCTCCTACCATAGAGCTTAAATGGTTACTTGCACAACTTACAGAGGCTCGGCTGCCTGGTAAACTCTGGGATACTGTCTGGGTGTGTTGCCATGGCAAGTTGAATGTGAAAGGCAATCATGCTCATAAAGCAGTGGAGGATAGTTAGTGAATCCTGTATTATCCAAGTTGAAACAATGCAACATTTGTTTTTTTATTGCTCTTATATTGTTTCGTTTTGGGACCATTTGGCCACATACTGGCACTTGCCACTTTTCCGCACTATGACTTATTCAGTTTTGGTTTATGGTCACTTTGGGCCTGCCTGGGAAGTATTTCATTTGGGGGACATTATGGGTGCTTTTAGAAATCTTGAAATGGAGTATTTGGTAGAATAGATGTAAATTTGTCTTACAACAATCTTTTGTACCTTTGAGAGGTCTCATTGCTACGATTTACAAAAGAAGCTACTGTTATTTATTTAAAGGAATGTTCATCACTACATCTTCCTATGGTTGAGCATTGGTGGAGGGCTCTTCCAATTATTTTATTTGAAGGAATGATGTGAAGTTTTTCACTATTTGGGTCAATGACATGTACTATTGCTGATTTGTTTTTGCTTCTTTGATTGGTGTCTTAATAATGTTTTTTTTCCAGGAGTATTTCATGTTTATGTTTCAGTTTTTCTTCTGATTTTCACTGTTGAGCTGATTATGTTTTTTTTCTGGAGTGTTCCTTCTTTTATATTTCTTCTAATAAAAATTCCCCCTACTCTTTTTTGATAAGTGCCATGGGATCTTTAGCATCCACCTGAACTACTACCAATCCAGGCAGATGGGACCTCAGTTTAACATCTCATTCAAAAGATGGCACCTCAGAAGTACAGCACCCCCCTCATGCTGCACTACAGTGTCAGTACTGAGATATTAACCCAAGTGCCAGATGTTGGAACTGAACCCACAACCCTCTGATCTCCCAGCCTCAGAGGTGAGTGTGCTATGTACTGAGCCACTGACACTACTTAGCCCTATATAGGCAAACCACCCACCCTGGCATTTTGCAAACCACTGTGGTGCTGGATGGTCATGTTAGGTGACTGCAATACTAATTTCCAGTGCAGTAATTTTGTATTTTCCACTAGTGCTATGCAGCCTGGTCATGTCCTGTGTAACCCCTTCTGGTACCCTGTAGGGGAACTGTCTCAGATGCATTTGGATCCAGTGTCTACGTGGTGTTTAGCCAATGTCATATAACCCGGTTCCCCTGTGAACATTTCACCAAATGCTTGCAGCATCCCCCTCTACTTCTCTGCCTGGGCTGATGTCAGCTGCTCCAAGAGGGTGAGGCTATCAACTAAAGATTTCTCTCATGTTTTCCTGAGGAAGTCCACTAGTGGATCAGCCACATTTACATCTTCTTGGATGCTGCACACAGCAAGGACCATTTTCTCCATATCATAGTAGGGCTTCATCATGTTAACATGATACACTGTCTGCCTGTATCTTCTGTCAGGCAGTTCAGCAACATAATTGATCTCACTCATCTTGCTGACTATGGAGAATTGGCCCTCTCACACTGTCTGCAAATTGTTTTGTTAGACTGGGATGAGTACCATCACTCACCTTCCAACTTCTTACTACCGGGCTCTGGCCCCACGGTTGTGCTACGCTTTCTGCTGCTGTTTTGCAGTGGCTAATTGTTCCTCAGCAAGCCCCCAGAGCTCTGTATACCATATCCTGATGTTCAGGGCATACTCCATAACAGATTCCCCTTTGGAGGCAAAGTCACCCTCCCATTCCTACCTAACAAAATCTAGAGACACCCTCACCCTGTGACCAAACAGCAGCTTGAAAGGTAAGAACCCTGTGAACTCCTTTGGGACTACCCAGTAAGCAGACAGGAGATGGGGCAACTACTTGTCCTACTCCATCTTGACCTGGTCAGCAAATTTCCTGAGCACATTTTTTTGTGGGACCCATTGAGCCACTGAACCATGCCATTCGGCTTGGGGTGATAGGGTGAGGCACAGAGCAAGTTCACCCTGCATATCTCCCACTGACTAGTCATGAATGACAACATAAAATTTGCCCACTGGACTGACAATATCTCCTGGGGATATCGCACTCAGCTAAAGATTCCCAGAGGTTCATCAGCCAGTTGGTTTGAGTCATTTCTTACAGGCAGGATGCAGCGGGTTTCGATGGGAAATTTCTCATCCTACCCAAAGCCCCAGCCCTGTGGATTTCCCCAGTGTTCAGTCCTGTTGCCTGCATTGTTGCTTCCCCTCAATGAGATCATTAGATGGTACAGCTTGGGTTTTCACTGCTATGCAGATGATACCCAGCTGTACATCTCATTGGCACCCAAGACAGATGGTGCTGTAGAGGTGCTAAACAAATGACTATTCCTGGCTGAGATCCAGGGATGGATGACATCTATCTGGCTAAGACTCAATCCAGACAAGATGGAGGTGCTGGAGATAGAGACTGGTTGTTGACAAGATTTGAACACTGTTGGCAGGGGAACAAAAATATTCCTAGGATCCAGTCATCCACCAAGGTAAACAATCTGGCTGTCATCCTTGATGACGGATCGACACTCAAGGCTCAGATGTTGTGCCTTGTCAAGAAAGGTTTTTACCACTTAAGGAAGCCTTGATTCCGCCTGATGACTTGTCCTTACTAGTAAGTGCTTATTTGACATCCTGGCTCAACTACTGCAATGCTCTGTACCCATGGGTCACTGTATGGGGTTCTCTGGAACTTGCAGCTGGTGCAGAACATAGCAGTCATGTTACTGTCGGGCTTTCTGAGGTCCTGTCATTTGACCCCAGTTTTGCATGACCTGCATTGACTGCCAGTTAGGTCAAAAATCATCTTTAAGGTGAGCTTTCTCACCTATAAGGCCCTACATGAATTGGACCCTGGTTACCTAAATGAGTTTCTGACTCCAGTCGATGCTGTGCAATCACACTGCTCCTCCACCGTGGGCCTCCTAGTGGTTCCCAGGGCCTGCCTCAAAGCCTCTGCAGATCCTACATTCAAGGTGGTAGGCCTAGTACTGTGAAACTCACTGCAAAGACCCTTGAAGGAGACCCATCAGTGAAGGTCTTAAAGCAGGCCTAAAGGCACATCTTTTTAGGAAGGCATATCCAGATTGGGTTCACCACAACATAACCCAGCTAGACCATTTTAGGGTAGCTGATTCACTGTACTGGGGTGTCAAGCAGACAAGGCACACTGATGAGTCCTGGTAGGATGAAACACAGTCTGTGTCTTCTGTTGACACCCTTTGCAAACTGTCTGAGAGGCCTTTCGGCACCATGCATTTCTGCTTAAAGTTGAACCATCACAATATTCTGTGGTGATTAGCATATGCAGCCCATGATGCTTTGCATTATGGGGGCATGTGTGATTTTGTATTTCTTTAAAACTTGGCTTCCTGCTGGCCTGCTGGCACAGAGGCATGGTGGCCATCTGCAGCACTGACAACCTGGGTTCGGGAACAGATCCGGGTGCTGGAAGGCTGGCCGGGGGAGCAGGATTGAGCATCTGAGGGACTGCTCTCCTGCTCTGGGGGGAAGGGGGTTGAGTACTCGGTACAATGTGGACCTCCAGCGAAGGCTGGAGGTAGCACAAGTGCTCTGGCACCTGCTGGAAGGGGCGGAGCAGATGATGGCCATCATTGTACGTCCCCGCCCCCGGGGAAAAACAACAAGAAAATCTCTTGGCTCCCCACTAATGAGCCGGCTACAGTATGCCAACCCCTCTGGCCACCTAACTCTGCTGAGGCAGCCCTATTTGGGAAGGGTCAGTCCAGAGCATGTGGGGTCGGCAGCTGGGGCAGGGCATACCACACAAGTGGGGTTAGGGAAAGCCGGGGGGCCAAAAATAGGAAAAGAAAAAAAAACTTTGCTTCCTGGCCAATGCCCTGTGGGGTTACCATTGCCTTAGTGTTTGCACACAGAGGTTTGTTGTCTTTTAACTTGTTTTTGGTTTTAATTGGGTTAACCAAAACATAACCCAGATAGACCATCTTAGGGTAGCTGGTTCATTCCACTGGGGTGTCAAACAGATGAGGCACTCTGATGAGTCCTGGTAGGACGAAACACGTTCCTGTGTCTTCTGTTGGCACCCTTTGCAAATTGTGTGAGAAGCCTTTTGGCACCATGCATTTCTGATTAAAGTTGAACTGGCACAATATTCTGTGGTGAGTTGCATTTGCAGTCCACGATGCTTTGTGTTATGGGGCAGGTGTGATTTTGTATTTCTTTAAAACTTGACTTCCCGGCCAATGCCCTTTGGGGTAACCATTGCCTTAGTGCTTGGGGACAGAGGTTCTTTGTCTTTTATATCAAGATTGCTACTACTTACTTAACTGCTGCAATTCTTATGCACATTTTTTAGCTGATTTTAAATTGCTGTAATTTATTATTTGTGTTTTTATATTACCGTTTAAATATATGCTTTCTCTTGCTTGTACAGTACCCAGAGCCTCTGTGATGGGGTGCTCTAAAAATAAAATGACTTACTTGCTTACTTTACACCTTCTCTGCCTCAATGGGTAACATAACCCCTGCCTCAGAGTACATGGTTGTGTAGTTCATGGCAACCAGTATGTACCTTTTGCCCATGCAACTTGGGGTTTTCAAGTGCCCACTATGTCCACGGATTCCCTCATAAAGGATTTATCAATGAGATGCAGGAGTATCAAAGCTGTTTTAGCCTTGCCCCTGTCATTCTCTACCTTCTGGCATTGTGGACAAATCCAGCAGTAATTTGCTGCATCTATGTCATATAAGGCCAAAATAAATTGTTGGCAAGCAGCTTTTTTGTGCAGCTAATATCCAGCTTGCCTGAAAAAGGTATGTCATGGAACAGGACAAAAAGCTGCTTTTAGTAAGCCTGATGGACAACCAACTATCAGAGTATGTCTCACTCTAGCCCACTCTGTGGTATATACTCCTTGTACAACAGCCCATTCTACCAGTAAACTAGCCTTTCACTCCCCTTAGAGAATTTGTAGTATCAGCTGTCTCTTTCAGTTTCTGGTGGGATGGATCAGCCAGCTGAGCTCTGGCAAGCTCCTTCCATCTGAACCTCTCAAACTCCCCTCCCAAAGGAAATCTAGCCACAGCTGAAATCTTGGGTTGCAGCTGGGGCTCAGGGCTACTACTACTAGCTAGCTCCTCAAGCACATTAGCTACTTCCTCAGCTGCTGAGGAAGGGGTTATCACAGGCTGCATTGTCCTCTCCCTCATCTTCAGAAGCTTACTGTTTTGAATGATGGCAGGTAGTAACACAGAACAGTGTATCCCTGTGGTAAAAATCATTCCCTATTATCAAATTCACAGGGAAATCTGATATAACTCCCACCTCCTATACCCCATGGCTACTATCCCAGCTGAGGAACACCCTAGCTATTGGTATTTGGATCACTGGACCCGTGACTCACCAAATCTTGGAAAATTGCCCAGCAGAATCTCCTCTGCCTGTATTAGATCCTGCATCCCCAGGAAAATGGAAGTGCTAAAGTACCTCAATTCCTGTGTTACAGTCTGATTAACTAGGACAGGATGCAAATGTATGGAGGAATTCAGTGGTACTGCAGTCAGTGAGCAGGCTACTAGATGATGGGCACTGTTTTGATCATCCCCTCACCCAGGCCTTTATCCTTTGTTCATATTTTAGGACAGTCATGACAGGTGCACACTTTTTGGCAGATATAGCATTTCTTTGCCCATGGTTCCTTCTTGCCCTTAGGGCAAGTGGGTTATGTTTTGGGCTTGGGTGCAGGCTGGTTTACTTTAGACTGCCCTTCCTGGATCACCTTGAAAGCATGTGCCCCCCCCCATTGTTTTTATGCAGTGCGTGTGGTCTGCTGGCCACATCATGATCAACACTTTCTACTGCCTTCTTCACAGAGCTGCATACCCATTCCAGTACAGATCCTCACGTAGAACTTTAAGAAATTGTTCCCTTACAAATAAATATTTTATTAACTACACGGTTCTAAGCCTATTCATGCAATAGTCTAGAAAGGTACACTTTTGAACATCCAAGTCTACATAGCTGTCTCCTGGGCCCTTTCTTAACTCCATGAATCTTCACCTAAAAGCCTCAGGAGTTATCTTGGAATGTGTCAGTAACACCCTCTTGACTGCATCATAGTCCATATGGTTTTTATCAAGCATTCTAACAGAATACCTGCAAAGCATGACCAACAAGAAAGGATGTAAGCTGGGTCATCCATGTAACCCTGTGCAATTTAAACTTTACACATGCCCTGTCAAATGATTTTAGAAAAAAATCAACACTATTCCCCTCAAGATATTGAGAAAACATTTTAGAATTAATTTTGGCTTTGTGGGTCTGGCACCTGTGCCTTTACAATGTTTATTGTTTACTGTTGTGCTTTCTGGTGCAGGGTTGCCATTTTTTTCTCATGCAGGTGTTCTATCTCTTTTAGTTGTCATTACTTCTCTCATTTCAGTTGTTTTTGGATCACATGCTGCATTCCTTCTGTCTTGCTTCCCATAAGAAAACCTCAAGCTGGAGCTGTTGCTCTTTCTCCTGTTGCATCAGAATATTCTGGTGGCATGCCTTGTCTCTCTCCTCAGCCTCCAGCTTTACTCTCTCCCCTAGCACAGGAGTGGTCTTTATTGACCTATCCAAAGCATTCGACTTGGTAAACCACAACCTCCTACTACAAAAAATGTGCTCACTTGGACTTGACACCCATACACTGGGATGGTTCTTGAGTTATCTCTCCGGACGCACCCAGAGGGTCAAGTGGAAGGACAAAGTCTCTAACCTAGCACCACTCAAAGAAGGGGTACCTCAAGGGTCAATTCTTGGCCCCCTTCTCTTCACGCTGTTCATAAATTATCTGCACACACACTGTGGCAGCAGCAGCGTTATCCAGTATGCTGATGACGCGATCATTTACAGAGCTTCCCCTAACTTACCAGAGCTGGAGACAGCCTTCCAAGAAGACATCCTTCAGATGGAGGACTGGCTCACTCTGAACAAAATGGTCTTAAACACCAACAAAATGAAGGTGATGCTGTTTGGTCATAGATCCCTGGGACCCGAGAGGTCACTGCTCCTAAAACTTCAGTCCAGGGGGGAGCAAAACTTGAGGTGGTCACCTCCACCAAATACCTTGGCCTCACCCTGGACCAAGGCTTCACATTAAAAAACCATGTAGACCAAATTACAAAAGCCATCCATGGGAAACTTGGAATCCTTTATAGACTAAAGGACCAGATTATCCCTGAAGCTAGGGTGGCCATTGCCGCTAGCGTACTCCTCCCAAAGCTCACCCTCATGGCCCGGTTCTCCAGGGTGTGCCGCTATGGAGTTAGGGAGGCTGCAGACCTTAGCAACAAGATAGTCCACTTTGCCACTATATACTTTCGAGGGCGCACCACTGCGAGGCCCAATCTAGGCTCAGGTGGCCGTCTCTGGGCTTCGCCTCATCTACCCTACCTCTGCCTTACATTCAAGTTACTGGGTCCACACCTCCCCTAGCCTAAATGGTCTCATTAGGGTGAAACCTAACCCACGGACCCTACGCTCTTCAGGCCAAACTCTCCTCGTGGTTCCCAAGACTAAGACCAAAGCCGGGTCCAGGTCCTTTGCGTACACTGCCCCTTCCATTTGGAACAACCTCCCCCTGGAGGTTCGGGAGGCAGTGTCCGTCACCAGCTTCTGGACAAAGCTCAAGTTACACCTGCTCGACAGGAGCACATGCCTCTGTTACAGGACCTGACCACGCATAGCCAGCCTGGCTGCCCTATGGACCGGACCACATATAGCTATCCGGGTAGTACAACGGACCTCCTCCAAAGGATGGGGTACACTTATGTCCCAATATATCCCCCTTTCACAAAGTCCATAGAAGGTAACCTAGGTCCTTAGCTTCTGCTTGCCATTACCAAAGCACTCTCTAACTAATTTTGCTCCCGTTACATAAAATGTTCTCTTCATGTACAACTTCCATGTCCTATTTGCCTGTATGTTTTCCACTACCTGCCACCTGTAATTCTATGAAGTCTTCTATTGTAAAAACATTACTATCACCTGACTGTACTGATCTGCTACCTGAATGTAATTGTTACACCCGGGTCGCCCCTGAAAAAGGGACCTCTGGGGCCCAGTGGGCCTACCCGGTCATCAAAATTCAATAAATAAATAAATAAATATCTCCCTCTCCCTCTCTCTTTCTTGGTCTCAAGCCTTTCCCTCTGCAGCTCTGCCTCTTTCAGTGCAAGTTCCATTTTCATGAATTCAAGCTGATTTTGAGACTCTGCTGCATCATTTCTTGGCTCAGGGTTGGGCTGCACTGCTTGATCAGTTTGTGGGTCAGAGTCCAACACTGTCTCAGCCTCTGTGACCTTAGTCTCACTACTTTTGTCATCTTCATCAGTGACTGCCTGATCCAAATACATTTGGTCATATTCCTCAAGTACCCTCTGCTTCCCATGCATTTGGTCATGGTACTCCAGGGCTTCTATGCGTCTATCTCTAGTCAGACTGTCATAGGCAATCTGTCTCCTTTTGCCCAGATCACAGAACTGAGGCACACTAAATCTGCTTTATGTTGAGGATATAAATGTGTTTACTATGCTGCACTAAGCTGTGTTTTTAGAAATAAAACAAACAGTAGTAAAAGATGTAATCTTTTCATATATCCTGTATCGTGACTGTTAAGGTAACTTTTCTACTGGCAATCTCTGTGTGCTAGGTAAGATTTTTACCTCTCTCTCCCTCTCAGAATTCTTCATTCCACCAGGAAAGCACACTGCCCATAAATTCTGGCATTAAATTTGTGCACTAACCCCTAAGTTCTTATACCAGTTTGTGCAAAAAAACTCATTTGGACTGTACCAGCTTCTAATAAGTTTTGTTTGATTCAGTTCTGCTGCTGCCACTACCTGGTTATACCAGGAAAATACCTCTGCCCTGCTCAGGGACTTGGAAGGTCAAGCACAGTAATATTTCAGTGCCCTTTGGATGGCAGACATTAAACAGAGAATTTTCACTTTGCCCAGAACAAATATTAAAATTGCCTTTGCAATAAGAAAGCTCAGCCACTGGTACTGTAAAAACATATTTTTATTACTAAATGCTGCAATATATTACAAACAGGATATGTACAGCAAATCAAAAAGACATTTGCATTTCAGGGAAGGAAAATAGAACAGATTGAACAGATAGATTACTTGTAGAATAAACTCACAATCTAGTCTCACACTATGATCTCTACTTTCCTGCCAACTAACTTGAAAATGATGGATACTAAGACTGTTCTTTCCTCACCCTGTTAAGCTAGGTATGAGAGCAGGGCTTTCCTTCCTGCTGGGGAACACTCACCAAAAGACTAACCCAAGGTCTTCTTCAAAGGTTGCAGGAAGTCAAACAGCAAGTTGTGGTTAAATCTCTCTCCTATTTATGTACTCAGGGCAGTAGAATGGGACCTCTCTCTGGGGTGACAGCCCTCTTCAGTATTCCCTACCCATGTGAGTGTGTGGTGCACATATATGTGTGTGTGTGTGTGTGTGTGTATGTACATTCACATGTGTGTGTATGTGTATGTGATTATATCTTACTGGCTGAAATGCCCTTTCCCACCTAGCAATATACTCACTGCATGATCACACTTATGAAAACTAACCCTAAATACATCTTCTTGTTTTGTTCTTTAGGTGTGGGAACCCCATCTTTCCAAGCTCCCTCACATTGTTTTATTACTTTATGTATTTCCTAGCTACTCAGATGCCACTTTGGTAAAAGTAGCACCATAACATCTGGCACACTGTTTTCATTGAAGGTTTGCCAGGACAGCTGTTGAGACATGTGACCTGGTCTCCATTTTGATCGTCTCATGCCATTCCAATGATAGAAAAAAACTTATATGATAATAAACAGAAAAGAACATTATTACAATACAAAGAGAGACTAGATTAGCATGGTGACATTCCTGTTACAACACCCTACCATCTGTTTTGTTTTTGTTTTGTTTTGTTTATTTAACCTGGTAGGTCCATGGACCAAAGACCCATTTTCAAGGGCGACCAGAGCAGCATTAAAACATACAAATGCATTATAGTTACAAGAAAAGAACATAAAACACATACAAATACATAGTAATTACAAGGACATATACAAAATGTAATATAATTAAACACTAACATACAAAAAATACTAATTTACAAAACATTTACATTCACTCTGTGAAAATAAGTAATTTCTAAGAGCCTGTCTAAAACTAAACATGGTGACTTCAAGACAATCAAACATTGATAAGAGTGCATTAAAAAATATTGGCAGATGATGAAACATTGTTTTTTTGGCTGGCTGATGTATTCATTCTTGGAACAGAAAAGACGTGATGAACTGATGGGACAGTCAAAGTAGAACTAATGTGGTTTTTTTTTTAAATAACTGAAAATGGTAGATGCTTTGTTTAAAGTATCTTTTTTAGCCAGAATCCCAAGTTGAAATTTGTAGCTATACTCTAGGGTAAGCCATCCTACATGCTTAAACAGGACACAGTGATGGGTCTGGGACAGCAGTTGGGAAGTAAATCATGCAATTTGATTCAAAAGGACTTTGACCTTGATAATAACCCCTCACTGGCAGAATAATAACAAACCAGACCTTAATCAATAATTGGTAATACAAAACTTTGATACAAAAGAAATCAGGATGAAGGAATTAATAATGAATTCAATCTATAAAGTGCACCAAATCATTGATGAATAGTATTGCAGCAAAATTTAATTTCACCTGCAAAATTCCAGTGAGATCACAAATTTTGCCATTTGAAACATTTAGTGAAATTTGCACATTTCGCCCATGAATTTTGTGGGTGCAAAATATGAAATTCCACTGGCAAAATCATGAATTTTGCCCACGATATGCAAAATTAAGCCAGCCAAGGACTGGCGGAATTTTGCCAAACAGTAGCATAATTCTGCTGGTCACAGGCAAAATTCTGCATTTTTCAGGTGAAATGCATGATTGATTTCAAGGGTGAAACTCACAATTTTGCATGCAGAATTTTACATTTCACACCAGCAAATATTTTCCGAAATACGCAAAATTTGCAAAATATTTCACAGAACAAAATTTGTGCATTTCGTACATTTCTATTGATGAACCACTTTAACCATGTTGATAATATGATACTCGTAGTTCATACCTTCAACTAAAGTAAGGCCTAAATATTTAACCACTAAGTTTCCACCCTGGTAGTAGTAAACAATGAAAGAGTAGGCTCAGCATTCAGTTTCTTCCTACAATTGTATAAAAAATCATAGATTTGGTCTTTTTTTCATTCATAACCAATTTATGTGTACAAAACACATATTCAGAGGTGGGCAGGAAGAGAAAGAGAGAAGCTCCACATCTTAGTGCATCTCGTCACAAATGACTTAGGTGGAAACACAGTTGAGGAAGTTCAGGAGAGATTCCAGGAGTTGGGCAAGCTGTGAGAGTAGGTAGGGTACTTAGTTGCTTTCTTGGAGATACTCCCTGTACCCAGAACAAGTACCATCAGGAAGTAGAGGATTTCAGAGTTTAATGCATGGCTGGAAGCATGGTGTCAGACCAGAGGGTATGGGCCATTGGGGGGTTGGGACAGAATGTGGGAAAATGGGTCCTTGTATTCCCCAGACAGACTACACATGAGTAGGGAAGGCTCAGGAGTCTTAAAGCAAAGGCTGGGGGAGTACATAGCAACCAGGGTGACTTTAAACTGAGTGTGGGGATAGAGCAAGAGGGTGGACACTAAGCAAGGTGTCAAAGCCAGGGTGACCATTGGGCCTACCCCCCAGAGTAACAATAAAGGTTCAAAGGAAGTGTCATTTGGTGTGGACACTAACTGCAATAAGACAATGTTAGGACAGAGAGCAAGTAGGGAACACAGCAGGGAAGGGTCAGGGAAGTGTTCAAAGAGCGTTGGCTCTAAGGCTGAGCTATCAGGAACTGTAGGGCAGGTCTTGTACTGGAGGGTGATCTCCTTGAATGCAAGGAGCCTGGGAAACAAAGCAGCTGAGTTGCAGACTCTGATGGCAGAGGATGAGGTGGACATAGCTGCAATCACTGAAATATGGGCCACCCAATACAAGGACTGGGACTTGGCAGTCCCAGGATACAGGCTGTACCAGAAGGACAGGGAAAGGGGAAGGGAAGGGAGGGAGGTAGCCATGTATTATAGGGAGGGGATATTGTGTAGGAGGGAGAAAGGGGGGAAGGAGAGGGAAGAAGCATTATGGGTGATGATACAGGACTCAAAAGGGAAGAGGGTTAGATTGGCGGTGGTGTATAGGTCACCCTCTCAGATGGAGGACATTGACAGAGAACTAGCACAGCAGATAAGGAAGGTCAGTGAGAAGGGGGACACCATTACTGCAGGGAACTTCAATCTGTGAGTGGTAGAATGGAGCACCACAGCCACCTGAAGCACCAGGGAGCAGGTCATCCTGGATGCTGTTTAGGACAGCTTCCTAGTCCAGTTGGTTATGGTGCCAACCAGGGAATATAACATTCTGGACTTTGTATTAACCAGTGGGGATCTTGCCAGGGAGCTGGAGTGGAGGACACATTGGCAGGGAGTGATCACCACACAGTGTGGTTCTCCCTTAGCATGGAGAAGGAGACAGCCAAGATCAGGACAAAGGTACTAGACTTCAGGTGGGCTGACTTTGGCAGGATTAGGGGCATACTGTCAGAGCGCCTAGCCAGCATTAGCCTGCACATGAATGCTAACCATAGGTGGGAAGTAATTAAACACAGGTTAGTGGAGGGTACTAGCTTGTGCACAAGGATCTAGAGCAAAAATGCCTGGGCCAGGAAGCAGAGCTGAAATAATAGGGAGATGCTGGCAAAGGTGAGGAAAAAAGAACAGCCTTCAGAAAATGGTAGAGATCCAAATGGTGGAAGAATCAGGAGGAATATCAGAAGAGATCTAGGGAAGTGAGCACAGTAGTCACAGCATCCAATGCTTTAAGGGAGCTAAGGCTGGCACAGAGTATTAGGGAGGGGGATAAGGAGTTCTTTAAGTATTTAAGGGAGAGAAGGAACTGCAAAGACCAAATAGTAAGAAAAAAGAATGGTAAAGGGTGGGCTGAAAATGGGGACAAGCAGGCAGAAGCACTCAATAAATACTTCTGCTCTGTGTTTATCAGGGAAAAGCAAGGGTCAATGCCACAGGTGGAGAGCAGGGTGGGCGCAGGAGGGGCAAATTTAACAAATGTGGAAATTCCGACCAGCAAGGTGTTGGAAGGATTAAGAGCCCTGTGGGTTGATAAGGCACCTGGATCAGATGGCATACACCCCAGTGTTCTGAAGGAGTTGGTGGAGGTCCTAGCAGAACCACTTGCAGACCTGTTCAATTCTTATCTGGGAACTATGTGTGTGCCACAGGACTGGAAGATGGTACATGTTGTGCCCCTCCACAAAAGTGGACTCAAGGATGAACCAGGAAATTATAGGCTGGTCATAGAAAAAAAATGAAAGAAACACTTTATTTCTTGTAATACTGCTGGTATGGAGCATTCAGAGTCTTCAATACATAGTAACAAATCATCGACATAGGCGGAAAAGGTATATCTGGAGTCACCCACTCTGATACTGCAAATATCAGTATTATTTTGACGGTAATATATAAGGGTCTCTAAATATAAATTAAAAAGAAAAGGGTAAAGAGGACAACCTTGACATGTTCTGCTCTATAACTGAAAAGGAGCAGAAAGGACCCCATTGCAACAAATCTGGGCTGAGGGGTTACTATACAAGAGATTAATCCATTTCACAAACTCCTGAGAGACCCAAAATTACCTAATACTGCAAAAAGGTAAGGCCATGCTACCCTATCAAAAGCTTTCTCAGTGTCCAGGGAGACCAAGGCTGTAGGGCACAAGCTCTCCCTGGACTCTGAGATAAGGTAGTGCAGCTTTTGTAGATAATCGCTTGACAAGTGTCCTTTAATAAAGCCAACTTGTGAAGGTCAAATCAGAGAATCCCAGATCTGGGCCAGATAGTTAGCAAGAATTTTGGAAAGGATTTTTAGATATGAATTAAATAATGAGATTGGTCACTAACTACCAAGAGATGTGCATTCCTTGCCTGGCTACTTAATCAAGGTGATCCAAACCTCAGTAAAGGATGCTTTGGAAAAGCCTTTGGAGTACCAAAAATTATACAGTCAGCCTAGGAGAGGAGCCAAATCCTCTGAGAAGGCCGAATAAAAGTTGTTTGTGTAACCTTCTGGCCCAGGGGCCTTATCGGGAGGCAGATGTTGAATAGCCACTAAAACCTCTGTGACTGAGATTGGAGTTTTAAGCATCTCCTGTTGAGAAGGGGTAAGTAAAGGAAGGGAAAAGGAATCAAGATAGGCTGCCATCTGAGTCTGGGTATGGGAGGAAGGAGGATCGCCCACATAGAAAGTCATATTATATGGCTGGAAAATAGTAACAATTTGTCGGGAATGAGTGGTAAGGGCAGCGGTCAGATCTGATCGTATTCTGGGAATAAAAGAATCTGACTCAATGGTGCATGATCTTGAAGCCAATAATTTACTAACTCTTCCCCTGCTTCCAGGTATCTGACCTTCATACGCTATAAAGTGAGTTTACCTTTTTGCACCAGAAGGTCTGCATACTGGGAATGTAAAATGTTCAGTTGGATGCAAACTGCATCCAAAGACTGTGAGTGCAGGGTCCACTCAGTTTGTTGAATATTTTTAAGCAGCTGATCTTGGTGTTCTCGTCGGACCTTAAGCTGCTTAGAGGTGAGACAGATGCACTCAACTTGTACTGAACATTTTAATGGGCCCAACAGTACATCAACTGCTGACACTGACCTCTCAATCTAGACAAAAAAAATCCTTTAAATAATTGCAGATATGTGAAAGAGTGTTGGGTCTTGTAGAAGTTGAGAGTTTAGGCACCATGCAGAATAGCCCTTCTCTATCCCAGTAACCACAAAATTAAATTGACTGGAGCATGGTCTGATATGACCATAGATAACATTTTGGATGAAATTAATCTAGGAAGACACTCCCAGCTGATGAAAAAACATTATCCAGTCTAGAAAAAGATTGATGGAGAGCTGAGTCAAATGTATATTGCTTGTCAGTGGGATGGAGTGTCCGCCAGGGATCCACAAGGCCTTAAGTGTCTCTAAACTCTCAAAGGCCCTTTTGTCCAGGGGAAAGGTCCCATTTGTGTACCTCAGATTTGTCTAAATCCTGTTGAAAGTCTATATTCCAGTCTCCTTCAGTTATTAAAACATGATGGCCAAAGGAATGAGAACCAAAGTTAGAGTGGTGAAAAAGCCAAGACACTTCAAGTTGGGTCCATACACTGACCCAACACAACATCAGTCTCTCCCAGTCTACCATATAAAAAAATGAACCGCCCCTCCGGATCCCAATATTCTTGATCAAGTGTAAAAAGGATACAATGAGATATTAAAATAGCTACACCGCCCGGTTTTGTGCTACACCCAGCCCCATAAGCATGTCCCACCCATTCTCTCTGGAACAAGTGCACATCCTACCTTTTTAAATGTGTTTCTTATAGATATGTAATACCCGCCCAAAGCTTCAAGTGGTGGAGTGCCACATGCCTCTTCCTTTTCTTCTGCCCTCCCTTTATATTCCAAGTTATATATGTGTAAATACCAGTCTGGAAGGATAAACTATTGCATTGGAGAATCACGCCACTCACCACAATCATCTGCATAACTAAGAAACCTATACTGAGCTACAGAACCCCACCCCTCACCCCTCTCGGATCCCCATCTAACCCTTCCAAGTCCAATACAGTCAACACTAACGAAAACCAAAAATAGAAATAGAACTGATCAGCAACAATTAACCCAATCAATTCATAATGTCTACATCAGCCCCATCCCATAGACTGCAACTTTCATAAAATATCAAAGTGTAGCAGTATTTCGCAGTGGTCTAAGGCTCTGAGCTGCAAATCTGGTGACATCCAGCAGACCAGACCTGGGTTTGAATCCCACAGCTTCCACTTGCATACTGTTTGACCCTGAGCAAGTCACTTAACCTCCTTGTGCTCCCAAGTCGCTCCTATAAAAAAGCTTTCAGCTTATTGTGCTATACCTGGTTAAACAACTAAATAAAATAAAAAAAAAAGTCTACGAGCACATGAGATTTCTGGCCACTTACAGCCATATTTAATAAATCTCTGGATATAGACGAGGTGATAGAGGTGTGGAGGCAAGCAGAGGTAGTGCCCATCCACAAGAAAAGGTCCAAGCATGAGGTGGGAAACTATAGGCCCATTGCCTTGACAGTTGTTCTAGGCAAGGTATTGGAGGTGATCATCAAGGACCACATTGTGTTAGTTATGCAGTCAAAAGGAAACATCGACTAAACTCAGCATGGGTTCTCCAAGGGTCACTATTGCCAGACTAATCTTCTGGAGTTCTACAATAAGGTCAGCAGTGCACTGGATGAAGTGAAATCTGTGGATGTTATCTTCTTGGACCTCTCCAAGTCATTTGACAAAGTCCCACTTGGTGAACTAGTTAATGCATTAATCAACTATAACATTGAGGATAATATTACTAAATGGATAGAATCATGGCTATCTGATAGGAAGCAAAGAGTGTGCATTAGAGGAGCATACTCTGACTGGTTGGAACTAACAAGTGGGGTCCCACAGGATTCTGTATTGGGGTCCTGTTTACTCAATATCTATATTTCCTCCATGATACCTAAAAATGATGACAGGGTGTCCAAATTTGCAGACGATACTAGACTGGGCTACATAGTAAATAATACCTTGGACATAGGTACACTTCAGTCAGCTTTGGGAGATGTGGAAGCCTGGGCAAAATCTCACAAACTAACATTTGATACAGACAAGTGCCTTGTGGTGCACTTTGGGACCAAAAATTATAAATCTGCATATCAACTGAATGGTACAACCCTGAGGGAAGTTATGGATGAAAAGGACATGGGGGTTAGAATAATAAATGACTTAAATTGTAAACTGCACTGCAACTTAGACATCAAAAAAGCCAGTGGCATACTCAACTGCATTAGGAGACACATCAGGAGCAGAGACAGGGAGGTTATGGTGCCCTTGTATATCTCCCTGGTGAGGCTCCACATGGAATGTTATGCTCAGTTTTGGGATCCAGGGGGTAAGACCAAAATAAAGGCACTCAAGAGAGTCCAAAGAAGGGCAATAAAAATGGTTAGAAATATTGATGAATTAGAATATGAGGATAGACTGACAGAGCTGGGACTGTATTCTCTGGAGTATCATATATTAAGAGGGGATATGTGTTTAGTTTTTAAGGCACTATCAGACACGTCATTAAGGAACCAGCTGGGCCTCGATATTAAAACACATAACTACCACCGGCAACCAGGGTTCAGGAACAGACCTGGGTCATCGGGGGTCGGCAGGGGGAGGAAATGATTGAGCATCTGACAGACTGCTCTCCTATCCTGGGGAGGGTTAGGGATTGACTCACTCATGTAGTGGCCCCCAGTGGAGACCAGGAGCACTATAGGAAACAGTGCACTAGGGGGAGCTATAAAAATTGGAAAAATCCATGCCAGAAGTCTAGCCGTATGATGGCTGCTGGCCCCAGGCATCCACAAAGATTCCCCATGAAGCCACAGAATGCCTCAGCAGCTCCTGGGACCGCAAGAAAGAAATAGTGTGCTGGTGCCTCCTCCCCACCAGTGTCTTCCCCCTCGGAGGAGTGGGGACCCGCCTGGTGAAAGGTTACACTGGGGCTACTCCGTGGATGGATGGAAATATGAGGTAGGTGGCTGAAGGGGGGATAATAGGGAAAATGCCTGTGGACCTAGGAAGCCTGAAGGAGAGGCAGCTCAGGCACACGTAGGGGTGATAAAAAGATTACTAAAAAAAAACCACAAAACTACAACATGAGAGGACACCATTTACAAGTTATAGGCAAGGGATACTGAATTAAGAAAAGGAAGAACTGGTTTTCAGTAAGAATACAAAAAATACGGAATGGCCTACCCATAGAAATAGTAACAAGCAAGACATCTGAGGAATTTAAGCATAGATTAGATAGATATTTGATTAGCAGAAACATAAAGGGTTATTGATAACAAAATCCTTGGATATAGTTAAATGGTGAGTATCATGGACTTCGGTATTCTGTACTCTGAATACCTATGAAGATACCTGTGATGATGATGTACTCCTATTTCACCATTCACCCCACCCCCCGGGAAATTTTAACCATTTAATGTCCATTTATATTAGAACAGTTTTAAACAAAGTACATAGCATCAAAGAATTGAGTAACACTCAGATCTATGAAACAGTCATGTAGATCATGGGATCAAAACATTTAAATGCAAGTTGTTTAAAGACTATTAAGGCAGTTATTCAGAACAAATAAAATTCTCTAAGAGCTGCTATTATTGGTCCATGTTCCCCCTCAAGAAATAGGTTCTTCAAAAAAAAAAGAAAAAGGAATCCCAACTCTTGTATGCCAGGGGAAAGGTAGGACTGTGATTCCTCAGTATACCATCAAAAAGTTGGCATCAAAGTTCTAAAAGAAACTACAGAGTTATGCAAGTCTGGCCATCAATATAATACAGAAGGAGCCTCCAGTTATTTATGGAAAGAAAACCAATAGCAGATTTTTGCTATCCATCTAGTCAGCACTAAATGAAGGTAACCAGGCGAGGTGTCAAAGAAGACATTTTACCCAAACAACTCTGAACAGAATCCTTGTATGCTCCATAGAAAAAAAAAAAACATCTTCTCCATATAGCCATTGAAGAACAGTCCAATGAAGAAAATGAGGACTATCTAATAATAATTGATGTATCCTGAAGGTCATCAATCACATGGGCAACAGAAAAGAACTAAACAGAACAGTCCAAGATCGGCAAACCATACATCTTGGCCCTGGATCATCATCTCACTGTAGTTAAATATGCCAGCCTACATAGTTTCTCTCAGCAAGCTAAACAGCAGTTAAAACCTAACATCAAAGGCCCGCACCTGGCCACCAGATTCAGAAGAAGTTTACAGAAAGGAGATGAGTAGGTGAAGATTGTATAATTCGAGCAGTGTATGGTGCACAGTGCGCATGTTTCTGGAGGTAGCAATAATTAAAGCATCCCCTGAGCACACATAGATCTTTTCAAAATATGCTGAGGCCACAGCAGCTAGTAGTTCTAGTTGAGAAGGAAGCATAATCTGAGTTAACAAATCCAATCTCTGTCTATTCCTCAAAGCGGGTAGGTGCCCCTAGTATCCCCCCCAAAAAAAAACAAAAGTCTCCATAATTAACAATGTGGGACAGTCAATAAATGAAATTTGTTACCTTACAAATTCTTGATGAGATTGTGGACCCATAACAGCATCAACGAACATTCAGGTGACCGGTTTAAACAGATTGGGAAATAATTTCCTGTAGACGGGCAGGATACAACATCCTAAATGCTATATGTGCAGCTATAAGCTTGGAAATCAAGGGGCTGTATGCAGCGCTTTTTTTCCGAACTGCTAAAGGCAAGTCCTGGGTCTCCGGCAGTTTATAATTCCCAGGTGGCTTCTTTAATGTCTCTCATTTTGGTTAGCAAGTGCTGTTTGTCAAGGTAATTTAAAAAAAGAAATATCATAGAGTGGGGCAGCACAAGCTGAGGGTGGAAGGTGGAGGGCTCAGTGGGCCCTCTCTATAACGTAAGAGGGCCCATTGGGTGACAGGCCAGCCAGTCTTTCACACAGCTTCTGTATGAAGATCAGAGCATTTTAGCCCTCCACTACTTCAGAGATCCCCAAAATAACCATGTTGTTGCGGCTGCTACAACCTTCTAGGTCTTCTAATTTATCTTCCAGGTGCATTATCTTTTGCTGTAAAGCCACCAAGTCAGTGTTCATCCTGGATCTCCAACCATCAAGGGAGCTTATCCTTGTTTCCATGTCTGAGGCCCATTAAGCCAAAGCTTCATTGTCGGATGGATTCTTTTGAGGTCTTCAGTGATACCTTGAAAGGAATCTTTAAGGGGGGAGAGCGCCTGCAGAAATTACTCCTCTGTTAAGGGAGTGGAGGTTGCCGGCACTCTGTGAGCTGAAGCAGGCTGGGCCTTGGACCTCTTGGTGTTTTTATCGGGTGCCGGAGGAGGAGTGTGTCATATGGGAGCCACGTTCATCTCTGCATCTATTCTTGCCAGAAGAAACCAGATCCCTGTATTCTAGGTAAGTCAAGGAGGCAAGTAAAATCAAGATCAATAATACTTTAAATCAAAAAACTGATTTTAAATGAAAATAAAATGGGTGGAGGGTCAGAGCAGGTAGAAGTGAGTGTTACTTGCAATGGTGCATCAAGTGACTCCACTCACTCTTTTATTTTATAAAGGTGTTCAGTTTGGCCCTCACCACCTCCACCATATCTTTGGAACACCTGAGGTATTTCCAGTTCTTTTGTTTTTCAGCTACTATTCATACATGGCTTTTCATGATTTCTATAATTCCCTCCTAATAATGACCCATTTGTTTTCTTTTTCCTGTGCTCCTACCACCACCCTAATTTCCTCAATCATTTTATTAAAGTCTGCATTCTTGATATCTAGCAACACAGCACATGATGTGGATTGCCTTTTCTCCATGTCCAGTTCAAACAATGACAAACTGTGATCACTGAACCCAGCGGTTCTTTTCCTTCTAGTTCTCCCACCACTTCAGAACAGGTCAGTGCCATATCAAAAAGTGCTAGCACTCTTGTCAGTGGCTGCACCAGCTGCACCATGAAATGGTCTTGCTGGCTGTCCAGCATAGCATGTCTCTTAGTATTCTGGGTCATTGGAGCCTCCAAGTCTACATTGGACAGGTTGAAATCCCCAACTATCACATCCCCAAATCTTTTCCTTCTGGTCTGTATTCCCTTTCCACTCTCTCCATTCTGTTCCAATCCCATCCATGATATCCCACTGTTCCTCCCCTTCCCCTTTATGGCAGTTATCCTTTCACTTACTTTCTATCCTTCCTCCCTTATACCCCCACTCTCAAATCTCTCTTTACCACCAACATAGTCATATATAACTAATTGGTTCCCTACCCACTCTGCTCTACTATTTGAACACATAACCTAAGTCTCCCCTTTCCCTAGTTTAAATACCTATCAGTCATGGCATAAAACCTCTGCTGTAGTGTACTAGCTCCCTTCCATGTTGGATGTAAGCCATCATTCCTGAACAGCCTTCTTTTCCAGAAGTGATCCAATCCCTTAAGAACTTACACCTTCCCTCTTTACATCACCCCCAAAGCCATTTGTTGAGCTATTCAATCTTCAGATGCATTGTATCTCTCATGTCACTTACCTGCAAGACCTCAGAGAAGGTCACCAAATTTCTACATAAGAGTATGCTGTAGGCAACAGTATAAATTAATGGCAATTATTTTGTAAAGACATTTACTGAAAAGTACTGCATTGCATCCTGGTTAGTTCCACTGTACTTCCAAAATGTATGCTCAAAGGAGGAGGGGAACCCAATTTCAATGAACAGGGAGAATGGGGATCCCACAGTTGGATAGTCCTACCCAGATTGCATGATATAGACAGAAATTTCCTATACTCCCCTATACAAGGTAAAGCTTCTGGTCCTACCAGATTGAAAGGCATGCTTTATTAAAAAGATGCTGCAATAATTCATGAGCACCTTTGTGACACCGTTACATCATCTTCCGGACAGTGGTATCTACCACTATCCTTTTTTATGCTAAAATCTCATCTACAATCCTGGTAAGTCCCAAGAGCTTGTCACCTCCAATAAGCCCATATCTGTGCTCATCACAGATTTCAGAATGTATTCCAAAAATCTGACAGCCAAATTGGAGAGGATCCTCTTGCCACAGCTGGTATCTACTGATCAAGAAGGATTTGTGAATGAAAGGAATGCCACAGCAAATCCTGTGGGAATTGACTAATGTACAGTGTTTGTTTGGGGTATCCCAACCTTGAGGCAGATCAGTGGTAATGACAGTTTTTATCAAAAACTATTCTGACTGAATGAAGTGAGACTACCTGTGGCATACTATGGGAAGGATGGGCTTTTAAAAGCAGTACATTAACAGAGAACAGAGTTTTGCTGATGTACAAACACTTTACAACCATGATTCAGTATTTCCCAGTCATTTGCTCTAGGGAGAGGCACCAGACTGGGCTGCCACCTACCACAACTTTGTTCAGCTTGGCAACCGAACCTTATGCAAATCTCACCCAATAAAAATAATAATAAGAAGAAACAGAAGAAGTAAGAGAAGGGAGATGATGAAGAAGAAAAAGAAAAGGAGAAGGAGAAGAAACATTTATAATACCATAATACTGTCATTCTGCCATTAGAGCAATGGTATGATGAAATGGAATATTTAGAGTGTTCCATAGATTATAAAAAACAGTAGATAGGAAACCACCATTAACCAGACTTGCTAGTCCATCTTATTATTCTGATGACATCATACACTATCCGGTGTAAGAACAAAAAATCAAGGTGCTGCATCTGCATGTGGTCTGAAAACAAAAAAAAGGGATAATCATAAATCCATTCTGAAAATGGAAACTAGAGTTAGAATTGACATTTTGACCATAAGGCTTTTTCAGGAATTATCTAAAAGAGAAAAAAGTAAAGTTAGTGGAGACATACGAGGATTTAAGGAATTATATATGAAGAAAGAAAAGAGGGGGATGCTCTGAGAGACAAAGTGATAATAGGCAAGGTAAGAAAAGAATCTACAAAGGAAAAAGGTGATAATGGGTATGAAGTGGCATAGTAGGAGTGAATGAGCTGAGGAGTCCTTAAGTGGGAACTAATTAACAGGGCCTAGTTTTGCTCTTGTGGTTTGTGATGTAAACAAAATCCCTTAATGGAACTACAGCCTTGTTGCTTGTGATTGTTTATCTGTTATTTCATTTATATAACACTTTAAATACACATTGTATCTCAAAGCATTGTACAAGCAATGAGAAATTGTTAGTGATGTGACTGTAAATGTACTGGCATCCATGCTGCACACCAACAGCCATATAAAGCCTTGGACAATTGCATGAACCACTTTTATGGGACGAAGAATGCTAGCCAAGGCACCATGGAAAATCCACTAGTCTAGCAAAATGTACCTTGGGTTCTTTTGCTTCAACATTGAAACCAACCGAGACACTACCAGAAACGATCAGAAACTATCTCTTTTTAAGGTCTCATCCCAAGGATTGCACACTGGAACAATAAAGCATCTTCAAGAACTGCACTTGTGCGATAGTGTTTATTGTATGAGTTCAGTTCAGAGTGCTACAACAACATATGACCTTTCTCTGGCCCAAAGACAGATGTACTACCATCCAAGCCATGCTTATCCCTATTAATAAAGACACATGGATGTGCCAACCTGCTGATACAGAGGACTGAGGCATCTGTGTCTCACTTGTCATAACAATGGTGACCCGGGTTCGGGAACAAGCCTGGGCAGCTTGGTGGTCGGTCAGGGAAGGAGAACTAAGCATCCTAATGGATGCTTTCCTCCTTCGAGGAGGGAAGGGTTCCTGTTCTGCCACAATAATGCCACCTAGGTAACCATAGGTGGAGATGCAGGCTAGAGCAATGATTTTTGGGTGGTAGATGCTCCAAGCAGAAGACAGACATCTGGGTGTCACACATGTCACGTCACCACATACATAGATACATAGACAGTGTCGGCAGATAAGGGCCTATGGCCCACCCAGTCTGCCCATTTAAGTTTGTAAGTTCAGTTTATGTTTTCCAGGAAGTCTGTTGCCCCTTACCCCTGACCCTGAAACATCCCTGAAACATCCCTGAAACATCAGACAGACAGATAGATGGATGTCCCTTACTTTCTTCTTTACTTCTTATTTGGATAATAAATAGCCACATGGCTGGAAGCAGACTGAACTATTGCCCTCACACAGGGTAACGTGTCACATGATTGACTACAGTGTATATTACACACTCCCAAGTCTGCTACGTGAATATTCCTCCCAGCAGTCAGTCCTTATTTCTTCCACATCTCTATCAAAAGGCATCACAAACTGCATAGTTTACCCACAACTCTCTCCAAAACATCCACACAGTCTGCAACTTAGATCCATATCCCACCCTCCACAACTTATCTTTGAACATCCTCCCTTGTTCTCCTACAATATTTTTGAATAGACTTTTTAAGTGTCCTAGAAAGTGCAGATACTCTTGAACCTAGACAAGTAATACTCTTTCTAAACCAGAACAAAATATGAAATTAAATTCACTAACCCATCTGCTACCAGACACCTTTCTCAGTATCTACTCATACAATACAGCACCTCCTCTCTCACATCTGGATGTGTGCAAGCTGAATCAATGACACAGACTAAATACACCTAACAGAATTAACAGATTACGTGAGTTAGTCAGAGCAACAATGCTGATAAATCTAATATTCTTTCTCTAGAAACAGATCGGGGAGTACAGTATAAAGATCTGTTGATGCAGTTGGCACTTAGTAAGTTCTAAGTCAAAATGATGACTTCAGGTAGCTACGCTGGAAAACAAGATGGAAGCTTAATCTGAACTGAGCTGCTCCCCAGTGCTCTATATCTCCCAGAATCCATAGTCAGAGGTGCAATCAGATTTTTACATGATGGATCTACATGCTGGAGGTACAAGAAAAAGACTGATACCAAATTTGTTCTGTTTTGGCCATCTAGGCACCAAAGGAAGCTGTCCTCTCTTCTCGCAATTGCTGCACCATGGCAGCAGCCTCAGGCACTCAAAAGGACCCACTGGCGGTAGAGGAAATGTTCAATAAACTGATCTTACAAATGGCAGAGATAACTGTCAGTTCCCACTGGACAACACATGCCATACAGCAACTGGAGGGGTGGTTTCTCTGAACTGAAAGACAGGTCGACTGTCAGGAACTTGTGATCCAGGAGCTCCAGATCAACGCCCAGCACCAGGCCACTCAAATCTAGGGACTAATCCTTAAAGTCGGATGATCTAGAGAACCGCAAAAGGAACAACCTCTGGCTGTTGGACTTTCTTGAAAAGACTGAACTATGGGACAAGAATAAATTCCTGCAGCATGTCCAAGCATTAATATTGAAGCTGAAGGGAGATGTCCATCTAGATATTGAAATAGCACACCAGACCTTAACCACAATGCCAAAAGGGGGCGAGAGAACAAGGCCCATTTTCATGAAGTTGCTCAGTTACAATACCGTACAATCCATTCTTACACCATCATGAGAACTGGGATGACTGAAGTGCTAGGAGCACCCTGTACAAATATATCAAGATTTTTCAAAAGATCTCTAATCCAGGCGCAGGGAATACACTGTTCTCCACCTTGCCATGCAAAAGCTGGGACTAGCGTGCTCATTCCAACACACTGCTACAATAAAAGTACAGCACAATGGGTCACAACTTTTATTTGAGTCTCCTAAGGCTCTTGAAGACTTTTTACATAGAACTTGGCCCAAGAAAATGAGAGTCTGAAAAACTATCCATGATCAATGCTCGCAGGGAAACCTCAGAACATGACCAGCTAGCCCCAGAGAACAGCGCTACAATGATAAGATGAAGGCACAAGAGAGCGAGGTTGAACAGCTGAATTGGGCCATGCTACACCAGAACTGAAAGAGATATCTCCATTTACCACATGAAGTGAGGGAGCGCTCAAAGGAGCTATACCAGAACAGCAACTGTAGCCCATGGGAGGACCATCGGGAAGATTCCCTGAACCTTGTCGAGTACCTAGAGGCCAGAGGTGCACAGGACCCAAGGCAGCATGGATTCACAGCAGGAAGGTCATGCCAGATGAATCTAATATATTCCTTTGACTGGGTGACCAAAGTAGTAGATCAGGGAGGGGCTGTGGACAAGGCCCACCTAGACTTTAGCAAGGCATTTGACTCAGTCCCACAGAAAAGATTACTATACAAGTTAGCCAGCCTGGGAGTGGGTCCCAAGATGATGCCTGGGTAAAGAATTGGCTGGAGAATAGGACATAGTGGGTAATAGTAAATGGAGTCCACTCTGAAGAAAGGGGGGTTAGTAGTGGGGTACCGCAGGGTTCAGTATTTGAACTGGTCCTCTTCAATGTCTTTATAAGCATCATTGCAGAGGGACTGGAAGGAAAAGTATGTCTCTTTGCAGATGACACAAAGATCTGCAACAGAGTTGATGCACAAGGTGGGGTAGAAAGGATGAGAAGGGACTTGGCAAGGTTAGAGGAAAGGTCAAATGTATGGCAGCTTAGATTCAATGCTAAGAAGTGCAAGGTAATGCACCTGGGAAACAAAAACTCAAGGGAAGAGTACACAATGGGGGATGAGATACTAACAACAACAAAAATGGAAAAGGACCTGGGGGTAGTCAAATCAGATGATTTAAAGGTGGGCAAGCAATGTGAGAGGGCAGTAAGGAGGGCTGGGGGGATACTGGGATGCATAGGGAGAGGCATCACCAGTAGAAAACAGGAAGTTGTTATCCCTCTGTACAGATAGCTGGTGAGACCCCATCTGGAGCACTGTGTGCAGTTCTGGAGATCCAATCTCTGTAAAGACATAGACAAGATGGAAGCTGTCCAGAGGAGGGCAACTAAAATGGTGCAGGGTCTGCACCAGAAGACATATGAAGAGAGACTAAAATAGCTTAATAAGTATAGCCTTGAGGAAAGGAGGGACAGGGGGGACATGATAGAAACTTTCAAGTACCTCAAGGGAATCAACAAAGTCCAAGAAGGTAGCATCTTTCAAAAAAAGAGGTGGTCAAGAACAAGGGGGCACAATTTGAAGATGGGGGGGCAGCTCAGAGGTAATGTAAGGAAGTATTTTTTCACAGAGAGGGTTGTGGATGCATGGAACGGCCTTCCGGAGGAGGTTGTGGAGTCAAAAACTGTGATTGAATTCAAACATGCATGGGACAGTCATAAGGCAATTCTAGGGGGTGGGGGTAGAAAGAAGTAGGCTGCTGGTTAACTAGGATCTGCAGCTTATCTATTAGGTAGGGAAATGGGCAGACTGGGTGGGCCAAGCGGTCCTTACCTGGCATCAAATTCTATGTTTCTATATATCAAGGAATTAGTATGAAGCTCTCCAGCTGCACTTGCCACTCTCCCAGAACAGGCCACTTACAGCCTCGACCTCACAGTGTACAACCCCCCCAAGGAATTCACCGAATAAGAAAAACTCTTACAGCAGGCATATGAGAGGACCATTCCAATTGCAATGGAGCAGCAGAGCAGAGGTGGAACTTTGGACATGGATGGCAGGGAGGATGATATGGCCAAGATCCCCACAACATAGATTGCCTATACTGTGGAATCTGTTTCTGAACATAGGAATCACTGATCAGATAAGTTGTGTTTTCTTATTCTGTTTGGGTAAATGGGTCTGGGGGGTTAGGATATCAGCCCTGATGATGCATCCCTCCCCCGTATAGCGATGGGACAGGATGCCTGACCCAGAATGATCCTCTTCCTTCCTAGAATGGGCAAGGAGATTGACCCTTTGATCCCAGGTGGATGATCCTACCCTCTCTCCTTTTTCCTCAGCAAGGGCAGTTAACACAACTGAGGTCCTTAGGCCTGAGCAACATGTAAAAACTGTATAAATGTAATAATGACTAATTCTGCCTTAACACTGAATGACATGTGGTCTGCAGCGACAAGACACATGCTAGGGCCGAGATACTAAATGTCAGACAGACAGCCTGACTGGAGAAAATTGGCTCCATGTTCCTTAAACCATAGAGCACACTGCTGAACAGGTGCAAACCAGACAACCCATCACTGTGGCATATAAGCCAACCCCCCAATGCCTCATGTGCTCTAACTTCAAATGAAAATAAGCAGTGGATGGTGAGATGGACCAATGTGCAAACTGAGCCAGAGCAGGTTAATGCATCAAGGGGGCCTCCAGCCACCCTCACAAACACAAAGATGTAGGACTTCTCTAGGGAGGGTGGGAGGAGGAAGACCTAGGTGGAAATTCCACTTAAGCTAAGAGGAGGAAAGGAGAATGCATAAGTAACTGAATGCCAGGCTAAGAAGGGAGCTGCTAAAGTCATACGGCAAAGTTAATATGGCACCTCCACAGTCCAGTAGCTGCATAGGGCCAAACAAACAAAGAGGTAAATATATATCAGGGCAGCCTCTCCCCCCAACTTTGGAGTGTGGAAGGAACCTACATTAAATGGGTAATGCCAAGTGCCCTCACAAGGATGCAAAAGGGGGAAGGTAGTCTTGAACAGGCATCAGAAATCTCCTTGTACAGAGAGAGAGAGAGACAGGTGCCCTCAGGGGGCCTGAGGTGTGACCTGCATTGCTCTGTGGAGCATAATGTCTTGGTCACCTTTTACCTCTACTGCTGCACTACAGTGTGATGTGTATATAGTTTTAGTATATGGTTTGGTTGTTCTCTTGGAAATGTTGTGAATTACACTAATGTTAAAGCAATGCTACATGACTATTGGCCAGGTAAGGATGTGGATGGGACACCACGGATATCAGGAAATAGCAATAATGGGCATGAGACAGACTTATGAGACATGACCACCCTGTTACGCTTGGGTTATGCCCGTATCGTCCCACATGCACCTCACATACACCTTACACTGTATTCCTAGTCTATTGTACTGTAATATAGAGGATAATGTATGGTCCTCTATCAGTAACAAGTTTGTAAACTCTTCGAGAGGTCGTCATGGCGACATTTGGAACCTCGAGAGCGAAGCTCGAGAGGTTCAGTCGTCATGACGAACTTGAGAAGATTCTTCAAACTTGTTACGGATAGGGGACCATACATTGTCTTTTATAGTGTATGGTCACCTATCTATTGTATTTCAAGTTTGATCTGATGTGCTGCCATGACATCCGACGCGACCTGCGATGAGACAAGTAAAAGGGTACGTTGGAGTCAAAGTTCAAAGGACGTAATTTTGTTACGAGAAGGCGTCATGGGAGTTCGTGTACTCACAGTTCGTCGGTGTCCACATTGCAGTTTTTGTGATGACCGCCTGTGAGGTAATTAATAATTTTTTCATTTACAGCCCCTTGTTGAATTTACCGCTCTGGTAAATGGCAAATGTTCTGAGGTAAATCTTGACAATGCGGCTCACGCTTTTGGAATGCAACCAAGGTTCTAAGTTGTTATGCTACAGTAGCTACGTACCTGGTGCAGTATAACAACAAGCTACTGCAGCATAACAACTTTTTAGTTGGTATGGATTTTTATGCTTAACAGCATTCTACCATACATTATACTGCTATTTTGCACTTCGATATGGGCACACATCATATAAGCATGAGTGCTAGGAATGTGCTTTGCTGCTAACATATGCTAATATTTATCATGCATGGTTTATTATACCTCACTATAATACATTTATCTAGATTATGTTTGTCTTTTATAGATATTCCATATATAATCAACCTAATCACTGATAAGATGACTCAGAGGGATCATCAGTGATTATTGCATACTTATATTCTCATAATTATATGTAGTGTGTATTTTACACTCAGGCAGATTTGCCTGTCAGCTGTTCTCTTTGTCTAAGAAAGCTGACACAGAAAGACACAGCTTTGTTATGTCTATGTTTTATACTGGCGTAAGTAAGAAATGCTGCATGTAGTTTTGAACTGTCAGCATTTCTTTTGTCCAAGCTATAATGCTAATGGAAGCATATTCTGTCTCATATGTTACTCATTAGTAATTATGTCTCCTAAGTCATTCTCCAATGGAGAATGACTTAGAACCAATACATATTTTTTCTCATATCTGTAACTATGTTGTAATCTCTGTTGCTATGCTGTTATCTGTAGTATTTAGCTGTCTGCAACCCATTGTAGCTCTCTCGAGACACTACTGTAGCTTCTCTACAAGGACAGAGAGCTGGAACACGGAGAGAGATAGAACAAGATCTTAAACAACCTAAGATCTACAATTCTGGAGATTATGTACATTCTTCAGAAGTTGTGAGAAACCCATCTCCCTTGTGATTTTCTTTGTCACATGCTTGGCGTAAGTAGCGTAATAAACTTTATTATTACTCCTTGATTGTTTACAAATGCTTCTTGGCAGACTCCGAGACACAAGACTCTGTATTATTATTATTATTATTTTTACTGCTTACCCTACACACCAAGAGTGTTTAGACAACAATCCCAGGTTGTAAAGTATGTCCAAACTGCAAGAAAGCCCACTGTATGAGCAACACAGGGACCCTGGGACAAGACCACGGCCACTCCAAGGGCTACCCACTTCCCCAGGGACCCTCACCCCATCCCACTTTGATCCAGGATCCTGTTCCCTTACTCTTTGGTGATGTTCAACCCCCCCACACAGAAACTGGCCCTTAATGACATGGCAGTTATCCTAGCTTTCCACTACTGCGGCCCACATTGAAAATGGATGACTTGATCTGCCATACATGGAATGTTAAGGGGTTGAACACAACAGTAAAGAGGAAGAAGGCAATAGCATATCTGAAAAATGTGAAACCTTAGGTGACCTTCCTGCAGGATACAAAACTATCTCAGAGGGATCATGAGATTCTAAAGAGGGAATGGGTGGGCCAATTATTTCACTCCTCCTCTCTAACAAGGAAAAGGGGTGTGGCGATCCTGTTTCACAAACAGCTAAAATGGACTGCTATTATTACTAGGGCATACTCACAAGGAAGACGGGTTTCTGTGCTCCTACACACCCCACAGGGCTGTATAGTGCTGGGAAATATCTTAGGCCAGAATAAGGACAACCCAGAGTTTTTCCAGGAACTTGCCCACAATCTGGAAATAGCATACCAAGGGGGCATCCCTGTCATCATAGGAGGGGACTTTAACTTAGTTCTTGAAACCCCAGTGGCAGGAGCTCAGACACACCAGACACCCACAAAAGAGAATATAGGGCCCTAAAATGCCTGTGTGGAAGACCGAGGCTTATCCGATATTTGGAGGGTCTTTCACCCCAGAGACAGAGACTACTCATTTTACTCAATGTCACATGGCTCGTACAGCTGTATAGATTTCTAGGGCAATGGATTCCATAGTCCTCCCCATAATAATCTCAGATCATGCACCTATCCAACTGACACTGCTATGGGGCCAACCGTCTCCCTCCTCGACCTCATAGCGGGTTGACCACAATCTAATCAGGGATGATGAATTCCATGTGTGGGCCTCATAGGAAGCTGAGATGTTCTTTAAAGAGACCTCATCTTGGATACAACTGTCAGAAACACAAGGGAGGCATTCAAAGCCACCATGAGGGGCAATATCATTGGGTACTCAGTGACTAGAAGGAGGAAAAGGGAGGAGAAATTAAAACAGCTGGAATCAGCCCTGAAGGCAGCCAAAACTACATTTAAAGGCAAAAAACAGCCATGCCTCAATCCCCCTTGGGCAGTGAAATTGCAGGACAGATAGAGAGAAACACCCTCCAGTTCCACAAGGCCGAAGCAGCCATCCTAATGCTCAGACATAAATATTGGTAAGAGGGGGAAGGTACTAGCCTAGAGACTTAACTGACAACAAATGGCTTGACATATAAATGGGCTTAGAGATAGGGGTGGGATGGTACAAACCTCCCCAGAATTAAAGAGTAAAGCTATGAAAGCATACTATGAAGCACTGGACACCTCATCCAGGGAGGTGGATATCACAATCACCTGAGATTTTCTTAGCAAAATGTAGCTTCTTACCCTCACCCAGCAGCATTGGACACACTTGATGCACCACTTACCACCAAAAAAGTGCAGTAGACCTTCATTTCCCTATGAGCAGAGAAGACCCCCGGGAGGGGGTTCCCAGTGGAACTCTGGCAACTACTGGCCACAATAGTGTGGGTACATGACAGTTTGCTCCTGAATTTTTACTCCCTGACGATTCACTCCCAACTATACACTCCGGCCACTACTCGCTCCCGCAACAACTCACTACTGAGACAATTCACTCCAGTCATTTAAGAAATAAACTTCTCCAGCTCCCCTGTGAATCCTGGCTTGCTGGCTCTAAAGAATTTAAAATATTCTGCCATTCGTGCCTCAGAAAATACAGGTAGGCAGTGCTCCATTTATTAAAGTAGAAGCTGTTCCAATGTATGATGGAGCAAATCCTGAATCGAATCAGGTTTACACTGGGCAGTGCTCCATGCCCCTTCTGAATGAAAAGACTATAGCTCTAAATCTGCTGTACAGTGCTTTTGAAAATTTACCCTGTATGAGCACTGGTAGTCTGATGACCTCACTTCTTTTTATTAATATAGCATACGTGGTGGCATCTCAGCAGTAGCAGTGAAGCAGAGTCATAAACTGATCAGTCTGCAGGAGTGCACAGCTCCCCCCTAGAAATTATCCATCTCCAGTGCACATGGAAAAGGGATGTCAGCTTACGGTGAGAACCCAACTAATCTTTAATTAATTCCTACTGTCATTCTTTTATCATAACATGACTAACAGCTTACGATGAGAACCCAACTAATCTGCATGCTACAGTAATATTGGGTTTTAGCTAAGTCTGCACAGCCGATAGTAGTCAGCCTGACAGTAAGACATACTGCTTTATTGCAGATGTGGTAGTTTCTCATAGCAGCTCCAATGTAAGATGGAGCAAATCCTGATTGAATCAGGATTGTCATGAGATGGTGATGGCATTTAATTAATTCCTACTGTCTTTCTGCTATCATAACATGACTAATTATGTCCAACTGAGTAAGACCAGTTACTATCAGTTACAGTTACAATTGCTAAGGAGTGAACTGTCGTGGGAGTGATTTATTATAGGAGCGTGTTGCCATCTGAGTGTACAGTCTAGGCATATTGTCAGGGGGGGGTGAAATGTCGGGAGCAAGTTGTTGTGTTCCCCAATAGGATTAGCCATCCTGCAACAAGTGTAAGGGGAGGTAGAGAAAGAGGGCAGGTTTCCACAACCCTGCATGAAACAGTCATTACAGTGTTGCCCAAGAAGGGAAAGACCCAACTGTGCCTAGCAGCTACCAACCCATATCACTACTTAACATGGATACATAGATACACAGAAGGTGACAGCAGATAAGGACCATATGGCCCACTTAGTCTGCCCATTTTCCCTGCCTAATACATTATTGCAGACCCTAGTTGATTTGCTGCTTACCCACTCTTCCCAAGAGTGATTTTATGTCTATCCCATGCATTCTTGAATTCCCCTACTGTTTTGGCCCCCACCAGCTCCACAGGGAGCTGTTTCAAACATCCACTACTCTTTCTGTGAAAAAGTACTTCTGCACATTGTCCCTGAGCCAACCCCCCTCTAGCTTCATATCATGCCCCCTTGTTCTTGTACACCTTCTTTTCTGAAAGATGGTACCCTCCTGTACCTTGTTTATACCCCTGAGGTACTTGAATGTCTCTATCATATCCCCCCTCTCTTCTCTCCTCCAGGGAATACATATTGAGGTTCTCTAGTCTTTCCTTATATGACTTTTGGTGCAGCCATTACACCATTTTTGTTGCACTTCTCTGGACTGCATCTATTTTGTCTATGTCCTGCCTAAGAAGAGGCCTGCAGAACTGGGAACAGTACTCCAGATGAGGTCTCACTAGAAATCTGTACAGTGGCATAACCACTTCCTTTATTTCTGCTGGTGATACCTCTCCCTATGCATCATAGCATCCCGCTGGCTTTCCCTATAGCCTTCTCACATTGTTTGCTTACCTTTAGGTCATCAAATATGATTGTCCCCAGGTCCCTTCCTTTACTGGTGGCGTTCAGTACCTCCTCCCCATCTTGTACTCCTCTCTAGGATTTCTGAGCCCCAAATGCATGATTTTACAGTTTTCTGCACTGAATTTTAGCTGCCATACTCTCGACCACTCCTAAAGCATGTTTAGGTTATTTCTTATTTTTTCTACCCCTCCCTCCGAGTATTGACCCTGTTGCAGATCTTAGTGTCATCTGCAAAGAGGCATAACTTCCCCTCAAGCTCCTCTGCAATGTCACTTATAGAGACATTAAAGAGGGCTGGCCTCAGCATGGATGCCTGTGGCACCTCACTGGTTACCCTTCTTTCCTCTTATTGAATGTCATTTTCCACCACACTCTGTGTCTAGTCACTCAACCAGTTTCTGACCCACTTTACCACCTTAGGTCCACTATCAGGCTGCCCAACTTATTTATCAACTTCCGATGTGGGACGGTGTCAAAGGCCTTGCTAAAATCTAGGTAGGCCACATCCACCACCCCTCCCTATCTACATCCCTCGTCACACAAAAAATGTATCATATTTGTTTGACAAGACTTTCCCTTTGTGCATCCATACTGCCTTGGATTCTGTGCTCCATTGGATTCAAGAAATATCACAATTCTTTCCTTTAGCAGTGACTCCATTAATTTCCCCACCACTGAGGTCAGGCTGACTGGCCTGTAGTTGCCAGCCTCCTCCCTGTTCCCACTTTTATGGAGAGGGACTACATTAGCCCTGCTCCAGTGCCCTGGAACAACCCCTGTCTCTATTGATTTGTTGAATAGGGCTGTTAGTGGTGCTGCTGGATAAGAAGTTGTATACTAAAGCACTGGCCCACAGGATGAACTCACTCCTCCCACATTCGATCCACCCATCCCAAGTGGGATTTGTCCAGGGGAGATACAGCGCCGACCACATTAGAACTCTGGTCAATCTAACACACATGGCTAAACATCTCCCCACGCCAGCTGCCATGGTGGCAATAGATTTCAAGAAAACATTTTACTCCCAGGAATGGGACTATCTTCACATGGTATTACAGCTCATGGGGGATGATCCCTGCTTTAGATCCTGGGACTGAGCCATATATACCAATCTTATAGCCAGACTGTTGACAAACTCCACTCTGTCATCATCCTTCACCCTTGAGAGGAGCACAAGACAAGATTGCCCACTCTCTCCCTTTTTATTTGTGCCAGCTGTGGAGCTCTTAGCAGCTTTCCTTAAGCAGGACACCCAGATACAGGGCATAATGGTTGGATCTGACCAATACACCACGCTTTTATATACAGGTGACCTGCTGGTCATGGTATCAGAACTGGGCATGGCCATGACCCACTGCTGGTAGCACTACACAGATTTGCAGCATACTCCGGTCTATGGGTGACCCAAACTACAATGAAGGTACTCCCTCTAAATTATTACTGTAAGCTAGAAAAGGTGGGAGACACAGGACTGAGATGGGAGGGGAAAGGTATCACTTACCTAGGGGTAAACTTTACGTCAGCACTGTCTACCTTATGGGGTCTCAATATGCAACCCCTGTTAGTAGATATCTACATGGACATGAACTGTTGGACAAAACTAAAGCTCACACTTGCTGGGAAGATAGCTGCTGTTGAAATGGTGATTGCCCCCAAGATCATTTACCTAATTGCCCATCTGCCAACTGAATTCCCCCTAACCTGGTTTCAGAAAGTAGACAAGGCAGTAGACAACTTCTTATGGGAAGGCAAACCACCCCGGTACAGCCTGCATAAGTTTCACTCCCAATAGAAAGTGGGCAGCTGGTGTCTACCATGGGTAGAAGGGTAAAACTGGGCCTTCACAGGTGCACAATCCCTCCAGTGGTTGCATCCTAGGGGGAAGGAGACCCCTCAGTGGGT
The DNA here is from genome assembly GCA_016271365.2 of Neoceratodus forsteri. Classification (NCBI taxonomy): domain Eukaryota; kingdom Metazoa; phylum Chordata; order Ceratodontiformes; family Ceratodontidae; genus Neoceratodus; species Neoceratodus forsteri. The sequence continues at coordinate 1,055,137,153 of CM057459.1, forward strand.
GACAATTGAACAAGTAATAAGTCAGAGACATTCCCTAGTGCTACTAACCTACAACCCACTTCCCACTGCCTTCAAAGGACACCCAACAATTGGGCCTTAGGCCAAACTCAGGGCCAAAATACAATGTAAACTGGAGGTCAACCTAGCTCCAGTTACACTTACGCCAATCTGGGGGAACATCAAGCTGCAAATAGGTGGCCAGACAGTCATTTGGGTGGGGTGGGGTAGGAATCTAAGGGCATAAAAATAATACAAGACTTCCTGGTCCCAGTCTCATGAACCATAGACACATTCCAAAACTTGCAAGCCAGATGATGCTTGCCCACAGAAGATTTCTGGAGATATTTGCAGCTGCGTAGTGCACTCCAGACATTCCTTAAGAAGGTAGCCAGTAGAGGTCTCCCTACTACCCTGCCCTCCTGGATCACCAAGCCCACTCACATGGCCATTAAGATATACTCAGCCCTCAGGGACTCTGTCCCCAATTAATCAGATAGAGCCAGGGCCAAATGTGAAAACTCACTTCAACACCACATAATGGAGCAGCAGTGGGCTGAATGCTGGCAGTTTGCCGAAAAGACATTTAAGGACACTAGAAGTAAACAAATTCAAAACAAAATACTGTACTCCTGGCATCAGACCCATCTGGTCCTGTATACAGCAGGAGTGTTGAACTCGAATTTATGCTGAAGGTGCCACTCCCAGGTAGGAGATATGTTACAAATCCTGTGGTCATGCCCCAAAATGCAGCCCCTGTGGGAACAGGTTTGCCACATGGGCACTCAGGTGCTCCACAAAAACATTCCACTCTCTGCCCCCCCTACTGATACTGGGTATGAAATCCCAAGGTCCCCACCTGTCCATTCATGAGCATAGATGGTTAGCCTGACTAGCAATTTAGGTTAAGCATCTTATGCTATGTAAAAAGGTGGACACCTACGATCCCTTTGATCCAAGAAGTACTGTTATCCCTGATACAACTTGCACCCCTAGACCATCTCTCACACTTGACAAGTGACACACTCCCTGTCTGTGAAGTATGTTGGAAGCCCTTCCACACCTACAATACCGCCAAAGCTGGGATTGGCTGAGAAAGCTAGCACATGAAGAAGATGAACAAATAATAGTAAACTGTCACAATGGCAATGGAACCACAGTGCCGACACTTTTGCACAACCATGGTTCTGCCATCATCCCCGAGTTGTGCTCCCCCCACCCCGAGTTGGAATCTAAATTGAAGAGGTGTGGGGGGCAGAGCCCCCCCCACAAGAAAGAACTTTATCAAAAGTGTTTGAGCTGTATGTTTAGCACCATTGTGACAGTTCACTGTTGCCCAGTTGCTCTTCTGACATGGAACAACTGAGGAAGAACAAAAAACACATAAGAGACCTCAGGACTTGTCACCCTTCACACAGCGACTAGCACTGATTGCTTAGAAAATGCTTACATGACTTTTTAAGATCTAATCCCTGTTTGTTAATAGTTTTCAGTAAGGCATAGTAGAAATGTGTTTCTTTGTGGATGCTTGTTTTGTTTCAGGGTGCAAGATGCCTTGACGATCCAACCATACAACTAGAACATGTTGGACATCAGATGCTGTTAAGTCCCTATTATTTTCCTCTCCTTGTACCAGTGCCACCATCACACACTGATCATTACTGTTACCGTTTGCCTCATCCTGTTGATTCCTCTGTACAATGAAAATTAATGTATACCAATCCTGACATATGTATTGTTTGTTGCTGTTATTCTGGAATATTCAATAAAAAGTTTAATTACAAAAATGGTGACTTCAAAATAGTTCTGACAAAAGATGACACATATAAAACAGCCTGAATAAAAAAAAAACTAAGAGCACTAAAGCATGCTCCAAAATCAGCAATCATACACTTTTTACTTGTCACCCCCCCCCCCCCATTTATATAACTAACTCTGGGGGGAACTAATGTTGTGGAAAGTTTAAACTTCAAAGGGGATATTCTACAGAGGGAGCCAGGTCAGGATAGGGAGAACATTGGGGGGCAACCTGGGGATGGAGAGGAACAAACTCAGGAGGACGGGCACAACGGAACTTCAACAAACCAAAAAAAACAAAATTAAGCATAATTTCTGCCAGCAACCAGTTCCAAACCTGGTCTCTCAGACATACAGGTAGTGACTGTAACTGCTACACTATGTGGCCAGCTTGAAACTAGTCCAACAAACAGGTAGCTACATCTTCAACTACATCTACTGAACCCTGCTACAACAAAAGCGCTTTGCTATTCACAGCAACACCAAAATGCTTAAAGCTATCAAGTAAGTCATTCATTTACTATTTTTACCTCATCCAAATGTACTTGCTTTAATTGCCTTGCTATATTCATGGGCTACTTCACTGATTGGTTAAGGTAATTTTATTATATTTGTGATAAGTTTGAAGGAGTGTTATGTGAGTGGCCCTGGAATTGCTAGCTCTGAGATTCTACAATGAAAGCTTCTTTACTGCTGTTTTAGTCACTGAAGGTTTCATAAGAGCAATACATACTAGAGATGAATAACTATCAACATGCTTCAGAGGATATTGCGATATGCAGGGAATAGCACATCTCCCAGCTTATGTAGCTATGTCAGTCAGTGTTTGGCTCTCTTGGGGTGAGTACATTTTCACTGCAAGCCTCATCTCTGGTTCATAATGTAATGATAGCTTATAGTGAAGGTTTGTTTTGCATAGATTTCCATGTCAGCTGAAACCTTGCTGCACCATAGTTCGAAGATCATGGAATGCGGTTGTACACTTCTGTGGTACAACAAGGTTCCAGATGACTAGAAATCCTCAAGGTAGCAGGAGGTTTTTTTCATACTGCCATGCACACAGCAATCAGTTCAAGTTCTGAACTGACACTGCTAGCATGTTTGCTGCTGCCTGGGAGCACAGTGAAAACATTTTGCTTTAAAAAAAGAATCATCCAAAACATCATACGCTATAAAAAATACCAGCTGTCAACGACATGCTCAACTGAATTTATAGCGACAAGGATTTGACAACTGGCAGCCATGTCACCCAGCAATCCTGCTGACAGACCATTATCATGGCAACACAGTCTGTTTGTGGGGGGCTTTACCTCCCACACCCCCATCACAGGGGGCTTTGCACCCCCCAAAATTTATATAATCACCTCCATGTCGAGGTCTGGAGGAAAACAGCGCAAAACCCCTGGGTACCAAGATGGCCAGAACTACAAAATCCCGATCGATGTAATTACTGTCAATCAGGTTGCAGTGCAACATTGCTGTCATTGTAGGGTTTTGTTGTGTGAATGGCATACCATGCCCAACCAGTCTGTGCTGCCACCTCAGGTTTCTGAATATATTGGACCTCCTGAGATTCGCTTTCGAGGTCTGATATAATCAGACATCCCCTCTGTGGCAGCACAGGCTGGTTGTGCATGGTGGTCCAAACAGTATTCTCTGTGTATTAGAGATTGTTTAGAATTAGTTGTAGCTTATTTTGAGTATCCCCACTGCTTCTTGAGATCATTATTGTTGCTTTGATTAGAATAGTTAAGTAAGAACACTTTGTGGTTTAATGGTTAGATCACACTTGGAACCAAGGGATCACAGTTCAAATACCAACAGTGACTTGGAAAGCAGGAGATCACAGTTCAAACACCAGTCATGTCAAGTGATCACTATTGGAATTTAAGAAACTCACTTAACTGTCCTATGCTCCTGTCCACCCAACTGCAAAAATGAATAGCAGCCGAACATGACTGAAAACAGGTGCTGCATCTCAGACTGGCTAGACTGAGAAAATAAAGTGTAAAGCAGGTCTCTCATTCTTCATGTTGCTCCTGTTGGTGACTCTCAGCGTAATCTGAGTATTTTTCAATGCTTATTTTACTTCGTTGTGCTATCGTACATATCAGGGTTAAGTGTTTTGATATGCCTGGTGGTACTGGAATTCTAATGTAATGGAAGTATTGGTTGTAGAAAAAGGAGCTGTATTAACATTTCATTTCAAGTTGTGCATTACTATAAGGATGAGGTAATGACCACTAAAAATCTATTCCAATTCTGTGACAGCATGTATTACTTTTAGAAGCTATTTGCAAAAAGTTTGTTGCAAACCCTTTTCCGTATACCATACCAGTGCTGCATCCTTTTAAATTATTTACACTCAGGTACAGCTAGGATTTATGTTGGTTTTTAAAATATCCCAAGAAGCACATTAAAATGTTAAAAAAATGATATCTTCTGATGTCAGGCATTATTAATATTTAATTTTAAGAGGTAAATGGTAAATTAACACCTTCATAAATCATAATACAGAACCTTTATTAAACCTTAACTTCTTATGAATTTTCCTGCTTAACTCTTGATATTCTCTCTTGACCTAGTGAGTCCTTTTAAATTGTTAGTGACCTACCAAAGGTGGCATAATTCATTTTATAAAACATGTTTTATTACCTCATGTTTATATGGTTTAAAAAAAGCAACCACCACTTTAGAAGCACAACAATATGTGCCTATATCAGTTACCAGCTCCTTTGCATGCTAATCTGGGAGAGCCCAGGCCTCTATGCAGTATTAGTGGCCAGATCTGTCAATTAAAAGACAAAGAATTGAGTGAGGTTTGCATAAGGGTGACCCATTGTAATGGGTATCCTTCCAGAAACCCACCTGAACCACACTGCTGAATGAATGATCTACTTCATGACTGACACATCTGTTTGCTAATACTATGCATGCCTCCCTGATTAATTATCATGAACATGCATGCCTCCAATTATTTGGGTTGGAAAGGATGTGGCTTTGTGTGGTATTAGTGAGTTATATGCTTATCAATAACTGGGACAATCCAGATACAATTAACTAAAGATCCAAAAGTTCAAAATACATATCATTTGAACACGTTCTCTAAAGTAAAAGAGGGTGTTGGGGTGGGAGGCATGTGGATGACAGATATTAAGGTGCATGAGCATTAAAAAAAAATCTGTTCCTCTCCTCATATTTTATTTTTGATGAACAAACATGTTTTTTCAACAAGTTCATGTGTAAATTTACATTTTGCCCATCACTTAATCAGTTTATCAAAATGTCAATTCATGCACAACACATGTTCATGCAAAATTAGTATGGTAGACATGGGGACAAATTACAGATGCATATAAAAGAACATGGTTTATCACAAGCTGTTCTCTATAGTACAATACTTAAAAGCTGGGAACATGAGTGTCAGTCAATAATTCACAACAATGCACTGCTCATTATATCCATTCGCAGGTATTTACGAACATACAAACATACAACTGTACCAGCAGAAACAGACCACCCAGTCTATCTAAGTCTGCTTCAGTGTGCAGCCAACACCCCTAGTTTGCACCTGCCTCAACCCCCTCCCTTTTGTCATCCCAGTGCCACCCCTTACCCTCACTCTTCCCTGTTCCCTGTCCCATGTCCTTTTAAAGCTGTTCACAGATTTACATGATACTACCCATTCTGGTAGGGTGTTACATTTTGCTACCACCCTCTCTTTGAAATAGTGTCTCCTCATTTCCTTCCTAAATCTTCCCCACTCCATTCTTAGCTCATGCCCCCTGGTGACCCTCCCCTTCCTTAACTTAAAGACCCCATCTGCCCCATCCTTTTTGATTCCACTCAGATGCTTGAATGTCTCTATCATGTTCCCCTGTCCCTTCTATCCTCCAGGGTGTACATATTGAGGTCTCTGAGCCTGCTGTCATAGTCTCTCCCCTCCATTCCACATATCATCTTTGTTGCCCTCCTCTGCAGCCCCTCCAGCAGCTGATATCATGCTTTAGGTATGGCCTCCAAAACTGCACACAATACTCTAAGTGTGGCCTTACCAGCAATCTGTAGGGGGGCAAGACCACCTCATTTCACCTGGATGAAAAAAAAACCTCGCTATGCACCACAGCATTTTGTTCACTTTTGCAGCAGCTCTCCTGCACTGGGCAGCGTTGTTCATGGTCCCCGTTATCATTACCCCAAGGTCTTTCTCCTGCTCTGTGATCGCCTGCTTAACCCCCTCACCACCAATATTCTCTCCTTGGGTTCTTCACCCCAAAGAGCATAACCTTACACTTCTTTGCATTGAACCCCAGTTGCCACCTTTCTGACCACTCTAGTTTGCTTAGGTCCCCCTGCAGCTGCTTCCACCCCTCCTCTCCATCCACCACTGCTCTGATTTTGGTGTCGTCAACAAACAGACTTACCTTGTTCACCACCCCATGTCCAATGTCTGATATGAAGAGCCCAAACAATACTGGCCCCAACACAGAGCCCTGTGGCACCCCATTTGTCACTGGCCTTGGAGCTGAGAGCTCCCCTCTCACCACCACCCATTACAGCCTCTCACTCAGCCAGCTTGTAATCCAGTTCATCATTCTTGCCCCTACTCCTACATCAGTAAGCTTCCTCCCAAGCTGCCTATGAGGCACCCAAATCAAAGGCCTTGCTGAAGTCCAAGTAAAGAACATCCACTGCATAACCCTTATCCAGTTCACCTGTCACTGAAGAAGTCTTTCTCCCCCCCATTAATTTCCTGTGCTATTCTCAGCTCCCTCTGGGCCTTGGCCTGTCTCACTTTTCTGGTCACCTCCCTGGACCATCTTGCATATTCCTTCCTTTCCACTTCCCTCCCTGTCCTCCTTAACCTCTGGTGAGCCACTCATTTTGCCCTCACCACCTCCACAACCTCGCTGTTCAATCAGCATGGTTTCTTGCTCTGCTTCTCTTACTCTGTGCCTTGGTGCAGGCTTCTGTTGCCTCTGTAACACTCCGTTTAATAATATCCCATTTCAGCTACATGTCCATCTCATGCCTTATGCCCTCCCAGTTTCTCTTTCAGTACTTCCTGCATCATCCCAAAGTCCACCCTCCTGAAGTTTACCACCCAAGTAACTGATTTCTCTGGCTCCCCACACATCGTGATATTAAACCACACCATTTGGTGATCGCTGTAGGATAGTGGGTCCTCTACCTTTATTTCCCTCACTGCATTCCTATTTGACAATACCAGATCTAAAGTGTTCTTTAGCTAGTAGGTACAGTAACCAACTGTGTGAGGAGACCCTTCTGGATCACATCGAGGAGCACTTGTTCCCTAACACTGGAGGTGACCGGAATGCTCCAGTCAGCCCCCGGCAAGTTGAAATCCCCCACGATGACCACCTTCCCTTTTCTACATACCTTTTTGATTTGTCCAGCCAGCTCCCTGTCAAGCCTCTCAGACTGGGATGGTGGCCTGCATACCACCCCAAACCTTAGTTTCCTACCCCTTGAGTCTAGGGGCTGCAGCCAGATTGCCTCTGTTCTCCTTTCTTCTCCCTTGTCCCTTGTGCATTTGATCCCATCCCTCACATAGACTGTCACCCAACCCCCCCTTACAGTCCTTCCTGTATAATTTGTATCTTGGGATTGCCAGATGACAGTCCTGGTGCTCAGTTGCCCACGTTTCAGTGACAGCTACAATATCCACCCTCCACACTGCTAAGAGTGCCTGTAGCTCAGCAGATTTGTTTCCTAGGCTTCATGCATTCACTGAGACCACCCTCCATAATTCCCCCTTCCCTTCACTAGCCTCCATCTTGTCCCTTCTACTCCCTCCTTTTTTGGCCTCCCTGAGACCTTCCCTGCTAGCCTGGGGGTAGGCTGTGACTCCACTCTATCAGATCCCTGCTTACCCACTGTCCACTTGCCACCCCCCCATCTAGTTTAAATCCACCCTTGTTGCAATATACCTCGCCAGTCTTTGCTTTAATACCTCCTTCCCCTCCCCATTCAAGTGCAGCCTATCCCATGCAAACAGATTGTTATGATCCCAGGTACTGCCCCAGCTGCCCACAACCCAATACCTCTTAGTTTGACACCATCCTACCAACCATGTGTTCAACTCTCTAATCCTCTCCTTTCTCACTGTGCTTGCGCAGGGTACTGGGAGCACTTTGGAGAAGGCCACAGACTCCCCAGTCTCCTCACACAACCTTCCCACTTCCTCACTCCTCTCCCTTGTTACCTCCACCATTTCCCCTGGTAGGTCAGTTGTCCCCACATGTACCAGAATGTGTTGTTTCCTTCTGCTCCACTTTACACACCTTCAGATTGCCTGTCCTGCCATATCTGTTTTTAATCCTGATATGGACTCCACCCATATCTGACTGTGCCTCTCCCCCTTGCCACCCCATCTGATCCTCTTGAGTATGGAGACCCCCACCACCAGTACAACCCCCCTCCTCTTTCCTTGTGCCCGTCGCCACCCCCTCACCCAGGTTCTCATTTTTGGAGCCACTCACAACTGTGTTTTTACCATGTGCCCCAATGTCTTCCCCCCATCCCTCCCAATTAAGACCCCTTCCTCTCCTCCTGTTTGACTGCCAACCTCCCTCTCCATCCTCACCTCTCTGAGTATTATCCCTCCCCCCTTCACACCAAACTCAATCTCTCCACTAGTAATGCCCCCACACCCACTTCTTTGAGAGTGCTATCCATTGTGCAATCACCTCCTGCATCATCTTTTCCATATGTTTCTAGCTAAGTAAACATGTTCCCTATCCTCTTTGCCTTACTATGTGCTTTCTCCTCCCTCCTGCCTACTGCTGCTCCTCTTTTTCTAGGTTCTACTAGAGTCCACCTTTCATCAGCAGGCTTCTTATCTAGTTTGCACCCTCCCCTTCCCTTGACCCACTGTTCCTTCTCTGTGGTGCCCCCACAATACTCTCAGATGTCAGCCCTCCTACCGATGAAATCCTCCCCTCATCCCTCAACCTCCCTGTCCAGCAACTGAACCTCTTCCTCGAGCCACCTTAGCCTGTGGCATATTGGGCACCCTCCCAGCCTCCAAGGTATATTCATCTTCATTGCTGCCCCACAACCATTGCACCCAACAAAATCCCACCCATGGTCCACACTACCTATACAACATCTGCACACTAACTATCCCTACTGCAAGTAAAATTAAGTAATTCTAGCACAGCATCTAACAGAAATACCTGGTATATTCCAGTTGAAGACCACTCACAATATTCACCTATCACACTATCAGAAATTTACTGTGGTTGCTGTACTGTATGTGAGACCTACCTATGCTTTTTCCCTGCCCTGTGGCTGCATTATTGGAGAGAAGTAAATGAGCTGCACCTGAAGCCCCTTCCTCTAATTGCAGGGCAGGTGTTCCCCTATAAATGAACTGTGATCCAGGGAGGGAGGGCTGGGGGAGGGTGGGATTAGAGCCCACACCTGACTATCATGAGAGTGTATCAGACCTGTGTCTGCCCCTCACTGCACCTCCAAGCACTGCAACCTCCGCTGGAGGAAGGTCCCACACAAACACTGTACTAAACAAGTCACACTATTGCCCTAAAGTCCACAGACTGAAAAATAATGTAATGCTTATCCAGCAACTAAATCCTTTCCCCAACTGCTCAGCAAAAGAAGGTTCTGACAACCTCTGCCAGACCCAACTGCTTCTGTAGTTAACACACCTCAAATTCAACGTCCAGCACACAGAAATGGCAGCTAAAAAACTACTTTAAACCAACTTACAAACACACTCAGCAGCTAAAGGCCCTTTCTCCCTCTCCTATAGCTGAAGAATGACTGAGATGGCAGTTAACCATCACATTCTAACAACTCTAATCTCTGTAATATGATGCTTGCACTTACAGGCCAGAGAGCAACATTTAAACACAAAATCATCAATTTGTCTGCTAGAATCCCTTAACCCTGCCCAAACCAAATTTAAAAGCACAAATAAAAGGTAGTTAGGAATAGACATCAAACATAATGTCCAACAGACAGAAATGGTAGCTAAAAAAACTACTTTAAATCAACTTACAAACACACTCAGCAGCTAAAGGCCCTTTCTCCCTCTCCTCTAACTGAAGACTGACTGAGATGGCAGTTAACCATCCCATTCTAACAACACTAATCCCTGAAATACAATGTCTTCACTTACAGGCCAGAGAGCAACATTTAAACACACAATCACCAATTTGTCTGCTAGACTCTCTTAACCCTACCTAAACCAAATTTAAAGGCAGTTAGTAACAGACTGATAGAACTGATACTTTATAGTACCCTGTTGATACAGTAACTTTATTGTATGGCTCATCACAGAGCAGCAATCCACCATACTACAATACAATGTAGATTGAATTTCTGCACTGTGAGATCCATGAAATGGAGCATCACAGTCCCTTGGAGGTTAACAAGCTAATTTATTTTTGGAATGACATGGAATGAACGGTCTTGATAACCAACTGTGTGGTACAAAGCTATGCAGCAAATATTTCTATAACATGTCAGTGCTTTTCAATAATCAATAGCAACACACACTTTTATGCTCTGACTTTCAGTCAGATGGTTGTAAAGAACACAAAAAAAGATCCAGTGCACATCCTTCCCAGCCACAAAAATTGACAAATCATGAAATGTGCTTTCTGCCTCAAATGTCTACTCACTTATTTCAACCCAAAGGGGGAGTGGGGATCACTTAGTCTTTCAAATCAGAGCTCTGATGTGAAATGAAGCTCAGACAGTAGTTGGCAAAGGGACCTACCATTGCCTGAGCCTTATTCTAAAATGCTAATTGCCAAATATGGCTGCATTTAAAATATGGGGCACTGCCTCACTTGTTCACTTTAAATAAGGTGCAGCTCCAAGCCACTGTACTGGTCATTGATGCACTGATTAATGGGCTCAATTTAAATAAAATTCAGAACCAAACAAATATACTGGTGGTCTATGGGGAGCCAGCTAATAGTGACAGCTATAAATCTCCTAAACATAAATGAAACCAAAATAAACTGCTCAACCCATGCAGTATCCCACTCATTATGCTTTTCTCAAGCCAGCCTGGTGGTGAGGGTTGAGCCACTGGACACTACACCTCGTGCCATTCTGGAAACCTAGGTTCAGGGACAGGCATGGGTCAGCCGGGGGGGGTAAGGACAGAGTGGGATTGAGCAGCTATAAGGTAGCTCTCCCCTCCTGGGGAGGGACATTGTCATCCCTGCTATATGACTGCTACTGGATGGAAGCATGGTGGCAGGAAAGGAGGGTGGTATGGGAACACAGTGTGCATGCACCTCCGCATGCACACGCATGCATCTACAAGAAGGGAAGAGGGAAAACAGAGCTGGCAGACTCCCTGATGATCCCAGTTACAATCCCGGTGATTGGGACACAGACCAGGATGGATGTAAGCTTTTGGGGGGGGGGTGACCCTTCCTGTCAGCTCCCAAAAATTGGGGATAAAAAACTCTAGGAAAAAATTGCGTTTCTCATTGGGATGCTATTGGTTAAAATTTGTTGATATTTTCCACCCTTGGTAGAGGTGCCAAGAGAATAGACTCAAGGCTGAAGGAAAAATTATAGTTAAATAGCCAAAATTACAAATTAAAATGTAATGGAACCCATCTCTTACAGCTCACAGACTAGACTCAACAACACAGAGGAGAGGAAAAACACCCATGTGGATGAAACCTCAGAGGAACCAAGTTTAGTGAGTTAGCTTTCCTTCGAGGCTTAGAATTGAAGAGTATAGTTGTCAATAGGCTTGGTGGAGTTCTGCAGTTAATTCTTTGACTTTTATCTCAAAGCAGATATCCAGTAACAAATGACTTGATTATGCTTTTTCAGGATGCCGTGCTGGCTGCTGCTATTCTAACTGAATGGCCAGAAAAGGAAGAGGCATCAAGACCCAAGTGAGATGGTAATGTTCTGACATGGAGGACAAACCAGGATGTAGTCATTATAGAGAAGCACTCAGGTTACACAACAGGATGAACAGAGTTGACTGTCTGTGTACTGCAGCAAATGGGATATTCGATTAGGGCACAAGGTTGGGTTTTTTTGCAAGTAGGAGACATAGACCTATTTAGAAACATAGAATTTAATGGCAGATAATGACCATATGACCTATCCTGTCTACTCATTTCTCCCTACCTAGAGTAATACTTCAGACCATGCTTGATCTTCAGCTTTTCCTCACTCCCCCATTCCTTTTCACTATGATTCCTTTGTGCTTATCCTTTGCATTCTTGAACCCCACTACTGTTTTTGCCTCACCACCTCTGCAGGAAGGCTGTTTCAGGAATTCACCACTCTTTCTGAGAAGAAGTACAGTACTTCCTCAAATCTTTCCTGAATCTACTCTCCTCCAGCTTCATAGCATGTACCTTTGTAATTGAGCATCTTCCCTTCTGAAAAATAAACCCCTCCTGTACTTTATTTACCTCCAAGATGTATTCAAAGGTCTGTCATATCTCCACTCCTTTAGTCTCTCCTTATAGTGCTTTTGATGCAGACCCAGCAACACTTTAGTTTAGGTGTTTTTTTTGTTTTGACTACCGGGTAGGTGTACTAGATATGAAAGTGATTATTGTCAGACATGACCCGGTAAGTTACAAAGTGACATTTTGAAACAGTGATATAATACAACATTTTGGAAAGAGAGAAAGAAATATGTAAATTACACTAGGCATAGTAATAACAATACAATAGACATTGGTGAGGAAAGACAAGTAGTGCAAAGCAATTACAGATACAAAAATATGCAGTTACAATGGGCTAGATACAAGAAGTAGCAAGTAGGTGCCATTTACAATATTCTGCTAGTCCACCTTAATGTAACAGAAAAACTAGGATATAAGTGTGGGCAGGGCAGTTAACAGAGGGCCAATGTACATGGTAGAACTGGGGTGGGCAGAACATCAGGTCACTAGTGGACAGGATCAGGGATAAGGAGGGAGAGTGCAGGCAATGTGAGAACAGAGGTAGACAGAACCCATTGAGAGGCAAACATCAGTCATGAAATGCATGTCCTCTGCACCACCTCCATTCTGCCTATGTCCTTTTGGAGATATGGTCTCCAGAACTGGACACAGTACTCTAGGTGGGGTCTTAGCAGCAATCTATACAGAGGCAAAGCCACCTCCTTCTTTCTGCTGGTGATACCCTCCTTATAAACCCCAGCATCCCATTCACCCTTTCTACTACCTTTTCACACTGCCTGGCCATCTTTAGGTCCTCCGTTAAAACTACAACCAGGTCTCTTTCCTGTTTGGTAATCATCAATACCACTCCATCCATTTTGTAGTCCACCCCTGGGTTTCTGCACCCTAAGTGCATTATTTTGCACTGTTTTGCAATGAAACCCAGCTGACACACCCTTGACCACTCCTCTGATTTTCTCAGGTCTCTGCTTATCCTTTCATTTCCCCTGGAGTATCCACTCTTTGAATATTTTGGTGTCAGTCAAAAAGAGGTAGACCTGCTCTTCCAGCTCCTCTGCAATGTCACTTATAAAGACATGAAAGAGAACCAGTCTCAGCAGAAACCCTGATGCACTTTACTGGTCACCCTCCCTTCCTTGGAGTGAACTCCATTTAGCACCATCCACTGTCACCTATCACCTAACCAATTTCTTATCCAATTTCCCACCTTTGGAGTGATTCCTAAGCTACCCAGATTGATTACTAGTCTCCTATGTGGAACAGTGTCAAATGTCTTATTGAAATCTAAGTAGGCCACAACCACCGCTCCACCCTGATCTAGCTCCTTAGTCACCCAGTCAAAGAAATCTATCAGATTTGTTTGACATGACCTCCCCGCTGTGAAACAATGCTACCTTGGGTCTTGTAAGCAACTGGATTCAAGATAGTCCATAATCATTTCCTTCAGCATTTGTTCCATTAACTTTCCCATCACTTACATCAGGCTGACTGGCTTATAATTGCCAGCCTCCTCCCCACTACCACTTTTGTGTATTGGGACTACCTCTGTCCTTCTTCAGTCCTCCAGAACCACTCCATTTTCCAGTAAGCTATTAAACAGAACTGTCAAAGGTGCAGCCAGTATTTCTCTGAGCTCCCTCACTACCCTTGGCAGCACCCCATCTGGCATCATTGCTTTGTTGACCTTCAGAGTAGCAAGTCCCTTCAGGACTCTTGCCTCCAAAAAAGGACCAGTGTCCACTTTCCTCCCTGCAAAGTTTTTATTACTTTTTTGTGGCCCCTCCACTTCTCCTTTCTCTGTGAACACTGAACAAAAGTATTTGTTCAAGTTGTCTGCCTTTTCCTGCCTCCCCTCTGCACAGTCCCCCCTTCTCTTTTTAACCTTATAGTCTCAACACTGATCTTCCTCTTTTCACTCACATATCTAAAAAAATTATTGTCCCCTTAAGTTACCTCCTGAGCTATTCTGTCTTCAATTTGTACCTTTGTGCTTCTTATTGCTTTCACTGCTTCCCTCTGTTTCCCCTGATACAACTCCCCATCCTCCTCCTTCTGTGTCTCCTTATAACTTTGGAATGCTACCATTTCAGCTTTTATCTTTTCAGTCACCTCTTTTGAGAACTGTAGCATCTCTTTTTCTTCTTGCCTTTGCTCACCTGTTTGATGCAGAGGTTTGTTGCCTTTACAATGCTTCCTTTTATCTTCACCCACTATTCCTCTACCCCTCTTAGGTCACCCACCCCTGCTAGGTCATCCCTCAGGCATTCACCCATCTTTTTAAAATCTTCCCTCCTGAAGTACAGGACCCTCCCCCTTGTGCGGGTTGATTCCACAGCTGTTCTTATATTGAACTGCATTGTACAGTGATCACTGGTCCCGAAGTGGCCTCCCACCTTGACATCTGCAGCACTGTCCCTGTTAATGAGTACCAGGTAGAGCACTGCCCCATCATGAGTGGATTCACAGATTAGCTGTCTGTGGAATGCCCCTGCAGAGAATCCAGGATGTCCCCATTTCTAGCTGAAGCCACTGCTGGGAGGCTCCAGTACTCATCTTGCAAGTTGAAGTCCCACTTTTCTGCCATCTTGGCAGTGGCTTCTACAAGCACTTTATCTAATTCCTCCCTCTGTGCTGGAGGTGTGTAAATCACTCCAGTGTGAGTAGTAGCTCCATTCCCCATTTCCAGGGTGACTCACAGAACCTCTGCCTCCCCCTGTATTCCATGTATCTCTGTGGCTTTTATGCTCTCCCTCACATAAAACACCACACTGGTTCCTTTCCTTTCCAGTTGATCCATCTTGAACAGAGAATAGCCTGGTATGGCCATGTCCCAGTCATGGATTTTAGTGCACCATGACTCAGTAATGGTCACAATATCCAGGTCGGCCTCTGCCATGGTTGCCTCCAGGTCCAGAATCTTACTTCCTAGACTTGAAGCATTTACATACATGGCCTTTCAGATTTTGTTTCCCCTCTGTTTATTGCCCCCCTTTTTTCCTTTTTGCCTTCCTCCTTCCCACCTCTTTTCTTAATGCTACCCTTCCTTTGCCCCTTTATCTCTCCCACACTGCTAACATTATTAATTTGCACCCTGGGGCATTTCTCTCCCCCTTGGGTTCTCCTTACTGTCTACTCGAGCATGTGGGGGGAGGCAGTTTTTGACTCCCCAATTCCTTCTGCCACCCATCTTGGCTAGTTTAAATGTCCATTAAAGTAAGATTTAAACCATTCAGTGAGGACTGTGGTCACCCTCCCGGATGGATGAAGGCCATCACCTTTATATAGGTCATTTTCCTCCCAGGTGGATCCCCAGTCCCCATTGTAGCTGAACCCTTCCTCTCTGCACCATTCCTTTACCCATGAGTTGAAGCTCCTGGTACAAAGCTCCCTCTCCTGTCTCCTGTTGTGTACAGGAAGCAGTTCAGCAATAGCACCTGAGCTAGCTACCCAAGAACTCTTGCAGGCTCCCTGAACTCTCTCTGCACTATTCCAAACTTGTCCCTAGCCAGCATTAGTTCCCAGGTGGACAATGACATCCAGCTCTCCCTCCCTCAAATCCTCAAGATTTGCTTTTACGTACCTCAAGGCCATGGCATCAGGTAGGCACCTAACCTGCATCTCCCCCTTTCCTATTCCCACATCTATCCCCGTCATAATTGAGTCCCCCATCAGAAGTTGCTTCCTCCTCCTCCTCTCAGGTCTTGTACCACCCTCCTTGGGGCTCCACTCTGGAGGACCCCCACATTTCCCTTGGTGGGTTCTTTCTCCTGGCAGTATTGCCCTGGCAGAGCAGTGTAGAAATTTTGTAATGGTACTGTTTGAGGAATGTGCCTCTGTCCCACCATTCCCACCATTCCAGAACCCACCATAGTCCAGCCATTCCACCTCACTGGCATCCTCTGAGGTAATAGTGGCATATTTGGTGGCCACAGGGTAAGGAGAGAGAGGTCCCCTGTATCCTAGACAACTAGGCCTGGAGTCTAGCAACCTCCTCCCTCAACCCAGGGAAGTGTTTGCAGATGAGGTAACATCACAGTCTCTAGGAGGTCTCTCAGAAAACTGCTCTCCTGCAGTCACTGCACTGTGCCACACCCAGCATTCTCAACCTCTATACTCCCCGTGTTTACCTGATGATATTTTTGTACCCTTACCTCTGTTAGGGTGTTTCTAGTTTCCTCCTTTTTGTTTATTTCTATTTGTGCTCCCCCATTCCTTGTCTAAATCTTTATGTACTCATACCCTCGATTGAATGTTGCTGCTATTCTCAGTTTTAGTCTACCTTTGATCTTCCACCCTTCTCAGCAGTGTTTGCTACACTGAAATGAACAGGCTCCTTGCCCTAGTCATCTGGCAGAGTCCACCACTTCTCTGCTTCCTTCTGCTGATGTCTGTGGATGCCTATGATGCCAGTCACCTGTTCCACTCCTTTGATGTTCCACTCATTCACTGCACGCAAATGTGTGAGACGCATTAGCAGTGGCTGATTTTATGCAGAACCCCTTTCCTTCCTGGTGACATGCTATTGGCTGTGGGAGGTCAGTTCTTAAGTAGCTGAGGCCCCAGACTAGACAATTAACAACTCTGCCCCAAACTACAGGGCTAGAAACAGTAGGCAAGAGAGCATGTGTGGGGTGTGCCTTGGACTTCTCAAGCCTAACTCTCACCCAGTTCTCATAAAGTCTACACATCTGACCTTATTTAGAAATGGAATGGAGTGAGTGTTAGGCTTGAGAAACCCAAGGCACATTCCACATCTGCTCTACTGCCTGCTTTGGGGGGGGGGAGGTTTGTTTGGAAACCCTAATGACACATTTCCAATTTTTTGTCACTTTGACCCTAACTGGAGCCTGGAACACTAAAAAGGTTTTTTGCTACTGATATGCACAATGGATGGTGAAGTTGTACAGTAGGGAAGTCCACGTTAATCATCTCAGGAAGTTCAATATAGACTGAGAGGAAGAAAACCCTTTATTCATGATGGCTATAGCTTTTTGGTTGTTTGTGCATATAGTTGTGATTTGATTGCTCCATCCTGTCCTCGAGTGAGTGTAGTCGCACCGATGGGGTAGGTTTTGAACAAAGATGAAGTTAAGTGGATATGGGGAAGGTGATTACTTTCTGAAGGCCAGGTACAAGCAAACCAAGAAGGTCTAAGAATGGCAGCAAGCCCAATGATGACATGACATCTGTAAAGACCAAGAGAGGCACAGGATTGTTATGTTGTAATATTGAAACCATGTTCAAAATTCTTTGTAATGTCTCCTAAGAATGGTAGCCTCCATGTTTAGGAGTACTTAATTCAATATCTAGAAACTGTAGTGGGAGCTTTGTGTGTTTGCACGGGTTTTATGCATTTTATGTGGTTAATAAAAATAATAATAATTTAAAGCTGTAACCTGGTGCCAGTTCATTTTTGTTTCAGTTGCATTGTTTGTACTAAACCAGGCACAGGTTTGAGTGAGGTTCAGGAGTGGAATTTTTTGAGTAAAACTCTAGTGTATCAACAAGTCCTTCTAGTATGTCATCGGCTAGAGGGGTGTTAAGTGCAGAGAACAAGCACTGAAGGCAGGTGATGCTTGTGGTTGGTTGAGACTCCAGAGTATTGATGATAAGGAAATCATCCAACATGAATGATGTCTAAAGACATTCAGCAGAATCTAATCCAAAGAACTGGAAAAGGTGTCAAAAAGACTTGGACTGCTTTAACATCCAAAAGTTAGGCACACAGCTAAGTAGAACTGTTTTTTCCAAGATGTTCCATAAATGGACTACTCTGAAGGCATCTGTGGTATCTGTTTTAATCAACCAAGCACCGTTTGATAAAAGAGGCTGCCAGTGGCAAACATTTGCTGGAGTTTATTGATGGACAGATTCTCATTTGCATCCTTGAATAGGTATGGACTTCAATTTTCAATGACAAATCAGTTTTGTCTGTTCTTCCCCACAGCGACTACAAATGTATAGAAGAGCACAAGATGGAGCAAAGCAGACTGTTTCAATAAATTGTTACAAACCACTCTCTCAGCAGAAAAAAATATGTGATGTCACCATATGAGTAACATTATATTGAATTGCAAGATCAACAACAAGATAATTAGCAGTCTGGGTCTTCATGCCTGGATGGCAATGCCTTACATACAACATGCAGTGCTCCCTCACTATAACGAATGAGCTGAGAGCCATAACATTTGTTCATTATTGTGTCGGGTTCATTATAATGATGGATCAAGGAACTAGAGAATTACCTACTGTACATGTTTGTATTCACCCACAAAAATACTAACACAAACTATTGAATACTATACTTTATTTCACCTTATTGAACTTACTCACACTTTATGTATATTTATTCGGTTCATGCATTAAGTAAAAACATTCGCCCATGTGAGCTAAAGCACTTAGTGTAGTACCTATTCACTGGCACCCAGTTTAAAAAATGCTGTAATCTTTGTTTTTCAGTTTCTGAAGCAATGTCATTTTCATAGTAAATAAGATGCCTAAGTTGAAGGACTTTAATTGGGTCTGCCTCCTGTGACTTTAGCCATTTGAATCCTGTTTCTAGCCCCCAGATAGCTTCACAGTAGGTTGGGATCTCCAGCTCACCATCAGACTCCTCCTTGCTACATTCCTCTTCCTCTTGTCCTGTGACAGCACTAAAAATGTTGCTATCTGTCAGCAACTCATTGGTTGGCAGAGTGTCATCAATTGTAAGCCATTCATCAATGACTTAAGAGGGGTTTGTTTTGTCAATCTGGTTGTGGTCAATTGCTAATGCTGTAATCTCATTTGTGTCATCCTCAAGTTTGTCTTGCCCATTGTCTGGAGTGGTGAGTTGGTCACTAAAAGCAGAACCCAGTGTAGTCTCCCAACAGAGAGCTATGGTTGCTTGTGTCACATTCCAAAGGTTAATTACATCTCTTAAATTCAGCTTTTTAAGAAATTCAGCAACCTGTATCCCTTCAGCTATCAGATTACTCAGTAGACGCTTGAGGTAGTGCTTCTTGAATATTGTTATGATCCCACCATCTAAAGGATCAGTGAGAGATGTTGTGTTTTTTGGCAGGAACAGTGCTTTGATCCTGCCATCACAATGTTGCAGTTATGATTTTGAGGGTTGAGCAGGACACTGATTGAGAAGGAATGCTTTTCCTAGGAGTCTGTGTCTTTTTTAGATAAATTCTAACAAAAGAAACAAATAACTCAGAAAACTACAGTACTTCTGAAATATGTCACTTGTCACCTAGGCATTTTGGCTGTTAGAATAGCTGACTGGGAGGGATTGCATGCAGACATGGTGAAAACAATGTGGCTGTTCAAATTTACCAATGCACCACAGCTGTACTTTGTGAGTCCCTGTGGGATTTGTGTAGAACAGAAATGATTCTCAATTTTTTCAAACTTTAAATCCTTTTGAGGCATGTTGTTCATTTTTAGCAGCAGGAGTAACATCTGGGAGGCACCTCCAGAACAGGCTAGTATCTGCATTGTACACCTGTTCAGGAGTATACCCCCCAGCAGTGAGAATGTCATTAGGTTTTGGCATGAATGCAACAACTGCAACATCATCACAGGACATTAGCGCTCCAGTAATGAAGACATAGTGAATACCGTGTCTGCAATGAAACCACCACAGCCACCCAGAGGAGGATATGAATTTGTATTGCTCACTGTGGATCTCCTTAGTGAACTGTTTCACTGTAGACTTCAGTATGGAGCCAGATACAGGTACCCCACTTGCACACTGCTGTATGAATCAAAGCTGCATTGCCTGGTCAATTTCTCCTTCATCTGGATGCCAGAGCTTTTTACAAGCCATACCCTGCATCTTACTACATTCACTGGTGAATTCTCTCAATGTGCCATCCTGTTTTCCCCACATACATATAGTGGATTTTGAGTACCCTGTCTTGAGGGAGATCTCGGCTGGATTTTCACCAGCCTTCAGTCTGTCCAACACTGACAGCTTTGTCTCAATGGTATAGCCTGAACGCTTCATTCTGATTCCTGAAGTACAACACCCATGCACCAAGGTTATATTGCATTTCAGCAGCACAACACATCTGTCCATAAATTGACAGATAGGACAATCAATTGACAGAGTAACAGATTGAAAGATCAGATGATTTACTGAGAGTGCACTGCTGACAGCTGACAGCTGCATTACCTGTCAGTTTCAATTAAAGTACTGGGATCCATCAACCCCAGTCAACATATGTGAGAATTCATTATAGTGAGATTCACTATAGTGAGGGAGCACTGTATTGATAGATGGAGAAGGCCATAATGAATTTTGCTACAGGTAATTATTTAGCAAACGTGGGTCATTAGCCTTTTGTACTATGGATAAATCACTGCAGGAAACAATCCTGTTTTCCATGGTTTCATGAGATGATAGAAGAAAGGCTATAAAGTTAATGCCTTTCCCTACTACAATGCCTTCCCTGACACAATCTGGAACCAAATGGGTAGGACAAGTAGTAGTTGGCAACTGAGTCAGAGAAGTGGGAGAAGTACCTGAGAAAGATGTAGTTGAAACTGAGATATGAGACTTTTTGATGGACTTGATGAATGAGATACAATCAGAAATGAGTGTGCCAATGGAGCTATAACAGTTGGTTGAGATACAGAAGAAGCTCCAGAAACACTTAGTAGAGCAGGAGCAGGTTACAGTTCTTGTGATCAAGATGGTTTAGATTCTAATGCAACTAATCAGGATTGAAGTTCAAAACTGAGGAGTTGCTTTGAAGCAGCAAGTCATGCAGGACATGCATATGAGTTAAAGATTCAGTAGAAATGGTGACAGGAACATGATCAGACAACATAGGAGCCACATGAGGTTAAACAGTTCCTTGTTTTGGAAGTAGCAGTGAAGGTGCCTCTTAAGCTGTGAAGGGTAGTCACAAGTCAGGGAACTGTCCATTCTTTAATATTCTGCTGTGATTTGGGAGTGACCTTCCTTCAAATAAGCTGAATCAGAATTCTATTGGTACAAAGGACCAGTGCATTTATCCCTAATTAAAGACATTGCAGCTAAAAATAACAGAAACAAAAGAAATGAAAGGCTCATATTGAAGCATGTCACAAGGAGGTAACTGCTGAGGTTGGATGAGCCCCGGTGTTCTATGAGATGCCCAACAGTAAGACCGTGGTCTACGTATAGGCTTTAGCTAGGCACACAGTTGCAGTACTTTGCTTCCCAAGGCTGTTGCTCGAATGCTACAATGCTTATCTAGGAGTTCTGAGACTGAGATCTTCAAACCATGAAGACATGAAGGGCTTCAAACCAGCAGCCACCTCAACATGTCATAGAAGTCCTGTTGAAGCATGGTTCTATAAAAACACCAGAGCTGCTTCCTATAGAAGCTTCATAACAAGATAACCTGGTAGTGGCCAGAGTAGAAAATAAATATAAAGCATAAAAGGCAGAAACAGGTGAGAACAATAAAAAGAACATAACTATGAGAGGAGCATCAAACAGGACCAGAAAGCTGGAGCAGGACAGAATATTAATGAACAGAATATTGAGGCAGGCAATAAACAAAACCAAGAGCAAAAAACCAAAGAGAACCCAGAGAAATGGCCATGCAGAGCAGAAGAGGAGGGAGGCAACACAAGGACAGAACAAAGGAGTGAAGGCAGCAGAGCACAGAGGGGAGCCTAAAGTGGAACACAGGAAATGACGGAATGCTGGCAAGTAGGCAGAGCAGGCAGCCAGGACAGATGAGAGGTGCTGAAGCAACAGAAACAGGGACAGGCAGTAAAGAAAGAGAGACATTGGAAAATGGGGGGGGGCAGGCAAGCCACCAGTAAATGGATGGCTGAGGGTAGGCTGTGGAGCCACAAAGATAAGGATGGAGGACAAGTGAAGCAAAACAAGAAATACTTGGAACCAGAAAGGAGGGGTAGAGAGCATGATAACGAGACACATGTCTGAGCAGAAGGAGGCAGCAAGCAGGAGGGACCTATGAAACAGCACAAAATTGATGAAACATGAAAACACAAGCAGCAGAAAGGAGATAAGCAGCACAAATGATGAGTACAGGAAAAACTGACTAGGATGGGAACTAATGGATTGTGGGAGATTAAGTAGTCAGGAAGGGCTGAGGAGTCCAGCAGTCCCCACTGAACTGCAGGTTGAGCCTTTCAAATATTAAGAGCAGTAGGATTCATGTATTTATCTATTTATGTGTTTAATAACAACAAATTGTCCGTGGCTTGCTTTTGTATGTATGGCCCTTTTCTCAGAAGGGAAGATAGGCAGAATTGGCAGACAGAAACAATGATAGACAGGCAAGCTTTATATATATATATATATATATATATATATATATATATATATATATATATATATATATTAGAGGCAAAAACTCCATTTAATGCATTAGTTAGGGTTGTTTCACAGCGACAAAAGTGAGGAAATTGGTGTTAGGTTGAAATCCCCTATGACATGTGTAAAGCAGCAGAAGTATAGGAGAATGGGGTGAGAGTTAGGACCCATAATTCCAATGCACCCTAATGCCGGTTGTGGGTCCAAGGGGGTTTTCTCAACCTAACACTGAATTTCCTCACTTTTGTCGCTGTGAAACAACCCTAACTAATGCATCAAACAGAGTTTTTTGCCACTAATTTCCCTTCTTTTTGAGAATGATAACAAGAAATAGTGAATGTAATGCAGCGGCGGGAGCTCGGGGCCCAAAGGGCCCCACGCTCCTGCCACATGATGTCTTGTGGCATAGTAAGAGGAACAGCAGCGCAAACAGAAGTGCTAACAGTGGCACACATGGTAACACAAGCGCGAATGAGAACAGAAAGGGTAACGCACATGGTGGCATAGACGGGAACGGTCTGCCACGTGATGTGTTGTCACATAATAACATGGTGCCTGAAAATGGAAATGTCAATGGGAATGGTGACGCAAAGTGAAACAGAAAAAGAAACAGTACTGTAGACACAAATGGCAAAAAATAACAGAAACGCAAGCGCAAATGAAAACGCAAAGGATAACGCACATGGTGGCGCAGACGTCAACAGTAAGTGAAACAGGTAAGGAACCGCAAGTGGAAAGGGCAACAGTAACAGTAATGTAAGCGCACAGGCTGGTTTTCCCTAAAACCTGCATAGAGAAAGACAGTGAGTACAAATAATGTATGCATAATAATGAGTATCGGAGCAGAAAATGAGAACTTGGAATACTAAATACGTATATCTCAGGAACCGTATGATAGAAAAAATGTAAAAGTTGTATGATTTACAACTGTCCTGGCTAATTTTTCTGCTTAGCCCCATTAGGGGGCTAAGTGTTTTCATTAAAAAATCCGTATCTCACACCGCTTTGAGATACGGGCCCTGAAAGGCGCGGCGTATGCTGTAATGTTATCCTATGGGAAAAAAAGAGAAGTTCAGAGTGCCATAACTTTGCCTTCCTGTAATATTTTTTCACCAAACCACTGAAAGGCACATCTGAGGGCTGTTGGCTGTCTTCCCTCCAAATTTCAGGAAAAAAGACTAAACCGTTATTTTGCAGCAGGGTGCCAAAGGATTCCTGTAATGGCTGGGGCGCCGTAATGTTATCCTATGGGAAAAACGTCAACTTTGGAGTGCCATAACTTTGCCGCCATGTAATATTTTTTCAATACAACACTGAAAGACACATCTGTGAGATGTCATCTGTGTTCCCTCCAAATTTCAGCCCAAAACTCCCAACCGTTCTTTTGCAGCGGAGTGCCAAAGAATTACTGTTATTTTGGCATAGTGTGCAGTAGTGTCGCACTCTATGGTGTTGCCAAAAAAATTATGAAACCAGAGTGCGACACTACTTTAGAAAGTACCTTTTCCAGAAATTTGAAAAACATATTTCTGGGGTGTTTTACCCCAAAATAAAGACATGGCTAGCATTCTCAGGGCCCGACTAGGTGAATACAAAAATAATTAGGTTGCTAGAGGGTATCAATTTTAAATGCCAAGCATTTTTCTGATCACTAACTGAAAACAAAATGGCGGATTTGCGACACTAACAGGGCCATTTGCTACAGTAAAAAGTGCATTTGCGACACTGTCAAACTTTTTGATAACTTTTCCCATTGACTTATAATGGGAAATTATTTTTTGAATAACTTTTGAACCGTTTAATATTTTTTCACGAAATCTTCAAAAGGCACATCGAGGACCCTGGCTGCACATTCCCTGAAGATTTTGGGCCGGTCGCGCAAACCGTACGACCTGTAGGCATGACCGTAGAATTCCAGAAAAGCATAAATGCATGCACAGATCACGCTTAATAACTCCGCAGCTGTATATCTGACCAGTACAAAACTTGGCAGATCCCAAGGCCTATGGTTTTTGATCATGTATTCCAAATTTCAGGCAAATCCGTCAAACAGTTGCAAAGTTATTAAGGTGCAAAAGTTTTGGGTTTAAGATAGAAATGGCTCCTCAACCCTAAGTATAGTGGCACTACCGTGCTACTATAATATACATATATATATATATATATATATATATATATATCTTCATTGCAAAAAAATTTTGTTAATGCATCAGTTAGTTGTAGTGACAAAAGTAGGAAATGGGGTGTTAGGGTTGACACAATAACACTCCCATGCCCCTCACTGCCCACCCACCCCCACAGACCCAACAGGTGATGGGGTATCC
This sequence comes from Neoceratodus forsteri, assembly GCA_016271365.2. Taxonomy (NCBI): domain Eukaryota; kingdom Metazoa; phylum Chordata; order Ceratodontiformes; family Ceratodontidae; genus Neoceratodus; species Neoceratodus forsteri. Next base: position 1,055,162,043 of record CM057459.1, read on the forward strand.
TTAGTCATCGGCCCTAACTCGCCTCATTTCATGTGTAACAAAGCTCACATGACAAGTATAGGAGAATTGGGTGAGAGTTAGGCCCAATGACCCCAAGGTACACCCCATCACCTGTTGGTCTATAGTGGGTTCGGTGGTAATGTGTGGGGGGTGTTAGGGTGTCAACTGTAATGCCTTATTTCCCTACTTTTGTTTCTTCAACCCTAACTGATGCATTAACAATTTTTTTTGCAATGAATGTCCTTACTTTTTGGGAAAGTGTACTCTTACCCACAAGCGCACAGACATTGTAATGAGCTGTCATCTCCATTTGGGAGTTCAGAGCCCATTACTGCATAACAGATAGCCCAGCAGTCCCATTACTACATAATGTTAAACCTACCTATAATTATAGAGACATAGCGTGGGCCTAGACACATTCCAAGTAACCTCTGTGCTGCAAATGGTGCAATATCTCAATAACCGTAGCAACTTTTGAAAACATTCCATTGCTGTTGTAATCATGGACTAGTAAACTACACACATACTTAGTACACATTTAGCAAAAAAATCCATGTCTCGAAGCATTTTCGAGATATAGGCACTGAAAGGCACCTTATTCGCCACAATGTTATTCTATGGGAATTTTCTCAGCTTTGTAAAGGTATAGCTATGGAACCAATAAAAATGTTTGCACCTAAACAGCATAATTCACATCTGTGGGACACCACCTTTGTACCCTGCAAATTTCAAGCCAAAAGACCTAACCGTTTGTTAGCAGTACACTTGGAACGATTTTAAATTCCTTGTACGTGAGGTGTCAAAATCCCTGTTCGTGAGGTGAACCCCATTCATGAGCTGTCAAAATCCCCTTTCTTGAGAATTTCTTGCTAGTGAGATTTTGACCATTTGGTCCTGATCTCATGAACAAGGATTTTGACAGCTTACGGAAAGGGGATTAGCTCACGAAAAGGGATTTTAATAGTTTGTGAAATGGGATTTTGACAGCTTGTGAAAGAGGATTTAAAATACCAATTCCCTTTTGAGAGCTGTCACAATCTCCTTTCACGAGCTGATCCCTTTTCTTGAGGTAACAAAATCCATTTTTGTGAGCCACTCCTTGTTCATGAGATTGGACCATCTGGTCCTGAAATCAAAGAACAAGAATTTTGACAGCTCACGAACAAGGATTGGCTCATGAGAAAGGATTTCGACAGCTTGCGAAAGGGGATTTTGACATCTCATGAAAAGGGATTTAAAAAAAAAAAATCCCTTTTTGTGAGCTGACAAAAATCCCTTTTTTGATAAGCTAATCCTGGTTTGTGAGTTAGGGCCATCTGTTCAGAAATTGTAAACAAGGATTTTGACACATCACAAACAAGGATTGACTTGCGAACAAGGATTCTGTCACCTCAAGATCAAGGATTGGAAGCTGGTGATGAACAAGGATTTTGAAAATAAAAAATGGACATTTTTTTTCAAAACACTGAACAGAACCAAAGCCATGGGTTTATACAGGGCATTGCCATGAACAAAACCCATACTTCAATTACCACAGAACACATCCGTGGGGCAAGTTGCATTTTCTTTGTAGCAAAAAATGAAAATAAGATGGCAGCTTGCAAAAAGGGATTTTTTTCCTCATGAAAAAAAAAGATTTCATAAATCCCCATTCATGAGGTGACAAAATCCTTGATCGTGAGGCAAATCCTCTTTTGCAAAACATACACCTATTCCAAAGACTGAACTGGGCATGCACAGAACCAAAATATTTGAAATTAAATAACTTTAGAAGAGATTAATATTATTTCACCAAGCCAACACTGGATTGTTCTTTGGGGCAACATCTTGCTACCCTGAAAATTTCAGACCTCAATTCCAAATGGTGTGACCACAGTGCAATGGGCAAAAATCAGCAAAAATGGGTAATAAAAAGTGAAAAATGCATTTTTGGGAGCTTTGCTGCATGAAAACTGCAAATTTAATCAAAACACAACTTGTCATATTAAGAGGTCTACCGCACAGGACAGCACATTCCAAATTTTATTGAACAGTTGCTAGGTTATTAACGTGCAAAATTTGGAGTTTAACAATTAACTGCCTACTCAACCCTAAATATAATCAAGATATATATATATATATATATATAATGTATTACAACCACAAAATGGTTGATATTCATGCAATCAAGCATTGATAAAATAATCAAATGTATAGAACATGTGTTCTGCAAGCAATAAAGACAGTGTGGGTTGTGGCCTGATAAAAGCACACCCAGGTGCGTTATGGCACGCAGGCGCTTTGCCGGCGCCTTTTAGCACCTGGAAGTGTTTTATCAGGCCATAACCCACACCTCGGAGTGTCTTATTGCGCTTATAAAATGGGTCCCTTAAATTAGTATTTATGAAAAAAAAAGTAATAAAAAAATATGTCAAGAAAATTAAAACTGTAAGGTTTTAATATCCTGAAGGAGTAAAAATAGTCCCTCTGTTGATAACATTTATGAACTGTTTGATTGGCAGCAATGCCCCCCTCCCAACAGAGGCACTATTGAAGTTGTGTTTTCCATGCCATTTTCTACACACTGTATTAAATTAATTTAGATGTCTGGTTGTCAGATAGCCATTCTGATAAAGGTATGCCTGTGGTAGTGAGGAACGGGACAGCGGTAGCGGCGCTTGTTTGACAACGAGAACTAGGACAGCGGTAGCGCCATTTGTTTGACAACAGAACTGTTTCATTGGCATTATAGGGTGCTCCTCCTCCCCGAGACTGACATATATAGCTTTTTATGTGTATTTGGTTTGTTTTTTATCTGAAATTTCAGTGTTTATGTATAATTTGAGCAGCTTCTTGACGGGAGCGGCGTGTCCCAAGCCGCCAGCCATACAGACCGCTTTTCTGCTTCGCATTTTTGAAATTATGACAGTTTTGGCGAGCTTGAAGTGAAGCAGAAAAGTAATGTCTGTGGGGTTTTGAGGGGATGAAAGTACTGGGCGTATGTTTATGGTGGGACTTCTCTGGGGCGGGGATGGATTCAGGAGATCGAAGAAACAGTCCTGGAAACGGCCCCTGTGTATTGAGCACTGTCTGGCGATCGAAGCCTGGATCCGGAGTGACAGCTGAAACCTGAGCTGCGATGAGTAAAAGAAAAGTAAAATGATGACATTATTCTGCAGGACTGGGATATTGGACAGTCATTAGTTATTTTTTTTTTGTTGCCGCCACTCTCACTGCAGTTTCATCATTGCCAGCGCCTGCGTTACCAGTGTAGCAGCTGTGTTTCGTGGGCTGCTAGCTGACCAGCTGAATTAGGGAGCGTGGCACGGACTGATTTCTTTGTGTGGTGTGTCGTGCTTGGCACAAGTAGTGCCAGTTGTAAGGATATGTCCTGATAAGGACACGGCTGGAGAGGGCTTCCAGCCAATCAGGATTTGAGAATTCTTTACCCATTTTATAAGTGAAGTTATAAAATGGGTTAGCAAGTTCCTGTTTTCTGGTTAATGAAACAGGTTCGAAGATCCATATGTTAATTTCCCAGAAATGCAGAGACTGAAAACTGTTCTAGCAATGGGATTTAGAATTTGAGTAAATCACATACAGAATTCATGACTTCACATGGCTGCCAGCTTTACTCAATGAAAAACTTTAACAAAGCCATAAATAATAACACTCTCGTGTTCTTTTTTTTAAAATAAATGAATAATTGCACATTTTTCCTCTTATGGCCCCCTCCTTACAAACATACTTAAAAAAAAGAGGTATCATTCACATTTTTAATTTGTGGTGTTTCTTTGGAGCCTATGGGGAAACAAATGTGTTCCTGCTATCCTTACCAGCTGTTCTGGGAAATCTCTCCTGCTTACCCTGCCACACATGAAACTGAGACATTGGCTCCATAAAATGCCTTCTGCTGAGTATGTTAGAAAGTGTACATAAATTTGTGCTGGACAAATTCTGTATTGTAGAGGTCTGAGTTCTTGTATTCCATGACATGTAAACAGCCCATCCTTTGAATGTATGGAATGAAAGATCATTTGTTAATTACATTTAACAAAAGAAAACACCTGTTTTTAGTAAAAAAGTGGCCATTTTTCAGTTTACTCATTTTATAAGCACAATTAAAGAGTTCAGGTCATTGGCTGTTTGCTGTTAATACATTTCCAGGTGCTGAGGCACTCAATGCATGTGCCTCGCTATACATTTGGGTGTGCTTTAACCTCTGAAGACCAACACCCACTAATGTATGTTGTCTTGATAAGCTCATATAACCCCCTAACATGGACAAACACACACAGCACGCCAATCTTAGAAGAAATTACTACAGTCATTATTTATTAAACCAACTTATTACATACATATCAGAGTGATGTACACAACTCAGGGAGTCTTGCCCATCAGCTTCAGAATATCTGCTCCCTTTCCCATGAAAGGCAATACCCGAGGGATTGGTGTACAATGTTGAGTTGAAACCCAAACCTCAGTGAGTTTGGGGGGGGTCATATGGTTTGGTGGCAAGCTGCCACCCACATTTGGTGGCACTGCACCAGCAGGCAAGCCTGATGAGGTTAGCTGTGGCCCCTGAATGGAGAACCATGTCCTGTGGCCCTCCACCTGATGATGACTAAGGAGAAGAGCCCTTTCAAAGAAATAAACTCCTTCCCTTTTTCCATTGTACTGTCATCCCGAGAGACACCCAATCTGCACCCGCTTACAATGACTGTTATAGTTGGAGGCTAACCCTAATCTCAATGAGCTCTTTGTAGGAGGTGAAATGCCTATTAAAAAAACACCTGAGGAAAAAAAAATAGAAAAACTGTACCCCGATCCCTAGTGCACTTCCATATAAGAGGGCTAAGGGTTCCCTAGCCTAGCTTGGCCAGCCCAGAACCCTGCTTTTATGAGTGCATTTGGGCAGTCTTCAGCTGGGAGGAAAGAGTGAGGGGGAGCCTTAGATATGCAGTTCTTTTAACCACTCACTCTCCCCACCAGACAGATGCTCTCCAATCATGGGTGACCCCAGTGGTTCCTCCCTAAGGATAGTGCCAGGGCACATTCCCACCTCCATGGACAGAACCCTACCTAATTACCTGGAGGCCAGGTTTCGGGGGAGGGGTTACATTCAATGGATTGTCTGATACAAGGCTTAACCAGACTATTCATTGTCTTGATAGGTCCCTATAGACCCCTAAACTGGTCAAAGACACACCACACGAGCGTTGGAGGCAATGACCGGAGTCATATATTAAACCGACTTATTACGTCCATATCGGAGTGACATGTGCAACTTAGGGAGTCTCTCTAAGTCAACCCTTAGAATCTCATCCTCATCCTATGAAGGACCATACTCATGTGCAGACTGAATGAATGATCCATCTGTCTGAGGCAGAACTCAAACCTTAGTGAGTAAGGGGATGGTATGATTGATTGGCAAATGACTACCATGGTTTGGTGGTGCAACACCTGTAGACAAGCCTGATGAGGTTGGCCATAACCCACTTAACTGGGAACCATGTGCTGCAATCCCCTACCTCATGCCAACTGGAGAGAAGAGGCCTTCACAAGAATTAAACTCCTTCCCTTTTCCCCTTGTACCATCATCCTGATAGACTCCCATTCCATCACAGGATGAGCAAAGTTCAAGACCCTTGCAGTTTACACAAAGTACTCCTCCAAAACTTGGTGTATAGAATCTAAAAACAAGTCTCAACCATTTTCCAATGAATGAACAACATCCTTAACATAAAGTCTCTAGGAAGGATGTGCTATTTTCATTGTGCCGTTCCACCGATCCTTCAATGGAGTGTATTAAAGTCTGCATCTCCTTGTGAATGTGTATTTATCCTTTGGTCATGATCTGAAGATTTTCTGCATAATGCCAGTGATGCCGTTGGATGATATGAGACCAAAGGATTTTGATTTCAGGCCAAACCCTGTAAATTGATCTGAGGCATCCTTCATTTTGAGCTCCAAATTGATGGCCTTTCTGAGTCCCAAGTCATTCCCATCCAGATGAACTAGTATTATGTCTGATGAACTTCCTTGGAGGGCCACTGCTCTCAGCCTAGGGAGAAGCTCCCCCAGCACATGCCACTCTGACCTATTCAGTTACTCTGCACTTTGTTAAGTGGAAACACCAGGTTCCTCCCCTGAGGCCAGCACCTTGCTCTCTGCCACCCAGTGTTCGAAGGAGTGCCCACAGATCCCAACCCACTTGGAACCATTAGGGGAACCTGGAAAGCAGCAGAGATAACGTAAGAAAGCAATAATACCCGACAGGGTGGGTGGTATTGGGCAATACAGGACCACCCAGGGGTGTAATGAGGCCTGACGCCGCAGAAGGAGGTCCTTATAGCCCCTGGAAGGTCTGTTATTGCCCATACCAACCACCCTGGAGGGTATTATTGCACTTAGAAAATGGGCAAACTGTGTCATTATTTATAGCATTAAACAAACTAAAGTAATTCTATAACAAACATTTGTCAATGCCGAATGTTGTCGCGCTGGCATTGGCTTTGGTAGTGCAGTGCGGAAACACATATTGGGCAGGATGTGAAAAATGACAGCTGTACTGTTCATAAGGAGGTGTAAAAAAATGGCACTGTTGAAAATGTGGCATGTAAATATTGCAAATTTGAGAAGTTACAAGGGTGCGTGGGAAATGCACAATGCACGCTTGTAACACCATCATTTTATGGACTTTCGGCACCAAATTTTCAGCATAGGCATTTTAGCACCTCATGTACAGTGTCACTGTTATTTCCTGAAATTGTCCCAAAAAGTGATTTCGCACAGCGACCGTGCTATTCTGTGCCGGACGTGCAAAAACACATTTCGGGCAGGATATGTAAAATAACAGCTATACTGTTCATCAAGAGGTGTGGAAAAATGCCAATGGTGAAAAACCAGAGTGAAAATATTACAAATGCACGTTACGAGCATGTGTGCAAATTGTGCAATGCATTCTCGTAGCACAGTCATTTTATAGAGTATCATCACCAAATTTTCAACATAGGCATTATAGGACCTCTGCTCATGAACAGTGTCACTGTCATTTTTGTAATCTGCCCCAAACACTGATTTCCCACAGTGACTGCACAATTGTGCGTCGGAACTGCGGAAACACATTTTAGCTAGGACGTGAAAAATGACAGCTGTACTGTTCACAAGGAGGTGTAGAAAAATGACAGCGTTGAAAATCTGGCATGAAAATATTGTGAATTCATGAAGTTACAAGCATGCATAGCAACTGAGCAACACACACTCGTAAAACAGCCATTTTTTGGATTTCTTCCACCAGATTTGCAACATAGGCTTTTTGAGAGCCCACCTCATGAACACTACCACTGTCCTTGTGTTAACCAGCCCTGAAAGGTGATTTTATTTTAATTTTTTTTTATTTCAGTCTTTGGTAACCAGGTAAGGCCCACTAGGCACAAGTGCCTGTTTTCAGGGGCGACCTAGGAGCACTGGGTGGTTAAGTGACTTATCCAGAGTCACACAGTATGCAAGTGGAGGTTATGAAAATCAAACTCAGGTCTGGCCTGCTGGATGTATCAAGCTTGTTCACACCTCATTCCTCTAACCTCTAGGCTATATTGCCAGCCAGTGGCATGCAGTGATTGTGAAATCACCTTTACAGACGGATTAACATCATAACAGTGACAGAATTCATGAGGAGGGGTCCCAAAAACCCCATGTTGAAAATTTGGTGCAAGAATTCCAAAAAATGCCCAAGATATGCATCAAAGTTGAAAAATAACTATTTATTCCATGATTTAGCTTACCAGCATTTTCTCAGTTCGCGGTCGGCTTTGAAGAGTGCATTCTTGTTCCCAGTCCACTGAAGATCATTGTGCCAGACTGCAGAGGTAAGTATGAGGTGGGGGGTTGGGGGGAGGCATGGTGCTCAGTGGTTGGATGTGGGTGGTAGGGAGACTACGAGGGACCGATTTCTGTTTACAGGTGTTTAAAGAAAAACATCGCGGACGGTTTCCTTTTTTTACAGTGTTCTTTTTTTTGGGGGTGCAGTAGCCGATGGGGATTGGGCACCCTGTCAGCATATAGGGAGTGGAGGACAGATGTCGATATTGGACACTCCTGTGGCAAACAATGAGCTAGGGGCACATGAACCGAGGGGGATTGGGCACCGCAACAAAAAAAGAAGGGGTGGCACATTATGCTGACGGGGAGTGGGCTCCCCCATTGGCACAAACAAGTGGGGTAGGGTAAGCCAACTGGGGGATTGGACACCACCGCAGTCAGCAGTATAGCAGCCACTATGCCACCATGTTTGATACTGGCGAAGCATGTAGGAAGGTCAGCTGTGTGTGACGAGCTTTGCTCACATTGCAGTAGACTTTTCCTTAGATGTGCTCGCCCGGGTAGTGTGGCGCCACCATGCAGGCTGATTGGGGAATGAGGGATGCACCTACTGGTGCGTGACCAGCATTCGCCCAACAGTGACCGTTTCTACAAATCTCCACTATCGCAAGATGTTGGCAACACAAGTGCATCAACATGAAAATGACTACAATTAAATGTTTTCTGCTTTTTGGGTGAAGTAGTCCCTTTACTGGCATTGGCAGTAGAGGATGCTGTTATGTATGGTAGTGTCCTGTAATGTCTGAGCTGTATCATTTATTTGCCTGTTCCCTTCTGTGTTTCTTGTGTTGTCTGTGACACAGTTTATTTTTAATTATTATAAAACTGCTCTGCTGCACTGTCTTTAGAAGGAAGAGTGGACTGTAGGGTGAAAAACTGCACTAAAGTAAATGGTTTTTGGTTGCTGGAGTGACGCACGGTCACTGTCTGCCACTTCTGAGTTCTCGTTCTTTTTTTCTGGTTGCTCCTTGTCCCGTTTGCTGGAATGAGTAAAGTTGCTATTTTTTTAGGTAGTCGGGGGGGGGTGTAGCGTGTATGGCAGAGATAGCTGCCCTATCAGCATGCATCTCTCTGGACTGAGGGATGAGGTAGCCAGACTCAGAGCAGAAGCTAACTGGGTCAGGAGTACTATCACCCCTATCCAGGGACCACCCAGTCCAATGTAACTGCCTCAAAGGATGCCGAGAACGAGGAGCACTTGGATGACAGCGGGCTCAGGGAGGGTTAGAGCAGTCAGGCAGAGGCACATCCCAGATCCTATTCCACTCAAGAACTCATATGCCACACTGGCAAATGAGGACAACCAAATAGAGGTACCCAGAGAAGTGGAAGGAAAGGATGTGGAGGTTAGCCAAGGAGGTGACCTCAGCGGGGAAAGCAGTGGACCCCAGAGGAGAAGGAAGCGAATCCTGGTGGGGGACTCCATCATAAGAGGGATCCAGCTAGGAACACAGGAGGGGGAGGACAGGGAGGTGAGGTGCCTACCAGGTGCCATGGCATGGAGGGATGGAAGGAAGATCCTGGGGATCAATGGGAAGGCAAGATGGGAGGGTGAGCTGGATGTCATTATCCACCTAGGTACTAATGATCTGGCAAATGGGGAGCCAAAGGAAGTTCAGTAAGAGTTTAGGAAACTGGGGAGGGGTCTCAAGCAAGTAGCTACTTCTGTCACTTTCTCAGAAGTACTACCTGTGAGAGGCAAGGGAGAGCATAGGAATGCATGCACCAGGAACTTTAACTCATGGTTGAAGAACTGGTGCTGTAAGGAAGGGTTTGATTCATTGGTGACTGGGGACCACCTGGAGGGATGGAGTTTGTTCACTCGACGGCCTGCATCCATCCTGAGGGGAATCCAAGACTAATGATAAGTTTAAATGCTACATTGACAAGCATTTAAACTAGCAAAGGGGAGTGGCAGGCCAGCAAGGAGGGTACCTACTTGCTCACCTCCCACAGCTAGCAGTGGAACCAGGGAACCAGAGGAGTGGCTATCTCTGCAAAGCAGTGTGCAAAAGATGGAGATTAGTGCCCAAGAGGTGGATAAGCAGAAAAGGGGCAAAATTCAGCAGAAGGGCAGACAGCAAGGCGAACCAGGGATGAATGACTACCAGGAAGGGGCTGAGTAGAACAGTGAAGCAGTCTAGGAGGTCAATCATGGAAGCCATGTGCAAATGCCAGGAGCCTTAGCAACAAGATGGAAGATCTGGAGGCTGTCATGGTACAGTCAGACCTGGACATTGTGGCCATCACTGAAACCTGGTGTAATGATAACCATGACTGGGAGATGGCCATACCTGGCTACAATATATATAGAAGAGACAAAGCAGGCAGGAAGGGAGGAGGAGTGGCACTGTATGTGAAAAATGACATAAGGGCAACAGAGATCCAGGAGGAACAAAATGGGGGAGAGATACTGTGGGTTAAGCTGGAAAGGAAAATGGGGACAGCCATCCGCACAGGTGTGGTCTATAGACCACCAGCCCAGGAGGAAGAAACAGATAGGGAGTTGATGCTAGCCATCCAAAGGATGGCAGACACGGTGAGGTAGTATTGGTTGGAGACTTCAATATTCCAGACGTGGACTGAGCATCCCAGCAGCAGCATCAACTAGAGCAGATTTATCCTGGACTCCTTCAGGGTGCCTTCCTCGCCAACTGGTCATGGAAACAACTTGGCAGAAGGCAATACTGGACCTTGTGCTCACCAACAGGGACAGTGTGATGGGGGTAACAGTGGGGGAGCACTTGGGAAACAGTGACCACCAGTCATTGTGGTTTGAAATCACAGAAGGAGCAGAACCAAACCACACAAAAACACGTATCCTGGATTTTAGGTGGGCAGACTTTGGGAAAATGGGGAGATACTTGAAAGAGGCATTAAGGGGAATGGGACTGGAATCAGGGGTTGAGGAACAGTGGGCAGTATTTAAATGGGGATTACAAGAACAACAGAATTATGCATTAAGCAGGTTAGCAAGAGGAAAAGGAAGAGGAGACCATTATGGTTTTCCAAAGAGGTATCAAAGAAAGTGAAAGCCAAAAGATTGCATTCAGGCAATACCAAAAGACACAGGCAGAAGGGGATAGGGAGAAGTACCAGGAGAAGCAAAGGGAGGCAGGGAGGTCAGTAAGGGAAGCCAAAGCTCAGACAGAAGAACATATTGCAAAATCAGTGGGTAGAGGGGACAAAACCTTTTACAGGTACATAAGTGAAAAGAAAGACAAAGGAGTGATAGTGAGACTGAAGGGGAGGATGGGAGCACAGTGAAGGATGACAACAGTAAAGCTGACATATTGAACAGGTATCTCTGCTCAGTCTTTACTGAGGAAGAGGAGGGTAATGGGTCTGAAGGGAGTACAAGGGGTGAGAATGGTGCAGAAATGGACACAAGTCCCTTTACACGAGAAAGGGTCCTGAAGGAACTGGAAGTAATAAGAGTTGATAAAGCAATGGGGCTAGATGGGGTGCACCCCAGGGTCCTTAAAGAACTAAGAGAGGTGGTGGCTGAACCTCTGGCTATCCTGTTTAGCCGATCACTGGAAACAGGGGAGGTACCCAAAGACTGGAGGACAGCAGATGTAGTCCCCTTATACAAAAGTGGGAACAAAAAGGAAGCAGGAACTACAGACCAGTCAGCCTCACCTCGGTAGTGGGGAAGATCATGGAAGCACTACTGAAGGAGAGATTGGTGGAACATCTGGTTATCAGTGGACTACAGGACCCAAGGCAGCATGGTTTCACCAGGGGAGGTCATGTCAGACCAACCTCATTGAATTTTTGACTGGGTGACTAGGAGGTGGATCAGGGAGGGCAGTGGACATGGCCTATCTGAACTCAGCAAGGCCTTTGACACTGTGCCACATAGAAGACTATTACACAAACTGGGGAATATGGGTGTGGGCAGGACAGTAGTGTGGTGGGTGGGTAACTGGCTGGGTGGCAGGACACTGAGGGTGGTGGTAATGGCTGTCACCCACAGAGGGAAGAGTGACCAGTGGGGTACCACAGGGATCAGTGCTGGGACCGGTCCTATTCAACATCTCTCATCAGTGACATTGCGCAGGATCTAGAAGGCAGAATTTCACTGTTCACTGATGACACAAAGCTCTGTAACAGAGTAGACAGACCAGAGGGTGTAGACAGAATGAGAAGCGACCCGCAGAAACTTGAAGAATGGTCAGGGTTTGGCAGTTGAAATTCAATGCAAAGAAGTGCAAGATAATGCATATGGGGCACAAAACCCTGGCACAATATATCAGTTGGGGGTGAGGATATAGCATGCACCAAGCAGGAAAGGGATCTTGGGGTTGTCATCTCTGATGACCTCAGTGAGGAAACAGTGTGACAAGGCAGCAGGTAAAGCAAATAGGATGCTGGGATGTATAGGCAGGGGCATCACCAGCAGGAAAGGAGGTCATAATTCCACTATACAAGATACTAGTGAGGCCCCACCTGGAGTACAGTGTACAGTTCTGGAGACCATACCTACGTAAGGACATAGACAGGGTAGAGAAGGTTCAGAGGAGGGCAACAAAGATGGTGCATGGATTACATCACAAGTCCTATGAAGACAGGTTGAAGGAAATGAACATGTACTCCCTGGAGGAGAGGAGGGAGAGAGGCGATATGATTGAGACATACAAGTATCTTACAGGGAGGAACAGGGTGCAGGAAAACACTATTTTTAAGTGAAAAAGATGTTCCAGAACTAGAGGGCATGGGATGAAGTTGGAGGGGGGACGATTCAGAGGAATCATGAGAAAGAATTTCTTCACAGAACGGGTGGTGGACAAGTGGAACACCCTGCCAGAGGAAATGGTGGGGGCTGAAACAATCACGGGATTTAAGAATGCATGGGATAGACATAAAGGAATTCTAGAGGTCAGGGGTAAGGGGCAACAGACTTCTAGGAAAACAAACTGAACTTACATGCTCAAATGGGCAGACTGGGTGGGCCATAGGCCCTTATCTGCCGACACTGTCTATGTATATATGTATCTATGTATCTATGTATCTATGTAGTGTGGATCGCGGTGTTGAATAAAGGTGGAAGAGAAAGAAGATGGGTAGCCAACATCCCGCAGCATGGCAAACAGTTTGGGAGAAGGCTGACAGGGTTGCTGGCTGTAGGCTGTGTGAATGAGGTTCAGGAGAGAGGCACATGAGTGAAAGAAGTGTGCTAAAAAGAAAACAAAACTGAACAAGAAATCAATGTTCATAGTCTCTGTTTTGGCAGTTTCTTCACTGCCTGTGGTATGGGGTTGGGGGTCAAGTCCCTCACAATAAAGCGAACGGTGAAAAAAATGCAGTTGGCTCGTTTTGCACACTGGACCAAAAAAAAAAAAGCAGAAATGTATTTTCCATCATTATTGATGTCAGTGGGGGGGGGCTCTCAGCAACTCTCAGTCTCTTGCTCTAGCTAAATGATGGGGAAAAAAATGGTGACAGTCTGAAACTTTGTGCCCAGTGCTTCAGCCAATGATAAAGCAGGCTAGGCACAAGGTTACCATTTATGAGTCTGGCAGGGTTGGCATGGCTGGTACTTTTAACTTACAGGGCTATCACTGTAAGTTAATATACACCATGCCAGCCAATTAGGTTACTATATTTATAAAGCTCATTTTCAAAGAGCATATGAGGCCTGCATACTGTAAAAATACCTGGACCCTCCACCTACTCAGTGCCTAAATCTTCTCATCAGTAAGCCCTTGGGCCCTGGCAGTTGTGACTTCCCCAATCAGAAATGAGTGGCTAAAAAACTCTTTTAGATTCAGCCCCACCTGTTACATAGCCACACACATTAGAGGCCCAATTCCAGAATGCATGGCGCAGCTCACGGGTGTATGCTAGTTGCGCCATGCAGCACTATGCCAGGTACCCTGAGCTGTATTCCAACAGGTGCAGGTTCCCCAGCACCTATGTCCTGTGACTTGCCTCATCCACAGGCTAGCACCACAGAAGTGGTGTACTGGACCTGGGTGCTGCAGGTCGCAGCCCACAGACAACTGTATCCTGGAAGCCCCCCACACCCTGGAACACCACTGCATGCACCAGGGGTCATTGTGGGGGGCTGGCCAGGTGGCACTGGCATTTGAGTGGGCACTTGTTGAAATGGACCCCGTGGATCCCTGACATCTGGGGGGGGTGGAGGGGCATGTCTGTGATGGGGAGATATAGGGAGTCAGGCAATGTTCATGCTGCAGTGCTGTGGAGTGGGCATCCATCTATTGGCATGGACGGATGCCCCTTAGACCATCTCCCTGTTGGTCTAACTCTGCTGTGTCATTGCAGCTTTTGAAATAGTGTATGTGGGATATGGCAAGTTGCCATCTTGGAATAAGGTGCAGTTGCTGTCATAACCAACCCTTGCTCCATGCCGCTTTGGGTTGCAGGCTTAGTAGGTGGCATAGCCCACCTTTGGCACAACCCGTATTCGGCATGGCTCAGGACGCAACTTGGAATCGTGACTTGCATAATGCATGGTGCAAGTTGTGATTTACTCCATGGGGTTTGGTGTAAATCACCTTGCACCATGTATAAGGCATCTTGGAATCGGGACCCATGTGTCTAAACTGTTAGGCTGTGACTGGTGTGCCATTTACAAGCAGGAGAAAAGCTGACCTGGCCAGCAGGCAGAAGATCATATATTACTGTTTTCAATTCACTGTTTACTGAGGTTTTATGAGACAGTATATGTGAAGGCCATATATGTTGACACCATGGCCCTCATGTCCCACTCTGACCCATGGGGGGATTGCAGGGTGAACCAGCAGCTCATGTCTCATTGGTAGGTCTTTGCCCTGTGGCGTCTCATGAATATTCCTTCTGGAGTCACCGTCACATCATTTTTCTGCAGCCCAGAGGACTTCTTGCCCTTGGCCAGATGTAACATCTCTGAGACCCTAAAGGTCCTGCAGAAGACAAGTATATAGTATTTGCCACAGGGCAAAGACCTACCAATGAGACATGAGCTGCTGGTTCACCCTGCAATCCCCCCATGGGTCAGAGTGGGACATGAGGGCCATGGTGTCAACATATATGGCCTTCACATATACTGTCTCATAAAACCTCAGTAAACAGTGAATTGAAAACAGTAATATATGATCTTCTGCCTGCTGGCCAGGTCAGCTTTTCTCCTGCTTGTAAATGGCACACCAGTCTTGAATAGTATGGTTTCAAACTATGACCAGAAAACCAACTGTAAGACCTCCCACACTTTCTCCAGCATATCTTGGCTAAGGGGGCTGATAAGCCTGTTTTTGTGCTCCCCTGCTCTAAGGTTTAGGGATCTTCCAAACCTTGAAGGTAGCAGTAGTGTCCATGAAGACCAGCACCTGGGTGAATCATAACAACCCTGCTAGGTGCTGTCTTACTACCTCTGCTGACAGGACCCACCTCTTTGCCTCTAAGATGTACAGCACAGACAGCAATGGTGCAATTTAATAACTTGCAGTAAAGGACATGTCACGAAATACTACATGGCAAACAGGCTTAATTGCCATTGAATTGCACTGTTCCCTCCAATACACTGCAGTATTTTGTGACATACTACAGCATTACTGAGTTGCAACCTGCTGGCACTTCTGTAGCTGCACAACTTCCCTTCCAGAATCTGCTAACTGTTCAGCCAACCATCCTTTACCATGATTGTAGGGAAGTGTTCCACTCCTCAATATTATATCACTCAGGTCTGGGGTTTGATGGAATTACATATTCATTCCCAGGCATCAGAGTGACCAGCTCCATATTTAAGATAGGACCAGATTTTTGACCTTGATCTGCTGATGGATTCAGTTCCCTGAACATTTGTCACTGTGAACAAGATGAAATGTTAGTCCATTCTAAACACCAGGCACAAGAACAACCTTAAAATGAATATTAAGCAGAATGCCCCTGAGGAAGAAAATCCTCATAAGGTTGCTCATTGGGTCCTTGGACCCAGCTGCCCTTTAATGGTATTGATCACACCAGTGTTATCAGAGTGAAAGATAACTTTCTTTTCCTTCAGCTTGTGTCTCTAGTCTAAACCAACAGTTCAATCACTACCATAACAACTTCAGCAAGGCGACCGCCTCGTTAGTCCCACTACCACTAAACTTAATGGAATTTTTGAGGTGCACTATGCTTTTCTAAAGTATGCCCCAAAGCCCAAACACTGGGATGCATGCATGAACAACTCCAGCTTCTGCCTGTCCACTGTCACAGGCCACATGGAGACTCCTCTAATGTAAGTTAAAAAGGCACGTAATACTTGAAGGTCTTCCCTGAGGCCTTCTGTCATGCATATGTGGTGATGGGGTTTCTGGATGACTGCTCTAAACTTTACCATAGAGCAAAGGAATGTCCTCCCTCTTACACCACTGCCTTCCCCTGCCACCCAGGCCATGGATGTCAGGAGTGACCCTTCTTACCTCCTGGCAGAGTCTGAGTAAGCACTTACTGGACAGTGCTACAGTCAGCAGTGTGGAGCCTCCACCGAGGGGTAGACATCCTCTTGGTATGGTTGTTGCTCCTTTTATCTGATTTTTGTCCCCTCATGGATTCTGGGAAGGGCTCCTGGCATGTTTGCATGCATGTGCATGTGTACTTGTGTGCATGTCCAAGCTCATCAGCATCTGCCCCTCAGTTTGCTGCTCCAGTTGCACTGCCACCAGTGGTCAAACAGGTGGCAGTAGCACAGTGGAGTCTGACTGTCCCCCCGCCCTGAAGTGATGCTGATACAGTAGAAAGGAACAGCACCGATCACCGAGTTCATGCAAATATAAAAGTTATTTATTCAAGAAAAATGTAGTAGTGCCAAGGATAGTAAAGGGGTACTCACACCAGACGAGGGTTTCTTGATCATTTTCGTGCTTGCTCACCTCCTCAGGGGATTGTGTCACCATTACACATTAGTCCCATTTAAATAATAAGCATTCTTAAAGTGACAGTGCATTTTTTTAAGAAATATTTTTTGGGGTATATAAAAAAGGGATAGATAGAGAGAGAGTGAGAGAGAGAGAGATAGATAGATAGATAGATAGATAGATAGATAGATAGATAGATAGATATAGTGAGACATAAACAAATGGTGATTACAATTTAATATTTCTGGATATACATGTCACCAAAAAATACATAGCAATACTAATGAGAGTAAATCATTTGACTATCATATGTTTTTATATTTATTATTGGTGACACATAGACAAAAGAATAAAAAAAATGTACTAATATTTACAGTTTTGTTATTGCACCTGGGATCATTAATAATTATACTTTCCATTTTTAATAAGTTATACTTCCGATTATTGTGTTTGCTTGCATGGTTGTGCAAGTAAACACCTTGGGACAGTACTGCGTTTCAGAGGTGTGTCAGGGATGAGTCCAATGCAGAGCACTGCACAGTGGGTGTGACTTTGACACACCAATTACCAGTGAAGCCCACTGAGATAGCCATTGGAATTTCACAGCGGGAGCTGGCCTTCACTTGAGAGAAATGAACCATACCAATGAGACAGTGCACTTCATTACTTTCCTTTACATAGTGCCCATTACAACCCAAATCCCTTTCTCGGCTGCTGTCATCCCTGGTCCCTTGTTCCCCAGCTGACCCTCTGGCTGCAAGTAAATGCCTCCCCCTTCCTCCCTCTGCTGCTGTCCTTCCTGCTCCCTCATTTTATATGTTTCACATACTATTCAAATATTTTTTTTTTCTTGCTGCAGATCCTGTTCCAAACTGCAGTATCCTCTCATAGCTGCCGTGACTCACAAACAACCTTTTCACTCAGATCAAACCACAACTACTGATTCCCTTCACTGTGTGCCAGTCACCCTATTTCCCTAGTGATTCAGTTCATGTTGCCTGTCATGTTGCTGAAATGCAGCTTGATGCCTTTTGCTATAGAATTCAACCATTTAGATCCCATCACAACTACTGCTTCCCTTCCCTGTGTAACAAGTTGCTCGATTTCACTTCTCATATTTAAACAGTCAGCCAGTTTCTCCAAGAAAATTTATGGCATACCTGTAGGCTGTTTCTAGTGGCTGAAAAAGCTGAAGAAGTCTGTGGTTACAAACCAGGTTGGGAAGGGCGCACTTCCTAAACCTTAACAAAATAGCTGTGTGAATTCTCCAAGTTTTGTAAGTTTTGCTGTGAAAACGCCAGTAAAGTAGAATGAACTAGCCACCATTCAAACTGTCATGGGAGCCCTTGCCTCATTGTCTCTCTCATCCCTGTTGTCTCTTTCACTCTGTCACAGGACATGCATGGCTCTCATCTTTGCCCACTGGACACATAGTTTGTGAGTGCACCAAAGGGGGAACACTCTCTCTCTACAGATTACCACCACAAGGGGGGAGACATGCTTTGGGAGGGCACAGGATGGATAAATTAAGTGGCAGTAATTTTGCCAGCTTTTAACATTTGAACATTAGTATTGCAACTTGCAGTACTACAGTTCAAATGTAAAAACTACTATATGTGTCAATAGCCTGGATGAGAAGTGAAACCAGGCAACTTGTTACACACAGGGAAGGGAAGCAGTAGCTGTGGTGGGATCTTAGTGGCTGATAGCAAATGGCATTGAGCTGGATTTCAGCAACATGAACTGAATCACTAGGGGAAACTGAGTGACTTGTTACACACAGGGAAGGGAAGTAGTAGCTGTTGTGGGATGTGCGCGAAGGGGGGCTAGGGGTTGCCAGCGGCAGCAGCTATGAAAGAACACTGCAGTTTGGAACAGGATCTGTGGCAAGAGGAATGAGAAATGTCAGTGTTAACACCAAGAGTGACATTTCAGTAACAGCTCAATGCTGCTTAGCTGCACTAAGTTATATGGATGTCTGGGTGGGTGATTGTTGGGGGGGAAGCGGTCTACAATAAATGTGCTAGGCAAGATACCAGGTAATATTATGTACATTCAATGCCACAAATCATGTCAGTACCATATCTGTGACATTTCAATACTGTTCCACATAGAAGATTGATTAATAAGATGGGTAGGCTCAGGGTGGGTTAGACATCGGTCAATTGCGTGGCAAACCGGTTGACAGGCAGAAAACAGAGAGTGGTAGTAAATGGTATACAGTCAGAAGAGATGCAAGTCATAAGTGGAGTACCTCAGGGATCAGTCCTGGGGCCAGTTCTCTTCAATATCTTCATCAGTGACATTGCAGATGGACTGGAGGGTAAGGTTTGTCTGTTTGCAGATGACACCATGATTTGCAACACAATAGATGATCCAGATGGGGTGGATAGAATGAGAAGAGATCTGGATACACTAGCAAAATGGTTGGAAGAGTGGCAACTGGGGTTTAATGTAAAGAAGTGCAAGATCATACACATAGGAAAGAGAAACCCTGAAGCCACCTATAGGCTGGGAGGGGAGTAGCTGTCAGTCACAAGGGAAGAAAGAGACTTGGGCATCATCATCATCACCGATGACCTGAAATCATCCAAGCAGACCACTAAAGCAGTAGGTAAGGCTAGAGGGATGTTAGGGTGTATTAGCAAGGGCATCACAAGTAGTAAGAGGGAGGTATTAATCCCTCTTTACAAGACACTGGTTAGGCCCCATCTGGAGTACTGCATGCAGTACTGGAGGCCACACCTTCAAAAGGACATTAACCAAATTGAGGCAGTCCAGAGAAGGGCAACCCAAAATGGTGCAGGGACTGCATCAGAAAACATATGAGGACAGATTAACTGAGCTCAAGATGTATACCCTAGAGGAAAAAAGGGGAGAGAGGTGATTTGATTGAAACATTCAAATACCTTAAGGGCATTTACAAGGTGAAAGAGTCTAACATGTTTCAATATAAGAAAAATAGCAGGACAAGAGGACACAGCATGAGATTAGAGGGAGGCCAATTATGGGGTAATGTGAGGAAGTTCTTTTTCACAGAAAGGGTGGTGGATGCATGGAACGGCCTACCTCAGGAAGTGGTGGATATGAATACAGTGCAGGGTTCAAACAAGCATGGAATAGGCATAAGGGAGCATTACATATGAATATGAATAGATAGGCCATTGACAGAGCAAAGGCCGATGGCACATTCATAAGGTAGAAAAAGAAATGGACAGACTGGATGGGCCTTGCGGTCCTTATCTGCCGTCAGCTTCTGTGTTTCTATGTTTCTGTGCTTCTATCTATAGCAGGACTGCAGTATGCATTATTTGTTTTTGACTATTTTGCAAGGTGGCATGATACACTAGCTATGTACCCACGGTTAATTATAGCTCCTGAGCATAGATTGTTGCCTCTGCTTGCTTGCATGCAATTTCCGCATCACATGATTTGCACTGCACAGTCTTTAAGCACCAGACTCCATTCCATTTACAAAACAGGCCATTTGACTGGCATCCGGTTGATCATTATTTTTGTATGTTTACTTGCATGCTCAGTACAATGTGAACATCTTGCTACAGTAAAGGCTTTCAGTACTGTGGCAGACATCCTCTTCATTTCCCAGTCATGACAATTTCACTATTATGACTTTTCTTGTTGAGTTGCTAATTTTTCTCCTCCATGCTATCTATGCCTAGCAACTACACGCAAGTACAAGCAAGCAAACATTTGGCATTGACACATACTTGTTTTAATTATGGTGTAATATGCCAAAATAGTGGGTAATGCATAATGTATCTGATTATAGATTACAAAACATCATATTAATCATGCATGCACCACCATAGATCTAATATCAATAAAACAGTTACAACTGCATGATGAAACTATTAACTAATTTGTTTTCAGAAAAAGGGACAAGTCAAATGCATCATGTAGACCAGGTGGTCTAAGCGCACCATGTTCATAGATCCAAAAAACTTCCTTTTAATGGAGCTTGTTTTCAAGGTTTCGACCCCTAGGCCCTGTTGTCACCTTTTCCATACCACTAAATGTAAATATGTGTTCTGGCAATTCAAGGAGACATGTTTGAATAGAGCATTATTATTATTTTACTTTACATCTGACATCACTCATGTGTTTGCTCATTTGTTCCTTTAACATTGTGGATGTTTTACCAACAAAAAAATGTGCCAGAGATGCAAGTAGCCAAATAGACCATGCCTGTGGTTTTACAATTAATAAATTGTCTAACTTCATATTCTTTCTTACTATTTAATATACTGAAGTGGGTACACTTTGGATTTATATCACAAAACTTAAATTTTTTACAAGGGAAATTATCCTTGGGCTGCACTAGTAGCCAACTTTGCTTCAGTTTTGTGATTGGTTGAAATGAATGGACCAAATGGTCACACAAGTTTCTACCCCTTTTATATACAGTTTTTTGGGGGGGCGTATTTTGTTTTTCTTATCCAGGCTTGGTTCTGCTCATAAAATGTTCCAATTCTATTCAATGATTCCTTTTACTTTATTTGAGATTGAGCCATAGTTTGTTATGAAATTCAAAACTTCATTATTGTTATTCTGTTTATCCCTATAGCTTAACAAACTAGTTCTTGACATATCCTTTTTACTATTTCAAGCTGTCTCCACTATCATACTATTGTATTCCCTTTGTCTGAATCTCTCTCTCTCTCTTGCACCCATCTGGAAGTCACTTTCTAATCTGCAATTTCTTTTAAGTCACATAAGCTGAGACTTAGGAATGTTGCTGATGGTGTGACAAGGGGTGAAACTAGTGGCATGGAGAACTGTATTCTAGTCTGGTCCGTTTGTTTTCATCACAGATCGGTTTTTATTATGCCATCTGCCAGTTTATGTATTGTAAACTCCAGGAAGTTTATAGTATCTTGATGTTCTTGTACATTAAGTCTAATATTTGGATTCATTGAATGTAAGAAATCAACAAATTCCTGGAGTTCCTCTCTTGTCCCCCGCCACACCATCAGCACAACATCAATACCCGAGTTGGAGAGCATCATCTGGGATGCTTAGCTCACCTCCTCAGGCTGGCCCTCAGACAACTCGGGCTCATTCTTGATCCCTGGTCACCGGTGTCATAAACAATAATGCTACCACTACACTGGGAGGCTGGCTTTCAAGGTAATCTTCTTGACGGACTTTGCTCTTCACAGTAGACCCCTGATGGCCTCAGTCTTGTCATGGAGAAACTGATATTGCTGTGCCTCCATTACTATTTTGATGATCAAAAATGACGTCATGGGTACTGAGACTTCCACCTTGCCCAGTGCCAGTGGGACACCAAATCCATGGCACACCTGTATGAAGGTTTCCAATCTTCATCCATGGACCAGGAAATTGAGTGGGCCAATGAATCAAAAATCATCCAGATTGTTGACAATCTCCTGTCTCCCAGGCCATTTGAACACTGCCCAGTGCAAGAACATGCTGGAAGGTTCAAACACCTCATAGGCTGCTGGAGACCCCATGGGCAGAAGGTTGTCAATGTAATATTGCCAATCAAATTTCATCCTTAGCAGGTTTTTGATTATCTGGGTGGATGAGGAGCAGCTGGAAGGCTGATTTAGTATCTGCTTCAGCCATGAGACCCCTGGGCCCACTGTATGCACTGCCTCGACTGACCTGTTGAATGATACATACTGAAGTGCAGTGAAATGTGGATCAATATGGTTATTTATTGAGTGGTGCTCTGGATATACAAGTGTTTTATTATACTGTAATCTCCAGGGACCTTATTGGGGACCAACCAAATAAGGGAGACTCATAAACCAGGAACTGGTCAGGAGGAAAATGGCCTGCTGATCCTGCCTAGGCTCCGCTCCTTCTTAAGTTTATTCTGAATGAGTGAGGGACAGTCACTAGTAGACTTCTAGTTTTCTGCTTCTCACCCCTGCAGGGGCTTTCATAAAGGATCCTGAAGTCTGCCATAAAGCCAGCCTCAAGTAAAGCCACTGCCTGATGATCTTGGTACTGCTCTAGCCAGGGCCTAAACATGTCTACTCTTTTTGGAATGTGCAGTCTTGCTGCATCAGGCTTGTTTTGTATCTTCTGAAAGGACCAGTGCCTGCCCTAATGTGCATTTTTAGATTTGCATTGAGTGAAAGGATACTTTTGGCAGCATACCAAACACTCATTGTGGTACCTGGAAGTTTTGTTGCAAGAACCATTGTTGAACCCAAAGAACACCTGTGTCTGGGATCTAACTGACTCTGCTCTTTTGAACTGGGACACTCTGATCAGCAGCTCACTATTGGTGTGAAGGAGCCCACAACCATGCATAACCTCTGCTATCAAAGGCATGTCCAATATACTCCATTCCTTGGAGGGATCATACTGCATTCAATGATCACATTTGTAATCATATTCAAGCCAGCCCCCCCCACCCCTTATGCCTTTGGGGCACATAATCCTGTTCAAACTGAACAGGTTAACACCTTTCTCAGTGGCCACGTGACAAACTGTGCTGACAAAATCAAGGAGCACAGACAACCAATTGTAAAATGTTCTATCAACTTTGACTCTTATGCAGTCAGGATCATCTCCCTTCTTGTCCTTGCTCTCTTCCCATTCCTTTGGACAGCACAACAGAAAGAACATCTCCACACACTCTTGCCCACATGTCTGTTGCCAGATCTTGTCTTACAGGTGTACCCTCACGGTTCTGCCACATTGATGTAGTGACCCAGAGAAGGCAGCATTGTTGCCAGCGTAGAATCACTAGTGTCCAATCCCAATGCAGTCTGTCTAGATGCCACGCCTGTTGCTAGGCCTCAACTGCCACAGCATGCCCAACAACTGCCTCTAGCAGCTTGTTCAAGTTTTGGTCAGAGGTCAGAGCAAAGCAGTGGTGCTGTGTACTCAGGCATCATGGGGGAAGGGGAATGGCTATGCTGACCTGCCCAGTTTGGGGTTCATAGGGGAGGGTAGTGAATTCCCTGTCACAACAAAGTCAGGATCAGATGCCTAGGGAGTGGAAGCATACTTCATCCTGGTGTTGGTAGACGGTTGGGTAGGGGTGGCTTCAGCAATGCACACCCTCAAAAACTTTCAGAACCATTTGTTTGAACTCTTCTTCAAACAACATGTTGTCTCTCTGGCTTACTTTTCCTTTCCTGCAAGTTTCTTGTCTAGCTTACTCAATGGGGCTAACAGCTCCTTTGCTGGCCACTTCTACTTCCCAATAGCTGGGATTCCTTTCAGTACAGGTGTCAGGCAACCTCCAACCACACCTCACCCTGCTTTGCCTACATAGCCCTCTTCTGGTCTTGCTGGATGATGATGTTTTGCTGGGCCTGGGAATTATCTCACTGAAAGCTGAAAGAGAAAAAAAAGTTGCTGCACTCTGAGAAAAGATGTACAATTTCATTAGGTGTGGTTGGCATAAGCCTGTGCTCTATCAGAACACCTGACTGTCAGGCTCACAGATGGAGGGCTTTGCCATGGCAGCCTGGCTTTTCACTAATGCTTCCCCATGGTTTAGCCTTAACAACATTCCTTATGTCCATGTATTTAATACCCTTTCATTTGTCAATTTTAATTCTCCTTATTTTTTTTTTTTACATCTGGTCTCTAGTTCCATTTATTTATAATTTATTCATTTGTTTATTTCTTTATTTATTATGCTGTAGTATTTTATTCTATATATTAAATATTGTACTGAATGGATTCTGCAGTCTAGTGTTGCTCTGGTATACAGCACAGCCTTTCAAGGCAAAATACAAAAAAATACTTGGCATTATGTAGCTAATATTTGCAGTAAATAAGTAAAATCATACACCAGAACCAAAGCCATGGCTAACCATTATATACAGTTACTAACAAAGCGATTTTCCATGTGATCTGGGCTGCATAAAGATCACAAAACACACAAGGTGGGCTAGCCCACTGGCACAGTGGTAGCACTACCAGTTGTGATGCGACAGTCCAAGTTTGGAAACAAGTCTGGATCATCAGAAGGCCAGCTCGGGGAGGACTGAGCATCTCACTGAATTCTCTCTTCCTCTGGGGAGGGAGCAATGATTGCTGTCGCCAAGCAATTGCCATCTGGATGATCACGAGTCACAGTGCAGGCAAAGTGCAGTACTAGGGTTGGGGACCAACGATAGGCTGGACAGATTCACATGCATTGAATGAGCAAGTATGTTAGCCAACATCCCTGTGGAAGAAGGAAAGAAAAACAGAAAGTACAGCCATGTTGCATGATGGCTCCATGCATGCATGATGGCACCATGCAGCCTGCAGAACCCTCATCCCATTGTCCTAGGCTCACTTCTGAATTTCCACAAGCAGCTTTTCCAATGAGAGCAGGTCCAGCCCAAGAGTCTACACCCTGGGAAGGGGATACCACAAAGCACAAGTCCAGCAGACAGCTAAGCCATGGGAAATGGTGGGAGTGATGGGGTTGGGGCAGCACCTGACTCTGAGAAGGACCGTTGCTATCTGAGTGGGAAAGGAAAATCAGAAAGTAAAAAAAGAAACTCAAGGTGTAGAGAGGCAAGACAATAAATACAAGGAATCTTCTATAGGCTGTCTCTGTTCCTTTAAGCTAATGGAGAGTAGGTAGTGCTTTCAGGAAAGAACCTATAACCTGCATTTATGCCATTTCATTTAAAAGTTCATATTTTGAGTTGCAGAAATTGTAGTGGACACATACGTTAATTTAACAATGTCTCTAAATGATTTATAACAATCAATTTTTTCCATAGAGCTTTTTCTCCTCACAGGATCTGGGGTGGCTTACCATCCCTGTTCCTGACAGCACAAACCGGTGCCTGCCTTCCCTAGAGCTAGGCACCACCATGGATCCTCCAACATGGTGCAGTAATTGGAGAGAGGGCCATCCTCACTGCCAAGAGAATATAATCCAATATGGACTGCGAGCTTCAGGTGACAGTGCAGGTCTGTGGATGGACAGGCTGGGACTCAAATAGCCACATGTCCCTTTTCTGCTTTTCTTCCTTCCCCTCCCTCCTGTGGGTGAAGTGAGAATGCGTGTGGAGGCACACACAACTCACAAGGCTGCAGACCTCCTGTTCCATGCTTTCCTGGCCTCCACTCTACCAGGCCTGCACCTTCTGGCAGTCAGGCTCCATGGGTTTAGGCAGGCATACTCCAAGTACTCCATGGTGTGCAGTTTTATTTAGGGGGGTAGCAAATAAGCTGTGAACTGCTTCCTTTTTCCATGAATCCTAACAAAGAAAATACTGAACCTTTCTGTAATTTTATTCATAGGAGTTGAAACTAGAAGGACTGGTCACTAATATTGTCTTTGCATCCCAAGGGTAATACAACCTTACAGGCTCTGGGCTGGTATGTGGGTGCCTTGGGAAACAATGCATGGCATTTGTATTTACCCATGCATGGCAACAACCACTGTCATGAGATACAGAAGTTGTATTTATTGTGCCAAATGAGGCATCAAACATGGTCCTGGTGGGGGGAGCTCACCCTAACAAGGGGGGGAGTAGCAGTGAGTCCACTTGGTGTGCAGATCTGAAATCCCTGGCTACACCCCTGCAGTCAGCAGTCAGGCTGACAAAGCCTCCCCCCAGGAGAGGGTGGCAGTCCTTCAGTTGCTTACTCCTCTCCTTCCCCATCCAAGCTCTGGCAACCCGAGTCTTTTCCTGAATCTGGGAAGCCAGCATAGCACAAGGTGTGGTATCCAGCACCTCAACCCTTGGTGCCACTGGGTTTGCTTAAAAAATCTTTTAAGTGTCCTCCATCCATGCGGATATTCAATCCATACTTGAAGATTTTCATACTCCTGCTGATTATTATTTCGTAAGGGAGAGCATCCCAGATATGTGCAATTCTTTTTATGAAAAACATTTTCCCAGATTTAGTTACTGTACTTTGCCGGATTTGCCTTGTATGACTTCTGGTTGTACGTCATCAGATTATGTTTATGCAAGCTGTAAAATAGAAGGAGATCCCCCTAATATGTCTTCTATGCAGACTGTACAAAGACAGATTTTGTAAGCTTTCCTTGTATGGTAGAGCTTCCAACCCTCTCATTATCTCAGTTGCCCTACATTGTATTCTTTCCAGCTTATTTCATTCTCTTATGTTCAGCCCCCCCCCCCCCAAAAAATGAGTGTAATAATCAGTGATGAGCCTAATTTGTGGAGGGTTTCACAGTGCATGGCTAGATAGTGTTAGTCCCACTGGATTTTTATATTTGCACCTATTTTTCCATTTATAATGTCGTAGTTCGCTACTGTGCAATTATTTAAGTAATGAGAATCTAAGCAGTCTCACTCTGGGGTGCTTGCTTTTTTGTCTTTGTACCAGTGGGCCTAATATAAGCTTTGTGCAGTGGGAGAAGTACATCCTTGGATTTGTGACTAAAGTGACTTTTTATATTATTTAGGAAAACATTTGTTTTATTGAACAAATCAGTGATATGATCCCCAGGTCTTGTATCCAATGTAATTTTGATCCCAAGGTCTTTTTCAGCAGTGGTGGTTTTTAATTTATCTCCCTTCAAAGCAAACAATCACATGCCTTGTATGATTTAAAGAACTACAATCCCAATGCTTTCTACCCATTCAATTGTTAACTCCCCACTGAATTGTTCTCCTCTCCTCTACTGGCAGACTGGCCAGGTATTCTAACATGGCTCTGTGCGTTGAGAGGGATTTCAGGGATATCTTGTTGGTTATTTATTTATGTATGTATATATGTATGTATGTATTTATTTATTTATTTAGTTATTTATTTATCTATGTATGTAGTTATTTTATTTATTAAATGAAATAGTTGTTTAATTTATAAATACTAAGCTAACTTAAATCAACACTTAACCACTGGAAGGGGAAGAAACAACGGTGGATATGTACCACACGATCCTCAGCACTCACTCAGCTGCTTGCTGTAACAAGGCTCAATCTGGCAGGAGGCATTTCAGAGTGCAAGTACAACTCTCTGTTTAAATCTGATTGTTCTCTATCATTTATATTCAAGCAAACCCTTGGCTGCTGCATGGAGACCCGATATGCTATCCACCACAGGATTTGGCATCCCCTCAGCCTAGCCTGCCAAGGGACTGCCCAGCAGCCCCTGTTAATTGTCCTGAATCATCTGTGGGCCAGCTTGAGTAGAACCCCTGCCTTTTGTTGAGGGTTAAGTTGGTCTGTGGAGTTATACTTCTTTTTTCTCAATTAGTGTCTCACCCCCCTTATGCCAGTGAGAGTCTACAGCCCATGGAAGTGGGAACAGAACTGGAGGAGAAAATATGGATTTGAACTACATAACATCTCAGGGATGAGGACTGGGATTCTCTCATGATTCCCCAGGTACCTATTTGTTGCATATCTCACAATCAATTTCATATCTCAATTGTTTTGCTCACTTTTGTTTTGATTTTCTCTTATCACCTGCCACATCACAGGCAAGCATCCCTCACTGTAAGGACTGGCCAGGGCCACATGGACCGATGCTGCTGAGAATGCCAGCAAGCTTAAGCCCCAGGCAGTTTCTACTATGTGGCTCCATGCTGGGCTAGGCTTCATGTCCTCAACCTTGGGGGACCATCTTTGGAGATGAGCTAGCAAATGACCAGTCCCAGCAACCATCCTGCCATGATTCTGATCCAATTTGTGCCTGCCATGGGGAACAAGTGCTTTGACATGGTCATCCAGCTGGCATTCATAAGATCAGTAAGCCACTACTGCAGCATAAGAATGCAGGGCCCACTTCACACATATCATATGGGGAAGGGGGTTCATGAGGAGAGTGACTACCAAATGGTTTCCAGAGGGTGCACCTCATGTTGAAACCTCTACTGGCCTCAGCATGGGCCACATGCACAGCTGTTGGTAACAGAATAGGGGTTGCATTTCAAAATTCCCCAAATCTTTAAGTTGCAGGTAGTGAACTCAAATCATAAAACCTATGATTGCCTTTCAAAATGTTAAGGTAACAGCAAAAATGCAACTCCAATTATAAAATTGTATTAAACTTAATTCAGTAAGGATCCTGGCATAAAGAAGGTTTTATCTCTCTATGGTTAAAATCCCTTTTTCAAATATTACACAGTATAGAGTCAACTCACCTATGGAATGATTGGCAAGCGGAAATAAAAATACACAAAAGCTATAAGGTTAATTTAAAAAACAAACTTTTTACAAAAGCCACACAAATTCAGATGAATCAAGTAAGGAGCCAAAGACAAGCCCTGTGGTTTGCTCAAAACAAAATTGATTCCAACATGGAAGAATACTTGCGACTTCCTTTATCACCATACATATGTAAAGCAATAACCTGGGTGAGATTTGAACTTATTACATCAAAATACATTTACTTTAATAAATTAAAATTAAATGAATCAACTCAGGATAAATGTCCTTGCAATAGAGGATTCACTGAATCATTAAAGCATGTATTAATTCAATGCCCTTTATTTAATTACATTCGTTTTAAATATTTGGGGAAGATTCTTAGTAACTATGCAAATTTAACATATGATGTGATATTCATATTGATGCACCCAATAACTGTTCAAGATGCAATACTGGTAGGGAATTTTATAATGTCTGTAATAAGTGTTAAGAAAAAAGCATACTGAAAGTGGCTCAGAGATAAATGAATTGTTTTTTATACAATCTGAAGAATTTTAACCAGCATACTTTCTTATGAGAGTTATTCTAATGAGATAAGGAGTCTGTTTAATCATATTTTTAATTATTTCACATTTTGTATTTTTAAATTTAAAAATTGTAATGTCCAGAAATTTTTCTAATTTATTGGAAGAACAATAAACTTGACTTGACTTGAATTCAGTAAAGCTAAAAGCCATACGTTGGAGACTTATCACAATAAAGGATGCCTTCTGAGCCTGTGTACCTCCTGGTATTCTGATGAAAGTCTTCTCTTGGAAATCTTCAGCAGGGAAAGGAGAGGAGAGTGAATGGGAGTCTAAGGAGTGCAGCTCTTTTTAACCCCTCACTCTGCTCACCCAGCTGGATGCCCCCACCCTGTGGGCATTACCAGCAATTCCTACTCAAGGAGTGGTGCCAGGATATCTCTTCACCCATATGGGTAGAACTCTACTAAGCTGGAGGACAGTTTTCAAGGGAAGTGCCAAAGACAATGATTTCTCTGCTGTAAAGCTTAAGCAAACTGTTTGATCACTTACACAATAAATCTGTATTTACAAACATCTTAAAAATCAACTTCATAATTAGAATACCATTATACAGAAAGTTTATTGCAGCATAAAAGCCTCTCAGTACTGAATTTATTATTAGCAGTTATGGTGTGTAACATTGTCTTTGAAGTATTGAATTTAAACTTTCCAGCTGGGGTACAAAAACAACTACTTTCCCATAATGGGAATAATACAACACATTTTAGATGTAATTTACCTCTCTGTTTAAATGTGCATGGGGTCCATCAGCCATCTTGGAGTACTCACCCAATGTCAGACACAGCTCAAGATAAAATGAGGTAATTCTATGTCTTGTCTGCTGCTTATTCAAGTATTAATAAGGATTAGTACAGCTTAAATGGTATAGTTTACCTGTCAGATGTTTAATATCTTGAAAAAAGACTGATTCTCTTTTTCATGTTATTCTGCTAAGGTGGTCAGATTAAATTTCACTTTAGTCTGATTCTATATAAGGGAACTGCACATAATACAACAAGCCCTTCTTTGCACTATCTCTAAATCTTCATCATTACATTTAGTTAGGTCAGAATGTAATACTGAACAACTGTGTACTAAAATGGGGTGAATTAGGCTCTTATTCACATTATTAAGGTCACACTCAGATAAGCACGATCTCATTAACATGTAAAAAAGAATATAGATAGTTTTCTTCTGCAACCATTCATTCTAAATGGGACTGTCACTTTAAGTCTGATGAGCTAATAATGCCCACAAATTAACAGCAAACTCCTTACTTTAAGATACAGTGTTTTGTTCCACTGATGAGGAAACTATCTATCAACTGTAAGTGAAGTTTGAGAAATAGTCTGGGCATCCTTCTTTTAGAGCAACAAGGACTGGTCTATCATATCAAAAGCATTGCTATAGTGTTGCACAGCTAAACTGGTTGACATCCCACTCTCTGCTGCTACATGTACCGTAAATTATGAAATAATTTAATCCAAAAGTATGTGGCTGAACTCCCCTCAAATAATGATTGGGATTGACTTTAATTTTTATATATCTATCAATAGACAAAACCTTAATCTACTTTACTAACAAAAAAAGTCATGCATGACCATGATTTGATAATCAAGCTAAGAACTATAGAATGAAACTTCGGTAAAAGCTGATTTCCGAATCTTGACATTCGGTACTGTACTTTATGGAAGACTTGTGTAAATGTCTGTCTCATGTTAGAAAAACTGTAGAAGAACATTAAAAAGCAAGATAAGAAAGACCTATGGTCCATCCTGTTCATCTCCTACTATTCTAGCACCAGTATCATTCAGTATTGCTGCTAGTCCATTGCTTAATACATAGAAACATAATGTAGAAGTGCAGTGGTTGATATGATCACCAATATATGTATCCTTAAAATATCTGTTCATCTTATAACTGTTCTCCTGAACCCTGTTTGATTCAGCTACTGTGCATCCCTTCACAGTTCATTCCAGATTCCTGGTACTCTGATCTGTATATAACCTTAGAATAAATTGTGTGTGAAAGGAGTTATTTTAAATGCAAACTCATTTACTCCATGTAATATTTCCTCTCATGCCTTTTGCTAATGTGACTCCACAGTGTTAGCCTATGACTTTGTGTTCTT
Source organism: Neoceratodus forsteri (assembly GCA_016271365.2). Taxonomy (NCBI): domain Eukaryota; kingdom Metazoa; phylum Chordata; order Ceratodontiformes; family Ceratodontidae; genus Neoceratodus; species Neoceratodus forsteri. The sequence goes on from CM057459.1 coordinate 1,055,193,535, forward strand.
TTCTCTTAAAGCCTTGCATAGAATTCTTTTCCATAAATACTGTCCACATCTTCAACATATTAATTATTGTTATCATAATCCCTTCATCTCTTGAATTAAAGAGCAAAAGTTCTATTTTATCAAATCATTCAGTGTAGCTTAGGTTCCTCAGATCCATTATGATTTAATTTCTCTTCCCAACCCTTTCTCTAATTTTTGAATGTCCCTTCTGTAATTTGTTGACCTGAACCATATATAGCACTCCATGCACAGTCTCCTAATGTCCTTAAATCATGCTACTTCTAGTTCCTGAGTTTTTCATTTAGAGTCCTTCATTATGTATTGTAATATTTATTTTGCCTTTTATGCAATGTACAATTGTACTGATTATTTTAGAGACACATTTGTTATAACCACAAGATTAACTGGTTGGCCAGAGTAATAGTAGTGTTACTGCTTGCCATCCAGACAATTTAGGTTTGTGCCCGGAGTCTGGGACATTTAGTGCCAACTGTTAAGGTGGGGTTGTGCATCCCTTGGATGCATCCTGCTGTATGGAGGGAGGGCACCTCCTTCTGTAGCACAGCAACCACTGATGACCCAGGGAGAGGAGGGGGGTGTCATGCAAGAAGGAATTAGTGGCCACTCCAGAATGATCTCAAATTGGCAGTAACCCATTCACCCGAAAAGTGACACAAAGGCATCACCCACCCAGAGTGAGGCCAGCAGGGGAGTATTCAAGGTAGGGTTGGGCTTACCCACCCTTCCAACAGCCCTAATAGGCAAATCTCTGGGACATCTCTCAAGACACTGGGGTGGGATAAGGGGAAGGCATAGCAGTGGACAAAATATCCCCATCAGTGCTCTGAGGATGAAGACATCCAACCCCCTATGCCACAGCAGGGTCACTTTGTCTCCTACCATGCCTGACCAGCTCCTCTTCATGGGCCCCAACCATCAAATTAAATATCATCCTCCTGGCTTGGTGAATCAGGGTGTAGCACCTACAGGGAATAAGCCATGTGTTATGTTCAGGGTATCCGAGGAGGCTGTTGACCAAAGTCTGGTGGTGCACTGGACCACAAAAGGATTCCAGTGGCAGGTATAAGGGCTTGGAAGGAGACCTCAGTACCCAGTGAGTTGAAAATGGGTAACAAAAATAGAAAGTAAAAAAAAAAGAATAACCACTAGATTAGTTTCCTGCTTAGTGCTTGTCAATACCACACCATATAGTCATCATGCTGATTTTGTTTTCCTAGATGTATAACTTTGCATTTTTGTAAACCTGTCTGGAAATCCAAGAATACTTAATTCACTAAATATCACATATCCTTTATTTTAGTAACCTCCTGAAAACATTTAATTAAGTTTAGTTTACAAGATTTCTCCTTACAGAAGTAGCTTGTAGTAACCTCATTTGTTCTTGACTTTATACTGCACTTAAATATTGGAATAAAAGTAAAATGCCTCAAATCACTAGCTTTCTCAAAACTCCTGAGGTACTTTTTCAATTTCTTCACTGCTGTATGCTTTCAGTAAGTCTCTATTTTCCATACTGTAGCTTGATGGTAAATCTTTTTTAGCCACCTATTGTCAACATCAATTCAGAAACTGTCAGTGCAAGAACTTGTTTATTATAAAGTGTGCAAGTCTGCACTTAAGTAAAACAGTATGCATTTAGGTGATCAAAAGAAAGAACAGCTCAGTCATATTTGCTGTATAAAATTAAAATTGGCATTGAATATAATACTCAAGATACTTTGTTTTAAACCCATGCAGTGCTAGTGATTAAGTAACAGAGTACTCAATCAATGGAATGGATTTTTAGGTTTCCCATCAGTTTGCACTTTCCTTTGTTAAATTAATTGAACAGTCAATATACAATTCATATACTTTAAACTACTATTGCTGATATCATGAAAATATATATTGGCTAGAAAATGAAGATGGATACAAAAAATGCACAGGTGATAAAATGTATAGGTTGAAGAATATTAATGCTGTTTAGTTATAATGTATGCATGAAGATGTATAACATCATACTGCACTTCCCTTGCAATATCATAACATTGCATCTAAATGGCAGTATTTATTTATGTAGTATTTCCATTGCATACCACTTACTGGGTTCATTAATTGAACAATTGCATTACAACTAATTTTTCAGACAATTTACTGTGCTTTCAGCTCTGTATAACTCATACCTCAATCACATTTGTCTCTGCATATTGCACAATCAGCTAATCTCTTTCTCCACAATATCCAAGCTATTTCTTTCTCTGCAATTGTAGTAATGTACTTTCAAATGATAATTAGCCATGTTCAAATACTGAGAATATGCTTTTTATTTCAAAAGCCCTCTTCTGCATATCACTTGGCTATGTTATAACCTGGTGTAATGTTCTTTGTGTTTATCTGCATGTTACATTTTTATTTTTAATTAATGGATGCAATTACTTTACAAGACCTTGATACAGCTACAGAAATTGTCAAAGAAAGGATTTTGTTGTTATTGTATTTAGATAGGAGTACAGTTGCTATTACAGTTATGGTTGCTATTGTTATGAGCATCTGAAGCAGATGCATTTTATCAATAACATACTGTACAAATGACAAGCTAAAACATCATTTTAATAGTTGTTCAAAAACTTCTGTCTTTTTCACACTGATGCACTCATACTAGATAAAAACTAACCTAGAAATTATTGTTTTTTCAGAAAATTTGAAAAAACAACCAAACAAGCAAACAAACAGTTTAGGTCACCAAGAATACAAAACCAGTTGAAGTTCATGTGGCTACAAACATCTCTATTTTTATAATCTTTGGGCCTGATCCACAAAAAGTCATTGGATGTGTGCAAATCCTACACATACAAAGGCATAGTTCAGCTCTATTGGACTAAACCACATTTACCTTATTTCACAGCACACTATCATGCAGTTAAATTGTGAGGTGAATCATTGATGGAGCAGGGCCTAATTTTAGGCATTTAATCAGATGCGTGGGTTAGCAGCTGGAGCATAAGACTGTGGGATATGGCAGTTTTCCAAAGGCTGGCAAAGGCAAAACAAAAAAAAGTGTGTACTGGGCTGGGGGTGCTCACTGCAGAAATCGACTGCTTCACACAAAGAAGTTGAGCACTCATCACCTCAAAGTACTAAGACACCAAAGTAACTCCATGGTCTAATTTATTAAAAGACAATCAAAACAGACATGAACCCATTCTGTGCCCACCTGATATGCGTCAGACATCAGTCCTCTTTGATAAGGGATTGATGTTTGAAATGCATCAGGTGGGAACAGAATGTGTGCTTTCCTGTTTTGATTATCATTTTAATAAATTAGACAACAGAACTACTTTGGTGTCTTAGTACCTTGAAGTGATGATTGCCCAACTTCTTTGTGTGAAAGAAGGACTGGTATGTTATCATATGAATGATAAATTTTTTAATAAAAAAAATTCACTTTATGCCTTTAAGCCATTCATGCCATACTGAATGACTGGAGGCAAAAGGTGGGTAATCCCTCAGGGACCAGTACCTCTATGTGAAAGTCATGCAGGAAGTGCATGTGAGCACTACAGCTGGGGTCCCAGAGTCATTGGGTCTCCCCCATCTGCATGCCTTTGCAACATAGACATATTGTATGCTTCTGGGCTATGAAAAGCATAACCCTCCTTCATGCCCATCCTGACTCAATTGCCCAAATTGTGATACAGGCAGAGTTAGATCACACATGGAGGGACAGATATTCCATGTTCATGTCTATCTCTGGCTGCTGCAGAGTGCTCTAAATGTGTGGTGGGACACTATAGCCACTGCTAGACCTCTACAACTATGGAGGGCCTCTGGATACTTTTGAGAATAAGATCCTTGTCCACAAAAAACACACACAACTGTGGTCTGAAAATATTTGTTCTTTTGTTTTTCTTTTTCATGTAGAATTATTTTCAAGTCTTTTGGAGACTGGAAAGCATGTAAACAGTTGCAAGGGGCTGCTGCTTTGTGGTCACAATGACCCCTTAGTGGCAGCTCCTAATGTGTAATCCTATTGTACGGTGATCAAACTTGGTTGCAGCATTTGCAGCTGTTCACTGTATGGTCACTTAACACACTGTGACCATACTTGTAGGGGGTGCAGCTCACAGAGCAGGCACGGGGCCATGATGTCCCAGAAAAAATTGCACATACAAACAACATCAAAGACACAACGGCATATGCTGTAACAGCTTTGGGACAAAATCCTGACCAAACAACAAGAGCACACGCCATTGTCAATGAAGCAACTGTCTTTCATTTTGTGTTGGGCTTTGACCCCACACCCTGCAATGTGGGAGGCTTCACCACCATCCCCGGACTTACAATTATCAGCTCCAGGGGGTTGTGGACTTTAGCGAAAGAAGAAAACTCAGAGCAGGGAAAATGATTTTTTACAAAACAAAAAAAAAGCCACATTACAATGGGACCCGGGGACAACCAAACTGCAGCCCCAGGTCCCTGATGCCACCTGAGGCAGGTACTCTAGCCACTACAAGATGGGAGCAGGTCAACCAATCACCACTCCAGCAGCATCCTTCAGGTTGCATCATGGCAATCTACAGTGACAGGGGTAGCAGTTCTTACTGAACGCTGAAACAACCCCTGATGTTGTAGAGCCATTCACACTTCCTACAGTGAATTATTACAGGCACAGTTTTGTACATGCTATATTCTCCAGATACCTATGGGGCATATCTCTTGCAAGGTCATTTGTGTAGCATTGCAACACTCACAGCAAATGTCAAATAGTTCTGATATCTTGGAATCAAGTCGGTGCTGCTGTCAAGGGTTCTCAAGTTTAAAACCATACAGTTGTATTAAAAAAGTGCTCCTTCTTTATCTATCCAAATTAAGGAAGGGCAAACCAACTCTGGTGCAGTTCTGAACCCCCACCACCCCCGGATTGGGTCGGCTAGGCTTTGACTAGGAAAACCAAGCCTTTCGTGTGTCAACCTGAATTTTCAAGCTGATCTGGTTTGAAAGTGCTATCCAGTCCAGAGTAAAGCTCTCACCACCAGTACTGCTGGAAAAGGCAGAGCAGGGTGCAGAAATGTGCATAAAATGTAAAAAAAAAAGTGTTTTTTTTTTATTTACCCAATTTCTGCCAACTGAGTCCATGGATTGTCACATGACCAACAAAGGGAAACATTCCTGAACCTGGGGCACTGAAGAGAGCCTAACACATGTTTTAGCAAATCCTCTGTGTCAGCCACCACATGAAATCCCTAGGAAACTGAGAATCAAGCACATTTGAGGCTTTTCCTTCAACAGAGACAGTCGTGTGTGTGTGTGTGTGTGTGTGTGTGTAGATTTAAAAAAAAAAACTGCAAAAATCATTTTGTTAGAAATGGAGAGGGAGAGAGGAAGGGTAGAGACTGAGAGATCAAAAAATTCAACAGCGAGAGTGCCAACATTGCAGCAGACTGCAGAGTACTCTTACTAAAAAAAATGATTTTTTTCTGTAATGAAGACAGAGAGAAAGAAAGAGAGAGCAACAAATTCAACAGTAGAGTGCAAAGTAGACAGCAAGAGAGTGCAGATGTTACAGACTCCACAGTTAAAAAAATACATTTTTGTTAGAGTGAGAGATTAAGAGTAGAGTGATAGAGAGAGAACAACAAATTCAACATCAGACAACAGCAGAGTGCAGAACACAAAAATAAAAAATATTAAAAGGCGTAGGGCCAGATATTCAAAACTTAGTGCCACGCGCAAACCATTTGCACAGGGCTAGCACCAGGTTAGCATGTGAATGAGATATTCAAAAGGGCCAATAGCACTCTCAAACCACAGTAGCACTGGGCAAACTGATAATGTATCTAAGGCGCAAATAGAGGGGGCGGGCCAGCGCAATGTAATATTCAGCGCATAGTGCCACACTAGGTACTATTGCATGGCTTAGCATGACACATTGCGTGGCAGAAAATACCGCTCTGGAAAAGGTGGTGTTAACTTGATGCAAACCAGCATTGTGCAGTGCTGTGGTACTGTGCTGCTTGCATGCTGTTAGTGCGGCTGTGCATGGCCCCAGCCAATGTGTAGGACACGACAAGGTGGTTGTGCGGTCACAGACGGAGGAGGCCTCCAGGACAGCATGAGACAGACATGAGGCAATCTGGGGGTGTGGTAAGAGGATGTAGGGTGTTTGGAAACTGGACTCTGCAGCTGCTTCAATAGGTGGGGACTAGGTAGACTAGGTGGGCCAGGATGTCCCCAGCTGCCATCTAATGCACTGTCAATGGTGCTGTGTATGTACTGTATGCTGTTTTGTATGGTGCGGATGCCCACTGACACCCCTGCCCAGCAATGCATATGTCACTGTGGGCATCCCATGCCAGTTGTGCAGCATCTGTGAGTCACACAACAGCACTATGGTACAGTCCACTATCGGTACACACCAGCATGATGGTGCTGTCACTCAGTACGGTGCTGCAGGCGATGCTGCCCACCATGTCATAGGCAGTGCTGTGCCCCACACCCCACTGGCCCCCATGCCACTGTACCATCTGCAGTGCACTGTATGGCAGGATCTACAGTTGGACTAGTGAAACCATCACCACCACCAATGCCTGTGCACTGCTGTCCCCAGGAGTACAGCATACCACACAGTTCTAAACATGTGTAGCTTGCAGCTTCCACCATGTTCTGCCCAACTGACCTACAGATGGAGCTGTATGGCCCTGCAATAATGCTGGTCAAACTGCATGCAAATCAGGGCATAATGGGAAGCAAATGTGACTGTTTGCCCACTGACTGGATAAGTAGGCTCATTTGCATGTCACTTTTGAATATGGCAGATTTTGCCCTGGGCAATCATGTTAGTGCTGGACAAATGGCTTAGCATCGTGCTAGACCTGCGCAAGTGGCTGTGCACCACGCAGCAGTCACAGCATCATTTTTCATTTCTGCTTACTGTACAGTCACATGCACTGATGTGTGCGGCTCTGCTGTCATGACTCTGCTGCTGTCACACACTTTGGCCACATATTCCACCTCTACAGTCCTTCTAGTCACTGTGCACTGTGTTGCTGTTATGGTTTGCACATCCTGGTTGCTATATTCAGAGCTGTCTTATTCTAGGGCTAAGTTTGCACTGCACTCCCAGATCAATTTGTCTAGCTCCTTTTCCATGCTATAGTCAGCAGCTGTTTGCTCCAGGCTATTCCTTTTGAATATAGCAGGCTTTTGTGTCAATGCTAAGTTTTCCCGCTGGGCAGGGCTAATTTTGCCCCGGTGGAAAGTTTTGAATATCTGGCCCATAGAGTCAGGAAGGACAGGAGGACTCTGTCTGAAGGTCATAGTGCCTCAGTAATTTTGAGGGGGGCTTGGGGTGCTTTACAGATTTTGAAGGAGTGTGTCACCCATGTGTCAGACTCTGTGATGCCCATCTCTGTGCTGCCTTCAAAGGTCATACTGCCCTGAACTCTGTGTTGTCCATCTCTGTGTCTGAACTACTACTGGATCATATAGTGCCTCATGTACTTTGAGATGCAGGTGTCACATCACAAACTCTGTGTTGCCCATCTTTGTGCCTGCACTACTACTAGGTCATATAGAGCATCATGTGTTTTGAAAGGAAGGTGTTGCATCTCAAACTCTGTGTTGTACATCTCTGTACCTGAACAACTACTAGGTCATGTGGAGGGGCTGTGGGATAACAGATGGTTCAGACACCAAACTTCGGGTTCAACACACAATCTCTGTGTGATGTTTATTCAAAATGCCGGAAATAAGCTTCAGCAATGTCATATTCCTTGTTCAGTACATCAGTTTGAAGCAACAGACTATGTATGTCCTGTTGTGCATTTAGCCAGCACCTACTGACATTGATCTCTGATCTAAATGTTTTTAGTGAACTCCTTTCATCCCTATGTGGGCCTTGTTTGCTTGGATAGTGGGGGCTCAAAAAGAAATTTAAAAAAAACAAGCTATAGACAAAGAACCCCAATGCAGAATCACTGTGAAAATGGTTACCCCAAGTGGCACTGGCAACAAATCAAGTTTCAAAGAAATACAACATCATACATACTTCTATAATGCAAAGCATCATGGGATATATGCAAATCACCATGACATTTCAGACTTATTCAGTTTACAGCAATTTACATGCATTTTAAATAGCACTACTAATATAATTTCAATAATGGTCACCTAGTACATTTTACCATTATCAAAAACACCTAATGCCATGATATTTTCAACATCTACAGGGTTCATAAACATAAGGTATATACATCAAGGTATTTTATGACATAATGCCATTACATACTAAATCCAACAACGATAAACACAACCTGTTTTACATACATTTGGAGGTCACCACAATAACCTCCCTGTACAAGGATTTAAGAAGGAAAAGGAAAATTAAAGATGACACTATAGCATAGTCAAGAAAGGGAAGGGGGTGCCCATAGGTGAGCAACCTTATGGACTAGAAAGTGTAAAGGATAGATTAAGCTAAGAGATAGAAAAACTGTTGCAACAGATTTAAGAAAAGGTCAGTCCTCAAGAGTGGCAGGAGCTCCCTGTCACATATCCCCACCTTAAGAGGGAAGCAGTTATTGCAGACTGCTTACCACCTTCCTGTCCCAGGAAGGGATGGAGCCTACACCTGTCCATCTTCAGAAGGTCTGTCTCAGGGTCTATATTAACGATAAACATTCCATCATAAACATAGTGGATATCATCATTCTTTACCGTGATGCATTAACACATTTCTCAGCAAAGACTAACAGTATCTTTCCTGAACTATCTCCTTTTAGGGAAAGTACGTCATATTTCTTAACCAAAAAATCTGTACAGCTGTTAAGTCCAGTATCATAGAAACAGTTTCTCTGGGGTGAATAATTACCTGTTCCAACCCCACCAGACATGTCAGTTTTAAGCAAGGGCCCAGTCTTAGGTTCAACCCCTCTACATAAACCCACTATGTCTCTTGACTCATTTCACTTGCTACAGATACAGACACCTGAGGGTAGACACTCTAGGTATTACCCCAACACAGGTTCATGTCCATTTTCCACCCACCTCCTCCTTTGTAGGTTTTTCATCAAAAAAGTAAAACACATGTACCACCTCCTTGATCTTAACATACTGTAACATTTTGGCAATATTAGCATCTTTAGCCTGCAGTATACCCTGATCAATACTGTTAATAGATTTAGCTGCATCAATACAAGAAAAAGTCCCTTCAGCCTCATAGCTTCTTTTTGCTTGCTTGGAGTCTTCAACCCCAGCACAATATCACTAGGCACAGTCTTACCTGGGGTCTCACATTCAAGTTCCATACTTGCATCTCTGACCTCCAACAGGTAACATCCTGGGAACACATGAAACAAAGGAATATCCTGCTCAGTCAGGGGATCATGCTCAAACTGAACCCACAAAAAATACTACTCTAACTCTTTATCTAAGCTCTCCGGCAGGAACCTCTCAAGCACCTGGCACCTGTGTTTCACCTCTCTGCATAGTCAGTCTGCCTCTAGCCATTGCCCACTTATCCAGTGGATCATCCTCAGCAGGGTCTCCACCTGCTGGATGTTGTCTTTCACACCTCAAGTCTGCTTGACCTGCATCTCTTCATTGTCTTCAGGCTGGGCCTTCTTCAGAGCTCTCAGGTCCAGTCCAGGCAGCAGCATCATCTCTCCTTCTGTCAGCCATGGTTCTGGCCAGAATTCCACAGACTTTCTTCTCTGGCAACTCCTGGTGCATCAGTCCATCTGGGATATCTGAGCAATATCCACCAGAAAACGTTCCTCTTCAGCCAGTCCAGATGATTCCATCAAGTTATTGTGCTTCTGACACCAAATCTGTGGTGGGGTTGTGGGATAACAGAAGGAACAGACACCAAACTTCAGGTTCAACACACAATCTCTGTGTGGTGTATATTAAAAATATAGGAAATAAGCTTGTCCTTCTCTGTGCCTGAACTACTGCTGGATCATATAGTGCCTCATGTACTTTGAGAGGCAGGCGTCACATCACAAACTCTGTGTTGCCCCTCTTTGTGCCTGCACTACTACTAGGTCATGTAGAGCATCATGTGTTTTGAGAGAAGGGTGTTGCATCTCAAACTCTGCATTGTCCATCTCTGTACCTGAACAACTACTAGGTCATGTGGAGGGGTTGTGGCATAACAGATGGTTCAGACACCAAACTTTAGGTTCAACACACAATCTCTGTGTGATGTTTATTCAAAATGCAGGAAATAAGCTTCAGCAATGTCATATTCCTTCTTCAGTACATCAGTTTGCAGCAACAGACTATGTATGTCCTTTTTCTGCACTTAGCCAGCACCTACTGACACTGATTTCTGATCGAAACATTTTTAGTGAAAAACCCTTCATCCCTATGTGGGTCTTGTTTACTTGGGTAGTGGGGGCTCTAAAAGAAAACAAAACAAAACAAGCTATAGAAAAATAACCTTAATGCAGAATCACTGAAAAAAAGGGTTACCCCAAAGGGCATTGGCAACAAATCAAGTTTCAAAGAAATACAACATCATACATACTTCCCTATGCAAAGCATCAGGGGATATATGCAAATCACCATGCGATTTCAGACTTGTTCAGTTTATAGGAATTTACGCACTACTGACTTAATATCTATACTAGTCACCTAGTACTTTTTACCATTATCAAAAACACATAGTGCCATGGTATTTTCAACATTTACAGGTTTCATAAACATAAGGTGTATACATCAGGGTATTTTATGACATAGTGCTATTACATACTAAATCCAACAATGATAAACACAACCTGTTTTACATACATTTGGAGGTCACCACAATAACCCCCCTGTAAGAGGACCTAAGAGGGAAAAGTCAAATTAAAGATGACACTATAGCATAGTCAAGAAAGGGAAAGAGTGCCCATAGATGGCCAACCTTATGGACCAGAAATTGTAAAGGATAGATTAAGCAAAGAAATAGAAGAACTGTTGCAACAGATTTAAGAAAAGGTCAGTACTCAATAGTGGCAGGAGCTCCCTGTCGCAGGCTGTAGTGCCATCATGGGGGTGTCATGTCTCAGACTCTATGTTGCCCATCTCTGTGCCTGAACAACTACTGGGTCATATAGTGCCTCACGTATTGTGAGAGGGGGGTGTCATATCTCAGACTCTGTGTTGCCCCTCTGTATGCATAAACTACTAATAGGTCATATTGTGCCTCATGTATTTTGAGAGAGAGGGTTTCATGTATCAGTCTCTGGGTTGTCCATCTCTGTATCCAAACTAATTCTGCTAAGTAAACAAATAAGTTGGACCCCCAATAATGAATTCAGAATCAGAGTCTGTTATGGAAATGGAACATGTGGCCAAAGCTAGCAGTATGGCTGAAATTGGTATACGTAACAAATAAAATATTCCCCCAAAAAATACAGAAAAAAGGGAAAGTCGCTGCTGAAGATGTTAATACAGTTGATGAAAATGAAGCAACACATCCAGAAAAAGAAGTAACACAACCAGAAAAAGAAAAGAATGTTGGTGAATCCCCATGTCAAAGTTGTGCAGCACTGTCAGCATTGCCAGAAAAATCAGATAAATGTAAAACACATATGCAGGTAACCAAAAGACTTAGGCCTAGAAATACTGCAGTAGAAAATCAACAAGTAAGGAAAAGTATTTATCTAGTATCACTAGACATGGCACTCCATGATATGCCACTCCTGAATAGCAGGATCCTTCATCAGAAAGCAGTGCCTCTGATGAAATAGAGGTTATAAATGTACAAGAACAAGATCAAGATCATGATGTATCACAGTTTTGCTCTTCCAATAGTGATGAATCAGAATGTGATACTGATGAGGTGGAGGATGCCACCTGGGTTCCCCCACTAAAAAGGAAAAAACACATACAGAAAGCACCATCAGTAGTCACAGCCAGTAGTAGAAAAAAATCAATAATCATGCTAACTTTTCTGGGGACAGCCACAGTGTGCATAAAATAGGATCAGAATCAACTGCCGCAAAAATTGCTGCAATTTCTGGTATGACGACAAAATGTTTCATCTCAGTTGTGTGGAGCTATTTTCATATACAGTAAGTCCAAAATATGAATGTGTTGCTCTCTGCACCTTTTGTCATTGGGAAGTTAGCGGGGAAAGTGAGTGGCCAGTTCGGTACAAAGTCAATAAAAAGGTATTTACAAACAGTACTTCCAACCATTCGACTGGGCAGCAGTCCTGAGCAAGGAACAAATATCTGTGATATAAATAATCCTACAGACAATAGCGATGGTGAAGAGACTGAGAGACGGCAGAAAGAAAGTACGTTTGACTCCACTGACAAAAGTATTTGGACAAGCTACAGCTTTGCAACTGCAATCCCATGTTTTCCCTCCTGCATGAACTAAACATCAACCATTGCTGAGATGCTTGAACAAAAGACTGCCTATAGCAGATCACATCAAGTCATGTTAAAAATCAATAAATTAATAGCTGAACCTATTGCCAAGGATCTATAACAATTTTCTGTGGTGGAGAATGATGGTTTTAGTGACCTTTTAAAATATTTTACTCCACGTTACAAAATGCTAAGCTATAAATATTTTGCAACTGTGACTGTTCCCAAAAATATACAAATGTATGCAAAGTAAAATAAAATTATCTTTCAACACAGTGAATGTGATTCTGTGTACCTGACCACAGATATGTGGATGAGTTCCCAAACCACTGATTATATGGTATGTGCATCACACCACATCGGGTGTCATGATCGTTTTCAAACTCCTCCACAAGCAGCAGTGTACAGGAAGGTAGACAAAGAAAGGCAGCTCTTTGAGTTAGCACGTTTGGTAAGCATCACACTGCTAACAATATTTTGGAAGATTTGTGTGACAAAATTTCTGAATGGTCAGGGCTGGCCAGAAAAGAAAAAAACATGTGGCATACACTATCTGCCTTTGCTATTAAGCTTCTTCGTTGTCCTTTCACTAATGTTTTGCTGTGAGTGTATATTTAGCACAGCTGAAATGTTGTCTCTGATGGCTGCACAAGGCATACTCCTGAAAATGTACACTGACTTACCTTTCTAAAAGTCAGTCTCAACAAATTCTCTTACATGTTCAGTGAAGAGTGGCAGAAACATAAAAGCGATGATGTTGAACAGCTGCAACAAGTGTCTCCTAATAAGGGTGCTTCCTTGGTGGTGTTTGAAGATGATGGTGATGATATTATTTAATTTAATGATTTATTTCTTTAAATTCAGAAGACAAACATCCACAACCATAACAGAATGATCAAGTAAAAAAAAATCCTTCTTGTATGGTTATTGTGTATATCACATCATATGTATTGCTTTATCTGTTTTTCAATTTGGGAACCCAGGTGGAGTGTACTATGCGGATCCTCGCCTGCTTGATGGGGGGATGGTGGCAACGGGGTTGGGGACTAGTATGTGGACTTCTTGGCAGGAGTAGGTGGTGGTTGGGATAGAACAGCTCTATAAAAAAACACTCAATACTAGGAGGAGGCAAGGTCAACTAGATTAACCAGGTTTAAAAACAAGCATTTGTCAATGCCGAATGTTGATTGCATTGGTGTGTTGCGCTCGCTCACTGCCCCTCTGTCACTCACTCAGTCTGTTTCTCCCGGTGCTGCAGGCTGCTCTTTTGTACTGGGCTCCTTCATGCGTTGGCACCTTGTTCTGCCCACTAAGAAATCCGCAGCTGTTCCGACAGAGCTCCATTGAGGTGGCTCACGCCCCCTCTCTCAATTGCTCATTCTGTTTCTCCTGGCGCTGCAGGCTGCCCTTTTGTACTGGGCTCCTGCCTCTGTCGGTGGCTTTTTCTGCCCACAAAGATATCTGCAGCAGTCCTGACACAGGTCTGTTGAGCCTGCTGACTCCCCCTCTCTCACTCACTCACTCATTCCGTTTCTGCCGGCGCTGCAGGCTGGCCTTTTGTACTGGGCTCCTGCCTGTGTTGTTGCCTTTTTCTGCCAACAAAGAAATCCACAGCAGTCATGATAGAGCTCCATTGAGATCACTCATTCCCCCTCTTTCACTCATTCATTGTGTTTCTCCTGGCACTGCAGACTGCCCTTTTGTACTGGGCTCCTGCCTGCACTGGCACCTTTTTCTGCCCACAAAGAAATTCACAGCTGTCCTGACAGAGCTCCGTTGAGGTCTCTCACTCCCTCTGTGTCACTCACTCATTCTGTTTCTCCTGGTGCTGCAAGCTGCCCTTTTGTACTGGGCTCCTGCCTCTGTTGGTGCCTTTTTCTGCCCACAAAGAAATCTGCAGCAGTCCTGGCAAAGCTCTGTTGAGCTCGCTCACTCCCATTCTCCGACTCACTCATTCTGTTTCTGCCAGCTCTGCAGGCTGCCCTTTTCTAGTTGGCTCCTGCCTGCATTGCCGTCTTCTTCTGCCCAGAAAGAAATTTGCAGCAGTTACAATAGAGCTCCGTTAAGCTCGCTCACTCCCTCCCCTTCTCTCACTCGCTTATTCTGGTTTTCTCGCCACTGCAGGCTGCCCTTGTGTACTGGGCCTCTGCATGCATTGCTGCCTTTTTCTGCCCCCAAAGAAATCTGCAGCAGTCCTGACACAGATCTGTTGAGCTTGCTGACTCCCCCTCTTTCACTCACTCATTCCGTTTCTGCCGGCGCTGCAGGCTGGCCTTTTGTACTGGGCTCCTGCCTGTATTGCCACCTTTTTCTGCCCACAAACAAATCTGCAGCAGTCTCAACAGAGTTCCGTTGAGCTCACTCACTCCCCCTCCTCACTCGCTCATTCTGTGTCTCCTGCTGCTGCAGGCTGCCCTTTTATACTGGGCTCTTGCCTGCATTGGCGGCTTGTTCTGGCCAGAAAGAAATCTGAAGCAGTCCTGACGCAGCTCCATTGAGCTCGCTCACTCCCTCTCTCTCACTCACTGATTCTGTTTCGGCTGGCGCTGCAAGCTGGCCTTTTGTACTGGGCTCCTACCTGCATTGCCATATTTTCTTCCCACAAAGAAATCCACAGCAGTCACAACAGAGCTCCATTGAACTTGTTCACTACCGCTCTGTCACTCACTCATTCTGTTTCTCTTGGTACTGCAGGCTGCGCTTGTGTACAGGACTCTTGGCTGCATTGGCACCTTTGTCTATCCACAAAGAAATCTGCAGCTGTCCCAACAGAGCTCTGTTGAGGTCGATCAGTCTCCCTCTGTCACGCACTCATTCTGTTTGTCCTTGTGCTGCAAGCGGCCCTTTTGTACTGGGCTCCTGCCTGCATTGGCGCCTTTTTCTGCCCACAAAGAAATCTGCAGTAGTCCTGATAGAGCTCCATTGAGCTCTCTCAGTCCCCCTGTCTCACTCACTTGTAGTGTTTCTCCCACCGCTGCAGGCTGGCCTTTTCTACTGGGCCCCTGCCTGCATTGACACCTTTTTCTGCCCACAAAGAAATCCACAGCAGTCCTGACAGCGCTCCTGTGAGTTCGCTCACTCCTCCTCCTCCCTCACTCACTCTCTCGTTCTGTTTCTTCCAGAGTTGCAGGCTGCCCTTTTGTACTGGCCTCTTGCGTTGGGGCCTTTTTATGCCCACAAACAAATCCACAGCAGTCCTGACAGAGCTCAGTTGAGGTCAGTTACTCCCCCCTCTCACTTGTTCGATCTTAATCTGTCCCAAACACTGATTTACCACAGCGACCATGCTATTATCTGGCAGGAGTGCAAAAACATATTTTAGCCAGGATGTGAAAAATTACAGCTGTATAGTTCATAAGGAGGTGTGAAAGAATGCCACTGTTGAAAATGTAGCGTGAAAATATTACAAATTTGTGAAGTTACAAGGGTGCATGGAAACAGTTCAACACACGCTTGTAACACATTCATGTTATGGAGTTTTGTCACCAAATTTTCAGCATAGGGATATTAGGACCTCTGCTCATGAACAGTGCCACTGTCATTTTCTTAATCTGTCCCAAACACTGATTTCCCACAGCGACCGCGATATTCTGTGCCGCGACTGTGAAACCACTTTTCAGACAGGATGTGAAAAATGACAGCTGTACTGCTCATAAGGAGGTGTGAAAAAATGCCACTGTTGAATAACTGGCATAACAATATTACAAATCTGCAAAGTTACGAGCATGCGTGCAAACTGCGCAATGCACGCTCATAAGACAGTCATTTTATGGAGCATCATTACCAAATTTTCAACATAGGCATTTTAGGACCTCTACTCATGAACAGTGTCACTGTCATTTTCTTAATCTGTCCCAAACACTGATTTCCCAAAGTGACCGCGCTATTCTGCGCTGGAAGTGCGAAAACACATTTCCGCCAGGATGTGAACAATGACAGCTATACTGTTCACAAGGAGGTGTGAAAAAATGCCAGTGTTGAAAATCTGGCATGAAAATATTGCAAATTCACAAAGTTATGAGTGTGCGTAGCAACTGCGCAGTGCACGCTCGTAAAACAGTCATCTTTTTGATTTTTTCCACCAAATTTGCAACATAGGCTTTTTGAGAGCCCACCTCATGAACACTGGCACTGTCATTTCATTAATCATCCCCAAAAGTTGATTCTGCGCAGTGACCATGAAGTCACCTTTTGGGGCCGATTAACACCATGACGGTTCAAGAATTCATGAGGAGGGGTCCCAAAACCCTCATGTTGAAAATTTGGTGCCAAAATTCCAAAAAATTACTGAGATATGCATTAAAGTTGGAAAAACCCATTTATTCCATTATACAGCTTACCAGCATTTCCTCAGTTCGTGGTTGGCTTTGAAAAGTGCAGACCTGTTACTGGTCCACCGAAGATCATCACACCAAGCTCTGGAGGTAAGTATGAGGTGGGAGTGTGTGGGGAGGCAGGGTGTGCAGTGGGTGGGTGCGGGATGTGGGAGGGGGGCCAGGGAGACTGCCGAGGGACAGTTTCCTTTTTTATAGGGTTAAAAAAAAACTTTGTGGGACAGTTTTTTATTTCACAGGGGCATGTGGCACGCTGGGGTGGGCTCCCAGCGTGCCACCAGACTCTTTCTTTGGGGGAACAGCAGTAGCCGACAGGGGACTGGGCACCCCCATTGGCACACAACAAAAGAGAGGGGCTTAGATTATGCAGACAGGGACTGGGCACCCCGTCAGCAGACAATAAAAGTGGGGGATTGGTTACAGAATGCCGACAGGGAGTGGCTCCCCCGTCAGCAAAATCAGCATTGGGGCACTTAAGCCAATGGGGATTGGGGCCCCCGTTGGCAAATAAACATGGTGGAGGGGGTTATATTGTTTGTGAACATGGCGGCAAGCCGCCATCATGTTCACAAACAATATCAGTGTTTCTAGATCCCGCCCTGCGTTGACAGGTTTCTCCCTCATTGCGGCGGATGGCTGACACTGCAATGATGAGGCGGCCCCTAATTGCAGTGGCTAATTTCTCACAAGTTAGTGGTACACTGGCTGAACTAGTGTCAACAGTAGCATGCTACGGCATTGTGGGAAGTGGGACGAACCTTTGCAGGCTGTGGGGGCATTGGCCACAACAGTGCCACGCCTCCACAACCAGCTTCTGAGAAAGCTGTCCCAATATGTTTCTTGCACTGCCCGCAATCAACATAAGAAAGTAAATTAGAAAACACAAGTGATGAAAAAATAATTGGCCAATCAGACAGGAGTGTTTGGGATAGTTTGGGGCCTATGATGCTTGAATTAACACCAAGTAGGGAAGCAAAATAATTACAAGTAAAAAAATAACATCTCAAGTCAAAATGATGGGAGGGATTGCTGGGGCCCCATCACATATCCTGCTCATACTGTCTGTTTCCCACAAAAAAGCATGCCAGACTCAGTGAAGTACTGTATGCACTCTGCTGTTGTCTTTCTGTTGTTGATTTCATTGGTCTCTTTCTCTCGTTTTCTGACTAACATTTGACATACTGCCTTCTTTCACTGCAAAGCCCCAAATGACCCGCATACACTGGGTTGAATTCACAAAAATTTGGGGGACGAAGTCCCACACTACAACTCCAGTTGGGGACTGAAATCTCCACAGCTTTGGAGACTGCTATTCGCATCAGCAGCATCTGTGGAAGATGTTATGGCTGGTCTCACCAGCTGTAACATTTTTCCACAGCTGCAGGGATTTCCACTGCAACACCACCCGCAAGCAACTGTAAATTGGGACCTGGTCATAAACAAACTCCATTTTCGAGAATGCTGTAGCAGCAGGAGAAATTACAGGATTTTCAACAGTTTTGTGAATCCAGCCCACTGTTTCCTATGAATGTCATGTGGTGGCTGACACACAGGATTGGCAAGAACAACAATTAACAAGCGTTAATTTATTTTATTGCTGTTGGCTGCTTGTTGACCTTGAAAAATGACACAAAAATACAGACACAATTTTTTTCAAAGGTTACATTTTATTTTATTTTTTTAACAGAGGGATCTAAAAGAATAATACTGATGCATTTTTCATACTCAGACAAAAATAAGTCTACAGTTCATCAGAGTAAATCAGAGTAAATCAAAACTTTTTTGGAAAAAAATCAGGCTCAGAATCAGAACCAGGTCACAGCTGACAGACCCATCCCTCATCCAAATGCTGGTGCAAAATGTAAGCTGTGCAGTTCAATAGAAAATACAGTGTGGTTTTGGAACACAAAAACTGGCTAGTAACACCATTCACCTCGAAATATAGATTTGGACTTGACTGAACCACTTCTGTACTGCGTCTACAGCGCCACCTGTGCACGAACCTCTTTTTTGTTTTCCAGATAGCTTTAGTACACTGCTGGCCTTTACAACTACTAAACACAAACAGAATGGTATTTGAAAATTTGTGACCAGTGTCACAGCACATGGCAGTGGACATAGATTGCTACTGGACCACATGAGGCTTTGGCAGTATGGTGGCATGCGGTCATGTAGGTGGGAGTCACTGAATGACATGGACTGATATGGGGTAGTTTTATAAATCTGGGCCACTGGAGAATCAGGGACTTCTCAAGGATAAATCAAAAACCTGTACTAAAAGAATGCCTAAAAGAGTGGGTTGGTGATCTTGGGAACATTATGGGCCCGATTTTGAAATAATCCCTTGGAGCGATGCAGGTTGTGATTCTCCAGGGATGTGGCAATACCCAGGTGCACCAGGAACCTTGTGCCAGATTCTGCAGAAAAGCAGGGTTCCAGTATCAAAATCCCCAGCTTTGCCTCAAATGCTGAACAGCACCCAACCACTGGTGCAGCTGTGGCACATGCCACAAGGATCTGGCTCCCCCCTCGCTTGCACAACACAGGAAGGCCAGCATTCGTGGTGGTGATGAGGGGGGTATCCGCTTGCCAGGCAGGAGGGTCACAGGACAGGAGGGGCACGGGGGCACAGGGTGGGTTGGAAAGACAGTGGGGATGTATTGCATTTTTCTAGTACCAGGCAGGGTGTATATTCCACTGTATAATATATGCAGAGGCATAAGCAACCCGTAGGGTGCCAAAGCAATCACTTACTTCCCCACTGTCTCTACAACCCACCCAATGCCACTCTGTGCCCCTTCTGCCCCCTGACCCCTCATGAAGCTCTCCATCCACAGTGTCCCACATTGGTGCAAGGGGCTTAGACCACCTCCTGGCAGGTCTAGGTTGAGCCCCTTGCTAGGTCCACGGTGACGATTTTAGAATTCCCAAAAAGGGGATGTTGCAGCCCTGCCATGGCGCCTGCCCCACTGTGACCTGGCATACCTTTAGGTAGTTCACAAGGGTGGCACAGTGTCCATTTGTTGCAGTGGCATCCTATTCTGGTGCAGACTGCATTCTGCAATAGGGAATGCTGCAAAGTATGATGCAAGGTACAACTTGCGTCATTGATGTTTGATGCAAGCACCTTGTCTCAAAAGTAATGCTTTTGGAATTAGGCCCCATGTCAATTGCATTATATCACCTTGACTCTGGCCATGTAATAGTACAAACTGGTTGGTGGTATACCATGACATGACCTCCAAGGCTGCCCCAAACTAGCATATTAGACTTTACAAATCCCATTTTCATCCACTCAACTCTGACTGATTTGCATTTGCAACTTAATCATAATGGGGACTCCTTCCCCTGACTAAATCATAATTTTGTCTATGCCAGATTTTGGTGCTGGTAAAATAGTAAAGATGGTTTGTTCTTCAAATTAGTGCTGCACCAACAGTGACTTAAAATTGGGACTCCCATTTTTCCAAAACACTCAGCACTGAGGAATTGGTAGTGAAATCCCATGCTTATCATGAAGGTCAGCTGCAGCTAACTAATCCCACAACACATAATTAGGCACAGACACATATTAGCTATTCTCATTCTAGTATTAATTACATATAAAGTGCAGTTCTTGCACTGCCATTTTCCAAACCCCTTCTGGTAATAAGCTTTGGGTCATTGAACTTTTGACCAGGCAATAAACAAATATGTCAATAAATTAGTTACACTTAATTGTAAAGGGATTATGTTGTCTCTGATAAAACATTTTAAAACATAATATTTCCACTGAACTTTTACTTAATATACATTTACAATAACAAGGGATTGGACGTTAAAAGGTGAAGAGAACCTGCCAAATACAGACTGGGATATCCCAGTAGCTAGGAGCACCAGGAGCCAGGCAATGCTTTAAACTCTTCAAAACTGCCTACTGGTACCACTGGTTAAGGATCCCATTCAGGGATCTATGACGCCGGTGCCACATCCTCTGCAGCAACATCCTCAACAGCATTGGAAACCCATCGACACCCCTGACACTGATGTGTCCCCACAATGACCGGCAACACCACGAAACCCAATGCAGTGGGCTGTGCCCCCACTCACCCCCACTTGAGATAATCTAACTCCACATCACACAGACAGTGGAGTTAGGTATATACACCTGGTCACTGCAAAGTCTATCAAAGTGTAATCCGCATCGCTGCCGATATAGACACGATCAGAGTTTTGCTGTTGGGGGTTCACTGTGCTGGTGTCGCCATAGAGACAGCATACCCCTACACAGTAGAATAGAATGGCAAACTATACTTGGTACTCACTAAGTTTTATTGTGGAGAAGTGACAGTCCAGCAACTGCTGATTCCAGAGATCACAACACTTTGAGAGTCAAGCTGATCGGGTGGAACGATTGACTCCCCTCCAAGACAGTGGTTCCGGAGTTCAAATGTGTGGATTTTGGGAAGCTGCAGGAAACAGTTTGGAAAACAGTGGTAGGTAGAGAACAGATAAAGAAGATCAGTGGAGTAGGATTAAGAGGGCATTCCTGAAGGAGACCAAATCATGTTCAAGGAAGGGCATCAAAAGGAACAAGCACTAAACGCTAATGTGGTTCTAGAACAGCATGATGGAGAATATGAGGGCAAAGAGAATGCTTCACTGCATACAAGTGGGATAAGAGAGAGGAAGCCTGGCATAAATGCCAGACTAAACTAAAAGGGGCAAGTGTAGCAGTCAGAAGAGCTAAGGCAGACATCAAACTGTGGATTGCAGATGGAGTAAAAGGCTGGGAAAATAATTTTTTTGGTACATAAGGGAAAAAAAGAAAACAAGAGAGGACTGTTTAGCTAACTGGGGGTAGGGTAGTAGAATATGACAAGCAGAAGGCAAAAGTACTAAGCAATTACTTCTGCTTGATATCATGATAGAGGACAATGGTCTTCTGCCAGAGAGTGGTATTAAGGCTGCCACACAGGGGTTTAGCGAATGTGTGTAGGACACATCTTCATGGACAGGGTGAAAATCTTCCAGAAGTTTTAGGGTAGAAAAGGCACCATGTTCTTATAGCCTGCACCCGCAGGTATTTAGGGAAATGTCTGTAGTATTGTCAGTACCCTTAACCTGTCTATTTAATAACTCACTGCAGTCCAGAGTGGTTTCAGCAGATTGGGGAGCTACCAATGTAGTACCATTCCATAAGGGGGGCAGGGAGATTCAGGCAACAACCAGCCTGTCTTCTTTACCTATACTGTAGGTAAGCTGATGGAGACTACAGCTACAGTAAGGAAAGTCTAGCAGCCTACCTAAATGACAACAGACTGAAGGACAACAAGTAGCATGGGTTGGTGTCAGGAGCGTCATTCCAGACCAGCTTGATACTGTTTTTTTGACTGGCAATTAATTTATTTATTTATTCTTTGTTTACAGTGCACAGTATGTAGACTGGCACCAGGTGCATTTTTTCAGCTATGATCCAGATACCACGAGTACAATGTGATAGCACCAAAAATATGATACAATACATGATACAGTAACAGAACGCCTCCCTATCCTCCTCCTCTCTCTCTCTCTCTCTATCTCTCTCTCTCTCTCTCTGTCTTCTTATACCTTCTGAATGCTACACTTTTAGCTTTTACCTTTTCAGCCACCTCTTTCAGGAAAAATATCTTATTTTTTCTCTTGCCTTTGCTCACTTGTTTGAAGCAGAGGTTTGTTGCCTTTACCATATTCCCTTTTAACTTTGCTCATTGTTGCTCCACCCCACCCAGGTCAACCACCTCTGCTAAGTCACCCCTGAGGCATTCATCCATCTTTTTAAAATCTGCATCCTGAAGTCCAGAACCAGACCCTCACCCTTGTGTGGTTCAATTCCACAGCAGTCCTTATATTTAACCACACTGTACAGTGATCACTGGTCACCAAGTGGTCTCTCACCTTCACGTCTGCAATACTGTTTCTGTTAGTGAGTACCAGGTCCAGTATTGCCCCATCACCAGTGGATTTACTGATGAGTTGCCTGAGGAATACCCCCAGCAGGGAGTCCAGGATGTACCTGTTTCTAGCAGAAGCTACTGCTGGGAGGCTCCAATCCACATCTGGAAGGTTGAAGTCCCCCAGCAGCAGCACATCCCAGGTTTCTGCCATCTTGCCAGTGGCTTCCACCAGTAGCTTATCTAATTCCTCCCTCTGTGCTAGTGATCTGTAGATCACTCCAGTGCGAATATTGGCTCCATTCTCCATCTCCAGGGAGATCCACTGTACCTCTGCCTCCCCCTGTATTCCCTGTATCTCTGTGGCTTTTATGATTTCCCTCACAAACAGCACCACACCTTCTCCTTTCCTTCCCAACCGGTCCTTCCTGAACAGATTATAACCTAGTACAGCCATGACCCAGTCATGGGTTTCAGTGCACCATGATTCAGTAATGGCCACAAAATCCAGGCTAGCCTCTAACAGGATGGCATCTAGGTCCAGAATCTTATTTCCTAGACTTCTAGCATTTGCATACGTGGCCTTCCAGATTTTGATTTCACTCTGCTTTTTGCCCCCTTTTTGACTTTTTGCCGTCCCGTCTTCCCACCTCTCTTTTTAATGCTTCTGTTCCTTTCCCCTTTTATTTCTACTTCCCTGTTCTCTTTATTAACTTTCACCCAAGGGGATTCCTCTCCCCTACAGTTCTACTTACTCTCCATTTCAGCCTGTGTAAAGAGGCAGTTTATGACTCCCTGATTCCTTCTGCCACCTTTCCTGGCCTGTTTAATTGTTCATCGAAGTAACATTTAAATCATCCACTGAGGACTGCAGTTCCCCTTGCAGATGGTTGCATGCCATCACCCCAGTATAGGCCTTTATCTCCCCAGGTGGGTCCCCAGTTTTCAATGTAGCTGAAAAATGTGCATAAGGAATGGCCTGCTCAAGCAGACGTTAAGTCAGGGAAATGTGTAAAATTAGGTAAAAGAAGACTAAGCAATAATGTTTAGTTCTGCTGGCACTTCCAAAAAAAGACTTCTCCAGTACAGCCACACCTCAAAAATTATAACAAAACATGTATTAGTTTCTGTTCCTTGGGGAGAGGTCAGTAAATACCAGTATAGGCTGACGCTTGGACACAAAAAATGATACTGGATAGGCTGACCCACTCACCCTAAATAAATACACCACAAATCCTATAATGTTTATTCATTTAATCGTATGACTTCCAGTGTAAAAACATCTACATTTTGGGTAAATCCCTTCATCAAGAAACTGGTTCTGTAATATATTCATCAACAATAAAAGAAGTTATCCTGTTCTTAAACCTCTCTAGAAAACGGTTACACCAAAAAGGAAACATAAACAAGCATTTGTCAATGCCGAATGTTGCTTGCTTCTATGTGCTGTTTAGGTATTTGGAAGTCATTGGAGTGTAAATATTGAAAATTTACGAACTTACGAGCATGCGTAGGAACTGCGCAACGCACGCTCGTAAAACAGTCATTTTTAGGATTTTTTTCACCAAATTTTCAACATAGCCATTTTAAGACCTCTGGTCATGAACAGTGTCACTGTGATTTTCTTAATTTGTCCCATACACTGAGTTCTCAGCAACATCGCGCCATTGTGTGCTACATGGCGAAACACGTTTTGGGTGAGAAGTAAAATGACAGCTGTACTACTCATAAGAAGGTGGAAAATGGCAATGTTGAAAATCTGAGAGGAAATATTGAAAATTGAAACCTACGAGCGCATGAGGAACTGCGAACGACGCCAGAAACAGTCATTTTAGGAATTTTTTCACCAAATTTTCAACATAGCCATTTTAAGACCTCTGCTCATGAACAGTGTTACTGTGATTTTCTTAATTTGTCCCATACATTGATTTTGCACAACGACTGCACCATTCTGCGCTACAGTATGGAAACACATTTTGGGTGAGATGTGAAAAATGACAGCTGTACTGCTCATAAGAAGGTGTGGTAAATGGCAATGTTGAAAATCTGGAGTGAAAATATTGAAATTTCCACGAACTTACGAGCCTGCGTGGGAACTGCTGTAATGCCGCTAAGTAAAACAGTCATTTTTAGATTTTTGGCACAAATTTTCAACAT
The DNA here is from genome assembly GCA_016271365.2 of Neoceratodus forsteri. Taxonomy (NCBI): domain Eukaryota; kingdom Metazoa; phylum Chordata; order Ceratodontiformes; family Ceratodontidae; genus Neoceratodus; species Neoceratodus forsteri. The sequence continues at coordinate 1,055,218,300 of CM057459.1, forward strand.
GGGGTTTGGGACCCCTTCTCATGAATGATGTCACTGTCATGGCGGTATTCGAGCCCTGAAGGGTGATTTCGCAGTCACTGCATGAAATCACCCTTCGGGCCCGAATAACACCATGACAGTGACATCATACATGAGAAGGGGTCCCAAAAACCCCATGTTGAAAATTTGGTGCAAAAATTCCCAAAAATGGCTGAGATATGCAATAAAGTTGAAACCCCCCTATCTAGCCCATTATACAGCTTATCGGCATTTCCTCAGTTCGCAGTCGGCTTTGAAGAGTGCAGATGTGTTCCCGGTCCACCGAAGATCGTCGTGCCGGAGTCCGGAGGTAAGTATGGGGTGAGGGGGGTGTGGGGAGGCTGGGTGCGCAGTGGGTGGGTGGGTGTGGGTTGTGGGACGGGGGGTCGGGAGACACACCACAGGACCGTTTTTGTCTTACAGGTAAAAAAAAAAAGACTTTGTGGGACCATTTGCCATGCTGGGGTGGGCTGCCAGTGTGGCACAAGGATGTTGGGGGGGTGTTCAGCTGACGGGGGATTGGGCACCCCCGTTGGCAAAAGGACTGATTGCCACACTGGGGTGGGCTCCCAGCGTGGCACCAACTACTGGGGGAGGGAGGGAGACGACACAGCTCAGCCGTGGGGATTGGGCACCCGTCGGCTATACAGTGCGTTTCGGGGTTGCGCATGCCTGCGGGTGGAGGCTGTGAGCAGCTTCTTATCGCTGCTCACTCAAGAGTACCTCCCCCTTTCAACTGTATGACACTGCATTTTGGAGCATGTCATAGACAGCTCCAAAATGCATTGGCTTACAGGGGCCGTGCCTGCCAGCACACTGCCTGAATTGGAGGAGGAGGTGACACACCTCCGAAATCTCCGATGATGGCACTATGTTTCTTGCACATGCATGCAAGCAACATAAAAATGAGTGCTGAACTCTCTTGCATATGTATTTCTGCTCATTTTTCACATTTCATTTAGATATGCTTCATCCTCAGGTTTGACTCCCACCAGACACCACTAATAATATGAATACAAAGATATTACAGATAGGCTAAAATCAACCTTAACCCATTAGTCCTACAACATTTCAATTTCTATTCTTATACACTCGCTCATTTTGTGTGTATGTATAACTCCTACTATAGCTGCTGATGTCCCTTAGGCAAATTAATAAAATCCCATAAATCAATATTTCCTTAAACGATTAAAAGTATTATTGATTTCTGTACTCATGTTAATCATATAAAATAAAACTGCTAACCTCATACTTTGTACTGTAGGCATATCCCTCATATTATGAGTCTTTCAGGGCTTAGTTGTACCACATACACTGCAAAGAAACAAATAACTTTAAGTGCTTTAGTCTCCCTCAGTACAGCTTTCTTTTAACAAATACTCCATGCCCGTTACATTGTTAACCTGTTGCTTAATACAATCTGGTTCCCTCTGGATCTCTTAGCATTCAACTGCTCTGCTTTTCACTTTGCTAAGGACAAAATAAAACAACATTGCTTATATATTCAGAAGCTCGTGTAAAACACTAATTTATTTTTAAACTGTGGGGCTTAGATAATTCACGTACTTTCTTCTTCCTTCTGGCGCCTACTCTGGTGGGAGTAACACGCAGGGCCTCCTGCACCTATTTTTATACCGAAGGAGCACCACCCCTGATTCTGGCAATTAGCTTGAATGTGCAGATGCAGGTAATCAATGCCTGCTTGGGAGCCAGACCCACCTCCTGGCGACACCTAGTACCGTAATGCTAGGTGTCAAGGGTGTTATCTTTTTTCTCTTTTATTTACAGTATGCATAAATACTTTTTTAATGTTCCTTACATTCATCAACCTCTAACTGCTCTATATCTCTCACAAGCTACTTCTGGGACAATATGCACCTTCTCATGGAAGGAAAAATAAATAAAGTTTTTTTTACCCTTCTGTCTCTATAATATTGGTTGCCATTCAATAACTTCATTCAACCCAAATTATGTGTTGTTCATTTGAAAATAATTGATAAATCTTGTTTCTCTAAGTAATAGCTTATTGTTGTAATCCCCGCTATCTTCATGCACTATTTTGATGCTGAAAAACCTTAAAGATGATATTTGATGTCCTCTTTCAATAAAACGTCATGCTAAGGGTGAAGTTATATCCTTATTTCTAATGTACCCCTTATGTTCACCAATTCTGTGCTTTAGTGGCCTTTTTGTTTTACCTATATACATACGGTCACATGGACATTTTAATCCATACAGTATATGACACCTTCTGTTTGGCAATTAATAAATTCTTTGATCTTAAAATATTCATGTCTACTGATGTTTCTAATACTTTTAATTTTATAAGTTTTATGGCAGTGGATACACCTTCCACAACTAAAATTTCCTTTCAATTCTTCACTTGTGAACAATACATTTCTCTTATATTCAGGGATTTTATGTTCTGTGTGCACTAAACAATTTGATAGTGACCTCACTTTTTTTGCTACCACCTGAGCCCCCACACAAAATGCTTTTTCCCCAATTGGTGTAGACTATAAAACATTGCAATGCTTATTTATGGGTTTTTTTAACCTCATAAAAAATTTCACTGTACTTAAGAGACAAAATCATCTTTTTTCCTAGCACACTCTTCCCTCCTATGTTTTTTTTAGTCAGTAAATCTTTTCCAACTTTTAATGTTGCTTTATTATGAGCTTTTTCCATGGTCTCCTGACTGTATCCTCTGTTACTGAATCTCTCTGTCAGCATATCAGCAAATACTACCATATCATTATTTTCTGAACAATTACGCATCACTCTTATGAACTGACTATATGAGATAGATTCCACCAAGCTCTTAGGGTGGAAAGCATCAGCTGTCAAAACCATGTTTCTATCTGTTTGTTTCCTAAAAATTTTTGTCTGTAGCTCATCATCCTTTCTATAAATCACTAGGTCTAAAAATGAAATGTCATTCTTATCACTGTCGAGGGTAAACTTCAAATAGTCCATTTACTGATTTAAATATTGATGAACTTCTAGGAGTGCTTTTTCTGTGCCTTCCCAAATTACAAAAATGTCATCAATAAAGCGTTGCCATTTTAATATATTGTTAAGGTTGCAGATTATTCTCATAGACAAACTTTTCCTCAAACCAACTCATAAATAAGTTTGCATATGAGGGTGCCATGCTTGACGCCATCGCTGTACCTTTCACTTGCACATAGTATGTTTTTTCAAATCTAAAGTAGTTTTGAGTGAGAACAAAATGTGCTAGCTGCAGCAAAAATTCATTTGGAGGTTTTTCATTTGTGCTATATTTTTCCCAAATTTCTTTCAATGCTTTACAACCTTCTAAATATGGTATGGAGGTATAAAGGCCTTTCACATCAAAACTTGCAAGGAATATATGTTTACCATGCAGGTTCTGATTTTTGTTAAATTCTTCCAATAAGTTAATCAAATGTGTAGAATCTCTTAAAAAAGATTTAGTTCCTTCTACTAGTTCCTTGATGTGAAAATCTACATACACTGATAAGGGCTCTAAAATAGAGCCTATCCCTGCCACAATACGTCTTCCCAGTCGATGCAGAGGGTCCGTGTGTATCTTAGGGGTGGTATCAAAAATTGGAATTACTAGAAATCCTTTTTTTAGTGCTTTTTGTTTCCATTCATTAATCCAACCATTTTCTAATGCTCTTCTTAGAACTTCTTCTATTAAGTGCCCTACTTTCAAGGTAGGATCTTCTTTTTAACTTCAAATAGTTATCCTGTGCATCCAACATCACCAAACATTTTTCTTTATATTCAGTGTAGTTTTCAATCACAGCCCCCCCTTCTGCTTTTTTAATAATTATGGTTGGATCATTTCCATGTTTTTTTTCTTTTTTTATTAAATGTTCCACATCTTTACTGACTAGACTGATATATGTTTCAGTAATATGTGGAACTGGACCCGGTGGGATAAATTGAGATTTCAACTGTAGATTTTGTCCTAATTCTAATATTTTCTTTTGATCTTCCTGGTTAACCTTTATTTAACACTTTCAACTCTTCTTCTGTAAGAATCCTGTCAGATAAATTAAATACTGCTACTTCATTAGTGACCTCATTACCACTTGTGATTTTGGTTCTTTTTGTTTTTCTCTGCGTTTTTCTTCTTGTCCTGTATTGCTTTCTGTTCTTCCTAATCCTGATCCCCGTTCATCTGGATCTGAACTTGTACCTTAATCTTTCTTGGTATATTGATATCCTTGGGTTTGTCTGCCCAATTGGCATCTACCTCTCCCCCTGTTACCCTCCTTCCTAAAAAATGGTCCCCCTGCCTCCCCTGCTAGTATCTATATCTGTGTCACTACTTGAAGTGTAAATATTACCATCTGAGTCTGGATTGTATATGTTTATGAAAACAAGAGAAACTGGCACCTGCTACAAAAGAAGCACTATATGCTAGCTCCACTGAAGTTTGAAACAATCCAACTAGATACCTTTATAGTGAAGAAACAAAGCTTTTATTAATGTGCAAATCATGCAATAAAAACTCACAGCTCATTCAGCATCAACAGGTCTGTCCATATATAGGTAATCCATAATCCATAAATAGTTCATAATAGACTATAAAAACAACAAGCCATGGTGAAAAACAGCTGGTTCAAAAGTTTCTGCAGCAAGAGGGTTGTAGATGCATGGAACAGCCTTCTGGAGGAGGTTGTGGAGTCAAAAACAATGGTGGAATTCAAGCATGCATGGGATAGTCATAAGGCAATTCTAGGGGGTTGGGGTAGGAAGAAGTAGGCTGCTGGTTAACCAGGATCTGCAGCTTATCCAGTAGGTAGGGAAATGGGCAGACTGGGTGGGCCAAGCAGTCTTTATCTGCTGTCAAATTCTATGTTTCTGTGTTTCTAAGAGCTGAGGGCCACTCCCTCGTGACATCACCTGATGCATTTCACACTTAGCTTTCTCAAAGGCTGACGTGCAGTGACAAACTCAATATATTTAAATGTGTTCCTTGAAGAAGCAGTACATCCATTCATAAATCTTATTAATTTAACAAAACGTCACTCACATTTTGTAAACAACAACATATAAGATTACAGAAACAGGAAGAAACTGTGCCAAGTATACTTAAAACAGCATCACTGTAATATTTCACATACTACAATTGGAACATTCCAAGAAGTATTGTATTTTTCATACAGTCCTGACTCATCCTGGTTGGTTAAAGTCAAATCTGTGCAATGCTGAAAGATAGAAAAAAGAAGAAAGTGTTTTTAGAAAGAAAGAAAACACAACACAACAGAAAACATAAATATTTTTATATAATAAAATATGCCTTTACTTTTTTCTCATTTTTAAAAAGGGTTTTATCTCTATTCTTTCATTCAGACCTGGGGCACGCATAGCTCTCATAGCAAAAATCCAATACTTTTCCCTTCTAAGAAGCAAATTGTCGAAATCCACCCTCCCCTTTTTTTGGTCAAAATAGGTTTCTCAATAGCCATAAATTTGAAATTATGTTCTTTTCTATTCTTTAGTCTAGAGCATTAGTATTATCACAATTCAAAATTGACCTAGCATGTTCAACTATTTGTATTTTAAAAGGACGCATTGTTTTGCCTACATAGAAACTGTTACAGCTACATGCAGACTAATATATAACACCAGGAGTGTTACAAGTAACAGAACCTCAAACTTTTACATTCAACCCTCTGGCATAGTTTTTAAACCAGTTGGTATTTTTTTACCCAAGGGCAATATTTGCAGTTACCACATTTATTGCATCCCCCTGCACATTCCTTGAGCCAATTTCTTGGCCTCTCTGAAATGGGCTGAAGTGAATGTACCACAAAGTCCTTTATATTCTTACCCCTATAATATACCATTCTCAGACCTTTGGCACCAATGTTCTTCAATTTTGTGTCCAGCAGAACCAGGTGCCAATGTTTCTTAATAATAGTGGCCACCTCCTGTGATTGTGGGCTATATGTAGTAGCAAAGGTAGTTTGCAAGTCACAATTACTTTCCTTTACCTTACTCATTAGTGAAGTCTCTCTTGGGATCTCATCTATCTCTTTCTTTAGTTTTATTAAAATGTTATATTATATCCTCTCTTCTGCAACCTCATAGTTAGTTTCTGTGCCCTTTTTTTCATATTCTATTTGACTGCTACAATTTCTTTTTGTACAAATATATTGTCCCTTTGGTATCACCTTAATGACATGTCTAGGGAGGCCACTACTAGCCAAAAGGATAATGTTTTGGTCTGTCTGCTTTCTAAATAAATCAGTCCCTACTCCACCATTTCCATCTTTAAAAATTCTTAGATCAAGAAAGCTGATCTCTTTCTTACTAAAGCAAATGCTAAAATGCAAATTGCTATTACTTGCCTCAAGATAACGCACATATTCCAAAAGTTCATCCTCATTCCCCTTCCATACCATGAAGACGTTGTCAATAAAACGTCTCCATAAATCAATTTTAGGCAGGAAGGGGTTATTCATATTTCTCACCATATCTAATTCACATTTTGCCATACATAAATTTGCACTGTTGGGTGCCATGCTGGCACCCATTGCTGTTCCCCTCTTTTGCAAATAAAAATCTCTTTTCTAAAAGAATGTATTAAATTCTAATACAAACTCAATCAGTTGAACTAGTACTTCTTCTGTTGGAGGCTCCTTTACTAATCTTTTTTCCTAGATAAAATTCCAGAGCCTTCAAACCACCACTATGGGGAATATTGGAATACAAAGATGTAACATGAAACTTAACCAATATGCTATCCTCTTCTATTGCCAATTCCTCAAGTATTGACAAAATATCACTAGCATCCCTAATCTATGCTGGCACCTCCTTAACAAGATCAACAAAAAAATAATCCACAGATTTAGACAATGGTTCTGTTAAGCTGTTATTTCCCGAGACAATTGGTCTGCCAGGGGGGTTTACCATGTCCTTATGGATTTTAGGGAGTACATACAGTAAAATGTAGATCTTGTGGGATGTTATACAGTTAAATACTCAAAAACTTGTGCAGTTGTCAGGTTCTCATCCATCACTTTTCTAAAATAGGAATCAACAATTTGTTTAAACATCTGTGTTTTGTCAGACTTTTGTTTCTCATAATATTTTGCATCTGATAGCTGTATCAAAACCTTTAAATCATATTTCTCACTATCCATAACAACTACTGCACCCCCCCTTATCAGCAGCCTTTATAGTAATATCGTTGTTATTTCCCAGTTTTCTCAAAGCTTCTTGTTCCTCTCTGCTTAAGTGGTGGAAATAATGCAAATTAATGACATTATTTAGAAGTGTTAAATCTTCCTCACAACACTTTGTGAACAATTGCAATGCTGTTGACAGAGGTGGACAAAACTCAGAAACAGGTTTAAAAACATTTAGATTCCCAGATGGTTGCTTAGAAACATCATTTATACATGCATCCATTTCCTGATTCTGTTCCCCCTCCCCCTGAAATAACACTTTCAGACCCAGATTGCGTACCAGTCTAGTAAGGTCCAGTACAGTTTCAAAGTGATTAAACCTTTGTGTAAGGGTAAATGAAAGACCTCTATTTAATACCTCAATTTCTATTTCACTCAGCTGATGGCTTGAAATGTTAATCACATTCACAGGAATATCCCTTGTTTCTGTCTCCCCCTCCAGCCTCTGCAGGGGGTTCTGCTTCTTATACCTTTTTCTACCACCTCTCCTTGTACGTTTTGACCTATATTTTGCTTCCTAATTCGCTGACTTCTCCATGGAACAAAGGGTAGTGGATCCATTGTAGTAACACATGGTTCCTCTTCTTCTCCAAAAAATTATCTTGTTCCTGTTCAATTTCTTCAGATACTGTAGTGAAAATGGCTGGTTGCTCATTAACCTGCACAGAAACCTGTGAATTCTCACTTCCAGTGCTTATAGGAATGGTCCAATGGAACACTCTGTTATTCTTATAGTCTCTTTCATCCTAATCAAACTTAGTTTTTTTAATACTTTTTGTTTTCTCATCATACTACTGTAGACTCTCTGTGAAACTTTCTAATCGCTGGAAATTTTGTGGTGTGTTATTAAAAGTATTTATTTTGTTTGCTTAACTTGGCTTCGGTTTCTTTCTGGATCAACGCATTCTCAGAAATGATCAATTCCATATATTCATGACTTGCTCTTTCACTAATTTTCCTCCATTTCTCAATGAAACATTCTCTATCGTGGCCACATATGGGTTTTTTTAAGATACACAATCCTCTAGGAACACATTCTACCTCCAAATAAGCTTTTAATGAAATCTCCTCACAGTGTAGGAGTTTCAATTTGAATGCTGTTTTTTTCAAAACTGTTAAAAGCCTGTCGGCTATTTACAGGTCCTGATGGCAATGTGGTGCTGTTTAGTAAATTTGAATAGGTGTTGTCATTAGTTGTATTTCTGAGAACCAAGTCCTTTAGGGACTGTGTGCCCTAAGTGCGCTGTGCCTGCCATGTTTCAGCCATTAATTAACACATAAAAGCAGGAGTGCCACTTGCTGCAATAAAAAACAGGAAGTGTCTTTTTTTCATTTTTTAAACCCATGCAAGTCACAAAATAAAGTTCATAATATGCAGTTGGTTGGTGTGACTGCACCTGGAAAGTAAGCAGTGCCAGGTAAGAACCAGAACTAAATGAAAACAAGAGAAACCGGCACCTGCTAGAAAAGAAGCACTATGTGCTTGCTCCACTGAAGTTTGAAACAATCCAACTGGATAGCTTTATAGTGAAGAAACAAAGCTTTTATTGATGTGTAAATTGTGCAATAAAAACTCACAGCTCATTCAGCACCAACAGGTCTGTCCATATATAGGTAATCCATAATCCATAAATAGTTCATAATAGTCCATAAAACAAGAAGACATGATGAAAAAAGGCTGGCTCAAAAGTTTCTGCAGCAAGAGCTGAGGGCTACTCCCTTGTGACATCACCTGATACACAGATACATAGATACATAGACAGTGTCGGCAGATAAGGGCCTATGGCCCACCCAGTCTGCCCATTTGAGCTTGTAAGTTCAGTTTGTTTTCCTAGAAGTCTGTTGTACCTTACCCCTGACCTCCAGAATTCCTTTATGTCTATCCCATGCATTCTTAAATCCATGATTGTTTCAGCCCCCACCACTTCCTCTGGCAGGGTGTTCCACTTGTCCACCACCCGTTCTGTGAAGAAATTCTTTCTCATGTTTCCTCTGAATCGTCCTCCTCCAACTTCATCCCATGCCCTCTAGTCCTGGAACATCTTTTCACTTAAAAATAGTGTTTTCCTGCACCCTGTTCCTCCTTGTAAGATACTTGTATGTCTCTATCATATCCCCTCTCCCTTCTCTCCTCCAGGAGTACATGTTCAGTTCCTTCAACCTGTCTTCATAGGACTTGTGATGCAATCCATGCACCATCTTTGTTGCCCTCCTCTGAACCTTCTCTACCCTGTCTATGTCCTTACGTGGTATGGTCTCCAGAACTGTACACTGTACTCCAGGTGGGGCCTCACTAGTGTCTTGTATAGCGGAATTATGACCTCCCTTTTCCTGCTGGTAATGCCCCTGCCTATACATCCCAGCATCCTATTTGCTTTACCTGCTGCCTTGTCACACTGTTTCCCTACCTTGAGGTCATCAGAGATGATAACCCCAAGATCCCTTTCCTGCTTGGTGCATGCTATATCCTCACCCCCCAACTGATATATTGTGCCAGGGTTATTGTGCCCCATATGCATTATCTTGCACTTCTTTGCATTGAATTTCAACTGCCAAACCCCTGACCATTCTTCAAGTTTTTGCAGGTCGCTTCTCATTCTGTCTACACCCTCTGATGCATTTCACATGTTGCTTTCTCAAAGGCTAACATACAGAGACAAACTCAATATATTTAAATGTGTTCCTTAAAGAAACAGTACATCCATTCATAAATCTTATTAACTTAACAAAACATCTCTCAAATCTTGTAAACAACAACATGTAAGATTACACAAAAAAGGAAGAAACTGTGCCAAGTATACTTAAAACAGCACCAGTATAATATTTCACATACTACAACTGGAACATTCCAAGAAGTCTTGTATTAGTATTTTCACTACTATCCTAACTCTTATTGAGCCTAATCTCACTATAATCTCTAATAGATTATAGTGAGATTAGTGCCAGTAAAAGAGTTAGGATGAGTAATTTTGAAGAAATAGGGCTAATTATGGATAAGATGTCCCTACCCAGAATTATTACGTTGTCAGTAGAGCATGCCATACTAGAGAAATTTAAGTCAAAAAGACAATTTACAGGTCCAGTCACATCAAAAATGGTTCAATATGATGATGAATTTTGCAGACAAAAACAGTTAAATTGGGACTGGCATGCTTTAACCTTTACTCAATATCTTAAGCAAAAGAGGATCCCTCAAGGTTTAAGAATATTAATTGAACCTAATTTAGAGTTTACTACTAATGAACTAATGAAAAAATTGGATGGGGCAAGAAACAGATGCTCAAAAGACTTCATGATGATCCTGGTTGAGGCCCTCATTAAAGAATTAGAGAAAATTGATAAAGACAGTAACTTTTGAGAACAAAGTTAAAAAACAATTTTCTATAGAGGAATTAAGCACTTTTTTAGATTGGGTGAGTAAGGAGATAGATGAATATGCGAATGAGATTAGATCTATTAAGATCACAAAGTTTAAGCATGATCTTAATGACTACAGGGATGGGAATGTTTACTCGTGGTTTAAAAACAAAGATATAAAAAACAGGATGGTATACGTATACAATCCAGACTCAGATGGTAATATTTACACTTCAAGTAGTGACACAGATATAGATACTTGCAGGGGAGGTAGAGGGGACCATTTTTTAGGAAGGAGAGGTTACAGGGGGAGAGGCAGATGCCAATGGGGCAGATAAACCTAAGGATAGCAACATACCAAGAAAGATCATGGTACAAGTTCAGATCCAGATGAAGGGGAATCAGGATTAGGAAGAACAGAAAGCAATACAGGACAAGAAGGAAAACGCTGAGAAAAACAAAAATAACCACAATCATAAGTGGTAATGAGGTCACTAATGAAGTAGCAGTATTTAATTTATCTGACAGGATTCTTACAGAAGAAGAGTTGAAAGTGTTAAATAAAGGGCTTACATTCTGTCCCCATGAAAAATTGTCTGACTTTGAGATTAAATTGGATTTAAATAGATTCTTCAGAAAATTAAGATTGAGATATTTTTTCTATAATTTACCACAATAAAATGTTAACCAGGAAGATCAAAAGAAAAGATTAGATCTAGGACAGAAACTACAGTTGAAATCTCAATTTATCCCACCAGGTCCAGTTCCACATATTACTGAAACATATATCAGTCTAGTCAGTAAAGAAGTGGACTATTTAATAAAAAAAGAAAAAAAGATGGATAGGAGATCTCAGTTCAATTTAACATCAAAAGTGTTTGGGGCATTAAGAAATTTAAAAAGTGACCTGAACATACTTATTAAAAAAGCAGATGGGGGAAGGGGAATTGTGATAGAAAACTACACACAATATAAAGAAAAATGTTTGGTGATGTTGGATGCACAAGATAACTATTTGAAGTTAACAGAAGATCCTACCTTGAAAATAGGGCACTTCATAGAAGAAGTTCTGAGAAGAGCATTAGAAAATGGTTGGATTAATGAATGGAAAAAAAGCACTAAAAAAAGAATTTCCAATAAATCCAATTTTTTTATACCTTCCCTAAGATACACAAGGACCCTCTGAATCCACTGGGAAGACCTATTGTGGCAAGGATAGGTTCTGTTTTAGAGCCCTTATCAGTGTACATAGATTTTTATATTAAGGAACTAGAAGAAGGAACTAAATCATTTTTAAGAGATTCTACACATTTGATTAGCTTATTGGAAGAATTTAACAAAAATCAGAACCTGCATGGTAAACATATATTTATTTTCCTTGTTTCTGTTTATGTTTCCCTATGCCCCTTGTTTCTCTTGTCAAAATGGGGGTGGGGTGGGGGAGATTCCACTAAGAATTTTAAAGCAAAGCATTAAAGTGGTGTGGTATTCAACCCCTAATTGAGAGACAACATTCTTCTGGAATCAGTTCATATTCTTTTTTTTTACTTTAATAAAAACCCTTGTTTTCATTCTTTTTTCATTTCAAGTTACATATAATTTTTCCAGTTTTCTATAAAACATGTAACAGCCTCTTCTCCATTTGCTGGAAATTCCTCATAAGAATTCAGCCTTCATTTGATATTTGTTTTAGCTCTCTTATTCCTTTTCTTAAATTGTTCATCAGACTGAAGAGTAGCTATAATATGGTTGTGAATTAAAATAAACCCATCAGAAACGTTGTCTCCATTTTTTATAATTGATAAAGATATATTTAATTTATATCAATATTAATATTGATCTAGGTAGGGACAAACCTATATGTCACATATTTTCATGTCATTAATTCTATTTGGTGGCGTATCACAAAATGGCTTTCAAAAACAACCCTTTTCCTGAAATCAAAACAAAATCTCTATAAGAAACTATGTTACTACCCATAATTCACATCTGTATAAATCTGCTATTCATACAGAAGCATTCTCCTCAAACTGAGAATTTATATTTTTTAAATTGTAATTCATGCTATTTCCACATCGTGACATTTTTCTACACTGGTTCTCATTATTTCTTTTAGTTGATCAAACTCTGAGCCTCTCCTTGCATGATACAGTTATTTAACCACAGTCGGCTGAACAGTCCAACCCTTTCTGCATGTAGTAGAACGTACTTACTTCACTTATTTGCACTGACTTTTAAATATATGTGCAGTTTTTTTTTTACTCTTCCTTTTCTAAATGTACCTTTGGTATCCGCAAAGAAGCTACTTATTTCCAATGCCTCACAATACTCATGTATTACAAAAGCAAATTCATTTTTACTTATGCAGTCATACATACATAGTTTATCAATTAAATAAATTTTTGTTGCCAACTCACTTAATCGTCATAATGACTTTTTCATAGCCCAATTTCTCCATATTCAAGGGACTGCAGGCTGTAAATTCAATTCAAACTTCCACCATTACACCGAACACCACCAAGTTCCTCTGAGCTAATCCAAAACTACCTTCTTCCTGAAGGATTGGAAAGAGCTGGGCTATCTTGGGAGTGCGTAACAGGTGTGGTGTCACCACATCTATATGCACACCCTTTCCAGCCCAGTCAGTATCTGAAACTGTAAGGGTGTATCCTGAAGGAACTTAGCTTAATGTCCCCTTTATCAAAATGATTTTTATCAATATAGTTTTAGACTGTGTCATAAGAATACATATTTGGGGTGCTTAAAATACTTATTCCATGAAACAAAACAAGTCCTTAGCAAAACAGCATCCATTTCAATTAATGCAGAACAGCCATAGTTTTACATGCTACAAAAATGTTTCATTTATAATGTGTAAGAACCTTTAGTTTTGAGTGGAGTGCATAACTTTAGGGTGACCTCTGAAATAGAGGTAGTGGCAGCATTTCTAATAGAATAAAAAAGGAGGGAAAAAGGGGAAGAAAAAATGAAAAAAGGGTGGGGTTGGAACCAGTGAAAATAACCATGTTTTATAGAATACTGGAAAAATTATATGTAACTTGAAACGAAAAAAGAATGAAAACAAGGGTTTTGTTAAAGTAAATAAAAGAATATGAACTGATTCCAGAAGAACATTATGTCTCATTTAGGGGTTGAGTACCATGCCACTTTAATACTAAACATACATTCCTTGCAAGTTTTGATGTGAAAGACCTTTATACCTCCACACCCCATTTAGAAGGTTGTAAAGTATTGTAAGAAATTTTGGAAAAATACAGCACAAAGGAAGAACCTCCAAATGAATTTTTCTGCAGCTAGCACATTTAGTTATCACTCAAAACTACTTTAGATTTCAGAAAACTTACTATGTGCAAGTGAAAGGTACAGTGATGGGGTCGAGCATGGCATCCTCATATGCAAACTTATTTATGAGTTGGTTTGAGGAAAAGTTTGTCTATGAGAATAATCTGTACTTTAAAAATATATTAAAATGGCAATGCTTTCTTGATAACATTTTTGTAATTTGGGAATCTACAGAAAATGCACGCCTAGAATTTCATCAGTATTTAAACAAGCAAACAAACTACTTCAAGTTTACCCTCAAACATGATAAGAATGAAATTTCATTTTTAGACCTAGTGATTTATAGAAAGGTTGATGAGTTAGAGACAAAAATTTTTAGGAAAAAAACAGATAGAAACACAGTTTTAAGAGCTGATAGTTTCCACCCTAAGAGACTGGTGGAATCAATTCCATATAGTCAGTTCTTGAGAGTAAAGTGTAATTGTTCAGAAAATAATGATATGGTAGTATTTGCTGATATGATGACAGAAAGAGTGGATACAGCCAGAAGACCCTGAAGAAAGCTCATAATAAAGCAACATTAAAAGATAGAAAAGATTTACTGGCTAAAAAACCATAGGAGGGGAGAGTGTGCTAGGAAAAAAAAATATTTTGTCTCTTAAGTACAGTGACATTTTTTATGAGGTTAAAAAAAAAATTAATAAGTATTGGAATGTTTTAGAGTCTACAACAATGGGGGAAAAAGTATTTCAAATGGGGGCTCATGTGGTAGCAAAAAAGTGAGGTCACTATCAAATTGTTTAGTGCACACAGAACATAAATTCCCTGAATATAAGAGAAATGTATTGTTCCCAAGTGAATAATTGAAAGGAAATTTTAGTTGTGGAAGGTGTATCCACCGCCATAATACTTATAAAATTAAAAGGATTAGAAACATCAGTAGAAATGAAGATTTTAAAATCAAAGAATTTATTAATTGCCAAACAGAAGGTGTCATATATGGAATAAAATGTCCATGTGACCTTATGTATATAGATAAAACAAAAAGCCTCTAAAGCAGAGAATTGGTGAGCATAAGGGGTAGCTTAGAAATAAGGATCTAACTTCGCCCATAGCATGACATTTTATTGAAAGAGGACATCAAATACCATCTTTAAGGTTTTTCGGCATCGAAAAAGTACATGAGGATAGACGGGGGATTACAACAATAAGCTATTACTTAGAGAAATTAGTTTTATCAATTATTTTCACACGAACAACACATAATTAAGGTTGAATGAAGTTACTGAATGGCAACCAATATTTTAGAGACAGAAGGATAGAAAACCTTTGTTTACTTTTCCTTCCATGAGAAGGTGCATATTGTCCCAGTAGTAACTTGTGAGAGGTGAAGAGCCGTTAGAGGTTTATGAATGTAAGGAACATTAAATAAGTATTTATGCAGACTGTAAATAAAAGAGAAAAAAGATAACACCCTTGATACCTAGCATTATGGTACTAGGTGCCACCAGGAGGTGGGTCTGGCTCCCAAGCAGGGATTGCTTGCCTGCATCTGTGCATTTGTGCTAATTGCCAGGTTCAGGGGCGGTGCTCCCTGGCTATAAAAATGGGTGTAGTAGGCCCCACGTGTTACTCTCACCAGACAAGATGCCAGAAGGAAGAAGAAGGTACGTGAATTATCTAAGCTCCACAGTTTAAAAATAAATGAGTGTTTTACACAAGCTTGAGAATATATAAGCAATGTTGTTTTATTTTGTCCTCAGTGAAGTGAAAAGTGGAGCGTTGGAGCGTTAAGAGATCCAGAAGGATCCAAAATTGTATTAAGCAACAGGTTAGCAATGTAATGGGCATGGAGTATTCGTTAAAAAAAAGCTGTACTGAGGGAGACTAAAGCACTTAAAGTTATTTTTTTCTTTGCAGTGTATGTGGTACAATTAAGCCTTGAAGGACTCATAATATCTGGGATATGCCTACAGAACAAAGTATGAGGTTAGCAGTTTTGTTTTATATGATTAACATGGGTGCAGAAATCAATAATGCATTAAATCGTTTCAGGAATTATTGATTTATGAGATTTTATTAATTTGCCTAAGGGACATCAGCAGCTATGGTGGGAGTTAAACATACACACAAAGTGAGCGAGTGTATAAGAATAGACATTGAAATGTTGTAGAACTAATGGGTTATGGTTGATTTTAGCCTATCTGTAATATCTTTGTATTTGTATTATTAATGGCGTCTGGTGGGAGCTAAACCTGAGGATGAAGCATATCTAAATGGAATGTGAAAAATGAACAGAAATACATATGTAAGAGAGCTCAGCACTCGTTTTTTATGTTTTCCTTTTTGATGTAACTGTTTTCTAGAGAGATTTCAGAACAGGACAACTTGTTTTATTGTTGATGAATATATTACAGAACCAGTTTCCTGATGAAGGGGTTTACTCAAATGTAGATGTTTTTACACTGGAAGTCATACAATTAAATGAACGAACATTATATAATTTGTGGAGTATTTATTTAGGGTGAGTGGGTCAGCCTATCCAAATTTTTTGTGTCCTGCTGGCACTTCGTAAGGGGAGGCTATTACAAGATATGCTTCTAATATCAATTTTGCAGGAAGCAAAGAAATTAACCGTGCACTGCATGTGTCCCTCACTTCAGCATCAGTTTCTGTCACTTTGTATG
This sequence comes from Neoceratodus forsteri, assembly GCA_016271365.2. NCBI lineage: Eukaryota > Metazoa > Chordata > Ceratodontiformes > Ceratodontidae > Neoceratodus > Neoceratodus forsteri. The sequence continues at coordinate 1,055,234,855 of CM057459.1, forward strand.
GGGAGGCTATTACAACATATTCCGCTGATATTAATTTTCCAGGAAACAAAAAAAATATCTAAGCGCTTACAGTGTTCATGGCTCCTTCTTCAGTTTCTTGCTCCCCAGCTGTGTGTAATGCCACACTTGGTATTTACTGCTGTAACTGGAGCTAGAAAATAGGGCTTCGGAGGGGATAGAGGAAGAAAGTGCACTGAAGTGAGTGGAGAGGATGTGGAGAGATGTATTTCAACTCCACCTGGTGTAAGGAGCTAGCTGTGATGTATTTGGTATCATGTAGAGACCCCTTTTCTGCATATGTCAGCAAAACATCAGCACAGCTGTTGCTACGCAGCCACAAAAGGTAACACAGCTATGGAAATTTTAACATATTGTAAATGGACACAGATGTAGCAACAACTATAACAACACAAAATATTGAAAGTTGAACAGTGAAAAAAGAGTGCAGGTTATGAGTGTAAGATGAAGCAGGAGTTAAGTGGAACAAGCAAATGCATTAAGTTTGATCCATTAGGGGAGACTGACAATCTGACTGATAGAGGACAAATGGTAGATTTGTTCTACTTCGACTTCAGAAAAGCTTTTGATTCAGTATCACAGATGAGGATGCTGAAGAGGTTGAAGGACTTGGGAGTACAGTGGGATTTAGTTAGTTGGGTAAGAAATTGGCATTTGGGCAAAAGAGGATGGTGGTGAATGAGAGTAAACTGGAGAACAGGGAGGTCACAAATAGAGTGTCACAGGGATCAGTCCATGGACCTGTCTTGTCATGCATTAGTGACACATGTGAAGGTATCCAAGGAAAGTTGTGTCTCTTTTGCTGACAACACAATTCTATGTATCAGGGTAGATTATGATGAAGGGGTGCAGAAGCTCCAAAGGGACTGCGAGAAATTGTAGATAGTCTATGATCTGAGAGTTAAGATTCAACACAAAGAAGTTCAATGTACTGCATTTGGGGAGGCAGAATCCACATACAGAATACAGGATGACAGGGGTAAGACTAGCCACCTCAACAGAGGAGAGCGATCTGGTAGCCATATTCAGTGACTCCTTCAAGCAAAAGAGTCAATGCATAAATGCATATGGCAAGGCATCATAGTTGGTCGGGTAAATAGGGAGGGGTTTTGACAGTAGGAGAAGTGAGGTAATTCAGCCACTGCACAGATCCCTGGGGAAGCCTTACTTGGAGTACTGTGCCAACATCTGGAGTCCTCACCTGAGGAAAGACATTGACAGACTTTGTAGAGTGAATTGTCACCAAGATGATCCAGGGCTAGTAGGTCAGATCCTAAGAAGGTCGGCTGGAGGCCCAAAAACATATACTTACTGGAGCCCAGGTAGGAGCAGGGGGCATGATTGAACATATAAGTTTCTCAGCGGTATAAACAAGGTAAACAGTGAGGATCTATGTGTAAGAAATAAGGATGCAGTCACTAGGGGGCATGACTGGAGGCTGGTGGTGGGCATGGTCAGGAAAAATATGAGTAAATTCTATTTTATTGAGAGGGTGGTTATGCAACTGTAAAACAGATAGCTGGCAGATATGATGGGGGAAGCTACTCATAATAGTTTTAAATATAGGTGGGACAGGTCAAGAGGACTCATAACCCTAAGAGGGGGCAGGAAGGATTGAAAGGATGGGAGTGTGAGGGAAGAATAACCACCTACCAGTAAAGTAGATCAGTGAGGGAGATAATATAGTTAGGGTTGACAGGATGGATCACTGGATCATGGAGCAAGACACTGGCCCCTATGCATGAAAGGGGCATAGGTAGGCATCTAATGCACATACCATGCCTGTGACCCTGCACTCCACAGACAGGTGTGCCCATACCAGCATTCACAAATGCCGGCCACCTGTCCCTGGCTCCTCCCCCTGGCATGCAGAACTCTCCAGGGCAGTTGGGGAGGAGTCATCATCCTGGGTGGACATTCAACGGGATGCCGCCCTGGTACCCATAGTGGATCCAATGCGTAGGATGGTGTGGATCCGAGGCTGTGCATGTTAATTGCATGCATCCACACCCACGTGGCACCCTCCAGTCCCGGTGCTGCCACACATGACCTTTTCGGGTGCTCACCCATTGAGCTGCCCCTGCCACCTTCTGCTGCCCAGCAGTCAGGGGCAACATAGTGTGCTCTGTCCCTGTCCCCCAGTGACTGGATGCCAGTGTGCATCCGGGTGCACAGTGGGTTATGGCAGGGTCTCCCTAGCATACCCTGTGCCACCATCCACACCCATGTGGCCAGCACTACGTGAGTTAGTGAATACCACATAGTGCTGGCACATCTCCCAGAATGCCCCCTGTGTGGAGCAGCCAGAAGATGTGGGGGATCAGATGCTTTGGGTTTGCATGCCCCCCCCTCGTGCATGCTGTGTGGGGGATGCAGTGGGTGCAGAGTGGCTACTCACTCCTGATACATGCACGTAGCCACTCCACACCAATCATGCATAGGGCCCACAGTTAATTGAGAGATCGGATGAAATAATGCAAGCAAGGAGTATGACACTACAACTAAACAACAGTTGTTTTATGTTCAGTACACTGATGACTCCCTTTATACAACTCTTATTAAAATTTCAATCAAACCATGTTTCTGAGTTCTAGAAATTATTCCACAAGGTTATAGAATATGTATACAACATCACTGGAGCTTAGCAATCAAGGACAACATTAATGAAACTGCCATCTCTTGCCGGAAGCAGGAGACTCCTCTGAGATTCAGAGAAGTCCAAAGGGGGTGCCACAGGCTGCAAGTCTGGATGATGGCTCTACTCATTGTTCTAGGAATGTGTAATATCCTCTCCTGCTGCCTGAGGAATTGATCTCTCTCCGTGTGGAGTTCAGAAGAATGTACTGTTAACGTATCCCTAATGGCAGCCTGTAGCACATCCCATTGAGTGTCCACTGAAGTGTCGAGGGATTTGTTGAACTCAAAATAATGCTGAATTTCAGTCCACAGCCAGGAACAGAAATCAGCATTGCAACAAAATGAAGTTCATACATCATTTGTTATGGGGTATGGAGGCTCTCCACAAGGCCAAGAACATGATCACTGGAACATGATTATAGATTAATATATTTCCTAAGGAGCTCAGCAAGTTCATACCATCAACTCATAAGAAAAAAATCTGAAATCAGTCTGACTATGGTACATGCTGTGGGCAGAAGAGTAAAAATATAGTCCTTCTCTCTATAAGTCCCAGCAGATATCATGGAGCCTCTTGTTCTGGTAGGCCTGCAATACCTGTGCTGTATTCATAGACTCTGCATAAAGTCACATGCCAGATTTGTCCCATTTTGGCTGCTGAGTCAAGTTTAAGCCCCCTCCCCAAGTAAAGTAATCTCTGTAGGAGCACTTGGGAGTTTTTATAAATTTTTTTCCATATTGCTTTTTCTCTCACAGGGTGGCTGGAAGGCAAGACTTCAGCTGTCTCTATGAGAGCCTCAATTCCACCTATAAGTGGGAATCACTCAAATCTGGCTCTGACCCAGGCAAGTCCCTCACAGATTTCCCCCCATGACAGGGCTGTCCTCCCCCTGGAGAATAATCCAGATTCCTGGGTGGAACCATGAGTTGGGAGCAGAGCCAGGGCTTCATGGAGCCTGACAGTGACCCCTTTTCCATTTTCTCCAATGTCCACTGCTGGGACACACATGTCAACATGAGCACGTGGAGGAATGCGCATGCTGTGGAGTCCTGCAGCACCCTCCAGTCTTTGCCACCCTCAGACCCACACTACCCTTGGGCCTCCAACCAATGGCAGCCATTCAGCAAGAATGCCAATACACCCTTCCCAGAAGAGGAGAGTAGTCCTCCAGATGCTCAATCCTCTCCTTCCCAGGCCAACTTCCAGCAACCTGGGCTCACCAACGAACACGGGTCACCAGTGTATCAGGATGAAAGACACCAATGCTTTAGCCTGCCACACCACTGGGTCAGCCTTTGAGTTTTCATTTATTTAACAATTTTTGGCCAGGAAAGACACACTAAGCCAAGGTTTTATGTGATAAGAGTGAGTCTCTTATCGAGCCGCTCAGACAGAGCGATGCAAAAATCACCCACGTCTAAAGGGCAACTTACATACTGCTGCAAACAGTGACGGTCCTCAGAAATTAAATGATTCTTTTGTTTTTTTCCCCCTTTGCAAGTGGCAAGCCTTCTGCACCCCCCCCCCACCAAAATAAAGAGTCTCAACTCCAGGGGGAGTGGACTTAGGCAAAACTAGAAACTCCCTCTGGAAGCAAAAAATTTAACTGCACCGGGATCTAAACCCAGTACCACAAGACTCCAGTGGCAGTAGCTCAAGCCAATACCCCACATGGCCAGCTCAGCAGGGCTTGGTCAAATAATTATTTTTATCCCTTTTTTCAGTGATAGCCTCACTTTACCTATTCAGTGCTCTTTTTCCCTATTCGCTCTACATGGGAGTTGTATTTTCGACTCGCTCATATCGATGCACTCAGTAATACTTGTTCATATGCGGTACTACCCTAAGCCAAGGCTTGTTTCAAGGTGCATCCTGGAAGTAAAGGGAAGTCAAGTGACTTCTTCATAGTCACACAGTATGCAAGTGGTGACTGTGGGATTCAGTCCCATTTCTCCATGTTTGCAGCTCAGTACTCTTAACCATTAGCCTATACTGCCTCCATATAGGAGTTGAGGCAAGTAGCCGTCTAAGTATTGTGTCATAAAAATCAGGGTCAATCATATTAGAGGCACAGAAGGTTCCCAGCACAAGGGGAAGCCCTTAGTGCGTGCCCCACCCCCAATAATACACAGTGGTCATCTGCATCACTAACTTCGTTTTTTTCTCTTTTAGATAATGCCTGAAGAAGAACTATGTTAAAAATGTTGATTCTAACTCTATTCTCTATTTTCAGCGTGCATTTACTACTGTAGAACTTGAAATATTCAATGTCAAATTATTTTCATTATTGTCACTGAAGCACCAATTTGCGTAAAAATAAATTTGCACTGACTATCACTTTTAGTATTTTTTCCATTATAGTGTATCTGGTGATTGTGACTTTGCGCTAAAATAAATTTACGCAAATAGGGTTGCATTTGCATTTGCGATAAATTTTGTTTTGTTTTCAGACCACATGCTGATGCAGCATCTTACTCTTTTTTTTGTTCTTGCATATGTAATAGTTTTTTATGCTCCAAATTCAGGTCCCTTTTTTTGGTAAGATTGCTAATCCCTTTTGTTTTGTGGCTGAGGAATTGTGGAAGATGGTGCCCTTCCAGATATATCTCCCAGATATATGGGAGTGTGTTAAAGGGAAGGGATTATTACATTGGATCTAACTGGAGGCCTGGAAGTACTATTGTTGGAGTGTTCATGTCCCTAGAGGATCTCTTTCTATTGCTAGTGGAGTGGACTGGTGTGCGGCTCTCCTGATACTGATTAAGGGAACTTTTAAGAAAATTAAGGAAGAAGCTCTACTCTGCTGGTATCATGAGTAGAGCTATTGTGTTCTACAAATCTGAAACAATCTTTTTGCATTAGAATCAGGGTGCTTGGGTGCAGTGCATGGGGGGAGTGGACCTCCCCTATTCACCTGAGTTGTTGGCTGGTTGGACCCCTTGCTTTCCGTAACTGAGTGGGAGTTGCCGTCTAAGCACTAGGGAGCCAGTGACTTGGTTTGACTCTCCTAAATCCCCCACAAGGTGCCCTTGTGGTTATTTTTTGGGGGATTGTAGTTGCAGGTTGTGGGTAAGCAGGAGTAGCTGTGGGCTGGGTGTATTGGTGGAAGGGGGTGTCTCAACCATAGTGATTAGTTTAGCAGCCCCTGCCAATGATACATGTTCTGATGCGAGGATTTGGTGGAAGACCACAGTATCAGTTTGAATATCTGCCTTGCGACTGAAGATTACCAGTCATGGAATAGACTTGACTATTTTGGTGGAGTGGCTCTTTATGCAATTAGAAAGTTGAAGTTGTTTGAATTGGGATCCATGGCTTCATGAAGAATCTGAACTGTGAACGGTGGACTGCTTCCGGGGTTATTGAATAACAAGAGAAATTTTATATTTAAATTTTCTTTTTACGGGTTATCTTTCTCCCCTGCATAAGAGTCAGGGGGTTGGCTTTTATACATTTAACTGGAGTGATGAGAGGACTCTAGTGTATTACATTTTCTTTCTCCCCTGTGTGAGAGGCAGTGGAGGTGACTGTTCTGGACATTTAACGCTGAAGTTGTGAGAGAACCCCAGCATATCATATCTAATTCATTGTTATTATTTTTATATATCATAAAAGTTTTTTTAAATTGTTTTTTATTTAGGTTAGTTAGGAAAGTTTGGAGAAAGAGGTGTGGGTAATATAGGCTTATTGTTATTAGAAGATGTTTTGGTCTGTTGCTCTCTGGGTCACGCACTACTCCCCCACCAAACTCCATGACCTCTGGCCCTTTTATTCCCCCTATTTGCCTGTAATGGTTTATAACTGATGTAGGGCTTTGGGTATTGCTAGGAGGGGGGGGTTGGACTAGGGACCATGGACATCTGGAGGGGAGAGAGCAGAGAAGTTGTATCTGGGTTGTATGGTCCAGGAGATGCCCTGGGGTGAAATGGTCTCTAGATCATGGCTTGCCATGTCTGATTACCATACCCAGTGGCTCCTGTAATTCTGGGCAAACAATCTGGCCAGCCCCAGAACCCCATCTGACTCAAGTGGTGTTATGCAATGCCAGGTCTATTAGAAACAAGACGGCTATTATTGCTGAGCTTGTTGGGACAACTGACCTGGCATGCATCACCGAAACCTGGCTTGATGACAACGCAGACCCCATTTTGGAAGCGGTGGTCCCAGCCGTGTTTTCGGTGATACACCACTCGAGATCAGACCACAGGGGCGGGGGGGGGTGGCTATCTGTTTTAGATCAGAGTTGGGCCTTACTGGTGTACCAGTAGAAGTGGCCAGATCATTTGAGTCTACCGTCGTAGCAGGTGTGGGCTGCAGAATCATCTGCCGTCCACCCAGGGGTGAGAAATTGTTCCTGCAGGAAGTGGTAGACTTCATCGTCAATGCAGCATTGGAGTCGCCCAGGCTGATGGTCCTGGGCAACTTCAATGCCTGGGTCGAAGATGAACTCTTGCAATTTGGTCAAGACTTCCTCCAACTTATGTTTTCATCTGGGTTCACTGTGCTACTTATTATCAGGGTCACTCACTTGATCTGGTCTTTCTCCTGGGGATCGAGTCCTTTGATTTGGTGGTGGAGCCAGTCATATGGTTCAATCACTACACAGTAAGATTCAAACTCCAGCTCCCCCTTATAGGCCTGCCACTGTGGAGATGGTTAGATACCGCCCATTGCAGGGTGTTATCCCAGAGGGTCTTTCGGCAGTATTAGACCTATCGGGAATTCTGAGGATGGGTGGGGATCCAGAGAATCTAATTTTGGCCTATAATTAGGCTAGCACTGGGGCTCTGGATGCAATTGCCCTTGTCCATGTTCATCCCCTCTCTCTTCGCCCTTGATTCCCCTGGTTTGATGGGACCTTGAGGGAGTTGAGATTGGTGGACAAAGGCTAGAGCATCGCTGGTGGAGAACGGCCCTTGATGCTGACCATCTTAGAGTGATAGATCATTATCAAAGCTATCAATCAGCAATGTCATGTAAGAAGACAGAGTTCCTGCCCCATGTGATAGCTGCTGCTCAGAATCTACCAACTCACCTATTTCAAACTGTGGACAGGCTGTGCAACCCAGCCTGTCTACAGATTCAAGGAGCGTTTTCACAAGATAAGTGTGATGAGTTTGCTCATTTCTTTGCAGATAAGGTGGCCGACATCAGGGCTGAAATCTGCTCAGCAACCTCTGTGGGAGTTAATTGTGATCGGTGCAAGATCACCGCCCCCAGTCATCCTAGATATCTTTCGAATGACCAGAAATAGGGGACATCATGTGAATTGTCCAGAAATTGCAGCCAACTTGCTGTAGTTTGGATCCGGGCCCTACTCACCTATTATTAGGTGTATGGAGATCATTGGCCCGATCCTTGCAGAGAGTGTTTGGTGCTCTTTAGATTTCAGAGAGTCCCCTAGCTCACTGAAGGAGGCAGTGGTGACACCACTTCTGAAAAAAAGCTTCTTTGGACCCAAGCATCTGTGCAAACTACAGACCTATCTCTAACCTTCACTTTGTTGGGAAGGTGATCGAGGAAGTAGTTGCGCTGCAACTGGAGAACCATCTAACCATCCACGATGTATTTGATCCTCTCCAGTCTGGTTTCCAGAAGAGACATAGTACCGAGACCACTCTGGTTTGGGTGCTTACTGATCTTTTGATGGCAAGAGACCAGAAGTGCCTCTCCATCTTGGTGCTTCTGGATCTACCCTCAGCATTTGACACTCTAGACCATGGAGTTCTGCTTGAGTGTCTGAGGGTCATCTGTGGACTGGCTGGTCCAGTTCTTAGATGGTTCCATTCTTTTCTAGCTGGCAGGTTTCAGAGGGTGGTGTCAGGGAATTTTCCTCTAAGTCATTCTTCCTGCCATGTGGGGGTGCCTCAGTGCTCGGTGCTGTCCCCCATGTTGTTTGCAGTGTATCTCTGCTGCCTCTCAGAGACATTGTAAGATGATATGGGCTGAGTTTTCACTGCAATGCAGATGATACACAATTCTATCAGTCTTTTGCACCTGACCAGGATAGTGCACTCTTGATGTTTAACAGCTGTCTGTTGGAAATCCACAGCTGGATGAGATCTACTTGGTTAAAATTGAATTCCAGGAAGACTGAGGTTCTGGTGGTGGAGCCGGCATGCTGGATAGAGAGGTCAGTGGTCGGGTTACCGTCTGGGCTTTGGATCGACGGTGTACAGCTACCTATCTCTGAACAGGTGCATAGTCTGGGGTGGTATTTGATGATGGGATGACACTGTGGGCACAGGTGTCTGCAGTAGTCAGATCTTCCATTTGTCATCTTAGGAACATCACCAGAATTAAGCACCTTATTCTGTCTCATGATTTGCCCACGTTGATCCATGCCTTTGTGACCTTGCACCTGGACTACTGCAAATCCCTATACTTAGGGCTTCTGGGGTTTGATGTCCACCACTTGTAGCTGGTGCAGAACATAGCAGCATGACTATTGACTGGGACTTCTTGTAATGGTCATATTACAGCTATGCTGCATGATCTGCACTGGCTGCCTATAAAGTGGCAGACCACCTTTAAGGTCGATCTTATGACCTATAAAGCCCTACATGGACAGGGACCGGGTTATCTGCAAGAACTCCTGATTCCTTACAGTCCTGGCCAACCTGTCCACTCTACTGACAAGGGGTTGCCAGAGGTTCCCAGGGTACAGTTGAAAACATCTGGTGCAGGGGATTCTATGTTTGTGGTGCTATCCCTTTGGAACTCTCTACCTCATCAGATCAGAGAGTGTGAGACCGTGGAGAATTTCAGGACCAGTTTAAAGACATATTTATTTAATCAGGCTTTTAATATCTGAAATACTGTGAATTTGGAAGTTTTTTAATTGATGCTGTTGTGTATGTTTTATGTGATTTTATTGAACTGTGTTAAAATGTTGTATGTAAAGCATTTTGGTACCTGAAATGCGCTTTATAAATACAATTATTTATATTATTATTATTATCTCAATTGCTTAGCTTTAGGAGCTAGATGGTGCATCTCCTGAATCAGTGCCATATCACAGGACATATCATGAAGTTTAGTCAATACTTTACATTTCTTTTCTGGGCTATTGTGGCCATGAATGTTACAGATCACTTTCAAGCTATTGCAAGAACCCTTTGTGTTACAGTAAGTTGATAAGTTTCACTCAACTGTAATGCCAGGAACACAGCAACAATAATGTTTTCCCCCAATTCCATGCTCAAACCCTCCCCCCAACAAAAAAAATTAAAACAAAATGGCAGACCAATTTTAAAAAAATGCAGTACATAAACAGTCTCAAATTATACAACATGGAGAAAATAACCACACTCTTCAGGAAGTAGCAAAGCTATTAACAAGGAAATAAACCTACCTAAATGTAATGTTTGAGCAACCCATCTGGCTGATGCAGTCCAGAAATCCTCTCTAATAGAAGATAAAGGATACCTGTAGGCAAACACTTACACTGAACCCTTAGTACTCTCAGAAGGAGCCCAGCAGTTCCTCTACCATCCACCTCCAGGAGTCAGGTAGCTGGAGTGCTCCCTGGTGGGGTAGAAGCAAAGCAAAGTAAGTAGATGACACCCTGAGGAGGAGGAGCCAGACAAAATTTATTAGATGCAGTCTGTTGTGTATATTTGATCCCCACAGCAAAATTGTTAATAGTGTATTGAATACATCAGTGAGCCTAACATAAAACATATTAATCCAGGGCATAAGAAACCACTACAAAGAAAAATTCATAAATGCACCTAAAGGTGGCTGCCAATGATGTTCATCTGCTTCAGTGTCCCAGTGACCAAGAGCTGGTAGGTGAAGGTAGTAATCCATGCCCAAGGCAGCCAAACAATCTAAGCATCTTAGTAGGTCAAAAACAAAGTAAAACATTTTTTTTTGAAATGGAGTTATTCAAATTCAAGGAGGCCAATTCACTCATGGCATCTCTATGGTGCAGCACCAGGAGAAGGCTCAATGCCCTTATGTGAGGAAAAGCAACAAACTATCATATCTGCATGAATGCAACACAAATTACCGATTGCACATAGGCATGTCACATCTCATATTGGCAAATGGGGGTAATAACAAAACAACAGAGGCAAGTGGCTCCCAAACGGGGAAAAGGTAACAAAGTCTCCAAGAGCAATAACAGTCATTAAGAGTTAAGTATGAGAACTCACTTCATTAGCCACTGTTAGAGGTGGCCACATCTCTCTGGTGTGGTGGTGCAGTCTCCATCTGGTTGTTCCTCAGGTTAGGGTTGGTACAAGGAGCCCAGACAGATCCCAACCCCTGTTGAAATAAGGAATCCACTTCAGCAGGAGTATCAAACCAGTACTTCTTACCCTCAGAATTAACTGACAGGGTGGCATGGTAGAGAAGGGTGTAAGTAATCCCCTGATTTTGAAGGCCTGCTTACAGCTTGTTAAATGACTGACATGGACCTGAGATACTGCAGGGTTAATCTATGTAGAAAGATATCTTGATGCCATTCACCAACATATTTCCCAGTTTTCTCACCTAAAGCAAAATAAGCTCCTTATTCAGTAATCTAATGAGCTTAAATATCAGGGATCAATGTTTAGCAATGTTCTCTCCAGCAGCTTTGCCCCTCTGAATTGTATGCGCCTGATCCAGCTCAAAGTGGAGCGCTGTTACTTCTAACTAGAACCACTCTGGGAGTTTCTGGCAAATATATGCCACAGGATCTGAACCCTCCATCCCTGGAGCCACAAATTCTTTCAGTGACCCCAGCCTTCCAAATCCTTAACTTTTCTAGGATGCCATTGACTCTGATCCTTAGTGGCCTACTTTGTCTGGTCGAAGATGGTCTGGACTGAGTCAAGTTTGTTTTTCTTCTGCTCAACGTGCCAACCTGACTGGTGAGATGTACAATGGCTTACTGAGTTTCAGTTACAGTCCACCTTATAGAGTCTACATTAGCCACTATTTTCTTTAGCAGCAGTGTGTGCTTATCTGGGTCCACTGTCTTTGTGAAGTGGGAGGCAGGCATCACAGCTATCTTGGCAGCAGGTAAGGTAGGACCTGGTGGTGAAGAAATAATGTTTGTTTCACTTGTGAGAGGTGCTGGGTGACCTAAAATCAGTCCAATCCATGGACATGCTCTATGAAGAAATGTCTTCTGTTCCATGCTACAAATTAATGGATACAGGTGGACATTAGGAAAGACTGTCAGGAGTTAGACAAGTAGGCAGCCATCACTGTTGGGTGATCACATGACCTCTCCCCATTAGTCTCCTTCTGCTGTCAAATTTTATATTTTATGGTTCTTTATCTCCCTTTATTCTTTTCTAGTGAGTATAGTTGCATACAAACAGGATCTTTGTATATTAGCTGTCAATGCATTCATCCTGCTTTCTTCTCTGTTGAAGTCATATAAACCTCAATAAAATCACGCTCATTTCTACAGCAACAGATTCTGATGTCATTAAACAGAATCACAACCTTAAGGAAAACTAAGAAGAGCAGTTGAAGTTTCAGGAATAAAAATCTTGTTTTTAAGTAAATGTTCAGCATATTCTGATCTGTATCAGACTGTTATATTTAAAAACGTATTTTGCATACTGAAAAATCTTTTGGTGTGCAAGCTGTAATGCACTGCAAAAAAAAAAATTAAAAATTACAATAAAGTTATAGCATGTGGTGAAGTTGCTAATTATACAAAATTAATGAAGCAAATTCAATATATAGAGTCCTCACAGTTTTTAAAGTGACAATTTAAAAGTGTTAACCAATAAATAAATCATAAGGCAACTGAGTGGCATTTTGATATACAGCATGTAGATGTGTTGATCTTTCTGACTGGTATTGTAGATAACTCAGAATCTCTGGCCCATTGCTTAACATAGGCACCCAGCCTGCTCCATGCTCAGGTCACATTACATATTATTTCTTATATATTAAACTTATAATATCACCACTTGCACATTGGCTTACATTTATCAAAAGTACCTTGCAGGTTTTTTTCAATTTGTTAAGTTAATTTGTTTGTAAATATTGACTTGTGGGAATCATAACTTTCTGAAGACACAACTGCCTCAAATCATGCACAGTATGTCATCTTAAAATGCACTGGAGATAATAAAGAACTGAGGAAAGGAGAAGTAAAACACTGGGAAAATTAACCACTATCAGTACAAAGTGATGATGTTCTTCTTACATTACAGAACAACAGCTGGCATGGCAAACTAACGTCAAATTGCTGTTAAATAAGGCAAGTTTATACAGTTTATCATTCTATGGATCATATATCAAAGTGTGTTGCTGTTATTCAGTGTGTCAGAAATCACACACAGTAAGAAAAGTATGTAAATAATGTTTAATATGTTTAAAGAGAGATGTTTTATTACCAAATCATTTTAGTTTACAGTAAGCTCAGCTATTTCTAAAATTAGCTACAATTGTATCACTGTACACTGTACCAGTGAACACAATAATATGTCAATAACTGTCATAAACATTGTGTGCAAATTGTTGTAATAATTTGTTAATCCTTTTTTTATTTGTTTTAATATGTTTATAATGTCCACAGATTGTTATGCTTTCCTAACTTGATATCAACATGCATCCATTGGTAGCACCTCTGACTCTGAACCATAATGTCATGAGTTCTAGTCCATCACTGGGATTGGGCTCATGCCATAATCGCTGTCACTTCACTGCAGTAATAAGGGTTGCTATACTGTAGGGGTGTACCTTCCTTGGGATGAGATGTCTTATGGAGGTCATGCCTGTATTTCATGGTGATTATTCTTGTGGATGTTAAAGATCCCATACCACTTCTCGAATAAAGTAGGGTAATTTTCCCAGTGTCTGAGCCAAAAATGCTCCATTCACTAAAGAAAGAACACCAACAGTTTAACCTGGTTCAATTTCAGTTGTTTTTTATCTATATTCCCACACCTAGGACAAGCATGGAAATGGGTCACATTGTCTATACCTCCATTCTCAGTCAACAAAAACACGAATAAATAACAATATTAATATCACTAACTCTGTGACACTGAGGCAAAAGTTATTGCTTGGCACACTGCTGACTCAGGTATGGGATTAGGCAAAGAAAAGATGGATGTCCAATCCAAGATCCAATCAATCACAATTCTCCTACTCTTGAGAGCTTGCGTGATCCACTGTACTACTGTCTCCTACTGTTAAGTGGAAGTAGTGAGCTTTAAAGGCCTAATTTATTGTATGGTACAAAAATGAAGGATGTCTATCATACAAAAGGGTACATGAAGTCATCACTTGAGATCACAGGGGAGTGGTCATTAAAGTACAAAAGTGTGATTTGCAGGAGACAGATTATTTCCAACCAGCCCAGACACATACCACAAGGGTTCAAGCACTTCATTTGCTTGCCTTCTCCAATATCTGGGACTGCCTCTGGCCAGCATTAATTGCACCAATTTTCTCCCATTGCAGACCCATACTTTAACTCTGACTGAGACTCCCAGATGGAATATTGACTGAGTCTGGCATACTGTACATCAGACCTCTCTAGAGAGAAAGTAGTATTACTATTACTCCTCCAACAGGAAATGGGATGTTGGGCAGACATGAAGGAGTAACTTCAAGAGGGCAAAGTAAAAGTTAAGTGACCCAAACTGAAAGTTTCAAAATTGTTACTGTCCTGCTGATAACTGCATTTTTAAGCATATTCAGAAACACATAAAATACATATTTGTGACCCAGCATCTATCATTTATATTTCATTTGAATTCATCCTAAGGGTTAATTACTTTCGTGTTTCAACCAAGGAATTATCGTACATGACTAGGCCTTCTTTGGAGTCAGAGAGCTCTGGTATCTGTTGTTCTATTAATTAAAATGTTTCTTTCAGTCTATTATATAAGTGCAATTTAGGACTGGAAGCTTTTTTTCTAAGTTACAATTTTGTACTTCTAATTTATGAAAGCAATCAACATGTTTGTGTTGGTCTTTCTCAATATAAAGTCTTTCGCACACTTTTTAACAGACGACGTCTTACCTTTAACAAGCATTCAGCTTAACATGTTATTGTCATGGCCTGTTATCCATCTGTTTCCTTCTTGTACATATGCACTAATATGGTTCACATTTATTGAGTTTGCTTAGTTCCATTCAACAGATTCTCTCCTCTGTTGGTACCAGACTGCTTTGGCATGATATCTCTTCAGAAGGTAGTTGCTATGGCATTCTGTATGAAACTCGGTCCACACACGCAATATATAGTATTATTGAAAAATTATATCTCTTTATTGATTATTTAGAAAATGGGTAGGGAAACTTCATGTTTTTGATTGGTTAATGCCAACCACCACCCAGGCCGGTATCAGGCAGTAGAGACCGGGAAATAATTAGTCCCAGTCTCTGTTGCCTGAATTCGTTCTAAAATGCTTGTGCCACAAAATGTTGAATTTTAAACTGCCGCCATGTTTTTGTTTCAGTTAGTGAGACATATGACACTCCTTTCCTGTCACTTAATTTGACACCACCCCTCTCCCCAGGCAGCATTCAGTTTCTCCATTCATTTTTTTTCCAAACCTATACTGAGGCTATTTTTTAAAAGAAGTTTCTGCATTCAGATAGTAGCAGTAGCATGTCATGTGCTCACTGCTACTCCGAGACACCCCTTTCGTCCTGACTGCAGCTTCACCTGGCCAAAAACAAAACACTTAACTTTTTTTTTTAAGATAAAATATTGAAACTACCTCCTTAGCGCATCCTTTTTGTCCTGTCCAGTTGTATGCTCAGTCACGGCTCATCTCCATCTCCGCTCCCCTCCCCGTCGGTGTTTGACTGCTACTTAAATTTCCGAGGGATTCACTTTTTTACACAAAAAAATCAAAACCGCCATAGAAGTGTAGTGGGCATTGCAGGCATCTCTCCCACTCTGTTCATAAAACTATCCTGCATTTCCATGAAATGTGATGGCTGCTGCACAAGTCTTGAAAGCCCTTTGATGTCTCGCACCCACCTTTGACCATGTAACCGCCCACTGTCAAACCGTAGTGTAAAAATAAATTAAGAAGAAATCTAAAATGAAGCTCCTGAAAGTGTTTGTTCTGCTGGACGGGGATGATCACCAACACTCATTGTGCCACTTGAATAGATTCAACACACACGGAAGTGCACACAACAGACCAATGTCAGAATACAAAAAAAAGTCACAGCCTGTAAATCATTTGTCTATTTTCTTCAGAGAAGCAGGAATCATGATCTGTGCCTGTGTGTGTGTGTGTGTATGTGTGTGTGTGAATACCCATGAGAACCAAGTAAAAGAAATTTCACATCATTCTAATACAGGTGGAGGAACTATTTTATTACTCAACTAATTTTAAGCTCATTTTGAAAAAACATTTTTTTATTAAACAATTTTTTTCTCACAGTGCCCATATTCTAAGCGCAATAATACCCTCCAGGGTGAGCGGTATTGGGCAATGCCGCCCACCCTATCAGGTATTATTGCTTGCTTACAGAGGTCAGTAAAGTATATGCTGGATTGTCCCTGAGAGCTCTGTCCAATAAAAACACAGACTACCATTTGTGTGAATGCTCAGTCGGCAATTAATTTATTAAAATCCCTTCCAAAATGTCCAATTTCACAATAATTTCTTCCTCATATCTTAAAACCTTATGTTCATCATATCTTTAATATACCCAAATTACATAAACCAAATTTTTTCATTGTTTTCCCTTTTTGCCCCCGTAGTAAATCGGGGGGGGGGTGCTGCACACTATTCATAAACAACCTTTCCATTCTTGTTTTCTCATCTTGCCCCCACCCCCAGACGTACATCCGGGGGATGCTCTTATCTTATTCTTCTCTTCTTGTTGGGTATGAATGCACACACATATCACTCATCTGTCTGGTGTTCTGCTGTCCTCTGAGTCAAATTATCCCACCCCATTCTCGTCCTCCCTCCCCTTTTTCTGTGCCCCTTCTTTGTCTCTGCTGTCCATCTTCGGCAGCCTTGGCAGACCTGCTGTCCACCTTCAGCAGTCTGTCCCTCTCCTGTGCACCTACCCCTTTCTTTTTCCACTAGCCCACCTCCAGCTTGCGATGAACGGTGGATTTTCTCCCAAGTAGATGTGCTCTCCCCCTTTTCCTTTTTTTTCTTCTTCTCTCTCAGAACTGTGCTCTTCCATTCCATTCCCCCTTGTGGCTGAGACCCGTGTCCCCAACTCTTGTTTCCAACCTCACTTGCTGCAGGATCCCGACTGCCCCGATCCTTGTATCCATCTGCTCCTTGCCAGGTGTCCAAAAACTGTGTCAGACCATTCTGACCCTCCTGATCCTTCGGACTCCTGTCTGTCAGTTTTGCCATAAGACAGTCTCCCTCCAGTCAGGCATCTGATCTCCTCTCCCCCCCCCGTGGTTCAATGCCCTATTTCCTGTTCGGCATACACCACTAACGAAATGGCCTCTTCGGGTTAACTTGGCCCCATTTTCTCAGCAACCTCTGTCACTACTATAATTGAGAGGAACTACCCCGGGGCCTCCCCTTTAATATGACTCCTGTCTTGCCTAAGGGAAATAGGATCCCCCGGTTCAATTGTGTTCCGCAAACCCCAGATTTTCTGTGGGGCCCGGTTCCCCATCTTGGCCCCACTCAGCCCTGGCATTCTGCCTGACAGAGGAGGGTAAGGCATCCTGGGTTCACCCTTCCTCATTCTGCTGGGGGCCACTGTCTGCCATATACTCCCTTGCCCCCTTTTTCCCCCTGTACCTTGGCCTGTGTTCCTGCTCCCTGCTTGCCCAGGTGAACACCCCTGTGACATACCTGCCGGGCCCTCACCGCCCACTTTTATTTACTTTACGGTGCTGCCCAATTGCTCACCTGTGTTCTCCTGCCCATTCCTGTGTCAGGCTGCTTTGTCTAACTCCTTGCCGGGAGTCCCTTTGATTGCCCTCCCAATGGGGGTTGTCATCCTTGTGGCCTTTCCCCACAAAACCCCTTCTCCATGTGCCACCTACTACTTATACTTTGCTGCCATTAGAAGCCCCCATTTCCTTATTCCATGGAACCACCTCTTCAGTTATTGACCTGTCCCTACCTCAGCTTTAGGCTGCCCCCCTTCTTTTATCCCCTTCTGGTGCTTTGTACCTAATCTCTTATACATGGGACATTGCATATGCTCAGCCTCCCACAGTCTGGCAAGGCATGGTTCTAACACCACCTAGCTGTCTAGATATGGCCAAGTGGATGAATACCACAAGAGACATCTTGCTGCATTTCCCGGGAAGGCCTATCATGGACGCAGCAAGAGTACTAAAGTTGTTCTACTTATCTGATATATGCACCATGTAGTGTTTGCCCTTTTTCTGTACACTGAAAGGGAACCCAGATGGTTGTATTAGTTAGGTTGTTTTGTTAAGCCCCTATGCCCTCTGGGTAACGAGTACTCTGAGACTTCCCCCTCTTTTTTGTTTTGAACTGCTGCTTCAACCACCTCTATATATGGTGCCCAGTGCCCAACTAGAGTCTGTCTCCTAACCTACCCATTGCTTGTCATTCTCCATGCCACTTACCTCCCCTCCCAGATTGAAAGGGTTATTACCCATGGCTGTTGTTTCCCTCCTAGGCCAAAGTTAACTACTCGTGACACCCCACACAAATAAGGCTTACCCCCCCCCCCAAATAAGTGCTCTGCAGGGTGCCACGGTCCCTACTCTGAGTGATGAGGGACTGTACTGGGTGAGGTGCTTTCATCCTGTGCCCAGGGTTTCCTTCTGTGCCAATGCCCTGCCCCCCACATATATCTTCCTTGTAGTACATGCTTGGCATATCCTGTTAGCCCTCATAATACCCTACCCCCCAGTCCTTTCCTGGCACCAGAACCTGCCACCTCGGTACCAAGTTTTCTATGGAAATCACCCAAGCACCTGCAAAGACCTTACTACCCCCCCGCTCATCTCTTTGTTACCCCCCTGTGAGGTGAGCAGCAGGGGAAAGTCACCTCCCCCTTAGTCTGGTGTCTTCCATCTCCTTTTTTGTTTTCTTGTTTTCCTTTCCTTTGGTCCTGTTGCCAGTGACCCAGGAGCCCATATTCTGCTCCCTGCAACCCCATATCTAGTCCCTCTCAAGCCCCACTGTCCTCCTCTGCTTTGTCTGCTACCTGGGTGCCTACCCGCAACCCTGCTTCTGGATCCCACCAGAGACCAATACTTCCATGGCTCAATGCATTCCCTCCCGCTCCCCACCCAGGTGCATACCAACTCTTCCCCACCATGTAGTAATACCATCTGTTGTGAAGTCCCTCCTTTCTGCAGAGGGGGAATGGCCCAGTCCTTCTTTTTGATAATGGGCTCATTGATGGCCACTGTACTGAAGTCTGCAGATTGCTGTAGATGCCAGAGGCACCACACTTCTATGGTGGCTGGTGGAGTCCGGGGATCAGTTGAGGTGGATGGACCTGGACCAGGGCTGGTTCTGCAAGCTGTGTAGGTGGTAGTCCCAGACCTGCTGACCCCTTGGCTGTAGCCACCTTACGTGCCTTCCTGCTACCCCACCTCCCTGGCTCCTCTCAGCCTCCATCTGTTCCATTTTCTCCCCCTCTGGCATTCTTCTGCCCTCATTCCATGTCTTGGTTGCCCCTTCCCTGTGGTCCGTAATGACTCCACCATCTCAGTTTCAATGGTGGTCCGTCCTGTGCTCCTTGCTGTGCCACTTGAGCTAAAAAGAATCGCAGAAACCATTAATATTGCCCAACCACTCTCTTTCAATTCTCCCCTCAAATTCCCCCTCTTGGGTTCTTTTATGTGCCCTTAGCCTGTCCCCCCTTGATAACTTAATTAAAATGCCTTCTGCAAAATCTTTTTTTTTTTTTTTTGGTATGACCCGGTCAATCCCCTGCAGGTCAAATGGTCCCTTTACTGGAATTCCCTTCTCCTGGCCTTATTTTCCTGTGCAATTTTTTTCTTTAATTTCAGTGAAGTGATCCCTTAGTTGTCCCTTTTCGCTGGGGCCCATCGCTATGTGTTGCCTTCCCAGGTCCTGTCGAGTGCTGCTGACCCCACCCCGGCTGGGCCTACTGAGAGTACTGTCCTCCTTGGTAGCCCTTCAGTTACCTTAACAACTGATAATCCCCGAACCTGCCTGGCTCTGCTCTCCTCCCAAATAGCCAATTCCTGCCCCCAGAAACCCAGGTGCACTGCACCATGTTAACTCCCCCGTCCCACTTTATATCGGTTTTACTATAGTATTACTGTAATCTTCTTTTTATTCTTTCCATCTGTTAGAGTTCCTATGCCCTGGGTCAGTCTCTTCACAGCCGCAACCTCCCCCTTCCTTCTAATCTTAAATTGACCAGCAGACTCACTAAAATGGTGGCCAGTTGGTCCACCACTCCTGTTCATGGCCTGTCCACCTCCTGCTCTACTAACGGAAACCAGTTAATGTTCCTCTTCTATCCCTGGTCCCTTCCCTGTCACCAGCCTTGCAGCATGCTCAGATCCTGCCGTGGAATAGCTACCATTCCAATAATTATGGATATCCTCCTGTGCTCCTGATCCTGGCAAACAATCCCTCCCTCTGTTCAAGGCACCTTATCCTTGTACAAACTACCATCAATTCTTCCTACATATGGGCCCTCAAATCATGGTCTCCATACAGACGGCAACTGCATTTTCCAGCAAGGCTTGTCCTTGACTCGCATGCCCCAATGTCTAATGCTCCCCTTCCACTAAATCACCACTTTTCACTCTCCATCAACAGCTCCCTGCCTGAATTACCCTTCCTGTCTACTGTGCTAGGTCCTCTATATCTAAAATGCGGGCCGCCTCGTGGTTGCCTGCACCTCTTCTAATTGCATCACTGCACCACCTCCCAGGTTCCCTGGGAAGGCAGCCCCGAGTCTCTTCCAAATTGATGGCCAAGCATTTGGGTCACTACTGCATTCTGCCGGATGGTCATCGGTCTGGCCACTTCTCTGAATTGCTGCACCCATTTGGATCCCGGTGGGGAACCCCCCCCCCATATCGCCTTTTTTTTTTTTAAACTTGAGGCACTTCGCCAATGGCCTGCCATTGACCCTTGGTTCCCCCAATGCAGACTCCCAGGCAAACAAAATGAGAACTTTAATCATAAAATAACACAAAACCCAAACTTAACCAATATCTTATAGCTGCACTGAGGAGCAACTAAGCCACAAGATAAGCCAACTATCAGACGCACTAACTTTCTAACAGGTAGACCATTAAAGTTTCAAATCAACTCCCAGCTTGACAAAATCTGATGTAAATAAAATTCATTACCTTCACCAAGGCAGGTCCAATCGCCCTGGACCAACAATTCCATTCCAGACAGCACTTGCCTCCTACTGCAAACTGCCCGTTTTCCGCTGACCTGAGGATCTCTTCTCCCCGCTCTGCCCCCGGCTAGCGATATGTTCCCATAACCTCTAGCGCACAGCCAAACTGTCGCACACCGAGCTTGCACCTCCCCTTCTGGCTGTGTCACTAACCTGTGATCCTGCTACCAAATCACCCCCTCATATAAATGGGCAGCCATCCAGCCCACTGCCCCCAAGTGCCTTTCTGGCTCCTTTGAGTCCCCCTGCTAGTCCTCCCCCCCCAGCAGTTGCAGTCTCAGTCCTGCTACCAGCCTCCTGGGCTATCCATCGTGCTGCCCGAAAATCATTACCTGGTCCTCCTGGGCTTTGTGAAGCACCAACGTCCCCGAACTCTCCATGCTGCTGGCCCACTCGGTGATGTTACCAGCAACCCCTCCCACTTTACTCCTACCATGCAGTTTTGCATTCCTGTGCTAAAGAGTCCTTCTAGGACTAGTCTGACCCCCCCAAAGACTGCTCTCTGACCATCAGCCCACCCCCAGCTGCTCTACTGAAGTTCTGCAGCTCAGCTCAGGCTGAATGCCCTATTTCCAACAGACAAAAACTTTTAACGACCACGTGGCCAATGCTCCATTGTTCTCATGCTGAATCGGCCCCTCTAATACCACTTCTGATTAAACCAATGCATGATCCCGGCTGCCCGGTAATCTTTAGTGACCATGTGGCCACTCACTAACATACCAGGGCACCTGGTACTTTTCTCAATACAGGGTTGCAACCAAACACCTCAACTGCTCAAAAACTTCATGCTGCATTCCTCATATCTGCTTTCTACTTACCCCCATATCAACACCAACCAACTCACCCAAGCCCTCACTTTCAGCATGCCCTGGAACAAATCAATTACTGTGAATACCTTTGTTTGGAACGATACATCCTTGGCTGTCCAAATCTACACTAAATTAAGCTTAAATTAAGCTTAACTCAGCTGCCCCACTGATGTGCTACAGGATTCCCGTGAATCCTCATCTCCCCTAATTGCCAACTGATGTGCTTCCTGGTAAAACAGATTTTACTGAAGCAAATTGTAAGCTCTCTCTCTCTACCTTGCACACCCCTTTTAAACCCCCCTTTGCTCACCCCCTCTCTCTTCCTTACCCAATCGCCTTCCTTCTCTCCTGATATGATGTCATGATGATCCACCCCTCTGAAATTACCCTACCTATCCTTCTCCCTGAGTGAAATGCTCTGAAGTTCTGCCCCTTCCCAGGCCAAACACCCCTTCCCCCTTTTCCTGCCGCTTGTCCCCTGCCTAGCATCCATTCTATTGTTCAGGGCCTGAGACAAATGAGTCTGCCTTTTAAGGAGGCAAACTTACTTGTTTTCAATGTCTTAGTAACACACAGTTGTTATTAGACCAGGATTCATTCTCATCCTCTTGTCTGGCTAAGTGTGTTCTGAACAGCCTTTTAAGGAAAGGGGTACAAACACATTCAGCATTGAAGGAAACGAGGACAAAGCGTAATACACAAATCAGGACTGAACTTTTGAACACCAATGGGGTACAAGAACAATTTAATGACTGGTCAACTGTGAAAATTGATTTCTGTGATGAACAGTGACAGATTAATGGAAGAGTACATAAATATAGGTAAATAGCATATAATGAGGCTTTGTTATCTATGGAATTCCATATATCGCAAAACATTATTCTGCTTTAGTAGTGACATTTGCACTGCAGCAGAACGACTTTTTGTTCAGCTGCAGTATGGATGTCACATGAAATGCTACAGCTGAATGTCAGATGCACGCATCTGTTGCTTGTGCTGTAGCAAAGTGAGTAGCACTTAAAAAAACAAGCATTTGTCAAATCCAAACATTTGATGCTTGGTAAACAATTTGTTTTTTTGCAATTTTGACCCCAAATTTTGAAGATACATGTTTTAGGATTCGCCTTATTGATATGATGTAAATAATCTATGGCATATTGGCCGAAATGTAATTTTGCACCAGAGGAGCAAAAACAAATCTCATCCAGAATTTTAAAAATGGCACATGTTACATGTATGAGGTGGTGTAGAAAAATGGCTGTGTTGAAAGGTTGGAGTCAAAATATTGAAAATTTGCAAAGTTATGAGTACAACTGAAATAGTATAATGTTAGGTCATAACCTGAGCATTTTACCATATTTGTACACCAAAAGTTCACATTGTCTTCTTATTATCCTGCATAACGAACCCAGTTGGTGAACATTTTCAAATCCCTGCCAAAACGTCATTCCATGCCACCAAACGTCATTTCATGACACAGGTATGAAAATACATTTTGGCAAGGATATGAAAAATGACAGCTGTCACAGTCATGAGGTGCTGAGAAGAAATTACTGTAGTATTATGAAAATTTGGTGTCAAAATTTTGAAAATTACCAAAGTTACAAGCCTGTGTTCATAAATTTCACTGTAGGCTCATAAACTTTTTTTTATATTTTGCCCCAAATTTTCAGCATAGTTTTTTTTTATGACCCCACCTCATGAACAAGTGCAGAGACCATTTTCAGCTTCTGCCTGAAAGGTGATTTTGTGCAGTGACTGTGAAATCAACTTTCAGGGCATGAAAACACATTGTGGCCAGGATTTGAAAAATGACAACTGTCACATTCATGAGGTGCTTTAATGAAATGGCTATGTTGAAAATTTGGCATCAAAACATTGAAAATTAACAAAGCTGCAAACCTGCATTTGCAAATTACAATGCAGGCTCATAACTGTGTTGCTTTTTAATGTTGTTACACCATATTTTCTGCATAGTTTTTTTTATGACCCCACCTCATGAACAAGGGCATAGAAAATGTTCAGCTCCTGCCTTTTATTTTAATTATTGTCTACAAATTACAATATTTGAGCTTGGAACTCATTTATATAGGTTCCAAGTCAGGAAAAAGGAAAGGAACAATACAGGTGCAATCAAAGACATGAGGAATAAAAATTGTATTTATTTGGTTTTTGTTGACCGGGTAAGTGCACTAGACAAATTCTGCCTATTTTGAGGCATGACCGGGTGAGGAAGACACAGATGAATGCCAACTGACCTTGAATCAGATTAAGCTGTTGGTGGTATTTTTAGTGAATGGGGGGAAATTTGGCCAGGACACCGGGGAAATTCCCCTATTAGTCAGAGGGAGAACCTCTGTCCAAGATGGCGGACGCATCCTTGCCTTCTGAGGAGGGAGCTATAGAGGTGGGAGATTTGGTCTCTGCTCCTACCTCTGACTGAATGGAGACCATGATGCCTACAACTGATGTTTTGCCTGTTGATGTTCCTACTACTACTTTAAGTTCTGCTGCTCATACTAAGGCTGCTATACCTAGCCCTCTGCTTGCGTCTTATGGAACTGACTTGCTGACTTGCATGCCTACAATCGACTTGCCGGAGGATTTTACTTCATCTGATTCTGAAAATCACTGTTTGACAGCACAAGAGATCCAGGAGCATTTTACAATGGTGGAGCGCTGTTTTGCTAGTGTAAAACTGAAAATGCATAGAGATAAGCAACGCCTGAGAACCGACAGCACAGGTGCATCTTCCACTCTGGTGGAAGCTCTTGAAGATTTACCTGACTTGTCTCCTTTCCTGCCTGTTGCTGTGACAGGCTCTGATCCGACCTGTGCATAGGTAGCTGAAGCCCTACTGCCTGCTCCCCTGCTGCCTGCAATACAAACGGATTTGGTTTCCTTCTCAGAACCTGCTTCCATTACATCGCAGAGTTCCCCACATGGACAAGACTTCTCTACAGTAAATGCTCCCCTGCCACCTGCAGTTCAAACGGATTCAGTTTCCTTTTCACTACCTGCTTCCATTAACTCGCAGAGCTCCCTATATGTACAAGAATCATCTACTGTTAATATTAATAAAGTGCCTACCTGGACTGTTGAATCGGCACTGAGCGGTGCTGGCTGGGTTCAGGGTACTGTCCCAGGAAGTTGGAAGTCAGGTCCGTCTCCAATACGGTCCCCCCAACCTGAAGATTTTCCAGAGCTGCAGAGCACTTTAGGCACTTCAAAAGTCACTACTGACCCCTTGTGTCTCCCTCATGAATTGGAGCTTACACAAAACCCTGTGTTGGATTATCTGAAGGGTTTTCCACCCCAGGCTCCTTTTTCTACTATTTCTATAGAGGGTCTGGCTCCCCTACCACTGCAGCCCTCCCCCCCAAAAAAATTTCGGGACCAAGCCGTTCATATTCTTCATTTTTTAAATTTCCAATCCAGGCTGCTAAGAGACACAACGCTGTTTGCCTGGCATACCTGGGGGTTACCTGAGCCACCTGATTGGATCTATGTGGCACGTATGCTTCTAAAGGATTCTTTAAAATTCTTTTCCCATGAAATATATGCGTTAATTCATATCTCTGGTGAAACCACATTTGACATTAGTTTCCAAACATCTAGGGGATTGGAGCGTTTTGGTCAAAGTATACTTCCAGTGATCACTGCATTATGGACCCCATTTCAGGCTATTCCTCTTTCTAAACCTACTTTTAAGATGATCACTATTCTGTTTCGAAATGAGGGAGTTGAGGTGGAGGATGTTGTGTATTGACTGAAACAGCGTTGTGATGTCCAGGGACAGCCTGAAGCCATTTTGGATACCGAGAACATTTAGACTGGGGGCTGGAAGTTTAAAGTCTTGTTACAATCTAATGATTCTGGGGTTGTGCATTTGCATAACTCTTTTTTCATAGGCTGAGATAGGGGGGTCTTGTTCTACCCAGGTCAGCTGAAGGCTTGCTATCAGTGTGGTGACCCTGCACATCTTAGTAATGTACATGATAAAATGAAATGCAACATCTGTGGGGAATTGGGCCACGTAGGGGCACACTGTTTGAATGAATGTAGATGTAACCTATGTGATGAACAGGGGCACACCTTTCAGAATTGTAAATGGGCTGCGCATAACCAGGAATTTCACAATGGTGGAGTGGACCAGCGCTTTATTATTACACAGGCGCAGAAGGCCCGTCTCCAGACCACCTTGGCTGTACCTCCCCCTAAGGCAGCCCAGCCCTTACTGCAGGCTTCAGTGCCTGTTGTATCCTCTGAGGTCATACCTCAGATAGTTTCCTTCATGGATGACCCCTTGCTTGAGATTTCTCCTGTCCCTAATCCTGCCCAGTCTGATTTTCTTATTCAGGACCCAGCCCCAGGTCCAAGTACTATGCCCCCACTGAGTGCTTACAAGTGTCATACGTAGAGGGTCACTGAGAAATAACCCTCGGGTTGCACCGTCTCCTGTGAGTGGTCCGGAACCCCCCCCAGTGCCCTTATCTAATTCTTTTGAACTTCTCCAACCCCTTTCTGATGACGCTGGAGGTGATTCAGACTCTTCCTCCATAGCTTCTTCTCTCCCTGACGGTACCACTGACTCTGAGTTGCAACTTGGTGCTGGCCTTTCTCAGAAGTGAAAGGCCAGAGTAAAACTTAAAGGGAAGAAGGTGGTTGGGAAAAGGAAATTGTAAAATGTATATTTTGTCTGTTTTCCTTTTTTTTGGTGCTATGTTTCACTTTGTTTGCCATACTATTAATGTAAATAGTATGAAGAGTATGGCTAAAAGGAGATTGATTTTTTTCCTTTCTATGGCTTTTGCTTTTGGGTTTAATTTTATTACAGGATACAAGACTTCATACTACACATGAGATCCAACAAGCACAACAGGACTGGTTACTGGGTCCTTCTTTTTGGTCGATTGGTCAGGACTCTTGTTTGGGACTGGGAATTTTAATTAATATCCCAGACTTCCGTTTGCTAAAATTGTTTGATGTAGCCCCTGGTAGGGTGCTTATTATAGATTTTGTCATTGGGTCCTGTCCCTACCAGGTGATAAACATTTATGCCACTCAAATTAAAACTGAACGCATAGCTTTATTTACTTTGCTTTGTCCTTGTTTGCACACTTCCTTTCAGGTATTGTTTGCTGGTGACTTTAATTGTGGCCTGAGTCTTCAAGATAAGAGCTCCTTTGCTGCTACAAAGAAACTGTTTTGTGATTCCCACGAATTGGGTAAATAGGTTTGAGTCACCCACATAGAGGACTCCTATCTCTCCTTTACTACACAACACACCCCTACCTTCCAAAAGGGTAAACTAGCCACCCGTATTGATTATGTGTTTTCCTCTCCTACAGTACCAATTATTTCTGCCAAAGTTCAAGTGGTTGAGTTTTCTGATCATAAGCTGCTTTCTGTTGGTTTTGGTTCTGTTGTCTCTTCCCGTAAAGGTCCAGGTATTTGGAAATTCAGCACATCTTTGTTGCAGATTCTGATGTTTATGCAGTCCCTTCTGTCCTTCATACAAGCCCGTAAATCTGTTTTTATTTGTTATGAAGATCCTGTTCAGTGGTGGTTAGACACGAAACATGATCTGGTTACTTTTTTTAAAAATTACAGTCGTTACAAATGTAGGAGGGAATACTTAGACTATTTGCAGAAGAGGGTACATTTTCAGTCATTATTAACCATAGCGTACACGACAGGGCAAGACCTTACTCAACAAATAAAAGTCCTACAGAATGATATGTTGACTTTCCAATTACGGCAATCACAATTTTTTTACCAACATAAATTCTGTACTGCTGGAACATGTGATGTTATTTGTCCTTTTGAATCTAATTCCCGTCAGACCGCCCAAAAATAATATGACGTGTCTTCTAAATTCAGAAGAAACCTTATGTTCCTCACAAACTGAGATTTGTCATATTGTAGCAAAGTATACTACAGCACTTTTTTCTCCCCACCCTGCTGTGGCTGGTAACAGTGTGACTTTGTATAGTGGCCTTGATATCCCAGCTCCCTCACAGCTATGTCAGAACCAGGCTTGTTCTCCTATCACGGAGCAGGATTTGACATTGGCTATTTCTTCATTACCTGTACAGAGAACTCCTGGTCCGGATGGTCTCCCTGCTGGCTTATATAAGGTGCTGGGTGACCGTTTGGCCCCGGAACTTATGTCTGTGTTTAATTCTGTGTTAACATGTGAATCTTTCCCTTTGGAATTTACTAAGGGTACTTTGATTTACATTTATAAACAGAAAGGTGATATTCATTCTCTAGAGAATTGGCGACCTTTATGTATGTTGATCACCGACTTTAAGCTCTTAATGAAAATTATTGTGAAGCATTTGGTGAGGATAGCGGAGGTGGTTTTGCATCCTGCCCAATCCTGTTCTGTGCCTCAAAGGAGAATTTCTGATCATTTGATCCTCTTACGAGAATTATTTTCTCATGGCTATGCAGGTCTGGCTTCAGGACTTGTTGTCTCCATAGATCAGAAGGTTGCTTTTGATTCAGTTAGGCATGATTTTTTATGGGAAGCACTTCGTTTTCTGCATGTACCTGATGTTATGGTATACTGGATTTGTGCTTTCTATAGAACAGCTACTGTTGTGCCTGTAGTGAAAGGTTGGATAGGACCCATGATCCCCATAAAAAGGGGGGTTTGTCAGGGCTGTCCTTTAAGCCTGTTGTTATATGTATTTTTTCTTGATGTTTTGCTCCGTCGGTTGAATACTGATTCTCAGATTTGGGCTATTTCTAGTTGTGCCTTATGCGTCTTTATATGCCATCGTGATATGCAGATGATGTTTGTTTTGTAGCTGATGCAGCCTCAGTGGTTCATTCTCTCCATGAGTGCTCTATTTTTGGAAACTTCTCTGGTGTTGTTTTAAATTACACCAAAAGTCTGGTTATTCAGGTCGGTTCAGTAGCCTCCCCCTCGGACCGTATCGGTCTGTTACGTTTAGTTGAGGGCCCTATTTGCATTTGGGGAATTTTTTTGGGGACACAGGACTCAGATTTTTTTAACTGGAATGTTAAACTGCAACAAGGTAAACTTCAGGTGGCCTCCTGGAACCGAGGGCAGATAGGGAAAAAGAAACCTGTTTTCTTAATTTAAAACTATTTTATCTCCACTTTCCTTTTTTTGTGTTATGTATTCCCTATTCCATGACAGCTAGAAACTGCTGTCTTTAGCCTGTTTTTTCAGGCTCTTTGGGGTAGTAGGATATACCCGATAAAACGGAATATCACTTATTTACCTATCCCTGAGGGTGGCATTTGTATGGTTAACCCTTTGTTATTTTTTTCTTGTATTTGTTTCACTGCAAACCTTAGGCCTTTGTTGACTCATGCCCAAAGGGGGTGGGAAGCTTGGTTTTATGACTCTTGCAGGATTTGGTTTCATCAATGGGAAACTAATTCCTTAACTGTGTTAAGACAAACTGTTGGTATACCAACTTATGTAAAACATATGTTTTTAAGTCTCAAACAATGGAAGGTGTCTGTTCAGATGTTATTAAACCATTCACATAAAGTTTTATATAAGAACTTACTCCTGACGGTTTGTGCTGTATCAGTACCCTTTGATAAGTGTCCTGGTCAACACCTCCCTTCCCTTTTGTTATTGTGGAGATGTAAGAGGGTTCCAGCCAAAATGTGGGAGTTTCATTGGTTTTCATGCCATGAAAAGATTAATATAAAATCAAATCATAAACATAAGCAGTCCCAAGATAGAATGTGTTCTCGCTTATTATGTATTACAGAACTTGAAACTATCCCTCATTTATTTTTTGACTGTTCCTTTATCAAAAATTGGTGGTCCTTTTTGGCACAGGCATGGGATACCCCCTTGCTTCAGTCGGTTACTTATTTGAATCTTGTATACAGGGTTTTTTCTCCCGAGTGATCAAAATGGCACCAGGACTCTTTGAACCTTGTTTTTGTCTGCATTAAATTGAACATTTGGATAGTGCGTTGCATGTTTTCTTTACAGCAAAAGGACTGCTCCTATTTGGAGCTTGAAAAAAAGATTGTACAAGATTTAAAAGAAATTTAGGAGCATGAATGTACTCTATACTCAGATATGACTCTTTTGGAACTTGTGCAAGCCCTTCCTTGGATCACTGACTCTGATTTTACAGTTACCTGAATGATTGTATAATACTTATCCTGTCTTTCCTTTTTTTTTGTATTATGCTTTGTGTACTATTGTATGATTTTTGTTTCAATAAAACTTTTCCCTACTCTGTAGGAGATTTCCTTACATCCTGGCATTCTACCAAGATGGCCATCAATGGAGGAGCTGTGGAGGACATGGAAGTGTTGGAGGCAGTGGAGTTGGTCTCTTCTCCTGTCATTGTTCTGAAAGAGACCACGTCTTCTACAGATATTGTGCTGCATCATGCTGGAAGTAGTTCTTCTGAGTCTTTGGCTACTTCCCCTGCTACTACTGTGGATAACTGTGTGATGACTTCGACCATGGATCCTTTATCTATTCCCTTGGCTATACCTGCGATGTCTACTAGTCCAACTACTATGACTATATGTGAGTCTTCTCCTGCTATTTCAATGGATGTGGATGTATTGCTTTGAGCTGAAGAGCAGCACTATTTTGCTGCTAGACATTGCTTGTTAGCCTTTAAGACTCAGCCTGGTTCTTTGCCTGATATTCATGACTCACCATCTGAGACTGCAATTTCTGATGCCTCCTCGCCGATTCTGACACTTCCACATTCTTTACCTGGTTCAGCGGACCCTCCTCACTCCTGACCGCCTGCACAGACTGCACCTCTTGCTCCGCTTCCTTCAGGAATTTCTTCTGTATGATATTTTCTGCTTCATTACCTCCCTTTGCTCTCCCTGAAACCTCACATTCAACAGACTGGTCCATTGAGTCAGCTGTGGAAGTGGTGGGGTGGGAGAAGGACCCAACCATCGGGACTTGGCGTTCTGGTTCTTCCCCGATCTGTGCTAGGCCACCTGAGTCTGACAACTTACTGACTTCTCCTGCTTTGAAAGTATCTGATGATTCTATTGACCTTTCCTTGCCTGCCAAACTCCTTTTGACTCAAAACCCGACTTTGCGTTTTGGTCCTTCTACCTCGACACTTCATGACCACCAGACTCCTAGGGACCCTGGGTCTCGCCCTGCTCCTACTCTTTCCACTGTTACTACTCCTAAGTCATATGCTGCATGTTTTCAACCCCCTGTACATCAAATGAAGAGACACAATGCTGTTCAGCTGCAGTATTTGGGGGGCTTGTCTGACTTCCCTGACTGTTTTTTTGTAGGTCGCACCCTTTTGAAGGATTCCATGCAATTTGCTGCTTTTGAAATACACGCTTTAATTCATGTTTCTTCAAAGTCCCATTTTGATGTAAGTTTTAAAACTGTAACTGTTTTAGAAAAGTTTTGGAGAAAATAACAGGAGCTAAAAACTTCTCCTTCATGGGCACCCTTTAATGCCATTCCCTTAACTAAGCCTACACAGAAGACTGTTACTATTCTATTTCGTAATGAAGGTGTGAGTCTCAATGATATTACTGTATGGCTGAAGCAAAGATGTACCGTACTTTCTGACCTTGAGGCTATTTTTGATTCTGAGAATCTTTGGACAGGTGGGTGGAAAGTGAGGGTTATGCTTCACACATTAGATACTGGGATCCAACATCTGCCAAATAGCTTTATGCTAGGGAAAGACAGGGGAGTTCTTTTTTACCCTGGTCAGCCTAAAGCATGCTACAAATGTATCTCTCAGAACCATATAAGCAGCATTTGTGACAGTGTTAAATGCTCTGTCTGTGGAACCATTGGCCACACCGGTTTTCAATGTGTGGATGAACCCCTTTGCGTCCTTTGTGACGAATTGGGACACACCTTCCAGACATGTACTTGGGCAGCTCATAACTCCCCAACTCTTGCTGATGGGGAAGAACAATGATTAATTATTACTGTTGCACAATGTTCCCATTTGTCTAACACTGTTTCTAAACCTCAATGCATACCCCCCTCACTCTCTTGTACCTGCTATTGACCCATCTTCTATATTGCAAGGACAACCTTTTCCTATTTCTTCTTTGAAGCCACAGGCCCCTACTGTTGCTCTCCCTTCTCCTGCCACTGATCTTGTTGTTTCTACCTCAGAAGAGGTATCTGTTCCTGTACTTCCTAGCACTTCTGGGACTTCCATGGACCCCCCGAGCCTTTTATTAGAGTAACACAGGGATCAAAGAGAGAGACCTCTCTTTTCTCAAAGGCACTGAAATCTTCTACTGTGACTCACATAAATAAATTTGAGGTTTTATGCCACCCTCAGGACAATACAGACTCTGACACGCCCTCTGTTCTCTCTTCCCACCCTGATGTAACTACTGACACAGAGGTAAATATTGACAATATTGTTTCTCAAAAGAGGAAAGCTAAGGCAAAACTGAAACATAGAGAAGGTACCCCTAGGAAAGGCAGGCCCAGGTGAATTCTGTTTTTATTTTTTTTATTTTTTGCTTTTACACATGTCTTCTGCTTTCTCAGTGCATACTGTTAACGTTAACAGTATTAAGAAACACACTAAGAGGGATGTATTTTTTTTCTTTTTGTCCGGCTTGACAACTGGCCTCATCCTTTTACAGGATGTACATTTCCATACTCTTCCAGATATTTCCATGGCCACAGCTGCTTGGATCTCTGGACTTTCTTTTTGGTCCTTTGGACAGGACTCTTGTTCCAGTTTGGGTGTTTTGTTTAGTATATCTGATGTTACTGTTATAAAACTGTTGTATGTACACCCTGGCCGGCTTCTTTTATTAGATGTGTTCATTTCTTCTGTCCCTTTCTGGATAATCAATATCTATGCCCCCAAATAAAAACCCATAGGATTGAACTACTGAATCTTATTCGGCCTTATTTATACATGTCAATGCATGTGATTTTTTGGGGTGATTTCAAATGTGGGTTGTCGACCAAAGATAAGACTTCTACTTCTAGGGCTACTAAGTTGTTTTGTGACACGAATTTTCCCAAACAATTGCTTCTTTCCACAGGTTTACAGGATGCATATTTATCTTTTACAGGTCAGCATACTCCTACTTTTCACAAGGGCCCCCTTGAGACCCGTTTCAATTTTTTCTTTATTTCTTCCCATCTCCAACTTTCTGATGCTGTTATTCAGGTTGCAGAATTTTCAGATCATAATTTATTGTCTATTTCTTTAGGCCCTTCCCTAAAGTCCCATTTTGGTCCTGGCATTTGGAAACTGAATGCTTTCCTGTTATCTGACTCACGTTTGTTATGCCACTTGACCAATTACATTCACAATCGGAAGTCTGTATTTTTTTTATATGATGCCCCCTGGATCTGGTGGCAGGAAATGAAGTCTGGACTCCAGGCTTTATTTAAAAACTATAGTAAACATCACCATGATTCCCTATATTTTCTTTATCACACAAATAGACGGCAACTTCAGAAATTGCTTACTTTGTCTCATGAAACTGGCAATGATTTCTTCACCCAAATCAGTAATCTTAGGAAATGCCTGTTGGACTATCACCTTCTGAAGACTATTTCTGTCTCGCACCAACAGTGTTTTGGGACCTCGTGTGCCAGTGACACTGTATGTCCATACGCTACTATTCGAAAAAAAGTGGAGTGCAGAACCTTTGATACACTATTTGATGACGCTTTCTCCAAACTTACTCCTATTTCGGATATCAGACACCATGTTACTTGTTACACACAACAGCTATTCGGTCCCATGCCCCCCCAATCCATTCCAGACTACCATTCCTTTTTACAAATTCCTGATATACCCTCCTCTGTTGTAGACATGTTAAATGCTGAGATACACGCACATGAAATAGAAGCAGTATTCAGGTCTTTACGTCCTGGAGTGACACCAGGCCTGGATGGTCTCTCCAGTGAGCTGTATAAAACATTTTCTACTGATCTGAGTTTAGAATTGGCTGCAGTTTATAATTCCATACTACAGTATGATAATCTTCCTTTAGATTTTAACATGGGCTGTTTGTTTTACTTACATAAAAAAGGTGATAGGAGACTGCTCTCCAATTGGAGGCCTTTGTGCCTCTTAAATACTGATTTTAAAATATTGACCAAAATCTTAGCACTCAGACTTTCCAAATTGGCCACCTATGTGATCTCCACCACACAATCTAGCAGTGTCCCTGGCAGATGCATTAAGGACCATCTTATTTTACTTAGGGAAATGAATGAACGTGGTAACTCTAATGTTTTACATGTTTTCATTTTTTCATTGGACCAACAACAAGCTTTTGATTCTGTACATCATGACTTTTTATGGTCTACTCTTCGCCATTATAAAGTCCCCCGATTATACCCTTGCCAGACTTCAGTTGCTAAACCGCTCTGCAACTATTGTTCC
The DNA here is from genome assembly GCA_016271365.2 of Neoceratodus forsteri. Lineage (NCBI taxonomy): Eukaryota > Metazoa > Chordata > Ceratodontiformes > Ceratodontidae > Neoceratodus > Neoceratodus forsteri. The sequence goes on from CM057459.1 coordinate 1,055,269,012, forward strand.
AGTAGTAAATGGATGGAGAGGCCCTATGCTTCCTCCACACAGTGGAGTTAGACAAGGCTACCCCCTTAGTCCGCTTTTATATGTTTTCTTTTAGATCCCTTACTTCATTCCATTAACTCGGCCTCAACAGTTATGTCACTTCCCTCTGCCCCCTATTCTGTTTTGGCTTTTGCAGATGATATGAGTTTGATGGTGGCCAATGCTGCTTCTGTACGTTCTGCATTATGGCATTGTTCCAGATTTGGGTCTGTTTCCGGTGCGGCTCTTAATCCTGCGAAATGCTTAGACCGTAGGCTGGGTCCCCCAATTCTGGGTGAGTTTACTGTTGACCTTAAGATTTGTGAAGAGCCTATTAGAATTTGGGGCATTTTGTATAGCAATGATCCTTTGGACGTCCTTAACTAGACACCCACAATGGAATATGCTCAAACTATGGTTTCTCATTGGAATTCATGGCAGATGAGTAAAAAAAAGAGGATTTATAAGATTAAGGCCTATTTACTTCCCCTATTTCTCTTTTTAGCTTATGTTTTCCCCCAAGACAATTTGAAACCAGATTGCTTAGTCTTTTTTTTCAGGCCCTATGGGGTAGCTGCCTGAACCCCTTTAAATGCCTGATTATATATCTACCTATTTGAGATGGAGGCTTAGCCATGGTCCAACCTGTTTTCTTTTTATACTAGTTTATTTTTGTTCCATCATGTTAGACCCCTACTAGTTAACCAGGATCTAGGGTGGGAACCTTGGTTTCTTGAGTCCTGTGGTCTTTGGTTTCACAAATGGGAACTCAACAAATTGGCAGTTTTGATGCATTCTCCCCAGATTCCAACTTATGTTAGGGACATTTGTTTTCATCTGAAACAATGGCAGATTACCAGCCATATGCTAGTGACTGTTTCTAGGAAAGCATTATATAAATATTTAGTGGACCGAGTCTGTTTGGATATTGTTGTTTTTCCCAAATGTCCTACCCAACATCTCCCTGCTTTACTCAAATTACTCCATAACTCTAGGATTCCTCAAAAGATGTAAGACTTACATTGGCTTAGTTGCAATGAATGTATCAATGTTAACTACAACCATAAACACAAAACGCTACAAGATAGGTTTTGTTCTAGACCTGACTGTCAGCAACAGGAAGAAACTATTTCACACCTTTTTTCTTGTCCCTTTATAGCTACCTTTTGAACCTTATTAGCTGCCAGATGGCGTGAACCTTTGTTTGCTTTAATTAATTATGAAAGATTGATGTATGTTTTTTCCCCCTCTTGCTCTCATTGGAACGTAAACACTTTGAATCTGCTTCAAATGGCATATATGGCATGCTCGATGTTTATTTAATTTGCAGAATCAGGATGTGCCTTGTCTTACCATTATTCAGAGAACTGAACATGATTTGAAAGACATTTATTTCTCTGAAGCAGAATGTTTACCATCTGAATCCTTGTTGGAATTATGGACATTATTTCCTTGGATTACTGATTCTGATTTTCCTGTTACATAATTATTTAGTGTATTTATATTTTCTCCATATTGTTTTTGTTTTCTTTTCTGTTCAGTTGATTTTCAATAAAAACTTCCCCTACTCTTTTTGTCCAGTATGTGGATGCCATGACAGTACTCTGAATGCTGTCAGACCATCTCAGGAGAGCCATGAGAGAGGACGTGCAGGAGGCTGGGGAGCAGGTCTCCACCTCTGCCTCTAATCCCATGGAGACCAGTATGTCAGAGAAAAGGAATGAAGCACCTGAGGAGAAAGAGAAGTGTGAGACTAAGTCAGCAAAGGATGGCCCAGTTGTAAAGATGAAGCTGGGAAAGAAAAGTGTGGTGGAGACCTCCATAGGAGCCAATAAAGAATCAATGAGCATTAAGTATAAAACAACTGCTTTATTGTTATCTGAACTGTAAAAAGAAGAAAAAAGGATTAAATATAAGAAATCTGTTTTGTTGAAAGAAATTGAGCAAGCAAATATGGAGGGTAGTAACAGGGATGCAGTCTGTCAGAATCTACTGAGACATGCTGACATGGCAACATCAAAACAGACCACATCCAATAACACTGAAATGTGTAAGCTGAAAGAAATGAAAGGAATGGCCAGAGAGGGTTACAAGCTACTCAGCCTAAGATGGGCAGCAGATGTAAAAGGTAAAATGCAAGGGAAAAGTAAAATAAAAGGACAAAAAGGTACAAATGAAAAAACAAGGACATAGACAAAGTGTGCCCCAAATAGGAAAACCAAAGGAGTCAGACTTGGAAACAACAATTGAGTTCAGAAATACTTCAGACTGGGTTGCAGAAGCCCTAACAAAAGCAGGTTGGAAAAGGACAGAGGATGGGGTAGGCTGGGATCCAAATAGACCCAGTACCTCAAAGCAAGAGGAAATAAAAATGAGTGGAAAATAAAGGGAGAGACATGGGGAATGAAGTAGGAAATAAGACAGTCGTTAAAGATATGGAGGATGCAGATGACACTAAAGAAATGGAAGGTTTATCAGAAGAAGAAAGTGGGGATACCTCCATGAAGGTGGAACAAAAAAATGATACAGTCATTTAAAGAGTCAAGTGATGTGGAAAATAAGGGAACAAAGAAAGCATGGGGAGAAAATAATGGAGAAAAACTATTTCACAATGAACAAATGCAACAAAGAAAAAGAAGGAAAGTGGTGAAGCTTCATTTTAAAGGGGCAGCTGCAGATGCCACAGATAGAGTATATATTTGGAGACAACTACTAAAAGAATGTATGAAATTTTACCATGTGAAATTTATATCCTAATACATGTCTCAGGAAGTATGGAGTATGATATTAGTTTCAAGCACCCAGGGGGCCTAGACAGGTTTTGGAAGCTATTCCATCAAATTAAAAATACGCCACAATGGAACCAATTTTTCAGAAATTTCTTTAACAAAGCCTTCCTTCAAAATAATCACAGTGCTTTTCAGAAGTGAGGGGGTAAATGTGTCTGATATTACTTTTTGGCTAAAGCAAAGGTGCGTATTGCATGGACCTACAGAACCCACTCTAGATGAAGACTGTCTCTGGACTGGGGTGGAAATACAAAATAACTTTAAAACAGATAAATGGGGATATACAACACTTGGCTAATTGTTTTTTTCTCGGAAGAGACTGAGGAGTTGTACTCTCATGGGTCAACCAAGGGCTCTACAGATGTGTTTAAAAAGGACATTTAAGTAATGCTTGTGAACTAATAAAATGTAGATTATGTGTAACTGTTGGGCATCATGGGGTAGATTGTAAAAATAAAATAAAATGCAGCCTCTGTGAAAAAGGACATTTTTTCTATACTGCCCCAAGACAGCTCACAATAGCCCAGATCCAGGGGAAACAGCAGAACAAGACATGTACTTTGCAGTGGCTCAGAAATGAAAAGGTAAAGAAAATACCATTATAATAATGAAATGAATAGGTAATATAATGAGTGTGGAAATAAAATCCCCACAAAAGCTGGACCCACTGAGGCTCCTCTTCGGTCTGAAGAAATACAAAATCAGCCAAAAAATCAAGAACCTGCTGAGAAGGATAAGGAAGAGGAAAAAGAGACACGCAATGATGAAAAAAAATATGGAAACAAAATTTACTATGGTAACCAAATCCAAAAAAGAGAAACAACCCCAAACTCTGAAAGGATTGCCTTTGGAGAGAGACAGAGAAGGGATAGAACTAGTAAACAGACACACTACACTACAGGACAAAGAATGGGCCAGAGTAGAGGAGGAGGACTAAATTTCCTCATGGGGGGACATATCAGATCCTGAGGAATTGGCAGATGGAAGTACGACAGACATGCAGGTCACCGAAAAAAAGAAAAAGCAAGGGATGCATGAGAAAATCCTATAAAACAACTTCCCAAGTTAAAAATGGACCATTTGATCTGCTTTACAAAGAATGTGAATAGCATAAAGTGCCAAGAAAAAAGGCTAACAGCATTTAACATTTTGAGTGATTTAAAGTGTGACATAATAGTGTTGTAAGACACAAGGTTATATACTATTGAAGAATTAAGACAGGCACAGAAAGATTGGAGATAGGGGCCCTCACAATGGTCTTTTAGGGAGGAAAGGTGCTCCGGGGTTAGAGAAGCCTTTTAACAAATGTAGTAAAAGTAAATAAAATAGTGGATCTGGGCTTTTATAGTAGATGTGGTAATTAAAATAACAGCAGTCAGGATCATTACTATCTATAACTCACAGACCAAAACAGAGAGGAATAAATTATGGGTATAATTGATCCATATTTACATTGTCAAATTGGTGTTATGGGGGGGTTAATTGTGGATTGGCAAAGGAAGATTGGGGGAGAAGAGCAGGTAAAGCTTTTTGTGATACAAATATGTTAAAAAGTATCTTGAAAAAATGGAGGCCTGGAAGATGCATACAAAGTAAAAAAGGAAAAGACAAAACATACTTCCTTTAAAGGTAAACTATCAACAAGAATAGATTATTGGATGGCAAATAAAGAAACTAACATTCTGCAGTTTGGAGTCCTTATATAAAACATGATAAAGTTCTGTTGGAATGCCCACAAAGAATTTTAACTAAAATAGTATCAGGTTATGGAAAACAACCATATGAAGCCAGACTAAAGTCAATAGGACTATGGGGATAGATATTCAAACTGCGCCCAAAAAGTGCACAATAGCAGGAGCAAGCACAAGTCCATTGCGCCCATGCGCAATAGACGTAATATTCAAAAAAAGGAGCAAGCCAAATTGCACTAACAGCCAACGTCTGAATATCTCACAACTTGCACCATTGTGCAACTAGGAAGGGGAAGCTGAGCAGATACGATGCGCTATGGCGCAACAAGGGCTGCCCAGCTGAGCAGCCCAGAGGCACCATTGTGTAAGCAGGGAGCCCCCCAGCAGCAGAGCAATGGAACTGCACAACCAGGGAGGTAGGTAGGGGCCCACCACCCATGCCACAGATGGGCACAGGAACAAACTGCAGAACTGACAATGCACCCCCACACCCCAAGCACAGCACTACTGGTGGAGGGATGGAATATCCACCAGCCCATGGGGACAAGCAAACAAAGCACAGCTGGGCCATAGTGCCCCATCACACCCACCGGCAAGCTGAGACTGCCACACAAGGAGGGCGGACCACCCCATGGCACAGCAGCCCCCCCGTGCACAGCACACCCTGCACCATGACCCCAAGACAACCCCCATGAGCAGTGACCACCACTGCAGGAATCCCCATGCATACCACCCCCCCCATTGTTACACTGCAACCTCGTGTACCACAGAACCATACAAGCCAGACCCACCATGAGCACCCAGCAGTGGGTGGCAGCACACGGCAATGCAACAATGGCAGACACAGTGCCAACATGCACAATCCCCCTGAGACACAGCTGAGAGACCAAACATGTGTCCCCACAAGAGGTACCCCACACGGGAAAGGGCGTGCCCCTGACACCACCGCCATTGATACAGCACCCTGCACAGTAGACAAGTGTCACAGTGCAACCCACCACGAGCCACAGCAGCCAGCACAGACACCCACAGTGGTGCATGGAAGCATGCAGCACACCAGATGCAACACAGTGCAGGGGCAAACACACACCCATACCCTCGGGGACACTAACACAGGGATGCAGTAATGTGGCAACCAAGCCCCCAGTGTGGGCCCATGTAAACTGTGCACACACAGCCTGCAGTCCACCATGGCACAGGGGTGACACCCACCCTGCGCATGAACTGTGGCCCTGTATGCCACCAGCATATGCCTGGATCACAAGTCACAGACAGTGGTGCACAGCCCCTGCAACACACACAAGCCACAGCATGCAGGTGGGACAGCAACTGCGGAGGCCACAGTGTCACCCGAGGCAAACATGCACCACACCAGTGACAGGAGGCAACCCAGAATTGTGACGGTCACAGTGGATGACCTGCAGGGACAGCCACCACTGACAAGGCAGCAGACCTCGGAGGCCACAGACATGCAAGGGTGTCAGCTGCACAGGCCAAGGACAGATTGACAGGGGCACAATGGATACAGAGCAGGCACCATGGACCACTGCACACAGTAATGCAAACACACCACAGATACCGACTGATAGCCACTCCCACACCAGAGACACTTCCCCATGCACACACACACATATACCCATGACTGAACCACCCCAGATGCCATGCACACCACTGCAACTGAGCACCTATAGCCAGCTGCAAATCAGAGACCACCACAGTATTCATATCAAAATAACTGTATTAGAAAATATATAACAACAACAACAACAACTATTTATAAATATGTACAAACATGGGGTGGAGGGACAGGAACAAGGTGGGGGTGGGTAAGGGGCAGGAGTGAACAAATGGGAGAGGGAAGGTGGGATGTGAGGGTTGGTCAAAGGGGGGAGGTTGTCTGTGGTCACTGGTGGCCAGCCTGGTCCTGTGCTGCCTGGGGCCATTCCCTGGGTCACCTCCTCCTCCTCACCCCATGCCGATGAAGATCCCTCAGGATGGCAAGGGACTCTTGAGCCACCTGCACAAGATCCTGGATGGACCGCTCAATTAGCAGGATTATCCACACACCTAGGACAAAGGATCAGAGTCAATGGGTGTGACTGTCCATCCCCCTGCAGCCCACCCATTATGCATGGCATACAGCCATGTGCCATACTCCTGTGATGGTGTGCACCCACCCACAGTGACTGTGTCCACAAGACATGCCCAACCATGCAGCAACAGCCATGTGTACCACTGCACACACACACCGCCCATGTCCAGCACAGCACAACCAAGGCTGTACAGTAATGTGGTTATGCGGTAGCGGCAAGAAAGCGCCACAGCCATGTGCCCAGTGCACGCATGGACCACCATTGACGCACTCCCAGACATGCAGTGCCACTGGACAGTGCTGTCACATGTCGCATGCATGGCAGTGGTGTCCATGGATGGTGGCCATGCCCTGCTTCCCACCCTGTCACACAGCATGCAATAGCAATCATGGTGTCATGGCACTCACCCTCATCAGGTTGTCGCTGGCATTGGGGTTGGTCCCCGACATGCCCCCGTGCAATGTCCCTCACCCTCTGCTGCTGCTCTGTAATCCTCCTCCGCTCAGCCATGCCTGTGGGAGACAAAAGGAGAGAAATACATCAGTACAAACCCAAAGCATATCCCCCCTGCCCCAATGTGTGTGCCCACCCACCCAGCCAGACCCATCCATCCCATACCCTGTAAACACCACCACAGCCAACCCTAGACCATCCCTCCCCTATGTGCTGGACACATAAGACAGTGTTACCCATATGGACCATACAAGTGCGTAGACATATCACCCACCTGGATGAGGCACCACACCCCTCCTGGCATGCGACTGCAGATGTGCCAGTAGCTCCAGCTCCCTCCATCTTAGGTCCCCATACCAGTGCCTGCACTGCTCGGCTGTCCTCCTGCAGCCAGTGGCCACCTACAGGTCAGTGGCCACCTCTTGCCAGACCTGGGTCCTGGCCCTGTCCAGTGGCACCTCAGCAAACAGTGGGCCATAGTCTGGCTCCACAATGGCCACAAGGTTGGCCAGCTCAAGGGCACTCCACTGAGGGGCTCTCCTGCGTGCCATCTCAAATGCTATAGTCGGCAGTATGGCACTCTGCAGCGCGGCAACCCCACATGGAAGTGCTGTGCAGTACATCACCACCATTCCCTATCGCGCTGTCGGTACAGCACCGCCATTCCCTATTGAGCTGTCACCGAACAGAGCGATAGAGCTGCAGCCATGCCAGACGTATAGTGCCAAGGGGCAAAGGTCGGGCACAGGGTCATGGGTCTCTGGCACAAGGCCACGCACAGCGCCATTGGATGTCTATGTATCTAGCGTGATTGGTTTCCTGTGTGCCATCGCCACAGCGAACTATTGTGCAGTTGTGCCACAGCTCCATGTAGTGACCCTCGCCGTAGCACCACTGGCAGAATGGTGGCCATGCCCTGAATTGCCTACCATGCACAGCATATCATCAGTGTGGCAGACACCTGCTTAAGCTACCTGGGCATGCATAGTGCGGTGTACTATGCAGCCACAGAACTGTGCCATTGGCTCAGCATGTTAAACACAATTGCACAAAGCGCAACAGCACAATATTCAGCCATCATATGCAAATCATCAGATCAGACATTCAATGATGCAGCAACGTGATTTGCATCTCATTAAAGTTGCTCCACACCTAATTTGCATGGATTGCGCTATAAAAATGGACGCTGTTCTGCAATGGCCATATTCAGTTACTGCAGTTTATAGGTGAGTTGCATGATGTGTGTTGTTCTGGACTTTGGTCTCAAGGACTTGCTTTGTACTGCACAGTCACAGGTAACCACTGTCACCCATACAGGCTGAAAAATGACCGAGCGAGGACTAGGTGAGGAGGACGATGGTGGGTGGAAGAGAAGGCCCAATTTTACTAAGGCCGAGACGGAGGCACTCTTCGAGGCCTACCTGGATCAGGAGCCACTGCTCAGTGGATGGCGGGGCACCCATCAGGCCCATGCTGCTGCATGGGAGGGGGTGGCACATGCCCGTCAACCTGCATGGCAGCCACCAGCACTCTGTGCAGGAGTGTAAGAAGAAGATGGGTACCAACAGGAGGAGGTTGAAGAAGAAGGTGGCTGCCATCAGGGTGGCACGTGCTGCAACAGGTGGGGGCCAGCCGGAGGTGGTGCAGCTGACTCCAGTAGAGGACCGGCTCGGTACAAGCATGCAGCACAGTGCCATTGAGGGTGTTTCAGGAGGTGGCTTCCAGACAGGTGTTAGCCCATCACTGCATGGTACGTCATGGTCTGTCGGGGGGGGCAGGTAGATCACATGCACTAATGTGTCCTTACTTTCTGTTACAGATCCTGTGCATCTGCAGGGGCAGCGGTGGAGGGCCTGTCCACTGCAGACAGCCATCTGGAGTTGGAGGAGGGACCATCCACCTCTGCAGGTAGCCGGCGTGCATTGCAACAGTGGGTCCGCCTGGCTGTCAACACTGATGTCATTGAGACAGGTGTGGGGGAGGCCCTTCCTGTGTCTCAGTGGTCTGGCATCCAAGCATGCCAGCATGCTGTGGCTGTGGCACAGACCTGCACCATTGATGATGCAATGACCATTATGGGCAGTGACATGTGTGTGTCATGGAATGGACACACAGCAGGCCAGTTCACGCCCATGGACCTGGCTGGTTCTGACGTGTGTGCCAGCATGTCAGCACAGTCCCAGGCTGCACCTGTCAGCACTGGTGGAGCAGCACCGGTGGCTGGTCAGGTCAGTGGCACTGTTGTGGCCACAGAGGTGGAACAACTGATCCCTTGGGCACAGCAGGTGGAGGGGCAGCAGCAGCAGTCACCCACCGGGACTGGGGGTACAGGGTTCAGTGGTGGCATCTGTGCACCACCTGTGGACTTGCCCATACCTGGTCCTGGTGAGCAGCACCCACCCTCAAGGGGTCCTGAACATCAGGCCCTTCCATACCCTGAGGAACAGGTTGCCGAGGTGGCAGATGACCTCTTTGACGAGCACAGCCGCCTGCTGCAGGCATCAGTACAGCAGCAGATGCGGCTTGCAACATCCGTGGAGGCACTGTTTGTGGCTCTGGAGTGGGTCGAAAAGCGACACAGCAGGGACACCAATAGGATCCTGTCACGGATTGACCATTTGCGGGTGGATGTGACCGCTGCCATTGACAGGCTAACACAGGCGTTGGTCGCTGTCGTGGCCACAATGGGCACACAGTCAGGTGCCCATGTGTCGCTCACACCATGCAGTTTGCTATCCATTCCCCATTCCCGGCGTCGTGCGAAACCCACCCTGTCGACGCTGGGTTCAGCTGTGGGCATCCCGAGCACTCCTGGTGCAGGTATGTTCGGTGTGCTGCAGACACCTGTGCAGGCACAGTCGCGTTCACGCAGTGGAACCCCTGGTGGACCATCGGTGCTACCCCATGAGGCCCATGCTCAGCCTGCCAGTGCTGCTGGGTCTCAGCGGGGACACCCATGCATCCGAGGTGGACGTGGCACTTTGCTGCAAGACTGACCTGTCTCCCAGTGCAGGTACTGTCTGGTGCTGCCCTGTGTGCAATGTGTGTTTTGGTGGGTAGTGCACCGGTGGGTGCCCAGCCCTACACGCAGACACACAGACCACCTGCACACCCTCCCGACTGCTGTCCACAGGTGCGTGAGCATGATGATGCCTGCATTGCGCTGTACACCAAAGTGCGATGGTGCCCAGCATCTGACACACGCACATAGACAGTCAGTGGATGTGGTGGCCTGTGGACATGTGTGTTGCTAGTGTGTTCATGTGTGTTCTGGCTCTGTTTTGCACCTGACCCCTGTGCACTTTGTGCCTATTGTGTGTGCGTGTGTGTGTGTATGTGTCCGTCCATGTGGCGTGTTACTTTTCACCCCTCCCTGGTTGTATGTGTGTGCGTCTGTGCCCTGCCACTTCCCTTGCCATCATGCACCCCTAGTGTGTTTCCATGTGTGTACGTGGGTTGTGCCCTAGCCAATGGTGGTTGCATATGGCCCCATGACTTACCTGTGTTGGCTGAAGTGCTCCTCTGTGATGGTGTCCCGGTGCAGCTGGGCCAGCCGGATCAGTCGGGGGCCCCATCGTCCAAGGGGGGGCTGCCCAATCCCATCATCACCGGCATCACCATCGTCCCCATCGCTGTCCCCCTCTTCGACCTGTACGGCTATCCCACAGTCTTTGGTCATGTTGTGCAGGATACAACAGGCCAGGAATATCCCACAGGCCTTTGAGGGGCTATAATGTAGGGCACCGCCAGAGGTGTCCAGTCAATGGAAACACGCCTTCCGCATCCCAAACACCTGCTCAATGATGTTGCATGTGGTGGCATGTGCCTCATTGAAGCGTTGCTGCGATGGGGTCGTGGGCCACCGGTAGGGTGTGAGCAGCCAGGGACAGAGTGGGTATCCACTGTCACCTGTGTGGAGATAGTGGAGGTTAGTGTCTTGTTCAGGCTCAGACTGCCCCAAACCCTGTGTGCCACACCCATGGCACCTGTGGCTTACCCCCCTTGCTCACGATTTGTTAGTTCTACATGCATACTCACCCACTAGATGACCTGTGGGGATGTGCCCACTCTTGAATCGATGGCACAGTGCTGACTGGTACCAGATGAAGGAATCATGTGCTCCCCCAGGGTGCATGGCACAGACATTGATGATGCACCCACTGGCATCACACACCACCTGGCAGTTGACACTGGCATATCTCTTCCGATTCATGTAGGCAGCTCCATCGGGGCCAGGTGGTGTGCGAATGGCCACATGGGTGCAGTCTATCGTTCCTAGCATGCCAGGCATACATGCTACCCTGTGGAACTCCTGCATGTTTGCTGTGCGCTCCACCGCAGTGCTGGGGAAATGGATGTACTCCACAGCATGTAGCAGCAGTGCGCTGAGGAATTGGGTGAGGATGCATGACGTGGCCGACTGTGTTCTGCCTGTGGTGTCCCCTGTTGGTCTCTGGAAGGTACCCGTGGTGAGAAAGCACATGCAGGCTGTTACCTTTGTCTCCACTGACAGAGCATGACTCCATCGTGTGGGTGCCTGCATCACATCACTGCACAGCTCACAGAGCCGCCTCAGTATTGCCCTGTTCAGGTGGTACTGGCCCACAATCTCGGCATCTGAGTACAGCTCTAAGCTGATGCGGGCTCGGTACTGCCTGTTGGGGGCGTACCACCAATGGGCCCTTCCACGGCCACGTCCCCCTGCAGCATGCCTTCTCACCCCCCTCATTACAGCTTCCATGTGGAAGGTGGCACTGTCCATGTCCCTGGCTTGTGTTCCCCCCACCTGTTGTTGCCTTGTTCCCCCCGCTGTCCTGACTGCTACCTCCACTGCACCAGGTACACCTACTGGCCTCTGCTCTCTGTGGCCCCACACACCTTCCCTTGCCCCTATTCTGTTGTCTTGCTTCCCTGGCCTGCCCTCTTTCTCCCTCTTGCTCTGTCTCTCTTCCTGCCTCATGTGGCTTCCCTGTAGCATTCTTGCACCTCTTCCTTGCTCCTTTTTATTTTGTCTCATTTCCTCTATGGTGCAACTTCTGCCTGCTCCACTGTTGCGCATTGCGCAAGTCTTTGAACATCGCACTGCGCACTTTATGCATGGTTCCACCCCCTTCGGTTGTGCATGCCTTCATTATCATTGCGCTGTTGCTCAGCATGTTTTCAGTGGCGTAACTGCCTCCTGCTGAATATCGCAGAATGGCGCATTTTCTGACTTGCGCTGGTGCAACCCTGTTGTGCATTGTGCAACCCTTTTGAATATCCAGCCCATGGTATTTAACAAATAGAAGAAAGAGGGGTGATCTGTTGCTTTTTTATAAAGTTTTGCATCAAGAAAAATTAAGAGATGAACTGTGATTGGAATTTAGGGAAAATATAACTGGAGAAAACATGACCAGCAGTTAGTGAGACAAAGGTGTAAAACCAATATAAGAAAATAATGTTTTGTATGTAGGGCAACTGAATATTGGAACAAGTTACCAACATATGTTGTGCAAGCAGATTCCTTCTCCACTTTTAAGATTTGGTTGAATAATTCATTGACAGTTGGTGATGATTGTTACCTCCACTGAAATGTGGGGACAGCCTCCATGGGCTATCAGCCTTCTTGACTGTCTTATATAACTTTAGTATGAACGTTAAGGATATAATAGCAGTCCCAATAGAAACCTCAGACCACATGGGAGTGAAGTTAATCATAGATTTGATTAAAAAAATGAAATCTGGAAAAGGTTTTTGGAGGATGAACGCAGAGAGGCTACAAGAATCTAAGTGTAATGAGAAAATAATAGATTTATTTAAGGCTTGAGAAATAGTACTGGATCTATATGATTCTTATATAGACTGGTAGAAAGATACAAAGAGAAACATTAAACAACTAATGCTTGAAGAGTCACAAAGGAATGAAATGACAAATGATAAAAAATAGTTAAGTCTAAGGGCACAATTATACACATTAATTACACAACAAACAAAAAGTAAGGTAGATGAAAAAGAACAAATAGAAGAAGATAAAAAATGAATGAGAAATTATCAGTACAATAGAGCTAAATCCCTAATTATGGAACAAAAAAGTGGTATGCAGGGAACAGAATTTCAAACTAACCCTTTTGAAAGTAACAAGGAGTGAGTAGATAGTAGGGTAATGTATGAATTAAGGGACAAAAATGGAACTTTACAAACAGATATAGGGAACATAAAATGTATAGTGCAAAAACATGTAAAACACAATTTCAAAAGGCAGGGTGGTAGAAATGGAGAAAACTTCTTAAAAAAAGCTAAGATACCAGGTTAGGGAAGGAAGAGGCTAAAGCCTTAAGTGGTGGAATAAAAGAGAGAGAAGTTAAGGATGCAAAAAATTCTCTAACAGTGATCACAGCACCAGTAATAGGTGTTATTCCAAATGCCTTTTATAAAAAAATATGAAGAATATGTGTTAAAAATGCTAATCTTAGTATATAATGAAATATTCAAAACAATGAAAATGTCAGAAAGTATGAAATTATGGATATCTATATTCTTATATAAAAAAGGAGATCAAGCAAAATTGAAAACTGGAGACCAAAAAGTCTGCTGACATCAGATTACGTGATACTGGCAAAAAAAAAAAAATCAGTAAAAGGTTGATGACTTGTGTGGATCAACTGATTCTACAGACCCAAACTTGTGCAATTCCTGGTAGGGACATTAGGCAGAATTTAATATACATATGGGAAATTATAAAGGAAGATCAAAAGAATTAACTAGAAGGATATCTTTATACAATTGATTAAGAGACGGTCTTTGATGCCATACAGCATAATTATATGTGAGATATATTGAAGGAATATAACTTTCCATCTAATTTAATAGAATTAATAAAAGTTTTATACACAGAAGTTAAAGTATGTCCAATGATAAATGAACATTTAGGGACCCCAACGTATGTACTGAATGGGTTGAGGCAGGGATGCCCCCAAGCCCAAAATTGTATGTTTTCTGTCTGGATCCATTAGTAAGGAGAATTGAAGAGGAAAAATAAATAAGAAGTATAACTTTGGGAAACATAAAGCTACAGAAAACCTGTGCATATGCAGATGATTGCATTATATTAGTTAACGACCAGATGTCAGGAGGTAAAATGTTAGAAATTACCAAAAGCAACAGTAAATACACAGGAATTATGATAAACACAAGAAAAAGTAAGATTTATCTGTTAGGAGCTGTGGGAAACAAATCCAAGAGTGAACTAGAATTACAGCAAAAGAAAATAAACATCTTAGGGATTATTTTGGGGTGAGGGGGTAGATGCTGTCTGTACAAACTGAGAAGAAAAGTACAAAATAGCATAAGGGAAAATAATAAGATAGAAGGATTGGCATATGACAAGGGAAAAGAGAATTTATTTACTGAAGACTTTCACTGTACCAGTCTTTTTACATGTGACCCACATCTTCCCATTACCGCAACACATGCAAACCAAGTTTTAGGACTTTCTTTTCAGTTGTTATGGGATTCAATACTAAATCCAATAAAAAGAAGTCACACATATAGACCAATAGGGGAAGGGGGGCTAAATATGATCCAGCCTATAGTTTTTTATTTAAATATTTTCTTCTACACAAATATAGTACCTATTTTACAGGGAAAGGACATAATATTGATGCTACTTGTGCAGAAGTGGAGTCCAATAATGTTAAGTAACATAGGGAAGAAAGGGAATATAAAGCGGAAACAAGAAGTGCCGAGTTATTTGGAAACATGTAGGAAATGCCTTATACAGTTGAGGATTCACCTTATAGACATGACGTGTACAATTTATGGCATATTGGCCGAAATGTCATTTTAAACCAGAGGTGCAAAAACACATCTCATCCAGAATTTTAAAAGTGGCACATGTTACTTGTATGAGGTGGTGTGGAAAAATGGCTATGTTGAAATTTTGGAGTCAAAATATTGAAAATTTGCTAAGTTATGAGTAAAACTGAAATAGTGTAATGTTAGGTCATAGCCTGGGCATTTTACCATATTTGTACACCAAAAGTTCATATAGTATTCTTATTATCCAACATAATGAACCCAGTTGGTGAAAATTTTAAAATCCCTGCCAAAACATCATTCCATGCCACCAAACGTCATTTCATGCCACAGGTACGAAAACACATTTTGGCAAAGATTTGAAAAATGACAGCTGTCACATTCATGAGGTGCTGAGAAGAAATGACTATAGTATGTTGAAAATTTGGGGTCAAAATTTTGAAAATTATGAAAGTTATAAGCCTGTGTTTATAAATTTCACTGAAGGCTCATAACTTTGTTGTTTTCTTAATATTTTGCCCCACATTTTCAGCATAGTTTGTTTTTGACCCCACCTCATGAACAAGTGCAGAGACCATTTTCAACTTCTTCCCGAAAGGTGATTTTGTGCAGTGACTGTGAATTCAACTTTCAGGGCATGAAAATAGATTGTGGCCAGGTTTTGAAAAATCACAGCTATCACATTCATGAGGTGCTGTAGTGAAATGGCTATGTTGAAAATTTGGCAACAAAATATTGAAAATTACCAAAGCTGCAAGCTTGCATTTGCAAATTACAATGCAGGCTCATAACTTTGTTGCTTTTTAATATTGTTACACCACATTTTCTGCATAGTTTTTTTATAACCCCAAGTCATGAACTAGGGCAGAGAAAATTCTCAGCTCCTGACTTTTATTTATTTTATTTTTTGTCTACAAATTACAATCTTTGAGCTTGAAACTCATTTACAAAGGTTCTATGTCAGGAAATAGAAAAGGTACAATACAGGTGAAATCAAAGACATGAGGAATAAAAATTATGTTTATTTAGTTTTTATTTGTTTTTGTTTACCAGGTAAGTGCACTAGACACATTCTGCTTATTTTCAGGCATGACCTGGGGGAGAGGGATGCAGATTAATGCCAACTGACCTTGAACCAGATTAAGGTGTTGGTGATATTTTTAGTGAATGGGGGGAAATGTTGCCTGGGCACTGGGAAAATTCCCCTAATATTTTCATCCATTATGTGGATGCCATGAGAGTACTCTAAATGCTGTTAGTCAGTCTCAGGAGAGCCATGAGAGAGGATGAGCAGGAGGCTGTGGAGCTGGTCTCCACCCCTCCCTCTAATCCCATGGAGACAAATATGTCAGAGAAAAGGAATGAAGCACCTGAGGAGAAAGAGCAGTGCAAGACTAAGTCAGCAAAGGATTGCCCAATTGTAAAAATGAAGCAGGGAAAGAAAAGTGTGGTGGAGATCTCCGTAGGAGCCAAAAAAGAATCAACAAGCATTAAGTATAAAAAAAAAACTGATTTATTATTATCTGAACTGTAAAAGGAAGAACAAAGAATTAAAGCTAAGAAATATGTTTTGGTGAAAGAAATTGAGCAAGCAAATATGGAGGACAGTAACAGGGATACAGTCTGTCAAAATCCACTGAGACATGCTGACATGGCAACATCAAAGCAGGCCACACTCGATAACACTGAAATGCCTAAGCTGAAAGAAATTAAAGGAATGGCCAGAGAGGGTTACAAGCTACTCAGCCTAAGATGGGCAGCAGATGTAAAAGGTAAAATGCAAGGGAAAAGTAAAATAAAAGGACAAAAAGGTACAAATGAAAAAACAAGGACATAGACAAAGTGTGCCCCCAAATAGGAAAACCACAAGGGAGTCAGACTTGGAAACAACAATTGAGTTCAGAGATACTTGGGTACTGGGTTGCAGAAGCCCTAACAAATGCAGGTTGGAAAAGGACAGAGGATGGGGTAGGCTGGGATCCAAACAGACCCAGCACCTCAAAGCAAGAGGAAATAAAAATGAGTGGAAGAAGAGAAATGGGGAATGAAGTAGGACATAAAACAGTCATTAAAGATGTGGAGGGTGCAGATGATACTAAAGAAATAGAAGGTTTATCAGAAGAAAAAAGTGGGGATACCTCCATTAAGGTGGAACAAAAAATGATACAGAGGGTTAAAGAGCCAAGTGATGTGGAAAATAAGGGAACAAAGAAAGCATGCGGAGAAAATACTGGAGAAAAAACATTTCCCAATGTACAAATGCAACAAACAAAGAGAAGGAAAGTGGTGTGGCTTAAATTTAAAGTTACAGCTGCAGGTGCTCCAGATAGAGTATATATATGGAGACAACTACTAAAATAATGCATAAATTTTATCCATATGAGATTTATGCCCTAATACATGTCCCAGGAAGTACGGAGTATGATATTAGTTTCAAGCACCCAGGGGGCCTAGAAAGATTTTGAAAGCTATTCCATCAAATTAAAAATACACACAATGGAACCAATTTTTCACAATTCCTTTCACAAAGCCTGACTTCAAAATAGTCACTGTGCTTTTCAGAAATGATGGGGTAAACGTGTCTGATATTACTTTCTGGCTAATGCAAAGGTGTGTATTGCATGGACCTACAGAACAAACTCTAGATGAAGAATGTCTATGGACTGGGGGTGGAAATGCAAAATAACTTTAAAACAGATACATGGGGAGATACAACACTTGGCTAATTGTTTCTTTCTCGCGAGAGACAGAGGAGTTGTATTCTACGTGGGTCAACCAAGGGCCTTCTACAGATGTGTTTAAAAAGGACATTTAAGTAATGTTTGTGAACTAATAAAATGTGGATTATGTGTAAATGTTGGGAATCATGGAGCAGACTGTAAAAATAAAATAAAATGCAGCCTCTGTGAAGAAGAAGGACATTATTTTGTACACTGCCCCAGGGCAGTTCACAATAGCCTAGATCCAGGGGAAACAGAAGAACAAGACATGTACTTGGCAGTGGCTCAGAAAGAAAATGGCAAAGAAGATAAAATTATACATGATATTAGGAATAACAAAATGAATAGGCAATATAATGGGCATGGAAATAAAATGCCCACAAAAGCTGGACCCACTGAGGCTCCTCTTTGTTCTGAAGAAATACAAAATAACCTAAAAAATCAAGAACCTGCTGAGAAGGATAAGGAAGAGGAAAAAGAGACATGCAATGATGGAAAAAAATATGGAAACAAAATTTACTATGGTAACCAGATCCAAAAAAAAGAAACAACCACAAACTCTGAAAGGATTGCCTTTGGAGAGAGACAGAAAAGGGACAGAACTAGTAAACAGACACACGACACACTACACTACAGGATAAAGAATGGGCCAGAGTAGAGGAGGACTCAATTTCCTTATGTGGGGACATATCAGATCCTGAGGACTCATCAGATGGAGATACAACAGACATGCTGGTCACCAAAAAAAAGGAAAAAGCAAGGGATGCATGAGAAAATCCTATAAAACAACTTCCCATGTTAAAAATGGACCATTTGATCTGCTTTACAAATAATGTGAATAGCATAAAGTGCCAGGAAAAAAGGCTAACAACATTTAACATTTTGAGTGATTTAAAGTGTGACATAATAGTATTGTAAGACGCAAGGTTATATACTATTAAAGAATTAAGAGAGGCACAGAAAGATTGGAGATGGGGGCCCTCACGATAGTCTTTCCGGGAGGAAAGGTGCTCCGGGGTTGGGGTAGCCTTTTAACAAATGAAGTAAAAGTTAATAAAATTGTGGATTTGGGCTTTTATAGTAGATGTGGTAATTAAAAAAACAGCAGTCAGGATCATTACTATCTATCACCCACAGACCAAAACAGGGAGGTATGGGTCTTCCAAAATCCATGATGCTGGGGTCACTGGAGGTTATACTTATTTAACTATTTGATCTGACACAATACATTTGAGTGCCTTAGACAGCGAGGGTAGAATGGATATGGGCCTGTAGTTACAGTGGATTGCACAATCACCACTTTTATGTACTGGCATAACTATTGAGGTTTTCCACCCCATGGGGAATTGTGCTTGTGTGAGCGGTACGTTAAGTATTCTTGTGAGTGGTGGTACAGCTTTATTGAGTGAGAGTGCAATCATTTTTTTTTTTTTTAGAATTCATATTTTATTAAAATTTTTTTCCATTACAGGGGACAGAGAGTCATAACGTACTCTTCATATACTCCAAATGTTACATGAACTGTCCCCATCCCCCTTCCCCCCACCCCATACAGCAGCCGAGTCTGTACAGTAATAGAAAAATACTATATAGTATCGCAAATCAAGGATCATTGATTATAGTGAATCATTTACCTAATCTGGCCATGATTAGCATGTGAAGGGGATCCCAAGTATTATTGTACCACTGCAACTTATTATGGAGGCTTGCTATCACTTTCTCTGTATGTAGGTTAGCCAGAATTTCATTAACCCACTCCTGATATGTTGGGCATATTGCATCCCTCCAGTGCCGAAGCACAATTTTTTTAACAGATAATGCAATCATAGAGATATGAAACCTCCTGATTCTCACCTTGATAGAGGATAGGTCTCCCAACAAACATACTTCTGGGGTGAAGTAATCCTGCAAACCCAATATAGGATTTAGGTTAGTCTGTATAGCTACCCACAAAGATTTTATCTTGGGGCATGACCAAAAGACGTGAAGAAGCGTACCATCCTCTTGACATCCTCTGGTACAGGTCCCCGAACTTATAAGACCTCATTTCCTCAGCTTCACAGGGGTATAATACATGTTATGCATAATGTGGTATTGCATAAGGTGGAGTCTATCCTGAGATACGTAATTACGGCAGAATTTCCATAAAGCTGACCAGTTGGGAGTATATTGAGGAAAAAAAGAGACCCAGAGCCTAGTGGAGCCTTCAGGTCTCCCATATTTTCAATAAAATAGGACACGGTATTTTTTGGAAATAGTGCCTGGGGACCCCAACAAGGAGGAGAGATCAGATACAAACAGAAAGGCAGGTGGGCAGGGAGGGATGTTACCAAGTACCGTAGAGAGGAGATGCTTTAATTGGACCACCCTGAAGTGAAAAGCTAATGAGATATCTAATTTATGAATTATGTTAGAAACTGAGAGCCATTCCCCTACGTCATCTAGAAAAGTAGAGATTATCCCATCCCCAATTTGGGGCGACCATTTACGAGATATCATCATTTTGTTTATTGTGAAAGATGAGGAATTCCAAATAGACTGAGACAAGTCCAAGTATGGGGAATACCGCAAAAATGAAAAAATGCATGTGAACTCTAATGGACATATGAATAATGGACAGCTAAAGGTGTCAGGAAGGGACACTATTTTAAGATAGAACATTGTCTGGGGGTCTATGTTCTCTGACTGAATGAAGTCTAACTCAATTTTCAGCCAGACCAGTCTTGAGCATTCCGGACCTGGATTCACCCAATGCATATACTTTGCAATGTGACTAGCCCAGTAGTAAATTGCCAGATGGAGGATCCGCAGTCCTCCATCCATTTTCTGAGTGGCTAGCTTATAATATGCTAACCTGGCTTGTTTATTAGACCAGATAAAATTTGTGAAAATTCTGTGCATCTTCTGAAACCATGATAATGGAGTAAAAGAGTTAAGGAGCGAGAGGGGATAAAACAAGCGAGGAAAAACGTTCATTTTAATTACATTAATGCGACCCCAGAGGAAGACAGGGAGTTTAGACCATCTATTGAGGTCATGAATTATCACTTGGGAAAGAGGTTCCAAGTTTTCTATAAACCAGGAGGAGGGGTTACGCGTCAGATTAATACCAAGGTATCTGAGAACACGAGGAGACCAGCCGAGACCAAAAGAAGACAACTCATTTTTGAAAACCTTATGATTAAGAGGGAAAATGGAGGATTTATTTATGTTCAGTTTATAGTTTGAGAAAGTACTGAACTTGGCGATTTCTCCTAACATGACGGGAATAGATGTTTTTGGATGAGATAAATGAAGGAGGAGATCATCAGCGTAAGCCGTGATCTTCACCACTTCATTACCTATCGGGATACCACTTATTTCCGGGTTATTGAGAATATTTCGGATAAGGGGCTCTAAGTATAAATTAAATAAGAGAGGGGAAAGATGGCATCCCTGCCTGGTACCGGAAGACAAAAGAAAGGATTTGGAGAATGCTCCATTGCCGGAAACTCTGGCAGAGGGAGTTTGATATAAGGTCCGAATCCAGTCTATAAACTTGGCCAGGAAACCAAATACTTTAAGGGCCTGAAACAAGAAATTCCAGTTGACGCGATCAAATGCCTTCTCAGCGTCCAAGGAGACCAATCCCGCGGGAAAGGCAGCATCCCTGGACACCGAGACAACATGTGACAAGGTACAAAGATGGTCAGCTGATGAACGTCCCCTCATAAACCCCACCTGAGACATATTAATCAGGTCAGGAAGGACCTGTGTTATTCTATCGGCCAATATCTTCAAGAGAATTTTAACATCTTGATTCGATAGAGAAGTTGGCCTGTAACTTTGCACTAGTTCTGGATCTTTATCGGGCTTGGAAAGGAGAACAATCAGGGCTTCAAACAGATGTGTATCTATTCTTGCACCAGAAAGAATGTGACAGTACAACTGGTGAAGAACCAGTAATAATTGTGATCAAAAAGTTTTATAGAATAAAGCGGAAAAAACGTCTGGCCCTGGAACCTTGTCTGAGGGCAAAGCCCCAATGACCTCTGATATTTCCTCCAGAGATATTGGGGAGGATAGGAATTTCCTCTGTGGTTCAGATAAAGAGGCTAGAGAGGAGTCCCTCAGGTAGACCTCAAGCTCTTCTAAGGAAGGAGGATTGTCCATGTCCCTGTATAAATGCTCATAGTATGAGGCAAACTCTTGCACAACCTCAGAAGGAGACACCTTCAGGGATCCTTCTGCCCCGGGCCCTAATTGGAGGAATGAATCTAGCAGATTCCTGTTGCTTTAACCTTAAGGCTAGCAGGTGACCTGCTTTTTCTGCCTGATCGGTATAGCTTGCTTTGGTACAAATAATAGATAACTCTGCTTTCTCCCTCAACAGATCTAAGTATTTATCTTTAGCTACCGAAAGCCTCCTCATGTCCTCTTCCGAGGCCTCAGAGGATAGCTTGGTTTCCAGAGACCTAATTAGAGATAATGAAGCTAGTAGTTCCGCCTCTCGAGTCTTCTTCCTTTTTGTGGCTAGACTAATAATAATCCCTCTCATATACGCTTTGAAAGCACCCCATAAAATATCAAATGCCATGTCCTCAGAGGAATTAGTGGAAAAAAAGAAATCGATCTGTTCCTTTATTAGGTCACAGTATTTGGTATCTTTAAGCAGTTGGCCATTTAATTTCCATCGGGTTTCTTTATGGGGAATGTTAAAGAAAGCCAAATTGGAAGTCACCAGAGAGTGATCTGACACTGGACCTGGCTGAATTGAGGCAGTTAAGACCCCAGCAAGAGGACCTGAGAGAGAAAAAGATAGTCGATGCGAGACTGGGTTCTGTGCACAGGCGAATTGAAGGTATATTCCCTGTCCTTGGGGTGTAGCACACACCACACATCATACAGTCCTCACTGATCCAGAAAGTCCCTAAAGGCCCTCTGTCCGGGTGACAAACCCCTCGACCCACTACCAGACCTATCCACTTCAGGATCAAAAACCAGATTGAAGTCCCCGCCCATAATTATACCAATAGTAAACATGGGAAGGAGCATAGAGATAAGCTTCATGAAGAAGCCCGGATCATCTGCGTTAGGCCCATAAATGCTGCCAAGTAAAATTGGCATAGAACAGAGACTCCCCTGGACCAGGACATATCGACTGTCCGGGTCTCTGAGAACTTGTTTAGAGATAAAGGCAATGCCTCTATTGACCAGAATCATAACCCCACAGCTATTAGTGGACCCCGAGGCAGTGAACACCTGCCCAATTTGTTGCCTCCTAAGTTGCAGAGATTCACCTTCCAGTAAATGAGATTCTTGCAGAAATGTGATCTGAGAAGATAATAAGCTTAAATGTTTTAACACTTGGTATTGTTTAACTCTTTTCCTTATCCTCTTCACATTCCATATAGCAAGATTTATACTACTGGCCATCTAAGTAAACACAAAAAAAAGGAGACTCTTATGTGAGATCTAGGGATTACAACAATCGGAATTAAATGACCAGAACCCATGTTTGCTGCTGTATTCCCCCTCCCAACCCAGCATCAACTTCCCTCCCACCCACCTCCCCAGCCCCCAAAATATTCTGAACCCACCCAACGAACAAGTAAAATGAAAGTCATGAACACAATATCACCCCCTCACCCCAACTGTCACGAGCAACGTTCAGCACAATACCGTTTTCCTTCCTCCTCCTCCAACCTCCCAAACATGTACCCAAAAACCCTGCCCTAATATGTGAACCTTCTTATACAAACAGTGGTCAATAATATCTAATTGAAGGTAAAGATAATGCAAGTGGTGATAACAAGTACTGGACTCCTGATATCCAGGAAAACAGAGAGCGAGAACGAAAAGTGGAAGAGAGAGCAACCCCTACTTGGGAGCAGTCCAGAAAACCCAAATACCTGAGGAAGAAACAAGCAATATAAAGCATAATAGCAGAATATGCTAACGTAACTGCTGCCACTAGCAAGACTGAAAATTTTCCCAGTGACATATGTTAGCAAAAGAACTAAATGCTCCCAAGTAGTGGATCTACATCTATTCCCAAGCCCCCACTGTTATCTTTAACTGGGAAAAATAAATTTCTGAGACAAATAAAGGGGTTGATCCACCAAGTGTACTGCAAGAGCGCCCTCTGGCGATATTATCTCAAAAATGCTGATACCAAAAGGTCGCTCTCTTAACTAGTGCCCTAGCAAACAAAAACACCAAGCCTGAGGGCTTTCATTGTAATAAATAGTTCGTGAAGAATAATTTGGTGTCTTTGTAAAAGAGAAACCGGAGAATGTGATCCACGTGACAAAAAAAAAGGGGACTTCCTCCCAGACAAGACACAACCCCCTAGAGACAAAATCCTGAGATATGAAGTAGTTCCAAAACACTGAGCGCTGAGATGGAAAGTACAAGAGAACAGGATTCCAATGAGGATAGTCCCCTCCATCGTGGCATTCTAGGACCTTCGAAACCAGACAGTTATTCATTCCTCCTTTTGTATAGTAACATGAGAAAATTCTTCTCCCTTCCATCGCAGGGTAGGATGAGACCAACCAAACAGATCAAGTGTCCCGAAACAGATCAGGCAAAGCAGCCTTAAGCCCCATAAGAGCAGCTTCAGGATTCTCGTATATTGACCAGGTACCATCCACTAGTACCTGTAATCTAGCTGGATAACCCATTCTAAAGTGAAGACCTGCTGCTATAACTTTCGATACAATAGGGTGAAAAGCAGTGCACTTCACTCTAACTGACCCCAGTAGATCTTGGGCAATTCTGAGCCTGGCGTTTTCCCATTTCACTTCTTGCAGCTCTCTCACTTTTGCCAGAAAATGTTGTCGCTCCAGGTAATTTAAAAAGTGACAAATAATGGGACGTGGCGTTGCTCCTAGAGATGGCTTGGGTATCAAGGACCTATGTGCCCTTTCAATTATGTACTTGGCCCCAAAGGGAGATGGACCAGTGACCTTTTCCATCAACTTCAGCACAAATGTAAGCATCTTCTGGCCTTCCTCTCCTTCTGGAAGGCCCAAAATAACTATATTGTTTCTTCGGCTGTGGCCCTCCAAATCTTCCAACTTGGCTTCCAAACTAGAAATCCTTTGCTGCATGGCTACGAGACAGGGATTGATTTTTTCCACTTGCTTCTCAAGAGAGGAGATTCGAGCTGCATTATCTGAAGTTTTCATCATGATCTCTTCGAGTTTTTTAGAAAGGGATTTAATTTCAGCTGAGATTTCTTTGATTTCTTCCCAGAAGGGTTTAAACTCTTCTAAAAATCTGCACAAGGTTAGGGGTTCTTGCTCGGTGATCAGGTTTTGAAGTTCTGGCTTATCCACTGCACTCGAGGCCCATAATTTTTTCGGGCCCTTCTCAGGAGTGATTGGCTGTGTGTGCTTCTGCAGAGGCTTCTTCATGTAGACCTCCATAATCGATGAAAACAAGCTAGCAGGTGCCCAGGATATTAAGAAGGCGGTAATACGTAATCTTTTTGGTTTTTAGAGAGAAATACTGACCAAAATAGCGATATTTTGCAGTTAGGAGGTTGGAGATATGCAGAGGAGCTTCTACTCAGTACCCTGCATCACGTGATCCCCCGAGTGCAATCATTTTTAAGTCAAGGGAGTCATTACTGTTCCAGGTTTTTCCTAGTAAATGCTGAAGGTATTTATTTGCTTCAGATTGGCTGATCTGCTTGAAATAGAAGGAGGGCAGGGGTCTGTAGGCAGGCTCTGGTCAGACAGGAAACCCTCCAGCACATTTTGCTTGTTATATAGGAAGTTCTGGGAGAAAATGGCTCTAAGATCAGGAAAGGCAGAGCTGATAGTGTCCGCTAATGTTTTTAGATCTTGAGAGATTTTCCTGTCAACAAGGATTATAGTAGGGGAGGTCTTGCTGTCTTTTCCTGTAAGTTCTTAAAGGTTCTTTCAGAATTTTTTCCCCATGTCCCCAGGTTTTGCTGAGGCAGTGTTTGTAGTATTGTGCTTTCCCTTGCCTGACCTCACAGGTACAGGAATTTCTTGCTTATCTATATGTCTGGAGGTTGACTGGTTTGCTGGTGGTTTTAGATCTATGCATCAGGTAGTCCCTAGTCCTCATGTGATCAAGAAATGAGTGGGTGATCCAGAAACTGTTGGGACCCTTCAACTTTCATTTTTTAATGGGTGCTTAGATATCACAGACAGCATTAAATGTGTGGAAAAAGTGATCCAGGGCCTGGTCAACATCCTGTAGCATGTCAAGAGGGGATCAGTCAAGCTGCTTGAGGTGGATCTTGAACAAGCTCAGCTGCCCTTTTCTTAGAACCTGACTTGCAGTTATGTTGAGGGTAAGGTGATTTTGCACAGTGACCACAAAATCACTTTATAGAAATTATTTGCCTAAATTTACTGCAATTGTTCATGAGGTGGGCTCACAAAAAAGGCATGTTGAAAATGGTGAGGTTATGCCATTAAGTTTAAAAACCCATTGAAATACTTTGAACAGCATATCTGATTTACTTAGTTTGCAGTCTAGCTTTGAAGAGTGAAGATGTGTCTGTGGTCCAGAGAAGATTACAGTGTCGGACCCCCGGTGGGTAACTAAGGGCTTTGGTTGGGGGGGGCTGGTTAGTGCTGTGTGGGAGGGTCAGGTAGGGAGAACTAATGGTGCAACAGACATTGATGCACTTTTTTTTACAGGGTTAATAAAAAAAAACAAGGGATGGATTTCTGTATTTTGGGTGATGATGCTAGGGGGCTTGGCACTCCCAGTTTCAGTGTTATAATGGGGAGGCAGTTGTGGGGTGTTGGGGTTGCTGAGTGGGATGGTTGGGTGCGGGGGGGACAGTTACAGGGGCCCAGTGGTGCCAGCAGCAGACTTCGATGGACAGTTTCCTTTGTTACAGTTTTTCTTAAATAATACTTATATAAACAAAATCTAGCCAGAGGTGACAGGGATGTGAAGAGCTACAAAATGAGCAAAGTTATTTTCTTGTTGGTGTCATATAGTGCCGTTTAGTTACAATCATCAAAAACAGCCATGCTGCTAAATCAGTCCTCTTGAATTTATTTAGTCGGGGTAAATGTTGCTGGTGTATGTATATGTGTGTGTGTGTGTGTGTGTGTGTGTCAGTGCTTACATATTAAGTTAGCCTTTTTCCTGTAACTGCAGGGCAATTTTTCTGTGTTTACCTGTAGTTTACATTATTTCCAGTGGAAGCCAAATTCCTCTGTTTTCCCATATAACTAATGCAAGTCTATGGGAAAAATGTCCTTGTAGATGACTCAAAATCCCTGTAAACAGAGCTCCTTACCATTTAGATAAATACCTGACATTCCCTATAAGCCTAGTTAAAGGAGAACTGCACTGAACCTGTGAGTAATGTTTCCTGTAGAAACTTTTTTTCATATAGTGGGTCCCCTTCTGTTGCTGCCCAATTTGTGCTGCCCTTTTAGTTAACCCATTGGATATATATGGGTTACATACTGTTGCAAAGTGCCATCTAAGAATTGTATGATGTTGCTGATGTCTTCATGAACCTAAGAATTCTAAATTAGAACACAGATACACTGGATCAACAATGTAAGTTCTTGACAAGATTATACTGTTCTAAAATGGTCATTGCCAGCAGTGTGTGAATCAGAAACACTTACTGAATTTACCAAAAGGCCTGTTAAGATTAAGCAATAACAAAATGAGAACTGGTATTTAAGAAAACAACATCTACTTCTACAAAAATGCTTGTTTGCAGATCGAAGGCAGTTCTCCTTTGAGATATAAACAGCCCAGTCTAAATTGTTCACTATTTATGGGTCTGGCAGTATAGCCTAGAGGTTAGAGTAATGAGCTATAAATAAGCTTTGTACATCCAGTGTTCAGAGATGGGTTTGATTCCCACACCCTCCATTTCCATACTGTGCGGCTCTGATTAAGTCACTTAAGCTCCCCAGTGTTCCTGGGTTGTCCCTACAAACAAGCACCTATGCCTAATTGGCCTTTCCTGGTTACCAAAGGAAAAAAAAATAATATATATATATATATATATATATATATATATATTAAATTATATTTATAAACTGTAAACAAACATTAACCTCCAGTACACAGATTCCAGAGCCATGCATAACCAACCTCCCTACTCCTAACAGAGTCCATCTAACTACTCTGTCCCTTTTTGTAAATCTGTTATTTTTTTTTCCTTTTAGTTTCGTTTTCAAACTGTCTGAATGGAGGATGGAAACATAACACTTTTACACTGACCTCTGCTGCGTGGGAGGGAATGCTCACTCAAACAGTGTAGCTGAGCCTTAGACTGTAAATCCTAGATAAGAGATGAGCAGTCTGCATCACATGGCCCATCCCAAAACAGGATTTTACACACACACACACACACGGGGGTGCACACACACACACACACACACACACACACATGCACACACACACACTTAAAAGCACTTTCCACTTCACACTTCTGACTCCAGAAACAGCAAACAAGCATGAAGCACCACTTTTGTTCTATGTGTGCCTGGGCCGCAAGACTTAATGAACTCTGTCATGCTAGTTTATGCTTACTTTTTTGTTTGTTTGTTTGTTTGTTTAAAGGACAAGATCCTTCAGACCAAAAAAAAGTGATGGGACTACAGCCCACACCCCCATGCACTGTAGTTCGTATGTGTGCCCATAGGAATGCAATAGCTCACAGACTGAAGTTCCACTGTCTCTAATCTGACACTGTAGAGGTTCAGTGTTTTACAGACATCATATAATGAGTTAACCGCTAGGTTCCTGAAAGAAATAGAATACATCTATTAGACTGAGCTGGACAGATGATAGAAACCGTAATTTAAAAAGTTTTTTTTTGTTAATATCCTGAGAAGTTCTGAGGCACAATACAGTAGCATCCCACCTCCCTTCAGATGCCTTTAACATAGAACAGCAAATAGCAAAACCAGAGTGGGAGTGCACTACTTTGCAGCTGTGGAGGAATATTTCCAAATGTCTAGAAAGAGAGTTCCACAAAAAGCCATTTTAGAGCTACAATCTGATCAATGACAGAAGGGCTGTAGGCTCTGCCCACAGCCCTAAAAAGGGACTGGTGTCCACTTCCCTCACCTCCCCTCCAAACTCTTGATGCTTATTCATGGTCCCTTCCCTTCTCTTTCTGCTGTAAACACTGAGCAGAAGTATTTGTTTAAGATGTTTGCCTTTTCATGGTCCCCCTCTGCACAGACCCCCCTTTAATCGTACGATCCCTCCCTTTGTCTTCCTCTTCTCTCTCTCTTCTCTCTTCTCTCTCTCTCTCTTCCATCTTCAGTAGTGTTCATCCTGTAGCTTAAAGGATGATAGGTATCTAGGGAGTATTTCTAGATAGAAGGTTAACACAGTAATATAGGGATGGAAGGGACTCTGTGTCCATCATGCCCCCCACCCCAATTCATAAGCATGGATGAAATAAAAAGTATGCTGTGCCAGCTCATACAAATCTTATAGGGATTGCAAATTCACTCTTCTACCATGGTGGGTGGTGACTCCCTGGTAAGTAGAAATTCATCCAGGTTTACCTACAAAACATGTACTGTCTCCAGGTCCAGTGTCTCCAGTGGTGGTTATTCCATAAGCCCACAACCTTCTGGGAGAAAAAGTGACTATTCATGTTACACATGAATTTCTCCATCGTGAGCTTCAGTGTGTGTCCCTGCATCCTGTTGCAGGACACTAGATTAAACATTTCCATCTGTTTGCTCTTACTGATACTCTAAGTATGCAAAACACTGAGATCATGTTCCCTCCCAGCCTCCTTTTCTCCAAGGTGAGCATGTTAAGGTACTCCAGCCTCTCCTGATCATTTTTGTCCCCTTCCCTCTACTGCTGATCATTTTGGTGGTTATGTTTTGCAGCCCTTTGACTGCCGTGATGTTCTTTCTGTATTGAGGAGCTAAAAGCTGCATGCACTACTCCAGGTGAGGTTTGATCATGGCCTTGTAAAGTGGCACAATTTATTTCCCTGCTGTGTTAGTCATCCCCTTTTGATACACTCCAGCATTTGGGCTGACAGAGTTGGAGTCACCAGGGTCAGACCTTGCCTTCTTCTTAAAGATGGTGACCACAATGGTCACCACCCAGAGTTAGAATCTTTAGGGGGGGTCTGGGGGCACAGGTCCCCTGTAACTAGGGGTGTGGGGGGATGGAGCCCCCAACAGAATAAAAGAAACCCATGAATTGTGCACTGTGA
This sequence comes from Neoceratodus forsteri, assembly GCA_016271365.2. Taxonomy (NCBI): domain Eukaryota; kingdom Metazoa; phylum Chordata; order Ceratodontiformes; family Ceratodontidae; genus Neoceratodus; species Neoceratodus forsteri. The sequence continues at coordinate 1,055,298,766 of CM057459.1, forward strand.
TTGTGTCGCATATCATTGTGCCATGCGACATATTGACCCCGTGCCAACAGCAAAATGGTTTCTGCTCATATACTCAAAAAAATAGGCTGCCAGACATATAAAGTTTATGTATTTAAGATTTCTATAGACAAAATTCACATGTAAAAATACAGATACACCACCCCAAGGGTAAAAAAGAGAACATCTGACAGTCATTTCACACCTTTACAGGGGCTTATTCAAGGGATCCTATAAAGGTGCAAAACAATTGTTTTCTCTTTTTTACCCTTAGGGATGGTGTACCTGCATTTATATAATGAATATTGATTAGAAACATTTTAAATACATAAACTATATATGTCTGGCAGCCTATCTTTTGGAGCATATGAGTGGAACCCTTTTTGCTGTGTACTGAGACTTGTTTTGGGTTCAACACACTGCAGTAATCCAGGAGCGGCTCTTTTTGTGTTTTATAGAACTATTGGGACTTACCAGGCTTGACCTTTACCAAATAGTTACCTCCCAGGGCAGACTTGTTGTCCATTGCATATATTATGGCTATCCCAGAAGCTATTGACCCTCCCAGTGAGCCTTCTCCTCCTACAGGGGATCTTTGGTGCACACCACCAAGAAATATCCATAATGCATCTCAGCCATCACCTCTTGCTCTCTCTCAGGTTCCAGCCCCAAGGGGACATGCCATGAAGCTGGAGGGCGGAAGAGTCAGGAAAAATCTGAGGAAGTATTTCTTCAGAGAAAGGGTGGTGGATTCCTGAAACAGCCTTCCAGCTGAGGTGGTGGGGATTGAAAACATTGGTGGGGTTGAAAAATGCCTAGGTTAGGCACAAGGGATTTGCAGGTATATGGGGGCAGCATGATGGATCAAGATAGTCTGCAGCAAAAATTAAAGCAGAAAAAAAAGGATAAGACTTTGTGGGCCAAGCAACCCTTTTCTGCCATCAGATTCTATGTTTCTGTGTTCTAACCAATTTTCTAGAGTCAGTCCCCTGCCTTACCTTCCTCTTTCCATCTTTAGGTTGACCCTGGAATCCCTGGTGTCAGTTGCTCTCAGGATCTGCTATTGCCATTTTAGGAGTACAGCAGGCTGTGACTTTTTACAACCTGATGATCTGGAATGATCTTCAAAGGCATTCATCTCCTTTTGCATTGATTACTGTATTGTGTTTTTTAATGGCCTACAATGTGGTCAGATCTCACACCTACAGCCAGTGCAGGATGCAGCAGCTAATCTTATGATCTCTTTTAGGAGATAGGATCACATTACTGCATTGATGTGCAAGCTGCACTGGAAGATAGGCAGAAAATTCACTGCTGTATAATGTTATTATACATGCTTCAAATGCTCAAAATTGATTAGGTCCCACCTACTGTACAATAACTCTGCAAGCTGTTTACTGCTCATTGCTATGGTAAAGCCATTTGATGCCCAAGGAGCAAGGGTTGTTTGTAATCCCCACTCCAAGGAGGCAGTATACTGTAATGGCTAAGAGCACTGAGCTGCAAACCTGGAGAACTCAGTTTTGAATCCCACAGCTACCACTTACATGTTGTGCCATCATGAGCAAGTCACTTAATTTCCCCTTTCTCCCAGGATGCACTTGGAAACAAGCCTCAGCTTAGTGTTTCTTTCCTGGCCAGAACAATGTAAAATAAAACAAAAAAATAAATAAGGGGATAGTTTGTTTTCTGTTGTGGTGCTGGTCTTGCGAAATTTCCTCCAATTGGCTGTAAGGTAGAATTCAAGCTTTGGCCACTTCAGTGCCTACCTTGGCCTCGAGTCTGTTTTGTAATTCTTTTGCTGCTATCACATCCATGTATGGAATCTACTGACAGGTAATTTAGTGAATGATATGTCCTTATGTATTTATTTATTTATTTGTTGAATTAATGCATGTACTGTCCTATTTATCTTTTTAAATACTACATTGGCTATAAAGCACTTAGTTTGAGAAAGGCACTGAATAAACAAAAACTATCCTCTTTTATCGTATTTTTTTTTCATTTTGGCCTTTGTAGTTGCAATTGTTAGAACTTTTGTGGGTCTTTTCTCTGTCTTCCTATGACTTCATACATCTTGTTCAGGGGAAAGGCTTAGAGGACATAATATCAACCAATCAATCAAGTTTTTATTGTTTAACCAGAATGGGCAAACATTCAGGTTTTTACAACATTTTACCATACAAATACACACAATAAGCAAAAAAATAACAACATTCATTTTTAAATGTAAAAATAGTAATATTATGTAATATTATGTAATATTATGTAATAATTATCTAGCACTTTACTCAGTGAATCAGAAATAACTCTCTGAGAAAGGACTGGGTCCAGTGCTTGGCCATGGAACACCCAACCAACAAAACAAGGTACCCGTATCGATTACTATGGCCCAGTTGGAACTGAGGACCTTAGTCACAGGCAACAACATTTTCCAACCTGTGCTCACTGATAGAGCCCGCCTTAGAGAGGTCTGAAAGGAGCACTCCATAGCACATGCTCTCAAGTGCTCCGCAGGCATCTCTTCAAGTATTTTCTCCCACCTGGTAAGCATCCTAGATATGGTTCACCAGGATCAGATCCATACCCTCACGTTGGGTCATTTCATTACACATTTATCTTGAAAATTAGTATTGGATTGAAGCCTTGACTTGGAACTCTAACCATAACCCACGACCACACAGACCACTATTGAGAAGGATCATGTATTAATTTTACAGTTAACACCCAGGGAGCATTCTCTGTCAATCCCTTGCAGTCATTAAACATTAGTCAGTTATTTCCTATATATCTCTAGTTGGTTCCTACACTAATGCTTAATAGCAATAGTTATGTATTTTATAAGGTACTGTATATACTGTAATCATACCACTCTTGGTTGGCTTTGCATATTTCATTAAATAACACTAATACCATAAATTTACCTATAACAGGCTAATTCCTAGCCAAGTTTATGCACCAAAGGAAATTCCCCAATAATGATGATATATCTTAAAATTATTTTCTACTATCTCAAAAACACTGCTCAATGCTTAAAATATAGTCAGTCAACCAACTAGCAAAATTGGCCCAAACCGCGTTACCGCATACTAGTGCTTAGGTTACCATCTAGGTTACCTTTCATAGTGTATAGTGGAACGTCATTGTTCACTGAAATCTAGAACTCTCAAAATGTTGTTCTGCTGCACTAGTGACATCCGCAGGGCAGCAGATCGAAAAAGACTGTTCGTTCTGCTGAAGTGCGGACATCACACATGGTGTCCTCGAGCAGCAATCTGACAGTTAGACTTATTTTAAAAAAAGATGTATTTTTTGAGTCAACGACGTTCCACTATACACTACATAGAGTAGTGCATAGTAGTTGTTAATAAGCTGTTCTTTCACCTTTGTTTCAGATATGACGATTGATTCCCTCGAGCACAGCTCGAGAGGTACTCTGTCGTCATATTACCAACTCAGTGAAAGAATAGCCCTGTTGTTAACTGGTACTCATGCACTATCCTATATATCTGCAGAACAAAGCCATGCCACTCAGCAACTAAACTGCAAACCAGTCCAACACCATTACTCGTAGGACAGAATGAGCAAGAGGAAGCCAGATAGAATGTAGCCATATGATCCCCTGCCAGATTACTTAGTGCCACACATTTTCACCTGCCTGGATGCTATGTATCCCCTCTCTGCTTAACTTGCAGCCCATCGGACATGCTGGTTTTAGGGGGTAGATCTGACAGAGGCATCATGCAACGCATGCTGCTCCATGCCTCACTTACCACTCCCATTCCAGCCACTCCTGTCATCTACTCCTGAAGAACAGAAAGGGATTTCTTGACCTGAGTCAGTCTATTTATTGCAGGTCATTTTTTCCTAAGGATTGGTGCCACATGTTACAATCTGACCCAACCTACCACTACCAATTCCGCATGCCTTTGTGGCCATTGCTGGATACAGCATTGGTGCCCTGTGGCAATGCTATGCCCCACACCCATGGGCCACCCTCCATGGCACCCACTATTTGCATCAGTCTTCACTGCACCTTGAAAGCCTTTTTCTTTACAGTTAACAACAAATCCAGTTTGCCCAAGATTCAATCCAGTGTTAGTTTTATATCCCTACTTATAGAAGAAAGGTACAAGCACATTCTGTAGTGTTACTGTAGGCTATCTGTCTCTGTAAATAATTTAATTTTTGATACACCCCTTTTAAGTCTATTTAGTGATTAAATTAGTTAGTTAGATAATTAAATATATTTTTAGTCATTCCCCAGTGAAAATTGCTTAACTGCCCAAATACTAAGACACAATTAGAAGAGCAATTAATTTATACATGAAACAAATGACAGAAATTTACAGATATTTTACATCATTATCACTTCCTGAAAATGGTATTGATAGGTTGTAAAGCACATCATGTCTTGCTTATATTTTTTAAATTCGAGTCACATTGTAAAAAGCCAAAAGGGGAGATTAAGAATGGTGACTGCAGGGCAGTCCAGAGATAGTTTTACTTTGTAATACAGCAGTTTTGAAATAGATATAAAGTAAAATAAAATTCAGCAGCCTCATACACAAAATCAGTAACCTGCACATTTTGAGAAAGGGGCATCTATGAGCACAGCTTTCACTCCCTCCTGAAGTCTTTTAAACAGCAAAACATGGGCAAAGGCTATTCTCATATTGTCGTTGGCTTTTTCTTGAAGGACTAATACAATCTCCCTGCTCCAGGAGTCCATGCACATTTCAAGGGCTTTCAAATCACTTCCAATGTACAAAATGCTCCTCCCCCCAAAAATCTCCCCTTTCTGATTCTGATAAAGAGCACCCATGAAACATCTTTTAGAAAGGTTTGCAAACCTATCAACACTCACAATGTCACTGGAATCCCAATCCTCCTCCTTCAGCAATCCAATTTGTCACAGACCTGATTGCTTTTCCAGGCATTTCCCCTCTCCAGTTCTGGATAAGAGCACCTGTGAGACACCTGTAAAAGTAAATCAGAAAGAACGCTCCACTAAGTGCAGTAAATTTAGGGTTTGCAACACAAACATTGATAACCCTGGTCCCTGAGCAACACTGGCATACCTTGTAAAAGGCTTTGCAAGCCTGTCAGCACTCACAGTGTCACTACAATCTCAACCTTCCTCCTTTCAGCTCAAATGTTGTCCTAGTTCCAAATCTCTGTAAATTTTCAGGAAGAGCTCCATACCAGTCATTTCTCCTTGCCACTTCTAGGTTCTAGACTTGCCCTTACTCCTCATATGTCGAACTGACAGAAATTAAATCTCCAAGTGGCTTAACAAGTTCTAGCCCTGCACCAGACAGCAAAGGCAGGCAACAACCAATGCTTCCTTATCTAGAGACAGGGAACATTACAACAAGTTCAGGCCAGCGAGCCACAAAAAAAGTAAAAAAGTAAATAAACTACAGCACCACTTACTACAAGTATCAGCACAAGTGATCAAGACAGAAAACCTTAAAAATGCACTGAGAAAACTATCTAATTTCCAGCATGGTAGGAAGCAGAGCAGTCATTTGGCCATCTTGCTGCTCTGCCCCTCTTGGTGTAGGGTGGAGTAATCAGACATAATATGGCAAATGCAGATCTAGGTACAAAGCTTGGTTGAAATACAAAGCATCCCTGTCTCAGACTAACCTACACGCTTATAGATCACTTAGAATTTATTGCACCAAGCCATCCACCTCTCCAAGGCTAACTACTTCAAGTTCCATTTACAATCTGTTCACAACACACCTGCATCCCTTTGGAAAGTTATGCACTGGCTCCTAGATCCTGCAGCTCAAGCAGGCTTCCCCTGTCTTTAAAATTGATGGTTTTCCTGTCACTGACCCCTCCACAGTGGCTGAGATTTTCAACAAATTTTTCACCACATACACACTCTTTGACCATCCCTCCTCTACTCCTCTTGACTCTATCCGACCATCTGTTAATTTTTTCTTCCCTCCAGTCTCCCCCAGGAAGTCTATGCAGCTCTATTTGCTCTGAACCCTGCCAATTCTATCCCCTATGGGCTCCATCCTTTGATCTTTATTATCTCCACCCCTGCTATAGCCTTCCCTCTTGCCCAAATCTTCAACATCATTCTCTTTCTCAACCTCCACTGTCTCCAAAACTTGGAAATTTGCTGACGTGTTACCTCTTCACAAAGGAAGCGACCCTTCCATCCCTTGAAATTACTGGCTCATATCACTCCTCCCATCTCTTGCAAAAATCATTGAGTCACTCATCCACTCTAGGCTTTCAGAACATCTGTCCACTGTTAACACTCTCTTACCCATACAGTCTGGGTTTAGAAAACAGCACTTGACCATCTCTTCTCTAATGCAGGTCACAGACTCAATTTTCACTGCTGTGGATCAGAGTCACATTACTGCTTCTGTCTTCATAGGCCTGGCTAAGGCTTTTGATTTTGTCTTCCACCCCCTACTGCTACACAAGCTAAAATCTGCTGGTCTTGCAACTCCTACTGTCAACTGGTTTAGCTCCTATCTACGATAGGCAGAGATCTGTCCAATTAGGCAACATACTTTTCTCTCCTCTTCCCATTCTCACTGGGGACCCCCAAGGCTCTATTTTAGGCACCCATCCTATTCTCCCTCTTTATAAAGGACCTTCCCTCTGTCAGTAATTCTTCCTACATATACATGTATGCTGATAATACCATCATCTTTACTTCTGGCCCCTCTTCCATCAGTGTGCAATCCCCTCTCCAACAAGACTTCAGCAGGGTGCAGGCATGGTTTCAGTCAAAACAACTAAAACTCAATGCAAAAAAAAACCTGTTAGCATAACTTCTGGCACCAAACAGAAATTGGCTATCCTCCAGTTTACCTGTTTTTCTACGTGGATGGTTCCCCCATACAGAATATCCCCACTTTTAAATATCTAGGGGTATGGCTAGACACCCACTTAGATTTCTCTGCACATATAGATGCCATCTGTACCGAACTCCATCAAAAGCTTGCAGTCCTCTACCAACACAAAGACAGTCTCCCTCTCCCCACCTGACGGGAGCTTGTAACAAAAATTATTCTACCTTTCATTGACTGTGCTGATGTGATCTACGGCACTGACCCTGCCACATCTCTCTCTAGACTGGATACTCTCCTAAATTCTTTCTGTCACTTTGCCACCTCTTCCCCTCCCTTTACTCACCACTGTCTTCTCAATTTTGCTCTCTCCCTATCACCACTATCCCACAGGTGCATGGTTTACTGCGCCTTCCTCATTGCTAAGTTCTGGTTTGGGACTCTTCTCCCTACCTCTCCTCCTGTCTCTCACAAACTAACCCTTCAGTGTACTCCCTTCAACACATGAATACATGTAGCTTTTCTCTTCCTCATCCTCAATCCGCTGCAGGCTAGTCTGCTTTCTCCTATCACCTTCCCCTACTTTGGAACAAACTCCCCTCTGATCTTTGCCTATCCCCCTCTAGCTCCTCTTTCAAAAGACTCCTCAGATGTCTCCTGTTCCCACAGTATTCACACTCCTCCTCTGTATGGCCAACTTAAACCCATCCACCAGGCAACCACCACCCAAGGTTTGTCCTGGCTTACTCCAATTGCTCTGTTGACTTTTCCAAGCTATGTGGTGGGTTTGCGAACACTGCTTCTGTTTTTCTAATTATGTTCTTGACTAATTATTTATATTTATTACTACTGTCCTAATTTACTGCTATGGTACTTTCTTTTGTCTATGTATCTTAAAGGTTTTGTATACTGTGTATTTTTCTATTGAATGTTTAACTGTACGTCCATGCTCCCCTACCCCAGGTCTCACCTGGAAATGAGCTCCAGTTCAGTGTTGGCCTTCCCAGTTACCAAATTTTGAGTAAAAAAAAATAAGAAAATAAATAAAATGGTTAAAGTGCCATGCCACCAGATAGTGGGAAGAGACTACCAGGCCTCCATCAAGCAGGATGAGTGTCCTATATGTTAACCTTTCTGTCAGCACTGCCAGGAAAAATGTACATACTTACACCTGTGAAGGGGATGCTGCTTCCAGGGTGGGGCATGAGGACACAAGCAAAAAACCCTTACTAATAATGAAATTGCATTAGGAAAGTATAACATTTGGAACAACTGTGCTAAAACACTATAGGTAAGAGTGTCAATAGAATCAGACAGGGATGCAAATGCGTGTTGCACCAGTGTTTGTATCTTCCATAATGTGTCTGAGCAATCTTTCATATAGTTTTAAAAAGATGCATCTGTTCAAGAAAAAGTTGTGATTTGCAGAAAAAAATAATAGCTGAAATGAGGTTTTCTCAGTTTTTTTTTTTTGCTATTGTCTCAGTGTTTTTTGCTGCAAATGCCAGACAATTGTGTCTGTTTTTGCTGCAAAATTCAGCCACTGATAACGTGTTGGTCCAACAGTTCAGATATATTTGTATATCTGCTTTTTGGAAATAGCAGCAAACAGAATCTTAGTTTTGAGATAAAAGAAGTTAGCATCATGTCCTATAATGAGGAAGGACTATACAGGCTAAAACCAGAGAAAGGAAGTAGTTATGTTACCTTGATATCCTTTGCAGTAGTAAGTGGGGTAGATTGAACTTTGTGCCTTTGCTTAATTGCTCTGTCAGGAAAGGCCTTAAAAAAAAGAAGAGGCATTTGCCTCAAAGCGACAGTCTCATATACTGCTTAATGCTTTTGAAGAAATTGCCTAACAGTCTAAAAAAAGATTGCTTGCTACAGGGACAGGGGCAGATTCCTGCATGAATTGGATCCATTATGGTTCAGGCCTGACACCACCAAAGAAGCTGATTAGGAAGCAATACACTGAGACCATATAAGTATTACTGTTGTGCTACTTTATAATTTAAAGAGCAAGACTATTTCTGTAAGTCAAATAGACAGCATACTATATTTCCACAAATGTGTTCCTCAGTAAGGCCACCACTTGCTATTTCGAAAAAGGTTTTGTATCATTCCCTCATTGCAAATCTTTTATTATTAAAACCCCACTGGCACAACTCCTTTAAATTCTCTGTACTTTATGTTCACTGCATTTAATTTCAGTCATTTATTAAGAACTTGCAAAGTAGAATATCATTTAGCTAATTTGAAAATGTAACTAAACTATTTATTTGTGTTCAAATTCACTGCCCCACAGTACTTAGCTATATTCATGAAATCATGCTGAGACTTTGATTCTGTTCTTGAGAAATTCACTTGGCAGAAGATACAGCTGGGTGGAGAATTTACTGTCTGCTTTGTAATCCACCAAATGCTGAATTTGTCTAAATCCGTTATTTTCTCTTTATCTATTTATCCCCCTATGTACTCCAGATTCCCCCACTCTTTCGGGCCACCATGGTCCCGACTTACCTCCTACTCACCTTTCTCGAACCCTCCGTCCTCACATCTGCAGCCAACCCCAGGATAACCTGGTATAACCCTTCACCGGGTGGGACCCTCTTTTCTGAGAGGGGAATACACTGGCAGAGAGTGTTGCTGTCACTCTATTTGGCCCCAGTGTGCTGCTGAGGCAGACTTTGGTTCCCTGGAGGGCTTTCAGTAGCATCGGAAACTGGCATCCATCATCCAGTGGATCCCTGGAGCATTTTCCATTTTTTTTCTGTGTTTTTCCCCCACTGCATGCTCCTGCAGTACCTCCAGTCTCCACTGGGGGCAACTGCAGAGCGAGGCTAACCTGCAACCCGCCCCAGTAGAGGAGAGCAGTCCTTCAGATGCTTAATTCTCTCTTCTCCCCTGCCGACCCATGGTGCCCGAGTCCATTCCCGAAGTCGGGTAGCAGGCGCAGTGCGAGGTAAGGCATCCAGTGCCTCAAGCCTTAGGTCCACCAGGCTAGCCTACTGTCTGCTTGTAAGCCACCAAATGTTGAATTTGTCTAAATCCATTTTTAAAATATTTCAGAATGGATATCTACTATACAGGTCAATGGTTGATTTTCTTCTCCATTAAATGTATAACATATTTTGGATAAGCTTGGATCTGATATTTATTACACATCTCACTGGTTAAAGATAAGCCAAATCCAAATTGTAAGTCAGATAAATGCCCAGTCTTTGCCATTTGTGGAACAGCTGACAGATCCCTTGGTGGGGTGGGGTTGGGTACATAGTTCAAAGACTTAGCTGCCACAGACTGTCCTGTTTGCACCTGTATGTTTGGTGCACATTGCATGGTTCAAAGTCCTAGTCACCTACATTCTGTATCTTTGAGACCATAGTCAGTGGGGTGTAATGAATATTTTGAAGTCCCTGACATCCAGTCTGTCCTGTTTGAACCTAGACCATGTGGGTCATCATAAAGTGGAAAATCCTTGCTGTCCATAGTCCCTTCCATCTGGATGCAGCCAATGGGATATTGGGTGCAAACATAGTTTAAATTCCTAGTTGCCCATCTTTCCTACTCATATTCATTCCAAGCTAGACCCTACCCAGGGTGGTGAATAATTTAAAGTGCTGTCTGCCAATATAGTCAGTCCCATCTACACAATAGTCCATTAGTTCATAATGTGTAATCTTAGCTTCCCACACACACTGTCTCATTTTGATCCTATTTGAGTAAATGGTATAAAATCCTAACTTCACACTTAGTCTATGCTATCTAAACTTAGTGCATTAAGATGTGTAACTTGAAGTTGTCATCATGATGCATGTATGGTATACAAGTTTTCTTCTGCCTTAAATACTTCAGTGCAAGTTGTTGTGCACCTTCAACAGATAATGAAGATGCTCTGGTCCACCTCATCGCTTACTCTTTTTCTGATCTTCTCCATTACTTAAAGTGCCATCCTTCCAAAAGGCAACAATGACCCACACTAGCAGCAATGCCTGGCTACTTCTGTGAATGCTGTCTGGTGGTTACATGTTAACCAGGCACACCACAGCCACCAGTAAAAAAGCAGTGTGAGTGATAAATGTAGCTGCACATGTATCACTGTTGTCATCAAAGGTCATTGTGGCTATAATAAGTATTACCTCTTCCCCTCCCACCAAGTTTGTGCTTGGGGCTGACAAGCACATCCACAGCTGCACCCTCTATACCCAAACAAACTGGTTACCCATACCTAGCAGAATTAAGTTTCAGACATGTCTTCTATCCAAGAAGGTGCCAGTGGGGCTAACCCCCAAGTCTTATGCATTGCATCTGCCTTTTTGCCAGTCTCTACAAAAAACAGAAGCATGTCTCAGAATGCCATTGAACTGACTTTCTGCCATACTCTTCTGGGCAAGCATTCATTTGCAGTTAGGGCCACCAGCTGGTTAAATGAGCTGCCCGATACCTTCCTTAGCCAGCCTAAGTTTGACCAGTTTAAGAGAACACTATGGACAAGAGTAAAAGTTCACTGCAACTATAACTGCTAATGATTCCAACTAAAGTCAGTCCCAGTATAGTCTTTAAACTGTGACAGACTCTGGCTCTAAGCATTACTATGCTTGTTCTACATGGATTCTTTCTACCTGCCCTATTGTAAAATTGTATGCAGTTGATTCCAGCCTTTTTATTTGTACTTTTTTTACTTAATTTGTACTTGTTTGACTTCATTCCACTGGAACTTGCTTATTGTACTTGTTACATTGTTTTGTAATCTCTGTTATTGACATGGAACCTTTGAAAAAGAGCACTTGTGTGCAAAGGTATTCTCCCAAATTTTCAAGAAAGAAAGAAAACAGTAAGTAAGTAGATAAGTAAGCAAGTAAGCAAACAAGAACTTGGGCATGAACAGTGCTTAATTTGAAAAGAAAGAGTCGCCAGGGCTCTGAGTCCAAACACCAAAAGCCGGGGGTATGGCTATGGGTTTTTAGATGCTCTGTGGTGAGTTTTGGGGGTTATATTGCAGATAAAACACATTTCTATATCAGGCTTCCTGCCCCTGAATCCACGGGAAGAATTTTTTTTTTTTTGGGGTGGAGTCAGGTTAGAGAGCCTGGCTGACCGGGCACTGATAAAGGATCATGGCTGGGCATGTATAAGTATAATGCAATGGCAAGATGCCGTGAATTGGCTCCAATGTCAGGGGTCCGGCCCCCAGAAGCTCTTTGGTTTTAGATGTTCTGTAATGAATTTGGGGGGGTTATATTTATATTCCAGATAAAAAGCATTTCTGTGTCTGGTTCCCTACCCCTGAATCTGGGTAAGAATTGTTTTGGGGGTAGAGTCAATTATTGTAGAGTCTGGCTGACCACTGGTAAAGGACTGTGGGCTTGTATAAAGGGCAAGATGCTGTGAATTGAACCAAGGCCAGAATCTGGGGGATGGCAGGCCTCAGAAGCTTTTTGTTTAGATGCTCTGTGGTGAGTTTTGATGGGTTATATTGTAGATAAACACATTTCTATTCTGTGCCAGGTTCCCTATCCCTGAATCCAAGGGAAGAATTGTTTTGGGGGGACAAAGAATAGAAATGTGTTTTATGTGCAATATATAACCCTGGCCAACACTCACCACAGAGCATCTGAAACCCAAGAGCTTCTGGGTGCCTACTGGTCTCCAGACCCCTGGCCTTTGGCTTTAGACAATTCACAGCATCTTGCCCTTTATACTCAGAGTTACGGTACTGGAGACTGTGGCTGACCTTACTAAGCAACAAAATGTACCACATAACATCTAGCATGGTACAAGTAATAGAAGAACCAATTAAAACTGAAGCATGAAAAGGATTTTATAGCTAAAGGATCATGGGCATGTAGAAGCTATGGCAAGGTACTGTGATCCAAAGGCCAGGGATGTGGGGTACAGAAGGCCCCAGAAGCTCTTGGGTTTTAGAAGCACTGTGGTGAGCTTTGGGGCTTTAATTGAAGATAAAACACACTTCTGTTACATGTTCCCTGATTGAAGATAAAGCACATTTCTGTTACAGGTTCCCTATTAGGGAACCTGTAACAGAAGTGTGCTTTATCTTCAATAAAAGCCCCCAAACTCACCACAGAGCATCCAAAACCCAAGGGCTTCTGGCCTACCTATAACATTAATTATGCTCCTGCAATTAATTTGTTAGAATGGGAGGTTAGCTGCTGAAGTAAGAACATTTTATAATATGACATTGACATGGTCTAATACTTATCGAACCCCAGGCCACTGTGCACACCATACAATACCAGGCATTGGGCAAATTTGTACCCTGCTAGATGCCATGTGGTAATGTTGTTGCTAATAAGGTAGACCAGTCTCCAATATCCTGACTCGTCCAGATGAAAAAAATGTTCCCTAAGTCAAGGAGATGCTCCCTTGACTCCTAGGGGAACATTTTTTATCATCTGGATGGAGTCGGATATTGGAGACTCGCCACCTTATTAAGCAACAACATGGAGGTACTAGGAACCTGTAACAGAAGTGTGTTCTATCTTCAATAAAAGCCACAATACTCAAAACAGACCATCTAAACCCAGGAGTTTCTGGGGCCCTCATCAGAACAGGATATTAAAATGTCTAGCATTGCACCATCTGTCTTTTTAAAAAATATATTTTTCTAGAAGATTTTATTTAGTTACTCTCTTTATTTTACAGGTCTTGACATGTCTTAATTGCCTTATCAGATAAGTATAAAACTTTTTAATCTGATGATTTACATGTGGTTTAAATCCAACCTTGTTTCTTTGTGTCCTGTTTAAATTTCTTGTTTTCCTTTGCAGGCATTCCTCAGGAACAGACTCAGTTTTGATGAATAGCTAATCCCCAGCTTGGATTGACCAGGTAAGAGACACTAATGTAACAATGTTCTCTAACAAAGTTATTATAATATTTTGTGTAAGTATCCATCATGATGTAATGGATGGTGGTGGTAGCTAGGCCACCATTACTTTATGATGGATGCTTGCACAAAATACTACAGTAATTTGATGTGTGTGTGGTAATGCATGGTGGAAGTATAGCACAAAGAAAAGAGTATATAACGCACTGTTTCAGCTGCTGCTAGCCAAAATACAGTTTCTGTATTAAGCTACAAATACCATTAAGTAAGCATCCATGTTGCTACACCAGTTTTGTAGGTTGCAGAAAGAAATTCTGAGTTTGGTTTGGTTTGTTCTTCACATATCGAGAAAAGACCATAGAATTTCCATATTTCTCTGGCTATCCTCGTGTTTTCTTTTCCTTACTTTGTGTGTCACTGACTGATCTGTACCTTTGGCAAGCCATGAGCGAACATATAGGGATGGGATTGAATTTTTCAATGGTGGGCCGACTAGATTGAGGAATAGTAATGATGAAATAGTTTCAATAAGCATTGATGCTCGTGTTGATGTGCATATGAGGTTCATTTGGGAAAAGCCTCACCACACCGGCACTGGAGATAGCAATAGTGCTCACGGCTGTCAAGAGGTACTTATACTGCTCCTGAATTTCTTTACCACCTGACTCTTGTACACCCTGTATGCCCGAATGGTTTCACGAGTAGTACCAATAGCAAATCTTCTGCAAAGAGATTCAATCTCACTTTCTCCATACAGTGTAGGTAGCTCATCGGCCAGTACTGCTTATATAGCACTTTATTTCGGTGATCAGATTCTCATATCCAGTCTTGTCACCAGTGGTGCCTCCTGTAGACAGCATACGCTGTAAATTGTCTGCTAAGTTGTGGAAAAATTGTCCTGGTGAATCTTCTTGTCACAAACATTTCTTCATGCAATAGGACACCCTGAAACATCCTTTCTTCTATGGCTTTCACACTGTGACAAAATTTGCCTTGTTTTTCTACCATTACGTCGAATACCGCTATTTGGCGACAGATAGCTCGTGTGCATCAACAATTGTACAATCGCGTGTTGCAGTTCAAGAGATAACTCTGACAACTCCTGTAGGGCATCATACATAATTCCAAGGTTGCTGACAAACTGAATAGATGACAACCGTTTGCTTAGACCAGAGTAGGTTTTGTGTGTTTTGCTGTCACGAGAAATGTCATTAGCCGCAGATGTGAAGTGCTTATAGAGAGCAGGGTAAGCATTCCTAATAGCCTGTACTGTTCTAAAGCTTGACGCAACCCACCAGGTGTCTAACACTCTACCTATCTTGCAAAGCTGAATGTCAAGTGCTTCAGCGCATTCCTTCAGCTCTAACCTATTTTTCCCAGATGTGCTATAAAGAGAATATAGCTTGTCTAACAAACTTTTAAAGTGATTAGTAGCTCCAACATCTTTAATGACATCATTGACTGCAAGCTCTAGGAGATGAGCAGAGTAGTGCCATGCTATGATATTTGGAAACATGTCTTGCAAGCGCTTCACAACACCTGTATTGCATCCAAACATCACTGAAGCTCCATCGCAAGCAACTGCTACCAGGCACTTGGCAAGAAAGTTTTCATTTATGTCAATTTTTTTCAGCGCAGACAATAAACTGTTCACTATTCCCTCAGCAGTCAGATCCTGCAGCTCCACAAGGTCCACAAATAAATTAGCAGGAGACTCCATGCCAGGTAACATCAGTGGCATGTACACAATTAAAGCGCTCTTCTTGTTTAAAGCAGTAGCTTCATCAAGTAAAGACTCACTTTAGGAGCAATCGCCTGTGATTTGGGCAAACAACTTTTCTTCATCTCAGATGAAATGTGATGTTGAATGTTAGAACATGCCACATTGGAATGCAAAATCCTCCCCATGTTCAGTCCATTCAACTGCTGACAGTCTATTTCTACTTCAAAACCATATGACGGGCGGTTACGCCGCTTTATAAGCAGTTCTGAAGATTCTGGCGTAGTTGCAATTTGGGCAGACTGTGCATTTGCAGCTAATTGCAGCAATGTGTCTTTTTGACTGCTCAAGAATGCGAAGCCGCGATAGTGACTTAGTTTGCATGTTCTCCTATCTTTTCCATAGTGATTTCTGTTGCTTTGCTTTATTGGTACCATATGAAGTAACACAGGTTTCGATCCATTCTTTAGCCAGCTTCATTCCAGCAGATTTTTCAGGACCCAAGTTACTGACTTGCTGACGCACACTGCAACCGAGATTTGATCCATTGATGACTAACCACCGATATTTTCTCTGAAAAAAATGTTTTTGTTCACATGTCCATCCAGCAGGAAGTAAATGTTTGCTGTGAGCCACAACTTGTTCAGGTAATTCATCTTCACTACCAGAGCTCTGTGATTCAGAGTCACTATTGGCACAACTGTTTTCGACAACACTATTCCTTCAAAATCATGAACTTGCTTTTCTTTGTAGCACTGGTGACACATGTAACAGTGGCACCTGATACATCTTCAGATTCATTTCTGTAGTTTTATCACTCTCCTTTTTCTTCCTCTTAGTCACTGGCTCACCCTCATTCATACTACCTCCTGGCTTAAAAAAATACAACCATATTTTCTTTTGACCATGAGACATTTTTTTTGGATTTATGTGTCAGCTGTCTGCCTGTCTCCAAAATGAATAGAGATCTAACCTACTCCTCTGCCTATCTCAGTTAGCTTTTTTTTATTCAAGCCCCAGCCCCTTGAAAGAGACAAAGACAGTTACTGTCACGCACAGTAATGTGTTATATGTAAGTGGAACTTGTGAGAATCAAACCAAGCTTGCAGTCCCACTGTGTTCTCTGCCTGCATTAGCCTTTTTATTCAAGCCCCAGCCCTTGAAAGAGACAAAGACAGTTACTGTCATGCACAGTAATGTGCTATATGTAAGTGGAACTTGTGAGAATCAAACTAGCTCACAGTCCGCACACGTGCTCCTCTGCCTGTATTAGCCTTTTTTATTCAAGCCCCAGCCCTTGAAAGAGACAAAGACAGTTACTGTCACGCACAGTAATGTGCTATATGTAAGTGGAACTTGTGAGAATCAAACTAAGCTCGCAGTCCGCACTGCACTCTCTGCCTGTATTAGCCTTTTTTTTTATAAGTTTCAAAGACACTGTCTGTCTGTCACACACAGTTATGTATGTCATATGTGCTGCATAAGTGAAGCTTCTGCTAATTTAACCTAGTCTACTATAGTTGCATAGCTCCTCTTCTCTGCTTTCCTGGTTTTACTGTTATTTTATTTTTTTGGGTGGAATCAGTAGCTGCAGAAGATTGAGAAGAACCCAATACAGTACTCAGGACAGTTTTAAGATTGCAGGATTCAAACCCAGTCAGTCCAGACCACTCTCTTGGCTGGAAGGTAGGGTTAGAGGGGTTTATTTTATTTTTTTTAGATTGTGGAGATAGGAAATTAGAACTAGCAGGAAAAATTTTAAGTAAATAATCAGTCAAACCCAAACCCTGACACTAGACTGATGGCTGAATTTACCAACTCCAAATACACATAGCTCTCAGACTGTCTGGACTGGAACTCAGGCTCTCAGGCTGCAAAAACAAAACCTTAATGCAATCTGTCTCAACTGTCTGTTTCGTTATTTTTCTTATTTTTGAAGAGCCAGCTGACTGAGCCAAGATTTCAAATTTATTTGCCTTACTAAGTCTCACTAGTCTCAACTACTTAACTATTGAAAAAAAGTCCTTTGCCTGAAGTACAGGCTGCTTGCTTCCCAGTCTGTTCTGACCAGAAGTCCAGGGGCTGGCTGGCTGAGCTTGCTTGCCTTCACCCCAAATTTTGCTGCCTCTGGCTTGATTTTTGAATCAGAATCGTCCCCACAGGCTCTCTAGCCTGCCAGAAAGTATTCAAACGGTCGGTCACCTGCGCGCTCCCTGCCTTAAATTTTGCTTGAGGCTCTCTGGCTTAATCTCTTCCTCACTCAGGCTACACTGCCAACTTTTCCCGGCCCTGGCCTTTTCCTTTCCCGCCACGGCTCGCTGCACAGTCTATCTCCCGAAGGCCGAAAACCAACCCACGGTCGGTCACATGCTTCCCCCAAGTCCCCAGCCTCCTCCCTCTACTAGTACCACGATTCACTGAAACGGTTTATTTTAAACCCCCCCTGATGACCGATCTCCGATCTCACAACAAGAGACAGATTTCAGCGATTTTCGCAGACGAGACATGACGACATTTCACATTTCAAATGTTTTCTATTGCCAATAATTTGCCACAAATTGTTTGTACTGCTGCTACAGTCTGAGCCAGAAACTGTGATGTGACTTGACTGAGCGCGAAGACTGCACTGACTGACTCAGTCACTCCCCCATGTATGTGATTAACGACGTTAATCATTCCTGATGCTATGATTGGCAGGCTGAGGCAGGGCGAGGCTTGGCAGCAACAACACAGAGACATGATGCACCAGCACCACCTGACAACAGAACAATTGATCAGGTGTTTTACAGCCTGTAACACCGGCAGATTATCAGGTGACTTGACTCACTGACTTGAAGGCTGGAGATTGAGAATAAATACTGTCTATACAACTGCAGTCTGCGAGCAAGCACACAGTGGGCTGCAAAGGGTGAGGAGAGTGAGACCTGAGAGGGTGAGGGCATGAGGGTGATTATTCAGAGACTGACACCGTCACACTGCCGTTACATTAGAGAATGTGAACAAATGAATTATATAGTGTATTCATTTCTAGTTTGTTCAGGCTGCAGCGCTGCAGTCTGAACAAACCAAGCAAGGATGCCACTGGTACATCAATCATCCATTATAAATCCTCAAATAGGTGCAGGTCTGTGAACCTCCCTCTCCCCACCCAAATCCAATACAAACCCCCAGAAGTAAAGAAAGAATTAGTAAGATTAACAAACGGTAAATCCAACTCCCAAAATATAAATTCCATATGTCTTACCACAGTACACTGGTCCGAATGACTGAATGCCAGCCCAGTTGGTCCACATTGTGGTTGTAGGGGTGCAGGTCCCCAGCCAACCCAGCCACTCAAACTCATGACCACAGTGTCAACCAAACCCCAAGGGCTGGAGTTTTAGAGATTACCCACACTTTGCCAGGCTTGGGAACTGTGCAGCTCTCTGAGGATCTATCCGTATCCACTGGATCTCCCTGGCTTGTGGATTATAGTAGAGAGGAAAATACAAACCTTTTCCCCAGTTTTGTGTGGTTTTGCATTTGATCTACTTGGAGAGGAGACCCTCATGAAAGAAGCTCATCTGATAGAGGGGTTGCTCATCTTCCTTACCTTTTACATTGATCTTGAATGACAGCAACCTCTGACCTTATTATTTGGGAGGATTACGATTTGAAAGAGCTACAGGGTAGACAGAGATGCCTCCCAGCACCCCAGTTTTGAGAGGCGAACTGCCCATAAGGGTGGTGAGATAGAGGAAGAGGATGACAGCGCTGGCATCGTGGGCATGGCTTTCTAATGATTTTGCCCCAGGTAATTGCACTAACATTGAAAATAAAACTCCCAGTGGTAATCAGTCTGAGACTGAATGGGCGATGGATGGGTCCCCCATTCTCAGCCCCTCCATCACGTTCTTCTATTCGGATCTCTCTGCTTGTGTGTGTGTATTTATATACATATTTTTGCCCTCTATTTTTATTATTTTTTACTTTTTTTCTCCCTCATCAAGGTATCAGTGACTGGATCGGGGGTTTTCGAGCTGAAACTGCAGGAGTTTTTCAATGGCTTGCTGGCGGACAGTGGCTCCTGCCTGCCGGACTGCCGAACTTTCTTCCGGGTCTGTCTCAAGCATTTCCAAGCGGTGGTGTCCCTGGGCCCCTGCACCTTTGGCAGCGTTTCCACGAAGGTCCTGGGGGAGCGGAGCTTCCTGGTGGAGGAAAGAGATGGACACAGCGGCTTCATCCGACTTCCCTTCAACTTCACCTGGCCGGTAAGGGGCGGGGGAAGGGGGCATATCTGTCAACATACATAGTGTCAATGTAATGTGGCACACTGGTACTCAAAATGTGGGAACATACGGGGCAGTGGCCCTCAGAACATGCGACAGGCTCCAGCTCATCAAATACGGAGTTGCAAGTTCAGAACGACGTGGAAACCAGTGTCTTTACTTGTGCAAGTTTAATTTTGCTGTAATAGCATAGAGTGTTAAATTTTACTTTAAAGTCTGAGTTTAAGCACCGTTTCTTGATGGGCACTGCTGTGCCTTTTCCACAAAGGACAGAGCAATTGTGAGGGGGTAAAATGAGGGACAGCTGAGATGTATTGGGTTATTATAACCTGACTAGCTGAGCTTAAGTTCCTTCTGTTTCCATTCCGGACCGGTCCTACTCCTACACCGCACTCATCTGCTGCAGCGACGGGACAGGATGGGACAGGACAAAACAATCATTAAATATTAGTGCAGTATGACTGTGAGAGGTGCTGGCTCAGCCCCCGGAATGAGGAACAGGTACCGGGCTGAGCCCCGGCTAGCACCGGCACAAATTAAGCACTGGGCATGAAGGTACAATGAAAGCAATTTTAAGCTGACATAAATGTGCTGTTAAAATGGTAAATATGTGTGGTTTTATGTTAAAGTAAAATAACTATTTTCATCTTTGTAGTTTGTTGATTTAGTTAATATAGTATGACACTTGAACTACCTAGAACAACTAGTATTTGGAATCATGCAACATATGTGCAGTAAATTATATTGTCATCATTTTAAATGTTTATCTCTCTTTTCCAGACAGAGGGCCATATAATATTTCAAATAAGTTGATATTTTTAGATTGTGCCAGGGATGTTAATTTTCAAATCTAGTTTTTCATCTCTCATAAAATCTATCACCGACCAGTTATTTTTTCTGTGCTGCTGGCAATAAGTGTAACTCATTTGTGGCTCAAAAACATTTTTTATTATGCCAAAACATATTTTAAATTCAGTAACCCATTTACAGCTATGCCAAATTATAATTTGCTAACAATCTGTTTAAATCCACTTTAAAAATGAAGTTGGCCAATTATTTACCAACTCTTGAGCAGTGTAATTGTTATTAAGCATTATTGTTTTGTGTTTTGTTTCTAATATTTGTACTATATGTTATCTTAAGTTACTTGAACTATCACTCAGCATGGTGAGAGCATTGCTGGGTGTTTTGTGGTCATATTGTCAGACTCCTTGACCAATGGTAAGAACCTTCAACAGACTCTATTACTATGTCTTTGTGCCCTATAGCTGGTGAAAGCAGTTTTTATTTATTTATTTATTTATGACTTTGTTAATTGGGTAAGTGCGTTGATCCCAGGGACCATTTTCAGGCACAACCTGTGCCACCATACAAGTGGAACAGATTTACAACATCAAATGCAGATAGTACACATAAGGAAAATGTAAAACATGGTACAAATAATTTCAGTTTACAATACCCAGACCACCGAACAAGTGGCACAGGTTTATGACAATAAATGCAGATTGTAAACAAAAAGACAAAAATAAAATATGAAGACAAGTAAATTTACCATTTATAAATACCCAGGTAGTAGAGGTATACAAGAATTCCAAGTTATATGAGGGCAGGGTACCACAGTGATATAAGGTTTGTTGAGACATGGAATCACTAAGCTTTATACAAAACTAGTTGGGAAAATCAGAGATCAGAAAAGAATTTCAAAGCTAATACAGCAGTGTTGGACTATCCAGGGAAGCAATGGCACCTAGAGGTAGTCATGAGCCACTCTTTGAGATGGGATTTGAAGTGGCCATGGGAGTCTAAGGAGTGAAGCTCAGCAGGTAGTTTACTCCATAGTAATGGGGCAGCCACTGACAGGGCTCTACTACCCACATTTGTGGATACACTAGGAACATACAGGGGGGAATACTATGAAAACGTAGGTGGCGATGAGCTGTATGAACTGTGAGGATGGCAGCGAGGGGAGACTCCAGGCCAATCTGGATGGCTGAGTGATCTTTCAGTGGGAGCCATCCCAGCATATTGTAGAGGATGCAATGGTGAGCGGAAAATGGGGCAAGCAGGGCAAAACAACATGCGCTGCTGTAGGGAAGAGGAGAGCTTGGATATCAGGGCTGTGGATGTCCTGGCATATATGGGGGATCAGTAGTCCAGGATAGGTAGAAGATTGCATTGGACGATGGCCAGTTGGGCTACTGAGGTGAGGTATTGCCAAATCCTGTAGGCAGGTGGAATCTTAGAACCATAGAGTTAATGTGGTTTGTGAAACAGAAGGAGGGGTCGAGTGTGACACCAAGGTATTTAAAGGTGTCAGCTTCTTCCAAGACTTGGCCATCTGGGGAGATGATATTGAGATAAGGGTGAGTTTTGAATTTGGCTAGAAAAGGCTTGGATCCAAACAGCATGGATTTTGTTTTTTTCACATTCACCAGGAGGCGGTTGTCCACAAACCAGTTGTGAGCCACAGCATAGTTTTGTGTAAGAACAGAGGAGATAAGGTTAGGGGATCTGTCACTGTAGTAGAGTACAAGGTAGTCAGCGTATAGGATGGACTGGCATTTCAAGCTGTCTGAGGGGAAGGAGTTTATAAATAAAGAGATTAGAAGGGGCCCCAGGATGGAGCCATGGGGCACACCTGTTGAGACAGGCAGGATGAGGGACCTGGGGGATTTCATACACACAAATTGAGAGTGACCAGAGAGGTAGCAGAGGAACCAGTTTGTAACCTCTGGTGAGCAGCCGAGACAGCACAGTTTTGGAGGAGAAGATCATGATTGACCAAATTGAAAGCTTTAGAGAGGTCAACAAAGACTGCACCAGTGGTATTTCCACAGCCCATGTTTAATAGTATGTGGTCAGTCAGTAGTGCAAGGGTGGTCATGGTAGAATGGTTCTTGCAGAACCCGTGTTGCTGGCTACACAGGAGGTTGTGATTCACCATGTATTCAGTGAATTGGTAGTGGATGGCCTTCTCCAGTAGTTTACTAAGTTGGGGAAAGATGGAGATGGGATGATAGTTGTCCGTGGATAGAGGATCACCTGCCTTGATAATGGGAATGACCTTGGCAAGCTTCCAGGGGTTGGGCATGGAGGAGGAGGAGAGGTCTAGGTTAAGGATACAAGTGAGAGGCTTTATGATGGTTGGAGAGATTAGCCTGAGGAATACTGGGAAGGGGCCATCAGCCCCAGGTGACCCATGGTTTGGGAGGCTGTTGAGGAGCTTGGCTGTGTCAGCAGTTGAGAGGGCTCTGAAATAGAAAGGTGGTTAATGAGGATGAAAGGCAGGCCCAGTGGTGATCAACAAAGGGTTTGAGAGGGGGCTGAGCTATATGGCTGACTGTTTGGGAGTTTACTGAGGTATAATGATAGGTCAGTGTTTGTCACTGAAAGCCCTGGCTACTACCAGTTGGTTGGCAATGGGACCATCGGGAGAGTTTAGTTACAGGGGCACCTTACCAGAGTGGAGGTTAAGGAGAGAGTTTATGGATGACCAGAATTTCCTGGGGCCTCCAAGGTTAGCCTGTTGGAGGTGACAGAGATGATTCTGTTTCCAGGATATGGCAAGTTATTTTATTTATTTTATTTTATTTAAACAGCAGTTTGGAAAACCTTTGAGCCATAGGCTCATTTACAAAGGTACCTTGTCACAGTAAGACAAACGAAAATGCACACTATAACAGTACAACACATAAGTATAACAGTAACTTAAGACATAGATACAAACAAGCTGGTACAGGTAGGATTGATGCAAACAATACCAGAGTTATGTTGTCCTTAGCAGCTTAGTAATAAGCTTTGTCATAAGTATTGAGTATGGCTTTGTCTAGTGGCAATTACAGCATCGGGTGTTAATAAGGTTTACATAGGTTTCTCCAGTGCCTATAGGCATCCCAGAGAGAAGGTGAGGGGGAGGCCTTATAAGTAGCCCAGGCACGATCCCGGTCTTTCTTCAGGGTAAGAAGGTCCTTGGTGACCCAGAGTGAGCAGTTGCTGCTAACCCTTCTAGTTGTGACTGGCAAGTGCCTGTCCAGGAGTGCCAGGAGGGTCTGTACAAATAGGGTTACTGCTTTTGTCATGTCAGAGAGAGAGAGATGTGAGACCAGTCCAATTCCGAGCCCATGCTTCCTCAAGGAAGCATGGGATGTTGAGGTTCCTGAAAGTCCTGAAAAACAGGTACTTTGATGGAGGATGCTTAAACCTGGATGACCAGAGGAGATATGTCAGAGTGGTCACTGATTGAGTCTGCCATAGTGCCAGCATGCAGAACACAGTCATCCCTATTTGTAATTATCCAGTCCCGAAGAGTCTGGGAGGCAGTGCGCAGATTTTGAATGGTAGCGATGGTAATTGTCTGGACCAGACTATGTTGCTTCAGGTGGGTAATGTAGTCTACCTGGTGAGTGCTCATCCAGTTTAAATTGAAATTCCCAAGGAGAATGGAGTCATGGTGAGGGAACAGGGAGGCGAGGCTCATGAGGAAGCTGTTTAGCTTCTTAGTTCCAGCAGTAGGAGGATTGTAGCAGCAGCCTTGGAACATTTTCTTGCTGTTATGTAAGACCAGTTCTGAGAGGAGCCATTCACTTGGAGATTTGGGATCAGAGTAGAGGACAATGTTAGCTGAGAGGGGTTCCCTTATGAAAAGTGCAACACCACCACCCTTTTTCCTGCCTGGCATATCGTGGTGTACAGAAGAGTACCCAGGAAATTAATAAGCAGAGGTGGGGGGGTCAAGTGATGCTGTGCAGAGGGTAAGACGCATCTGTAGGAGCTCCGCTCTTTTTGCCTCATAATTGTGGATAACCTCCACTCACGTTTATTTTTTATAGTTATTTCGGTCATTAACAAGCGCGAGAGTCACAAGTGGTACCAGTAAAGGGTAAAAAATACTTGCAACATGTCTAATTTATCGGACCAAGAGGAGGCTGTGCAGGAGTCAGAAGCCAAGCGCCCTAACCGTAGTTCCTCTCCCCAAAGCGGATCGGATGAGTTATCACCCTCTCATGTCTATTCTGAGCTAACTTCAATCAAAGAAGCCTTGTTGAAGTTAATTGAGGACGTGGTTGATTTTAAGCCAGCACTCACCCAGCTAGCCCGGAGGGTCACAGATACCGAAGCAAGAATAGCCTCAGTTGAGAGGAAACAAGACAGATTTAAACCAGAACTAATGGAAGTTAGAAAATCTTTGACCAAAATGGAGGATCATCTTGAAGATCTTGATCGAAGGAACAGGAGGAACAATCTGGTACTAATAGGGTTGCCTGAAGGGGAAGAAGGTCCGAATACTATTGAGTTTCTACAGAAATTTCTGAAACAAAAATGGTTGGACCTTACCCAAACGGTCCAGAGTTCATTATAGAAAGAGCTCATAGGTCCCTGAGAGCTAAGCCAGCTCCGTCTGACTCACCAAGACCTATAATATTTAAGTTACTGAACTATCTGGATCAGGAGTTTATTAACAGAGAAGCCAGGAAACTATCAGCTATTTTATGGGAAGGTAAAAAATTGAGGCTTGTCCCTGATCTGACTTTGAAAACCCACCAGCTTAGAGCTTCCTATCACCCTGTCACCTCAAAATTGTGGGCAGCAGGTATAAAACATCGTATGCTGTATCCAGCTTGACTAGAGGTGGCTTTAAAGGAAGGATCAAAGCATTTCGATACCGTGGAGGAGGCAGTTAAAACTCTGAAGAAATGTTATCCAGATTTATTTCCTAAATGAGAGGGCACCAGCTTAACTACAAGGAACCTGAAGCCTGGGCTGAGATTTTTCTAGAAAGACCTTCTATGTAGGAGCCGAATACCATCTATTAGACTGCTCCTTCTTGGAATGACTGGTGGCAATAAAAATGTTTTCCTTTCTCGACTCAATAGAGATGTCTGCATTGAAACAGTAGTATTTCTGATTAAATTACTTTAGGTTCTTAATACTTTTTTCTCACTCCAGCATATTTGCACTGTGGGGGCGAGGGTTGTAGTAGTCGTTTTTGACCAGTAGATGGTGTTACATTATTGTGTATATGTCATGAAAGTAGGCTAGCTTATTCGAGCAGCTTTTTTTTCCCTTCCTGGCTGCAGTGCTACTGTAATTCGATTCTCTCGAGTCTCTGCTCTTTGATAAAATCTTGTTTTTCTGGTTAATTTTCTAACAGAGACTAATTCAGGTTTATGGTACTTCAGTAACTCATTGGGTATTCCACTAAAAGTTCAGATATTGTTTCAGGGGCTGTGATTTGCGATCAGTTTCACAGATCATTTTTCTGGAAGGGTCCTTTTTCATGTTATAAATTCTAACTTCTCTAGTTGCTGAAACTAGACTGTTTTAGCGAGAATAGCTGGTGAACTTTGATCTACAATCTGAAGATTAATCAGTCCACAGATTTAAGACATGTTTATAGGGTTCCTGCCAAAGTTGGTAACTAGCACAGCTTTGAGTGCAGGGTGGTGCAGAATTTGCCATGCCCCCTGTAGTTCTCAGTTGTTTTAGATACATCCATGGACACAGTTATAGTCACAACTATATAAAGACTTGATTACAGTTTGAGTAAGTTGGGGCAAACAAGGTATTGCGTTTAGGTTACACTTTGACTTCCCCCTTTGTCTCCTTTCTCTCTCATTGTGTTCATTTGGGTTAATGATGATGGGGGTATAGGACATGTAAATATAACATATAGTAAAGGTGGTTGCTATTAGGGAGAGACTCTTTGATGATACAAAGATGGGGGTTGTCCTCTCAGTTCTTTTTGTTTAGTCTTTCAGTTCGGGGGGAGAGGAGGGGAGCTCACTCTTTTGCGAGCACCATGGACCATTTGTTGTGGCGTAGGCTATGGGCCTGGGTATATAGTTGTGTAAACAAGTTAGCATTTTTGGGGTTAAATTTTGTGTTTGGGGGGTCGGTTATGGTTATTGGGATTTCTACTTTCTTTTGCTCAGAGAGGGGGGATGGCAGCAGCGCAGGCCTCTATCTAATTGCTGGCAAACGGCACAATCGTAGATATTGTTATGACTAATTGTTTAAATATTCTTTCTTGGAATATAAAGGGAAGGAGAGATAATAAGAAGAAATATGTGATTTTAAACCATCTTGCTAAATATGACCCTTCAATAGTGTTTCTGCAAGAAACACATATGCCCCCAAAGCAATTGCACTTTTTTAAAAAGAGCTGGGTTGGCCAAGTCTTTGGATCCGGTTTTA
Source organism: Neoceratodus forsteri (assembly GCA_016271365.2). Taxonomy (NCBI): domain Eukaryota; kingdom Metazoa; phylum Chordata; order Ceratodontiformes; family Ceratodontidae; genus Neoceratodus; species Neoceratodus forsteri. The sequence goes on from CM057459.1 coordinate 1,055,325,622, forward strand.
GCTGTAATAAATGTGGGGTGGCTTTGCTCTTAACTAAAAAAATTCCTTTCATGCTAGTGGAATCCATCCCCGATCCTGAGGGGAGATTCATTTTTGTCATTGGCAAATTAGGCAACCTGGATATTGTCTTGGGTTCAGTTTATGTCCCTAATATAGAAACTCCATCCTTTTTTAGCCACTTAGCTATGGTTCTAGCTCCCTTTCTGCATTACCCCATTCTAATTGGAGACGATTGGAATCTGGTGCAAACTAATGACCTAGACCGTACTTATTGTAGGGGGGCAAGTTCCTCGTCTGCGCAAAGAGCCTTAAAGGAATTCATTTCGTCTTTGGGCCTTTTGGATCCATGGAGAGTGTTCAACCCGTTAATTAAAGAATTTACTTTCTTTTCTCCAATACACAAAAGTTATTCTCGAATCGATTATTTTTTAACCAGCCATCAGTTCTTGTCCAGTGTGGCTGATGCTAAAATCTTGGTTCGAGTAATTTCAGACCATTCTCCAATCCTAATTCAGTGTGCTTTACCTAATATTTCTGTTCGGTCCCACTCATGGACTCTGAACAATAGATTGCTAAAGGACAATCAAATTATTGAAAAATTTCAAAGCTTTATACAAAGCACTATAAAGTTTAATTGGAGTTCAATTCCTGCTGTAGACCAGGTGTGGGCAGCCTTGAAGGTAACTTGGCGGGGGGAGCTAATTCGCATTGCTACAATTCAAAAAAAAAAGAAAAATAACCTCTTGAATAGCTGTTTAGTAAAAATTAAAAATTTGGAAAGTAAAGGGATAGATAAGCTTTTACCCATAGAAGAACAAGAACTATCTACCTTGAGAGCCACTTATGCTAGAGTAGTATTAGAGAAGGTGGAGAGATCTGCTTCTCTATTAAAGGCCTCGCACATTGGTCAAGGGAGCAAAGCGGGCAAGTTACTTGCTTGGCAATTAAAACAACAATCTACATCCAAATGGGTTACAGTTCTCAGTCATCCCTGGACAGAAGCTATAGTGACTGACCCTTCAGAGATAATAACCCTATTTTGAGATTATTATAAGACATTATATTCTTCGGACCCTTGGACGGAGGATCATGATGGAAAGATGTGGGCTTTTTTGGAGAGGGTAGATCTACCATCCCTGTCTGAGGAAAGTAAAAATTCTTTAATTGCTCCATTTACCAGAGAGGAAATCTCAACAGTTATTGATTCTTTAAAACCAGACAAGGCACTGGGCCCAGATGGATTTACAGGTCTATTCTATAAAACTTTTAAAGGAAACTTAATTCCCTTGTTACTTCAACTGTACAGTTACTGGAGTTCCCACTCTGATTTTGAGCAATCACTATTCGAGGCAAGAATAATTCTCTTACCTAAACTGGGGAAGGACCCATCAAAGATTAGCAACTATAGGCCCATTTCACTCTTAAACACCGATATAAAAATATATGCCAAAGTCTTGGCTAATAGACTGGTGAGTGTATGGGAAGGTTTGTTGAGTCCTGAACAGGCAGGGTTTGTTGCAGGACGTAACTCAGCAGATCATTTTAGAAAGATATTTCATTTAATTTCTGCATCCAGGGCTCCTGAGTTAGAGGTGGCTTTGGTATCCCTGGATGCAGAAAAAGCTTTTGACAGAGTGGAATGGTACTATATGTTTGCGACACTGCAAAAGTTTGGTATTCTGCAACTCTTTATTAATCAAATTCGGGTTTTGTATTCTTGTCCATCAGCTGGAATTCAATGTAATAACCTTATTTCCGACATATTCCCTCTATGCCAAGGTACCCGTCAGGGTTGCCCTCTCTCTCCTTATTTATTTAATTTGTACATAGAGCCCTTTGCTAGAGTTTTAAAATTGGAAGAAGCAATACTGGGTATCCATGTGGAGCATTTCGAATGTAAGCTATCCCTTTTTGCTGATGATTTGCTTGTTTACATATTGAATAGCAGACAATCTCTCCCTTGTGTCTTACAAATTATTTCCCACTTTAGTTTTTTTTCAGGTTATAAACTCAATAGAAATAAAACTATAGTTTATCCGCTATCCCCTCTCCTATCCAAGGATTGGAGTCTATCCATGGGTTTACAGTGGGAAAGTGAATATTTAATTTATCTTGGTATTAAGATATCTAGTGACCTTACTAATCTCAAAGACCTTAATTTAGTCCCATTATTAAAAACCACTAAAGAAGATTTGGAGAGGTGGAATAAGCTACCACTATCCTTTTAGGGCCGGGCTAATATCCTTAAAATATCAATTTTGCCCAGATTTTTTTAACCCCTATGCAATCTTAATATAAACCTTCCGAAGTCCTTCTTTTTGTCCCTTTGCAGGCTCTGCTCTGATTTTCTTTGGAAAGGTAAAACTCCACGTCGGGCTTATGCTAAGCTTACTCATTCTAAAGTGTTAGGGGGGTCCAGTTACCTGACTTTTATGTCTATTATTTAGGTATCCGTGCTAACAGATTTTTGCACTGGCTGTCTACCACAGTCTCTCTATTGAGCACCCTCCGTGGCTGCTCTTAGACTGGTTGCAACCAAATTCTTGTAGGATAGTCTTAGATGCTCTTTTATATACCCCATGGTCCAATGCTCCATTGAAAGTGAGGAACTCCCCCCTCGGCTGGGATATGAGGGCCTTACAACAACTTTGTTCTTTACTTCAGAAATCTAACCTAAAAGATCTAAGGCAACCTTTATTAAACAATCCAAACTTACAGATAGGCAAGAACCCAATTCAAACTTTTCCAGGCAACTATCCTACTAAACTACACTTAGTAAGCTTTGTCTCGGGCAAGTCCCTTCTATCTATTCCAGAACTGCAATTAAAATTTGGAGTGGCTCACAATGGTCTTTTTCGATTGTACCAAATATATCAATGTATTTATCATTTTTTGGGGAAACCTCCATGGTCAGAGGGGGCTGGAACCATGCTAAATAGCTTGACGGCAGTATCCAAGAGCCGGAAAGCAATAGCTAAGTTATATAAATCAATCTTGACCCATATCATGTCTAAGTTTACTCCCATAGCTTATTACTGGAAAAATAATTATAACAAAGACTTTTTGGTTAAAACCTGGGGAAAGATTTGAACGGACATCTACGCCTTAATTAAACAAGACCGTTTAAGGAATATCCAGTTCATCATTCTGCATAATCTATATTATACGCCCGCCAAGTTATCTCGGATTAAAAAACTACCCTCAGCTGAATGTGGGGATTGTGGGTTTGAATTTGCTACCTTATATCATAAATTATGGGCATGTCCAAAAATTGTTAAACTATGGAACTCCGTCAAACAATGGGTGGCACCATATTTTAATATTGCAGCTTTATTTTAATGAGGATACATGCCTGCTAGGTATGTACTCACTGATCCCTTCCTTTTTTCAAAAGGTACAAGTAGCTATGGTTGCTATGGTTACTAAACTGCTAATACTTTGACACTGGAAAGATGACTGGGAACTCTCATTTAAAGAATGGTGGGCTGAACTTCTCAATGCTCTAAATGCGGAGAGATGTGTAGCCTGTTTTTTCCATACCAGTGAAAAGTTTCAGAATTGCCGGGGTGACTTTCTGTTAAGCCTTAGAAACAAATTTGGTTATTAACGTAAATTTCAACCGCTTATTTTTTCCCTTTCTCCATTTAGTCTCCTTACAGGAGACCCTGGGGCAAAGTTTTTTAATTGATAAACCTTATTTCCCAGGATAGGTTACGGATCCTGATATATCCTTTTATTGGTTTCCATTTTCTATTTCTTCCCCTACGGTATGTTTAATATTCCCTTGGTAATATTTCTTCTGGAAGATCTTCCCTCCCTCCCTCCCTATGGTATAGCCTTTTTTTTCGGTTAATGGGGTTAGAGTTGTGCCTGTGCCTTTGTCTTTTTTCTTATATAAACATTTTTTAGAGTTTGGGACAGAGCCAGCATGGCCATTACAGGTTTGTTACCCCTAGTAGGGGATGATAAGGTGACTGCTGCGGTTGGGTGGGGGTGGGTTTGTGTTGCTTTATGTCTATTTTCCTTTGTTGTAGGTATTTTATGTAATTTTGCTTTCGCTGTATAATTATCAGGTATCATCCACTCATGACAAGTGCTGGTTTATGCTTATGTTAAGAAAAATAAAGTTAATTGAAAAACAAAGCAGAGGTGGCATGGTGAGGCTTTAGCCATGTTTCTGAAAGTTCAAGGACTTGGGGCTTGTAAAGTGTGACCCACACCTCCAGTTCCGGGAACTTGGATGGAAGACTGCAGATTTTTATATGTGCAATCCTTAGACCAGGGGCATTTGTCCATATGCCAGAGAAAGAAGTGATGTGGGAATTTGGAGGCCCGGGGTTGCTTTCACTATCCTCTGCTAGGAGGAGGGATAACAGGAGTATATAAGAGGAAAAAGGAGCGGATGGAGAGCAGGAGAGGGATGACAGGTAATGACTGAGCAAGCAGCATTCCAGGTTTGAGAGAAAGGAGAGAGTGATAGGCCCTAGTGCAGATAGTTCCCATGTGGAATGAGGTGTGGGTCACTGAGGGGAGGAGTAAGAGTCAGAGAGGTACACTAGGTACTCTAGGTCCTTGGAAAACACTGAAGCTCAGGAGTCAGTCAGAGCGAGGCAAGCTGGCAGTAGAACAGTGAGGAGAGTAAGATGCAGCAGGTTCATGATTGCCATGCATGGAATTAGCAGGGGTAGATGGATGGTGTAGGGAGTGCAGGTTGGGCAGGCAAGACAGTGACAGTCACCTTAGATAAGTAGTCAATTTGAGGGGAGGAGAGGAGCGAGACAGGGAGAAGGTTTGCAGGTAGAGAAGTAGAAATAGAAACCATAGAGCAGAACAGTACCTGGACAGGAATGTGAGAGCTGGCAAGGGTGGGAAATGACCAGTATTGCGACAGTGTAAAACAGGAAAGTTGGTGTCCTAGCAGGGAAATGACAGTAACAATGCTGAGAAAAGAGGGTGTCCTCTGCATGGAAGGGAAAAATAGTATACATGCAGGGGTGGTGTAGATTTTTAAAAGAAGTCAAGTGCTAGTCTAAAACCAATCGGGAGGCAGTAGGATATGGGAGGGAGGTGCTTAAGTGTATTTATTAAGACAGGGGGTGGGGGATGGGGCAGGGGATGAAAAACCAGTACAGAAAGTGAGTGGCAAACACCCAGCTGTAGTCCTGGATTACACGAGGATTAAAAGGATATTTTGAAATTCTGGCTGCTCGAGGTCTCTTCTACTTTATAATTTAAAATCTCAAGTTGTGTAAAAGTTTTATTGTGTCCCTCAAAGTTGGTAGTGAGAGAACCATCTCTGTCGGACCATGCTTCTTCTGTATTGGTGGGAGCACTACTGAAGAAAAATCTGCAAATTATTGCAAGATTCTAGAGAGCTACTGATCAGTGACATTTATTTGCAGTTAAATATCTGGACATTGCTCCCACACAGGAGCTGACCTCAAATGTTATTTCATTTTGAATTTTCCTAAGTTGTGTATATTATAATGTATTATTTGTGAGTGAGTGTGGGAGGGTTTGGGAGGGGAAATAGTTTCTTTTTATTTTGTTTTTGTATTTTTTTTTTTTAGTTTATTTTATTTTTTGCCTATAATTTTGTTTTGTGGTATTTGTATTTTGTTCATACTGTTTAAACTGATTTTGTGGAAGGAGGGGTTTGTTTATTATTTATTCACTAAGTTTAGGGAAGATTATTATTTGGGATATATGCTTGAAATAGGGTTTGAATTGTTGCAGTAGTTCCAGAGGATGTGTCTGGTCCACCCCACATTGTCTACTTGGCACCGCTGCTGCATAACCTCCACCCCTTTACTGACCTCCTTCAGCAGCTGTAAGACACTGCTGGGGGTCAGAATAACTAGGTGGCGTAGAAGTTGGGTGCGGGGCACTGCGGATACAGTGGAGATGAACAAGATCAGTGTGATTAGGAGCTGGAGATGCCTTGAGGTTAAAAGGAGCCTAGAGATAGGCCCAACATGCTTTGCATCCATCCCCAGGGTTCCCACCAGACTGTGTGGGCAGGTAGCCGGTGGGTCTGAAGTCTCCACTAGTCCCCTTTGGGCAGTGTTGTGCAATACCAGATCAATAAGAAACAAGATTGCTATTATGGTAGACATGATTTCATCTGTCAATCTGGCTTGCATTAAAGAAACCTGGTTAGGGGATGATGCTGGGACAGTTTTGGAGGCAGCCGTCTCTGCCGGGTATTCTGTGCTGCACTGCCCGAGGAGAGAATGTGGGGGTTGGGGGGTGGAAATCTGTGTTAGATCCAGTCTGAACTTTGCTGTGCACACAGTGGGTTCTACCTCATCCTTTGACTGTGTAGCAGTACATGGAGGTCCAGGTGTGGGCTGCAGGATTCTCCAAGTTCACTGCCCTCCAGTGCGGGGGGGAGACCCCGCAGGAGGTCACAGACTTTATCATCGACAGGGTGTTGAAGTCCCCCAGATGGTTGATTCTAGGGGACTTCAGTGCCTGGGTGGATGATGAATCTTCACAATTTGGATGTAACCCCCTCCAGCTGATGGCATCTCTGGGCCCATCACAAGCAATTGCTTCTGCAACCCATCACCATGGCCACACCTTGGATTTGACATTATCAATGGGACTTGAGATCATGGATCTCAAGACTGATTGGGTCACTTGGTCCGATCATTGCACAGTGGAGTTCTCATTTGGAGTGCTTCCTGATAGTCCCTCCCCTGTGGAGATGGTCAGCTATCACCCTTTGAAGGGATTGTCCACAGAGGGATTTTTGCCATTAGTTAATCTATCTGGTGTGAGTACTGCATGTGTGATTGGCATGGGCGAAGCAGTGGCCACCTATAATAGGGCCATCACTGGGGCTTTTAATGCTGTTGCACTGGTCCATACATGGCCCAGCTCCTCTTGCTTGAGACCCCCATGGTTTAATGGGTCTCTCAAAGAGAAGAAGATAAAAAGTCAGAAGTTGGAGTGTTGCTGGCAGAGGACCCAGTTCCAGGAGGACAAACTGGCCTTGTGAACTTACTATCATGAGTACTAAGGGGCAATCTACCATAGGAAGGCAGAGTTCCTGTTCAGGGAGATTGCTGTAAGGTGAAACAGACCATCTGAGCTCTTTCGTACTTTAGACAGACTACTTCATCAAATCTGTCTGCAGCAGAAAAAAACATTTTCAATTGCATTATGCAAGGAGTTTGATCAGTTTTTTTCTGACAAGGTGTCCTCTGTCCAGGCCGGGATCTCTGCAGTGAGGCAAAGATCACCCTGCAGTGGTCAGCCTGGTGGTGGCATTGGCACTTTGACTTTCTGTGAGGACTTTAGGCTAATGGAGGTGGCTGAGGTTGTGGAGGTGATCTCGAAGCTGTGGCTCAATTTTTGTGACCTGGAACTGGCCATGACCAGTCTCCTAGTGGGATGTGCGGGGATTGTTGGTCCAGTATTCACCAGGATAGTCCAATGTTTGCTTTTGGAGGAGATATTCCCAGCTACCTTCAAAGAGGCATTGGTGAGGCCCCTCCTAAAGAAGCTATCTCTTGACCCTGACGTCCTGGCAAATTATTGACCTCTCTCCTGCCTTCCTTTTTTTGGGAAAGGTTGTTGAGAAAACTGACACTACAGCTCGAAGCGCAGCTCAAGGCCTATAACACCTATGAGCCTTTCCAGTCCAGTTTCAGGGCTAGGCATTGTATGGACATGGCATTGGTCAGGGTGCAGAATAACCTCCTCAGGGTGAGAGATAGAGGAGATGGGTCAGTTCTTGCTCTTCTGGATCTCCCCTCAGCATTTGACATTGTGGATCACATTGTGCTTTTGGATCACATTAGAGAATATTGTGGACTTGTCGGTACCATCATCAACTGGTTTGAGTCTTATATCTCAGGCAGGATGCAGTGGGTTGTGATGGGGAATTTATCCTCCTCCCTGAAGCTCCTGCCATGTGGAGTACTGCAAGAGTTGATCCTTTCACCAGTGCTGTTCGCGGTGTATATGCTACCCCTGGGAGAGCTCATTAGATGGTACAGCATGGGTTTTCACTGCTATGCAAATGATACCTAGCTATACACACTCTTGTGCACCTGGAAAAAAATGATGCTGTAGAAGTGCTTAACAGCTGCCTGGCTGAAATGCAGGACTGGATGGCCTCCAGCTGGCTGAGGCTAAACCCCAAAAAGATGGAGGTCCTGGTGATTGAGCCTCATGGGCATGTTGAGACTGCCTCTGGAGTGGCAGCAGGATTGGTCCAGGGAACCACTCCATTGGTGGCTTCCCCTAGATTGAGAAATCTGGGCATCCTCCATGACAGATTGACACTTGATACTCAGGTGTCATCTGTTGTCCAAAGTGGGTTTTAACACTTAAGGGACATTGCCCGGATTAAACCCAAGTTCCTCCGGAAGATCTGCCATCACTAGTACACACCTTTGTTACTCCCAGGCTCAACTACTGTAACGCTCTATACTTCAGGATCTGTGGAAGGACCCTCAACTGGCTGCAGCTGGTGCAGAATGGAGTTGCCAAGTTGCTTAGTGGACTTTCTAGATCATGTCACATGACCCTGGTCCTGCATGATCTGCACTGACTGCCTGTCAGGTGGAGAATCATCTTCAAGGTGGGCTTGTTCACCTATAATGACTTGAACAGATTGGGCCCCAGTTACCTGGTGGATCTCCTTACCCCTGCCACTCAGTCCTTTCCCTTCACTCCTTCATGAGGGGCCTCATTGCAATTCTGAAGGCCAGACTGAAAACCTCTAGTGACTGTGCTTTCAAGATGGCCAACCCTGCCCTCTGGAATTCACTCCTAAGATCTGTAATGGAGGCCCTGTCAGTGGAGGCATTAAAGAGGGCCTAAAGACACATTTATTTAAAATGGCTTTCTGGACTACCAGTAATGTTTTAACTTTGTTTTATTGTTTTAATATTTATTAATTATTTATAATTAGATTATGTCTGTATTTTAAATTTTTAAATAACCCTGTAAGAGCACTGTTTTTGTGTTATTACCCTGCCTGTTTTTCACTGTGTAAGGCACCCAGAGCCTCTGGGACTGGGTGCCATTTAAGTAAAGCTTACTTACTTATTTACCTACTTACTTGTATGATTGTTGTATATTGTTCCATTGTTATCTTTTGTTCAGTATTTATATCTGGTCAACCATGAAAATGACCAGAATTACTCATGGATTTATGAGATTTTAAATAAATAAACCAAACCAAACCAAACCAAAAAGACTGCCTCAAACAGAATATTTTACAATAATTGACCAGCAATCAAATTATTTTAAAGAAAACATGAATAATGTAACAAGAAGAAGTTAGAATCTATCTTGGGTTACAATTTGCTTTGTGTCATAGAGCTTTTAGAAAAGAACAGATTTCAGTTGTTCATATTTTATTTACTGGAGGGTTGCTTTTCTTGTCAATGTGCCTTCTTTTACCAATTCACTGTAGGTTAGGCTATGTTTTTCAATAAAACTCACTGTAGTACACAAAACATTTATGAGAAGATTTACTCTATAACAGTCTTCTCATGCAGAATTTGATTTAAAGATGATCTGAAACTATCTGGCAGCCACTAGATAACATCAGACATTGTCTCCCTCAGTCAGATTAAATTTTCTAGATAGTATTACATCCTATTCAGCAATATATTTTTCCATTGGTTATTGGATTAGACAGTTGCTCTCTATCCTGTCAGAATATACAGCCCCATCTGGAATAGATAATATGTCGTCATTTTTCTTCTGCATAGAGATTTGATGATGTGTGTTACTAGAACTCAATTTAAGGATGCTTATATAGGGAGGGAGTCCAGATGTTTGGTGTGAGATTAATAATTGGACATTTTAAAGTTTTAAATCTGCTTCTGTTTTTACATTCCTGAATTTGTTTAATTTTTAGGGATGCAGTGGCAGCAGAATGACTATGTAACTAATAGATAAATATCCCCTGACTAAATCTATGATTATCGGGGTTAATATGGCACACTGAGCAACTGGAAAGAAGTATACAAGGCAATCAGTAGCCTCAATAATCTGGTGAGCAGCTCTTATTCTGCTGCCCCTTTTCTCAGCCTTTTAGATATTGAACTGAGGTTGCCAATGTCTGCAAGATTGCTGGCTCAGTTGCCTCTGTTACAGGAGAGAGCACATCTTGATTTCCCAGTATGCCAGCATCCTTGAACTTTCCTTTGTTTGCCCCCATAATTTGCAACAGGAGCTACTGCCAATATTGGGTTGCAACCAATCAGGATACAGGACAGCCTGCAAGAAGAAAATGTGCCCTTATGAATGCCCTGCTCTCTCCACAACCTCACAACTTTATTCTCAGCATCCTGGCCTCCACCCATATGTCCAGTGCTGCCAGTGGACTCAGCAGCTGCATAAGCCACCACAGCTGGATCTCCCCATCATGCCAGCATCTTGGAACATCAGGAGCCAAGACAGGCTAAGAGAGGCATGACAAATACCATTTATAGCTTCTCACACCAAGATTTGCCAGTGTGAGCAGCCCACCAAGATTGGTGAGAGTACATCTAAGTTAGTCAAAGGAGGCAACAGGGTAGCTGGACATTATACACCATTTCTGCCTGTTGTTAATGTAGTGAGTAATAGCTTATTTATTGATCTTATTTATCAGTCCTGACAGACTGGATCCCAGGCTCCTCCAGCTCTCAGCTCCTGCCATTGCAACTCCCACTTACTTAATTGTTTCTTTTCCCCCTGTACCATTCCTCAGTCCTGGATGTTGGACAAAGTAACTGCACTTCATAATGTGGGTGACCCCTTCTATCCTGCCAACTTCCGTCACACATCCCTCCACCACTACCTGCCTAAACTGCATGAGAAACTGGTCCACCCTAGACTCCTTGACTTCTTTTCATCCTCCAACTTCTCACCATTTCAGTCTGGCTTCCAGAAGTACCATTCCACTGCCTCCTCCCTGCTGAATGTCACTGATTCCATCTTCTTCGGGATGGATCAACGGATCAATATGGCTACTGTTTTCATCAATATGGCCAAAACTTTTGACTCAGTGTCCCATCCACTCCTCCTGGACAAGCTGAGTTCTTCTGGCCTCTCAGCCCCATACCATTGCTTGGTTCTGTTCCTACATAATGGGCTGAAAACAATCGTTACATGTCAGTGGTGCCCTGTCACCTTCCCTTCCTATCCGAGCTGCTAAGACAGAGAGAGAGAGAGAGAGAGAGAGAGAAAGAGAGAAAGCAGCCAGAGCTTCCTTAAATCAAAGAGGTCATTTTCAAGACTATAGTGAATTGAATTATTACTTTTTGGACCTGTGTAAGTAACTAGTATTGATTCGGTTTTTGGGGTTGACTTTTCTTAGTTTAACTTTAATTTGCTAGGGAGGAACTGTAGCTGGGAGATATTTGCAGTCATTTGTGACTGGACCTGTTACATAACGTCTATGAAATAAGTGTCTGAAAGGAAGGAAGGAACTTCCTGGGGTGGAGGGTCAGAGTTGTAGTTGATTATTTCTGGAGGGCACAGGTTTATTCCCACTGATCCTGCCCCTAACCCCACCTGCCCCAAGCATATAACTTCTTTTATAACAGGGGTTCTGACATCACTTCCCCAACACTGCTAACAACATACCCAGTTCATATCCTTAAAGGCACAGCACACTGAATAGGGTGTAGAGACATTCACAAGCTTGCACATACTAAAACAAGAACAACAACAAAAAAAAGTAAAGCATCTGTAACAGAAAGGGACACAGACATGTGGGGAGTGGTGCAATGCACTGGCTGTGGAGCAGCAGTTTTCCAGCAGACATTCTAGAGACTGTGCTGCTGCCCTATTTGCAGGCACCTCTCTGGTCTGAGGGAGGAGGTTGTTCGTCTCCATGCTGACCTGGAAAGGATTCGGAAAACCTGCTCCCCCACCCAGGGACCACCCAGACCACCATCACTACCTCAGAGGCTGGCAATTAAGAGGAGTGGTTGGACCACAGTGGGCTCAGGGAGGGTGAGGGTGGTGGAACAGAGGTGCATCAGTCCAGTTGTACCTCTTCACAATTCACTTGGCACTCTGGTGGAGCATGGTTCCTCTATGGAGGTACCAACAGTGGAGACCAAGGAGGAAGCTAGGAATCTACACAATGGAGACCCACAGCAGAGTGGCACAGGACCCCACAGGAGAAGGAAACAACTCCTGGTGGGGGACTCAATTGTTAGGGGGGTAGAATTGTGGAGGGTGGGAAAGGGGGAAGGGAGGTAAGGTGCCACCCAGTGCCATGGCTTGGAGGGACAGGAAACTAATCCTCAGGATTGTGGGAGCAGCTGCAAGAGGGAGTGAGCTGGATGTCATTATCCACCTAGGGACAGATGACCTGGCTGAGAATGGGATCAGAGCAATGCAACAAGAGTTTGTGGAGTTGGGGATGGGCCTTAGACAATTAGCACACATGGTAACTTTCTTGGAAGTGCTACTTGTCTATGGCATGAATGAGGCTAGGGTACTCCGCACCATGGGATTGAATGGCTGATTGAAAAACTGGTGCAGAGCTCAGGGATTTGGCTTTATTGAGGACTGGGGTTCCACCTGCAGGGATGCAGGCCTATATAAGCTTGATGGTCTGCATCTATCCAGGAGGGGAACCAGGATCCTAGGTGATGGGTTTAAATGCTTCATTGGCAAGCATCTAAACTAGCCGGGGTGGGAGGCACTGAAAAGAATAAGGTAAATCCTAGCCCCCCTCCCCACAAAAAAATCAGGGTAGCTATTGAGGTAAACACTAAGGTAGTTGATAGGGAGAAGGGCAGGGGTAAATGGAGAAAAAAACAAAGGCAGTAAGGACAGAGATGGGGCAAAAACAAATAAAGCCACAAAAAATGGAGGGTAATGAGTGCCAATGCCCGTAGTCTGGGTAAAAAGCTTCCCAAAATGGTGGACTCGATGAAAGAGGGATGCCTGGATATTGTGGGAGTCACAGAAACATGGTACACAGAGAACCATGACTGGGATGTCAACATACCAGGGTACACAATCTACAGGAGGGACAAGGAGGGAAGAAGAGGAGGAGGAGGATTAGCTCTCTATGTAAGGGCAGGGATCAAAACAACAAAACTAAAGGGTAAACAGGGAGGAGAGGAGGCACTGTGGGGTCACCCTAGAGAATGGAAATAGCACCACAATCCACACAGGTGTTGTATACAGACCCCCATCTCAGGGGAGAGGAAATGGACAAGGAAATGATAGAAGGTATCCTTGGGATGGCAGAAAAAGGGGAGATATTGCTGATGGGGGACCTGAATATACCAGATGTTAACAGGAGCACCTTTGCTGCAGCCACATCCAAGAACAGGGCCATTCTCGATGCCCTACAGGGGGCATGCCTTAGACAGCTAGTTTTGGAACCCACTCAGGAGAGGGCAATCTTAGACCAGGTAATGTCAAATGGGGACGAAGAGAGGATCTTTGATCTTGAAGTGGGTAGTTATCTGGGAGAAGTGACCACCAAACATCGTGGTTCATGATAAACTTAGCTATAGAGTCAAGCCACACAAAAGTGAAGGTACTGGACTTCAGGAGGGCTGATTTTGTAAAAATAGGAGAGTGCCTCAGAAAAGCACTAGCAAACAGGCAAGAAGGTGGGGTGGAGCAACAATGAGGAAACATCAAAACCACCATTACAGAGGCAACAAGCCTTTGTGTGAAACAAATAAACAAATCAAAATGAAAAGAAAAACACTATGATTCTCAAAAGAAGTGGCGGGGAAGGTAAGGGAGAAAAAGATAGCATTCAGGAAGTATAAGGAAACACAGAAGGAGCAGGACAGAGAACTGTACCAGTTAAATCAGAAGGAAGTGGGGAAGGCAGTCAGAATAACAAAGGCCCAAACTGAGGAAAAGATAGGCAACTCAGTTAAGAAGGTGATAAAACCTTTTATAGGTACATTAGGGAGCAAAGAAAGACTAATGCAGGAATACTGAGGCTGAATAAAGAGGAAGGTGGTTGGGCAGCGAGTGACAGTGAAACAGCAGGTATACTGAACGAATACTTCTGCTTAGTATTCACAATGGAAAAGGAAGGGGAGATACCTAATCCAGTTAATAGATGCGCTCTGGATGGGGGGGTTGATATTAGTCCTTTCATAGAAGAAAGGGTTCTGAAAGAACCCTTAAAACTAAAGGTGGATAAAGCAATGGGGCCTGATGGGATTCACCCCAGAATTCTAAAAGAACTAAGGGAAGAACTAGTAACACCACTGACTACCGTTTTTAATAAATCACGGGAGGATGGTGTGGCACCTGAGGACTGGAAGATGGTGGATGTGATTCCCCTTCAACAAAAGTGGGAGCAAGACAGAGGCAGGAAACTACAGACCTGTCAGTTTGACCTCAGTGGTAGGGAAAATGATGGCATCACTTCTGAAGGAAAGAATTGCTGAGTACCTAGAGGCTAGTGGGGCACAGGACCCAAGACAGCATGAATTCAGAGCAGGAAGGTCATGTCAGACAAATCTAGTTGATTTCTTTAACTGGGTGACCAAAGTAGTAGACCAGGGAGGGACTGTGGACATGGCCTACCTAGACTTTAGCAAGGCATTTGACACAGTCCCACACAAAAGATTAATAAACAAATTAGCCAGCCTGGGAGTGGTTCCCAGGATGATAGCCTGGGTAAACACTGTCTGGACAGCAGGACACAGCGGGTAATAGTAAATGGAATCCACAGTGAAGAAATGGGGGTTGCTAGTGGGGTATCACAGGGTTCAGTACTGGGGATGGTCCTTTTTAATGTTTTTTATAAGTGACATTGCAGAGGGACTGGAAGGGAAAGTACGTCCCTTTTCAGATGACACAAAGATCTGCAACTGGGTTGATATGCAAAGCGGGGTGGAAAGGATGAAAAGGGACTTGGCAAGGTTGGAGGAATGGTCAAATGTATGGCAGCTTAGATTCAACACAAAGAAGTGCAAAGTAATGCACCTGGGAAACAAAAAGCCCAGGGCAAGAGTACACAATGAGGGGTGAGATACTGACAACAGCAAAAATGGAAAGGGACCTAGGGGTAGTCATATCAGACTACCTAATGGTGGGCCAGCAATGTGAGAAGGCAGTAAAGAGGGCTGAGGGGATACTGGGATGAATAGGAAGAAGCATCACCAGTAGAAAATAGGTAGTTGTTGGCCCTCTGTACAGACAGTTTGTAAGATCACATCTGGAGTACTGTGTACAGTTATGGAGACCCCATCTCTGCAAAGACATAGACAGGATGGAGGCTATCCAGAGGAGGGCAACCAAAATGGTACAGGGTCTTCACCAGAAGACATATGAAGAAAGACTAAAGGAGCTTAAGATGTATAGCCACGAGGAAAGGAGGGAGAGGGGGGACATGATAGAAGCTTTCAAATACCTCAAGGGAATCAACAAAGTCCAAGAGGGTAGCATCTTTCAGAAAAAGAGATGTGCAAGAACCAGGGGGCACAATTTGAAGATAGAGGGGAGGATGGCCCAGAGGTAATGTGAGGAAGTATTTCTTCACAGAGAGGGTTGTAGATTCATTGAACAGCCTTCCTGAGGAGGTCATAGAGTCAAAAACAGTGGGGGTATTCAAGAATGCATGAGACAGACATAAGGCAATTCTAGTGGGGGATAGGAGGAAGTAGGCTATTGGTTAACTAGGATCTGCAGCTTATCCATTAGGTAGGGAAATGTGCAGACTAGGTAGGCCAAGTGGTCCTTATCTGCCATCAAATTCTATGTTTCTATGCAGGGGTTCCATATGGCTCCATCCTGATTTCCATCCTTTTCTCCATCTTCCTCAATGACCTCCCCACTGCCTCTGCCAAAGTGCATATCCACAAGTATACAGATGACACAGTCATCTTCACCTCTGGTCCCTCTGCAGCTGTGGAAGACCTCCTCTAATGGGACTTCAGCATTGTTCTGAAGTGGTTCCAGTCTTAACAACTTAGAGTCAACACTATGAAGACAGCATCCATGGCCTTTGGTACCAGTCAGATACTGGCTAGAATCCCTACCTTCCCTGTCTTCACCACTCTGTATGGTACACCTCTTGAAGTGGTTTAGTCCTTCAGGTACCTGGGAGTGTATCTAGACAGTAAGCCTGACTTCTCATGCCATATTGCTGCAATACATGCTAAACTCCATCTAACATTTGGTGTCCTATATCGTAACAAAGACTGATTATCTCATCAAGTCTGCAGACAGCTTGTTACCAAAATGGTGCTCCTTGTCTTCAGCTATGTGGATGTGGTCTATGGTACTGCCCCTTCCATTTACTTCCATTTCCTTCACTAGATTGGACACCCTCTGCAAGCCCTTCTGTGGTTTTGCAACAACCCCTCCCCCCCAATACACACACCATTGTTTTCTGTATTCATCCCTATCCATTCTCCCCCTCTCCTCTCATTGCCAGGCTCATGACACCTCCTTCATATCTAAATAGTGATTTGCTTCTTTTCCTCCTGTCTCTCCTCTCTCCTTTCATAACTCCCCCTGCTTTCTGCACCCTCCATTCCGGGACCGTTGCACTTTTGCCACTCCTCACCCCTGCTCCTCTGCTGGGCAGTCTGCCTTCTCCTACATACTTTATTCAATCTGGAACAAACTCCATTCCTCCCTCTGTTATTCTTCATCCCCTTGCTCCCTCAGACATTAGCTGAAACTTCAAATATTCTCATCCTGTTCCTGTTACACTTTCCCCTGACACCTCCACGGTTGTACATTAATCCATCTGGGTAGCAGCCAACTGGTTCCCTGCTCCTGCCATAGTCAAATATTCCATTCCCCTGTAGTCCTACAGCTCTCCCTCCTCCTAGAGATTGGGCATTCATCCTGTCCTCTGTTTACATGTTCTTACCCACTATTTATTTGTTGCCAATTTTTAATGTACTGCTAGGCTTTGTTTTGTTCCTCCTTCCCCTGCCCTGAATCACACCAGGAAACAAGCCTTGGCTCAGTGTGCCTTCCTCAGTTGCCAGTTTTCAAATAAAATAAGTAAATAATATTGGCTCCTTATTGTAAATCACATATGTGAAGCTGTAGCACTCCAAGATGCACTTAATGACCATAGGAGGGTCTACTGAATTCTCAAAATTCAAATACCACAAATTTCCCTCCAAAATGTATCCAACTTATGTCTTTCAGGCCCCTTGACATGTCTGCTCTACTGGATGATGTGTGTATCATGGACTGGTCCTTCATCTCGTTAGTCACTGATGCAGAGGGTGACCTCAGTATCAATTTCAAAGTAAATTTACTTTTGTCTTTGGCATCCATGCCCCCCTTCACTGAATCCAAGTCTATGTCTAATTCATAGCCTGCATGATAGCTTGTGCACTACTTGGCACATATATAGTGCTCTTGCTCCCTGGAGGACTTAGTGAGGTACAGACAGTATCAGAATACCTACATCAAATAACCAGGCTAATCAAGCCCAAATTCAGTGGTAGCCTGTGAAATTACGCAGACTATCCAGATGTATCATGACATATCTCAGGAAATCCCCATTTATTTTAATTAATGTTTGAAATATTTCCTGATAAATCTAGATATATAGTATATCTTGCCACTGTTTGCCAATGTACTTTGCTTCCAAATTCCAGTTTAACTTCTAAAACCCACCTACATTCTGGAGGATTAACAACCCCAATTTGATTCTCCTAGTCCTCCACTTAGATAGTACAAGTATTCTGACACCCTAGATGTTTACTCCTTTTTTAATGTCCTCACGTTTCTCCCTTCCCCCACTTCTGTTTCCTCCTTTTTTCCCCTGATCCAGCTTTCTGCCTTCTTTATCTGCATTCCATTTTCCCCAACATCTACTGCTACTATTTTCTAGGCACTTCTGCCCATGAACCCCTCCCAGAGTAACAGCTCTGACAGGACTGATCCTAAACTCCTTTACCTCTCAATTTCTGCTCCATTCCCTCCAATCTCTGATCTAATCAACATCACTTTCTGTACCAGTACTGTATTTGGTGCTTGGAATGTTTCTAAATTCATTTGCCCATGCAAGAGCGATAATCTTTCTGTACCTGGAAACTACCACTCCATCATCCTTACCACTGCTCTGGCTAAAAGTCAGGAGAGGATAAGGCTCTCCCAGTTCACTCCCTTCCTTTACTTTTTTTCCTTCCTTAGCCCTTTCAGTCTTATTCCCAAAGATCACACTTCAGAGTTACCCCCCAAGTCACTGATATGTATAGCATGAAGTTTAAACATTAGGGCATTATTAACCCTGCCATCTTTGACAACCTTTCTGATACTGTTAGCTCTGCTGCCCACCAACTCCTATATGAAAATTTAGTTAAGGATGGCTTCTCTCACTGCAGAGTCAGTTTATTTTGACATTTTTTTTATTTCACAAGCAACAATGTCACAAGGGTTGAGGTCAGATGCATGCGGGTGCATTAGTAGTGACAGATGAGGACAGGATAGGGATGATGATCAACAGAAGTGAAAAGCATCACATTTTCTTGTTCACTTGGGTACAAATGACCTGACCTGGATGAAGTTAAACAAAACATCTTGTGGTTAATGGGGAGCTGATGAGAAGGTAGTCTCACTGGCCTTTCCAGAGGTGTTACCAGTATTGTGCAAGGAGGAGGGAGGGAAGAGAAAAGCAAGACTGGAGGAAACAGTTATTCAATGCCTAGCTGAAAGGGTAGTCTCAGGAAGCTGGGTATACATTTGTGGGAAACTGGTTGAACTTCTGAGACAGAAGGCTATTCAAGGGAGATGGCCTTCATTGCAAAAGGGAAGGAACAAGTGGACTTGGGCAGAAGATTGACATCTACATGGATAGTCATAAACTGAATGAGAAGTAGGCATACACTTGGAATTCCCTAGAAGAACTGGAGGAAGGGAAAACCTAGAAGGAACTCCCCAGTACATTCAAAAGGGGCCAGGGGGTGCTAGTAGTTGACAGGACAGGAAACATGGCAGAGTTAGAAAGAGGAGAGGATGCAGGCAAACAAGCTAGAAGGAGAGGGAATGGGTGGAGTAGGAAGGGTGTGGTGGGCAGTAACCAGGAAGCAGATAAGGGAAGAGGGTATAAGCTGAGATCATGGAAGTGGTCTGCCTAAATGCTGGAAGCCTGAACAAGAACAGTGAACTATAGGTGATGGTGGTAGAGGCCATGATACACTTGACAGCCGTCATGGAGACATGGGCTTCTGGGAACAATAATTGGGATCTGGAAGTTCCTGGGTACACCTTTAATAGGAGAGACAGAAGCAATGATAAGCAGGGAGGGGGAGTAACCTTCTATATCAGGAATGGAATAGAGGCTACGAAGGATAGGGCCATCAAGAAAGGGGGGGAGTCAGTCTGGGTACAGGAGACTATAGCACTAAAAAGAATAGGGGGATAAGAAATTGGGGGAGGAAATTAAGTGGGGGTAATTAAAGGGGATGTGGTGTTTCTGCAGGACATAAACTTGTCAGACATAGATTGTGCTATCCCTAGAGCTAAAGACACCATGAGTCAGGCACTGTTGGACACATTACAGGACTGCTTACTAGTGCACGTTATTGGGGATCCGCATGGCATAAATAAGTTTTGGGACTTGGTGCTCACCATCTCAGAAGTGGTAAGGGTATTGCAGTCAGGAAACCTCTGTGGTCCAGTGACCACAATTCTATGTGGTTTGAAATGGCAGTGGAGAACACTTGTCCCCCCTTGAAGACAGATGCTTTGGATCTCAAGCAAGCAGATTTTTGCCAGATGTAGGATATGGTTGGAAATGCTTGCTTGGTATAGACCAGATTGGGACAGTAGAGGAAAAGTGAAGAAAGATTAAAAGGGCAATTCTCGAGGCACTGTCTCTTGTGCAAGAAAGTTACCAAAAGAATCAAACACAAAAGACTGATCTGGTTTTCAGAGAAATGATAAGATGCCGTGAGGGTGATAAAAACAGGCTTTCATAAGGTACAAGAGGAATAAGGCGCAGGAAAAAAGGGAGAAATAGTAGACCAGGAAAAAAAGGGATGAGGGTGTCAGTCAGGAAGGAAAGGCAGACACAGACCTGTGAATTGCCAAAGGTGTGAAGGGAGGGGAATATTTGTTTTACATATATTAGGAGAAAAGGAAAGTGGGGGGAGGTGTTGCTAGGCCAGCTGATGGGGGAGGGTAGCAAAAGATGATCAGCAGGAGGCAACTGTACTAAACAATTACTTCTGATTAGAATTTACAGTTCAGGATGACAGGCCTCTACTGGGAAGCAGGATCAAGACAGCCACATGAGGGGGGAGTGCAGTAAATGGGTAGGGCAGTGATCATGGCTGAGTGGATGAAAAAAGGGCTGGAGGCCATCAGGGAGATAAAGCCATGGGTCTGGATTGTCTGCACCCTGGGGTACATAAGGAAATGGCTACAGAATTTGGGGAATCCCTGACCAAGCTATTTGATGACTCACTGGAGTTTGGAGTAGTGCCAGGGAATTGGAAGTCTGAGGACTTAGTGCCACTCCACAAGAGTGTCAGAGACAACCCAGGTGACAACAGAGCACTCAGTCTTATCTTTCTAACAGGAAAGCTAATTGAGACCATGGTTAATGAAAGTTTGCTGACTTATTTAGAAGACATCTGGCTGCAGGATATCAAGCAGCATGGTTTTGGTCAGGGAGGTCATGCCTTACCAGTCTGATAGTATTTTTCAGTTGGGTCATTATGGTGATAGATAAAAGGCAGGCACTAGATTTGCTCTACTTTGACTTTGGGAAAGCCTTCAATTTGACACCACGCAGGTGGCTGCTGAACAAGCTGGAGGACTTGGAAGTAGAGAAGAGTTTAATTAGGTGGGTGGGGAACTGGTTAGAGGGAGGCAATAGAGGGTAGTAGTAAACAGGGCCAAATCAGGTGATGGGGGGTCATGAGTGGATGTCACAGGGATCAGTTCTGGGATCTGTCCTATTCAGCATAGATACATAGAGTCATGTTGGCCCATACAGTCTGCCCACCTTACCTAACTACTTTCTATTCACTAGTTAAACAGAGATGGGCATCCGGGGCAAGATATGTCTCTTTGTTGACTACACAAAGGTATGCAGCACAGCAGACAGTGAAGGAGGGCTGAGGAGGATTCCGAATGACTTGAAGAAGCTTGAAAACTGGTCAAAGAACTGGCAGGTGAAATTTAATGCTAATAATAGCAAGGTGGTGCACTTAGGGAAAAGGAACTCATGCACGGAGTATTGGATTGGAGATGTTAGGCTGGCTGCTACTACTGCAGAGGGCAGAGTTTTTAGGGTAATCAGCAGAGACTCCCTGAAGTAAACAAGCCTGTGCAATAAGGTATGTATTAAGGTAACAATGATGCTAGAGTGCATTGGGTAGGGTTTTGATAGAAGGAGAAGTGAAGTGATACTACCCCTATACAAATCACTGGATAGACCTCACCTGGAATACTGTGTCCATATCTGGAGCACTCACCTGAGAGAATACATAGGCAGGCTGGAGTCAGTATGGAAAACAGTGACCGAAATGATCCAGGACCAGAATAGCAGATTCTGTGAGGATCGTCTGCTGGCACTTAACATGAACTTGCTAGAGGACAGACATGAAAAGGGGGTCATAACAGAGATGCATATGTTTCTAAGGGGAATAAACAGGATGAATAATTAAGACCTGTTTATTAGAAACAGGGGATACAGTCACAAGAGGGCACGACTAGAGTTTGGGGGTGAATTTAGCAGGGATATGAGGAAGTTCTACTTCACCGAGATGTTGAAGGAGCCATGGAACAGGTTCTTGATGGAAGTGGTGGAGGCAGGTATCATAAATCATTTCAACCATGGATGGGACACAGCAAGAGGACTCATACTCACACTAAGGAGTACCTGGAGGAGGGTTGTTGTTGGGAGTAGGCAGAGGGGGATTACTCCCAAGAAGCAATGTTGTGAGTGAGAACGCATAATATGGGCAGACTCCATGGACCATCAGTCTCTCTCTGCCAACAGATTTTATATCTCTATGTTTCATGGTCTGTGGTAAGAGTGTAGGTAGGGAGAAACAGTCACACTGGATGGGCCAAACAGTTTTTATCTGCCATTGAATTCTATGTTTCCATTTAAGTTTTTGACAATCAGATAAGAACACTAAAGAAAGACCTACTTTCAGATTTGATTTGAGTTGATTTTTATTTGTACACGGGTAAGCACACTGGGATACAATCCCTTTTAAAGGTACGAACCGTGGTCAATCAGAATACATAAGCAGAACAAACATCAAGTAGATTGTGCATTGGTACAAAACATGAATTAAATAGGAATACAAATTCAAAGTCATATAAAATCTCATGAGAATTGTAAATACAAGACTCTAATACAATTTAAATCATTAAGAAAGTATCACAGATTTGACTGAAACAAAACATGTAATATAATACAAAATACATATAACTAGTATTTATACTCCATCTCAATAAGAACATGGACAATTTTGGATTTTTTTTAAATCTGCATTAAAAGACACAATAGCAGGTGACTCTAAAGTGAGTTGATCACTGATTCAACAGTTTTGAGTGTTGTATGACGAAAGGATTTGCCATACTGTACATATTTGCTGATATCATGGGCCCTGATGCAAATACAGTATTTTTCATTGAAATATTAGCTGTGGTCACTAGCTGAGAAATTTAACTACTCATACAACTGCCACAGGGCACGAAACATGACCCATTGTATCTTTAGTAAATAGCTGCCACTCAATTGTTATGCCCTATTACCTGACACTGCACCCCTTCTATCTTGCCCACATCCCAATGTATTCTATTGGCAAGACCCATTTCCCCTAAATTCTGTGTAATTGTACATGTAAAATGTAATTGTGAAATTTGTTAAATAAGATATAAATTATAGGGTATATAAATAAAATCTGAACTATTGTACATGCGTAGCTAACTGTACATAGAGGCCCAGATATTCAAAAGGGTTGCGCAATGGTGCAATAGTGTTGAACCATGCACAACCCACTGATGCACCCCGGTGTGATATTCAAAAGGGAAAAGTGCACAGCACAAATCCCAATGCGGCGGAGCTCATCAGTAATGTATGCAGGCACAGTTGGGGGGGGCGTGCCCATGCATACCCTGCACAGCCTGATATTTAGCCCGGAATGTGCAGAGCCATCGAGCCATGCATGTGCAACCCCTACCTGCGCCAGCACAAAGTTGGTCCAAAAAAAAAGAAACAACAGATGGCCACCCACAGGTGAGCTGCCACATTGCAGAGCACAACACGGCAGCTGCTACCTGTGGGTGGCCACCCGGGCTCCCGCTGCACCTGGTGGTGCCCCCCCATGCCCGATCATGGGCATTTGTTAAAAAAAGCAGAATTCCGTCCAATATCTCTGGTGGTCCAGTGGACTGCTGACTGCCTGATCACGGGCATTTGTTAAAAAAGCAGAACTATGTCCAATATCTTTGGTGGTCCAGTGGACTGCTGTCTGCCCAATCACGGGCATTTGTTAAAAAAATATCTATGTCCAATATCCCTGGTGGTCCAGTGGACCACTGTCTGCCCGATCACGGGCATTTGTTAAAAAAGCAGAACTATGTCCAATATCCCTGGTGGTCCAGTGGACCGCTGTCTGCCCGATCACGGGCATTTGTTAAAAAAGCAGAACTATGTCCAATATCCCTGGTGGTCCAGTGGACCGCTGACTGCTCGATCGTGGGCATTTGTAATAAAAAAAAAAATAATACCAATATCCCTGGTTCTGATTTTTTAACAAATGCCCTGCTCTTGGATGTGGCTGCAGCAAATGTGCTCCAGTTAACATCTGGCATATTCAGGTCTCCCATCAACAGTATCTCCCCTTTCTCTGCCATTCTAAGAATGCCTTCTATCATATCCTTGTCCATTCCCTCCCCCTGACATGGGGGTCTGTACACAACCCCTGTGTGGATTGTGGTGCCCTTTCCAGTCTCCAAGGTGACCCACACTGCCTCCTCTCCTCCCTGTTTACTCTTTTGTTCAGTTGCTTTTACCCCTTCCTTTACATAGAGAGTTACTCCTCCCCCTCTCTCCCTACCTGTCTCTCCTGTAGGTTATGTACCCTGGTATGTTACCATCCCAGTCATGGTTCTCTGTGTACTATGTTTCTGTGACTGCTATGATATCCAGGCATTCCTCTTCCATCAAGGCCACCAGCTCAGGGAGCTTGTTGCCCAGACTACGGGCATTGGTACTCATTACCCTCCATTTTCTGATGGCCTTACTCCTTTCTGCCCCATCCCTGTCCTTCTTGCCTTTGTCACTATCTCCATTTACCCCTGCCCTTCTCCCTATCAACACCTCTATGTTGGTGTTTACCGTATTTACTACCATGATTTTTTTTGGGGGGGGCTAGGATTTCCCTGCTCCTTTCCAATGCCTCCACCCTTGGCTAGTTTAAATTCTTGCCAATGAAGCATTTAAACCTATCACCTAGGATCTTGGTTCCCCTCCTGGACAGATGCAGCCCATCATGCCAGTATAGGCTTGCATCACTCCAGGTGGACCCCCAGTCCCCAATGATGCCAAATCCCTGAGCTCCACACCAGTTTTTCAACCACTGACTGAATCCCATGATGCAGAACACCCTAGCCTCTCCTACGCCATAGATGGGCAGCACCTCCGAGAAGGTTACCGTGCATGCTACTTGTCTAAGGCCCCTCCCCAATTCCACAAACTCTTCCTGCACTTCTCTAATCCATTTCTTAGCCAGGTCATTTGTCCCTAGGTGGCCAATGACATCCAGCTCCCTCTCCTGTGCAGTTGCTCCAGCAATCCTGAGGATTCACTCCCTGTCCCTCTAAGCCATGGTGCCAGGCAGGCACCTTACCTCCCTCTCCCCTTCCTCTCTCAGTTCTACCTTCCTAACAATGGAGTCCCCCACCAGGAGGTGTTTCCTTCCCCTGCGAGGTCCCCTGCCACCCTCCTGTGGGTCTCCTTTGTGGAGGTTCCCATGATCCTCCTTGGTCTCCACTGCGGGTGCCTCCATAGAGGAATCACACTTTGCCAGAATGACATAGGAATTGAGGAGAGGTACAACTGGAGGGATGTGTCTCTTTTCCACCACCCTCACCTTCCCTGAGCCCACTGTGGTCCAACTGCTCCTCTTTCCTGGCAACCTCTGAGGCAACGGCAGTGGCACTGGTGGTCCCTGGATGGAAGAGGAGGTCCCACAAATCCTGGCCAACTCAGCCTGGAGATGAGCAACCTCCTCCCTCTGCCCAGAGAGGTGCCTGCAGATGGGACAACACTGCATCCTCCAGAACGTCTCCCAGAAGACTGCTGATCCACAACCACTGCTCTGCGCCACTCCCATCATGTCTTATTTCTGGCCCCTTAACTGTTTGCAATCCTTACTCTTTCCTCTGTTTTTTTCTCTCTCTTCTTACTTTCTGCCTGTGTGCCCTTTAAGCTCCTAATTGTCCTGTTCAGAGGCAAGAATATCCTATATTTCTCAGTAGACCCCGTACTTGCTCAGAGGCAGACCTCCAGCAGCTAGAGGGGGCTGGAGAGTTACTCTTGCCCTTCTAGGATGGTGGGTCTTTGGTGGCTCTGTGATCACTCACTTCCTGCTCCTAAACAGGAAGTTCCTGTTGTCAGTCAAATCCTGTACCTATAAAAGTAGAACTAGCTTTGGAGGGGAGGGAAGGAGGGCAATATAGTCCCAGTAGAGAATTCCAGTCATACAGCAGTCCTTTCTCCTGGTGTCTTCTGCCAAGCTACTAGCAGAATCTTTCTAAGGCAGTCTTTAAATGTAGCTTCCTTCTAGCTAAGCCACTCCCCCTACTTACTAGATCTTTCTACAAGTAATTTAAACCTCACAGCTATCAAGTCCTTTCAATCACCCAAGATTTACACCTAGATAACTGTTCAGATAACCATTCAGTTCAGTTAACTCAGACAAACTGATCATGCTGATCCTCATGAGTGGATCCAGCCTTGAGACTGTACAAAATGATTTGGCCTCTGATTTCTGGAAATTCAAAACTGGTTTTACGAACATTTGAACACATGAAAACTGCAACAGATACAGGCCACACTGTTTATCAAGTCTGCTTGAGTGTGCAGCTAGGAGACCATTATGCTGCAGCTACCCCTCCCTCCCCTACCTGCTCATTTGTAGTCATGCCCCTGCTTACAGACACCACTTCCTCCTTCACCCTCTTTGTGAACTTGACCTTGACCCTGTCCCACCCCCTTTAAAACTGCCTACCACTGTCAAGGACACCACCTCCCCTGGCAGAGCATTCCACCCTGTCACCACTCTTTCCATAAAGTAATGCCTTCTCATTTCCCTCCTGAATCTACCTCCTTCCAACTTCAGACTGTGCCCAATCGTGTTCCTCCCCTCCCTCCACTTAAGAATGCCACCTGTGCCAACCTTATTTATGTCCCTCATATATTTTAAGGTTTATATCATGTCCTCCCATCCCTCCAATCCCCCAGGAAGAATGTGCTAAGTACCCATAGTTTCTCCTCGTAGGGTCTTTCCTTCAGACTGAGGATCATTTTGGTTGCTCTGTGTTGAACACCTTCTAGCAATTTGATATCTTTCTTCAAGTAGGGCAATGCAAGGCAAATGTATTTGTATGGCACCCAATCCCGGGGGCACTGGGTGCCTCACAGTATAATAAAATAAACATTAAAAAGATAAGTATAAAATAGTATAAATACAATTAGCAAATAAAACAAGTAAAATTAATTAATTGGTACCAGACAACATGTTAAAATTCAGAAGTCATTAAATGCCAGGCCAAAAAGGTGTGCCTTCAGCTTCTGCTTAAAAGCCTTCACCGAGGGGGGCCTCCCGGTCTGCAGATGGTAAAGTGTTCAGACAGCCCAGAGATACTGAAAGCATAATCTCCAGAAATCTTGAGCTATACCCTGAGAAAAGTGAGGAGGCCCCTCGAAGAGGCACAGAGGGAGCAGGCAGAGGTCACCGGTGTTTGGAGCTCAGGCAGATATCCAGGGCCCAGTCCATTTAGGGTCTTGTAGGTGATAAGCCCCACATTGAAAAGGACCCTCCATCTGAGTGGCAGCCAGTGCAGAGTGCACAGGACAGGGGTCATATGACTAAGCCTAGAAATGACAGTCAGTAACCAAGCCGCTGCATTCTGCACTAGCTGCAGCCTGTGAAGGGTCCCTCCCATGACCCCGAAGTAAAGAGCGTTACTGTAGTCAAGTCTAGAAGAGACAAAGGTATGTAACAGAGTCGGCAGGCCCTCAGGCGGAATGACGGGCTTAATCTGGGCAATGTTCCATATATGGTAAGAAACACTAGTGCCAGTACTGCACATAGTAATCCAGGTGTGGCCTCACTAGTGATCTGTATAGTGACAGGATGACTTGTCCTCACCTGGAGGTTTTTCCTCTTGCTATACACCCCAGCATCTTGTTAGCGTTGGTGGCTACTTTCCTACTCTGTACTGAGTGGTTCATTTTCCCTGTTATCAGCACCACCAGATCTTTTTCTTCCTCTGTAGCTTAGTGAAAGACAACCTGTCCTCCTTACTATACAATACATCAAGACACGTAGAGATGGTCGCTCCTGCCACTATCCCTTTGAGGTCACATTAGTGTAATTAAAATGAATGTGCTTCCGAGTATTCTATACCCACTAGGTATGTTAAAGGTTTACCTTCCAAAACCATAGTTTGCCAAACTACAGTCAGTAATCAATACATTTTTGTGGGGCTAGGGCTCTATCTGCAATGCTTTTTTAAGTCAACTGCCTCAAAACAATGTGGCAGACTGCAACTTGCAAACTTCTTTTTGTATCGTTACATTCTTCACAGCAGTAAATTGTTATTATGGGATCTTGATAAGGAAGCTCAGTCGAATGCTACCTATGTGCCTCTCTGGCTGGGCTTGGAGTGATCTCTCTGTTAGTCTGCTGGGATTCAGCTTCGTAGTCTTCTCTAAATAAAATGGGCCCAGCTGCCGCGTCCCCTTTGTTTGACACCACTGCACTGGTTGCTTAAAACTCACTGGCAGGTAAGTACCTACCTGGGGCTGTCATGGCCCAATGTGGTGATGCAACCTTTAGTAGGCAATCTGAATATTCAGATAGAGGGTCAACTTGTTCCACCATCTATTTACTTCCTATTCAGTCATCTCACTCTGGCCACCATATTAGATGGAGATGGATTCATCCCCTTCAACTCTCTTAAGGAACAGTTGAATTTACCTACATTGTCTAGTTTTAAATACATTCTATTGACACATGCAGTACCAACTTTTCTAGGACCCAGGCCTTGGGACTGGGGGAACTCAGTAGCTTTGGAGTCATTGTTGTCCACTGCTAGGCACTCTAATTCTGTTTCCAAGTTGTATAAGCTCTTTCAGTCGTTGGATTCTAAAAACCCTACTGAGATTTGTTATTATTGGAAGCAGACATTGGGACTCCATGATGACCCCTGGATCTGGCATACTGTGTGGTGCACTCACTACAAATATATCAAACAAAATAGGTTCCATCTCACTCAATGCCAAATTTTACATAATCTGTACTACACTCTGTTTAAATTGTTTAAGCTGTGCAAACTACCCTCTCCTTTATGTACCTGTTGCGACCTAGCAGATGGTATCTTGAACCATATGCTATGGGATTGTGAGAGAGTACCCCCCCCCAGGACAGTATTAAAAACTCCTTAGACCCCCTTCTGAGCCTTGACAATCTTTTTTCATCAGAAATATGTCCCACGGAATATGTCTGGTGGGACTTTTCCCAGTGGACCTTCAGAGGGTACATAAAGCCAATATGTTTTTAATCTCCCTGGCAACAAAGGTACTAATTTTATGGCATCAGAAGGACATCTCCACCAATCATACAAGAACTGGCACCAGGACATCCTGCCCACTCTTATGGTGGAAAAAAAATATTGCCTCCTTGCGAAAGTGTCCTGCACAGTTCCATACTAGATGGGAGACATTATATACACTGCTGTCTGTGTAAACCCTAAAGCTAGAACAAGGTTATAAGGGGTCACTGCCCTCTTATACCCCCACTTACTATTTTATTTCCTTACCAGTGCTGTCTCAGCTCCGGGATGGGAACGCGGGGGGTCTCAGTTTGGGGGATAGGGATAGACTTAGATTCAAGTTTGGGGGATCTTGTGTGGTGTTTGGTATTATTATTCTCGTTTTTACTTTTTTTATGATTTGCTTTGTTTGGTTTATATTGGACTAGGTTGTTAAACATCTGTCTTGAAAATCAATAAAGTTTACTTAATGAAAAAATAAAATATAAAAGTGAGCAAATTAAGAGAACTGTGAGAAGTAACAAGGAAAATTGAAAGAGGCATGGAGGGATATTAGAAGCCCAAATGTGGATGCACAACTAAAGATAGCAGGATGGGTAAAAAGAGGTCTAAGAATTCTTCAGATATATTAGAAGAAGTGGAAGACATAGGAGGAATCATCAAGTTGAAGAAGGAGGGTGCTGAGTAAAAGAAAATAGGCAGACAGCCAATGTACTGATTAGTTATGTCTGTTCAGTATTTATAGTAGCAAAGGGGGAATCAATATAATGGAAAGTCACATCTTGGTCTCTGAAAGGAGTTTGAGAAAAATGAGGATGTTGTAGATCACTGAAGACAGGGTGAGGAAGGCTCTGGCAGTACTTGTAGATAAGGGTTTTCATGGAACTAGGCCCCGAGCTAGTAGAATCCCTAATAGATCTGTTCCAGTATTCTACTGAGTCATATTTGGAGGAGAGTGGCTGTGGTGTCTTTGCACAAGGGGAACAGAGAGGACCAAGAAAACTGCAGGTGCATCAGCCTGGTATTGATTTTGGGGAAGCTCACAGAGACCATAATCAAGGAGCTAATGGTAGAACACCTAGAGTAGAATGGGTTACAGGACACCAAACAGCAATGGTTTGTATGGAAGATCATGCCAAACTAACCTGAGCATCTTCTTTGAATGAATCATCAAGGCTGTGAACAAGGGACAGGCTGTCACAGTTGTATGCCTCAACTTCAGTAGGGTCTTCTACTTTGTGTTACACAGAAGGCCACTGTAGTAGGGTGTGGATCTTGATAACTCCAATGAAGCAGAGACCAGAGACAGAAATTCTGGCTGTGGTCTCCATAATATCTTGAGACCGTTTGTTACAGAAAATTAAAGATAATAGATAACCAAATATTAAACATCAGATTATAAAGAAATCACTTTGGTAACAAAAGGTACAAAATAAATCCTAGCTCACCAAGTGTATTAATCAGAAAAAAAAAATAACTTATTTTCTCACATAGAGTGGAAAGCGCTTACTTCAGTTTTCCACCTTCATCTATGTACTTTCAGTATAGAGAGAGAGATAGGGCCACTCTCCCCCACCTCTCTGTCTCAAATGAGCACTGAAGTTCTTTAAATATTACTTTGAACATGCATAATTGGTCACCTGACTGGTTTGATCCTCCCCTTTTCTAAAGAATCACAAAATCTACACTAATACAAAATGTTGGGGGATCAAACGCAGCCACTCCTTGCATAATAGAGTTTTTATAAAAACAGTCTTACAGTATTCCAAAATCATGTCTATAAAAGCCTATAATAAAGCGTACATACATAATGGCTCATTATCCTGGAAGGGTTCCACCCACAAGGTGAAGCCAGACTAAGCTTGTACCGTATAAATAAGCTCTATGTTGGGCCGCTGCCCTCCTAATATCAGACCTGTCTGCGAGCTTGGCTCTTGGCTTTAGGTAAGGGGTTAACAACATACACATTTGTTTTGACTGAATAATAAAACAGAAAATGTGCATTGTGAGTTTAAATGTATATGAAAGAAGTAGGAGGGTTATGTTTCATCTAAACATTTTCTCTGTCTAAATTAACCCTCAGTTGAGGAGCTCTGCAGTTGTTTTGAGGCAGAGGCAACTCCTCGCATTTATCCTTCACTAACAGCCCGACTCCTCGGCGGTTCCTATAGCCAGTATTTCTTATCCTGATACTAGGCGCGACTCTGAATAATGGTCGCAACGTACCCAAATCAGCATAAATCTAATTCTCTCTCGCTCCCTACCCTGACAAGACATAAAAGGGGGCAGAGATCAACTACAAGGGAGAGCATTTTAATATGCAAAGGCTCGAGCGCAAAGACGGCACTCAGAGGACTTCCATTCCCACTTCGGGAGGAATACAAAAAAACAAAACAAGTGCTTTACTAACCTGTGTATAAACACAGGAGCTTAAACATTTACATGGACTTTAAGTGTGCAGTTTCAGCGTTTTGCCAAATTGTTTTTCACAGAGAAATAACATGTGGCGTTTTATAGAATTTAAAGCACGGTCATTCTTTTCCTGTACTACTATGTGCCGAAAATGGAAATGGCTGGCATCTTGCCCAAAATCTAAATGGAGGAATACCACCATTTTCTTAAAGGGACTACATCTTACTATTTTACTGTACCCCAAACTCTCAGAGGGACAACTTTCTTTCTCCCCCACCCGGGATCTCGAGGCAAGAAAAGAAATGCAGCAGGGAAAGTTATAAGAAGGAACTATGATAGGATGCCACCCTATCATAGTGTGAAAAGGAAATAATAGAGTAGAGAAGACTGCTGCAACAGAGTAGATTTATTTGAAATAAGGGTTTTAAGAAGAAGCAGGACAAGCCTCAAGATTCCTCCTAAATAACATTCCAGGGGCAATACTACTACAGCTACTAAAGAAGATGGAGGATTTGGTGTTGTGGAAAGGACTGATTACTTAGGTGAGAAATTGGTTGACAGGAGATAGTAAAGGATGGTGGTAAATGGAAAAGAATCAGATGTGAAAAGGGGTTATGAGTGTGTGCCACAGAGGTCAGTTCTCAGACCAGTCCTGTTTTACAAGTTTATAGCAGACACGGTGGGGGGGGGGGTGCATTATGAGAAGATGTGACACTTTGTGAATGACACAAAACTTTGTGGAATAGTGAATAATTAAGAATGGGACAGCGAGATGTGTTGGGTTCTGGAGCAACAACAGGAATGGTCTGTGATATGGCAGCTACATTTCAGTGGAAAGAAAAGCAGGGTGATGCATGTTGGGTAGAGAAAACCCACATGGACACTGGATGGGTGGGGTGAAGTTAGCCATGATAGGAGAGGAAATGGACTTGGAGGTATTTATCAGTGACAGCCTCTAAGTCTCAGCACAATGCAATAAATCCTAGTACATGATGAACAGAATGCTGAGACGCATTAACAGAGGGGGTTGAAAGCAGAAGGAATGAGATGATTCTGTACCTGAACAAGTCATTGGTGAAACCACATCTTGAAAACTGTGCTCAGTTCTAGCATCCACACCTGAGAATGGACATGAATAGCCTGGAAGTGGTGCAAAAAAGGACCATTTGGATGATCCATGGGTAACAAGGTAAAGCATATAAGGAATGACTCAAGGACCTTAATATGTACTTGCTGGAGGACAGAAGGAAGAAGAGAGACATGATAAAAACATAGTTGTCTAATCAAGATGGATAATGTGGGCATAGGGGAACTATTCCTAAGGAAATTAAAAAAAAAACAATTAAGAGACATGAGTGGAAATATGGGGCAGGGAAAGTTTAGGAGTAATATCAAGAATGTCTTCTTTACAGAGAGGATGGTGGGGCAATGGAATAGGCTGCCAAAGGAGACATTGGAGGTAGTGAAAATGAATGGGTTGAAAGCAGGGTCACACAGATACAGAGGAACTATAAGGACTAGGAGGGCTACATAATGGGATCTGGGATAGTCAGGTAAGGTGGCAGGCCTATAGGACTTCACATGGTTGATAGCCATTACAGGACAAACTCAATCAACCTTGAGTATATTTTTCTGTCGGCACCTCCTATGTATCTATACATACAGCAGCACTCAGCATTAATGCTGCAAGGTACTGCATTGCTTCCTGACTGGCTCCACTGTAAGTGATGAACACCATGTTTATTTCTTTCTGGTCTTTCACTGCCTCTACATCCTGAGTAATTCCACTTATATGCCATTGTGTTTCCTCCCATTTCAGTTGCATGGCTAGTAACTTTCCACTTGTGCTGCTATGCTCATGAAAGCAAGTTTTCTAATAGATCAGTGTTCATTCCAACACCTGTGATGTGGTCTCATTTTATTTCTTATGTACAGAAAGGGGGTACTTATACTGGGAATTATTGGTTTGCTTTTTGTGATCTACATTTAAATATGCAAGATTTATTTTTTCTGTTAGTTCTAATCATGCATTGCTGTATTTCTGAAGTTTTGCTGCATATACTGTAACAAATGTCCTCCAGTCCTATAGAATGTCTGTGCAGTGGACTGATCACTTATTTAAACCGAAGTACTCCTTGCTTTTTTATTTAAAGTTCTAATTAAATTCTATTCTATTGATGATAATAAGTTCTACAGACAAGGTTCTAGCATTGATTTGCTTGGATTCTGGCATCCATTCTGGTATTTGTGGAAAAAGGTCTGAGATTGTCAAGGGGTAGGGACTCAGCTTTATTAATTTGTTTACAGAAATCATCGGAGACATGCTTCAAATCTATGCTGATATATGATTGATCACCATTGGAATACAGCAGTGTGTGTGTAATCTCTTTCATTGGATGTTATATTTCCCAAATCTGGTGCATACCTATTTCTTTTGTTTGCTGTAATATCACCAAAGTTGCCCTGCATTTGTGATATGGTGGAGGGCCAGTCTAGTATGGTGTTCTGAACCAATACAATTACCCCCTTCCCAAGATAGTGGGATCTTTGAGCTGACCAAACTGAATAAGAGGTATTCAAGAAATTTCATGTCTTCATATTTTTTGGCATAAATATTAATGATATTGATTAGAATGCTTTCTAGCCACCCTATTAGAAAAACCCATCTTCCAATTCTACTTTGCATCATATTTAGGATTTACAGAAGCAGGTTATGGTGTATTAATATGACCACCCTGTAGTATGGTTAGTATATGAGTCGGATATAACCTGCATCAGACACGTGTTTCTTGGAATAATGTTATTCCAGTGCCTGTATTTTCCACATAAGGCAGGACAATTATTTTTAACAGGGTGATTGCACCCTCTTACATTCCAAGCATGTATGTTAAGTGCATTAGTCACTGGTTGACAGAAAAACAAAAATAAATCTGTCTCCACATCTGAGGTACTGAAGTGGATTGGTTCTTGAATTCATATAGTTGTGTAAATTCCATCAGTTCTGGTGTCCCTCATTTGTTTGGTTCATGTGTCTTATGTCCCTTCCCCCTCCCCCTTGCTCTCTTCTGAGGACTTTGCCTCACTCGAATTTAAACCTGTCTGCTTCCCCCTATACACCTTTGTAAATCTTTAATTGACACCAGTGTACAGTAATGCTGCCTTTCTTATCTATATGTATTGCTACTACTACTTTGTTGCTGCCACTGTATTGCACTTTAATGATACTTTCTCCTTCACTTCAGTTGAATGTAACACTTAATTTGCTACATGTTCCCTTCTCCTGGGTCACACCTGGGAACAAGCCTCAGCTCAGTATGCCATTTCTCATTACCAAGCTTTTAAATAAATAAATACATAAATAAATAAACAATGTTGGTTCCTGCAGTCTGGTCCCCATTGCAACTATGACAGACCATCAGTTAGTACACTTTTGGCAGGAAAAATGGCATTAGAAATAATTAAAAATGTAACATTCATACAGTGCAGAGCTTGTCTAAACAAAGAGACAGCCAGAAGCACTTCAAGAAGAAAAAAAGATACACTAAGTCGTTTAAGTACTAATGTTGAAGGGTTGAAGGAAAGGGGTCTGGAGAGAATAGGAGTTGAGTCAGGGCATAGGTATGCCAGGAAGAAGGACAGGAGGTGAATCTGAGGTACGTTATGGTACTGTGGCAGGGGAGTGGAGTCGTCTGAAGACGATTATGAGAGGGTTTAAGATGTTAAGGACTAAGAATTATACATTTAGCACGAACCAGATTTCAAACATCTTGACTCTGCATAATGGAAAATTATCTCTCATTTCTAATAATGTGTGACATAGGTGTACAGGTGTGCATCAATTTCATCTCTTTGTTAGAGAGTTTAAGAACATTGCACACTCTTCTGTTTTGACACATGTTTAATCCTCATGAACTGCATTTTGTTTTGGTCAGTTATGTATTTTTTTGAAACATGTAAGGCAACAGGGCAATGGTATATTTTTATGGAAGATACTGTGGCTATATTCCTGTATCCTCTTGAGATGCCTGATATTTCTCCCTTTACAAATGTGGTTACATTTGCCCTATACCACATACACTACATTTTTAGAGATGAAGTTACAAGCATTCTTACCTCCATTTGTTTATCTTTTAATGTTTTGCAAAAGTTTAATGATGTTGTTTGAAAAGAAAGTGTAATTTTGCTGAGCATTAATGTGGACAGTATACTGTATGTCCATACGAGGGGGAATAAATTAAGAACTTATTTTGAAACCTTTTCTTTTATGAAATTATATGGTTTAATTCAGGATGGAGTTCTCTGAAGTCATCCTTTAAGTCCTTTTTAATGATTCATTACTAATAATCTTTTGTTATGTCTCTCTTTTTTCAGAATATTGTGATGCAACTTGTTTCATGTGTCCCAATTTTGGACTTTCTCTTCCATTTCCTATCTTTTTTACAGTAGCCACACCAGCCTGAGTGAGAGGAAACTCATGGACTGGTAGTGCATCTGTAAAAAAGAAATGTTTAGAAATACTAGAGAATGCTGATGCTGTGCACAACCAAGATGCTTTAGGGTTGTTTCATGCTACAGTATCTGTTTTAATTCTTACCTGATAAACCATTAACACCAATATCAAACCTCTCTACTCCCTCTCTCCATTTTCTTCATCCCAAGTACTCTATCATACCTCAAAATCCGCTCACTCTTCCCAGTATACCCATGATCAGGCTTCAAAGCCCCCCCCCCACTCTTTACTCCCCTTCCCTCCTACCATCCCCTTTCCTTACTACTTCTATAACTCAATGTACACCTTTTCCCTTTAATTGCTTCAAGCTGTTTCTCTGCTTTGCCAAGTTCAGTACTGTATGAATATCGTATATATTATAACTTCTATGGAAATTGTTCCTGCCTAATGTCAAGACAGTATTTAAAAGAACAGTACAGTCAGAATTTGCGAAAATGTATTGTTTTGAAGAGTACTTTGAATTAGCTTGCTAGTTCTACTGTAGTTTTTTTTGGCCCTGGGGATCTCCATCTTACCACAGCTTATTGTTCTTCTTGTTCATACAATGCCTCCTGCACCATGTGACAGTAATGTATGTGGAACCATGGAATCAGCAAGCAGTGATTAAGAGTCAATTTTACCACAGCAAAGCTGAGATGAGTAACTTTCCTTATCCAGTGAGCACTAATGGCTACATTTACAGTTTAGAAAATACCTAAAGGCAAACTGAGTGGGTTATTCTGTACAAAAACAGCTAGAGTCTTCTCTAATTACAGCATTGATGATATGGGGTGATTTGTGTGTGTTTATGGCTGTGTGCAGTTTGTTGAAATGAAATGTTTTAAAAGCAAAACATTTACTCCTACTGCTATACCTGACAAACACATAGAAAACAAAAATATTGAATTAGAACTATTTAGTAGAGGTCAGAATATTAGGCTTCTGTCTCTAGTACATGTTGAATCAGTGGTCCAAGACATATCACTGTCATGTGTGACAGGAGGCATTGAAGGAAAAGAAGTACAATAAATCTTGCTAAGATGGAGATCCCCAGGGGCGGTAAAACTACCATAAAACTAGCAGGCTAATTTAGAAAAACTCCCAATAGTAGACAAAGGGAAGGACACACTAGGACAAAACACACAAATCAAAACACTCTGCACAGCATTGGCTTGATTTCTCCAATGGCCGCTAGATCTGCACACAATGTGGCAATCCATGACTACAGCAAAATCTTGGTTCATCAGGGACCCTGTACCCTATTCTGGAAAAGAGGTGGTCCCTCTGCCAAAGTCACATGAGTTGCCACAGTTGCAGCATTGCGGGAAACCTGTGGCACATCAAAAGGGGTTGATGGACAGTCTCATCGAGCCCCCCTTTTCCGGTGCAACACTGGTCCAGCTGTGGAGTTGGGGGGGAGGAGAAGCCTGCAAGGTTGAGAACCAGGGCATAGGGACCTGTAGGGGTGCTGAAATGGGTAAGTGAGGCATGGCAGCAGTGGTAGAGTACAGAGGTGGCAACCAGCAGTGGTGCTATGGCCAGTGGAACACAGCCGCATAGATGGAGTATACCATGGGAGGCACCCACAGGCCCTGTCCCAGCTCCCTGGTGCCACCAGACCTAGCACCTGCCCCATTGCTGACACAGTACCGAATGGTGTAGTTGGGCATCACCATGGCACCACATGGTGGACTGTATTGCAGGGGAATGTCACTGTGCCCAGGGAACATTCCCATGCACTGAATGCACCAAGTACCCTGCAACCAATGCCATCCTCATATGTTGGGGACTGTGTCAATGATGGGGCAGGTGCCAGGAGTGGTGGCACCTGGAGATCCAGGATAGGGTCCTTGTGTGCCTCCCACAGTGTACCCAGTCTATGTGGCTCCATCCCACTGGCCACAGCACCACTACCAGGTGCAATCTCTGTAGCCTGCCGCTGCCACCTTACCAGTGTTGCCCAGTTCAGCACCCCCACTGGTCCCTATGCTCTGGTTCCCAACCTTGCAGGCCACCCACTTGCCTCCCACCAAAGCACTGGCACTGGGCCCTTAGACCAGCTAATAGCTGGTCTAACTACAGCACCATCTTGCAACTACTGTGGGGATTCCCATATCCCAAATAAGGAGCTGCTACAGCCCTGCCATGGTGCAAGCTCCCTTGTGATCTGGTGCACCACTTCTGCTGGAACAAGGGTGATGTGTGGGGGGAGAGGTTCAGCACACAGCATCCTGTTTTTGATGCAGCCTGCATTTGAAAATTAGGATTGCTACAACACATGTTGCAAGGTGCCACTTGTGTCAGTTCCATTTAGCACAAGCACCTTGCACCAAATGACTCCTTTTGAAGATCGAACCCCATATGTTTTTTCAAATTTTCACTGTAGTACTGTTTTAATAGGTGAAGCCAGTTATTACTTGAATTAAGTTCTTTATAATATTGCCATAGGCAGTGGTCTAAAATGTTTTTGCTTTACAATGATATGTATCGCCTTTTTAGCCTGTTTAGTCAGTAGCTGCTGTGACACACCCTGTTTTTTTTATATTTAAAGTTTACTGAGACACAGAAGATCATCAAAGCATATACATAAAGCAATAACTGAATCCAACACAATAGCATAACAGTTTCACAGTTTCTCTGCTGTCTTTACAGGCATCGAGGAAGACTATACTCATAAAGAAAATAAGGTTGATTAGTCTATATTGTCTGATCAACCTTCTTGTTTGTAAATAAATCATGTCTGACTTCCTGACACAGGACATTCTCACAATCTATCCTAGATTATTGACTAAAAGCTATGAAAAATCATCTGATTCTCTCGAAAAGTCAATGTGAGGCCTGGATCTTAATATTACAGTATCCAGTGTTCTCTATTGCTGCATAATAAAAAGTCCACTGCTGCCATTGCAATGTAAATTTATTTAATCTGTTCTGTTGTGAGGCTGAAAATGTTTCCATCTGATATATTTCTACCTTAACTAGTTGCCACAACCCCAGCATTGGCAAGTCTGGCTTCACCCGGAAGTGTGTTATCACCGTCTTGGCTGCAAATATGTCCAGATTGAGGATTTTTGAGACATTTGACAGTTAGCTGGAGGTACTGATAACAATACAAATTCTGGGATCGCTTGAAGGAAATTACCAGTACTGTAAGTATAACAATTTGTGAAATCACTGCAGATCAATATGAAATCAGTACTGGACAAAAATAAAATACGCAACCTTGGTCAACTGGATTATACCCACAACCCTGCCAACAGTTCCCATTTTGTGGCAGTAAAAATTGCATCAATTTAGCAGGGGTTAGAAATACAGTAACAAGATCTAAACATCCTCGTGAACTCATGCCATAGAAGAGAAGAAGTGATTTTCAATCCTGAAATTAGATATTTTACCCAGGTCTGGTAACTTATACTAGCTGTGAGTTCTTTATTGCATTTATCTAGTCTCAAAAGAGTCAACTCCATATTTATTTTCTGTAATCCCTGATATCATCGAATCATAGAATCATAAAATGTGACTTCAGAAAAAGACTCCATCGTCCATCCAGTTTGACCTTACCTGCCCCAGACTACCGCCTCCCTCCCTGGGAAACCACCCCTTCCTACCCATAGCCCTTTATGCCTGTCCCAAGCCCTCTTGAATCCCAGCACTGTCTCCTAGACCACAATCTCCTCTGGAAGCCTGTTCCAGGCATCCACCACCCTCTCCATAAAGAATTTCCCTCTCATGTTCCCCCTGTATTGTCCCCCTTGTAGTCTCAGGCTATTCCCCCTAGTAGTGGTGTCCTTCTTCATTTTGAATAAGCCCCCTGAGCCCCTTTTGTTTTCCCCTTTTCCTCCTTCACTACCACCCTCTGGGTCCTGTCCGCTAGCCAGCTTTGCACCCATGTAATTATTTTGTCCTCACTCCCATACTTTCCAGTTTATTGTATAAATCAAAGAATAGAAGAGCTCCAATGAAACACTTACTGAAGTATTCCAGCTTAATTGCTGACTTTATTTACCACAGTGGTAGCCAGTTTATTGACCAGTCTCCTATGAGGAATGGTGTCAAAGGCCTTATGGAAGTCCAGGTATGCCTCATCCACTGCCCCCCCCATGAATTCAATAAGATTGTGCTGGCATGACCGCCCCCTAGTGAACCCATGCTGGTTGTTCAGCATTCCATTCCCCTCTATGTACTCTGCAAGTCTCTCCCTAACAAGTGCCTCCATGACCCTCCCTACCACTGCTGTAAGGCTGACTGAAATATAGTTCTCCTTTGCCTCTCTAACCCCCCCTTCTGTATTGACATGACTGTGGCTCTTCTCCAGTCCTCTGGCACTTTTCCAGAGTACAAGGACAGGTTGAATACACTTGCCAGCAGGGTGGCTAACTCCTCCCTTAGCTCCCAGATCACCCTCTGATGCAATCCATCTGGTCTTATGGCCTTGTCCACTTTCACCCTTTCTAGTTCTTCCCTGACTCTCTCTATACTAAATGGATCACTCTCCACCCCTCCCACCTCTTCCTCAACCTCGCACCTTCATAAAATTGGAGCAGAAGTACCTGTTCAACTCATCTGCTTTCATGAAGTCATTCTCCAGCGCCCACCCAGAGCTTTGTGATCCCTTGACTAGTCTTTCTCCATTCCCTCATGTACCAAAAAGTGTCTTTTGCTACACCCTTTGCCCTTCTCACAGTCCATTCCTCCATGGTAGCTTTAGCCTTCCTAATCTCTTTCCTCACTGTCCTCCTCAATTCTCTGTAGGCTTCCCTGTCCTCCTGCTTCTGTGTATTCTTGTATTTCCTAAATAACCTTTGCCTGCCCCCTACCACCCTTGCTACACTCCTGCTGAACCACAGAGGCCTCTTGCTTTTTGCTCCCTTCCTTACCCCCCTTATACACCTGTGTGTGGCCTCCTTGACCCAGTCTCTAATAGCCCTCCATTGGTCTTCCACTTTCCCTATATCCTCTATTGCTTCCCCCACTATCCTTCTAATCTTGTTAAAGTCTGCAGACTGCACCCTTGAAGTCCAGTACCATTATGCTCATCCAGGGCACCTCCCTGCCTGCCCGCCGCTTAAACCTGATGGTACTATGGTCGCTATTACCCAGCTCCTCCCCCACCAACACCTCATCTACATTCCCCCCTTTAGTTAGGGCCACATCCAGTAGGTTGCATCCCCTTATTGGTTTTCTGACTAACTGCTGAAGGAAAGTCCCCACGTAACACTTTCAGAATTTCCTTACTTCTAGTTGAAGCTGTGTCTGTATATATGCATTACAATTACATACCCCATGGATGGTCTTTGTGGAAAATCCATAATTATTGCCAACAATGGGGTCGAGGTGGGAAGCTGTGTTTATTCCTGACATCTATGAAGTAAATATGTTTGTACCTGTAAATGCCTAAAGTATTCTCAACTGGTCAGGCTGTATTTTGGTGAACTTCAAATGGAAAAATCCATTCTGGTCCTGAAATTGGTATATATAAGTAAGGCCAACATTTCTCCATCTTCGAAAAGTAAGACCCATGACTGAAGGGAGAAACTTGTTATCCAGCATTAATACTCTACAGCAATAAGCTATCTGATCAAAACTAGGAAGATGTTTAACATAAAACCACACTTTAAGGGTCTGAGCCATGAAATAAGTGAATTGAGATAAAGAAAAGGGTCTGAGCCATGAAATAAGTGAAATGAGGTAAAGAAGGTGAGGCAGATCTAGTCAAAACAGTATGGGGCCTATGTCAATTAAGTCATTTATTGTCATTTCAATATTTTTCAAAGGGGGAAAAATGCTGGGGAAGAATCCAATTAAAAATTATATTCAAAAGTGCCACCTAAGCATAAGTCAATAAATTTGGAATGTTCAAACCACTTTTATTTAAGGGGAGTTGTAAAATAGAATACCTAATTCAAGGATGTTGTCCTCCCCAAATAAAATGGGATATCCATTTGTTCTAAGAGGGAAAATAATGCGGTTCTGAGAATATAGGAATTTTTGATAAAGATATATTATGCAGGGAAGAAAATTCATTTGAAAGGTTTCATGTCTTGTTAAGAAATATAGAACTAATTTACCCCTGGCGTTGAGGTCTTCTTTAATCTGAACCGAAAATGTATCAGAATTTAATAGGTTCTTGGTGATAATAACCCCTAAGTATTAAAGTTTGGTGTTATGCCATTTCCATGGAAATTCCTTCTTACGTTGAAAAGGTGGGGGGAGGTAATTACAAACAAATATTTCCATTTTAAATAAGTTAAGTTTCAATCCCACTAAGTTACCAAAGGTCTGTACTATTTACCAGGCTGTTGGCCTTGATTTGTCTTTGTCTAGAAGAATCAAAAGGACATCATCCATGTATAAAGCTACTCTACATTCAGTTCCCCCTCTAGGAATTCCCTATACCTTAGGGTGGAGCTAAATGGCTAAAGCCAGAGGTTTCATAAACAGTGCAAATAATAGTAAGGACAATGGACATCACTTATAGTTCCTCATTGCAATTCTGTAGGACAAGATAGATTGCCATTGACTCTAATGTATGCTAGCAGGTGAAAATATACTTGCTGCAGCCAGCATAAAAAAAGAGTTTGGAAAATCAAAAGCTGACACAATGCTCCACAAAAATGTCCATAATACACCATCAAAAGCCTTATCCGCATCAAGACTAAGCAAGACAGTTGGGGTTTTGTGAGCTCTTACTTTCTCAAGTAAGAGGAGGGAATGCCTAATGTAATCCACATTATGATGCTGTCTGACAAATGTGTCCTGGTCTGGATGAATTATAGTCTGGAAGATTTTCTCTAATCTGTGGGCCCATATGGACATGTATAATCCATATTGAAAACCAATATAGGTCTATACAAAGATGGATTAGACTTGTCTTTTCTAAGTTTTCGGAGAGGTTATAGTTGCATATGTCCATGACAAAGGAGGGGGTTCAGCCTCTGACACTTTTTAAAAACCTGTAAGAGAAGAGGAGAAATGGGCTCAGAGAAGACCTTATACCATTCATACGAATAACCATCTGGACCGGGACATGTTTTTTCTCTTAATATTTTTTATTTGCTCCCAGATCTCCTCAACTGTAATGGGAGCTATTAAAAGTTCCTTTAGTCCCCAGGTCATTTAGGAAGGGGAGTTTGCTTAAATATTCTTCAACTCTATCAAAGGCTGTTGGAGGTGAATTCCTGTATAGCTGTTCATAATAATCTCTAAAGATTTGCTGTATTCTAAATTTTTTATATATGAGTAGTCTAGTGTCAAGGTCCCTGAGTTGTAGAATACAAGCCCTCTGATAGTTTTAACAAAGTTTGCAGGCTAAAGTATGGGATCCTGGTGCCTCCTTCGTGATGGGAATGTTTAAGATATGCTAGTGCTTGCTGAACTTTGTACTCCATCAGCGACTGGAGTTCATTCTGAACCAACTTAATCTTCTCAAGTAATGTTTTGCCCCCTGGTCTGTATAGGGCTTGAAGGGAATTAAGTTGTTCCATGAGGGTATAGTATTTTTTGTCCATCTGACATTTTTTATGGACGGCATAGAAGATCAATTCCCCTCTTAAGACTACCATTAAGGTATCCCTTAGTACTGGGGATGTAACTGAAAGGTTATTGTTTTCCTGAATAATTTGTGGGATGCGGGTTTTAATCAAATCTTTAAATTGTTTGTCATCTAATAATGAAAGATTCAGATGCCAAAAGGAATTATTAATTTCCTTACCAAGGTTAATTTTAAGTATGAGGAAATGATGATCTGAGATCATTTTGGGACCTTACACCAGGTCCTGGATCAGAGAAAAATGCTAGCATGTTATAAAAAAAGTAATCAATTCTTGAGTAACTTTGGTGTTGATTAGAATAAAAAGTACATTATATGCCCATTGTGTGGTACAAAATCTATGCCAAATGTCAGTTATCCCCAGATGGGCTAGATTTGTGTGAAAGTATCTTTGGGCTGGAGAAGATCTTTGCTTGCTAGGGTTGGAGGTGTCTATATCAACCACCGTGACCTGATTAAGGTCTCGCATTATTAAAATACCTTGTAGGTAATCTAACAAGATCCCCAAGAAACATCAAAACACTGGGATCATGGCATTAGAAAGGAAATAAATGTTAGCTAGGGTTACTTCTTGCTGGTAGAGTGTCCCCTGGAGAATAATGTATCTATCTGAGAATCTGCATAAATTCTCCTAATTAAAAAAGGAGTATGGGTTGTGGTCAGATCACAGCTCCCCCTTCTCTTCCATTTGGATAAGAAGAGGCATATACCTGATATCTTTACCCTTTAATTTTTATTATTATTTAGTTTTTGTTTACTGGGTAGGATGCACTAGGCATTCATTTGCCTATTTTCAGGCACAACTAGGGAGGTTACAAGGTATGGGCAGAGCAGTACA
Source organism: Neoceratodus forsteri (assembly GCA_016271365.2). Lineage (NCBI taxonomy): Eukaryota > Metazoa > Chordata > Ceratodontiformes > Ceratodontidae > Neoceratodus > Neoceratodus forsteri. The sequence continues at coordinate 1,055,369,641 of CM057459.1, forward strand.
TATAAGGCAGAGTAATGCAGTTTATAAGGAGACAATACGTAGTACAATTGTAAGTGCCATATGACATGATAGTAGGTGCAGAGGTACAAACATTAGGCAGTACATTCAGTATATTCAATAGGTGATGGCACAGGCAAATAAATGTAACCTGTCAACCTTAGTGACCAAGTAACAATGGGAGTGATGGAACTGCAGTCAGGGATTTGGGCAGGTGCATTGGGAATGTTGGAGCTGGTAGGAGTGGAGTTGATGGTGGAAGGAGTTGGGGACTTGGTACTGGAGCAGGTTTGGTAAAATACTGTTCCATACTAAACATAAGAACATAAGAATTTGCCAGCAGAAGGAGTCCGTGCATTCCACCTAGTCTGCCCTAGATGTGTACCCTTCCCCATCTACTGCTTTTGTTGAGGTGACTACATTAACTGTCCCATGCCCATTTGAATTCTCTGACAGTCTTAGCCACCACCACCTCCTCCCATGGCAGGCTATTCCAAAGGTACATGACCCTCTCTGTGAAAAAGTACTTCCCAACTTTGATTGTGAATTTACCATCAACCAGATGTAAGTTGTGCCCTCTTGTATGCGCAGTCCTGTTTTCCTGAAAGAAGTTCATGTATGGTATGTATTGCATTTATCCCTTTAACAAATTGAAATGTTTCTATCATGTCTCCTCTGTTCCTTCTCTGCTCTAGTGAGAATAGGTTTAACTAGCAGAGCCTTTTTTTTTTATAAGGTTCGTCGCGTAGTCCCTGAATCATCTTGGTGGCTCTCCTCTGCATGGATTCCAGATGTCCTATGTCCTTTTCTAGGTGTAGTCTTCAGAACTGTATACAGTACTCCAAGTGAGGTCTTCAAGTACAACTTTAGGGACAACTGAGGAGAAAGCCATTTTGCCATGTTTTGTCCTAGATCTAGGGACAGACAGTTGTTAGTGATATCAGGATCTTAGGGAATATATGGTTTTACAAGGTACTAGGTGGGAGGCTAAGGACATGGGTAGCTGATCCTGCAAAGTCATATGATTAATTCTTCTTAGGTTGGAGTCCATTAAGGCTGCTGGGGATGGCCAGCCTTGAGTATTATATAGTGTACAGTGGTGGGTGAGGTGTTTGCACTCAAGAGCAAAACATCAGACATTGTTATACGCCACTTACAATTTGCACCACAAGGAGCCGAAGGCTGTGTGAATTCTGCCAGGTCATAGGTTAGTTTGGGCAGCAGTAGGCCTCATGGAATGGTTATTCATATGGAAGGGCACAGGTGTGGGCTGGCTCTGTTGGCCATACCAAAACTGGAGTAAAGACCCTTACAAACATTGGTCAGATGGAGCGAAAATTCAAGAGAGGGATCAAGCTGGATACTAAGGTACCTAAATGGCCAGACAGTTTCTAAAGGGGAGCCATTGTCACAAGCAATTGTTAACTTAGTGTTGTACTTAAGGTGATGGGGTGTTCCAAAATGCATAGATTGAGACTTGGTGTGGTTAATAAGAAGTTTGCTTAGCAGTAGAACAATGCAGTTCCTGTAAAAAATAGAGGTAAGCAGGACGGTTGAGCAACTATGGCATAGTTCTGGCCCTTTCAATAAGGTTGCTTAGTCCATTAATGTTTTGTTGGAGAATCTTAACTGGTGTAGTACTCATGTCAAATATATAAAATAAACAGTACAAAAGGTACCTGGTGTCGGTGAAGCTAGCCCTTGCCCAAGATGGTCTAACAGCAGCAACGGGGACCCACAGCCGGACATCCTCCTCCACCATCCATCCCAAAGGACTCGATGCAGAGGGACTGTGGAAGCAAGATAGCACAGCGAGGGATCACCCCGTTCATGACTGAATTCAAAACCTGAAAACTTTTTCAACCTGAGTAAATAAAAATTATATAAATTATTAAGATGTCTCAGTGTGTTTTTTTATCACAGAATCTAAGTAAAAAAAGTCTTACTTATTGTATATAAGCATAACACTTGAAAATAACTTAACTAAGTACAATTTAAAGGCCTGAAACATAAACCAAAAATACTCCATAGAGGAGGAGTAAAGTTAAGATTACTCCTAATCTCCATAACATTGTAACTATGTACATAAAGACTTCCAATAGTGGGGTGGGAAAACTTTCCCACCCCTAAGGATCATTACTTGAGATTCCAAATTGTAAGACCACTACTGAGGTGGAGGAATTACCGGAACCATAAAAGGCATGGACCTACAATGGGACACATACGTGCCAAAGTAAAAAACATAATATAGGGAGCTTTAAAATATTACAGGGAGGGATAATTAAAATGTTGGCATCAGTCGTCTACTGGCAGCTAAGCTCCTATGATTATTTTTCCCTGGTTGCTGACCTTGAATTCTTAGCCCTCAAGTATCCTCCACCTACTAAACATTATGTTTACCATTCATGCCTCCATTTCATTTCTTCTATTTCTCATTTTTTCCTTACATGCCCCATACTCCCCATACTCACCAATTTAAAAATCCTAATACGCCTTTCCCCCCATTCTCCTATCCCCTTTCTCCATTCTGGCCATTACTCCATCCTTTCCTTTAGCAATCTGTAACCACTTCACCCATATCCCTCCCACTACTTAATCATCCATCCCTAGCTACCTAGCTTTCCATTGTCTCCTAATCACCTAGTCCACACTCCCCCCAAATACCTCCCAAGTACTTGTCCCGCCACAAAAGCCCCAAACTTCACTTCCTCATACTCTCCCTCCTCTTATTCGCATCAGGCAATATACATCCTAACCTTGACCCTTCTGCCCTCACCCTCTTGTAACTCTCCAATCTCTGATGTGCCAAATTCTAGTTCCCCCTCTAGTCCTCCCAAATCACCTGAAAATCCTCCACTTAAATATCTGCAGCCTCATTTCAAAAATTGACCTCTTATAACCAATGGTTACCTCCCTCACACCTGATATTTTTATTTTAACAGAAACATGGCTCAATGACAAAATATCTGACCCCTCTGTCTCCCCCCAGGCTACTCCATAATTAGGCAGGACAGAGCTGCCAGAGGAGGTGGTGTTGCCATGTATATCCTGTCTTTACTTTAACACACTAATATTCTCTCAAACTCCTCTCCTTCTATCTATGAAGCCCTTGCTATAAGCCTAGCACTGCCCTTCTCCATCCCAATCTTCATAGCAGGTCTCTACTGCCACCCTGGGAATCAAGCCTTCCACTACAACCAAACTCATTACCTCAATAACATCCCTCTCACACACAGGTGAGCTTTACTTACTGGGAGAGGTAAACCTTAACTGGTTGTCTCCTACTATTTTCAAAACAGGAAATGACATTTCTGCCCTGAATCTCACCTAACTCATCCATGAACCCACCTGCCTAAATCATAAAACTCTAAACCACTCCTTGATAGACTGGGTCTCACCTCCCACCCTTACTGTGTCCTTAAATCAGGCATCCTTCTGGATGCCCTCAGTGACCATCACCCAATCTTTCTAATCAGGAAGCTCCATAGACCTAAACTGCAACACAAAATCCTACAGTTCCACTTCTTCAACTCTCTCAACCTAAATTTCCTTCTCCATGATCTTGCAGCCTGTGATTGATCCCCACTAGCTTCTGCCCCATCCATAGACCAAGCCCTCACCTATTTCAAAGAAAAATTCCTAGCTATCTGGAACACTTTTGCTCTTTCAAACACACTACAATATGTGGCAACTATCTTTTCTGGATCACTCCTTAATTACTGACCTGCATCAGAGAGAGAGAGACAAAGCATGGAGGAAACATAAGGCCACTCAACTTACAATAGATTATGCTAAGTACCACATGCTAAGAAATGCCTGCACAAAAGCTACCAGACTAGCCAAGTCTGAATTCTTTAAGTCAGCTTTCCTCAATAATATTAACAGCCCCTTCAAATTCTGGAAAGTTCTCCTTGCCCTCACCCCCATCGCACCCCACCCCATGCTTAAAATAAACAATACTTTAGTATCCAACTTGTGCCTGGTGGTCAAGGAGTTTAACTCTTACTACACTTCATGTGCCTCATTCCTTCTAAACTCCCTCCACTTCACCCTCTCCTTCTCTCCCCCTCCTCAAGCATAAAAGTCCCATGTGCCCTTCCCTCCTTCTCATTCTCTGCTGTCTCCATAGATGATAGAGTCTCAGCCCTCCTCTGTCTCAACTCATCCAAAGGCTCATCCCTGGACAATCTTGATCCTAAACTCCTTTTTTTTTCTTCTCCAGCTATTGCCTAGCTTCTCTCCTTAATCCTAAACCTCTCCTTTTCATCCTCATCAGTAGCTTCACCTTGGAAACATGCAGTGGTGCTCCATCTTCCAAAGGATGGAGACCCCTCCTCCCCTGCCAACAATCATCCCATCTCTCTCTCTCCTCCCCACCCTTGCCAAGCTCCAAGAACAACTGGTTCTCTCCAATCTTACCTACTTTCTCTCTGACTCCTCCTTTTTCACCCCATTCCAGTCTTGTTTTCAGAAGAATCACTTCACCAATATCTCCCTTCTCAGACTCACTGATTCCATCCTCACCGGGATTGACACTGCTCTCGTTACCTCTGCCAAGTTTGTCAACTTCGACAAGGCTTTTGACACAGTCTCCCATGCCCTGCTTCTTGACTCTCTTACTGCAGCTGGACTGTCTTCTCCTGCCACTTACTAGTTTATAGCCTATCTCACAGGAGGAACACAATCAGTCAAAATTCAGGATGCTATCCCCCCCCCCATAAGCACAGGTGTTCCACAGGGTTCTGTGCTTGATCCCATCCTATTTTCTATCTTCCTCAATGACTTGCCTTCAGTCTGCACTCCCTCTGACTCTATCCACATGTACACTGACAATACTGTCTTGTTTACCTCTGGAAAATGCCCTGTTGATGTTGCAACCACCCTACAGCATGAAGCCCACCAGGATCAGCTCTGGTTCACCTCACATCAATCTTTCCTAAATGTCAAGAAGACCATATCCATGACCTTTGCCACTAAGCAGAGACTCTCTAGGCTTCAACCCCTCCCCTTTCTCCACACTGTGGATTGGACAGTCCTCAAGGACACCTCCTCATTTAGATGCCTGGGGATTTGGCTGGACCAACACCTCAGCTTCTCTGACCAAGTTGACACCATCCTGGAAAAACTGCACCCCAAGGCTGGTGCCCAATACAGGAACCTTAGTTGCATCCTTTCTACGGCCAGGCATGAACTTGTCCAGAAAATTATACTCCCCATTTTTGACTAATGTGATGCAGTCTATGGTGCCACTCCCAAATTTTCCCTGACCAGATTGGACTCTCTTTTTAATTCCTTCTTTCATTTTTGCACTTGATACTCCATCCCGTACTCATGACTGTGACCTCTACCATGCCCTGTCCCTTTCCCCTCTCACCAATAGGTGTCTCGCTCACTGTGCCAAACTCACTTCTAAATTCTGATTTGGTGAACTTCCCTCCTACCTCTCAAGCATCCTTTCTAACCCTCCACCACCCTCCCACTCCCTAAGATCCTCAGACACTCATACATTGCTGGTCCTTCACAGATCAACACTTGTTGGTCAGTCTAGTATCACCCACCACCTCCAAAACTTCTGGAACTCTTTCCCCCTTCAAATATGGCACTCCTCAATCCCTCCTCTCTTGCCTCTTCCTTACATTACTATCTCTCCACTAACTGCTCCTGTTTTAACCCACTTTAACTTGCTGACATGAGCACATAAGCACTGTCTTCCAAGCTCCTCACCTATCCTCAAACACTCCTTCCCCTGCATTTAACTCTGTTCCTGCACCTGCCCCCCATCCCCTCCTTTTTCTAGTAATGCCTCTGCCTGGTTCTGTCCCCTGGCAGGGTTCTCAGCATCCTGAAGGGGACAGTCCTAAGGTCCTACTTCACTTCCTTTACCTGCCCCACCCCTTCCCTCCTTCCTCTCCTTCCAACACCTCCACCTGGTTCTGCCCCCAGCAGGATTCTAAGCATCTTGGAGGGGATAGTCCTGTCATAGCCTTTTCTTCCCTTCTCTCCCTCTTTCACCTATCTTCCCAACCTAATAATCATCTTCCAACTTCTGCCCCATCTAGCTTCTCACCCCTTTGTCCTCACCTGGATCTGCTCCTGGCAGGGTTCCCTTACATCCTGAAGGGTCCAGATCTAGGCATGCTTCCTCTTTCTCTACTTAACCTCTCATCCCCTCATTTCCTCCTTACCCCACTACATTGCCCTTAATAGGCAGCCCCCTTACCCACTATCACTGTATGCAACTTAACCCTCTCCCCTTTTGCCCAATCCTTTTTGTACTGACTAGCTGCTGCTGATGATTTCTCAAGACTGCACTATGTCCCACTTAAGTAAGCTGGTTTATCTTTATACTGTTATTGTCCAGGCTACCCCTGTCCCACTGCTCTTCCTCCCCCAGCTGTCTCCTCTAGACCTTGCACTTTATGTCTATAATGTACTGTCTACCTATTCTTAATTGTAACACCAATCCAGCAGTGTGTTGGTGATATTGTGTTATTGTTGGATTCAAGATGTACCTAACCATTGTGTATGTTCACTGCATTTGTATGTTTAATATCTGATGTAATTCCACATGTACCCCACCCCCCAGGTCACACCATGAGACAAGCAACTTGTTGTTCAGTGTGCCTTCCTGGTGAAACATTTCAATAAATAAATACAAAAGTACTTCTGGAGCTCTTCTCATCCTCCCCTAAAGAGGAAAAAAAAAGTCAAAAATATAATCCATGCCAGTTAAAAAAATAATATTGAAGCAACAATCGTAGTTTGGCATACAGTAGCTGCCTATTTTGATTATAATAGAGAAATAATAATTTAAGTTTGCCCTATGAAAGCCAAGCTGGTTTCCCTTATTGCAAATTCATGTTCTGAAAAAGAAGAAAGGACAGCCCTGGCTCATCTTCTAATTGTTAAAATAGTTAAACAAGAGTGTGGGGTCTGCTTCAAATGTTATAAAATGGTATAGATGTCATAAGTAAAAAATGAGCAACATAGAGTTCATTCTGACTAAGAAAATATATTTGACTTCTAATTTACTACTGACCCCTCAGGGCAGGGGTTTTATGACTCATGCTGTTCCATCATTCTCCCTGAGACAATTAGAAACAATACTCCTTTCTGAAAATATTCAACTACTAACCATCCTAAAAAACTAAATAAAATGGCTTAGTTTATAACCAATATGTAACAAAAAAACAGACATCCCATATATACTGACCAGGTGAAAAATAATTACTTAGGGCACAGTCCAATATTCAAACTGCTGGAGGGAGGGCAAGAAAGGAAATGGAGAGCGAGAAAGCCCATTGCCCAGACAACTTTGTTCAATTACATAAAAACAGAAAACTTAGACAAGTGGTGGCATTTATTAGAAACTTTTATCAGAGGTCCACTCACTATATTGCTGTAAGAGACCAGTTACACCAGTACAAAAGCGGAGTGATAAATTGTCATATCTTCTGTTATAGTGGTCAGAAGACCCCATCCTTATCAGATGTCTTCACCAGCGACTTCAGAAATGAAAACATAGCAGCCGGCTCTGTGGGACTGAGAGAGGGTGTTTGCTTAGCATTTTGGTGACCTGGGTTCATGCCCTGAGCCCAGGAGTCAGGAGCAGAGTCCACCGTGGAGGGAGTTTAGAGTGTCCTTTGGATGCTTCCCTACTGGGGGGTGGTTGGGCTTTGGAAACTATTTGTCAACCCCTGTAGGTGGTTTGGGTGATGTTCTTAGTGGTACAAGGCCTCAATGCACCATCAAAAGCCCTCATCTCCAGGATGCCACTGCAGCCGGCCCTTTTTTGGGGGGGGTCAAGTGGGCCAGGAGAAAAGTGAAAAATCTGTCCTCGGCTGACCGGGATGATGGTCACTGGTCTCCATCACTACAGTAGCCTGGAGATGTCTATGCCAACCCTGCTGTGCCCAAGATGTGTACTAGATGCCTGTGGGCATTTCTTCTCCACCTGGTTGCTGCTAATATGGGGGGACAGGCCCACCTAAAGAAGGGTTACATTCTGCTACCCAGGGATCACATCACTGAAGTGGTGGCGGATGGTGACGAGGGTGTGTGGTGGTGGTGGGTCTTGGCGGCCTGATGGAAATGGCCGACCGGGTTGTTTGGGGAGGAGTAGAAAAAGAAAAAAAGAAATGAAAACATAGCTAAACCTCTCTAACTTAAATGAGGTTTAAGCTAATGAAATCTGGCCTTTCTAACTTAAACAACATCCTACAAAGCAGAGCTGAGCCTCTCTAACTTAAGCAAGGTCCAGTGAAGTCATCACCTTTCTGTCTTAAATGAGGTAGATTATGGTAACAGCTATGTCTTTCTAACTGAAACGAGGTTGGGTCATTACGGCCAAAAATGGAACTAGCTGTGAACCTAGCAAGTGGAAGTAAATAATAATGCATCATGTTTTAGTCTGCCATTTTTTTAGTTAGTGGGTTTACACCTCTCCGAGCCCTCCCCCAACCCACTTCTAAATCGTGTCACTCTGTCAGGAACAAGGATCGGATGCATTTCTAGCAAATACTTCAACCAATGTCTTGCCAGAGTCTATAATCTCAAAATCATTAACTGATTGTCTAAAAATAATTAAGAATCCTTGTTTAGCCAAACACTAACTTGCATAAGTGTCCCATATAGTGTCTGTAGATGTTTCTTTATGAAGTTTAAAGTACATATAGTCCCTTATTGATTCCAGTAACCAAACTCCTTTGTTGAAAAACAGATAGCTCCCATATATTGTTTAGAAATAAACCTAAATAGATTTATAGTCTCAGCCACTAGAAAAACTTCCAACAGTGCGAGTGTGGAGGCCACCACCGATGATACAGTACAACTGTTCACTAGAATTTCAAGGTGGTGTTCCAGAGCGCTGAAATGATAAGAGATGAGATTTGATAGAAGTTTTCACCTCTGTGTTTTGCTTTCAGCATTGTTCTTTCGAAAGGATTTCTATCTACTGGTGTTATATGATATAATAAGATGAGGTATGGGATTGCCTGATACATTTATTCAGTGGTTGTTCAGAGCAGACGAAGGTTCCTTGGCTGAGTCTATTCTTTCATACCCGATTTAAAAAATACTATCAAAAGTGCAGGATATAGTGTTCTGAATTTAATTTGTTTAGCTGATAACGCTTGGAGGATCGAGGTATAGCTTGCCTTAATTTCATGGTTCTTGCTGCATAATCATTGTTGAACAGAATCTGAGCAGTACCATAGAACACTTTTTGTTTTGACTAGGCAGTTTTAAGGAACTTTTTTAATAGTGAAATTCAGAATCCGTTTATTGCTGACCTTTGGTGAGCTGTTGAGTCCTGAGGGTTGGTTCTTTCTATATCTAAGGGAAGGTACAGACCAAGTTCAAGTGCAGTTTGAAAAAATGAATTTAGAGATTCAAGCAGGTCCAAACCATTGGTTTTTACATCAATCCATAAAAACATATATTTTTTTATCAGGTGCTGTCCTCCATGTCCTCCTGATGGGCTAGAATAACAGACTGAGTATCAAGTATTTCTTATAACATGGCATCTACATCCTCAAGTCGGTTGCCGGTAGAGGCTGTATGGCATACCAGTTAGTCCTTCCTTTGTTGCAGTCCTGCAATGTCCTTGTGCAAGTCATTTAATGCCTGTTTGTTGGCTCAAAATGATAATATCTCTTGATGAACCATTTCAAGTGTCACTTTCTTATTTTTGCTTTTCCCCTGGAGTAGCCCGGGCTTCATGAATATCCTCTCCAACTGCATGTGTTGGATCCACAGCCCGAGATAATTCGGAGTCCAATTTTTCTGGGCAGAAGCCATCAGAATCCTCAAGGGAAGAAAACTGCTTTCCTCTGATAGACTGCATTTTGGCACTCTAAGAAACCTCAACTTTACAGTTGAAAGAGATTTATAATTAACTTTTAAAGCTGAAGCGATTGTTTTTCTTAAGAGTGGAGTCGGAGCTCCCAAATTATGATGCCATACTCAAGCTGACATCAACTGGAAGTCTGCTCTGTTCTTTTCCTTGGTAGATTACTCTTTTCCTATGCTATTTTCGATGTTGTTTGCAACTTCTATGATAACTGGTTTAACAGGATTTTTAAAATAGAGCACTGACCATCATGACTTCACCACCTGAAAACGCTCATGAGACAGAAGCACCAGGGCAAGTGGGTTGCAGTTCATGCTTGATTTGGCTATAAACAAATTGCAGGATTAGGGAGTCACATGATGCAGCCAAGCCAGATGTAGCAAGGCTCCTGCGACTCCATGCCACGATTGGTATTTTTTCTTTTTTTTTAGCCCTCAGTGTTGGTGACCTGGTGATTTTATGGCAGTATCAGTGTTTGGCCATGGCTGGGAAACCAGAGAGTGATAAAACCGGCTCTTCAGCTAAGAAAAAATACAAGTTATCAACCTCTCCACCTCCTCCCAAAGATGGGCCTAGAAGTATGTCAGCCACAGATGGAGAGTGAGACAGAGGCCAGCTCGGTCGCTCATTAATTGAGTGAGAGTAAAGCTTTTATGAGCAGCATCTGTAATGACTTACATAATATTACTGTTACTTTGATGACAGTTCATATTTTTGTGGAGTCTTTGGGCCATCACATGGAACAAGCTGAATCACAAATCGGACACTTGGAAGATTGGGCCCATCCTGCTGAGAGATGACTGGGCCTAGCTGAGTGGGAGATCCACTCCCTGTATGACAAACTTTGGAGGGGGGAAGACATGATTCATTTTATGAAGACTCGGCTCCCTGCAGCTGAACAGAGGTGCTTGCATTGAAACAGAAAGTGCTCATGGGGTTCTGACTGGCCCTCCTTCAACAGATTCTATGGTGCGTCCTCACCCTGTGGTTTTCAGATCACTGCAGGATGTTAATAGAGAGTGTATTTTGAAGGAGGCATGTGCTGTGAAGGACCTCTGATGGAAGGGATCCTGCCTGTACTTTTGCCTAGCCTCATATATTTCTTTGACTGGGTAACCAGAGTGGTGGACCAAGGGAGTGCAGTTGATGTCACCTACCTTGACTTCAGCAAAGCTTTCGATACTGTTCCACATAGAAGATTGATTAATAAGCTGGGTAGGCTTGGGATGGGTCAGAGGTTGGTCAACTGAGTGGCAAACTGCTTGGCAGGCAGAAAACTGAGAGTGGTGGTAAATGGTATACAGTCAGAAGAAATGTAAGTCACAAGTGGGGTACCTCAGCGATCAGTCCTGGGGCCAGTCCTCTTCAATATCTTCATCAGTGACATTGCAGATGGACTGGCGGGTAAGGTTTGTCTGTTTGCAGATGGCACCAAGATCTGCAACAGATTAGATGATCCAGATGGGGTGGGCAGAATGAGAAGAGATCTGGATAAACTGGTAAAATGGTTGGAAGAGTGGAAACTGGAGTTTAACAAAAAGAAGTGCAAGGTCATGCACATGGGGAAGTGAAACCCTGAAGCCACCTATAGATTGGGAGGAGAGTTGCTGGCAATCACAAGGGAAGAATGAGACTTGGGCATCATCATCATCACAGATTACCTGAAATCATCCAAGTAGACCACTAAAGCACTTGGTAAGGCTAGAGGGATGTTGGGGTGTATTAGTAGGGGTATCACAAGTCGTAAGAAGGAGGTAATAATCCCTCTTTACAAGACACTGGTTAGGCCCCATTTGGAGTACTGTGTGCATTATTGGAGGCCACACCTACCCAAGGACATTAATAAAATGGAGGCAGTCCAGAGAAGGGCAACCAAAATGGTGCAGGGACTGCATTAGAAAACATATGAGGACAGATTAACAGAGCTCAATATGTATACCCTAGGGCAAAGGAGGGAGAGAGGTGATATGATCAAAACATTCAAACATCTTAAGGGCATTAACAAGGTTAAAGAGTGTATCATGTTTCAATATAAGAAAAATAGCAGGACAAGAGGACACAGCATGAGATTAGAGGGAGGCCGATTAAGGGGCAATGTGAGGAAGTTCTGTATCACAGAAAGGGTGATGTATGCATTGAACAGCCTACTTCAGGAAGTGGTAGATATGAATACAGTGCAGGGCTTCAAACAGGCATGGGATAGGCATAAGTGAGCAATACAGATGAGTATGAAAAGATAGGCCATTGACAGAGTTACGGCCTATGGCACATTCATAAGGTAGAAAAAATGGGCAGACTAGATGGTCCTTGCGGTCCTTATCTGCCGAAAACTTCTATGTTTCTACGACTTTCCATATGGGTGTTGGAATATTGCAAGGCTTTTGACCAGGTTAGAGATCTGGCAAGAGACTGAGGTATTAAATGCTTCCTGGCTCTTATGACAAGTTTGTGGATCTTTGAACAGAATTGAGTGGAATCTCTCTTTACCAGTAAAGGCTCAGCAGTTTATTTTGGACATTTTCTGTTCAATTGTGGAGACCTCCATGACAGGGTCTAGGACTTCTCTGGCTCCTGAACTCCAGATGGTGCTGCTGACTTCGAACTCTCAACCTGTGACAGGTCACAAGGATTTTCAGGGCTCTCCATAGGAACTTAGGAACATAGGAATCTTGTTGGCAGATGGGGACCGCATGATCCATCAGGTCTGCCCATGTTTCTGCCCACCTCCCTATTTAGAATGCACCCTAATGTGTCCACAATGTCTGTCCCATGTGAGTTTAAACTTGGATTCCACCACCTCCTGAGGTAGGCTGTTCCATGACTCTATGACTCTTTCTGTAAAGAAGTACTTCCTGAGGTTTCTTTTGAATCTGCATTCCACCAGACACAAGTTGTGCCTCTTTGTACGTGCACCCCTGTTTTGCTGGAAGAGGTTTCCTGGTTGTATTGAGTTGATTCCCTTAATGTACTTAAAAGTTTTGATCATGTCGCCTCTGTTTCTTCTCTGCTCAAGGGTGTACAGATTTAGTTCCCTGAGTCTTGCCTTGTATGGCTAATGATGCAGTCCATGCACCATGTTTTTAGCCCTTCTCTGTACTGTCTCCAGGCAGTCTATTTCTTTTTTGAGATGGGGCCTCCAAAAGTGACAGCAGTACTCTAAATGTGGTCTCACCAAAGACCTGTAGAGAGGAGTGATAACCTCACTGTTTCTACTTGTAATTCCCCTACCAATGCAGCCAAGGATGCCACTCGCCCTCTGTGCTGCCTTTTCACACTGTTTTCCAACCTTTTAGTTATCCCCGAGGACTACTCCGTAGTCTCTTTCTGTCCTTGTCTACTCTAACTGATGCCCTCCCAGTGTGTACTTTATCCCTTGGTTTCTTTTTCCTATGTGCATAACCTTGCACTTCTTGGCATTAAACTTCAGCTGCCAATCCCTGGACTATTCATTAAGTTTTTTTCAGGTCTGTTTCCATACCTTTCACTCCCTCCTGTGTTTCTACTCTGTTGCAGTTTTGTATCATCTGCAAACAAGCAAACTTCCCCTTCAATTCATTTGCAATATCCTCGATAAATATGTTAGAGGATAGGTCCTAGCACAGACCCCTGTGGAACACCACTGGTCACTTTGCCTTTCCTTGATAATGATTTATTGGCAAGCACTCTCTGCATCCTATCTTGCAGCCAGTTGGTGATCCAGTTCACTATCTTATGACTGACTCCTGCATGCTGTAATTTGTTAGCTAGCCTTCTGAGGGGGACAGTGTCGAAGGCTTTGCTGAAGTCTAGGTACACAATGTCCACTGCTGCTCCCTGGTCGACTGCTCTGGTGACCCAGTTGAAAAAGTCGATCATATTGGTTTGACAAGTGTGTCCTGCTGTGAAGCCATGTTGCCTGGGGTTAGTCATTCTGCTATCCTTCAGGTACTTCACTATCCTCCCCTTTAGCAACAACTCCATAATTTTTCCTACCACCGAGATCAAACTGAATGGTCAGTAGTTTCCTGTCTCCTCCCTGCTTTTGCTCCTATGTAAAGGTAGTACTGTTGCCCTTTTGCAGTCCTGTATTATTATTACACTTTCCAATGACTTGCTGAAAAGCTCAGCCAGTGGTGTGGTGAATTCTTCCCGAAGCTCCTTTAGTACCCTAGGGTGGATGCCATCTGGCCTCATTGCTTTATCTACATTGAGATTTATCTATCTATCCATCTTTCAGGATAAGGACTCAATGGACTGAGGACCTATTGATTTGTACAGGGGTGTGAGATGGTTCTTCTCTTTACCTATGGAACAATATCTACAATATGTATGTACGGTATTTTGTCCTGTCTGACTTGTGCTGAAGTAGATATACTTTTTCTCCCTCTAGAGAGCTGTGATTTTGGTTTATTGTTCTCTCTGAACATCCTGGGTGACCAAAGGAGGGTTTCTTTGTGCTACAATGTTATATTCTGAGTGGTGAGCCTAGTTACGATTTGTTATTTATGCGAGGGATTACCATAGTTTTGGGGAGCTCGGTTTCTCTTGTTTTTTCCATATTCATTCGGGGCTTCTTGGGAAACCTCCTAGTGTTTTTTAATACTTGTTTGGTTATGCAGGGTGTCAGAGGGCCCCATGGGGCTTTGCTCTTGTTTTTATTAGTTATTCTTGATGGATAGTGGGCTGTTATAAGCCTATTGCTGTCTTGGTGGTCCCATCCTAGGGTGTCTAGAATGGGAAGCAGTTTCTTTTTGGGGGCTCCCAATTGGTTTGCATTATTTAGTTGTGTTTTGCTTTCTCCTGTCCCATTTTCTATTACCTAAGGATCACCCTGGTTTGCGATGGGGTTAGCTGCTAGTGGGGGTTGCTTTTATTTTGGAGGGGGCATGGCCTGTCCTCTTGTTGCTCAGAACGGGGCTGGGAAGTTTCTCTGTAGTCCTATGGGGGGTGTTATTTGTCTTTGTATTTGTATGGTTTGGTTCTTCGGGTGTAATGTGGTGGAGTGCGGGGTGGGTGGGGTATTTGTTACATGCAATGGTCACATATTATTGGTATTTTGATCACTTTCTGGTTTGTTGGTTTCTTTGTTTTCTGGTTTGTGGGCTACATTGCTATTCTGGGCTCTATTAGTTTGGGGTTGTTTTTTTTTCTACTGTTGGTGTGTCACCACTGGGGAGATTGGGAGTCTGACTATTTTTTATTCTCTGTAACTCTGTAACTCATGGGGCTGGTACTGTGCGAGCTTCGACAGTTAGAGGGAATGGTGCTTTTCCAGTTTATTGTGTATGTTTTGGGTGTTTGTGATTAAATTTCAGCAATATGGCCTTGTTCTTGATCTTATGCCTATGATTAAGATAATTGTTTTGTTTTGCTGCTGCCAGGGAGGACAGGGGTATCTGGCCAAGCCCTGCAAGGTGTAGGATTCGTTTATGATGATGTATAAGGTGGTATCATGGAATGTATTGGAAATAATGGATTGAATAAACATAAATGGGTGTTATCACATATTAGAAAATTAGGAGGACAAATTGTGTGTTGCTGCAAGAAACACATTTGCTACAAAAGGAGGTGGATAAATTTAAGGTGGGCTGGAAGGAGCACATTTTTGCAGCTTTGTTCACCTCCAAGAAGAGGGGAGTTATGATTTTACTAACTAAGGAGGTAAAGGAGGTAAACTCTGCTAACACGTCAGGTGCTAGGGACACTTAAGGTGGTGGGTGCTAGTTACTGGCAATTTAGATGATCATAAATGCACACTAGTTTCTGCATACAGCTCAGTTTGTGATGGCCTTCCCTTTTTTCATAGATTTTCATAGGTTCTTTATAATAAGTGGGTGGGGGAGATCATCTTGGGAGGAGATATGAAGATGTTCTCAATCCTGTTTGTGACTGGAGTGGTAACCCTGGTAAGCTTTTTACCCTGGGCTCTAGGACTCTTAATAAGTTGCAGGATGATCAAGGGCCCTGGGATGTGTGGCTGATTTGTAATCCAGATGTCTGAGATTATACTTATTATTCTGCCATGCAACAAATTTATAATAGAATAGATTTATTTTTGGTTTCTTATGCTTTGCTTAAAAGTCTAGTGTCAGTTTCTATAAGCCCATGGTCATCTCTGATTGTTCTCCAATTACCCTTGCCTTTTCTATGGAAAGTTGGGAGCCTTTGTTGCACCTGGGTTATGCCCCCTATCATCCCACATATACCTTACACTGTATTCCTGGTCTATTCTACTGTGATACTGCTGTTTTGCACTAACACATTGATTTAGGCACCCTTCATACAAGCATGAGTGCCAGGAATGTGCTTTGCAGCTAATATATGTTAATGTTTACATCTTTATAGGATTATATTATGCATGATTCATTATACCGCACTATAATTCATTTTCCTAGATTACATTTGTCTTTTATATATATGTTCTATATATAATCTACCTAATTACTGATAAGATGACTCTTCTGGATTGTCAGTGATTACTGTATATGCTTATACACTTATATTCTCATATAATCATATGTAGTGTGTGTCTTGTACTTAGGCAAGCATGCCACGTGTATTTTGGGTCTGTCAGCATTTCTCTTTGTCTAAGCTCATGCTGACAGAGACAAATACTTTGTCTCACATTATACTCATTAGTAATTCTGTCTCATAAGTAATTATCCAAGGAAGACCACCTTGTTTATAATATAGAACCAACACATTATGTTCTTTATATCTGTAACCATAATGTTATCTCTGTTGCCATGCTGTTACCTATGGTACATAACCTTGTGTAAGCCAGCTCCTCACTGAGATTTTGTACATTCTTCTGGAGACCGGCAAGAAAGCAACTCCCTTGTGATTTTCTCTGTCACATGCTTGGCGTGAGTATAGTAATGAATTATCATTATTTATTTATTTATTTTTATTTTTATTTATTTATTTATTCTAGGATTACAAATACCTTTGAGCCGAGGCTCTTTTACAAAGGTTCCATGTCATTGGTACAATTGAGACAATCATAAGCAAAGATAACAGTTTATAAAATTAAAAAAAAAAAACATAGTCTTGTAGATGAAAACAGAACAACAAGGTGTAGCTTTGGGGAGGGGAAAGGGAAAGGAGGAGGGTGAAATCAGGGAGACTAAGTGGATGGGAGAAAAGGGGAGGTAGGTTGGGGGGGACAGAGAGAGGAGAGGTGGAAGGCAGATAAGAATAGAGGTAGTACAGCCTGGTGGTGTTTGTCATGGGCCAGCAGGGGAGGTGAAGATAGGAGGGGGGGTGCTGGCAAAGTGCAGGAGTAGATGTGGATCCAGAAAGGGCATCTTCAGCTATGGAACCAAAAGACATGTTTAGCTACAACAGTCACAGAGGTTGAAGGCAGTGAGTGTTAGACGGAGACGAGTCTTAAAAGAGCTGAGCGATAGTGAGGATGAGATGTCACTGGGAAGACCGTTGTACCAACTAGTGGCCCGGTAAGCAAAGAATCTTTGGCCTTGTGTTGTGCGGCAATGCGGGATTTGCAGAAGCTGAGGTTTCGATCCCCTGGTATGTCAGGTGTGGATTCTAGGTTGTATGAGGGCACAGACTCCAGGGCAGGCAAGGCTCAGCAAGATTTTCTTAGTAGTAATACAAGTTTGGTGTTTTATTCGATTGGCAAGATTCAACCATCCAGTTTGAGAATAGAGGTCACAGGTGTGAGTTAGGTATTGGGAGCCAGTGACAAGTTGACAGGCCTTGTTGAGGGCGGTGGATACATGTCTGAGTGCGGTGGTTGTAGCAGAGCCGTAAATGATAATGCCATAATCGATGATGGATATGATGGAGCTCTGGACCGCGACAGTGAGGGCTTCGGGTGTCAGGTGTTTCCTATGATGGAATAGCAGTCCTAGCCGGGAGTTAGTGGCTTTGGCAACATGGTCGATGTGGGCAGTGTAGGAGAGGTGAGGGTCAAGGGTGATCCCGAGGTATTTAAAGTTTTTGACCTGTTCCAGTGCGGCACCTTGTCTGCTGATAACGGAGAGTTGGAAGTGCTTATGTTTATTATGGGAACTGCTGAAGATCATGGCCTTTGTTTTTTTTTTTTGATTAAGGATCAGCTTGTGCTTTGTGAGCCAATTCTCAACTGAGGAGAAGCCGAGTTGGAGATTTTCTTGCAATTTCTTTGGGTCCTGGTGTGTGACAAGGATTACTGCATCATCGGCATACAGGGTGATATGTTCAGTGCAGGAGTCTGGTAGGGTGTTAAGGAACAGGCTGAAGAGTAGGGGGCCCAGTATTGAACCCTGGGGGACTCCAGAGAGGACAGGTTTGGAATCAGAGTGCACATCTCCAATTTTTACACGCTGGGTGCGGTTTTCAAGATAGCTTTTGAACCAAGAGATTGAATCATTGGAGAGATCAGCATTTTTCAGTTGGCTCAGCAGGAGGGAGTGGTGGACAGTATCAAAGGCTTTGGTTAGGTCGATGAAAATAGCACCAGTTAGTTGTCCATTGTCGAGGGAGCTGTGAATGGAGCTGGTGAATTCGAGTAAGGCAGAGGATGTACTATGACCTTTTTCTAAAGCCATGTTGCTGTTTACAGAGAATATTATAATTGTCCAGATGCTCGGTAAGTTGGTCTGCCACCATACGTTCCAGTGCCTTAGATAGGGGAGGCAGAATGGAGATAGGGCGGAAGTTCGCATGGTCAGCCTTATCACCACTTTTGTGAATCGATAACAGTGGCCATTTTCCATTTGTCTGGGAATTGGCTAGAGGAAGAAGAGATTAAAGATCTTGGTGAGGGCCCAAGTACCTGCATCAGCGTTAGACCAGTAGCTTGAGGTCAAGTGTGTCATTGCTTGTTCTAGATTTGATGATGGCTTTGGCAATGTAGTTTCGGACTTGATGTTTCTTTAGTGCTTTAAAGTAGAAAGGTGGATGACAGGCATGGGTGGAGGAGTTGGGGGGGATGGGAGTTGACACATGTTGGAAGAAGTCGGAGGGGAGAACACTATTAAGGTCAGTGAAAGCGATGTTAAAAGTGTTCGCAATAGTTTTAGAGTCGAGTGTAGTGTGCCCATTTTATTACTTCTGCTTGTGTGGTTGTTTCTTTGGCTGACACTGTAGACATACAAGAATCTGATTTATTTAGCCCAGAGCTGATTTCTGGGATACACACTGGTCTGTACAGTGGCACTGTAATGCTAGTTTTTTGTCAGATTCTCGATTTAAGGAGTGTATTAGGCAGAACTTTAGGAATTATTTGCCGGTTAATAATATTGGGAGGGTCACCTTTAAATGGATATGGAAGGGTCTTAAAACTTATCTTCAGGGGAAAATCACTGCTTATTCTTCAACATACAAGAAGGAATAACAGGCTAGGCTTCAGATCTTAGAACCACAACTGGGTGCTCTTGAAAAGCATGTGGGTCAGGGGATTCCTCTTTACTTCAACATATCCTGGAACTTTGGTTTCAAATTAATTTATTAAACACCAAGCAAGCAGAATTTGTCCTCTGTATGACCCACCAGAGGTATTGCGACAGTGGAGAAAAAGCTAATCATTTATTGGCTTATCAGCTCAAACAGATGGCAGCCTCTAGTAAAATCATGTGGATTAAATGGGGTGTTTGTATCATTTTAGATTCTGAAGGGATTAATTTAGAATTTAGGGATGATTACATACAGCTTTGTGCCTCTAGAAGGGTGCAGGGTGGTCTCTGGTTGATATTCAGGATTTTCTGGGGTCTCTTACCCTTCACTGCCTCTTGGATAAGCAGCATGTGAATCTGGAGGGGCCCATTACACCTTGGGAGGTTCAAGTAGCAATGCAGCAGTTACAGGGTGGTAAGAGCCAGGGAGCAGATGGATTCCCCATTGGGTTTTATAAAGTGGCGGGGACATGGTGTGTTCAGTGTTGGATGAGGTGCTGGAGGATGCTTGGAAGGCTGGGGAGCTTCTGACAACTATGTATGATGTTGTTATTACTGTTTTGGGCAACACAAGATAAAGATTCATATTGATGCCTTAGTTTTCATCTTATTTCACTCTTCAATGTTGATTATAAGAGCTTGGCAAAAATCTTAGCTAATCAGCTGAATAGGGTTTTGCCGAGCTTAATCCTCCCCGATTAGGCTGGTTTTGTAGGGGGGGGGGGTATGGACAGGGTGGATCATATTTACCGACTTGTGGATCTGTTTTGGGTGTCTACATTATCCCCTGGTGTTGCAGCGGTGGCTGTGTTAGATATGGAAAAGGTGTTTGATTCTGTTGAGTGGCCTTATCTTTCTGCAGTTTTACAAAAGTTTGGTTTTGGTCCTAATGTTCTTCTGTTGGTTCAGGTTATTTACTCCTCCCCACAGGTTGCTGTTATTATGAACAGTAAGGTATCCTCTGCCTTTCAATTAAGTAGGGGGATGAGGCAGCAATGTCCCCTGTCCTCGGCTCTTATCCTGTTGGTGATTGAGCCTTTAGCTCAGAAAATCCATGAGTCTCCTGATATTCTGGTTGTTAAGTTGGCCAGTGCACTTACAAAACAATGTTGTTTGTGGATGACATTTGCCTGACTCTAACGAACCTCCTGCCATCTTTACTGAATTTAGTTAATCTTTTAGATTACTTTTCTTCTCTGTCTGGGTTGAATAATTGGGGCAAGACAGAAGTGCTACCTATGCATGCTTCTTGTGCTATCTCACCATTGTCTCTTCAGGTATTACGGAGGGGCCTCCTGACCTATAAAATATCTGAGTATTGTTATATCTCCTTGTTTGGCAGACTGGTCTTTCTTGAATTTGCAGCCGATTCTTACTAAATTGAAAGAAGACATGACCAGATGGAAACATCTTCATTTATCTCTTTGGGTAAGGTACAGGTCATAGGGGTGTTACTCCTCCCTAGAGTTTTCTATGTTATACGTTACCAGCATCTCAGATTTGGGGCTATTTGGAGGAAGCTACTGTCTACGGTAATTTCATATTTTTTTGTGAGGGAGGTAAGCCTCATCTCTCGAGGTTGCACATGATGACTCCTTACATGAAGGGAGGCTTTCGGTCCCCTTGGTTTAAGGGATACTGTGGCTTCTGTTCTATGTTAAATTTGGATGTGGCTGCATTTGGACATGCTTTGTTCCTCAGTGTATTGGTTGGAATTGGAAAGGAACTTGGTTTGTAATGCTTCCCCTGGAAGTATTATTTGGGACCCCATCCAAAACTCCCACCTCCTTCCCACACAGTAATATGCTTTTCTTGTTTGGAAGCATTCTGAGTTATGTTTGGGTTCCACATGGGATATTACCTTGTATCTTTGGCCTCTGTGGGGTAACTCTAGGTTGAAAAACTGTGGAGAGCCTTTGTCTTGGCCATTATGGGGGTGTACAGAGGGTCGGTGACCTCTTCTCTTTATACTCAGGATATTTCAAGTCTTTTGGGGAATTGCAAGGGCAGCTGTCATTGCCTTCCATGCACCATTGGAGGTATCTGCAACTCTGATATTTGTTGGAGTCGACAGTTGGAGCATCCCTTAAATTGCCCCTGTGGCCTCAGTGGACTATGGTTTTTGGTAAGCCGGGTGGGATCAAAATTAGTGGTTCTTTTACTCCTCCTAGGCTAAGGACTATTTATAATGCACTGATGGAAGAATATACTCCAGACATGAGTAGACTGCACAGGTGGTGGGAGCGACTGTTAGGCTGTTCCCTTTCTCATGAGGAATGGGATCAGGTTTGGGCTAACGCTTATGGGGTGTGTAGGGATACTGATGGCCATTTAATGCAGTTGAAAACTCTACTTTTGCATTATCAGACTCTTGCAACATTGCATTCTATGGGATTAGTACAACATTCTCAGTGTTGGTTTTGTGATGGGGCAACAGGCACCCTGCTTCATTTATTTTGGGAGTGCCCTAAGATAGAGGGGTGGTGAACTACGGTATTGTCTACTATGGAGGAGATTCTGGGATTTAAGATTCTGAAGGATTCCTCTCTCTTGGTATTAGGGAATACTTTGAAGATCCTGGGTGTTAGGGTGTTTCAGGGGGAATGGTTTATGGCTGCCTTTGTGGAGGCCAAACATCTTCTTTTGCGCAGATGGCATTCAAAGGATGTGGTGACATCTGTTAAGTGGATGGAAGAACTTTTTAGGTTAGTGGGGTACGCAACTCGGAAATATGGGTATTATTTCCACATCTGGCAGCCTTTTCTACTCCATTTTTGACCCTTCTGTGTTAGGGACAGTTGCTTATTCTTCCCCGTGCATGATGTTGACTCTTTCCGGGTTGGAATCATCAGACGTAAATCAGTTTTGTGGGCTTTGGGTGATTGAGTTGCGGTCATAACTGAGTATGGCCACTTCTCCCCCTCTTATTGCTGTTGCTGTAGTTTAGTTTGTTTTTTTTATTCTCTCTCCTAATGGTGATGCAGTTTCCTAGTTTCCCAGTATTTTTATTTTCTAATGTTTATTACTTTTCTGTTTCTGATTGTCAGGTATACTGTCTTTGCATAGCTTATACTGTATTTTGATCAGTTGTTTGGGCTCCTTTTTAGATTGCAATTCCAAGGAGTGATATGCACTCCAGCTAGACAGTTTGTTGTTATTGGTTAATGTTATATTGACTGCTTGTTGTTCATCCTGTAAAAAAGTTAATAAATATAAACAGCACTGTGTGCCCACCTGACATGTTTTGGACAGGGTCCTTTATCAAAGGCTGGGATCATGCTGAATGAGACACACATTTAAAATACATTTCATTGGTTAACAGAAGTAATTTTAAAACCAAGTAACAAATCTTAAAGGAACATGCCCACATTGCTCAAATGAGTAAACACAGCACATTGCACCTCAAGTCCCTTAACCTAAAAAATCGAAAGTAAATAATATCTTCCATTAAAACTATATCACATATCTAATGCCCAAATAGACAAAGTATAAATATAGGGAAACTGGGTGAGGGAAGTAATGGAGGAGGGGGGCACGGGAGGAAAGGGGGGAACAAAAGGGGAAGACAAAATGAGTTTATAAAATAGTACTTAAATAATAAAACACTCACTCCCCACCCCCTTACTTCCCTCCCCCAGTTTCCCTATATTTACACCTATTGTCTATTTGAGCATTATATAATGTGTGTGATATAGCTTTAATGGAAAATATTATTCACTTTTGATTTTTTAGGTTAAGGAACTTGAGAGCAGTGTGCTGTGTTTACTCATTGGAGCAATGTGGGCATACTATACTAACATACTAAAATTGCCTACAGAATAGGCCTAATTGTCCTTCTTGTCTGCTTGTTTGTCAGCCCCCATACTGGGTGCCAACTTTGCTGTGCCCCCCAACCCTTTAGGTTTCTCTATCCCTAGTCCAAGATTTTCCCCTTGTATTGGACTTCCTCAGCTGAACCCTCCCCCTATACATGTCCCAGCCCCTCTTGAACTCCTCTACAGTCTCTGCCTCCCCCAGTCCCCTGGGCAGCGCATTCCATGATTCCACCACCCTCTCAGTGAAGTAACTCCTCTTCTCCCCCCTCCGTCTCCCCACTCAGCTTCCACCTGTGCCTTCTAGTTGCCCCCCCCCTTTCTTTTGGAACTCCCCAGCTGAGTCTTCCTTATTAATCCCCTTCATATACTTGAAGACCTCTATCATGTCCCACCTGTCCCTCCCTCTCCTCCAGAGTGTACATATTGAGCTCCTCTCCCCATAGGTCCTTTCCCCCAGGCTGAAGATCATTTTGGTTGCCCTCCTCTGGACCCTCTCCAGGAGTGCAATGTTCCTTTTTAAGTGTGGTCTCCAAAACTGCACACAGCACTCAAGGTGCGGCCTAACCAAGCAGTTATGCAGAGAAAGGATCACTTCCCTACTTCTGAAGGTAATCCCACTAGTGATGCATCCCAGCATCCTATTGGCTTTGGCTGCTGCCCCTCTACAAGTCTCAGAGTTGTTCATTTTGACATCCACCACCACCTCCAGGTCCCTCGCACCCATCGAGATTTGTAGCATTTCTTCCCCCAGGGTATACACTTGATTTAGGTTTCTGATGACCATGTGCAGAACCCTGCACTTCCCTGTATTGAGGTTCCATTTCCACCTCCTTGACCACCTCTCCAGAGCCTCCAGGTTCTCCTGCAGGACCACGCTCCCCTCCTCCCCATCCACCACTGCTCCCAGCTTTGAGTTATCCACAAAGAGACTCATTTCACTCCTGATACCCTTCCTTATATTAGAGACATAGGCGCTAAACAGGAGGGGCCCCTAGGACCGATCCCTGTGGGGATCCCACTAATCACCCTCCTTGGAGATGAGACTAGCCCCCCCCAACCACCACCATCTGAGTATGCTCCAAGAGCCAGTTTCTTATCCATCTGATCATCTGCTTACCCACCCCCATTTCTCCCAGCTTAGCCATCAGGCCACTGTGAGGCACTGAATCAAATGCCTTGCTGAAGTCTAGAAAGAGGATGTCCACTGGCCTACCCTGGTCCAGGGCACTCGTCACCCAATCGTAGAACTCAACAAGGTTTGTCTGACATGATTGTCCTGGGACAAAGCCATGCTGTCTGTAGTCCAGGTACCCCAATTTCTCCAGTACCCCTTAGTCTTTCCTTGATAATATCCTCCATCACCTTGCCCACCACCGATGTAAGGCTAATGGGCCTGTAATTTCCTACCTCCTCTCTTGTTCCTCCCTTGTGGATAAGCATGATATGGGCCAACATCCAGTCTTGCAGTACCTACCCCGTCTTCAGAAAGATGTTGAAAAACTCTGCTGGGGGGCTGCAAAGACATCTGCCAGTTCCCTCAGCACTGTGGGATGTATTTCATTTGGCTGGTGCTTTCTCCATCCTAAGGGACCTGAGCACTTCCCCTATTCTCTCTACTTGGATTTCCACCTCCACGTCTTCCTCCTCCTTGGCCCCCTTATCTGCCTTCCCCCTATCTGTTGGTGCTGGCCCCACCTCACTAGATCCATCAGGGCTCCCGATCTGTAAGGGTCCTGCCCCGTCTGCAGGTTCAACATCTCTTCCCTTGAATTATGTGCCCCCCCATCCTCCCTGGTAAAAACTGAGGCAAAGTACTTGTTTAGTACCTTGGCCTACTCCCCCGCATACTGTGCCCATCCCTCCCCTGTCCTAATCCTGCTAATCTGCCCCCTCACTCTCCTCTTTTCCCTAATGTATCTAAAGAACCTCTTGTTCCCCTCCTGTCTTACTTGGCCAAGTTCTGCTCCTTCCTCACCTTAATTGATCTCGCCACCATGATGACCATCCTGGCCATCAGTTCGTACTCCCCCTGATCCCTTTCTCTCCTTGAGCACTTGAAGCACCTATAGGCTGCATTCTTTTTCCTCAATGCCTTCTGAACCTCCCGGGTCCACCAGCTGGGTTTTCAGGCCTTACCAAATTTGCGTCTCACTCTTGCACAGGACTTGGTAGCCTCCTGCACCCTCCTCCTAATGATCTCCTACTTACTGTCAGCATCCATATCTGGCCTTATCTCATCCAAATGACCCTTAAGGATCTCTCCCATCCCCCTGAAATCAGCACCACTGAAGTTGATAACCTCCGTCTTTGTGTGGCTTCCCCCCCAGGTCGAGGTAAAAACTGACTGTGGCATGATCACTCCCTGCCAATTGGTCCCTCACCTCCAGGCCCCTAATCTGGTCACTGTCCACCACAACTACATCCAGTATCCTGGCCTCCCTAATCGGTTCCTCCACCTGCTGGGTTAGGAACACATCCTGGAAGACATCCAGCAACCTCTGCTCCCTGGCCACCAGGGACATCATAGTCTCCCAGTCTGTCCCTGGCATGTTTAGGTCCCCATCACCACAACCTTTCCCTTGCCCAATCTACAGTGTCCCACAAAATTTACCACCAGACTCTTTTCTAGATCCCCCACCAGTCAGAGGGTTTGTATACCACACCTATTTTTACTCTCTTACCCCCCTACATTTGCAGGGTGACTCAAATCACTTCCATGCTCCCCCTTTGCCTCCTCCACCCCTTCTATCCCAATGCCATTTCTGACTATCAGTGCTACCCCACCTTCCCTCCACCATCCTTCCTGATCATAGTGTAGCCCTCCAGGTTTAAGTCCAAGTCGTGCCCTTGGGAGGCCCAGGTCTTTGACAGCTGTCATATCCACTGCCCCCTCAGCTAGCATCACCTGGAGCTCAGACAACTTATTTCCCAAGCTCCTGGCATTTATCAGGACCACCCTCCACCCCTTTCTCCTCCTCCCATTTCCCACCCTTGTGCTCCCTTGTGGCCATTTGCTCTCCCCCCACACCCTATCTGTTGGCCTTTTTCCATATCCCTCAAGCCCCTTAAGGGGGTATAGACCAAGTCCCTCTTTTATCGAACCCCCTGCAACAGCTCCTTCTTCCATCCCTTCCCCCTTCACAAGTTTAAACTCCACCTGTCATGTTCCTTTAAGATGTGTTACTTGGCTTTAAAATGACTTCTCTCAACTAATTAACTTGAGTGTGCAATTGTGATGCCATAGTCTATGTATTTTAAATGTGTGTCTCATTCAGTGTGACCCAGCCTTTGATAAAAGGACCCTGTCTGAAACACATCAGATGGGCACACAGTGCTACTTAAATAAAGCTGCTTTTTTATGTGACAATTGTTGTGTCCAGTACTATTGAGGTGGTGAGTGCCTGTTTTTTGTTTTTCATTGATAACGTTTTACCAAGAGCAACACTTTCCTTGTGCACACTTTTTTGCCTTAACTCTGTGATTCTGTAAGTGTTTGCACAGGTTATGGCACCAAATATATATTTTAGCTGTGTAAAACCTCTGGATTTATCACTAGAGATGCAGTGAAATTAAATTTTGCCAGTGGAATTCTAGGGAAATCATAAATTTCACCATGAGAAACATTTTGTGAAATTCATGTATTTCCCTGATAAATTTCATAGGTGTGAAATTTTGCTTTCAAAATAGTGAATTTCACCAGAGAAATGTGTAATTTTGCTCACGAGTTTGCAAGGGTGAAATTCTGCATTTTGTGGGCGAAATTCACAATTTCACCAGTGGAATTTTGCATTTCGCACCCACAAAATATTTCACAAAATGCATGAATTTCATGAAATATTTTGCGGGGCGAAATTTGTGGATTTCACACATCTCTACTTACCACATCACATTTAGACACAACCCATATTTCCTTTACAAATAGAAGATGTCACTAGAAGATACTCATTATTTGAATTTTTCTGATACTCTATCTAGGTCTGGAACTAATCCACTTGCTTATGTGGAACAACTGTTAGCAGCTGCAAGAACTTCTAATCTGTTTCTGAATGAATCAAACATGGGAGCACATCTACATGCATAAGCAACCTCTCTATGTGAAGTCTTTTTTTTTCATTCAGTTTTTATTAAAGTTTGCAATACAGAGAATGAATCATGAGAAGCATATAAAGTAACGAAACATGATTAGCCTACACATTGAACAGATTAATTCTCTCCCAACCCACCCCTTCCATCCTACCCTACCCCCTTCTGACGCAGCAGTATAGCATAAAATTAACGTCATATATTTCTTATAGCTATATATCACATTTGTAACATATACAGGGCTTGTAGAGGACCCCATATTTTATTAAATTTCATAAGTTTATTGGAAAGACTTGCAATGGTTCTCTCAGTTCTAAGATTTGCAAGGAACTCTTGGAGCCATTCTAAATAAGACAAATTATCAGAATCTTTCCAATGCCTTAGAACCACCTTTTTAACAGACATGGAGATTAAAGCCATATAAATTTTTCTACATCTAACTGTGATGGCAGAAAAATTGCCTTGCAAACAAATTGCAGGAGTAAAAAGCTCTGAAAGTCCGAACAGTGGGTCAGCTTTTTGTTTTATAGTGGACCAGAGGGGGGCAACCTTGGGACACTCCCAAAAAATATGGAGGGAGTCCCCCGGTGACAGCTCACATTTGGTACAGAGCGGAGAAGATAGTATACCTATTCTGGCCAATTTTTGTGGAGTATAATATATATTGTGTAGAATTTTGAATTGTGTTAATCTAAGTCTGTCCTGAGATAGAAATTTATGGCAATTATTCCAAATGAGTGACCAATCAAATTCCATGTCTGAAAAAAGGGAAGACCAATATGACATAGGAGCAAAGTTATCAGGATATTTCCAAGCAAATAAGGTAGTGTATATTTTTGAGACTGCATGAGGCATTTCAGCCAAATCAAGAAGAGGAACCTGGAAATTAAACTGTGCAGGTGAAGGCAGAGTAGTCCCAAATGCCTTCACCATACAGTGCCATACTTGATATACCTTGAAAATATTAGTAACAGGAATCATGAGTGTATGTAAAATCTCCAGAGAGGAACTCCATTGTCTGTCTGGTGTAATGAAATCTCTTAGCAAGGAGCAATTTATGGGAGGAAGCCAATTAGAAGATAGAGGCTTATTATCCAGCTTCAAATTGGGATTGCCGATTATTGGTTGATATAAATCCTTGGTATTATCATATTTAAGAAACGTGCACAACTGTGAGTGGGACATAATCGAAGCTGCAATAGGAGATTTACGCAGAGGTAATGGAAGAGATCGCATTTTAGTATATAATAATGTGGCTGGGAGAAAGCCGTGCTTCTTAATAGTATCCAACTCCACTCTGAGCCAGATCAGGGTATACAGGGAATGTGCTAATCGCTGCTCTGCTGTCAACCACTGTAGATATTTATTGGCCTGACTGGCCCAGTAGTACAAACCCAAATGCGGAAGTTTTAGCCCTCCTTTATCTTTGGGAGCAGCCAGTTTACGGAAGGCCATTCTGGATTTTTTAATACCCCCATATAAAAGAGGAGAACATGGTGTGTACTTTGTTAAACCAGGATAAAGGGAGATTGATGTTCAACATGTTAAGGGGATAGAACAATCAGGGAAAGATATTCATTTTGATTAGATTGATCTACCCCATAAGGAGAGAGGGAGGAGCGTCCATCTATGAAGATCTTGATCTATTTTCTGAAGCAATAAATCCAAGTTTAGATATTTGAGACTAGTATTACTTCAGGTTAGCATAATACCCAAGTATTTAATAGAATTAGGTTTCCAAGCAAGACCAGTAGCAGTAATTTCTTGCTTGTGCACCCGGTGATTCAAAGGAAAAACTAAGGTTTTCCCAGTGTTGAGTTTGTAATTTGAAGCCCTGCTGAATTCATTTATTATGTTAAGAATAACGGGGATAGATATGGCAGGGTTGAGTATATGCAAGAGAAGATCATTGGCATATGCTGCAACCTTGACCACCTGTCCCTGTAGAGGAATACCTGGGACATCCTGTGCTCTTGTGAGTCTACGGATAAGGGGTTCCAAATATATGTTAAAAAGCAATGGGGATAATGGACACCCCTGCCTCGTTCCCACATGGAGTTTAATCGGACTGGAAATCATGCCATTACAGGCAATTCTGGCAGAGGGTGATAGATATAGCGAGCGCAACCAACTCAAGAATACATTGAGGAAACCAAAATGCCTTCATTGTCACGAACAGGAAGTTCCAGTAGACCCTGTCAAAGGCCTTCTCGGCATCTAAAGAAACCAAGGCCATTGGGGCAACAGTGTCTTCAGAGGCCTAAAATACATGGGCGAGGGTATGTAAATGATCAGTGGATGATCTTCCCTTCATGAAGCCCACCTGTTCTACACCAATTACCGAGGGGAGAACCAGACTTATATGATTCGCCAGAATTTTGGCTAGGATCTTGATGTCATGGTTGATTAAAGAGATGGGCCTATAACTTGAGGCAAGATCCAGTGGTTTATCTGGCTTGGGCAGTAAAACTATAAGGGCCTCAAAAAGTGAAGAGTCAGTCCACTGACCAGATAAAGGGAATTGAAAAAGAGGCAACAGGATGGGGGTTAACTGCCCAGAGAATACCTTGTAAAAGTTAAAGAAAAAGCCATCAGGGCCTGGAGTTTTGTCAGCTGGGAGGGATTTGATTACAGCAATTATTTCATCCTCAGTGATGGGAGATATAAGTGCATCTTGTTGAGATTTAGTAAGAGAAGGTAAAAGGGAATCTGTCGAGTAACTTTGCAAATCTTCTTCTGAAGGGGAATTGAGCATGGGAGCATATAACTCCTGGAAATAAGTAGTAAAGACATCTAGTATCTCAGGGACAGAAGTTTTAAGGGAATCCCCTACTGAGAGACGGACTGCTGGGATAAATCGAGCTGATTCGAATTGCTTATTGCGCATTGCTAGCATCCACCCAGCTTTCTCCCCTTCATCCGTATATACAGCATTCGTTTTTAGAATGGCAAACTCGGCTTTCTCTCTTAATAAATCAAGGAAGGCATCTTTTAGTTTAATTAAGTCTTGCTTGACCGAATCAGGGGAGCCAGGGGAAAGACTATGTTCGATGTTTCTAATTTGGGAAAGAAGAGAAGAAATTTTGTTTTCCCGTTCCTTTTTCCTTTTCGAGGATAGGCCAATTAAGATACCCCTGAGGAAGCTTTGAGAGCGCCCCACTCCATATCAGGTCATCATGTGGTATTAGCATTTAGAGCAATAAACTGTTGAATTCGAGATGCTATGTAATCAACCCTAACGGGCTCTTTTAGAATTTGGTTATTTAACTTCCATCTACCTCCCCTATTCGGAAGTGAGAACAGGGACATTGTACTTGTTACCGTGGAGAGATCCGAAAGCGGGCCCAGGATAATATTAGAACCAGAAATTCCAGAAAGCAACATTTGGGAAATGAGAATATAATCGATCCGTGATGATGTACCATGTACAGGGGAGATATACGTATACTCCTGGTCATTAGGGTGGAGCACACGCCATACGTCACATAATCCTGCAGAGTCGAGAAAATCTCTGAAAGCTCTCTGGGTGGGAGAGAGGCCATGGGGGATTCAACCAGATCTGTCTAGCGAGGGATCAAATGTTAAATTAAGATCACCCTCTATAACCTATGTGAAGTCTTTAAAAGTTTGGAGAAAACAACAGCTCAACTATGACTAATTTACTGGAATGTTATGAACCTGGAGGCTTACATACAGGTACAAAGAACACCTAGAGGTTTAAGAACTTTAAAAAATCTGCATAAGGATTAGACAATGTGGAATTTATGAGACAATGGGAACAGATATTATCTGATGTCAGTTTTAAATTGATGCAACTTACCATTACATTCTACACAGAGAAGGAGATACAGCTTAGAAATGAAATCAAAGGAAAGGAAAAAGAAGTATTACAAGTGAGAACACACACGTATTTTGAGCATTTTTATCAAAAACTCAAAGATTTTATTCTTAAACTAGACTGTGAATTGAAAAAAGATAAACAGATCAAGTTCGCACATTATATAGGTGATTATGACAGGGATCTGGTGTACACTTTGAAAAGAGAACTGGATGGAAAAGGAGCCCCCCCACCACCACCGAGAAGCAGCCCGGGGTCCAATTATTCTCAAGGAGATTTCAACAACGGGGCAAGAGGCAGGCAAGGAGGGGGAGGAGAAAACATAGTCAACTACAACAGAGGACAACAGAACGTCTTCCAGCAGAATGGGAGATTCAGATGAAACAACAGGAGCTGTCGAAGGTGAGTTTGGCTACCCAGATAATCAACCTTCATCACATATTTTAAATAACAGTGAGTTAAATCTATTGAGACATGGCCTGAGCTTTGCTCCTACTAATAAAGTTGATACAGAGAAAATGCTTATTGACTTACAGTTAGTTTGCAGGAATCTCAGCATAAAGTCCTTTTTAATAAAAAATGTGGCAATAATGAAACTGACAATTTGAGTGAGTGCCAAAGCAAATTTCACCCAAGATCTACATTCTGTCCTTTGACAAGTCCTGGTATGTCTACATTTAAAACTTTGGTAGAACAAGATTTGGAATTATTATCTGACAATTTACCTACCTTACCTTTTAACAATCTTAATTATGAGGAATGCAGAGCAATTGAAGCTCTTCATAGTAACAGTGACATCATAATTAAAGAATCAGACAAGTGGGGCAGTGTGGTACTTTTAAATCAAACTGATTACATCCAAGAAGCTGAAAGACAATTGAATAACATGCAGGTCTACTAACATTTAAGCACTGACCCCACTACTGACTTTAAATATGACATTGATGAAACAGTGAAAGAAGCATGCATTTCAAAATTTTTTCACTTAAAACTTAAGATTTTCTCATTACAGAATCACCAGTAAAGGCAACCATTTACATATTGCCCAAGATACATAAAACTCTGTACCATTCACCAGGACACCCCATTATAAGTGGGACTGGGTCCTTAACCAAGTCTCTCTCTAAATACATAGACTCATTTCTCTGTCCCTGGGTACAAGCCCTTCCTGCATATTTAAAGGACACTACAGATGTTTTAAAACTACTTGAAGACATACACATTGATACTGAGACATTGCTGGTAACAACTGACATTGAAGCACTGTATATCATTATCCCCCATGAGGGGGCATTAGATGTAGCAGCTTGGACACTAAATCATAGAGAGTTTTCAGAAATGCCACTCACTGAATTTTTGCTGAAATTACTAGAATATGTACTGAAATATAATGTTGTTACTTTTAACCAGAAACATGTTTTATAGGTCAGAGGTACAGCTATGGGGGTGACATGTGCCTCCTCAACAACAAATTTGTTTGTTGGGCAATGGAAGAGCAAGACAATTTTAAGTTCAGATGAAAATCCATTTTTTGACAAAATTCTTTTATACCATTGCTTTATTGATGATGTAATATTATTATGGAAGGGCAGTAAGACAGAATTGCAGAATTTTGTGGATTATGTGCACTGCTCTAATAAGCACTTAAGGTTCACCTACATAGTAGATGCATACAAGATCAATTTCCTTGATCTTACGATGTATAAACAAGAAAATGGTAAAATCTGTCCAGATTTGTATGGAAAGGAAAGTGATGGTAATGCAATTCTGATGGCTACTAGTTGCCATCTGGCACGTACCAAAAGAAACATACCAAAGGGGCTATTTTTAAGAGCCCACAGAAACTGTGGTACAGATTAACTTTTTGAAGCTGAGGCAGAGACCCTCAACTGGAGATTTCATGAAGGAATTTTCAAAACCCGGTCATAAGCTGTGACAATGGCAGCTTGAGCCGAGTGACAATACATCCAGGATCCAGCACCCAATTTTCAATGGGACAGGGTCCAGATGCCTAAGTCCAGCTGCTTATGGCAATGGATGCAGTGTGCCAAACTAATGGCTCACCCTGAAGGAGTGCCACCACTGCTGCTGGCAGTGGAATGGCAGCTGCGCCCTTGGAAGGGTGCAAAGTGCTGCCCCCCACCATGTCCAGATGTGCCAGAACCTATCTGTAGAAATCCCTGGTGATCTAGCAGCCCCCCTCCCCACCCTGATCTGCCCCTTCTCATAATCATACTGAAGAAGCACTCATTCCCCACCCCGATCTGCCCCTACACATAAGCATATGTAAAAATCACTCCCTGGTGAGCTAGTGCTCCCTTTCACCAATCTGCCCCTACACATAATCATCTTTTAAAATCACTCCCTGGTGATCTAGTGGCCCACCACCTCCTCTGTACGGCTAGTAGTGACCACCACCCCATCCCCCCAATCTCAGGACATTATCCAGTGACTGGCTCAGCCCTCCACAGACCACCATGGCCAACAACTGAATGAACTGTCAGAGTGCATACTGTATACAGTACATGCTCTGACAGTTCCTTCAGTGGCTGGCCATGGCCATGGTGGTGTGAGGAGGGCTGAGCCAGTTACCGGATAATGTCCTGGGATTGGGGGGGAAGGGGACTGGGGTGGTGAACACTACTTGCCAGGGTGGAGGGAGGGCACTAGAACACCAGCGAGTGATTTTAAATATGATTACTGGTATGTGTAGGGGCAGATCGGTGCATGGAGAGAGGCCACTAGATCACCAGCCACTAGATCACCAGCGAGTGACTTTTATGTATGTTTATGTGTAAGGGCTAATTGTAGTGGGAAGTGAGTGCTTCTTAAGTACTGTCTGATTATGTGCAATGGCATATTGGGGTGGGGAATGGGGCCAGTAGATCACCAGGGTGTAATATATTACTGCTGTATTATTTCTATCATTAAGTGTAGGGGCAGATAGGGGCCAGGAGCACAATGGCACACAGTGGACAACTCTCCCATGGGATGCTTA
The DNA here is from genome assembly GCA_016271365.2 of Neoceratodus forsteri. Taxonomy (NCBI): domain Eukaryota; kingdom Metazoa; phylum Chordata; order Ceratodontiformes; family Ceratodontidae; genus Neoceratodus; species Neoceratodus forsteri. Next base: position 1,055,403,599 of record CM057459.1, read on the forward strand.
AGTAATGGTACTTAGCATTTTGTTCCTGGGGAGGGCTTTGAAATTCCAGATTTTGGGATTGTGGCAGCCAGAATCTGCCACAAGCTCCCTAGTGCCATGCCACAGCCATTTTTGTTGCACAAGGCTGGCGCAAGCACACTTTGGTGTAAGCAGCCTGCTGCTTGACACAGACTGCTTTCTAAAATAACTCGGGGTGCTTCCATTGGAGCAAGGTACTTGTTGAGTCCAACATGTTGGACACAAGCATCTTGCGCCATTCTAGGCGCTTTGAAAATCCAGCCCAAGGAGTTTGCTAGCAACCTGGAGTGTATTACTCTACTTAATAACCAGAGGCAGAAAGAGGAAAAAAAGAAAGAAAGCAATATAGAAAGATTTCACTTTGTTACTGGCTCCTCTGGACATGCCAACTCAGTGCAAAATGTGGTTCAGAAACATTGGCATGTTCTTTCTAGTGATCCAGGACTAGTGGAAGTGGCATCCCAACCCCTACACATGTCTTACCGTAGAGCACCCTTTATGTGGAACATAAAAATGAGAATTAGCTTAATAAGGCAGGAAAAGGTTATCACACTTGCAAAAGGTGTATGTACTGTAAATATATTGAGAACAGCAAGAATTTTGCAAGTGTAAGTATTTTAGAAGTGTTTGAAATCAGACATAGTATTACTTGTGACACATGTGGAATAATATACCTTGCAGAATACAGTTGTAACACATTCTATGTGGGGAAAACCACACATAGTCTTAAAATCAGAGACGGTGAACATGTACGGGCTGTCCAGAGAAGAGATGCAACATATGCAACAAAACAGCACATCATGAATGGCAGAAAATATGTAGAACATAAATTTAAATTCAAGGCCATAGATAAAGTATACCCAGCACCAAGAGGGGGTAATTATAATGATCTAGTTTTACAAAGAGAAACCCTTTGGATTCTGAAACTTAAAGCACAGAATTATCCAGACCTTAATTCTGGTTTCAACCTTAGACTTTATATAAAGAAAAAGTAATAGTTAGAAGTATTTAATAAAATGTGATTTTTAAGTGGTCTTTAGTCAAATGAATCTTAATGAGATTTATATGATATAATAAAACATTTATGCTAAAGGTGTGTTATTTAAGTACTATTATATAAACTCACATTTTCTTCCCCTTTAGTTCCCTCCTTCTCCCCCTTCCCCCCTCCCCATTACTTCCCTCCCCCAGTTTTCCTATAATTACACTTTGTATATTTGGACTTTATGTATGTGATATAGCTTTAATGGAAAATATTCACTTTAGGGCCCAGATATTCAAAAGGGTTGCGTCATGCGCAACAGGGTTGCGTGTGCGCAACTCCAAAATGCGCCATTCTGCGATATTCAGAAAGGGCCAGTTACGCCACCAAAACATGCTGGAGCAACAGCGCAATGGAAATGAAGGCATGCTAAATCAAGGGGCGGTCCATGCACTAAAGTGCACAATGCGATAATCGAACACTATGCGAATCGCAAGAGTGGCTCAGCGGAAGTTACGAGAGAGGGAATTGAGCCAAAATAAAAGGCTCAAGGAAGTGGCGCAAGAACTCTAGCAGGCACAAACTGGGGAGAGAGACAGAGAGAGAGAGAGAGACAGGAGCTGGAAGGGCAGAGAGGGACAGTGGGTCCAGGAGGACAGAGAGCAGTGGGGGTGCCAGGTGCAGTGGAAGCAGCAGTGGGGGCAGGGGGTAACACAGAACAGCAGCCGGGGGCAGAAGCCAGGAGATGGACAGTGCCAGCTTCCACATGGAAGCCTGTAATGAAGGGGAGACACCATGCCGGGGGGACATGGCCGTGGAGGACCCGTCGGCGGTATGCCCAAAACAGGTGGTATAGTGCCATCAGCGGCAAGCTGTACACAGGCAGCGCCGAGATTGTGGGCCGGTACCACCTGAACAGGCTAATACTGAGACGGCTCTGCAAGCTGTGCAGTGATGTGATGCAGGCACCCTCACGGCAGTCACGCTCTGTCCGTGGAGACCAAGGTGACAGCCTGCATGTGCCTGCCCACGGGCACCTTCCAGAGGCCAACAGGGGACACCACAGGCATTACACAGTCGGCCACGTCACACATCCTCACCCAATTCCTCAGCGCACTGCTGCCTCATGCTGCGGAGTACATCCATTTCCCCAGCACCACGGCAGAGCGCACAACAAACATGCAGGAGTTCCACAGGGTAGCACGTATGCCTGGTGTGCTAGGGGCCATAGACTGCACCCATGTGGCCATTCGCACGCCACCTGGCCCCGACGGCCAGGCATATCGGAACCGAAAGGGGTTTTCCAGTGTCAACTGCCAGGTGGTGTGTGATGCCACTGGGCATCTATCAATGTCTGTGCCCACACCCTGGTGGAGCACATGATGCCTTCATATGGCACCAGTCTGCACTGTGCCATCGATTCGAGAGTGGGGACATCCCCACGGGTCATCTAGTGGGTGAGTACACATGCATGGAATGCAAACCTGGGCAAGGGTAGGAATGACACAGGTGCCATAGTGTAGCACACAAGGATATGAGGCAATATGGACCTGACATGACACTGATCTCCACTATCTCCACACAGGTGACTGTGAATACCCACTCCGTCCCTGGCTGCTCACACCGCACCGGTGCCCCATGACCCCAAGCGCAGCTATGCTTCAATAGAGGCACATGCCGCAACACGTAACATCATAGAGCGGTGTTTGGATGCTCAAGGCATGCTTCGATGCCTGGACACCTCGGTGGAGCCCTCAAGTACAGCCCCCAAAGGCCTGTGGATATTCCTGGCCTGTTGCATCCTGCACAACATGGCCAAAGACCATGGGATAGCCGTGACAGGTCCAAGAGGGGGACAGCGATGGGACGCCAGTGGCCGGTGATGTTAGTGATGAGCAGCCCCAAGGACGGAGGGACCCCAACTGACCCGCAGGCCCAGCTGCACCGGGACACCATTGTGAAGAAGAGCACTACACCCAACACAGGTAAGTCAAGGGGACATGTGCAGGCAACACTGTCCATGCGCAAACCACAGGCACACAGGGGAACACACCGCGGCATGAAGGTCAGGGGAGTTGAAGGTTCCAGGCATACCGCACACACCATCAGAGAGGGTGAGCACTCATATGGACACACACACACCAGGCAGCATACATGGGCAGCAGCACAGCATCATGGGAAATGACATTGCCAACCACAGCACCAGCCAACCACCCCACCACCTGGACTGTCCATGTACGTGTGTCAGGACCTGGAGCACCCTTGCACCTTAAGTGTACAGTGCAATGCAGGCATCATCATGCACACACCTGTGGACAGCAGTTGGGAGAAGTGTGCAGGTGGTCCGTGTGTCAGCTTGGTGAGCAGAGCACCCAGCAGTGCACTGCCCACCATGACACACATTGCACACAGGGCAGCACCAGACTGGGCCTGCACTGGGAGACAGCTCAGTCAGGTAGCACTGTCCCACGGCCACCACGGATGCGTGAGCAGCCCCGCCATGGCCCACCAGCACACTGGTAGGCTGAGCAGGGGTTACATCGGGTGGCGCTGGGGCACTACCCAGGAGTCCCACTGTGCGAACGCGACCTTGCCCGCACAGGGGTCTGCATCCTGCCAAACAAACTTGCACCAGGGGTGCTAGGGATGCCCACAGCAGAACCCGGCATTGACAGACCTGGTGTCGCATGATGCCGGGAACGGGGAGTGGAGAGCGCACTGTGTGGGGTGTGTGGGACAGGGGCACCTGACAGTGTGGCCAATGCGTCCGCGACAGAGACCACTGCCTGGGTCAGCTCACAATGGCAGGGTCACATCCGGCCACATAAGGCCAGTCGGTCGGGTCCCGAGCATACTCCCTGCTATGCGCGCCCACGGACACAGACAGTGTCTCCATGGACCTTGCAACCTGCCCCTGCAGCTGTACCGAGTCCTGCAGCAGGAGGGTGTGCGCGTCCAATGGGTACTGTGCCCCAATGGCATCGTGACCCCCAGGGTGTGGATGGTCCTGGTGCACAGCACCCCTTGAGGGTGGGCACTGCTCACCAGGACCAGGTATGAACGGATCAAAGGGTGGTGGACATGTGCCACTGCTTGACACTGTACCCCCAGACCTGGTGCGTGACTGCTGCTGCCGCCCCTCCAACTGCTGAGCCCCCAGGTCCACCTGTTCCACCTCCATGCTGACAACGTGCCAGACACCTGCACAGCCACCGGTGCTGCTTACCACGGTGCTGACAGGCACACAGCCTGGGACTGTGCCAGCATGCTGGTACACAGTGTGAACCAGGAAGGCCCAGGGTCACGGTTGGCCTGCCATGTGTCCGTCATGGGACACACACCTATCACTGCCCATTGCAGGCCTGCTATCATCAACGGTGCAGGTGCGTGCCACTGCCATAGGCACAGCATGCTGGCATACCTGCATGCCTGACTGCTGTGACACAGGCTGTGCACCCTGCACCCGTATCACTGACACCGGAGTTGTTGGCCCAGCGTGCATGCTGCTGCAGTGCCTGCAGGCTGGTGGCAGAGGTGGATGGTCCCTCCTCCACGTCCAGCAGGTCTGCATCACTGTCTGACCCACACCACCACCGTCTCCTGAAGACGAACAGGATCTGTAACAGAAAGAGAGTACATGTAGTGCATGAACAACAGCCCCCCAACAACACCACCATGTCACACCGTGCAGTGATGGGCTTCCACCTGTCTGGAATCCTCCACTTGTACGCTCGTAATGGCACTGCCGCATGGCCGCAACCAGTGTCTCCTCTTTAGGGTCAGCTCAACACCACTGGTGGCTCCCCTACCAGTGCCAGCACATGCTGCCCTGAAGGCTGCCACCTTCCTTCAGCCTCCTGCGTCAGTCCCCATCTTCTTCTTGCATTCCTGCACGGAGCGCTGGTGGCTTCTATGCAGGTTGACGACCCGAGCTACCCTCCCATGCAGCTGCACATTCCTGAGGGGTGCCCCTCCGTCCACTCACTAGTGGCTCATCCTCCAGGTAGGCCTGGAAGAGGGCCTCCGCCTCGCTGTGAAGTTCGCCTCCTCCTACGCCCGCCGGGTCCACACCCTCAGCTTGGCTCTGGTCAGTCATGGTGATCTGTATGGTGGAAGTGGACACCTGTCCTGTGCAGTCGAGCAGCATTTCCCCATGAGCATAGCTGCCGCCCGGGGCGGAAGCCCCCATCTCCACTCGCATGGCAGATACTGATTGAAAGGGTGCCCTTCCCTTCTAAGTGCCCTTTTCATGCTCAGCCCCTCAGCCTTTATCATCCTCCACCCATGAGCATTGTCCTGAGCATCACACAGCATGTAACTCACCTCTCACCTGCAGTAACCAAATCTGGCCAGCACAACCCACTGTCACATTTTTATAGCGCAACACATACAAATGAGGTGTGGCGCAACTGTATATATGCTAATCGCCCACTGCGCCTTTGAATAGCTGATCGCGTGATTTGCTTATGTCGGCTGAATATCGCGTATTTGCGGCGCTTTGCGAATACGGAAGGTCCGCTGAGCCAACGGCGAGGTTTGTGGCTGTGCCACTGCATTGGCGCATGCCCAGACAGCTTACGCATGCGCCTATCATGCTGCAGACCTGCTGAGCGCGATAAGCGATTCAGACCATGGCCACCATTGTGCCAGTGGCGCTACAGCACTGGGCACTATATGGCGCTGTGGCACTACTGCACGATAGTCCACTGTGGCACTGGTGCTCAGCTTGGCAGTCGCGCAAGAGATGCCTATCGTCGCCCTATGGCGCTGTGCGTAGCCTGCGCCATTGCCGTGACCTTGTGTATGCCCTCTGACCCCTGGCGCTGTTGGCATGCCATGTACGCCCTATCGGCGCTGTCTGGTGACAGCGCCGTATGTGAAGGGGCGCTGTTCGAACAGCGATTGGAGCCTGTGCTGGTCTATTGCGCAACAACTCACTGTGGGTTACGCACAGCGGACGCCATATTGCCTGCTGTAAAGTTGGTGCCATGGCTAGGAGGAGGCGGTGTCCTGGAGCCAGCTTGAAGTGGCCAACCTGGTGGCCCTGGTGGAGCCCCACTGTGAGGCACTGTATGGTAAGGCCCCCCTCACCATGCCTAGGACCCACGTGTGGCAGCAAGTGGCCACTGACCTGGTGGAGGTCACTGGCGGGGCGGGTCTGCTGAGCAGTGCCGCACCGGTACAGTAGATCTCCGCCGGAGGGACCGGAACTCTTGACGCTGGCGCTTCACGTGCTAGGCGGGGCGGGTGCCTAGGCCAGGTGGAGTGTACCATCTATGCACCATATTCTCTGTAGGGGTGTGTGTGCTTGGGTGGCTGTGCATAGGTGCCGGCCTGGACACGTGGGCTGTGTCAGTGTGTGCAGCTGTGCGATGGATGGTTATGGCTGTGTGGGCAGGCACTCTCACTGGGGCAGGGGGCACTCTGCTTTTGAGTCACACTGATGTTTGTCTCAACATATGTCTCCCACAGGCCGGATTGTGAGGACACAGGGCCAGGGTGACGTGGGCCGTGCCAGAGCCCCGTGCCGGGGGTAGCTGCCCTACAGCAGCAGCAGCAGCAGCGCAGACCCAGCTGCTGGAGGAGTGTGAGTATCATTACTTCATGGATGCTGTGTGCATGCTGGGGGCAAGACCACCAGCCATGCGGGACACAACCAAAGGAGGTCATAATTCCACTATACAAAACACTAGTGAGTCTCCACACTGGAGTACAGTGTACAGTTCCGGAGACCATACCTACGTATGGACATGGACTGGGTGGAGAGGGTTCAGAGGAGGGCGACACGGCTGGTGCATGGATTGCATCACAAGTCCTATGCAGACAGGTTGACGGAACTGAACATGTACTCCCTGGAGGGGAGGAGGGTGTGGGGATATGATGGGGACATACAAGTATCTTACAGGGGGGTACAGAGTGCAGGAAAACAGTATTTTTAAGCGTAAAGGATGTTCCAGGACTAGAGGGCATGGGATGAAGTTGGAGTGGGGATGATTCAGAGGAAACATGAGAAAGTATTTCTTCACAGAACGGGTGGTGGACAAGTGGAACACCCTGCCAGAGGAAGTGGTGGGGGCTGACTTGGTCACGGGATTTATGAATGCATGGGTTAGCCATACAGGAATTCTGGAGGTCAGGGGTAAGGGGCAACAGACTTATAGGACAACACAGTGAACTTACAAGGTCAAATGGACAGACTGGGTGTCCCATAGGCCTTTATCTGCCAACACTGTCTATGTATCCATGTATGTAGGCATGACACAGGAGACCTGCATCACAGTGCAGTATCATGGCATGTCTGTGTATGCGTCACTGGTGGGCCAGGCATGCACTGGGCACATAGCTGTGTAACTGGCATCGCACCACATTGCCACATCACTTGCCAGCCTAGTTTGTACTGTGATTGACGTGGGCAGTGTGTGTGGGCAGTGGTGCGCATAGCTGGTGCTGCCTATTTGTGATGGCCATGTGCATGTTCACTGTGGGTGGGTGCATGCCATCACAGGTGCGGGACATTGGGCTATATGGCTTGCAGGTTGGGTGGTGTTCAGGGTTGTGGTCAGTCACAGCCATTGACTGTGTTCCCATTTTCCTAGGCCTCGAGGTTCTAAGGAGGATGCAGCGGGATGTCCGTCGCCTCACAGAGGTCAGCGTGCAAGCCACAGGATCCTGCGAGCAATACAGAGGCATGGACACCATCAGGGGCAGCCTGGAATGGGGCGCCAGCAGGGGGAGGACCAGGAGCCGACTGGGCCATAGCCCGCATTACCCTTCCCACTTCTTCCATCCCTACCACCCTGCCTTCCCTCTCCAAGTTTTTAATCCCTCCCTCTTGAACACCCCTTCCTTGTACCCGTCCCCCCCCTTGTAAATAGTTTTTATTGTTCTTGTTGCACTATGTTCAATATACATTTCTATTTTGATATATGAATACTGTGTTGGTCTCTGATTTGCAGCTGGCTATGGGTGCTCAGTTGCAGGTGTGTACATGCCATCTGGGCTGGTATGGTCCTGGGTATGTGTGTGTGTGTGTGTGTGTGTGTGTGCATGTGTGTGCATGGGGAGGTATCTCCAGCATGGCAGTGACTTTCGGTTGGTCTTGCCATCTGCTGCCACCCACTGCTGGGTGCACAGGGTGTGTCTGGCTTGTAGGCTTCTGTGTTGCATGGGGCTGACGTGTGCTGGGGGGTCTGCATGGTTTCCTGCAGTGCCAGTCACTGCACATGGGTGGTGTCTTGGGGTCACAGTGCAGGGAGTGCTGTGCATCACAGAGGCTGATGTGCACTGTGGTTGACAACTCCTGTGTGGCACTCTCCGCCTGCCAGTGGTTGTGCTGGTGTCGGGGCTCTGCTATGCTTTGTTGGCTTGTGTCCCCATGGGCATCGTAGATCATCCGTCCCACCCCCAGTGATGCTGTGCTGGGGTGCCGGTGTGGTGGGTTCTGCAGTGTGTTCCTGTGCCCATGTGTGGCATGGCTGGCGGTGGGCCCCAGCCTGCCTCCCTGGATGTGCAGTTCCATGCTCTGGGGGGCTGTGCTTGCGCTGGACAGCTCTGGAATGCTCAGCTGAGCTTTCATGGTTGCGCCATAGCGCAACATTTTGGCTCAGCTTCTCCTTCCTGGTTGCGCGATGGCGCAGTATGTGCGATATTCAGACTTTGGTTGCTTGCGCAATTTGCTCTGCTCCATGTTTGAATATTGCACCTGTTGCGCATTTGCGCAACTGGTTTACGCTTGCTCCTGCTGTTGCACCAGTTTTGAGCGCCGTTTGAATATCCAGGCCCAGATGTTTTAGGTTAAGGGCCTTGAGGTGCAGTGTGCTGTGTTTACTCATTGGAGCAATGTGGGCATGTTCCTTTAAAATGTGTTACTTGGTTTTAAAATTACTTCTGTTAACCAATAAAATTGAATGTGCAATTGTGATGTCATAGTTTATCTATTTTAAATGTGTGTCTCATTTGTGTGACTTCAGCCTTTGATAAAGGACCCTGTCTGAAACGTGTCAGGTGGGCACACAGTGCTGTTTATAAACATAGTTGCTTTTTTATATGACAATTGTGGTTTCCAGTATTATTGAGGTGGTGAGTGCCTGCTTTTTGTTTTTCATTGATAAAGTTTTACCAATAGCACCACTTTCCTTGTGCACACTTTTTTGCCTTAACACTACATAACAAGTGACAATTTATTTGTAGCGTACACATAAAAAGTATGGTACAGATGAATACAGCGCTCAGAAAAATGTCTTCTATGGTAACAGGCACCCTGGTGCTTTGCTCAGTCAGACCTTCATCAGGGCACAGCTACCTGTGCAGAGCCCACCCCTTTAATACCACGTAAATGGGTGATTGACCAATAGAGAATTTTTAGCTACCGAATGTGTTGGAATGGCTAGCAGTCCTAGAGGTGATTCAAACCCACAGCCACAAAATACACAAAGTGAAAAAAAAAAAATAACACACTTAATAGAACAATTAGAAGTTTACATTTTTAAGTAAGCTTGCAGAGCATAATCACCTTGAGATAATTATCCTAGGAGATTTCAAAATGTACTGGTCTCTGGACTCCAATCCAGGGTTCAAAGTGCAGCTCCTTGATGCTCGACTAACCCAGGTCATCAGTGAATCAACATGGCACAACAGCAAAACTGACAACCACTCCTTGTTTGTCTGGGTCCTTGAGTCCCATCCAGACAGAATAAAAGCTGCAGGCATATTTTCAGATGCCCTTAGTGACCACTCCCCAGGCGTCTGCACATGGAATAATAGTCCCCCTAAAGTGCCTCACAGAATGTTTGCAGCTTGTTACTTCTCAAACTTCTCATCTGAATCCTTCCAGGCCTCCCTCAAGGAAATGGACTGGGCTCCTAATCACTCACTGCCCAGCATAGATGCTGCTCTTGAGTACTTTGTAAACAATTTTCTGTCCATCACCAACATACATGCCCCAGTTAAGAAGCTCAGTGTCAAGGGTCAATGCTACAAATGGATAACTCCATATCTAAAGAAACTAATGGTGCAAAGAGATAAGGCCTGGGTTCAGTCTAAGAAGTCTGTCCAGCAGGCAAACTGGGTCAGATTCAGGGAGCTCCAAAATTCCCTTAAGAAGTGCACTAAGTCTGCCAAACTTCAATACATTAGAGATCTACAACAGCACAATCTGGCTGATCCCATGAAATTTTGGGCACAGGTAAACACCCTTATCAAGGGAGGTCCCTGCTTCACAAATAGCCCAATCACTCATGATGCCTGGACACTCAATGACCCCCAGACGGCCACCAGTACCTTCAACCAAAACTTCACAAACCTAGATAAATAAAAAAATGGATCCAACTGCGCCCCTTCTCCCTCCTCCAGACCTAAGAAATCTGGCACGCTACCCCCTAAAGTTCACCTCAGTCTAGCTACCAAGAGTGAGGTACTAGCTCTGCTTAGAAAAATAAAATTGAGTGGCTCCTTTGGCTGCCGACAAGCTGGACCATAAACTACAGAAGGCAGCTGTCCCCGCCATAGCATCTCCAATCACAATGTTAGTCAACAAATCTTTCCTGGCTGGGCAAATCCCAGGAAAATGGAAAGAGGCAATAGTAGTTTCTGTCCACTAAGTTGGTCCCTGGGAGCCAATAAAAAACTACAGGCCCATCTCTCTCCTCTGTATTCTGGTCAATGTACAAGAAAGACTAATGTACAGTCAGTTAAGGGTACTACCTGGAAATGCACCACTGTATTTCCACTCAGCAGCATGGGTTCAGGTACAACCACAGCACTGACACTGAATCAATCAGATTTAATGTTAGTGTACTACAGAAGCTGGACAATGGTACCACAACTGGGGCAATATTTATAGACTTAACCAAGGCTAAAACAGGGTAGTCATGAGCTACTCATCAGAAAGCTCACAGACTGTGGACTCAGTGCACACTCATTAGCATGGTTCACCCATTACCTATCCAACAGAAACCAAGTCATCAGATGGAGAGGTGTCTCTTACACCCAGCTACCTATCTCAGATGGTGTACCCCAGGGCTCAATCTTAGGACCCCTCCTATTCACAGTATTCATTAATGGTATCCTATGTGAGGGGTGGTGCTGTGGGTTTCCAGTAAGCTGGCATTGTGGCACGGTGGGCTAGGTGCTGGCTTGGAGTGATGGGATGCAGGGTTTGGGACATAGTGCCGGTAATTTTGGTTGTCCCGGCCCGAGACAGGGTTTTTATTTCACTGAGATACCCCTCGACATGCACCCCAGGTTAAGAATCTTAATTTAGGGGTGTGGGGGGGGGCACTACCCCCCACATAAAAGTAAGATATAGAGTGTTTTGCGCTGCATTTTCTGTCGCGAGCATTCCACATTGCCGAAATTGAATTTTGGCGATGTGGAGTTGCAGTAAGGGCATTCAGCATGCCGAATTCACTCTTATCACAATGAACCTTCATTAATGACCTTGGTAACAACTGCTTGAGCAGCCAACTCTTATTATATGTGGATGACACTGTCCTCCCAGAGACACCTGATGCTCAGTATTCAGCTGGACCAGGACTTCCCATGCTTGTAATAATGGTTACTGGTAAATAATGTGGTACTAAATGTCAAAAAGACCACAGCTATCTTGTTTGGCCCCAGACATCTTGGTATTGATAGAAGCCACCTGCTCCCATTCACCATGTCAGCGGGAAGATCAAGGTAGCTGATTCAGTCAAATACCTTGGGGTAGTACTTGACCAAGGCTTCACACACAAGGCCCAGGTGGACTAAACAACTCACACTATCCACCAGAAACTGCGTCTCCTATTTCAGCTAAACAAACAGCTCACCCCTGACTCTAGGCTTGCAATTGCAAAAAATATCCTACTGTCTAAACTTACTTATGCTGCACCCATCCTTCAGTCCATAGGAAAAACCGAAGCTCATAGGCTGGAACTGCTATACTACAAAATAGGATGTTTCACTGCAATGTGCTTTCCTATGACACATCACTGCAATGTGTTGTCCTCCTTAAACTGGCCCTTTCCTACCTAGTATGCTCCAGTACCTCCTACTAACTGTAGCATACAAACTTATCAATGGATCAGTTTCTCCAAGCCTTGAAGGCCTCCTCATCCCCAAGTGCTCCTGCAAAACATTCCGTACTTCTGGGAAGACATTACTCAAGGTACCCAGGATTAGGATTACACTTAGAAGTGAATTCTTTGCACATTCAGCCCTTAAACTCTTGAATACCCTACCAGATGACTTACATTCAGCTGGTTCCTTAGCTTCTGTTCGCAAGGGTACAAAAACTTCTTGCTCCCTAACCCTCTACTGTACTCAACTTCCTCAATTGTTTGGTCTAGCTCTACCCTATGAAGTTGCTCAGTCCTGATAGTCTCCACTGTATGAATGTAACCTGCTATAAATAACAACTGTTTATTGTCACTGTTATGAATATGCTTTTCAAATGTATTCTATTTGTGTACCACATTTTATGATATCTGCTCCACCTACATGTAACTAATTTCAGGTCGCCCCTGAAAAAGGGACCTCTGGTTCCAGTGGGCCTACCTGGTCACCAAAACGAATGAAAAAAAAATAGATAAACGTACTGACCCAGATATTCAAAAGGGTTGCGCCATGCACAATAGGGTTGCGCCAGCGCAAGTCCGAAAATGCACCATTCTGCGATATTCAGTGGGAGGCAGTTGCGCCCCCCCCAAATCATGCTGAGCAACAGCGCAATGATAATGAATGTATGCGCAACTGAAGGAGAGAACCATGCAAATGGCGCAATCGATATTCAACTAACATACGCCATCGCAATAGAAACAAGGAGATTGCGGTAGATCGGAACGAGCCAAAATGGAAAGGAACAAGGAAGAGATGCAAGAATGCTACAGGGAAGGCACATGTTGCTGAACTATAGCCAGCCACACAGGCAACACACACACACACAGGGCAGGACAGAGAAAGGGCACCTGGAACCCACAGGCTCAGGGAAGGTGTGGGGAGCCACAGCCACAGTGCAGAAGGGGGAAGTGCCACACAGCACTGAGGTCAGCACAGTTAGGTGTTCCCAGTGCAGGGGAAGTAGCAGCCAGAACAGCGGGGGGAACACAGAAACAGCTGCCGGGGGGGTGAACACAAGCCAGGGACATGGCCAGTGCCACCATCCAGATGGAGGCAGTAATGAGGGGGGTGAGAAGGCGGGCAGCAGAGGAGCGCGGCCATGAAAGGGCCCATCAGCGATATGCCCCCAACAGGCAATACCGAGCAAGCATCAGCTTCGAGCTGTACAGTGATACTGAGATCGTAGGATGGTACCGCCTGAATCGGGAAATTCTGAGGCGGCTCTGTGAGCTGTGCAGTGATGTGATGCAGGCACCCACACGACGGAGTCATGCTCTGTCAGTGGAGACTAAAGTGACAGCTTGCATGTGCTTGCTCACCACAGGTACCTTTCAGAGACCAACAGGGGACAGCACAGGCATAACCCAGTCAGCTGCATCACGCCACCTCACCCAATTCTTCAGCAAACTGCTGCCACATGCTGCGGAGTACATCCATTTCCCCAGCACACTGGCAGAGCACACAGCAAACATACAGGAGTTCCACAGGGTAGCACATATGCCTGGCATGCTATGGGCAATAGACTGCACCCATGTGGCCATCCGCACACCACCTGGCCCCGAGGGGACCACATACATTAATCGCAAGGGCTATGCTAGCATCAACTACCAGGTGGTGTGCGATGCCAGGGGGTGCATAATCAATGTCTGTGCCACGCACCCTGGGGGAGCACATGATGCCTTCATCTGGCACCAGTCAGCACTGTGCCACAGATTTGAGAGTGGGGACATCCCCACTGGCCACTTAGTGGGTGAGTATGCAAACCACACGGACAAACTTAGGGCTTGAGAGGGGCATGGTCAGAGGTGACATGGGTAGTGGCCTAAATGGCCCAGGGCAGGGCGATGCTGATCACCAAACTAACCTCCACCCTCTACATACAGGTGACAGTGGATACCCACTCCATCCCTGGCTGCTCACACCCTACCGGCAGCCCGCGACCCCATCGCAGCAATGGTACAGTGAGGCACATGCCACCCCATGTAATGTCATTGAGCGGGTGTTCGGTATGCTGAAGGCACATTTACATTGCCTGAACACCTCCGGCGGTGCCCTACAGTACAGCCCCTAAAAGGCCTGCAGGCTATTCCTGGCCTGTTGCATCCTGCACAACATGGCCAATGAATGCGGGCTAGCCGTACAGGTCAAAGAGAGGGACAGCGATGGGGACGATGAGGACGCCGGTGACAATGGTGATGGGCAGCCCCCCCCTTGGGCGACGGGACCCCAGACTGCTCCAGTTGGCACAGCTGCACCGGGACACCATCACGGAGAAGCACTTCAGCCAACCCAGGTAAGCCATGGGGCCATGTGCAACCACCAGTGGCAAAGGCACAACCCACAAGCACACATGGACACACACCGGGGTGCATGCCGTCAAGGGAAGTGGCCGGGCATGGAACCATACACACCTCCAGGGAAGGGTGAGGTCTAACATGGCATGCGGACAGACACACACACACATAACTCACCAGACATGCACAAAGGGTAGGAGGCAAGCTGACCCAGAACGCCACCCTAGCCACACACATGTCCACAGACCACCATGCCCACTGTCTGTCATTGTGCATGTGTTAGATGCTGGGCACCATTGCACATTGGCATACAGCACAATGCAGGCATCATCATGCACACACAACTGTGGACAGCAGCCAGGAAGGTGTGCAGATGGACTGTGTGTGTGCATGCAGGGCTGGGTACCCACCCATGCATTGCCCGCTGAATGACACAATGCACATAGGGCAGCATCAGACAGTAGCTACACTGGGAGACAGGTCAGTCACACGCCATGGTGCCCCAGCTGCCACGGATGCATGGGCAGCCCCACTGAGACCCACCAGCAGTGACAGGCTGACCACTGGCCTCATGGGGTTGCACTGATGGACCCCCAGGGGTTCCACTGTGTGAACTCAACCGTGCTAGTGCAGGGTTCTGCAGCACACCGAAAATGCCTGTGCCAGGCATGCTTGGAATGCCCACAGCTGAACCTGGTGTTGACAAGGATGGTGTCGCACGATGCTGGGAACGGGGTGGACATTGCACTGCGTGGTGTCTGCGATGCATGGGCAAATAACTGTGTGCCCCCTGTGGCCATGGCAGCTGTGATTGTATGTGTCAGCCTGTCAATTTCAGCGGTCACATCCTCCCGCATCCGGTCCATCCCTGCCAGGAGCAGAGCGGTTTCTCTGCTGCGATGCTCCTCTGCCTGCTGCAGAGCCACACTCAGTGCATCCACCGCCGTCACAAGCCACATCTTCTGATTGACTGATGCTTGCAGTATGCGGGTGTGCTCATCCAAGAGGTCATCTGCCTGATCGGCATGCTGTCCCTCAGGGTGTTCACAGCCCTGATGCTCATCACCCCTTGAGGGTGGGCACTGCACACCAGGGCCAGGCCTGGGCATGTCCACAGGTGGTGCACTGATGCTGACCCTGACACTGTACCCCCAAGCCCATTGTCCGACTGCTGATGATGCCCACTGGCTGCCGCTCCCCAGGGCTCAATGGTGCCACCGCAGTGGCCACAACAGTCCCACTGTCCTGTACACACACCAGTGCTGCCCCACTGGTGCTGACAGGCACAGGCTGGGACTGTGATGACATGCAGACCTCCATGGCAGCACCACTCACAGCCATGGCTGCGATGTTACCTGCTGTGTGGCCATCCTGTGGCACACACGTGTCACTGCCCATGACGTTAGCGACATCATCATTGGTGATGGACCCGGCACCAGCCCGAGTCCCAGCATGCTGGCATCTGTGGACGCTGGCAAACTGGGACACAGGCAGGGCCTCCTCCGCACGTGCTCCAACAACATCAGTCTGGATGTCCAGGTGGGCCCACTGTCGCCCTGAGCCGCATAGTCCTGTGGCGGTGGATGGGCCCTCCTCCATCTCCATCTGACCGGCCTCAGTGGAGAAGCCCACCACCGCTGACCTATGCAGATGCTCAGGAGCTGTAAGGGAAAACAAAGTCACGTTACTGCATGTGACCTACCCTGTCCCCCTCAATAGACAGACCTTGACCTACCATGCAGTGACAGGCTACCACCCATCTGGAATCCACCACCTGGAACACCCTCAATGGCACAATGCTGCATGCTGCCAGCAAGCCCCTCCTCCTGTGGGGTCAGGCGTAGCACCTCCGGCTGTCCCCCACCTGTCGCAGACCATGCTGCCCTGATGGCAGCCACCTTCTCCTTAATCCTCCTCCTCCTGTCTGTGCCCATCTTCTTCTTGCACTCCTGCATGGAGTGCTGGTGGCTGCCATGCAGGTTTACAGCACGCACCACCTCCTCCCATGCAGTAGCACGGGCCTGTGTGTTCCCTGGCATCCGCTAAGAAGCGGCTCCTGTTCTAGGTAGGCATCGAACAGGGCATCCGTCTCAGCCTTCATGAAATTTGGCCTCCTCCTCCTCCCACAACTCTGTTCCTCTTCCTCCACAACTCACTCGGTCATGATTCAGCCTGTGAGAATTACAGGTGTTATCTGTGACTGTGCAGTCCCATGCATGTCCCAAAATCCACAGTCCACACTCCCTAACAGCATGCAACTCACCAATAGACTGCAGTAACCAACTATGGCCAGTGCAGCCCAATGTCGCACTTTTGTAGTGCAACCCATGCAAATGAGGCGAGGCTCATCTTTAAGTGGATGCAAATGCAGTGACTGCACCATTGAATGGCTGATTAGCTGATTTGCATATGATGGCTGAATATCGAACTGTTGCACTTTGCGCAATTGTGTTGAACGTGCTGAGCCAAGGGTGCAGTTCTGTGACATGCACAGCACACACCTAACTGCACATGCCCGGGTTGATGATGCAGGATCCTGTCGTGCTGCTGAAGTGCTGTGTGCAGGAGGCAATGCAGGGCACAGCCTTCATTGTGCCAGTGGCGCTACAGCGCTGTTCACCTATATGGTGCTGTGGCACTGGGGCATCGTAGGCGCACTGGGGCAGCAGCATGGTAGGCCACTACAGGAGGTGGTGCACAGGCACCCAATCGCGCTAGACATATTGGGTTCAAATCGCGCTGTGGCTGTCCATGCGCCAGAGACCCTTGACCCTTCGCCCGACCTTTGCCCCTAGGCACCATGCATCAGGCATGCGTGCACCACTATCACACTGTTCAGTGACAGCACGATAGAGAATGGCAGTGCTGTACTGCACAGCATCTGCACATGGCAGAACCGCGCTGCAGAGCACCATTTTGACTTAACTGAGCAGTAAAGATGGCGTGGAGGAGAGCTGTACAGTGGAGCCAGGTGGAGCTGGCAAACCTGGTTTCCATTGTGGAGCCACATGTTGGCCCACTATTTGGTGAGGCACTCCTGGACAGGGCCAGGAGTCTGGTGTGGCAGGAGGTGGCCGACGCCCTGGAGGAGACCACCGGTATGGGGCAGATGGCAGAGCAGTGCTGCCACAGATATGGGGACCTGAGGCAGAGGGACCCGGACCTGCTTGCCCGCATGCGGTCACATGCCAGGAAGGGCACAGTGCCACAGCCAGGTAGGTGCAACATCCATACACTTTTATCTTCAATACCGGTATCACGGTTGCATGTGTCTGGCACGTGGGGGGGCCATCCGGTGTTGGCCGTGGTGGCGTTATCAGGTGGGGTGGGTGGGTCTGGCTGTGTGGGATTGCACACACATGGGGGTGGGGGGACTTTGCTACAGGATTGTACTGATGTTCCTCTCTCCATGTTTGCACATTAGGCCCAGATGAGCGCAGGCTGACGAGGGAGAGGAGGTGCCAGCAGGAGGATCATCAGTCCGGGAGGGGCGAAGGTCCACAGAGGCACAGGGACCAGCCTAATGATGGTGAGTGCCTTACATCCATGATTACTATTGCATGCTGTATAACAGGGTGGGCAGCAGGGCATGGCCACCATCCATTGACATCACTGCCATAAACGCAACTTGTTACAGTCAGCACTGTCCAGTGGTACTGCATGTCTGGGAGTGCATCAATAATGGTCCATGCGTGCACCGGGTACATGACTGTGCCACTGCCTTCACACCACATAGCCAAGTCACTGTACAGCCACGGTGGTGCTGTGCAGGACATGGGTGGTGGGTGTGTGTAGTGGTCCACATGGCTGTGGCTGCCTGGGTAGGCAGGTCTTGTGGACACGGTCACTGTGGGTGGTCGCACACCATCACAGGGGCGTGGCACATGGCTGTATGCCATGCACAATGGGTTTGCTGCAGGGGATTGGACAGTCACACGTATTGACTCTGCTCCCTTGTCCTAGGTGGACAACATTGGATGGCCCTGGAACAGGCAATACAGGAAATCCTGCAGCCGGCACGGGCCTCCCTGGCAGCCTTGGAGAGGTTGGGGAGACATGGGGTCTGGAGGAGGAGAACCCGGAGGTTCAACAGGAGTGCAGAACAGGGCAGGGAATAGGCCCTCCATGACCCCCTGACAACCATATCCCCTGGACCCACCCTCACACCCCTTCTTCCCTCTCCCATTTCTACACCCCTGCCCCATGCCCGCCCCCACCTGGCTTGTGGCACTCCCCTCCTTGTATAGATTTGTAAATATGTTTGATAGTTCTTATATTTTAATACATACATTTTGTTATAACAACTGTGGTGGTCTCTGATTTGCAGCGGGCTACAGGTGCTCAGCTGCAGTGGTGTGCATGGCGTCAGGGGTGGTGCATGCATGGGCATCTGTGTGTGTGTGCAGAGGTGAACTGCCTATGGTGTGGGCAGCGGGATCAGTCACTGTCTGTGATTTGTGTGTTGTACTCTCTGCACTAGATGCCTGTGTGCAGTGGCCCATGGGGCCTGCACTGTGTGCACGGTACCCCTGTCAGACCGTCCATGGCCTGTGCAGCTGACACCCTTGCATGTCTGTGATATGCACGGTCTGCTGGAGTGTCAATGGTGGCTGCTGTGGCCAGTGCTGGGATGGGATGTGTCCTTGGGAGGGTGTGCAGGGTGCTGTACCGCTGGAGGTGGGGTCCGGGGCATGCCCTGTCGCATGTGGGGTACCTCATGTGCTGACACATGGTCAGTCTCTCAGCTGTACCTCCGGGGGGGGGGACATGCAGGTGGCACTGTGTATGCATCTGTTGCATCACTGTCTGCTGCCGCCCGCTGTAGGGTGTCCATGGTGGGGCTGCCTTGCATGGCTCCATGGTGCACAGGGTTACATTGTCACAGTGGGGATGGTGGCATGCATGGGGTGTCCTGCACTGTCGGGTGTACTCCAGGGCAGGGTGTATGGGGATCATGATACAGGGTGTGCTCGGCATTTGTGGGATGGTGTGGTACGGGGTGGTCAACCATCCTTGTGTGCCGGTCACAGCTTGCCAGGGGGTGTGATGGGGCACCATGGCCCGGCTGTGGGTTGGTTGCTGGTCCCCATGGGCCAGTGGTTATTCCAGACCTCCCCGAGTTGTGCAGTGCATGGGGTGTGGGGGGACGATGTCTGTTCTGCTGTGTGTTCCTTTGCCCATCTGTGGCATGGGTGGTGGGCCCCTGCATCCCTGGTTGTGCTGTTGCATTGCTGCCCTGCTGCTGGGGGGGGCGTCCCTAGTTGTGCTATGGTGCATCTGGACTGCTCAGCTGAACATCCCTTGTTGCGCTATGGTGCAGGTGGTGCAATATTCAGTCGTTGGCCGTAGGCACATCTTGGCCTGTGCAGTTTTTGAATATCGCACTTCTTGCACATGGGCGCAATGGACTTGCACTTGCTCCTGCTGTTGCGCACTTTTCGGGCGCAGTTTGAATATCTGGGTCACTGTATATAAAAAGGCACATATTACTATGCTAAAAATTACATTCAGTTAGAATTGCAAACCTCTGTAGTACTTGTGACAAAACACCAATAGTGTAGGTACAAAAATCAAGCATTTAATATGAGGTTAAAAACAAAGAAGAGAAGTTTTGTCAAAGGCAAACATATTTCAGTGCTCCATATTACAGAAAAAGCCACTTGGAGCACAACCATCATTAAATTCCACAAGACGTAAAGTGAGTTAGGTGAGGCAGACAAATTGCATTGCATCATTTGTCAATATCCGTGTGGATGCTAATTTGTTTCAGGAACAAATCTGTGTGCAGCCAGTTCAAAAGGGACAGTACACCATTGCAATTACATACATGGTTGCCGCCCAACCCAAAAGGATGTCTAAATGTCCTTAAGTAATTCCTCCTAGGGCCTCTGGTGAAGTCCATGTACCATCTTCATTGCCCTTCTCTGGACTGTTTCTATTTTGTCAATGACGTTCCAGAGATGTGATCTCTAGAACTGGACACAGTTCTCCAGCTGAGGCCTCACCAGTGATCTGTACAGTGGCATCACCACCTCTTTCCTCCTGCTTGTTATGCCCCTCCCAATGCACCCCAACATTCTGTTTGCCCTCCCCACCACTTTTTCAAATTGTTTGGTCACCTTTCGGTCATCAGATATGATAACCCCCACGTCTCTCTCCTGACTTATGGTGGCCAGAATTTCCTCACCCTTCCTGTACTCCTCCTTTGGATGCCTGTGACCCAGGAGTATGATCCTATAATTTTCAGCATTGAAACTCAGCTGCCAGACACCCAACCACTCCTCTAATAGGCTTAGGTCCTTTCTCATTTTTTCCACCCCCTCCAGTCTATCCACTCTGTTGCAGATCTTGGTGTCATCTACAGTGAGGCACACCTTTCTCTCCAGACGCTCTGCAATGTCACTAATGAAGACATTGAATAGGACTGGCCCAAGCACCGACTGCTGTGGTACCTGGCTGGTCACCTCCCTCTTCTCAGATTTCATGCCATTTACTACCACATTCTGAGTCCTGTCCCTTAGCCAGTTTCTAACCCACTTTACTACCATAGGACCCACTCCCAGTCTCCCCAGTTTATTTAGCAATCTCCTGTGCTGGATGGTGTCGAAGGCCCTGCTGAAAACCAGGTAGGCTACATCCACCACCCCTCCCTGATCTCCCACCCTGGTTACTCAGTCAAAGAAATCTATATGATTCATCTGAAAGGACCTTCACGCTGAGAATCCATGCTGCCTCGGATCCTGTGCCCTGCTATCCTCCAGAAACTTCACAATCCTCTCCTTAAGTAAGGACTCCATTAGTTGTCCCACTACCGAGGTCAGGCATACAGGCCTGTAACTGCCTGCCTCCTCTCTACTTCCACTCTTGTGGAGAGGGACCACATCTGCCCTCCTCCAGTCCTTAGCTACCTCTCCTGTCTCTAGTGATGCATTGAAAAGGGCAGCCATTGGTCCTGCCAGCACTTCCTGAGTTCCTTTAGTACTCTGGGGTGGATCCCATCTGGCCCCATTGCCTTTTCTGCTTTTATTTTCCCTGAATTGTTCTAGGACTCTTTCCACCATGAATGGGCTTGTGTCTATCTCTCTCCCTTGAATGCATCTCTTATTGAGTCTTGGTCCCTCACTCTCCCCTTCCCTGGTTAATACTGAGCAAAAGTACTTGTTCAGTATTTCAGCCTTTTGTAAGTCATCCTTCCCCCGTTCTCCTCCTTCCTTCTTTAGCCTAATGATCCCATTTCTGGTCCTTTTCTTCTCGCTAATGTATCTGAACAAGTCTGTTGCTTTCAAATTGTTCTTATTGTTGAGTGAACCCAGTATTAATTGGCATGGAGTGTGTGTAAAAGTGGGATTCAAATGGTTGCAAACATATTTTTTGTGAATGTCTGTTTGTTTTAATGTAGACTTAATGGTTGAATCAAACTATTGAGAAATCACTTTTAAGAAAATCTGGTTACTATGGTGAGGCAAAAAAAATTAGAAAAAGGCTACCAGTTGGTAAAGACATGATTGATTAACTGGTGTACAGATAATGTCATAATTGATTAACTAGAATGGGATACAGACTTAGTATGTGTTATGTGGCAAGAAACATAAGTTTTCCTATGGGGAAACATTCCTAACCTTGAATTATAATACCTTATACCACTGGAAAGGTGTAACTCTCTCTCCTTTACAGTGATGCTGAGAATCTGGTTCCATCAAGACTAACAGCAGACCCTATGCATAAAATGTACACCATCTGTGCAGGCGTGCGCAGCCCGGCCACAAAAAAGTGATAATCACGAAGCAGATAAAATGCACGACCAGGCGGCAAGCACAAACCATGTGTAGCGAAGCACATATACCCAACTCAGACCACTATGCAAGCACCTCATGAAGTGTGCGCATGGAGGTGTCACTGTGTAGAGGGGTATATAGGAGTGCACCATGCACAAGCACAAAACAAGTTTCAACATGCAGATGTGCACCCCCAATGCAGATAACTATGGCAGGGTGAGGGCTGCCATAGTGCACAGTGCAGCATCAGGATGGTGAGGGACAACACCTGACAGGCCTGCACACACCTGCATGGAAGCCTGCAACATCGATGGCCAAGTAAGGCAACCCACACACAGGCTGGCTGCATTGTGGTGGGCCCACGGTGCACATAGAACCCACCCACCCTCGCATGCAGCAGCAGAGTAGTGTTACAGCTTAGCAGCAGTGGTGTATACCTGGGACACCAACATGGCCATGCAGACAGCAATGCTACTGAATCCTGCACATGGACAACAGTGGCATGGGTGATGTGGGCACATGCCCCCGGTAAGCAATGGTGGACAATGCAAC
This sequence comes from Neoceratodus forsteri, assembly GCA_016271365.2. Lineage (NCBI taxonomy): Eukaryota > Metazoa > Chordata > Ceratodontiformes > Ceratodontidae > Neoceratodus > Neoceratodus forsteri. The sequence goes on from CM057459.1 coordinate 1,055,426,317, forward strand.
CCACTGCTACACACAAAATGCATCACAGCCCCAGAACCCCAGTGATGTTCTGCCATGGCCCACAAAGATCACACTGTCCCACCCACAGTTCGTGTCCCTGTGCTCAAACTATGGGATACTGAAGCACAAAGCAAAGGCCAATAAGACACCAACAGATCTGTACCATGAAAGGACATGCAGCATGGCCCAGCCCACACATGGCAGGAACCACCTGGGTGGACATCCACCAATAATGGGGTTAGGACCGGATAGAGGTCTGATGACCATGTGACAGGTACACCATAACACTGTACACCGGTGCATCCGGCATTGTGAAAGGCCCATCCCGGAGACAATGAACCATACGTGTATACAATGCACACATTTATTAACAATACAGCAACACATCAGCAGACCATATAAATGCATCATAGCTGCATGAATAAAGAGGGGCTAATGGAGGAATCTCAGTACAGGGAAGGGTGAGAACCAACACAAAGGGGACCTCGAACAACAGCTTACAGAGGGCGTGGAAAGGACATAAGCAAGACATAGGGTGTATCAAGATGCCGATCCTTCATGATGCAGGCATGTCAGGGCACTTGAGCTCAGCTGGCATCTTGTCCAGGGTCACCATCTCCAGCACCAACAGGGCCTGCCTCCATGGTCACCTCCGGTGGTGAGTCCTCTTCCTCTGTGGACAGCACATTGACTGGCACAAGCAGAAAGCATTGCATGGGTCCCTGGTATCTCTGCAAGAGAAATGGGAGATGCGAGTTGTCACACCAAGGACACCACAGATGGAGTGTGACCAGACAAGGCAATCGCGGCCCTGCACCCTGTAGTCCACACACAAGGCCACCTCCCCACACACAACAGCAGCCACATGCACGTCTGCCTGGGCACACACACACACACACACACACACACACACACACACACAACACACATACACACTATCACCACTGATGCAGCTGTACACACACAGAGACCCACCTTGGATGGCACAACCACCTTCTAGACCTCCATGAGGTCTGCAAGGAAGTGGACCCCTTTGGCAATGAGCCTCCTGGACAGGTACTCTGGCCCCTTCACACTCCAGTGCCTCAGACCCCATGCCTGCCTTGCAGACACAACAATGCATGGGGCACCATCCGGCTGGTCCACCCTGTCAAAAACCAGTCTGCGGAGATAGCACCTGTAGTCCTGTTGGAGGGGAGACAAGGAGGGGGTGGTTAGGTTATGGCACAGCAATAGCACTCACAACACTGTGGATACATTCAAACAGCCATGGCACTCACCCTCTCAAACCCCTCCATCAACCACAGTGTACTGCCTCTGTGGTGGTCTGTGTAGGTGTCCTCTGCCACATAGTACAGGTGCCTTGGGGTAGGCTGAAACACAGTGCATTGCCATCATCACCAGTACAGTCACATGGTATACAGTACGTTATCGCACAGGGGCACTGGCATGTGTTATTGGTGCCATGCATGTGTTGCATGCACGTGTGAGGGCTGAGGCTGCATGCCACTGGTCCTGCCCCCTTAAAGGTGCACTGCCCTCCAATGGGATGGGGGGGATATAAGGGGCTGCACAGGGTGGCACACACTGCCTGGAACATGGGGGAGGAATGCAGGATGTGTCCCAGACTGCTGATGCATGAGCACCTCATTAATGCAGAGGTGATGTGGCGTCAGCGCTGCATCCCATGACTACAGGTATTCCATAAATGGATTGATGCTGCCACACTACATGACACCCACTGCATCGAGAGGTTCAGAGTGCCTTAGGGCAAGGTGAGAGACCCATGTGCAGCCTCGTGTCTGACAACATGACAACACGGACAAGAAGGTCCAGGGCCATGTCTGTGAAGACAAAGGTGCTGTGTGCACTTTCATATTATATCACAGGGACATTACAGAGAGTCACGGGTGATGTGGTGGGTGTGTACCCATCCTTCATGTCATTGACTGTGCAGCAGTTGACCAATGCAATGGTTGCCCACAGGTGGGAACATATCACATTCCCCATGGATGCAGCTACCATACAGGCTATCAAATGGGCATTCCATGCCATGCATGGCATGCTGAACATGTGTGGTACCATTGATGGCACACACATCCCGGTGCTGTTACCAGCTGTTGAAGAGGTTGTGGGCTTGGTGGCCTGTGTCCATGCCTTGGTGTCCCCCACTGCATCATTTCAACACCTACCCACCTGTACGTTGGTTCCTGTCCTCTAGTAGTGCTGCTGTGGACTTTGCCTCCGTCTCCATGCCCTCCTTAGTGTCTGCGCTGTTGTCCATGCCTGTGGGGGGATGCACAGTGGTTACATCTTTGTGGGACACATCATAGCTGACCATAACCTGGTTCCCCTCTGTGCTTGGCACTTACCTGTCTCAACCTCCTCCATCGCTGTCCACTCACCCTGTTCCCATGGCTGTGGCATATCACTCTCCACAGGTGGTGTCTGGGACACAGTATGCTCCAAAGGCACTGTTTCTGTTGGTGATAGGTATGGCTGTTAGTTGTATACCCACCAATGTCCCCTGCCGCAGCAGCATCTCACATGGCAGGCCTTCCTCTCATTGTGTCCACACCCTCCTCCATGCCCCAGACACCTACATACATTAGCATCACCACCACTATCCTCTCCAGTGGCATGAGTGGCATTCACCCTCCAGCCCCACAGGACACCCTGGAATGGCTGGCCTGCATGGCTGCCACCACCTTCTTCTTGACCGAGGCCCACATGTCACACCACTTCTGCTTTATGGCACTCAGCATGCAGGCCTCCAGTCCAGCCGTGTTCATGGTGGCCTGTACATCCAGTCAGATGTGAGCCTTTACCTCTGGTGGAGTAGAAAGTGAATGGACTCCATAGAGGTGACTGTAGTGTTGCCTGACGTTGTGCACCATGGCCACTATGTGGCTGCCGGTGAAGTTCAGCACCCGCCCCCATGTCTGACACCCGGAACGGACTGTCTCCTCAATGTCCCTGGCCCATTCATCCTCACTGTGGTGCTAGGGCGGTCCTTCCGCATTCTGTCCTGTCTCCACCATGGTGTGCGTTGCCAGTTCCTGTGCGGCATTCACTTCCATGGCACACTTGGGTGCATTGGGAATGCCCTTATATGGTGGGGTCATGGGGTGGGGACATGTATGCAGGGCCCGCCTCGGCATCCAACACAATGTGCTATACACCTCCTGCTGTCCTACCTCTTGGGTTTGTGCACTGCATTCCTGTGTTTGTGAATGCCACGTGGGGTGCATAATTTGCACGGCGCATAGCAGTGCATAGCAGTTCCGATGCATTTGTGCATATCTTACACACTTTCGTGCATAGGGGCCACTATCTGGACACTGCTATCATAATGTCCTCAGATGCAACTGGAGTGGTTGTAATGGTCAGCATCACTGTTTTAAAATGTTAAAACAATTCATCATCATCTACAGGGTTGTTAAACCATCATTATTCCGTGGCAAGGAAAAATCCTGGTCTCTGATTGGTCAGTCTGGGACTGGACCCGTGATGTTATCCCAGTACAACATCACAGGTCTAGTCTCAGACTCTCTGTGAACCACTAGATGATCGTTTGGCTCTAGATATCTTTTTTTGCATCTTCTCTTAAGAAACAAAAATATTCTTCCACACTAACAAAAACATTCTTTTAAATGTTTTTTTTTTATTCTGTATTACAACAAACCATTGTATAATAGCAATAATGCCCACCAGGGTGCGTGTTGTGCTGGGATAATGTCATGCCTCAGTTATTAGACGCACTTGACCTCTGGCCTCATGCCCAACCACCTGAGGCGTGACGTTATCCCAGCACAACACACACCCTGTCGGGCATTATTGCTTAAATAAATATCGTAGAGGAACAATGCTGTAGCATGTGTATGCCTCAACAAATCCTTTAGCCATGGGCTTCACCAGTCAAATTGTAAGGAGAAGTGCAAGTGCAAAGTGACAGCTTTGACTATTCTTGACTATTCTTCATGCAACAATGGAACCTGATACTCAACACCTCTTTATAGTGGAGTGTATATGTCATTGCAATCATTCAATCACTGCACTAAAATAATGCATTGATGTAATCTTCTAGCAGCCTTTTTTTTAAAAGTTACTTTTTCAAAAATGTTCTCTAAATCTTCCTTTGCTTTTTAATTAATACAGAGAGAGAGTGGGTGTTCCAGATGGGGTGGAGTGGGGTTCAGAACTGCTTTTGAGAGAAAAAGCAAGACAGAGAGAGAGATAGATAGAGATAGACAGAGAGAGAGAGAGAGAGTGAAGGGGTGTGTGTACCTGGAATGGAGAAAAAAGTACATGGTGAAGTAGTATACAGTGAGGTCAAAGGAGGTCAGAGGAGGGACACTATAATGAAGACTTTTAAAAAGTACTGTAGGTCAATTTTTAGTTCATGTTATATTAGCAAAGGAAACTATGGAGGGGACCAAGGATGTGAGTGATGCGGTCCCTTTAGAGAGAGAGGATGAGCACTTAGACAGATGCAGTCTGAACAGTTTTAAGCATGCAGTGCATTTACACTTACCTTTGGGCACTGCAGTGAGTGGTGCAGAGCAGTGTGAACACACTGGGATCAGATTCATTGTTATTCTGGTGAACTGCTCTGTCAGTGGGATGCAAAAATACTAAAATGCATTTTCTGTACATGTGTTGATGCTCTCCCCAGTAGCAAATTCAGTTTGGTTAATTCAATACTCTTTTTAAAGTTTGACTCTAGGAATTTGGGGGGAAAAAAAGAAACAATGTCTTACAATTTAGTGATTGCCATAGATTGCCCTAGCGGCAATGCAGGCTACAAACAGGAGTATATGATACCCCTCCACACCACAAAAATGTACTTCACTTTACCCCCTTCTCATTATAAAAACATTGTCTGATGGCTCTGTCCCAGTAGCTGACATGCCTTCTAGCAGTCACCCATCCAATAAACCAGTCCCCATTCCCAGTGCCCAAAATACATTTCTTTTAGAGATGGCCAGCCTTCTGATCACTGATAAACAATTTTGGAGAGAAGGGCAAAAGGGAAAAATCCAAGCTAGTTTATCTGTCACATATCTCAAAATACAACTGCTCTCAAATGTATTCAGTCATCTCAATGAGATTATAAGCAACACGTGACACCGGGAGGGGCGATGGAGCAATATGAATCATCAATGACACTAGGATACAGACCAGTCAGTCTGCTTAGCATCATCAGTGACCTAGACTGCACTACCTCCTCTCCCTTAGTTCTGCACAAATCCGTAATCTCAGTTGGATGAATGCATTGGAGATAAGGCAAGCTGCATGGGAGGGGCAGAAGTAGCATGAGTTTCGGATTATTACTCCCCTAAAATGATATATTAGTGGTCAGATATGGACCCGATCTCTGTAATAAATGTATTTTTGTGACTACTATGTTGGGCTAGGGAGGGTAATGTTTGTATAAAGATGTGATCACTACTTGGCACAGCTCCAGAGGAATTTAAAAAGAGTAAAAATGAATGGGGGAAGGGCAGATAATGGAAATTAATCTGGTGTGTAGTAGGTGGTCACAGGACTAGCCCTGTCTACCTTACAAGGGCTAGAGTTTTTGACTAAATTTATTTGGTTACTATGACAAACTTCTTCCAAGCCTGTAACATCCCCTTTTCAGGGTAGAGATTGCCTGTTTGTGGCCCTTTCACTAAACTGTACTTCATTTTTAGCTACAGCTACATATTTGGTTCTATCAGAAACTCAAACGTCATATGTTTAATTGTAGTGAATTCTCACAAACATTTGGGCCACAACGGAAACTTTTATTGTGACTGGTTTGAATAATGCTGACTAGGTAAACCAGTCAAACTGGTGAACAGAGAAACTTCAGATCATGCACTACTGAAATCAAGAGGTTGCAGAGAGCCAGTAATACGGTACACAGTTTGTACTTTGGTGTCAGCTCAACACTTGGCTTCAGAACAGAAAAGAAAGCTAGACACATATTTTTGATTGTAATAGCTATTTTGTCTGGTGTTTTGACAAAATCAGTGTTTCAAGTTTGACATTCCAGCAGAGTGTTTTTAAGAAGTATAAGGGACTTCAGTATTATTACAGAGAACAGGGTGTTTGATCAAAGACAAGTGACTTTTCAGAAGAGTCTATGACTCAGATTTTGGCCTTTGAAAAAACAAGTACTGCCACTAGTCATATGCAGGCATAAACATCATTTGGCCTCATTAAATAGTTGCTCCTTTGTTAAAAACAATGTTTGGAACAGAAAATATAAGGGGGTGGGATACTTTCATATTTTTCGTGAGTTACAGAACTTCTTTTCTGAAGTATGTATTGCTTAATTAGCACAAACAGATGGCTCTTCCTAAGACACCTGTGCTTGAGGGATTTGGGGCAAAAGGGATAGCCATTAAATTTAAAGTAACAGGCTGTTGTCAGGTACTTGTAAGCTGCAGAGGCATCTTTGCTAGTTTGAATCCAGACAGCATTAGAAGTGGCACTAATTTTTTTTTTACTTAGTTCTTTTACTTACTACTTTACAAAATACTAGGTTCTAACTTAAGTAAGAAAATAAAAACAATCTTTCCTTTTTCTGTTTTAAGTGTATTTTTTATGTTTTGTGTTTAAACTGCTAGCTGATGCCAATATTTGGCATCTTAGAGGGCTCTTAGACTGATGTTAATTTCAGTCAACTGTAAAATGTTAACTGACAGAGTGATGGGGAGATGGTCTGAATCAGACTTCACTGGGCTAAGATGTTACTGATACGTTGTACCTGCTAGTCTCCCTCAGCAAATTTATCTCTCAGCGTGCACCATTAATAATAATTGTGGATTGAAGATGCAAGCATGAAGCAGTCAGACTTGTTGAAACTAACTTTGACTGGGTGAGGAGCAGTGCTTGGTGCTCCAACATTCTGCTGGCCACAACCTGTTCCAGATTTCATCGTGCCCACCCACCAGAATGACATGACCGGCAAGGGTACCTCCTTGATTGGATTTGAGTGACTCAGCCAGATAAAATGGCTGCAGTAGATGTCCTATATGACTTTTGTAATTGCCATTCCTCTGCCTACTGTGTTAAGAAAATTCAGAACCCAACCCCAAAAAACAAGTCACCAAAAGATCATGCCAGCTCAATCTAAAGCATGTATGACCTCAGACATATTCTCTGGGAGTGCTTGCATGGATTTTGGATTTCAGCCACACCTGCTCTCTCTCTGCCCCCCCCCCCAGCAAGCACTAGGCAGGCCTCAGGTACCACTTCCCTCTGTCTGTTCTCATGACTTGCCTCAGTAATCAGTCTGCATCTTGCTCCTTCGGCACCCACCACCCCATCCTCCCCCCTTCCTCAACTCACAGTCCCGTGAGTTTCCCTTACAGTCACTACTAATGCAGGCTACCTGACCATGACCCCTCACACCCCACAATTTACTCTAGCATGTCTTCTCCACTCAGCCTCCCCTCACCCCACCGTTTCTCCCTATACCTTATCGGCCTTCTTCCCCCCCTTCACCTCCACCGCAGTACATACTTCTCTCTCGTACCTCCTTTCTTCACCCCACTGCCAGCTATCCCCATTCCTCTGAACTACTGACAAGGCACTTTGTGGCTGCTTATTCCCCCCCCCCCCGCACCATAAAGTGTTTTTCTTGTTATTTTAACTTGTAGCTATGTTTTGAGTTATTCTGTAAGTTCTGAATCCAAGCTGTATCGTTCATTGTAATGTACCTTTGTTTCCTCCTATTGTACTTTGTTTTCCAATCTACGATGTGGAACCTTTGTAAAAGAGCTTGCTCTCAAAGGTCTTTTTCGAATAACTAAATAAATAAAAAGAAATGATGTAGATACAGCCCTGGCCATCTTCTAGAATGAGTTTGCCAGAGTTTGTAAGCTCCAAATCATGCTCACTTCAAAACTACAAGGGTTATGGACCTGAGCAAATGACATCACTAGATCTCCACAGTTGTCCTTAACATATGGGGTCACAGGAACAGTCTGGGTCAAATTCAGGTGATATATGTATGACACTGATGGAACCCCTATAGACAGGTACATATTTAATGCAAGGTTGTCATTGTCTGATAGGGTTGTTTACTTCTTAGAGTTCTGAAACAACAGTTGTCTCCAACCCCAGGAACTTCTGGGACAACATTAACAAGCTACACAACAGCTCCTGCAGCAAATCCATCAGCCACATTGTGCAGCGCAGGTCAGCCCCTTGATAAAACATCTTATGCAGCTCATGCTCTAAATCATAACAATACTAATGTTCCGCTGTTATGCTCTCACAGCAACCACTAGTCTATGGGGTGACAGAACACCCCCACTACACACATACACACACACACACATCTTGAACATACAACTCAAGCTCACGAGACTAACAGACATGTTTAAGTCTCTCCATATCCTCAATCCCTTATAGATGTATTGTTGGAAGAGAAATTGGTCTACTTCCAGTTGTCTTTCTTCACTGTTCCAACTTCTTCTTTCCTTTCCAGTGTGGTATTTGGAAGAACCATTCCACCATATCCCCCCTGTTACATGTTATTGGCACCATCCTCTATGGAATGGATCAGGGCCCAGAGCACATCATGGTAGCAATTTTCATCAGTCTGGCCAAAGTTTATTGATTTGGTGGCCCACCCTCACCTCCTAGACAAGTGGAGATCTGCCAGCCTCTCAGCCTTCACTGTTGAATGGTTTTGTTCTTACCTCTCGGGCTGTCAGCAGCTGGTACAGGTCAGTGGTGTCCTTTCCCCTTCACTCCTAATCCAGGCTGGGGTCCTTCAAAGCTCCTTCCTGTGTCCTATTCTTTTCTCCATTTTCTCAATGACTACCCGTCTGCCTTTTCAAACTTGTATATTTACATGTATGCAGATGACACAGTTGTCTACACCTGAGACCCACCAACTGAGGCTGTGTATGTCTTGCTCCAGCAAGATTTCCATAATGTCCTGCATTGGTTTCAGGCTAACAAACTCCTGGTTAACACTAAGAAAACAGTGTCCATGACCACTGAATCCAGAAAAAAACTGGCCTTGCTTGCTTCCCTCTATTCCTTCACCACCCGTGATGGTTCTCCTTTTGAAGTGGTTCATTCCTTCAAGTACTTTGTGTGGCTTTACGTTTTTCCATGAAGACGGAGACAATAAAAACTGTGAAGATAAGAATGGCAAAGGAAAAGAGCGTGGCCACAAAGGGTGACTGTGACAACACAGTGATCGCCGAAATGACAACCTACGAATTTTCCCCCTTCCTGAGCTCTGTCCCCATGGAGTTTTTTATATTTAGTAAGGGGGTTTGGGTGATGAAGTCCCTTACAAAAAGTGTTGTCGCTGTTTTGGTGATAGATATCTTGTACCCCTCGCCCTGTGTGGCCTTGCTGTTATGTGCTCGCTCTTTTTGACTTTGCAGTTTTGTTTTCGCCATTATCACATAGAACCTGGCTTGACAGCAGGCTTGATTTCTCTGCCCACATTGATGCCATCCATGCCAAGCCCTACCCCCAGCTTGGTGTTCTGTACCATAATAAAGACTGCCTGATCCTGCATGTTGGCTGGGAGCTGATTACCAAAATGGTGCTGCCAGTCTTTGACTATGCAGATTTGGTTTACAGTACTGTTCTCTCAACTTCCATTGCCAGGCTAGCCACCCTCTGTAATGCCTTCTTTCAATTTGCCATTAACTCACCCCCTTGCCCACATCATTGCACACTCTACTACTCCCTCTCCATTCTCTTTGTTCCCTCTCATCACTTACACCACTGTGCAGCTTTAATCTCTACTGGGTTTTAGGCACTGACCTCATACATATCCAAACACATCCACACTCATCTCTTCCATTCCATCTGCCTCTTACTTCCTTCGATCCAGGGATCCATGCACATTTTCCCTCCTCCACACTACCTCTGCCATTGGGCAGTCAGCTTTTTACTATTGTCTCCTCACTGTCTGGAACCTCCTACCATCTTCTATCTCTCACCCTTCCCAACTTCCATTAAGCATCAGCTGAATTTCCTGCCCACCCCCTCCTACTCCTGTCAGCTCCCTACCAGACCTGCCCTGTGTTCCTCTCCCATTATCAGTTCATTGTCCCGCTCAGGGGTCAGTTTTACTTTTCCTAACCTCATTGTACAGATATGTTCAACCTGTTCTTAGACTGTATTTCAGGATGTAGAGTACATTTTATTCCTTTCACCAGCTTTTGTCACTTTTTACTTTCCCCATGTTACTCTACATTTGTTTGCACCTTCGAAACAAAAAAACAAAAATTCCAAAACCTGGAAAAAGGGGGCTCAGAACAGAGAAGTGCACATATACCCCAGGAGCTGAAAAATTCCTCGTTCAAGCAAAACAGACTGATGTGGAGCCAGCACAGTACTTTATTTAACATCCAAAAGTGACAGAACAATTAAGACAAGTAAAAAGGTTTGATCTTACCATTAGTTCTGTTTTGCCATAAAAGGCTTATGCACTCAAGTCCATAAGGAGAAAAGGTTCAGGAAAAATCAAAACTAAGTTGACAGAGTTACTGCAATAGAACGTGTGCTACAAGCACAGGCACTGATTGAACTCTTTGTTCTAAAGAACAAAAAGACAAAAAAGAGTGCAGATCTTCCGACTTCAGCCACACTTCATTAGACTTACTCAGACTTACTTTAGACTTGCTCAGAAGCAGAATGCACAATTTTAAAAACTTTGAGAATGTCAAATGCCACACACTACACACTGCAGAATCTCCATTTTGGAACTGCGTGGTAAGCTCTACCTATCATAACGTATCAACAAATCAGTGGTCTTCTTCAGAGCATCGCACCTTATTTGTTTGTTATACATCAACTCTACTATATTTGCTAGATTGTTGCCCTCCCCCACCACACACACACACACACACACCTAGAAATAAGCCTTGGCTCAGTGTGCTTTTCTTGGTTACCAATTTTAAATAAATAAACGTGACAGTAAACAATCTAAAACAGCAAATTAGAAATTCAGGTTGTTCTCGATTCTAAAACAATTTGCATAAAATGTTGGTCTTGGGTCACACAAATGGCTTGCAGCATAAATCAAGGCAAATTAGATGGGTATAACTACATTTTTCTTCTGAAATCTTCATATTTTATTATTTCACAAAATACATCCTCAACAGCAGAAAAACATTTTATGGCACCTCACCACTTTGTCCTGTCCCAATGGTGCTGTGCTACAACGTCTTTCTCATATCTCTGATCCTATTAACAGTCATTAACTTTGTAAAGCTTTATGCATTCCTTTAAAGGTTAAAGAACTTACATGGCTGTGTGTCAACATCCTCTTTCATCTAACTTGTGGACTTCTGCATCCCACTGACATGGAAAACTACCAGGCACACACAACCAACTCCCATAGAGAACAGGAAAAACAATCTGGAACAAAGACTCCTTAGGTTTGCTGCCAAACAGTCACCACATGCATCATCATACTTATCATCACCCTTTTTAACATAAACACACACACACACATACACTTACACACACACACACATGGGCTGCCTAAAAGTGCTTTGGCAGATTGGTAATATTTAAATCCCTATATGGATGTGAAAATATACATTGCATCAACAGAAGAACAAATCTCTCCAGAAGTTTGAGCATCATTGCTCAAACTTCTGGAGAGATTTGTTCATTCTCAACTATCAGATGGCTTGCTCCAAAATCAACTACTAACCCATGTACAAAATCAACTCCTATTTTCTGGAGAGCTTAAAAGACTATGTTCCTTTTGGGACTGACCACCTCTGCTCCCGCCACTGAATCACACTGTTTCCTGCAGAATTCTGCAGCATTTTGTGATACACCAGAGCACCACTGCATTGCATCCTGGCTGACACTGCTATGCATTTTTCATTTAAACCTGGAAAGAACTCCTCAGTACCTCTGCTTGAGAGTGCATTACCAAAGATCAGCTGATGTATGGCTCAGAGCAGGTTGAAGCTGAACCCTGGCATAACTGAGTTTCTATTGGTGAGATCAGATTGTCTGAGGTCATCCATTCCAGAGATCCAGGACCTCCCTATTATTGAGGATGAGAACATCCATGCTTGGCAGATGGCTCACAATCTGGGAGGCACTCTTGATCAGGGGCTATCATCTGTTTCTCAGGTGTTGGCTGTGCTCAGGAGTTGCTTCCATCATTTAAAGGACATTGCTGAATTGCATTTGTTCCTTGACCTGGGTGATCTTTTAACAATAGTGCATGCTTCATTGTCTATCACCTTGACTATTGTAATGCATTCCACCAGGGCTTCTGGCAGATCTGGTCTACCATCTCCAACTGGTGCAGAATACAATGGCCAGACTCTTTTAGAAGGAGTGATTATATCACTCATGTGCTGTGTTCTCTGTTCTGGCTGCTGGTGAGATGGAGGATTCATTTAAAGATCTTTCCTTTGACCTATAAGGTCCTTAATGGACTGGACTGAAAGCTGTCAGCAATTGACTCAGTAAGGTAAGAGTCAGACTACAGAATGATAAGTCATGTAATCAGTCCTTTCATCACTGTCATTCAGTTTGGGTATGCTTGGGTGATGGGTCATAGTTAACAGATGACAACTCTGTGTGAGTGACCATATTGAGTGTGTTGGTGATGTCAATGTGAAAGTCATTGTAGTGTCATCAGAAGGAGGACAACGTGTGCTGGTGGTGGTGTGCTTCTGATTAGTCCTTGTGCTCCACTGCTACTGTGATTGTTGAGTCAGACTATGGTACGAGTGCCTGTAGTAGCCCAGGGAACTATGACATCAGGAGTTGTAGGGTTGAAATTAGTAGTAGATGTAATTTGTTTGATAAGTGAATAATTGAAATGCCAGTTAAACTTAATAGGCTTGATTTTCAAAGCCCAGTGAATGCCACAATCCCCTGGTGTGCCACTCGTTTGACACACAGGACTTGTAATATTCATCTGGCTAGCGATCAGGATTTTCTATCCCAAGAGCCAAATTCTGTAAGTTATACCAGCTTTCCCCTGGTCTAACTTACATCATTTGGGGGACCCTAATTACAGGGCTTTTGCCAAATGTTTGGTGCAAGCTGTGGTAAAATGTAGAAATTGCCACAACTCCACTTGATGTACTAAAATTAGGTGCAGTCATGTCAAAGGAGTTTGGGGCAGTTGCACCAAACAACTGGGTTGACACAGGGCTTGACGCAAGCCTTGTGTCACTCTTTGAACATCAATCTCAGCCTGTAATATTTTGAGTTTAAGAAGGCTACGAATTGAAGATTCTCTTGTTTTAACCTGGAGTGATTTGGTGAGGCAATATCCTCTGTGGTGCTGACAAATTTTAATGAAAGGACCAGTGCTGGAAGGCATCTGAGAAAATGCAAAGACACTTTAGAAAGAGCATTAAAATAACTTGCCAGTCCTGACAGAATTTGACTGGATCCCTATTTCAGCAAAACAGTGGCACTACTAGAAAGGTCTACAATATGAACTCTGGAAAAAGTCTGAGTCTTCCTCCAAAATGTCTGACTTGTGCTGGCATTCAGTATCTAAAAGCTCAGAAATGTGTTTTATTGTCTCAAGATCAACACTATGCAAGTCTTTCATGTAATCTTGGTTATGGCGGGTGGCACTGGCACCATAAGAAGAAGAGGAGTAGTATGGCCAGGGTTTAACACATTCTTGGTAGTTTCTTCCAACTGTCTTTGCTTCTCAAGCATCAGTGAGTGCAACAGTTTCTGTTTGACGTAGTCTGCACATACAAGAGGAGTCAAAAGATCTATATATTATACATTATCTGGAATGCTGTAGTGTTACCATGCCAAATTTCATCCCTGATTAGCAATATTGTGAAGTTTTATTCAGCAGAAGAAGTTTCATTGAAGTCACAAAATTCCGATCAGCAGATATTTTCATGAAGTTTTCCTGAGCAATAGGAATTCAGCCTATGCCAACTTTGCCTTTCAGCTTTGCCTTAATACTTCACCTTTGCAACACAAAGGCGAAGCGTAGAGAAAAAAAAATTGGTCACATGGGAGAGCTTTCTGTAGGTCACATGGTATGTACTGAAGTCTAAGATGGTGGCCAAACTGGGCTAGCTGTTTGCTTGTAGCACTGTTTACCATTTATTTTTATCACTGCTCTACATGTTTTAAATCCATTTGACCATTTCCCGTTGTTGCCGTTAGTGCATCTGTTTGACGTTTGCTGCTGTTAGTGCTTGTGTTTCCATTGTACAAGAATCTGTGTTTTTGCTTTTGCAGTTCCACATGAGCCTGTTTGTGGGCTGGGACCAAGTGTGTGGGCAAGGAGAGTTGTGGAGGTTGTCAGCAAAGCCCCTGCTTTACCGAAAATGCTGACTCCCTGAGCCGTCACTGTCTGTTGACTTTTTCATTATATTTGGACAGCATTTTGGATCTTCTATCAGTCTTCTGCCCTTGGAGGTGTTTGGGCATTGAGTGGACTGGTTGGGGACTGTGGAGAGCAAGCAGCTCAGGGCCTGGTGGTTGCTGTCTAGTGTGAAGTTCCTGATCGTCAGCTGTGTTCCCGGAGTGCCCCTTGGTGTGTCTGTGTATGATGCCTGGAGGATTATTGGGAATTGTGATCCTGTGAACTAGTTTGGAAGAACTATTGGATACAGGGATATGGAGTTTTTTGCCAACTTTTTGGAGAGCCGGATGTGATTTCTATATTTGCGACTGGGTGATCTTGGGCCAGGGCTTTAAAGCTGGGTTTGCAGGTTTCCTGAGGGGTCTCAGGGTTAGTGTCACACACAGGGGTGGGAGTGGATCTGGTTGGAGAGTCGGTCCATTATTTCCCTTCGCCTAGACTTCTGGGTTAGCCAGCTGGGGGGGCTGACTTAACTCCAAGTCAAAGTAGTGTGCCATTGACCTGCTGTGGCAAGTTCCTCTTGAAATGTTGATAGGAACCTGCGGCCTGCTGGTCACTTTTTCTAATGTGGAACTGGATGTCGAACAGGAAGCCTGAGACTTGAAGACTGGAATTACGCTGTCCATTGTTTTCTTGGATGGCACTGTGGCTGGGGCTGGTACACTGAACCTGTATCTCGAGTTTATATAAAGTTGTGTGTGGAAGTGTTTACAGCCAGACAGGACCTCTTCTGACCACAAGTACTTTATGATTTATGTATATAGTTTATGGAAATGGTGTGAGCAGTGAGAGTGCTCTGTAACATCTGTGAATCCACCTGCTTTCCTGAGATATGAGAGAGATATTGTATGGAGGGTGGTTTCTAAATTATTTCCTTTGTTATTTTATTTTTTATGTTTTATTTATTTGTTGTATATTGAGCAGTGAGAGTGCTTAGTTTTAGCAGACACCAGGTAGTGAGAGGACCTGGGTGCTATATAATTGTTTTTGGTTGGTATTTTATGTATTGTCTGTTATTTTTACTTGGACTGGGTATAGATTATTTAGTTGTGGGAAGTGGGAGGGAAGTTTAGGACAGGTTGTGATTTTTGGGGTGTTATATATTATTTACGGTGTTGTTAATTGAGTAGCTAGATTGTATTGTATTGTTATGTTTTTGGCCTGGGATATGTGTCATTCTATTCCTCCCCTGGTCGTGCACTATTCAGCCTCCACTCTCCAAGCCCTCCACCCTTTTTTCCCTCATCTGTTATCTTTTTCCAGCTATCAATGTTGTCAGGCTTTGGGTATTGCTCGCAGGAGGGAGAGATGGGGTGGGGGGATGTGAACAGTGGAGGCTGGAAGATCAGGGTGCTCCTATCGGGGTTGTTAAGCCCAGAAGATGCCCTGGAGTGAAGTGGAGTCTGGAACATGGGCCATCTTGTCTAGTCTCCATACCCAAGGGCACCATCGTTGGGGATGAGCAGGGGGTCGGGCAGCCCAGGAGCTCTGTCCAACTCAGGCGGTGCTGTGCAATGCAAGATCTGTCAAAAACAAGACTGCAGTTATTGCAGATCTTGCTGGGATGGCAGATCTGGCGTGCATCACTGAGACCTGGCTGGATGATAATGCGGGCCCCATAATAGAGGCCGCAATTCCGGCCGGGTATGCAGTGATACACCGCCCGAGATTGGACTGCGGGGGTTGGGGTTGCGATCTGTTTCAAGACCGAATTGGATCTCACCAGTGTTCCAGTTGAAGAGTCCAGATCATTTGAATGTGCTGTGGTAGCAGATGTGGGTTATAAGATAGCTCTCATCTACTGTCCATCCGGAGATGGGAAGCAGTTCCTCAAGGAAGTGGCAGACTTCATCATCGACATGGCATTTGAGTTGCCCAGGCTGATGGTCCTGGGTGACTTCAATGCCTGGATTGACGATGAACTCTCGCAATTTGGACAACACTTCTTCCAGTTGATGAACTCACTGGACCTTACACAGGTGGTTACCACTGCGACCCATAAACGTGGCCATTCTCTTGACCTGGTCTTCCTCCTGGGGATTGAGGCCTCTGACATGGGGGTGGAACCAGTCGGATGGTCTCATCACTACAAGGTGTGATTCAATTTTTGCACCCCCCCTCATAGGCTGACCCCTGTGGAGATGGTCAAGTACCGTCCTTTACGGGATGCTACTTCCAATGGTCTAGCAGTGGTGTTTGATCTATCAGAATTTCCTGTGGCTAGCAGTGATCCGGAGGTTTTGGTTTTGGCCTATAATAAGGCCATTACCTCAACACTGGATTTTATTGCTCCAGTACGTGTGCGTCCTCTCTCCCTTTGCCCTCGGTCTCCATGGTTTGATGGAGCCTTGAGGGAGTTGCCGTGACTAGGACGCAGGTTAGAACATTGTTGGCGGAAATCCAGCTTATATGCCGATCACCTTAGACTGCTAGAGCATTATCAGCTCTATCAGTCAGAAATTTCCCATAAGAAGGCAGAGTTCCTGTCAGTGGCAATAGCTGCCGCTCAGAACTGACCAGCTCAGCTCTTCAGAACTGTGGACAGGCTGTGCAACCCATCCTGTCTGCAGGTCCGAAGAGCTTTTTCACAATTGCAGTGTAAAGAGCTTGCTTGGTTCTTTGCTGATAAGGTGGCCGACATTAGGGTGGAGATCTGTGCTACACATTCTATGCGAGTTGTTGATGACCAAGGCTTGGCCCCTATCCCTCCGTTCACCTGGAGTACCTTCGACCAGCTGGAAATCGTGGATGTTATGCGGTTTGTCCAGGGGATGCATCCTACATGCTGTAGTTTAGATCCAGGCCCTACATCCTTGATAATGGGGTTGTGGTGATTCTATCGGCCTGGTTCTGGTACAGATAGTCTGGTGCTCCCTTGACTCTGGTGAGTACCCCTGCTCTTTGAAAGAAGCAGTGGTGACACCTTTGTTGAAGAAAGCTTCATTGGACCCATACTCTCTTGTAAACTACAGGCTTATCTCTAACCTTCCTTTTGTGGGGAAGGTAATTGAGAAAGTAGTGGCTGCTCAATTGGAGAACCATTTGACCATCCGTAGCATCTATGAACCTCTCCAATCCGGTTTCCGAAAGGGGCATAGTACCGAGACTGCACTGGTTCGGGTGCTCAATGATCTCCTGATGGCAAGAAACCAGAGAAAATGGTCCATTTTGGTACTTTTAGATCTGTCATCAGCTTTTGACATCATTGACCATGGGGTTCTGCTTGAGCGCCTGATATCTATCTGTGGGCTCTCTGGTTTGGTCTACAGATGGTTTACCTCTTTTCTCACTGGAAGAACTCAGTGGTGGTGTCGGGGGTTTTGTCCTCTGACCCTACCTCTCTGTCTTGTGGGGTTCCTCAGGGCTCAGTGCTGTTCCCCATGTTGTTTGCAGTGTATATGCTTCCCCTTGGAGACATCGTAAGATGGTATGGGCTAAGGTTTCATTGCTATGCCGATGATACCCAGCTCTACCTGTCTTTTGCACCTGACCAGGAAGGAGCACTCTCAGTATTTAACAACTGCCTCGTTGAAATCCAGGATTGGATAAGGTCCAGCTGGCTGAAGTTGAACCCTGGGAAGATGGAGGTGATGGTTGTGGATCCAAGTCTCTGGATAGGGGGGTTGGGAGCTGGTCAACCCTTAGGTTTATTCCTTGGGTACTCTGAGCTTCCTTCTTCTGAACAGGTGTGAGACCTAGGGGTGATACTCGACGTGGGGTTGACACTCTGAGCACAGGTGTCAGCTGTCATCAAGTCATCTTTTTATCATCTGAGAAACATCGCTAGGATCAAGCACCTTGTTCTGTCCGGTGACCTTCCTACATTGATCCATGCCTTTGTGACCTCACATTTGGATTATTGCAACTAGCTTTACTTTGGGCTACAGGGGGTTGATATCTACTGCTTGCAGCTGGTGCAGAATTCCGCAGCCCGGTTGTTGATGGGGATTCCTAGATCTTCCCATATCGTGCCTGTGCTGCAGGAACTGCACTGGCTGCCAGTTCAGTGGCAGATCACCTTCAAAGTCGATTTGCTGACATATAAAGCCCTACACGGACTGGGTCCTGACTACCTGAAAGAGTTTCTAGTTCCTTATTGCCCTGAACAACTGCTCTGCTCGTCCAACGAGGGGTTGCTGGAGATTCCAAAGGTGTCTTTAAAATCTGCTGGGACCCGGGCTTTTATGTTCGTGGCCCCTACCCTCTGAAATTCTCTACCCCATCGGATTAGGGGGTGCATGACCGTGAGGGAATTCAAACAGGCCTTAAAAACTTTTTTGTGGAAAAATGCATATGGTGATGAAGATTGCAGGCTTTGATTATATTGTGAATTTTAATGGGATTATAAGATTGTTTTATTTGTTTTAACTGTTTTAATTGTACTGCGCCTTGACAATTGAAAGGTGCATTAAAAATAAAGGATATTATTATTATTATTATTATATATTCCCAGGGCAGGAAGTGCAGTTTCTCAGTTGCAGACAGACTGTGTGAGCTGTGCTTCATGTGTGGAAGCAACACAGTTTGAATTTAATAGTTAAAAATACGTAATTTTCAATGTTTTTCTGTTTATTCTTCTGTTCCCTAACTACTTGTTATTTTGAATAATTTCTGAACCAATTTTTTTCTGTTTCTCCATCCATTTCCATCCCAGTCTCAGCATGGCTCAATTTGTAGCACATCAGCCTCTGGAATAGAAGGTACTCATCCCACACCAGGTTTGGGCTCATACCTAATAAGTCTAGCACCCAAGTGCAGTATTAGGGGGATGCTGTGCTGCTGGGGTGTGCCTTCCTTTGGATGAGATGTTAAACTGATATCCCGTATACCTGTCCTGGTGGGTGTCCAGGTGGAAGTAAAAGAACCCAAGGATCTCTTTGCAAAAAAAGTAAGGGAATTTCTCAGGTGTCCTGGCCAATATTCCCCTTCCCATCAAACTGGTTCATGAAATAATCTAGGCTATGTGTGTGGGTGTTGATGTGTGATATGGCTGTCACTACACATTCAGTCACTTCACTACCAGTCTAGCACTGCTTGTAAGGTGGATTGGGATACATTGTGTATGAAAAGTGCCATATAAATGCTGATTCTTCTTCTGTCTCTCTCTCTCTCTCTGCTTCATTTTTTTTCAATTTCAGTGCCTAAAATTAATTGAATGGTACAGCATGACATTGGCAGATTCTGTGGGCCTGGCCGTTGGGGTGTCTGGACTCGTGGGTCCAGAGCAATCTACCAGATTTGGCTGTAGTTTTAGGGCCCCTACACCAAACCATACCTCAGAGTTGCCCAGGCTCCAGTGAAGCAGCAGTGGCTCCAGTTCTGGAGCATCAGGAGGAGGAGCAGCAGCAGCAGCAGCAGCAGCAGCCTAATCCTCCCTCCCCCCATGGTTGCAGCATGATCAGCACCATCTCCACCCCCGAAGAGCCTGGTCCATCACAATCCTAGAATCATCCCAAGACCTCCACTGTCTGGCCATTTTTCACAAGGGACCCAAGTGACCACAGTGTGGCCACTTGTAATGTTTGTGGCAAGCAAGTTCATATGTGGGAAAAATTGGAGGTATGTTAGCATGGGGGGGGGCAAAGGACCCACTTAATACTGCACTACCATGCAGAGTGGGAGGCCATGCTTGAGGAAGAAGCAAGCAGGGGTGTGGAGGATGGTGGCCAATCCATGCCTGATCATGGCCATGGGCATGAAGTATGGTGACATGTAACATCATGTGCCATGGTGGGGCAGACAGAAAAGAAAGTTTTGCTCCCATTTTTCCAGTTCCTCCTCATATGGATGTAGCAGCAGCTCCCATACCACCACCACCAGCAACAGCAGTTGAGCTGTCCTTTTTACCTGAGGAATTGGGGGACCTTTGCTGCCAGCAGACTGAGGTCCAGTAGGACATTAATGTGATTCTTGGGAACCAGGAAAAGCTGCTGGCAGTCCTAGAGGAGATCTACTGTGGTGATGTGGTTGGTAGTGATTTCAGCTGTGGGGACATGCGATCTCTTTCTTTTATTAATATATTCCTTCTGTTTCTTTATGTCCTACCTGTTTTTTACCCAGAAAATAAAAAGTAAAAAAATAAATAATAAAAATGCTAAAAATAATATGTCCTATTCTCTTGATACTCTTTCTAACTTTACAACTTTCATAATCCTTTGTACCACCCCAAAAAGAAACAAGCATTTGTCAATGCTGAAAGTTGTCTTGCTGGTGTTGGCATTGGTAGTGCAGGAGTTAAGAGAGATGCATAATAGGAATAGCAGTGAAGTATTGAACCAACGTCAATCCCATCCTGCCCTGCAGAGAGTGACAGGCATTGGGGTGTGCGTTTGGGTCACTGGCCATAATGCTCATGCTATTTCACCTCACCCTACCCTGCAGAGTCTGACAAGTGTGGTGTTGTGTCTTGGGGTCATCTGCCTTATGCTCACCCCATTTCATAAGTATCTACTGTATGTTGAATTGGGTGCAGCATAGGAGAATGGGTTGAACTTTAGGGCTGAAGAGTCCAAAGCACACCTTGATGCCTGTCAGTGGCTGCAGGGTAGGGATGGAGGACCAGTGGTGTGAGCAGTACAGCAGACAATCCAAAGACACAACCCTGATGCCTGTTAGTATGTACAGGGTGGGACATAATGGTTAGAAACCATAACTCTCTGGGCATGTGTTGGTATTTGCACTCCAAATTTTAAAACGTGGCCTTTTTGTGACCCCACCTCAGGAAAGCATTTGGGATCTCTGCTCATGAACAGTGTCCCAGTGATTTTGTTAATCTGTCTCGAACATTGATTTCCCACTGTGACCGTGCCATTCTGCACCACATTAAAATGTCAGCTGCACCATTGATAAGGAGGTTTGAAGAGATGGCAATGTTGAAAATCTGAAGTGAAATTATTAAACATTCTTGAAGTTATGAGCGCGTTTGAAAACTGTGCATCACACACTCGTAGCACAGTCATTTAGTGGAATTATTTCACCAAATTTTTAAAGTAGCCATTTTGGGAACTCTGTTCATGAACTGTGGCACTATGATTATCTTAATCTGCCCTGAACATTGATTTTCCACAGCGACCGCGTGATTGTGCTCCACATGTGCGAAACTACATTTTGGGCAGAATGTGACAAATGACAGCTATACGAAGCTATAAGAAGCTGTGCAAAAATGACAATATTGAAAATCTGGAGTGAAAATATTACAAATTCTCAAAGTTATGACTGTGCATGGACACTGCGCAATGCACACTTGTAAGACAGTCATTTTACAGAATTGTTTCACCAAATTTTCAACAGAGGCATTTTGGGACCTCTGCTCATGAACAGTGTTACTGTGATTTTCTTACTCTGTTCTGAACATTGTTTTCCCACAGCGACTGCGCCACTGTGTGCCGGATGTGTGAAAACACAGTTCAGGTAGGATGTGGAAAATGAAAGCTGTACTGTTCATAAGGAGGAGTGAAAAAATGACAGTGGTGAAAATCTGGAGTAAAAATATTAAAATTATCAAAGTTACGAGCGTGCATGGAAATTGCACAATGCAGGCTTGTAACACAGTCATTTTATGGATGTTTGTCACCTAATTTTCAACATAGGTATTTTAGGACCTCTGCTCATGAACAGAGTTGCTGTGATTTGCTTAATCTGTCTGAAACACTGATTTCCCACAGCGACCACGCTATTCTGCGTGGGAAGTGCAAAAACACAGTTTGGCCAGGATGTGAAAATTGATAGCTGTACCATTCATAAGGATGTGTGAAAAAATGCCAATGTTGAACATCTGGAGTGAAAATGTTACACATTTGTGAAGTTACTAGGGTGCATGGAAACTGTGCAATGCATGCACATAGCATAGTCATTTAATGGACGTTCATCACCAAATTTTCAACAGAGGCATTTCAGGACCTCTGCTCATGAACAGTGTCACTGTGATTTTCTTAATCTGTCCTGAACACTGGTTTCCCACAGCGACTGCTATTCTGTGACAGAAGTGTGAAAACACATTTCAGAAAGGATGTGAAAAATGACAGTTGTACTGTTTATAAGGAATGTGGAAAAATTTAAATGTTGAAAATATGGAGTGAAAATATTACAGATTTGCAAAGTTACGAACATGCATGGAAACTGCGCAATGCACGCTCGAAAAGCAGTCATTCCCCCCCCCCAAAATTTGCAACATAGGCTACTTGAGAGCCTACCTCATAAACAGTGGCTCTGTCATTTCATTAATCAGTCCCAAAAGGTGATTTTGTGCAGTGACTGCAAAATCACCTTTCAGGACTGGATAACACCATGACAGTGCTTGAATTCATGAGGATGGGTCCCATTAACCCCATATTGAAAATTTGGTGCCAAAATTCCCAAACATGCCTGAGATACGCACCAAAGTTATAAAAACCCTGTTTATGCCATTATACAGCTTACTGGCATTTCTTCAGTTCGTGGTCGGCTTTGAAGAGTGCACACATGTTCCCGGTCCACAAGATCATCGCACCAGGCTCTGGAGGTAAGTATAGGGTGAGGGGGGTGGGGAGGTGGGGCACACAGTGGGTGGGTGCGGATTGGGGAGGGGCCGCAGACAGCGAGGAACCGTTTTCTACTTTACAGGGTAAAAAAAAATAATAATAAACATCATGGGAAGGTTTTTTCTTTTAACAGGTACTTTTGTCACACTGGGGTGGGCTCCCAGCATGCCACCTGCATGTTTTGGGATGGAGCGACTGGACCCGATGGGGATTGGGCACCCCATCGGCAAATAAAAGGTGTTGTGGGGATGATGTCTAGGGGGATTGTGCACCCCTCTCAGCAAACAACTGCCACGGGACATGATGCCGATGGGGATTCGGCTCCTAGTCGGCAAATGAACTTAGGACAGGGGCATGATGATGCTGACAGGGGGATTGGACACCCCCGATGTCAGCTTTTCTGGGGATTGTGCGAGGCAGATGGCACAGCTGCCATCATGTCTGATTGAAATGTTACACCAGGAAAGGCATGCCCTGCAATGAGGTGGAGCTCCTTCATTTCAACTGCTAAAATGTTTTAAGTTGGTGGCATGCTTTTGCACTGCTGTCACAGACAGCATGCAATATAATTTGTGCCACAGAGTCCAGCCCCAAAAATCAGTGGTGCCACTGGCCACAACATGACTGTGCCTCCCTCCAAAACCTGCTATTCTAAAGGTACTGCAACATGTTTCTTGCCCACATGCAAAACAACATAAAAAGTGTAAAAATACCAAAAAGATCAAAATTTTCTATCTATTTCTTAATTTCCTACCTATATGAGTCATCTTTGGTGTCAATATCTGCCTGTTTCTTTTTCTTAAAGTGATTTTGCAACCTAATGTGATAGGAATTGTACAAGGACTGCACCAGAAAACATTTGAGGAGAGACTAAAGGGCATCAGTATGTACTCATTGAGGAGAGGAGGGATCATGGGGACATGATAGAAACATTCAAGTACCTTAAGGGATAAACAAGGTGCAGGGGGGTGACATCTTCCAATATAAGAGATGTACAAGAACAAGGGGGCATGACATTAAATTGGATGGTGGCAGGCTGAGGGGAAATGTGAGAAAGTTTTTCTTCACAGAAAGGGTGGTGGATGCGTGGAATAAACTACCACAGGAGGTGGTGGGGATGAACACAGTGGAGGTTTTAAACATGCTCTGGACAGGCATAAATGTACATTGGTGGTGGGAAGGAGGGGCCAAAGCCATTGACTAAGTAGGGTCAGTGGAAACAAACTAGTGTAGGACTTTTGGGCAGACAGGATAGGCCTGGCAGTCCTTATCTGCTGATAATTTCTATGTTTCTATGTAAGCTCTAGCTGCTGGAGGCCTGCCTCTGAACAAGTAAGGGGTCTACTGAGAAATATAGGATATTCTTGTCTCAGAACAGGACAATCAGGAGCTTAAAGGGCACAGAGGCAGAAAGTAAGTAGAGAGAGAAAAGAGAAAGAAGGAAAAAAAAAAAACAGAGGAAAGAGTAAGGATTCCAAACAACAGTTAAGGAGCCAGAAATAAGACATGATGGCAGTGGTGCAGTGCAGTGGCTATAGAGCAGCAGTCTTCTGGGAGACGTTCTGGAGGATGCGGTGTTGTCCCATCTGCAGGCACCTCTCTGGGCTGAGGGAGGAGGTTGTTCATCTCAAGGCTGAGTTGGCCAGGATTTCTGGGACCTCCTCTTCGATCCAGGGACCACCAGTGCCACTGCCGTTGCCTCAGAAGTTGCCAAGAAAGAGCAGCGGTTGGACCACAGTGGGCTCAGGGAGGGTGAGGGTGGTGGGACAGAGGTGCATACCTCCAGTTGTGCCTCTCCACAATTCCTATGCCATTCTGGCAAAGTGTGGTGCCTCTATGCAGGCACCTGCAGTGGAGACCAAGGAGGATGCTGGGAACCTCCACAAAGGAGACCCACAGGAGGGTGGCATGGGACCCCACAGGGGAAGGAAAAAACTCCTAGTGGGGGACTCCATTGTTAGGAATGTAGAACTGGGGGAGGAAGGGGAGAGGGAGGTAAGGTGCCTGCCTGGCGCCATGGCTTGGAGGGACAGGGAGCGAATCCTCAGGATTGCTGGAGCAGCTGCACAGGGGAGGGAGCTGGATGTCATTGTCCACCTAGGGACAAATGACCTGGCTAAGAAAGGGATTACAGCAGTGCAGGAAGAGTTTGTGGAATTGGGGAGGGGCCTTAGACAAGTAGCATGCACGGTAACCTTCTCGGAAGTGCTGCCCATCTATTGCGTAGGAGAGGCTAGGGTGTTCTGCACCATGGGATTCAATCAGTGGTTGAAAAACTGGTGCAGAGCTCAGGGATTTGGCTTCATTGGAGACTGGGGTCCACCTGGGTGATGCAAGCCTATACTGGCATGATGGGCTGCATCTGTCCAGGAGGAACCAGGATCCTAGGTGATAGGTTTAAATGCTTCATTGGCAATCATTTAAACTAGCCAGGGGAGGCACTGGAAAGGAGCAGGGAAATCCTAGCCCCCCCAAAAAATCATGGTAGTAAGTGCGGTAAACACCAACATAGAGGTGGCGATAGGGAGAAGGGCAGGGGTAAATGGAGAAAGTGACTAAGGCAAGAAGGTCAGGGATGGTGCAAAAAGGAGTAAGGCCATCAGGAAATGGAGGGTAATGAGTACCAACACCCGTAGTCTGGGCAACAAGCTCCCTGAGCTGGTGGCCTTGATGGAAGAGGGATGCCTGGGTATCGTAACAGTCACAGTAACATGGTACACAGAGAACCATGACTGGGATGTTAACATACCAGGGTACATAACCTACAGGAGAGACAGGTAGGGGAGAAGAGGGGGAGGAGTAGCTCTCTATGTAAAGGAAGGAATAAAAGCAACTGAACAAAAGAGTAAACAGGGAGGAGAGGAGGCACTGTGGGTCACCTTGGAGACTGGAAAGGGCACCACAATCTGCACAGGGGTTGTGTACAGACTCCCATGTCAGGGGGAAGGAATGGACAAGGATGTGATAGACGGCATTCTTAGGATGGCAGAGAAAGGGGAGATACTGTTGATGGGAGACCTGAATATGCCAGATGTTAACTGGAGCACATTTGCTGCAGCCACATCCAAGAGCAGGGCCATTCTTGATGCCCTACAGGTGGCAGGCCTCAGACAGCTAGTTTTGGAACCCACTCGTGAGGGAGCAATCCTAGACCTCGTACTCTCAAATGGGGAGCAGTGAGAGGATCTCAGATCTAGAAGTGGGTTGCCATCTGGGAACAAGTGACCATCAAACAGTGTGGTTCACGTTAAACTCAGCTACAGAGTCAAGCCATATAAAAGTGAGGGTACTGGACTTCAGGAGGGCTGACTTTGGCAAGATGGGAAAGTGCCTCAGAAAAGCACTAGCAAACAGGCTAGAAGGAGGGGTGGAGCAACAATGGGTAATCATAAAAATTGCCATCACAGAGGCAACAAGCCTTTGTGTGAAGCAAATAAACAAATCAAAATGAAAGAAAAATCCACTATGGTTCTCAAAAGAGGTGGCTGGGAAAGTCAGGGAGAAAAAAATAGCATTCAGGAAGCATAAGGAAACACAGAAGGAGCAGGACAGAGAGCTGTACCAGTTAAGGCAGAAGGAAGCAGGGAGGGAAGTCAAAATAGCAAAGGCCCAAACTGAGGAAAAGATAGCCAACTCAGTTAAGAAGGGGGCTAAAACCTTTTATAGGTACATCAGAGAGCATAGAAAGACAAAGGGAGGGATAGTGAGGCTGAATAGAATGAATGGTAGGTAGGCAGAGGCGGACAGTGAAAAAGCAGGGATACTGAACGAATATTTCTGCTCAGCATTCACAAAATAGGAGGGGGAAGTGCCTAATCCAATTAACAGAAGCACTCTTGATATGGGGGTCGATCCCAGCCCTTTCACAGAAGAAAGGGTTCTGCAAGAACTCCTGAAACTGAAGGTGGACAAAGCAATAGGGCCTGATGGAATTCACCCCAGAATTCTAAAAGAATTAAGGGGGAACTATTGAAACCACTGACTACTCTTTTTAATAAATCATGAGAGGATAGTGTGGTACCAGAGGACTGGAAGAAGGTGAATGTGATTCCCCTTCACAAAAGTGGGACCAAGACAGAGGCAGGAGACTACATCCCTGTCAGTTTGACCTCTGTGGTAGGGAAAGTGATGGAGTCACTTCTTAAGGAAAGAATTGTTGAGTACCTAGAGGTCAGTGGGGCACAGAACCCAAGGCAGCATGGGTTCACAGCGGGAAGGTCATGTCAGATGAATCTAATAGATTTCTTTGACTGGGTGACCAAAGTAGTAGACCAGGGAGGGACTGTGGACATGGCCTACCTAGACTTTAGCAAGGTATTTGACACAGTCCCACGCAAAAGATTAATAGTCAAATTAACCAGCCTGGGATTGGGTCCCAGGGGGGTAGCCTGGGTAAAACATTGGCTGGACAACAAGACACAGAAGGTAATTGTAAATGGAGTCCGCTCTGAAGAAAGAGTGGTTACTAGTGGGGTACCGCAGGGTTCAGTACTGGGTCCAGTCCTTTTTAATGTCTTTATAAGTGACATTGCAGAGGGACTGGAAGGAAAAGTATGCCTCTTTGCAGATGACACAAAAATCTGCAACAGGGTTGATACACAAAGAGGCATGGAAAGGATGAAAAGGGACTTGGCAAGGTTGGAGGAATGATCAGAAGTATGGCAGCTAGGATTCAATAGAAATAAGTGCAAAATAATGCACCTGGGAAACAAGAACCCAGGGGAAGATTACACAATGGGGGGGGGAGGTAGTAACAACAACAAAAAAGGAAAGGGACCTCGGGCTAATCATATTAGATGACCTTAAGGTTAGCAAGCAATGTGAGAAGGCAGTAGGAAGGGCTGGGGGTATACTGGGATGCATAGGGAGAGGCATCACCAGCAGAAAACAGGAAGTTGTTATCCCTCTGTACAGACAGTTGGTGAGACCCCAACTGGAGTACTGCATCCAATTCTGGAGAATCCATCTCCGCAAGGACATAGACAGGATAGAGGCAGTCCAGAGGAGGGCAACTACAATGGTGCAGGGTCTGCAAGAGAAGTCGTATGAGGAGAGACTAAAGGAGCTTAATATGTATACCCTTGAGGAAAGAAGGGAGAGGGGACAAGATAGAAACTTTTAAGTACCTCAGTGGAATCAACAAAGTCCAAGAGGGTAGCATCTTCAGAAAAGAGGCGTGCAAGAACAAGGGACACAAGTTAAAGATCGAGAGGCGGTTCAGGGCAATGTGAAGTATATTTTTCAGATAGAGGTAGTGGATGCATGGAATAGCCTTCCTGAGGAGGTTGTGGGGTCTAAAACTGTGGGAGAATTCAAGAATGCATGGGACAGACATAAGACAATTCTTGTGGGGGGGTAGGAAGAAATAGGCTGTTGGTTAACTAGGATCTGCAGCCTATCCTGTAGGTAGGGAAATGGGCAGACTAGGTGGGCCAAGCGGTCCTTATCTGCCATCAAAGTCTATGTTTCTATGTTTCTAAGGTATTGGGCTTCATAGCCCAATATTTTATGCCAGAGTGAGCTGCTTTCTTTGAAAAGTAAATTTTTTAACTCAGTCCATCTAGTTTTGGAAGGGATCATTCCTCTCTCCATAGTCACAGCCAGCAGAACCCTTCCAGTTTCCTAGTTTGCCTGCTCTGCCCCTGCACTCAGAGGTTTGGTGATGATTTAGCAGGGATAGCATGGAGGCGCGCCCCAAACAAGTCTATGGGGCAGTTTTTCAATGCCATTTTGTGAAACTTTAAGCAATCTGAGAGAGAAATGAAAGTGACCGCTCAGCATATAGGGTCCCTATTAGTAGAACAGTGGCTTTCATAAGAAGTTGAAAGGGGTCTGCTGGCAGTGGCCATAGATGGACTGAGTTTAAAAATGTACTTTTCAAAGAAATCAGCTCATGCTGGCATAAGGTATTGGGCTATGAAACCCAATACCTTATATCGGAAACTTCCTTTAATTTTTAACAGCTACCAGAATAAATATGTCACACTTTGGCATAGGTACAACTATATTATACTATGCTGTGTGTTTATAGAGTGCCCCATCACTATTGTTTTCTGCTATTCATTAAATGAGAAGTATGCCAAAATCACAAATTCCATACATGTAAATCCCTTTCTCTCTGAATCATTCTTGAGTGTGGTAAAAAACAGGACAGGCTGCTACATCATGCAGTTTCACCTTAATGCATACTATTAAGTTTAAATGGAAATCCTAAATGCTTTGCTGCTGCTAGGTGCATGCTGCTGCTGTTGAGAAAATGCATAGAAAAGTGGATGAGAAGGAAAAGTTCACTATCTTCTCTTGGGAAATTCTGAGAAATGAGAACTTGAAATGAGAAGTTGCTGTCCTTGTGCTGCCACGTGCCACTGCTGACTAATAGCTGGTGCAACTGTAGTGACATACCAGCAAAAGTATTGTTTTTTTCCTTTATCAGTTTTTGTGGGTGTGAGAGGGTACCTGAAAGCATT
Organism: Neoceratodus forsteri; assembly: GCA_016271365.2. Classification (NCBI taxonomy): domain Eukaryota; kingdom Metazoa; phylum Chordata; order Ceratodontiformes; family Ceratodontidae; genus Neoceratodus; species Neoceratodus forsteri. Next base: position 1,055,455,659 of record CM057459.1, read on the forward strand.
GTCTTTGTAAACATATTTTGTCATTGTGTCTCTCCTTGCAGGAATTTATCATGGAGATTCACTGCTGCTGCTGATTGGGTGTGTTGCCCATTCTTGTATAATATGGGAATGTATGTATTTTTTTCCTTTTTTCTGTTCCAAAAATCCTTGGATCATGTCTGTACAGCAGGAATTATGATAACTGTTGTCTTCTATTTCTGTTGTTTCAGGTATTTCACATATGCATAGTAAATTGGACATTGCACAGTGAGGCAGCACAATCAGTTGGAGGAATGTTCTGCATGATGATGCAAAGCAAATGACATGCTGACTGTACACAATGTACAGCACTGGAGGACAATAAGCTGCAAGTGGCAGTATTTGTGAGGTTGAGCCCATGAATGCAAGCTGGTTGAAATTAACAGATGGCAGTGGGTTGCTTACTGTAGAAAGACTTGGTATTTTTGCTGCCGGTATGATGTATCATTATCAGACCTGTTGTTAAAACAAAATACAAATTATTTAGACGCTCTAATATGTTCCATACTTGGTCACAGTAGACCTGTGAAAGAAAAACAATTAAAAAGGCAGAACAGAAAATAACTTTCTAAAAGGATATCTACTGTCACATAGATGATAGCCTGACCCTTCCATGGAATGAAGGTTCCCCAGACACAAGATGGATGTACTGTCACTGTGAAGAAAGCAGGACATGGCATGGTCACTATGTCACTGTTCACCTGTGGAAGGAAAAAAATAAGATTTAAAATGATGGACAGAAAAAAAAATCATGCCACATACTTACAATCAAATATATTGATAGCCATGATGTGTAACGGCACAAAGGTGCCACAGCAATTGGTTTTGCCGGAAGACGCATCCTTACTCTATGGATTGTGCTGTGCTGTCTAAAGTGAGAGGGAGACAAAAGGAAAAGAGACACATATAAAAAGCAGCATACTGTTTCAATGATGATATAGTTTTCATCAGCAATATTATTTGTCAGCCACACATATTAAGATCCTCATGTTGGTTTTTCATTTTATTTAATTTCTGAGTGAAGATATAGGATTTTAAACTGTTTAAAATGACCCCATCCTGTCCCATGCACACCATGAAGAAGCAAAATATAGTAGCACAGTGCTAAGCTCTTTACCATATTATAAACATGTGTTAACATTCTAATAAATGGGGTAGCCTCAATAGATCAAATTTTAACAAACTGCGAATGGTGGACATCATTAATGATGTGTCATTAGTTACAACATTAGCTGTAAATGCACTTTCGACAATATCTGCAAAAAGAAAGAATAAACAGGGCATGACAATGATTTAGGATGTCAGAAATACATTTTTAACCACAAAGCATCGGATGACCTTTTTTGGTGACCAACAAAGGCTACTGCTTTAAATGAAATGAACTTACCATTACAGCATATACTCTTTGTCTTTGCTGTAGATCAGATTATCATGCCTTGATGGACTCAGCATGGCTGTAGGCTTGGCTTGAGGTCTGGCTTCACCTTGACATGCTAGCTGGTGGTGGTCTGGCTGGTGGGATTGTTCACATGCTGGCTGTTGGGATTGCTGGCAGGATGGTTTCCAGGCTGTCTGGTGGGATTGTTGGAGGGATAGCTGAGAGACTGACTGGTGGGATTACTGTCACTGGTAGGATGGCTAATAGTCGGCTGGTTGGTGGGATTACTGTCAGTGTCAGGATGCCTAAGAAGGGACTGGCTGGTGGAATTACTGATGACTGATGTGCTGGCTAACAGAATGTACACTGTCTGGGTGTGACAGTCATTAACAGGCATTTGTCAATGCCGAATGTTGTATCACTGGCATTTGCACTGGTAGTGCCGGAGTTAGAGACGCACAATAGGAATGGCAGTGAAGTATTAAAGTGAGGCCAATCCCACCCCCGCCCTCACCCTGTAGAGACTGACAGGCATTGCGGTGTGCCTTTGGGTCATCTGCTATAATGCTCATGCCATTTTACCTCACCCTACCCTGTAGACAATGACAAGTGTCATGGTGTGCTTTGGGGTCTTTGGGCGTTATAATTACCCCATTCCATAAGGAAATACCCTGAGGTGGATGCAGTATAGGAGAATGGGGTGAAGTCTGTGGCTGAACACTGCAAGGCACACCATGATGCCTGTCACTGGCTGCAAGGTGGGGGTTGGGGAGGAATGGCATGAGGATTACTGCCGATGATTCCAAGTCACACCGCTGATGCCTGTCAGTCTCTACAGGGTGGGGTGCTACAGTTGGAAACCCTAACACCTTAGGCATGTGTTGGTATTTTCACTCCAAATTTTCAAGATTGGCTTTTTGTGAGCCCACCTCATGAAGAGCGGCACTATCAGTTTGTTAGCTGAAAGGTGGTTTTGCACAGCGGCTATGCAATTTGGTGACACAGGGACGAAAACACATTTTGGGCAGTATGTGGAAAATGACAACTGTATTGTTCATGAGGAGATGTAAAAAAATGGCAATGTTGAAAATCTGGAGTGAAAATATGAAACATTGGTGAAGTCATGAGCATGCATAGAAACTGTGCAACACACATCCGTAACCCAATTATTTTTGGGCTTTTTTAACCACATTTTTAACATAGGCATTTTGGCACCTCCCATCATGAACAGTGGCACTGTGTTTTTGTTAATTTATCCCAAATGTTGATTTCCCACAGTGACCACGCCATTGTGCGCCACAGGTGAAAAAACTTATTTAGGGCAGGATGTGAAAAATGTCAGCTGTACTGTTCATAAGGTGGTGTGAAAAAATGCCAGTATTGAAAATCTGGCATGAAAATATTGCAAATTTGTGAAGTTACAAGGGTGCGTGAAAACTGCACAATGCACACTTGTAACACAGTCATTTTATGGAATTTCGTCACCAAAGTTTCAACATAGGCATTTTAAGACCTCTGCTCATGAACAGTGTCACTGTCATTTCCTGAAACTGTCCTGAAAACTGATTTTGCACAGCAACCATGCTATTCTGCGCTGGATGTCTGAAAACACATTTTGACCAGGATATGGAAAATGACAGCTGTACTGTTCATAAGGAGGTGCAGAAAAATGGCATTGTTGAAAATCTGGAGTAAAAATATAACAAATTTATTAAAGTTACGAGTGTGCGTGGAAACTGCACAATGCACTCTTGTAAAACAGCCATTTTTGGGATTTTTTCCACCAAATTTGCAACATAGGCTTTTTGAGAGCCTACCTCATGAACAGTGGCACTGTCATTTTGTTAATCTGTCCCAAAAGGTGATTCCACACAGTGACCATGAAATCACCTTTCAGGATGGAATAATGTCATGACAGTGCCTGAATTCATGAGGAAGGGTCCCAATAACCCCACATTGAATATCTGTTGCCAACATTCCCATAAATGGCTGAAATATGCACCAAAGTTGAAAAAACCCTATTTATGCCATTATACAGCTTACCGGCATTTCTTCAGTTCGCGGTCGGCTTTCAAGAGTGCAGACGTGTTCCTGGTCCACCGAGGATCGTCGCGCCAGACTCTGGAGGTAAGTATGGGGTGAGGGGGGTGTGGGGAGGCAGGGTGCACAAAGGGTGGGCGCAGGTTGGGGAGGGGCAGGGAGACTGTAAGGGGCCATTTTTGTTTTTACAGGTTTAAAAAAAAAAACATTGAGGGATGGTTTTTCTTTTTCAGGGGATTTGACATGCTGGGGTGGTCTCCCAGTATGCCACCTAAGTGTTTTTGGAGGGTTGCTGTAACCGACGAGGGATTTGGCACCCCAGTTCACACATACAGAAGGGGGGGCAAGAGCTGAGGGGGATTGGGCACCCCCTTGGCACACAACAAAACCGGGGGGATGTTATGCCAATGGGGAGTGGGATCCCCTGTTGGCAAAATAAGTGGGGAATGGGGATTAAAGCTAACCGGGATTGGGCCTCCCACCATCTGCAAAGAAAGACTGTTTTGGGGGTGCATGTTGCCGAGGGGGATTGGGCACCCCCTTAGCATTCATTTTAAATGGGAGGGGGTCATTATGCTGATGGGGAGTGGATTCTCCTGTCGGCATTGTGACAGGCGGTGGTGGCAGTCACTGCCGCCATGTTGCGTGCACGTTGGGAGGCATGTTGTGGTCCCGCTGCATGAGAGCTTCGCTCTCATAGCAGCGGATCTTTTCTTAGATCTGGTGGCCACATTAGGGATGCATGATGTCAGTGCCTGCTGCTGGCTAATTGGGGAATGAGGGACGCACCTACTGATGTGTGCCCTGCATTCGCCCACAGTGACCGCACCTCCAAATCTGCTACTACCGCAAGATGTTGATACATGCGCAAGTGCTAGCCAACATAAAAATTGTATGTTGTTCCTTTGGCCTATACATTACATTTGACACAGGGCAGGCAGTGATCATGGTTTTGAATGCACAGAAGTGCAGCACAAGTTGGGGGAAATATTGACTGGGGAAAAAAAATTCCAATCATAAAGGAAAGGATTAAACTTATAAGGTGGAAAGAAAGGATCTGAAAACCTTTTTGTTAGATGTATGGATTGCTGTCATCATCATTGTCATTTCATCATCATCACCATAAAGCAGTGAAGTGGCTGACTTGGCAGGTCAAATGGCAGCAAGCTGACAGGGTAATTCTTGAGATGGAAACCCCAGAGGGTCGGACCTCTTCTGATCAAACCCAAATCAATGAATCTTTTAAAAAATTTAAAAAAGACTTATACTTCACAAATTCCCCCAAATGCCTCTACTGGGAACTTTCTAACATAGAAACATAGAAACATAGACTTTGTCAGCAGATTAGAACTGCTTGGCTCACCCAGTCTGCCCATTTCCCTACATACTGGATAAGCTGTAGATACTAATTTTACCAACAGCCTACTTCTTCCTACCTCCCACTAGAATTGCCTTATGTCTGCCCCATGCACACTTAAATTCCTCCACTGTTTTTGATCCCACAACCTCCCCAGGAAGACTGTTCCATGCGTCCACCACCACCATCTCAATGAAAAAAATACTTCCTCAGATTGCCCGAGTCATCCCACCTCTATCTTCAAATTGTGCCCCCTTGTTCTTGCACATCTCTTTTTCTGAAAGATACTACCCTCTAGGACTGTTGATTCCCTTGTGGTGCTTGAAAGTTTCTATCATGTCCCCTCTCTTCCTCCTTTCCTCAAGGGTACACATATTAAGCTCTTTTAGTCTCTCTTTGTATGGCTTCTGGTTCAGACCCTGCACCATTTTAGTTGGCATTCTCTGGACTGCCTCCATCCTGTCTATGTCAACTAAAGTCGGTTCCTCTCCTGAGCTACCTGCCTCCTCTCTAGCCAAATTAGAACAGCCGGTGACCTTGCAAGAAATCAAACAAGCAATCTGGAACTCCAGGTCTGTTAGAGCTCCAGGCCCGGATGGGATTCCCATTGAATTTTATAACATTTTTGGGGGAAAACTCTCCCAACTAATGTATCTCATGGTATTGGAAAGCTTGCATACTGGTTGTCTCCCTCCTTCCCAGACCTTAGCAGCAATCATGGTATTGCCCAAGCTGGAGAAGGACCCCACCAAATGTGATTCTTACCATCCTTTATCACTGCTTAATGCAGATTATAAGATGTTAGCAAAGATATTGGCTACTAGATTGGAGGGGGTCCTCCCTGGTTTGGTGCACTCTGACCAAAGCGGCTTTGTGAAGGGTAGACAAGCCAAACACAACATCTGCCACACTTTGAATATTATGTCCCACTGGTCTGAAAGGGGTAATGGTGACAGTCAGGGTCTCTTAGCGTTGGAAGCCGATAAGGGATTTAATTGTGTTTAATCCCCTTTATGTTCACAGTCCTTTGAACAATTAAAATTTGGCCCCCCGCTTCCATTTTTGGAATTCCTGTTTATATAAATCCCCCAAAGCACAAGTCCTAACCAATAATACCATGTCTCCAACCTTTTATTTTCACCAGAGGGACAAGACAGGGATGCCCACTTACCCCCTGCTATATGTTCTAACTATTGAGGCCCTGGCAGTTGACATAAGTAATCATCTCAACATTCTGGGTTTTGATTTTAAAGGGGAAGGGTGCATTATTTTACTGTTTCCGGAAGATGTGCTTCTTTTTCTGGCTGATTCTGCCAGGGCCCTTCCTACCCTAACAGATCCTTCAATACCTATGGATCCATTTCAGGCCATAAAATTAACTGGGCCAAATGTGAATGGCTTCCTCTGTCCCCTAAAAAAACTCCCATTCAAATAGGTGGTACAACAATCCCCCCCAGCCAAGACACTCAACTAGGCTTTATTCTTCCAAGAAAACTATCACAACTAGTGGATTTAAAGTATAAGCCACTATTACAAAAAATCCACGAGGATTGCAACTGTTGGTCCTCCCTTCCTTTGACCCTCATTGGTAAAGTCAGCCTTGTTAAACTGTGTATTCTACCGCAATGTCTCTGCTTATTTCAAACCTTACCAGTTTATGTTCCAAATAAATATTTTCAGACATTGTGAGGATGTGTCACATCACTCCTATGGAGACACCGGCATCCCTGGATTAAAAGAGAGATATTGTGGCAGCAGGTGAGGAGAGGGGGATTAATCCTACCCAATTTTTACCTATATTATTTAGCTGTCTAACTATCTTTGATGGTTGACCTTGTTAAGGATAACTGATTCTGGGAGGGCCTGGATTAAACTGGAGGAGACCGACACTAGTGCCCTAATATACCACAGAATGTTTGCTTCAGCTGTGGAGAGGACTGTGGTGAAGCAAGTGAAACCCTCTTTTACCAGGTCACTCTAAAGGGCCTGGCTTGCAGTACATAAATTGATACATTAGCCCTTGTCTCTGTCTCTGTACGTCTCAATAGAGCACACTCTCTAGGAGCCACACTGTACTCCAGAACCTGTTAATCTAACGTTGGAAGTGTACTGTAAGAAAGGGATATATATCCTAGTGCATCTTTACAACCAAGATGTTCTCCTAACATACCAACAACTGTCAGAAAGTATGGCCTTCATGCCACTCATTTTTTAATCTATCTTCAGAGCCATTCTAGACTGGTGGCAATGGGGGGTTGGGGGAGCAGATATATATTTCCGATCCTTAGACGTTCCCCACTGGAGGAAATTTTTTTCTAGTGAACTAATCAGAGCTAGTTCAAGACCATAAACTAAGTACTACAGCCTTCTTTTGGGTGCATTGCCAAACCCCCTTTCTCATTTGTGAGACAGTTGGGAAATGGATCTGGACCCCTTGGTTGTCACTGGGGAAGACTGGGATATGATTTTTCAGAAGGGCATGTTGTACTCAATTTATAATAGACCACATGCCATGCATTATCACATCTTGCACAGGACTTACTTCACATCAGTGTTAGCCCATAAATTAGATCCCATAAAACCCGATCTTTGTCCAGAATGTAAGGCCCAACCAAAAACCTTCTTTCACATGGTCTGGTCTTGTCCTAGGTTGTTGGCCTTCTGGTGTGAGATTGCCCTACTGCTTTCCAAAGTCTTGAAGACCCCTGTTCAACTAATACAGCAGAAATACTACTTGGTCTCACTGACGGGGGGTCGGGGGAATCTGCTTTATGGTGAATCAGAATCACTGTGCGTAAACTAGTGCTGGCACAGAGCTGGTTTGCATATGCTCCTCCAACAATAGCCCACTGGATGAAATTCCTCCTACAGTGCATGAAATTAGACCACACACAGTATTCAGTGAATGGTCAGCAAGGGGAATATCTTCAGCTGTGGGGCCCATTGGAGCAGGCTTTGGGGTCCCCCTGGTTTTCGACTTTCTACAGTAGAAGTGCCATTGGGTGTCATAACAACAAGACTGATTGACCCTCCATGAAAATGTATCTTCAGGTTCTTTTAACTTACTTTATGTGCTATATATCATTATTATCTGTATTTGAAGTATCAACTGTTTCTAACAGTCAATTGGGTTGCCCGTTGTGACACCCCCTCCACTGAATTCCTTTCATTTTTGAGCTTGTTCCTCTATAAAATGTGTTTCACTTAGCATGCATTTTGTGCTGACTTTTAAATAAAGTTTAAAAAAAAGAAATCATCATCATCATCAAGAAAGCAGCCCTCACAGTCTTCCAGACTGAAGTTGTCTTCACTTGGGAATTCTTTCTCCATAAGTGCCTCATCCACCTCAATGGAATGTAGTTTGCCACTACCACCATGCTGGTCTGCTTCCTATTCATCACCACCACCATCCTGTGATACAAAAACAGATGTACTTGTCCTAGGTGGAATGTGCCCTTCATTCATTTTAATAAATGTAAGCATGCCAACATTTCTAGGATATAAGTTAGTATGTCTGTCCCACACAATGGCCCCCATCAAACTAAATACCCTCTCTTACACTAAAGGGAGGTCAGTTCAGATATTTCACTGCTATGGAGGTTAATGCTGGCCACTCAGTCACCGTCCCACTCCAGTACAGCAGAAGCTTTTCCAATATGTTCAGGTTCCAGGTGTCTGCCAAATATGCATCCACCATGTGCTGTGCTGCACACAGTCCTATTGATTCATTAGCCTCCTCCACCTTTTCCTCCATGTCTGCATTTCCCACCTGTGAGAAAGCATCCCAAAGTTGATTGATGGTCATTTGTCCTCCCGTGAATAGCCCTGTTTTGTCACCATGCTTCACTGTGGTGGTAGAAACATACATAGAAACATAGGCACACAGAATCTGTCGGCAGATAAGGACCATACAACCCACCCAGTCTGCCCATTTCCGTACTTGGTTTAGCAATCCCTACTCTTATCTGGACTGCCTTTCCCCAGCTCTGCTGTACAGCAGCTTGTCTTTATGCATATCTAATGCAGTTTTGAATCCCCATACTGTTTTCGCTTCCACCACCTCCGCTGGTAAGCTGTTCCATGGATCCACCACCCTCTCTGTGAAAAAATACTTCCTAGCATTCCCCCAAGCCTCCCTCCCTCCAGCCTCATGTTATGTCCCCTTGTCCTTGTGCACTTTCTTCTCTGAAATATGCCTCCCTCCTGTACCCTGTTTATTCCTCTAAGCTATTTGAAAGTCACTATCATATCCCCTCTCTCCCTTCTCTCTTTAAGTGAATAGATGTTTAGTTATTTGAGTCTTTCCTCATAAGGCTTGTGGTGCAGTCCATGTATCATTTGTGCTGCTCTTCTCTGGACTGCTTCCATTCTGTCTATGTCCTTCCTAAGATGAGGTCTCCAGAATTGGACACAGTATTCCAGATGAGGCCTCACCAGTGATCTATACAGTGGCATCACCCCCTTCACTCCTCCTACTGGTTATGCCCCTTCCTATGCACCCCAGCATTCTGTTTGCCTTCCCCACTGCTTTTTTACATTGTTTGGCTGACTTCATGTCATTGGATATGATAAACCCCAGGTCTCTCTCCTGACTTGTAGTGGCTAGAACCTGCCCCCCCCCCCTCCTGTATTCCTCTCTTGGGTTTCTGTGTCCTAGGTGCATTATCTTGCACTTAAATAATAATAATAATAATAAATAAAACTTTATTTATTTAGCTCCTTTCCAATACCAAGGCACTGTACAAATGAATCATAAAATCAGAATATACATATAAAACAACAGTTCATAACAGCATCAGTCCACAAAAGCCTTGTTCCACAAAAAAGTCTTCAAATCCCGCTTAAATGCTTCCACGGTCGTGCATTCTCTAAGCCGGCAAGGCAGAGAGTTCCAGAGGGTTGGAGCCGTGAACCCAAAAGCCCTAGCCTCAGAAGACTTCAATATAACCCTCGGGAACCTCTAGCAACCCCTCGTCGGCTGAACGGAGCTGTCGCACAGGGTGGTAAGGAATCAGAAGCTCTTTCAAGTAGTCAGGGCCGAGTCCATGCAGGGCTTTGAAGGTCAAAGGACCTACTTTAAAGGTGATCCACCACTGTATAGGCAGCCAGTGCAGATCACGCAGCAGAGGGGTAATATGTGTTCTTCTAGTCACCCCTGTCATTAACCTTGCAGTAGCATTCTGCACTAGCTGCAAGCGGCGGATATCAACCCCAGGAAGCCCCCAGTAAAGGGAGTTGCAATAGTCAAGACATGGACCAGCATAGGTAAATCGCTGGACGGAACAAGGTGTTTCACCCTGGCGATGTTCCCTAAGATGGTAGAATGCAGACTTAACGACTGCTGACACCTGATGACGAAGAGTCAGCCCATCATCAAGTACCACTCCAAGGTTACGCACCCGTTCAGAGGTAAGTATCAGATCCCCCCCAGCAATACGCCAGAGGGCTGACCAGACCCCAAGCCCCCTGACCCACAACCTGGGTCCATGACCAAAACCTCAGTCTTACCGGCGTTCAATTTTAACCAGCTCAGATTCATCCAGTCCTGGATTTCAACGAGGCAGCTATTAAATATCGAGAGAGCACTAACCTGGTTGGGGGCAAAAGACAGGTAGAGCTGGATATCATCAGTATAGCAGTGAAACCTCAGCCCATACCTTCTTACAATGTCTCTGAGGGGCAGCATATACACTGCAAACAACATGGGGGAGAGCACCGAACCCTGGGGGGCACCACATTGCAGAGGGAAAGGATCGGAGGAAAAAATCCCCGACACAACTCTCTGCATTCTCCCAGATAAAAAAAGATGAAAACCATCTGAGCACTGTACAAGACAGTCCACAGATGGACTCCAGTCATTCGAGCAAAACCCCATGGTCTACAGTGTAGAAGGCTGAAGAGAGATCAAGGAGGACCAAGATAGAGCAGTTCCTCTGATCTCTCGCCATCAAGAGATCATTGAGCACCCGAACCAGAGCAGTCTCGGTACTATGCCTCTTATGAAAACCAGACTGGAGAGGTTCATAGATGTTATGGATGGTCAAATGGTCCTCCAGCTGGTTTGCCACTACCTTCTCAATAACCTTCCCAATAAAGGGAAGGTTAGAGATTGGTCTGTAGTTGGAAAAAACATCTGGGTCCAAAGAGCCTTCTTCAAAAGGGGAGTCACCACAGCTTCCTTTAGGGAGCTCGGAAACTCACCCAATTCTAGGAAGCACCAGATTATTTTAACCAGAAATGGGCCAATGATCTCAACACAACCCAAGATTAGGGAGGTAGGGCCCGGATCTAAACTACAGCATGTAGGACGCATCCCCTGGACGATCCGCATAATATCACTGAATGTCGGCAGGTCAAAGGAACACCAGGAGACAGAGGATTCCACGACCAAACACCGACCAAAAGCTTTCACCTTAGAGTGTGCTGGACGGATCTCAGATCTGATGTCGGCAACCTTATTCACAAAGAATTGAGCGATCTCATCACACTCCTTTTGTGAAAAGTCTTGATGGAGCTGGAGACAGGCTGGGTTGCACAGCCTGTCCACAGTTCTGAAGAGCTAAGCCAGTCGATTCTGAGTGACAGAGATCTCCCTGGACAGGAATTCTGCCTTCTTATGGGAGATCTCTGATTGGTAGAGCCGATAATGCTCCTCCAAACTAAGGCGGTCGGCATCCAGAGCAGATTTCCTCCAACGAATCTCTAACTTTCGTCCCACAGGTCTCAACTCCCTCAAGGACCCATCAAACAATGGGGCTCGAGGGCGAAGAGAAAGGAGACGAACACGGACGGGAGCAATTGAGTCCAGGGCCAAGGAAATGGCCTGGTTATAAGCCAATACCATAGCCTCTGGACCCAAGCTGGCAGTCGAAAACTCTGAGAGATTCAACACCGCCATCAGGTCTTCAGGGCACACATCCCGTAAAGGGCGGTATCGAACCATCTCCACAGGGGCAGACCTATGAAGGGGAGCACAAAAATTGAAGCTCATGGTGTAGTGATCAGACCAGCTGACAGGCTCCACCACCAAATCAGAGGCCTCAATCCCCAGGAGAAAAACTAAATCCAAGGAGTGACCGTGATTATGCGTGGCCGAGAAAACAATCTGTGTAAGGCCCAGTGATGTCATCAACTGGAGGAAGTGCTGACCAAAGGCAGAAAGTTCGTCATCGACCCAGGCATTGAAGTCACCCAGAACCATCAGTCTGGGTGACTCCAATGCCATATCGGCAACGAAGTCTGCCACTTCCTGCAGGAATTGTCTCTCGTCTCCTGGTGGACGGTAGATGAGGGCTATCCTGCAACCCACACCAGCCATGACGGTACACTCAAAGGATTCAGCCTCCTCAACTGGTACACTCATGAGCCTCAAGCTGGACTTAAAACAGACCGCTACTCCCCCCACTGCGATCCAATTTCGGGCAGTGAATCACCGAGTACCCAGCTGGAACAGTCGCCTCTAAAATAGGGCCAGCATTTCCATCCAGCCAGGTCTCGGTGATGCAGGCTAGATCTGCTGTCTCAACAAAATCAGAGATAATAGCTAATTTGTTTTTAACAGATCTGGCATTGCATAACACCGCCCGAGTTGGACAGGGATCCGAAGCAGTCCCGACTACTTGCCCATCAAAATAGGAGGAGCCCTTGGGTATGGAGAATAGGCATGGAGAACCACGTTCCAGGCTCCATTTCGCCCCAGGGCGTCTTCTGGGCTTAACCACCCCTATGCGAGAGGTCCATTCATTCGCCCTACTGCGTCCACGACCCCCACCATGCCCACCTCCCTCCCACGGGCAATACCAAGCGCCCAACAGCGCTGGTAGGTGGAAAATGGGAGGGGAGGAGGGCAAAAAGGGCTGAGGGCATGGAGGTCGGAAGACGAAGAATGCACGACCGGGATACCTAAACAACACATAACAAAGCGGGAGACAAACTAACTGCAAGCAAATGAATAAAAAATCCTGGTATCTCTAAAATAAAATACCCACAATTACATGTAAACTAAAAACCCACCCAAAAACATAAACCAAAACCTACACAACTAAACAACCAAAAATGAACTATAAGCAGATTATTAAGGAATCCAAATATATAGGGAACAGAGAGGCCCTCTCACTACACCCACTGTCCTTTATATGATGAAACGGGATCCAAAGAAGAAAATGCAGTAATTTTTAGGCACTCTCACTGCCAATAAGTATGATGTTATAAAGTCCAAACATGTAGGGACTAAGCGTTGAAACCCAACTGCCAAACCCTTGACCATTCCTCAAGTAGTCTTAGATCATTTATCATTTTATCTAGCCCCTCCTGTGTGTCAACTCTGTTACAAATCTTGGTGTCATCTGCAAACAGGCAAACTCCCCCCCCCACAAGTCCCTCTGCAATGTCACTTATGAAGACATTGAAGAAAACTGGACCCATCACCAATCCCTGTGGAACCCCTCTGGTCACCTCCCCTTCTTTTGATTTTATGTCATTTACTACCACCCTCTAGGTCCTGCATTTTAGCCAGTTTCCAGCCCATTTTACCACTTTACAGCCCACACCCAGATTCCCCAATTTGTTAAGCAACCTTCTATGAGGAACAGTGTCAAAGGCCTTCCTGAAATCCAGGAAGGCAACATCCACTGCCGTCCCTGATCCAGCACCCTGATCATCCAGTCAAAGAAATCAATAAGATTAGTCTGAAAGGACCTACCCTCAGTGAATCCATGCTGCCTTGGGTCTTTTGCACAGCTTGACTCCAGGAACTTCACTTCCCTTTCCTTAAGCAGGGACTCCATCAGCCCCCCCCCCCACTGAGGTCAGGCTTACAGGTCTGTAATTGCCTACCTCCTCCCTACTTCCAATCTTGTGCAGCAGGACCACCACTGCCCTCCTCCAGTCCCCAGGTACCTCCCCCATCTCTAGTGATTGGTTGAAGAAGGTTGTCAGTGGCCCTGCTAGGACTTCCCTGAGTTCCTTCAACACTCTAGGGTGAATCCCGTCTGGCCCCATTACCTTATCTGTCTTTACTTTTCCTAGTTCCTCCAAGACTGTGCACCGTAAATGGTCTGGTGTACACCTCTTCCACCTGTACATCTTTCCTCATGAGTCTTGGCCCCTCTCCTGCCTCTTCCTTGATAAATACTGAGCAAAAATATTTGTTCAGTATCTCAGCTTTTTCAAGGTCATCCTTCACCCACCCACCCTTTCCCTTCTTTAGCCTAACAATACCATTTCTGGTCTTCTTCCTCTTGTTAATATAATGGAAGAATGTTTTATCCCCCTTCTTAATAGCCTGTTCTATTCATTCCTCTGTTTTTGCCTTAGCCCCTCTGACAGCTTTCCAAGCTTCTCCAGATATTTCAGTCTGTCTTCTTCTTTCTGTGTCTCTTTGTATTTCCTGAATGTCTTACCTTCTTGACTACTGACTTAGAGAACCACAGTGGCTGCTTCTTTCTTTTGCTTTTGCTAAGCAATCTGACACATTGACTTGTCTCGCCTGCTATGGATCTCTTGAGCCTAATCCACTGTTCTTCTACCACTCCCCCTGTATCTTCTGCTGCCAGGACAGTTTTGAGCTGTTCCCTCATCTCCATGAAGTTCGTCTTCCGGAAATCTAGGATTTTAATCTTTGAATGGCTTTCTTCTGCCAACGTGTTGACTCTAAACCACAAGGGACTGCCCACCTCAACATCCACGATTCTGTCCCCGTTTGTTAGCATGGAGTCCAGTACAGCCTCCTCTCTGGTGGGCTCAACCACCAGTTGCCTTAGGTTTGCCCCATACATGGCAGATATGAGGTCCCTGCTTCTTGATGTACTTGCAGTCTGGGTATTCTAATGCGCATCCATCATGTTGAAGTCACCGGGCCATTAGTATTACTTCCCCTTTGGCTTCCATATTATGGATGGCTTCCACTAATACTAGATCTATATCCATACCCTTCGCAGGAGGCCTGTAAACTACTCCAGCACAGATGGTTGTTTTGTTCCTCGACTCCAGAGTGACCCACAATGCCTTTGCTTCTTCCCTGTACCTCTGAGCCTCCATAGCTTTAATCCCTTCCTTTACATACATATCAACCCCTCTTCCCCTCTTCTCCTCCCAATCCTTTCAAAAAAGTGTATACTCTGGTATGACTGCATCACAGTCATCGTTTCCTGTGTCCCATGTCTCCGTAATAGCCACAATGTCCAGTTTTGTGTCTGCCATCAGTGCTGTTAAGTCTGGGATTTTGTTTCCCAGACTGTGGGTATTTGTGCACATGACCTTCCACTCTGTGTACCACTTTAATGTTCCTTGTTTTTTGGTCTTTGCCCTGCGCCGCATTAGTGATGTATCTTCTGTTCTCTCCCACACTGTAACCATGGTGGTTTTATGGTTAGATATTATGCTAGTTATTGGGTCCTTACTGCTTTCAGTTATATCCTGTGGGGGGTATGATAATCCCCTTGACTGTCTATGCCTCCCCCCTCTGCAAATTTAAATGATCACTAAGAATGCACTTAAACTTCTCAGAGAGGATACCTTTGCCTTCCCTTGATAGATGCAGGCCATCTGGAGAATATAGTCATTCATCCCTCCAGGTGAGGTTCCAGTCCCCAATGAAGCCATACCCCACCTCTCTGCACCATTTCTTCAGCCATTAGTTGAATTCATATGGTCTGTAATTGTTATGCTGTGGTTTGCAGAACTGTACCCATGACATCTGTGCCCCATGAACTTGTCTTACAAGCTGGTCAGTCAGATTTTGTTCTTGATTATGCCAACCTTCAAGTGTGGATGACAGGCCCCTTTTATATTGTGTGTCCAGTATGGTGGTAATTCCAAAATCGGGAGACTGAAGAATGCTTGAAATATGGGTATTACAGTCTATAGTTTGCAGCACATGTTCCATTAATGCACAGCTAGGCTTATCTCTGCATGCCTGTAGCACCTTCTGTACATTTAACAAGGTCTGACTAAGTACCACACTGAGCAGTAGGATGACCTCACTGATAAAGGCAGTGTCCCCACACACTGCCTGCGTGGCATGCTCAAATAACCTAAGAGTCATGATCACCCCGTTCATGAAACACCATTGTTTGGTTGTGAGACACATGGATGCTGCTGCTGAACTGCCATGACATGTGTGCAGCAGCATAGAAACATAGAAAGGTGATGGTAGAAGGAGGCCAAAGGTCCATCAAATCTACTCTTGAAATCCTGAGATCCTAGGTGATCCTGTGTCCTAGCTGGCAGATTTCCTTACAGATTTGAATTTAGTGTACTCCTTATCCCAACACTTTCTGAATGCTGATATGGTTCTAGATCCTACCACCTCTGCAGGTACTGTAGTTTGTTTCATGGTTCCACGATCCTTTCTGAGAAAAAGTGCTTTCTAAGATCTCTCCTGATGCTTCCACCCCTCAGTTTCCATTCATGCCCCCCTCATGTTTGAATTGGGGGCCTTGGTGAATAGTTCAGCATAGGGTGCTGAATTTAAACCTCTCATGTACTTAAAGGTTTCTATCATATCCCCCTTTTCTCTCCTAGATTCAAGTGAGTACATATTTAATGCTTCCAGCCACCCCTTGTACGGCAGCCCCTGAAGCCCCTGAATGGTGTCTATCCTGTCCCTATCCTTCTTAAGGTATGGTCTCCAAAACTGTATGCAGTATTCCAAATGTGGTCTCACCTTAGAGCTGTACAGTGGAAGTATCACCTCCCTGTGCCTACTGTCAAATCCTCTCCCTATGCATCTCAGCATTTCATTGGCGCTACTATATGCTGCATTGTATTGGCTGGTTTGTTTAAGGGTGTTGCTGATAATAACTCCTAGATCACTTTCCTCTTTTGAGACACTGAGTTTGACCCCATTTAGCCAATAGGTTGTTCCAGGGTTATTCCTGACAATGGGCTCTATGCACAAATGGGTGTAAAATGTGTGGAAACGTGACGTATATGTGGCACACAGCTGCACAGTGTGCAGGACCACTGGAACACATGGCATGCACAAAGAGAAATGCAGCCCATACAGTGGCAATGGGCAGCACTGTAGAAGGCTTGGAGCAGAACGCGTGGGCAACAAATGACGGGCCAAGATATGCGGCCCAGCCCCGTGACCCCTCCGTGAAAGGACATATGCACAGCCCATTATGCGGATGCAGACATGAATGCTGAACATGTTGGAGGAGACACATGGATGGCAGAACCAAGGGAGAGTGTGAAGCATGGTGCTCACAGCAACATGGAAGTAGAGCAAGAGAGGCAGACAGTGGGTCCAGCACCCAGAGGCACTCATGTCATTGGAACTGGATGTTCCCGGTCATCAAACTTCACCAGAGCACAAGTAGCTGCAAAGGTCAGTGAAATCAGTGCCAAAAATGACAGGCTATATGGAGAACTCACCCCAGCCACCCCCATGGAGGTGAAGGAGCGCCTGTGGCTTGGTGTGCAGGCTGCCAGGAATGCTGTAGGGCCAGATGCCAGGACACTAATGGTGGTGAAGCACAAGTGGTGGGACCTTTCAACAGCTGTAAAGAAATCACTGGGTGTCGGAGCATGTGAACAGCATAGCACAGGTGGTGGATCGCCCACAGCAGACACATAGCTCACACCCATAGAACGGATGGTAGTGGAGACACTAACTGCCATGAGCATCCATGGGGTGGATGAGAGCATGGACACACTGGCTGGTAGGTACTGCTCACACACACACACAGCATGCCCTGATGCAGGATAGGCAGACTGCCCAATGGCTAATGAGAATCCATTGTGCAACAAAGCAAGCCAGGGAAAGTGGACAAGGTGGTGGCACGTCAGCATGTCCACCACACACCACAGACACAAGGTGAGGACTGTCGAGGGAGGACAACACCGTAGGTAAGTATGAGGTGGATACAGTCATGGACACAGGCCAGGCACAATGAGCAGTGCAGGTAACACAACTTCCCATCCACCTCCCCACAGAGTGAAGACAGGCAACAGAGCCGGCGCTGCCAGACACAGCAGATGACACCATTGCCGGATCCGACAGTGAGGATGTGGAGACTCCTATGGAGCTGTATGGTGATGATGGTAGTGAGGAGTCCCAGGGTGGGATGCAGAGTAGCTGACTGGTGATGGACACCCAAGAGCCATGGCCCACCTAAGACCAGGGTACAAAGGGGCGGGCAGCGGCAGGTCAGGGTGTGGAGGAGTGCACACCACAGCCAGTGCAGACATGGACAGTGGTGATGAGGGCATATCCACCCTACCAACAGGGTGCAGCAGGGCAGCATGGTCTGCAGTGATACTCAATACACAGTACTGTGAACTGAGGCAGCTCGAGCTTGACCACCTTGAGGTCCAAAGTCGGCACATGGAGGCACTCGTGATGCTCACCGGCACCAGCATCACAATGGAGCATGACATAGCATGGATAACAGGGTCTCAGGAGCTTATGGAGAACACCATCACAAGCTGGGAAACACCACCATGGTGCCCCATCAGAGTCCCAAGCCCAGCACATGGGACAGCTGAACATGGGGCCACTGACGATGTAATGCCTGTGTGGGAGGCCTTCAGCATGGGCACAGGGGGGCATCCTGGTCCAGATGTGGAGACACACAGCACAGTCACTGACACCACTGAGACCATGAAGACAACTGGCATGTCCCCACCGGACATGGTCATGAGGGACAGGCAGCCAGGCAACAGACGGATCAATGTCCTGGACTTGAAGTGTGCCTCTGAGTTGGACACTGCAACTGCCAATGACACACAGGCCACACCATGGTGCTGTGGTGGCAGGGCACTGGGGCAAACATGCAGGTAGGAGACATGGGCCATGGCTCGGGAACAGGCTGCTCCATATGGAATGCCAAGGACATGAGCAGAAAGTAATGTGGCAGCCCAGCATGGGCACGTACAATGCATGATGGAGCATGGATGTACACACATGGACACACACAGTCACACACACACACACATGCACACGGACACACACACACTGGCACGGTAGTCAGACACAGAGTGACAAAGGGTGTTGGGGGCCACAGTCTGTTGAATGCACGCAGACAGGCATACAGGGTTGGGGGATGTGGGCAGACCCCTCCAGCTAGCTACCTTGCCGCCATGGTACAGGGGCTTAATGCAGTGGCCTGGTGCCTGCCACTAAACCCAGCCAGACCCAGCACTGTGCACATGCACCACAGCCAAAATGGGGATGACGTGCGCCCTTAGTCGTGCCTCATCATCAGGTGTATGCCAGATGGTGCAGCAACACACTGGGCTGTATGCTGTCCTGGATGCCATCACACCAGTCAATGGTCAGGTATGGCTGCCCAGGGTGCCAGGGTGTCACGGGTGATGGGGCTAGTGTCCAAAGGTCCCATTCATGACTGCAGCATGTGCAGCCTGACCTGCAGCTGTCTCCTGGACATGCACTGGGTAATCAGCAGGCTGATCTGGTGGCATGTCATGTGAATGGTAGTCAGGCATCAGCATGCCGTAGTGCATGGCCATGTTGTGCAGCATCAAGCAGACCACGAACACATGGCAGGCATGTCGCAGACTTAGCATCATGGCTCCTCTGATGTGGTCCAGACATCTGAAGTGCATCTTCAGGAGTCCAGTGCTCCTCTCCACAATGGCCCTTGTCTGTCGGAGTGCTGTTGTGAAGGCCACTTCTGCAGCATCTGCAGGTGCCAGGTAGGGTGTCAGCAGTTATGGACATAATGGATATCCACTGTCACCTGTGGGGAATAGGGAGAGGTTAGTCATGGATTGGGCATACTGGAGACAGACCTACAAAGGCACAGTACACCTACCCAACAGCCACCCATCCATGCGACCTGCACAAAGTCACGCACCAAGCCCCGATGCATCCAACATATAGGAGTCATGGCATGACCTAGAAAACCTTGCACACATGTCAGTGAACAGGTATGCTGCATCACACACAACCTGGCAGTTGATGCTATGGAAGCCTTTGCAGTTGCGGTAGGCCTCCTTGTTGACTGAGGGTGTCAGGATGCCGATGTGTGTTCCATTCACAGAACCAATCATGTTAGGCATGCCATGCAATGCATAGAATGCCTGCTTCATGGTGCAGACCTCCGTGTCTGTCATTGTGAGGCGTATGTGGTCCCACAAATGTTGTAACAGTGCATCTATGACCTGTGCCAGTGACCTGGACACAGACGACTGACCCACTCCAATACCATTGCCTGCAATGCACTGGAAGGCACCCATCACATAGTATGCCAGTGCACACATGACCTTAGTCTTAATGGACATGGCCATGGAGCATCATATCCAAGGACTGACATGGCTGCGGACTGGGTTGCACAGTTGTATTACCATTGGCCACAGAAGCCAGAACCATTCCATGCAGTGTGTGTCATGTAGCAGATAACCATCCATGCATGGATGGAATACACATTCCCGTGGCTGTGATCATCTACCTTTCGCATGCCCTGCATCCAGCAAGTAAACATTCAGAAACAATCCCGGTCACATTCCACCATCGTTCAGGATACAGCCTGTACAAGGGACAGCACACAATAATGGTGTCACATGGGTTATGCAAAGCATGGGAGGACAGCAGAAACATAGAAACATAGAATTTGACGGCAGATAAGGACCGCTTGGCCCACCCAGTCTGCCCATTTCCCTACCTACTGGATAAGCTGCAGATCCTAGTTAACCAGCAGCCTACTTCTTCTTACCCCCACCCTCCAGAATTGCCTTATGACTGTCCCATGCATGCTTGAATTCCACCACTGATTTTGACTCCACAACCTCCTCCGGAAGGCCGTTCAATGCATCCACAACCCTCTCTGTGAAAAAATACTTCCTTAAATTACCTCTGAGCCGCCCTCCTCTATTTTCAAATTGTGCCCTCTTGTTCTTGCACACCTCTTTTTTGAAAGATGCTACCCTCTTGGACTTTGTTGATTCCTTGAGGTACTTGAAGTTTCTATCATGTCCCATCTCCTCCTTTCCTTGAGGCTATACATATTATGCTCATAAGTCTCTCTTTATATGTCTTCCGGTGCAGACCCTGCACCATTTTAGTGCCCTCTCTGGACAGCTTCCATCCTGTCTATGTCTTTGCGGAGATTGGGTCTCCAGAACTACACACAGTACTACCAGATGGGGTCTCACCAGCTGTCTGTACAGAGGATAATAACTTCCTGTTTTCTACTGGTGATGCCTCTACCTATGCATCCCAGTATCCCCAACCCTCCTTGCTGCCCTCTCACATTGCTTGCCCACCTTTAGGTCATCTGATATGACTACCCCCAGGTCCCTTTCCATTTTTGTTGTTGTTAGTATCTCACCCCCATTGTGTACTCTTCCCCTGGGTTTTTGTTTCCCAGGTGCATTACCTTGCACTTCTTAGCATTGAATCTAAGCTGCCATACATTTGACCATTCCTCTAACCTTGCCAAGTCCCTTCTCATCCTTTCCACCCCACCCTGTGCATCAACTCTGTTGCAGATCTTAGTGTCATCTGCAAAGAGACATACTTTTCCTTCCAGTCCTTCCGCAATGTCGCTTATAAAGACATTGAAGAGGACCGGTCCTAATACTGAACCCTGCAGTACCCCACTAGTAACCCTCCTTTCTTCTGAGTGGACTCCATTTACTATTACTCTCTGTGTCCTATTCTCCAGCCAATTCTTTACCCAGGCTGTCATCTTGGGACCCACTCCCAGGCTGGCTAACTTGTATATTAATCTTTTGTGTGGGACTGTGTCAAATGCCTTGCTAAAGTCTAGGTGGCAGTGTGATGGTGACTGTGCATGTGCCGTGTGTGGGGCGTGAGATGCCATGACACTATCCCTCAGGCTGACCATGTCAGCACTGGCCATGTATGCCAGGCATGTGACGGCAGTTCCCACCTCCAGGTGCACGTGTGCTACTGCATGGCATCATGCAACGGTGTCCACATAGCCACCATGGTATAACAGGGCAAGGCCATGTGGACCATGGGTGCCCATGCCAGTCTCTTGGGCATGGCTACACCACCATCGGTGGCTGCTATGCAGTGGCTGCCCAACAGCCTTGGGCCACGGACAGTGGTGTCAGTGCATGGCCACAGGTGTCATGGTGTAGGTGTATCCACAGGCTGCCATGGTGCACCCCCCCACCACACATAGTCTGTCTTCACCACCTGCCATAATTGTAAATGCATGCCAGTCATTACGTCCGTGGTCCACACATGCACTGTTCCTTGCAGCTGCCATTCGGGTCCACAGTGCACCTTACTCTATGGGCATCTTGTATTTAAGGTACATGCACGATGCGCAGAGCCTCTCTATTGCTGCCTTTTTGTCAAGTGTACTTCCATGAATGACACACTGCAGACCTCTGTACCATGGGCCTCTATACCACAAATCCACTGTCCTGCTCAGTGCAATGTCATGTGTCTGCATGTTGACTTGCATGGCGACACCCGCAGAATGCACGGTCAGTGGCATGGTCTGGCCATGTGGGGGGTGGCACGTGGTACCTGCCACAACATGCACATGTGTGTGGCACTTGTGGTTCTGCTTGGAAAATGCACACCTGGCACAGGCTCACTACATAAGTGTCATGCCCTTGTCTCTTCTTGTTGCACCAACACCATGGAGCATTACCCACAGAACCTTTGGTGCATTGCCGAGCATGAGTTCTCAGATAGCGGTGGTTACGGGACTCTCTGGGCCACACAGACATTTCTGCCAGTAAGTGTGTCATGCAGGGGTCATGTTCCTGTTGGCAGGCAGTGGTGGGGATTCGCTTCAGATCATGCTTGTTTGCTGAACTGCAATCTGCTTTGCTATCCCCCTCCCCTTCCGCTTGCAGGTCTCCATGGGCGTGCTGAGGAGGATCGAGCTATGGCGGCAGCTGCAGCACAATGAGATGGCAGTCATGGTGGTGATGCCTAGGGCACAGTACCACATGTGGTGGGTGAGCAGGATGCCGAGGTACCTCCAGAGGACTGTGGTGCAAGCTCACTCCTCTACTAGGGCGAACAGGGTGATGCAGAGAGAAGGTTCCTGTGGCAGGTCACGGTTCCATCTCAGGTTGATGGCCCTCATCTGTTCATCATCATGCACCTCTGTTGTTTACCTGTTGATGTTGGGGGGGTGGCCCATTGTATGGAAAGCGTCATACCTCGGCCCTGGGGGTTGGGGGGTAGGATGCACCTCTGTGTGTCTGGTCATCGCAGGGTGGGTGGGTGGCCAGACTCCTGCACACAGTACTTTCTGTCTCATTCTTTCCACAGTGCAACAGGGGACCCATCAGGTGCCTTGTGCTGTGGCAGGTGGTGTTGCTGATCCCTGCAGAGGAGTGCAGCAGCAGCAGCAGTGAAAGGGAGCATTGTCTGGCAGTGATGACACTGGATCACAGGGTGCAGCCTGACCTGTAGATGACTGCTCAGCCCCTGGCATGGCCATCTGGATGTGCTGTGGCACAATGAGGGGGACTGACATTGGAGTGTCGGGGGGATTCATGGCACTGTGTTGTTTCGTTGTCTCTGCTATTTTAATAACAATTTGTCCACTATTCCATGTCTGTTCACTGCCTCACATGTATGTATGTTGGGGAGGGGGGGTTCCTACAGCATCATTCGACTGCCAGACCAATGGTGTCTACTTGCCCTGTTGGTGGTGCTGGGGGGAAGGTGACCTGCAGTGGCAGTCATTTGCTGGGAAGGGGCCTGCAGTGGCATTTGGCTGCTGGGCTGTGTTCGGTTCATGAGCCAGACCCGCCTGCTGGGGCTGCCATGCCTCTCTGCAAGGCACATCATGTGCACTGCTGGGCTCCCAGTTCGGCAGGGTGTATAGTACTATATGGCTATGGGTCCATCTGCAGGGCACTGCCTCTCATGGACATGCAGTGGTTATACTGGCCAACATGGCTTGCCGGCTTTCCTATGACTTGCATTGCCCTGCAGGTTGTCGCAGGTACAGTGCCCTGGTGGTGAGGGTTGGCTGCCACTGCTTCTGGGAGCACTGGCACTGCCCTGCCATTCCACAGGTGTGCAAGTACCTGTCTGCTGTGGTGGCATCCTATGCCATGCATTTTTCCTATACCACAGTTTTGTGATGCATGGGCACTGTTTCTGGTGGCTGCTAAAGCATGTGGGGGGCACACCTGGTTGCTTGTCTGTCTGGCGACCTGCACCATATGGTACAGTGCTGCTATGCATGGCAATATGTGTTGGGTGCTTGTGGAATGGCATGTGGGTGGTTGGCCATCCATGGCGGCATGCTTGCAGCAGTGTCATGTCTCTGCACACTGATACAGACCTCTGACCACACGTAGTTGTGCGCTCTATGCGGCATCATATGCGTGCCTACCGCACATTTGTGTGTGGGCTGAGCGATCCACTGCATGACTGATATATGGCTCTGCCCCTGCGCAGCTGGCATGTGGGAAGACTGCATAGCTCCTCTTTGCTGACCTGCATTGTGCCTTGCGCACCCATCATGCATGACGCTCCTGGCTTGCATGTGGCGCATATCCACCACTACTGGCTACGCACACGCCTTGTGCATGCTGCATGGGCCTTGTGCATAGAGCCCAATATGCATAATTTTACATTTCTTGGCAATAAATTTCAGTTGCAAGATACTAGGCCATTGATCTAACCTTTTCAAATCATTTTGTACAATTCTCACTGCTTCCTCGCTGTCCATCCTTCCCCTTAATTTAGTGCCATCAACAAACAGTGCAATCTTGCCCAGGATACCTACTCCTATGTCACTGATGAACACATTAAACAGGATTAAGCCTAAAAACAAGCCATGTGGGACCCCACTCATCATGTCTCCCTCCTCTGACATATCCCCAATGACCACCACCCTTTGCCTCCTTCTGTCCAACCAGTTACCCAACCACTTAACAATGCAGCTTGCTATGCCCAGATCCTCTTGCTTCTTCAGCAAGTGTTTGTATAGTACTAAATCAAAGGCTTTGCTGCAGTCAAAATATAGGAGGTCCAATGGCTGGTCTCTATCCACTTCCTTAGTTACCCAATGAAAGAAAGTAATCAAGTTTGTCTGGTATGACCTGCTTGTAAGAAAAGTGTGTTGTTTGTCGTCCTGTAGGCCATGCTTATCCAAGTAGGCTGCTAGGTCTTGTTTAATCAGGGCCTCCATTTGCCTTCCTAGCACTGATGTGAGGCTGAGCAGCCTGCAGTTACCGGCCTCTTCTCTGCTACCACCTTAATGCAGAGGTACCATGTTGTTTTTTTCCCAGTCATTAGGTCTGATTCCCATTTGGAGGGAACAGTTAAACAGGTGCACTAATGGGTCTACTAACTCACTCACTAACACCTTAATTGTTTTCAGATGTGTTCTATCTGGACCAGGAGATCTGTTGATCTTTTGATGCTCAAGCACCTCTCTAACCCTGCCTTTGGTAATACTTGGTGTTACCATTTTTGGCACTCCCCTGCTGTGTGCTGTAATGCCGCAGTCAATCATTGGATCACTGTGTTCTTTGGTGAATGCTGAACGTATGTTTTGTTCTGTAGGGTAGCATTCTGCCTGTCCTCTTCCACTATCCTGTCCCCATCCCTGATTTTAACTACCCCTCCACCCTTCTTTCTCTTTTATGGCAAATATCTGAAAAACTGTTTGTTCCCCTTCCTGATGTCTTTAGCTATCTGAAGTTCGGCAGGCACCTTTGCTTGTCTTACTGCCAATTTAGCCTCCTTATTCTTTAGTATGTGTTCCTCTCATAGATCGTTACCTGGTTTACTTCTGAAGTTGTGGAATACTTTCCTCTTGACTCTAATGTCTATCCTAACTTGACTTGTGACCCAAATGGGGTGTTTATGTCTGTTTGTTTTGGTCACTGTCCTTGTTCCTGCCTTTGTGATCTCTGGGATGGTTTGTTTTATTATTCCCCATACGTCTTCTACTACAAAATGTTGATGAATCTTAGTTAGTTTTTCTCTTACTAGTTCCCTCATTTTATCAAACTTTTCCCTTCTGAAATTTAGGATTTCTGCCCTTGACTGGTATTGAACATCATTCAGGGTTATTTTAAACCAGTGGTCACTGTTCGACAGCGGCTCCGTGACTGACTGCCTCAATTTTTCCCGAGTTAGTGAGGACCACATCCAAGATGTTGTTCTGCCTAGTAGGATCGGTGACTAACTGTTTGAGAAAGCAATCCTATAAAACTCTACCAATAATTGACTTCTTGATGACCTAACCACCGAGGTGCCCCAGTCCACAACTGGCATTTGAAGGTCCCCCACTATCACTAGTTCTCCTTTTCGTGATATTTCTTTGATTGCCTCAAAAACCTCCTTATACTTGTCTTCCACTTGGTTCGGAGGTCTACCACCCCAACCCGGATTTTCTTTCCTGAGGATGAAATAAGCTGAATCCACAGGGATTCCACTCCTTCTCTAAGGCTCATTTCATAGGATGTGCCCTCTATCCCCTTCTTAACATATTGTGCAACTACCCCTTCCTTGACACCCCTCCTGTCTTTCCTAAATATTGGTGACCCAGGGTTTGTGAGATCCCAGTCATTGTTATTAGATGCCCAGGTCTCTGTGACTGCCACAAGATCCATATTGGACTCTGCCATCCTTGATTGAAGGTCACTTATCTTGTTACCCATGCTTCTGGTATTAATGCACACCTCTGTCACTGAGCCAGTGGCTGAATTGTTGCTTCTTCCACCTGGTAAATTCTTGTGTTTCCCATTATCATGAACCCTTTTTCAGTTCTACAGTGCCTTTTTCTGCTTATTCTGATTGCACCTGTGGTGTGATTCAATATGTCTTTTTTTTATTTCTTTATTTTAAGTTTTCTCCACATGTAATCAGGAGAAATATTTTACATTTGGAGTAGGAAACATAGTAGATAACATTTACTGAATAGTCAGCAGAATCCTGTTGTCCTTAGGTTACAAGTACAATAAAAGCAGTTTAGTTCAGCAGTTATTATTTGTTAATAAAAGTCCATCTCCATGAGATACCCCCTTTTATCATGGGTTAAGAAGGGAAGTTAACTGCTAATATTGTAAAATAGCCAATTGTAATAAAAATTGGGTAAAAGCCTTAAATATAGGTGTTATTTTACTTCATGATACTCCCAATTCCAATAACCTGATATGTTTTATTTGGCTTTAATTACAAGTAATTATCCCTCTCACTTATAGGATCATGGACAGAAATTGGGATCCACTGAGGAATGGTAGAGAACCCATCTCTGCCATTTCAACATGTGAGATGGACCTCTGTTTTGTAGTTTAGCATTACGACGCTCTAGTTGGTATATGTCAGACATAATAACTCTCCATTCTTGCACTGTTGGTATTTTTAGCTGCTAGGAAACAAACTGGGAAGAGAGTATAGTACCATGGAGGGGTGTGGTCCGGAAAGATCTTCAGCAGAAACTGCTCAGCTGTAAGTTCAATTGGTTCATTGAATAAGGCTGTAGGTTCCATTTGATAAAAAAGCCAGAATGGCATAAGATTGGGGCAGAGCCAGAACAGATGACCAAGGTTAGCCCTAGGGTATCCACAACCTCTCCAGCATATCCCATATTCATCCAGAAGGAATTTAAGAAGGACTGCTGGAGCCTGAAAATGTTGGGAATGGCAGTTCCATGCAAATTCCCTTCAAAGGGGAGATGAAGTAATCTTCACAACCCTTAAAGCAGACCCCAACCATGTCTCCATGGAAATTTCCAGACGGAGGTCTCTGTTCCATTCCTGCATGATTGAGGAAGTGGACTTTGATTGTTTGTTCCTCAACTCTTTATAGATAAGGCCTATAACATGAGCCACCAAGTTCCCTCTAGTAGCTTCCATAAAAATTTTTAATAGATCTGGGGTAGGGGAGGATATTTTAACCTGGATGGTTCTGTTTCATAATATATGATTAAGAACTTGAACAGGTCAGAGCTGCGAAGTGTGAACTGGGACTGTAACTTTTGAAAGGGGAGAATCCCCAGCAGGGAGAGAAATTGAAAGACATGGGAGAGTCCCATCTCTCTCCAGATAGAGAAGAGGTGATCCATGTGAAAAGGGACAAAAGTCTCATTTTCAGAGATGAACGTACAATATTCATATAATGCACGAATAGGATTACATCTTCTCATATGGTTCCATCATTTATAGGTTTGGGATGTAATATTCAAAAGGGCTGAGGCTGACACAGATCTCTCCTCTGAGGAAAACATAATTCTCTTGATATCGAAGAGATCATTTAAGTCAAATGTTATGGTTTTCCAAGGAGACTTAAATGATTCTGTCAGCTACAGTACCAATGTTCTCAAAAATGCTGATTTAGCATATAAGCTAAAATTGGGGAGGTTAAACCCCTACGAGCCAATGATAGTTTTAAAATCGGGAGCCTTATTCTAGGATGGCCCTTGCCCCAAACAAAACCAGATATCAATCTATTCCAAGATTCAAAGTAATACTTTGAGGGGGAAAAAGGGAATATTATGAAGCAAGTATAGAATCTGGGGAAGAATGTTAGTGCGGACAAACTCAATTCATTGATGGAAAGAAAAGAAACCTGTGGCCCATCTGTCTAGGTCTGACTGAATTAGTAGTGTAAGACATTCATAATTAATTGTCTCCATAACCCTCGGGTCCAATGGAACCTGGAGGCCTAAGAATTTTATTATTGTAGACATCCACCTGAAAGGATAAGCCCTCTTAAATTGTTGAGGGGGAATAAAATTAAATGCTAAGATTTCCATTTTGGCCACATTTAACTTAAAGCCTGCTAGTCATTCAAATAAGGTCAGTATTTTCCATGTAGCTGGGTTGGACCCTGTCTGGGACAATAAAGTTAACAATATGTCATCGGCAAACATGCTGATTTTATGTTCCCGTTGGTCAACTGGTATGCCCTCGACCTGAGTCGTGTTCCGCAGTACAGATGCCAAAGTTTCGAAGTATAGTGCAAAATAGTAGGGAGACAGGGGACAACCCTGTTGTGTCCCTCTACCCAGTGGGAGAGGGGGAGACAGAGCACCGTTAACTCAGACATAGGACCACGGGGATTTGTAAAGATTAATTAAACAGGTAATAAATGAAGTGGGAAAATGGAAGGCCTTGAGGGAGTCCCAAAGTAAAGTCTACGAAACTTGGTTGAAGGCCTTTTTGGTGTCAAGGCTAATAAACACTGATGGGATTTTTCTGGAGCATATGAACTCCTGCAGGACCAATACTCTACAAAAGTTATCTGTGGTACTTCTATTTTTAATAAAGCCTGATTGATC
The DNA here is from genome assembly GCA_016271365.2 of Neoceratodus forsteri. Taxonomy (NCBI): domain Eukaryota; kingdom Metazoa; phylum Chordata; order Ceratodontiformes; family Ceratodontidae; genus Neoceratodus; species Neoceratodus forsteri. Next base: position 1,055,484,661 of record CM057459.1, read on the forward strand.
AGGGTGTATTATTTGTGGGATGATGAATTCCAATCTGGAGGCCAGAGTGGACGTATAGATTTTATAATCTATATTTAGAATAGAGATAGGGTGCTAGGATCCCGGATCTGAGGGATCCTTAATTGGTTTGGGTATCAGGGCAACTGTTGCAAATTCCCATGATGGGAGGGGGAGGACAGATCACCCCAAGAAATCTCATTAAATAGAGAGTGTAATTTAGGGGTTAGCTCCTTTATAGACATCTTGTACCACTCCGATGTATAACCATCTGGACCCAGACACTGGCCTAATTTTAATTTTTTTATAGTCTCCATAATTTCTAAATGAGAAATAGGGGATTCTAATGTATTAATCTGGAGAGGGGACAAGATGGGGAGGTTAACTTTCTTTAAAAATTGTAAAGATTCACTTTGACCGGGGGACAAGTCTGGGGAGTACAACCTTGAATAGGACTCTGAAAAGCCTGTAGGATATGACTATCAGACTGATGTGATTTCCCCATTGAAAGATTTTTAAGCTTCAAAATAGTGGAAGCGTGCTTTCGGGCTCTTAGTTTATATGCTAGCTTCTTAAAACCCTGGGACCCCCCTCATGAACTGAGTGTCGAAGATAAAGTAAAGGCTGTTGTATTTTATTGTCCTTAATTTTCTGCAATGCAGCTTTTGTGTCTCTAATTTGTTTCTGGAGATCGGAGTCACCCTCTTGATATAACATCTGGTAATTTAATAAATAGTTTGAAAGCATTCGGTATTTAGTCTCTCTTTCCTTATTTTTTTTAGTTGAAAGTGCTATTATTTCTCCACAGATTGTTGCCTTCATCACATCCCATTGCATCGCCTCAGAGATATCTGGAGAGGCATTAACATAGAAACATAGAATTTGACGGCCAACCTAGTCTGCCCATTTTCTTACCTAACGGATAAGCTGCAGATCATAGTTAACCAATAGCCTACTTCTTCCTACCCCCCACTAGAATTGCCTTATGTCTGTCCCATTCATTCTTGAATTCCCCCACTGTTTTTGATTCAACAATCTCCTCAGGAAGGCTATTCCATGCATCCACAACCCTGCCTGTGAAGAAATACTTTCTCATATTACCTCTGAGCCACCGCCCCCCCCCATCTTCAAATTGTGTCCCCTTGTTCTTGCACATCTCTTTTTCTGAAAGATGCTACCCTCTTGGACTTTGTTGATTCCCTTGAGGTTTTTGAAAGTTTCTATCATGTCCCCCGTCTCCTTCCTTTCCTCAAGGCTATACATCTTAGGCTCCTTTAGTCTTTCTTCATATGTCTCCTGGTGCATACCCTGCACCATTTTGGTTGCCCTCCTCTGGACAGCCTCCACCCTGTCTATGTCTTTGCGAAGATGGGGTCTCCAGAACTGTACACAGTACTCCAGATGTGGTCTAACCAACTGTACAGAGGGGCAACAACTTCCTGTTTTCTACTGGTGATGCCTCTCCCTATGCATCCCAGTATCCTCCCAGCCCTCCTTAATGCCTTCTCACATTGCTGGCACACCTTTAGGTCATCTGATATGACTACCCCCAGGTCCTTTCCATTTTTTGTTGTCAGTTTCTCACCCCTCATTGTACTCTTCCCTGGGTTTTGTTTCCCAGGTGCATTACTTGCATTTCTTTGCATTGAATCTAAGCTGCCATACATTTGACCATTGTTCCAACCTTGCCAAGTCCCTTTTCATCCTTTTCCACCCCAACTTGCGTATCAACCCTGTTGCAGATCTTTTGTGTCATCTGCAAGAGACATACTTTCCTTCAGTTCCTCTGCAATGTCACTTATAAAGACATTAAAAGGACCCGCCCCAGTACTGAACCTCAAATTACCCCACTAGTAACCCTCCTTTCTTCACTGTGGACTCCATTTACTATTACCCACTGTATCCTGTTGTCTAGCCAGTGTTTTACCCAGGTTACCACCCTGGGACCCACTTTCAGGTTGGCTAATTTGTTTATTAATCTTTTGAGCAGGACTGTGTCAAATGCCTTGCTAAAGTCTAGGTAGGCCATGTCCACATCCATTCCCTGGTCTACTACTTTGGTCACCCAGTCAAAACAATCAATTAGATTTGTCTGACATGACCTTCCCGATTTGAATCAATGATGCCTTGGGTCCTGTGCCCCACTGGCCTCTAGGTACTCAACAGTTCTTTCCTTCAGACATGATTCCATCACTTTCCCTACCACTGAGGTGAAACTGACAGGTCTGTAGTTTTCTGCCTCTGTCTTGCTCCCACTTTTGTGAAGGGGAATCACATCCGCCCTCCTCCAGTCCTCAGGTACCATACCATCCTCCCATGATTTATTGAAAAGGGTACTCAATGGTGTTGCTAGTTCTTCCCTTAGTTCTTTTAGCATTCTGGGGTGAATCCCATCAGACATCATTGCTTTATCCACCTTCAGTTTTAAGAGTTCTTTCAGAACCCTTTCTTCTGTGAAAGGACTAATATCACCCCCCCCCCATCCAGAGTGCTTCTATTGATTGGATTAGGTATCTCTCCCTGCTTTTCCACTGTGAATACTGAGCAGAAGTATTAATTCAGTATACCTGCTTTTTCTCTGTCGCTACCTGCCCAACCACCTTCCTCTTTATTCAGCCTCAGTATCCCTGCCTTAGTCTTTCTTTGCTCCCTAATGTACCTATAAAAGGTTTTATCCCCCTTGCTAACTGAGTTGGGTATCTTTCCTCGGTTTGGACCTTGGCTATTCTGACTGCCTTCCCTGCTTCCTTCTGCTTTAACTGGTACAGTTCTCTGTCCTGCTCCTTCTGTGTTTCCTTATTCATTTAGTTAATTTTTGTTGACCAGGTAAGTGCACTAGACAAATCCTGCCTATTTTCAGGCACGTCCCGGGGGAGGGGGGTAAAGATGAATGCCAACTGACCTTTAACAAGATTAAGCTGTTGGTGGTATTTTTTGTGAAATGAGGAGAAGTTGGCCAGGACACCGGGGAAATTCTCCTACTCTTTTTGATAAGTGCCATGGGATCTTTAACATCCACCTGAATTAGCATCAATCCAAGCAGATGGGACCTCGGTTTAACGTTTTATCCGAAAGACGGCATGTCAGAAGTGTAGCACCCCTCTCATGCTGCACTACAGTGTCAGTACTGGGATATTAACCCAAGTGCCAGATGTGGGAACTAAACCCACAGCCCTCTGATCTCCTGGCCTCAGAGGAGAGGGTGCTACCTACTGAGCCACTGGCTCTGTTAATACTTATACTTCTGAATGCTATCTTTTTCTCCCTTACCTTCCCCGCCACTTCTTTTGAGAACTATAGTGGTTTTTTCTTTCATTTTGATTTGTTTATTTGCTTCACACAAAGGCTTGTTGCCTCTGTGATGGCGGTTTTGATGTTTCCCCATTGTTACTCCACCCCACCTTCTTGCCTGTTTGCTAGTGCTTTTCTGATGCACTCTCCCATTTTGACAAAAACAGCCCTCCTGACGTCCAGTACCTTCACATTTGTTGGCTTGACTCTACAGCTAAGTTTATCGTGAACCACGCTGTTTGGTGGTTTCATTCCCAGATGGCTACCCACTTCAAGATCAGAGATCCTCTCTCCATCCCCAATTGAGAGTACCAGGTCTAAGACTGCTCCCTCTTGAGTGAGTTCCAAAACTAGCTGTCTGAGGCATGCCCCCTATAGGGCATCGAGAATGGCCCTTCTCTTGGATGTGTCTGCAGCAAAGGTACTCCAGTTAACATCTGCAATATTTAGGTCCCCCATCAGCAATATCTCCCCTTTATCTGCCATCCCAAGGATGCCTTCTATCATTTCCTTGTCAATTTCCTCCCCCTGAGCGATGGTCTATATACAACTCCTGTGTGGATTGTGGAGCCATTTCCAGTCTCCAGGATGATCCACAGTGCCTCCTCTCCTCCCTGTTTACCCTTTAGTTCTGTTGCTTTGATCCCTTCCCTTACACAGAGAGCTACTCCTCCTCCTCCTCCTCTTCTTTCCTCCCTGTCCCTCCTGTAGATTGTGTACCTGGTATGTTGACATCCCAGTCATGGTTCTCTGTGTGCCACGTTTCTGTGACCGCTTTGATATCCAGGCATCCCTCTTACATCAGAGCCACCATTTCGGGGAGCTTTTTACCTAGACTATGAGCATTGATACACATTACCCTCCATTTTTTATGCCTTTATTTCTTTTTGCCCCATCCCTGTCCTTATTGCCTTTGTCTTTTACTCCATTTACCCCTGCCCTTCTCCACCTTGGTGTTTACCTCACTAATTACCCTGATTTTTGGGGTGGGGGCTAGGATTTCCCTTCTACTTTTCAGTGCCTCCTCCTTGGCTAGTTTAAATGCCATGGGGAGGCACTAAGGAAAGAATCTAGTCCCCAAAAATCAACATTCTCTGAGAAAAAAAGAGGAAGTCTGGTTTTTATTGCCTCCTGGAATTCTCTATCCTCTAAAATCAACTGATTCAATCTCCAAATGGTCCGCTTCTTCTCTCTGCCCATATTTAACTTCAGAGTCAAGGGGTTGTGGTTAGACAATAGTTTAGGGCCTATAGAAATATCCTGGACCAATGACAGATGTTCACAAGTTGTCATCTGTGGGCTTTCCAAGCTGCTGCTGTGGCCTTGGCACTCTCCAAGCTGGCCGCAGCTAACAGACTGCCCGACTGACCCCCGGACAGATTCAGACTGCCCATCTGTGGGCTTCCTAAGCTGCTGCTGTGTCCCTGGCACTCTCTGAGCTGGCCACAGCTAACAGACCACCCGACTGACCCACCAGACAGATTCAGACAGCCCATCTGTGGGCTTCCCAAGCTGCTGCTGTGGCCTTGGCACTCTCCAAGCTGGCCGCAGCTAACAGACCGCCCGACTGACCCCCGGACATATTCAGGTACACACCGGACTTCTGAAACTCATGGTTTTTAATGCTGCTGTTTTGACTGGACACCCAGTGGAGGAGCCAGGCACTGATTGGCAGTTTCTGCTCCTCAGCTGATTTTCCAACTCCTGGTGCTTCCTGATCTTGGGGAAATCTCTTTCTGTGCTGTGTTCTGGACTGAATTTTTGTAAATGTAATTGCTTATGTTATGCATCACTTGGTCTTACTTTACCTACCAGTTTAGCTAGTCTATTACAAGCCTCTAGTCTAGCCTCTCGGGTGTTACTTGCTGCTATCAGACAAGTGCTGGACAAACTGTATTGTTTAGTAGCTGATGTTTGACTGTTTAGACCTAGCTACTGGATAAGACTGCTGCATTTTCCCATTTCTGCCTCTACTGCCAAACCGTGTCTCCTGTCCCACACTGGTTACTCTGCTAATTATTCATTTCTCCCCACTTGCAATGCTGTCTCTCTAAACAGCTTCATTTCTTCTCTGCCTTACCTACATACCCTCTTCTTACACCCCCTCCTGCTGCTGCTGTTGTCCTCCTCAGATGTCCTGGCACCAAACACAGAACCCCCCTCCCTGTTAACTCCTCTTCTATCTCTAAATAATTGCCCTGCATTTGCCACCTCTTTACCTCATGCTTTGGCTTTCCCCATTGCCTGCCCACCACTGAGCTTGCTATTGTACTCTAGCAGTATTTAATCCTCTGTCTTTCCATCTTGTTCCATTGACAGCCCATCTGCTGCTGCTGCTGCTGTGGCCCTGGCACTCTTTGAGCCTGACGCAGCTAACAGACCACCCAATTGAGCCCCGGACAGATTCAGGTACGCACCTGACCTCTGAAACTTGTGGTTTTGAATGCCACTGTTTTGACTGGATGCCCAGTGGAGGAGCCAGGCACTGATTGGCAGTTTCTGCTCCTCGGCTGATCTTCCGACTCCTGGTGCTTCCTGACCTCGGGGAAATCTCTTTCTGTGCTGTGTTCTGGACTGATTTTTTTCACCCACTCCCCTCCCCACTTCTTCACAGTATTAAAAAGACCCTTGCTCTGCCCCTTTCTTCAGCCTAGCAGCTGATTAGTCACTCCACTGCTGCACATGCTTATGGCTATTGGACTCCCTGTCTTCACTACTGTTCTTGACCCCCTTTTTAAAGCAATCTCACCCATAGTGTTGCACATTTGCTCTCAGGTTTTTCTCCAGCCACTCCAGTTAACTGCTGTCAAATACTGCTGTAACCTTCCCTATTGTTAGGGACCTCACCCTAACTCGACTGTATACCCTTTCAGTTCTTACACTTCCACTGCCTATGGTGACATACCCATTCATAACCAAACCATCACAGTAGCTGGCACCTTTGCCTTAGCTGAATTTTCAACAATATCACTAAATTAGAACTAGTGTCATTGCCAACCCCACGCAGTAAAGCAATATTACAGTTACTCTTTCTAGATGTTTTACCAAAATTGCCCTGTGCTTTGACTAATTTCACAGCTGGCACACCATTGCTGGCTCAGTTTTACCTCCAGCTACCTACTACATAACAATGGCCACCATCGCTCTTCTACTAGGCTTGCTCATATTTACCCTTTTGACTCAGACCACCCCCATCCTGTGCCCCCGCCCTCCACCCTAAGCATTTCTCCCCTAAAACACCCTCAAACATCTCAGCCCCCTCCCAACTTGGACACTCCTCCAACTCCTCTGCATCAACCATCTACCAACACCCCTGCTTCCTCTGCCCTCCTGGGCCCATCCTGGACCCACATCTTCCTTGCCATACCTACCCTCCATGCCTTACCCATCCCCTGCACCCCTACTATTAGGACCTCACATCAGCACCACACTAAGGGTCCTTGTCACCACCGTCCCCTAATTAAATTAATCACTCTGCTCTCACTGCTCTCCGGGAATATACACCCAAACCCTGGACCTATGCCAACTAGCCCTCCCATACTCCACTCTGGAGCCCGGTCTCCATGTTGCTTCACTGAACATATGCAGCCTTCTAAAGAAATCCACCACACTCCTGTGCTGTGTTGTACAACACCAACCGATATTATTGTGTTAGTAGAGACCTGGCTCTCCAAAACAACCCCTGACTCCATTATTTCCCTCCCTGGATACACCCTGTTCAGGGAAGACCGAGTTGGTAAACGTGGCAGTGGATGTGCAATCTACATGCTGGACACCCTTATAGGCCATGTGCTCCCTGTCCCCAAGCTTGACTATGGCACCCAAGCCCTCACTCTAAAAATTACCGCTGACTCAGCCAGGAGCCCACTCTTCCTAAAGGTATCCTACATACCCCTGAGGAACCAGAACCTAGCGGTCCAGTACCTCATCATCTAACTCACCTTCCTAGCACACACAGCTGAGCAACTCATCCTAGGTGACCTTAATGTCAATTGGTTTGGTACCACTGCCTCCCATTCCAGGGACTCCTTTTCTTCCCTGGACATGTCCCAGTTAGTCACCCAGCCCACTAGATTTAACAGAACAAGTGGCTCCAGCACCGTCCTAGACGTAATACTATAGAACCGCCCTCATAAAATCTGGGATATCAACGTCTTCCCTGACTGACTTAGTGATCACTCACCTGTCCTCTGTTTCTGGTCATCCTCTATAGCAAAACCTGTGTCCCAGGCCACCTTGTGCTGGCGCCTATGCCCCGGGGGTCTCAGAAAGCTAAAATTGCATCTAGCACAGCAGGACTGATCCCCCATCCATCACGTCCCTGATATTGACTCTGCCCTAGACCTCTTCACCAAAGCCTTTAGCAAGGCCTGTGACCTTTTCACCTCCCACACAAGAATCCACACTAAAAAACAAAAATGCTGCATGGATATCCCCATCCCTTATCTAAAAACTTAAGCATAGGGATAGTCTTTGGCACATCACTATAGAATCAGGCAAGTTGGCTGATAGACAAGCCTACAATGCAGCACATAATCAGAGCACCTGGGCCATTAGACAGGCCAAGGCAGAGCACTATCAGACCACCCTCGCATCCAGTTGGGGTTCCACCCAGACTTTCTGGGACAGCATGAAAGAGCTTAATGGGAAGACCCACTACTCCCCACCGTCCCAGCTCCCCATCGATGGCACCGTCACTACAGACCCAACTCGCGTAGCTAATTGCCTCAATACTACCTTCTCTGAACTAAACTCTGTCCTCCCAAACAACTTTTTTGACCCAATCCCTGCCTCTATTCCCCTTGCCTTGGATTGCCCTCCTTTCTACCTGCACACTATATCCCCCAGGTAGCCAGGCCACACCAGCTAAAAGCTCTTGGTAGCAACGACCCCAGCTGTGACCCCCTAGACTCCAGAATCCTCCACCTGGTCTTGGATGTTGTCCTAGTCCCCCTTACAGACTTACTAAACTGGTCTCTATGCCTCGGTCAGTTTTCCGGTGCTTGGAAATCAGCTGAAATCACCCCTATACATAAGAGTGGAGATTGGTCCACACCTAACAACTATCGGCCGATCTCTATCCTTACCCCTTTCTCTAAAGCCCTAGAAAAAATAGTGTCTATTCAACTGTCCGAGTACCTGGCCAAATATGACATAATGTGCCCAGAACAACATGGTTTCCACCCAAGACACAGTACCACTACTGCTTTCCCGGAGTTCTCTCGATACCTGCACTCTACTCTTGACTCCGGCAACCTTGCCAGCGCAGTGTTCATAGACCTCTCCAATGCTTTTGACACTGTTTGTCACCCCCGCCTCCTTTTCTCCCTCCACCAACTCGGCTTTTCTGCTGGTCCCCTTGCCTGGTTCTCCAGCTACCTCTCTGCTAGATCCCAGTATGTGAAGTTAAACTGCTCCCTGTACAATACCTGACCTGTTCGTTCCGGGGTACCTCAGGGCTCCATTCTTGGCCCTGTACTTTTCAGCCTCTACATCAACCCTCTCCCCAGCTTCTGCACAGGAAAAATGCTCCTTTATGCTGACAATGCGGTTCTCTTTGCATCCCACCCTGATCCCTCTTCTATCCAGGTATCCCTCCAGCACACCTACAACCAAGCTGCAAAGTGGTTCCTTGACCACTGACTTGTCATTAACCTAAAGAAGATTAAGTCAATGCTCTTCTCCCATCACCAAAACAAGGCCAAGAATGCCCCCCTCTTCATTCTCCTCAGCACCCTGCACCTGCTGGAGCAAGTGACCTCTTACAAATATCTAGGCATCACCTTTGACTCAGCTCTCACATTCCACACCCACATCAATGCCCTATCCTCTGCTATAAATTCTCAGATAGGCCTACTATATCATCATAGAGATTGTCTCCCCCAAGTTTCCCTTCAGTTGGGCATCACCTCTTCTGTCCTGTCACTAGTGGACCATGGCATGCCCATTTACGCTACGGTGGACAATACCGCCTTGACAAAAATTCAGCTCTTAATCAATAAGGCCTGCAGGCTCCTGACCGGAGCCCCTAGCTGCCCTCACATTTGCCTGCTGTACTGTACCACCAACCTGCTTAACATCTGCACTACCAGACCTGCCTACTCGCCAAAAAATCTCTTCTAGGGCTCCCCCCGGGGTCTTTGCTTCCCTATGGTGTGCTTCCTCTTCTGCTGCCACCCATAGCTCTCTCAAGGCCACCTTTCTGGTGCCCAGAACCAAGACTTCACTAGCCCAGAGGTCCTTCCATTACCTAGCCCCTGCTTGGTTCAACTCCCTTCCACCCTGCATCACAGACATTGCCAAAATTGGTCCCTTCAAAATTTCCCTCTGGAATCATCTCTTTGAGGCTCATTGCCATAGATGCACCTAATTAATCCCACTGTGGGATCCTCCTGTCAGGCCTCCCTGACTTGACAATGTCCTTCTGACAGCCTATCCTCTACCCCTCTCTCCCACCCCACTCCCCATCCCTACCTCCACCATCTCCAGGTATTATCTAGGAATGTCCAGGGCTGTACCCTCAATGCAACCCTTGGGTACCTTGTATTTGACTGTAACCTATTATAAGTAACATTATTATGTAACCTATGTGTACTCTATGATTAGTGTTCTGCACCTGTATTGTTCTCACTGTTGTAACCACACTATGTAACTCTGTCTACCCCCTGCAATGAGGTGACTTTGTAAATGAGCTCATGGCTCAAAGGTTGTACATCCGACTTTTTGTAATAAATAAATAAATAAAATAGTCCAATCTAGAATAGGTCTTAAATCTTGGGGAATAATAGGTGTAGCCATGTGTGGAAGGGAACAGGCATCTCCACACATCTATAAAACCTCGATGCCATTTTTGAACTGTTTTGTAGTGGTAGGGTTCCTATGTTTCTGCTGGTTGGAACAATCAATGTGTGGAGACAAGGTTAAATTAAGATCTCCTCCCAAAAATCAGCTGGTCATGGAGAAGGTCTAACAATGTGGATATGAAACCCCAGAAAATGGGAAATTTTGTCTGTGGGTGAAATAGACAATGGCCAATGTAACCTGCTGACCATATAAGGGACCCTTAATTATTACATATCTTCCTTGGGCATCGATATACGTTTGTAATATTTCCATAGTAGTGTTTTGGGGGATTAAAATAGCCGCCCCACATTTTCTACCCCTTGGGTGCGATGAGGCAACAACCCAGTATCTCTTTTCCAGTTTAGTTTAAGATTCTCAGCCTCGGAGAGGTGAGTCTCCTGGAGAAAAATAAGGTCTGAGGTGTGTTTAGAGAGGTATTGCATAAGGCGAGCTCTTTTGACGTGGTCATGGAGACTATTAATATTATGCAGTATAATTTTAACTGGGTTAACTGACATCATTTTAAATTTTTAAGATTGTAGTTTGGAATCCCTTTTTATTTTTTCCCCCTAGGGTGAATGTGAAGGCTACAGACCAGACCACACCCCTCCATGGGTCCCAATCCAGCTGTCTAGAAGGACTATCCACTGACTGCAATAATACAGACCGCATAATAAAACATGCTTATTTAACACCATTTCTCTGTATGTGTGTTCCCCCTTCCCCCTTTCATTCTCTCTTTCTAGTAGCATCCCAAATACAAACTGTTCATGTAATAATCTAGAGGTAGTAAAGATAGCTTGTAAAAACAGTAATTTTTTGCCCAAAAGGCATGTTGTGGTAGTTTCAAGTGTCTGCAAAGAGCTATTATTAAACAGCAATGAACTAGGATCAATTGTCCCCTGGATAAAATGTAATGGCCCGGATATTCAAAGGGGTTGCACCTGGCACAATGAAGTTGCACTGGCGCAGCCCCGCATTACACTCCAGTGGGATATTGAGAAGGCTGCCTGGTGCAGGGCAAATCCCGATGTGCCAGGGAGCAATGATAATGTATGCAGCACAGATCAGGGGGGCATGCCCATGCATATGCAGCACATCCCAATATTCAGCCTGGGATGTGCAGCGCATATGCCAGAGCACCCCTGGTCTACACCGCATAGTGGGGCTCAAAGTTGAGCCAGTACAGAGCAGGAACAAATCCCAGCCACCTACAGGCATGCTGCTGTATTGCAGGGTGCAACACAGCAGCCGATCTGTGGGTGGCCACCCGCCGGCCCAGAACGCTGTCCACAAGCACTCACAACCCTGGTGGTCTAGTGGAACCCCCACCCTGCCTGTAGCTGCGATTGTGCGGTATATGTTTATAAAGATATCTCTGGTAGTCTAGTGGCCCCCCAGTCCCCAATTCCCCAATAAGTACATAACATGACCATCCCTGGTGGTCTAGTGGTCCGCCCTCCTCCCACCCAAGTCCCCAGTTCCCCGATAAATGTCAATGTGATGTCCCTGGTGGTCTAGTGGAACCCACCTGCCATTGCCAGCCACGATCATGGTATAATCCCATGTTGACATGCCCTGGGATCCAGTGGCACTCCCACCCCACCAACACAGAACCCCTTGCCACCCCCTCCCCGTCATTGGCCACCTGCTGAATGACAGGTACAGTATGAGCTGTAAGCCCATTGGTCTCCAGTGTGGACCAATGGGCTTGCAGGGCATACTGCCCTCAGGGACTGATTAACTCCAGGAAGGGAGCCCTAGCTGCCAATTGTTTTGCTTTCTTTACAGGAGGACAGTTGTCTATGGGTTTAAATCCAGAGCCTTTTACTGCTGTGGCCCACTGGCTACAGTCAGCCCCAGGAGCACTCCGATTGGCTCCATATAGCTCTGCACTGTTAATGTTTGACTATATTGTGCTAGATTATGTTTTCTGTTAAAACTGTCTTGTTTGTATTTTATAGCTGAAGTTTTCTGATTTAATGTAAATGCCTGTATTGTGTTCCCATAAGACCAGTAGCGATCTCAGCTCAGGCCTTTGAAACCCCCCCTTCACCTTTTTACGCTAGTATTGTGTTTTAAATAGCCCTGTTATTGCCCACTCAGACTTGGAGGCACCTTGCCTAACATTTTGGTCTGCAACAACCCCCCTGTTTAAGCCCGTCTGCATTTCTTTTTAGCTCCATGAGCAGCCCCACCCCCTCTGACTTTCTTATTTAATTCTCCTCTGCCTTCTCCTTCCAGGTAGTCTGAGAGCCACAGCCGTGGTTCTCTGATGAACCTGACCTGCCAGACTGCCACCCACAGTCCAGGTCTGAAGCCACCAGCCCCTCACAGAAACGCAGGTATGGACTTGCCCTCAGGGACTGATTACTTCCAGGAAGGGAGCCCTAGCTTCCAATTTTTTCACCCACTCACCCACCCTCCCGGTCCTGAGTAAATACACATAAACCCCACCCTGACCTTCTAGCTCACTCCTATTGGCTATTGCCAGCCACGCCTCATTAGTTATCTAGGCCTTAATTTTTCATTGGTACCCCATCCTCCCACAAGATCCACTCATTTCCTTGGCCCTCTCAAGGAACTGTTGCAAATCCTGTGTTTATTACTGGTAAAAGGAAATATCTCCACATTAAGAATGCCATCTGTGCCTATCCTTCTCTATAGTTGCCTTATATTACTTTGTTATACTCTACCCAAAATTTCAGTTTGCAACTTGGACAAAGGTCAGTTTCCCTCCTCTATCATCTACCAAGATATAGCCTCCCACATTAGACCATGGCAACCTACATCAGGGACGTCTCCTCTATGGTCATGCCCCTCCTCCCACCAGGCCATAACTATAGAACAAGTGCAATTCCCAAGGATGGTGGCGGCTCTATCAGTTCTCTATGTTTTATCCATAGCAAATATCAATCCTGCCCTTAACACAGCCACCGCTAAACCAATGTATGCTAGAAGGAGTAACAAAAAAATATTTAGCAGGCTAAGACACCACCTTAAAAAACTACTACTGCTTCTCCTAATCTGTTCGGGAAATGTTGAATTAAACCCAGGTCCACCTATTTCTCTGGATATCCCTGTGGACCTCCCTCAATATAAAGGGATTAGCTTTCTCCATATCAATGTCTGTTGTTTGCTAAAGAAGATTGACTCTATACAGACCTGGGCTCTACATGCATCTTCTGATTTCTTCATGATAACTGAATCCTGGCTCACACCCTCAACCCAGGACAAATCTATCAACTTACCTGGATATATCATCTACCACTGCGACAGACCAACTAGAGGGGGAGGGGTTGCAATACATGTCAAAAGCAAATTCACACAGTCTTTGACTGTACCTCAAAGGCTAAGGAATTTGAATGCCTTGCTCTAAAATTATCACTTTCCAGTGAGAAATCACTCCTTATGGCAGCATGCTACCAACCACCGTCTGGTGGCTGGGCACTTCTGCCACACCTTAAAAACCTTCTTGACTCTGCTAATACTGAGTGTATTCCATTGGGGGATTTCAATCTAAATTGGAATGATGACAGCTCTAAGAAATTGAAGGATCTATGCGATGTTAAGGGTCTGTTACAGTGATGTGTAAGAACAAAGGGACACAATTTAAAGATAAAGGGGGGACGGCTCAGGGGTAATGTGAGGAAATCTTTTTTCACGGAGAGAGTGGTGGATGCGTGGAACTGCCTTCCTGGGGAGGTTGTTGGGGCTAAAACAGTGAGGGAATTCAAACATGCATGGGACAGACACAAGGCAATTGTAGTGGGGGGTGGCAGGAAGTAGGCTGTTGGTTAACTAGAATCTGCAGCTTATCCAGTAGGTAGGGAAATGGGCAGACTGGGTGGGCCAAGTGGTCCTTATCTGCCATCAAAGTCAATATTTCCATGTTTCTATGTATAACCAGACCTAACAGAAAAAACCCTGAGCGCAGCACCCTCCTGGACCTTATGCTAGTAAACAAACCTCACACTATCTCGCATACTGGAGTATTCTTCAATAATATAAGTGACCATTGTGCTACTGCCTGCATCAGACATCCTTGCCAAATAAAAATGGCCTCCAAATTCAAACTGAAAAGATGCCTGAAAAAGTTCTGCCAGTACACTTTCCTGAAAAATCTAAGCAACATTCGTTGGCAGGATTTCTAACTAGCCCCCACCTTTAATGAGGCATTTAACATCTTTCACAGCCTCTTACTGGGGCTAATAGACAAACACACCCCACTAAGACTGATCAAATGAAAAAATAAAACTCATGGCTGGTTCTCTCCCATCCTGAAGAAAGCACTTAGGGATAGGGACTACTGGTGGAAAAAAGTGAGGAAATCCCACCTGGAGGCTGATTGGTTAGAATTCATGCCACTAGGAATGCTTGTACCAAGCTAATTAGGTCAGAACAAGCTAGGTACTTCCAAAAGAACTAGAAGACAATAAAACAACTCTGCCAAATTTTGGAACATCCTCAAAGAAGTCGAAGGTCAGTCCACTGCAACATCCTTGAAACAAAATTGTGTCTGATGGTACCATCTATACGGACAAAGCTGATATACTAGAGAAGCTTAATGATCACTTTGCCACTACAGGGCTTGACTTTGACACCTCACCTATCAGCAAACTTATCCCGGCAAGAGGCAACACTGTTGGCTTCACTGATAATCACAACCATAACCAACCGCATCCCACCCCCTTCAGTTTCCTCACAATTACGTTCAAGCAAGTGGAGGACCTCCTCCTTTCCCTGGATACAACAAAGAGTGCGGATGCAGATAATATTGAACCTTACTTCCTAAAACTTGGCCATACCTATCTGACTGCCCCCATTACATACTTATTCAACACCTCTCTGATTCAAGGTGAGCTACCTGTCTTGTGGAAAACTGCCCACATCCTACCATTATTCAAGACTGGGGATCCGAGTGATCTGAACAATTACCGGCCTATTTCTATACTATCCGTCCTCTCTAAATTACTTGAAAAAATTGTCAACATCCAACTTAGAGAACATTTGGATTCACAAAAGTTGCTAAACCCGGATCAGTCCAGCTTCAGAGCCAAACACAGTACAGTATCGGCTCTTGCCAAAGTAACTACAGACTGGCAAATGGCCTTGGACTCTAAGAAGCATGTATTTGCCCTCTTCCTTGATCTAAGTAAGGCCTTCAATACTGTGGATCATACCATCATGCTCACTGCACTGAGTAACATCAGACTTGATAGTTCTGCCATTAAATGGTTCACCAGCTACTTAACCAATAGGTTACAACAAGTCAAAACCATAGGAGATCTGTCCCCACAAAAATCCTTGTTACGAGGAGTCCCACAAGGCTCCATCCTGGGCCCTATCCTCTTTGCAATATACATCAATAATCTGGACTCCAAGCTGGGCACAGCAAATGTGCACTTATTCAGAGATGATACTGTACTCTATACCACAAATTCATCCTTGGATCTGGCCCATGAGTACTTACAGAAAGACTTTGTCACCCTCCAATACAACCTTCTCACTCATAAGCTCCTCCTCAATGCCAAAAAGACTAAAGCAATGATTTTGTCACCAAAGTCTACTTCCGGATGTCCACATATCACACAGATCCGAACACTCTTAGATGAACCCCTTGAAGTAGTTGATTCCTTTAAATAACTAGGGTTCTGGCTGGATAACAAGCTCAACTTTCTGTGCCACTTAAATGAAACCTCGAAGAAACTAAGACAGTGATTAGGTTTATTCTATCGCATTAAACACCTTCTCACATTAGAAGCCAGAATGAGACTAGTACAAACTACATTCCTACCTATACTGGACTATGCTGACTTCCTTTACAGTCATTGCCCATCAATGATGCTAAACAAACTGGACACCCTTTACCACTGGGCTTTAAGATTTATCTTAAATCTACCCCGTAGTACACATCACTATCATCTATACCAGGTTTCGGGATGGACCTCACTCTCAACTAGAAGAAAAAGGGATGCTCTCCTCTGTTTTTTTAGAGCATTATCTGATAACCTCCCTGCATACATCTCGAACATCTTCAAACAGGCTAAAGGTTCCTATGGCCTGAGATGCTTCTTCTTAATCTGCTTCCAGATTCCTAGAGTGAAAACTACCCTTGGCTCAGCAGCAATAAACTTCTCACTTCCATCACTTTGGAACACTATGCAAGACTCATTAAAATTATCCTCACTTCCAGGCATTTTCACATTCAAAGCTCTATTAATGGATTATCTGAAGGAATCATGCAACTGTTTCAGACTCTGATGACCCCTAAGCCCCGGGTGCCACTCTCAAATACTACGCCTAAGTATCTCATTCATCCCACATTCCTAACAACAGAAACCTAGGACCTACAAGCCTAGTTCCCTTAATCCAAGATGGCCCTGCCTATTCCCTACCTTACCTATTCTGTCCTCCCTTTTGGCTGCCTACTCTTTCACCCCAATTTCTACCCTATTCCTTAATACCTCCTTATTTTTTATCATTTAGGTATGAGCTCTTACTTAGCGGAGACTATATGGGATTGTTGTCTCTTCTCATTTCAGTAAAGCTTATCATTATGTACCTTTGCATGTTAATTATGTTGACCGGTATGTATAGGCCCATATTGACCGGCACCTTCACAATGTTTTTTCTTTTTTTTTTGCAGTGTTGTCCACTGTAATTGTAATCTTATGAAGTGTACTGTATTGTATTAATGCCCAGGACCACCTTGAAAATGAGCTTGCTCAATGGTGTTTATGCCTGGTTAAATAAAGTGATTGAATGATTGATTGACTGTCCTAGGCAGTCCCAAATATGTGAATGGAGTCATTTACATATTTGGGACTGTCTAGTACAGTATGTCCTGTAAGTCCATTGGTCCACACTGGGGACAAATGGGCTTACAGCCCATACTGTACCTGTCATTCGGCAGGTGGCCAGGTGATTTGCAGGTGGAATGCAGCTGCCCGCCAATGACGGGGGAGCAGGGTGGGCAAGGGGTTCTGTGTGGGTGGGGTTGGGGTGCCACTGGATCACCAGGGCATTTCAACACAGAATGTTACCACGATCATAGCAACAGGCAGGGGGGTTTCACTAGACCACCAGGGACATCATATTGACATTTTTCAGGAAAATCAGGGACTCAGGTGGGAGGGGGGACCACTAGACCACCAGGGATGGTCATGTTTCATATTCATCAGGGAATCGGGGACTGGGGGGGCACTAGACTACCAGGGACTTCTTTATTAACATATACTGTTCAATCACAGCTATGGTGTGGGGGATGCCCCGGGATCCCCATAGCACACATCATGCTGTGCAGGGTGCCAGACACAAGTGGCCGGCATGCCCTGTGCAAGGCATGCAAATGAGCCCATAATGACATGCAAATGGCCCCATTTGCAGCTTGCATATATTATGGCCTCATTTGCATGCCCCCTGCTGAATATCATGGGTGATGTGCCTAGCGCAACTGCACTTGTGCTGGCGCATCCCCATGCTCCCTATCTGTGGCTTGTGACAGTGCAGTGCCACTGTGCCATGCACAGTTTGTGTGCTGACTAGAGATGCAGTGAATTTAAATTCCACCGGCGAAGTGAACGAGAAGTGGGCACTTCACGTGCAAAGTGCTCACTCCAACTTGTCATTACCACTTCGCGTTAAGGCGGAATGGCAATGCGAAGTAAGGCAAAGTCATTATTTTTAATGGACTTCGCGTTCCTCATTATGATTCTAAATAACCCACTTCGTGTTTCAGATTTGGCAGCCCCCCCAACACATCACATGGCTTACAGTACTGTAAGTTACATGCTCTTTAGCTAGGCAGGAAGAAAGTGAGTCATACAAGCAGACACTGTTACTTTCTCCTGTGTAGATGGAGAGAGAGTAGTGTGTTTTGTGACTGCTGATACTTTGAGATCAGAGAGGAGGAGATTTAAACTTTGATTTAGACCCACAGCTTTTTTAAAAGCTACTTTTTTATCTTTTCTGTACTCTTTTTCACTTAACTTGTTTTTTCTGTAAATTTTATTTTTCTTACAGACTTAAAATAAATCCAAGTAACTATTAAAAAAAATTAATGTTGTGATTCGTGATGTGATCGTAAATCATGATTTGTGACTGCATTTGTGACTGTGATGATAACAAAATGTGAATGCCTATAGCTGTACTTCCCCGCCCCCCGATGAGGTGTGGCACAAAACTCCCTGACTTAAAAACACTCATTAATGAGTACAATGGTGGGGTGGTGAAGCGTGGAGAGATACTACAAAACTGGCTTAAAATACATCCAAGTAACTATTAAAAAAAATGAATGTTGTGATTCGTGACGTGATCGTAAATCGTGATTTGTGACTGCATTTGTGACCGTGATGATGAAGAAATGTGACTGCCTACAGCTGTACTTCCCAGGGCCCCGACGAGGTGTGGCACAAAACTCCCCGACTTAAAAACACTCATTAATGAGTACAATGGTGGGGTGGTGATGAAGCGTGGAGAGATACTACAAAACAGGATTAAAATACATCCAAGTAACTATTAAAAAAATGAATGTTGTGACTTGTGACATGATCGTAAATCGTGATGTGTGACTGCATTTGTGACCGCGATGATGATGAAACACGAATGCCTATGGCTGTACTTCCCCGGGCCCCAATGAGGTGTGACACAAAATTCCCTGACTTAAAAACGCTCATTAATGAGTACAATGGTGGAGTGGTGAAGCATGGAGAGATACTACAAAACAGGCTTACAATACATCCAAGTAACTATTAAAAAAGATTAATGCTGTGATTCGTGACGTGATCATAAATCGTGATTTGTGACTGCATTTATGACTATCTATGATGATGAAGAACGTGATTTGTATCACGAATGACATGTGATAATGGTCCCAACTTAAAAACGCATATTAATGAGTACAATGTTCACGCAGAATTATGCACCACACCTGTCCAGTACTCTGAAGGGAAGCCAAAAAAACAACTGTGACTTAAGTTAGAGATGGAGATTGGGCCCTAAAGAGATGCAAATGCACAGACAGATTAAGATTGTGCTGCACACTGAAGAGATGCAGATGCAAAGGCACAACACATAACCAGTGCTCTCCATCAGAAATTCAAAAATCTGGAAAATAATTCCTTTTCTGGTTGGGGCAGGCCATTGGGGGGGGCAGTGTACTGCACTGCTGCAGTAACAGTCACTAGTACTAGTAAAGATACCACAAAGAAGTACAAACATTACACAGCTGCAGTGGATAGCATAGCAGGTTCACATTGCTGAAATTATGTGGCACAATAAAAGGTGTCCGATTTGATGACACGCGTCACATGCATACTTACACACAGACTTAGTAATGCATAGCAAATTGAAAATTTCAGTAATATAATGACATATTTTAAAGAAACTAAAATTATGCACTGCTGCACCACAACAATCAGCAAAAAAAATGGCAAGAATTATTGAAAATATTACTGTGTGTACATTAACACAGTTATACAAGAACAATATCACCAAAACAGAAAGCTCTGTCTTTTTCTCCAAGTTAATCTACCTACACCACAGATACGCCCATCCCCAAAGCACACTTCCACTGTCTCTCAGTACACAGACTGAATATTGTACATTAACATTCAAAATCCACACACAAACAATAAACGCTTGATGATAAGAGCACAGGAGGGTTTTCTATAATTGATAAACTAAAGTTTCAGCAAAACAAATGACCCCAAAAGGCTTTTTTAACAGCTTTTAGAATGTTTGAATCACAGAGCTCTCAGAGCAGATTCTCTCCTACAGCTTCATATACACACTACCCCAAACTGAGGCTGTGTAGAACAATCTAGAGCCCATGTGACCTGAAATCCCATGAATCACTGCAAAATTTGCCTTTGGAGCTTAAAAACAAGGCAAAGTGAGGCGGAGTACATTGTTTTCAATGTATTTCACCTTGAGAATTGGTGGAGTAGTGGTTTGGGAAGGCGGAGTAATGTGAAGTCATTGTTTTCAATGGATTTCGCGTTACCCATTATAACGCGAAGTACTCCGCTTCACATTGCAGAGCACTCCGCGAATCCGCTTTCATTCCACGGATCACTTCACGGAGCGAATTGGGGCCACTTCGCCCACCAATAGTGCTGACCCTGCCATAATTAACAGTGCTGCACCATGGCCCACCACCTTTGAATATCATCTGGTCATGGCCCCGGTGCATCACAGTTGCACTGTGCCCAGGCTTGCACCACTGCCTAGCACAGTCTGAATATCCTGGCCAATAAGTATAACAGTTATCAGCCCTGAAAACCTTAGCCAAAACTATATACAGTGTGACTCCCAATTGGGAGGTGCTCTGACTGAGCTCCCCCTGCAACATCCTGTCCTGGTTTCCACATGGAATAGGATAGGAATATGGGGTTCCTAGACTAAACCCAGAAATCAAAATTCCCAGGATCAGTAATAGAGCCCCAGTAGGAGTGAAAGAAATACCACTCCGAGGTGGAACCGGTATAACTTGAGCCATTTACCAATCCAACTTCTGAAGAAGCAAACCGCCTTTTAGCTTAACAGTAGGCAAACAATATAAGATTTGGAAGTTCAGGAGGGAGGGATATATAGGATATGGGCAAAAAGGAATTGCAACACAAAATAACATTTCCAGTTGAAAATTAGAAGTCTCCTATTGTCAATAGGGGGTTATATAAGTAAAAGATATGTTGCAAATTGTTAGTCCAGTTTGTATAATGTTCCCCAACACCGTTAGAAAATCCCTTCCCTCCCCCCGGTTCAAATTTTTAGGAACCATGCCCAAAATTTTAGTATAGTAGTGGAGTCCCAGCCTGATGACAAGCACCAGTTGGAGCCAGTGGAGGGTAAAAGTTTGAGAGAACCTTGTTGTTCTGTTGTGGTTAATCTGGGTCTTTACCTGCAGAGGATTTATATACAGTGGAATCCATTTAAATGCACACCCATTTTGCACGGAGAAAATGTGCATTTAAGTGGAATGTGCTTTTACCCATAATTGATGTTTTGTTGTTTTTAAAGAAACCAGACGAGATACATGGGGACGCGCATATGCACGTAAACATTTATTTCCTTTTTTTGTTTATAAAACTCACCTTCATTTAGGCAGTACACAATTCAGTTAGTTCCGTGCATACATTATTTATTAATCACTGGTGCAATTAGCAGTAACTACTTGAATCTCCCCTGAATCACCCCCTACATTCGCTGTTCCAAAAAAATATGTAATTTTGCTTTGTCTCCTGTTAGTAAGTGCAAGCTGAGTAAGGAAGTGTTCAAATTCAAAAAGCCTTGTAAGATCCCACTTTTCCCTTGCCCTAACAAATGTCCCAATTTTGTCCATGCACTGTAGTGCTTCAAACATTGTTACCTCTGGTTTGTCATTCTCTGTTTCAGTAGCATTTTGCTCGTCCTCCTCATCTGTCGTCCGATTATCTCCTGGCATATCTCAGTGTCCGTAATCATACTGGTGGTCTGCAGTGATTCGTCAATGTCCCAGTATGAGTTAAAGACAGTCCGGTTCATGTTAGGCAGCAGAGCGGGAGCAGTCTCGTCCCTCCATGACCTCTTCAACGTTCTGAGATGACTGATTGTTAAAACCTGCTGTTATGAAGCAATTCTGAATGGTCTCCTGTTTAACTTGATGCCATGCCCGATCTAGCATTTTTATGGCATCCAAGACATTAATCTTTTTTGGCAGCTCTGATATGGTGTTCAGCGTTCCATCATCCATACAGAGGATGATTTTCTCTATGATCTGGAGAAAAATAATTAAAGTAAGTGAAGATCTTAACACAGCAAAGCAGTAAATTCTACAGGGGTGTGGGGATGGGGGTGTGACTTTGAGTGTGAGCTGGAGACTTACCTGGCTTCCGTAATGATGTTTAACATTTTTTATAATTCCCATGTCAAGTAGCGGGATCAATGATGTGGTTTTGGGTGGAAGAAAAATGAGACGGATATGGCTCAAAGAGATTTCGGGGTGTACTGAACAGTTGTTGAGTAACAATGCTATCCATTTCCTTTTTCAGCGCATTGTCTGATTCAGTTTCTTCAGCCAGCTTCTAAAGATTGCTGCCGTCATCCAGGTATTTGAGTTGCTGTCACAGTCAACAGGTAAAACCTCCATCAATAACCCTGCAAAGCACCTTGGCTTTTTGGATTTCCTGAAAACAACTGGCCTGACTTTGTCACTCCCAGACTGGTTGCAACAGAGTAGAACTGAAATTCACTCTTGTGCCCCTCCCCCAGCTGCAGGATCTGATTTAAACAAAAGTGACACCTCAGGTTCATAAGTTCATAAGTTGCAACAAAGCATAGAAGACCTATTTGGTCCATACTGCTTGCCTTAAATTAACTAGTATCCCAAAACACTGTTTCCTAACAAATATTTGTCTAATTTTGTTTTGAATTCCTGCATAGTACAACTAGATACTACTTCTGGGGCAGTTTGTTCCATATTGGTACCACTCTAACACTGAACAAATGCTTTCTTCTTGTAGTACTGTATTTTCCCATTTTCAATTGTAGAGGGTGTGCTCTAGTCTGATATAATTTTTCTCTTAAATTTAGCCTCAAAGATTCCCTTAAACTAATATCAGAGAGCGTTTTATAAACCAAACACATCTCCTCACAACCTCCTGTACTCCAGAATGTACAGTCCATACTTTTGCAAACGTGTTTGATAATCACAACCTTGATTTCCATCAGTCAGTCGCGTGGCCCTTTTTTGGACCCTTTCCAATGCCACAATCTGTTTTCTGTAGCCTGGGGACCAAAACTGAGCACAATACTCCAAGTGCAATCATACCAAAGAACCAGAAAGTAGCAATAACACCTCACTCCTCCTAGACTTAATATGTCTACTAATGCAGCTCAGTATATTCCCTGCCTTTTTTACTACCTGGCTGCAATGTTGGTTAAACTTCAGGTCATTTTGAACCCTCACTCCCAAATCCCTCTCATCAATTACTTCTCTAAGGATTTTGCTATTTAACCTATACATGGCCCTTTTATTATTTCTCCCAAAATGCATGACTGTGCATTTATCTACATTAAAGGTGCATCGGACCATTTTTGGAGTTTGATCAAGGTATCCTGTAATTTCTCAGTATCTCAGCTATTTTCCACTATGGTGCCAATCCTTGTGTCATCAGTGAACTTGGCTACCCGAATATCCTTTTCAGTTGTCATAGAATGTATATATAAATTAAAGAGACAGGGTCCCAGGACTGATTCCTGCGGAACACCACTGGTTATTTTTAACCAACCCGATTTGCTTCCTTTTATTGTCACTTTCTGTTTTCTATCAGAAAGCCAGGAACCAATCCATCAAGTTGTCTTACCATGGATCCCATATTCTACTAGGGAATCCACTAGCTCTCCATGGGGCACTTTATCAATGGACTTTGAGAAATCCAGAAATATGACATCCACTGGATGTCCCTCATCCAGAGCTCTACTAACATCCCGGTAAAATCCCAAGAGATTTGTCTGGCAAGATCTTCCATGCCTGAAACCATGCTGTGATACATCAGTGTCTCCCCTGTTTTGCAAATTTGCTTCTATATATTCTTTTACAATCCCCTCTAACACTTTCCCTAGTATAGAGGTCAGGCTTATTGGTCAATAGTTATCTACCTCGTGTTTACTGCCCTTTTTAAAAATGGGGGTGACATTAGCCTCTCTCCATGCCTCTGCAACTTCTCCCTGATCTAGAGAGGCCTGGAATAAATGGGTCAGTGGTTCAGCCAATAGGCGTGCCAATTCCTTAATCAATCTGGGATGTATCTCATCTGGACCCATAAATTTACTGGTATTTAAACTAAGCAATTTATGTTTAATAACTTCCTTATCAAATATTAACTGGTTTGTTGATTCCTGGTGTTGCTTAGTGGCACTGGTACTTGGATTATATACTGATGAAAAATATTCATTAAAATCCTTAGCCATTAGTACATTTTCCTAAATTAACATACCATCAGCTTTTTTTAGTGGGCCTATGATATGAGATGTAGCATGAAAATAAAATCCTGTCTCATCACAGTTGTATATACAGTCTGAGGGATAATATTTAAGGAGTTGAGGTAGCACTGTGGACAGCCAGGTATCCGCCGACTCACCATCGGCATCCTTTTTTCCTCCATGACAGCATTTAAATATGATTCAGTTTCTTTCCTTGCAGTGGCTCAACCATCCACTGGTTGCTTTGAAAGTAAGCCCCATTTCAGAGGCCAAACTTAATTAAGATATTAAAGCATGTCATTAACAGTTTCACATAAGATGGGCAACATTGTGAAAACCATTGTGCACTCAACAGGTGCTGACTACATTGCAAAGCATGTGTTAAGTGCTAGGAATTCTGTGTATTTAGCTGAAATGTGCTTTAATCCGAAGTGTACACTGTATAAGTGGATTTTTTAACATTGGAGATATGAGGAAAAAAATGGGTTTTTTAAAACTTGTGCATTAAAACGAAATGTGCACTTATCCGAAGTGAATTTAAGTGGAATCCACTGTAATAGGCAATCCAAAAGGTGTCTTTCCATAACTCATGTCCTGTTGTTCCTTCGTCACAACCCTTATGAAAGGGGTGTTTTCCATATGGGCCCCCCCCAGCAGGAGGAAGCACAGCCATATTCTTCTGTGGGCTTAGGAAAGGGCAGAGGAGCTCCAGAAGGGTCGAGGCACCGACAGAAGCAGCAGAGGGAAAGGGGCAATAGTCTCTAAAAATGTAAACCCTCTAGCCTGGGAAATAATCCCTGCCATCAGAGAATTAGCAAAGGTCCAAATGGCAACCTATGACCAAATTTCGGAAAGGAAATAGTTTCAATGTTTAAATTTAAAGTGTTGCCTAGACTCAAGGAAGATGTCGCCCCCATGCCCCCACAGCAACCCACCACCACTATTGCCCCACCCCCCCATCCAACCAGAGGACACTAGGCCTCAAATTTGAAATAATGAAGAAAAAAGCTGTCAGTACCTCGGGACAGTTCAAGGAGGCATTGTAGGGTTTCAATATTGCTGTGATGCGTCAAAATGATATTAAGTGGTAGTATTGATGTTTGGAGCTTGTTGGGATGATCTGTTTGGTTCCCTATCCCTGGTGCAATCTCATCGACTCTGCAACCTTCTCGGTGATAATTCCTCTATGCTGAAGGTCTGCCATGGTGTCTGTTGCAGAAGTGTAGGTTTGCTGGCTTGAAGGAAGGAAAACCACCAATTTAGTGGGGTAAGGGGTGCGGAATCTTATTTTCTGTATGTGCAGGATAGGAAACAATGGACTATAGTTCCAACATTATTTCTGGGTGCAGGGGGCATAATCAATATTGAAAAGCAAGCATTGCTCACCCCCACATGACTCTGCCCTTCTGCCAGGCCTTTCTTAAAAGGGTCCCTTTTGCTTGGTAGCTTAGTTGGCATATGGCAAAGGAGAGAGGCCTTGCCTCAGGTCAGGAGGGTTTAGGGCCTAAAGCTCTGTGAGACCTCTCAGCGTCCAATGGAAAATCTGGAGCCAGCTATAAAACTAAGTGCAGAAAGTAGTCAGCAAAAGCTCAGGGATGATTTCTGTCGACCTCTTTAGGAAGCCCAAAGATCCAGATATTTCTCTTTCATCCCCTATTTTCTGCATCCTCCTACTTAATAGACATAGCCAACTGTTCAGCAGCAAGAGACCTGACTGTTTCCTCGAGTTCATTGAGTCTAGTGGAGTTTATAGAAATCTGGTGGTCTGCCTCTGTGACTCTGCTCTGTAAGGTACCTATTTCATTTCTAATGTCCTTTAGCTATTCACGGACCTCACCTCTGAAGTCCGTGATCTCTTGAAGAATAGTTTCTGAATTCGGCCCCAGAGGTTTTTTAGGGCCCTTTATTTCATGAGACTCAGTCAATTTTTTTTCTGAGCTTGGGGTAGGCCTGGATTGTAGCTCGCCCTCATCAGACATTTGGTCCTCCACTTCAATCAATTCTGCGATGGGCTGGAACTGATTGCAATTCTGTTTTGCCATGTTTTGATGCAGGAACACTAGATAAAAATAATTAGTGAGCATAGAACCCTTGAATTTAGGTTTTTTGCTTGTATAGTGCTCTTTTTAATGAAGTCAGATGGGAGCCTCTTGTTCTGTGTTTTCACCCAGGCATACCGGAAACGGAAGTCTGATTCAGTATGTCTTGATTGTGGAGGAGTGGTGACCAAGTTCCCATCTTCTAAACTATCACTGATAGGTTTCTTAGTTCCATACTTCCCTTTGCCTAGTTTAAATGCCTGAGGTGAAAGTTGAAGTTCTGTTCTAATGCACTCATTGCTTTCCTGTTTAAGTGAAGTCCGTTTGGCTTGAACAGTCTTCTATCCCAGAAGCTCCCCATGTTGCCTATGACATGGTAACCTTTTTCCTTTCACAATTCCCATAACCAACTATTGAAATTCTTGATCGCCTCCTCCTCCCTGATCCTGTTCATGTTGATACCTTTTCCCCTTACTGGAAGGCTCTCCAAGAAGGTTAATGAGACTGTCCTTCCAGTGGGTACTCCAGTTTTCTGAGGTTTAGCGTGATTTCCTCCACTGTCTGGTTCACTAGGTCATTGGTGATGAGATGGATAAGCATGTTTATTTCTTCATCTTCTTGTCTATTATCTATTATCTTCTCAATTTTTGGGGTACCTCTCTTGGCAGAGGCACAGGGGAGGCATCAGACTTTTACCACAGATCTATCCAAATCGGACTCCACTCCTCTAATCATAGAGTCCCCCAGAATGAGTGCTTGTTTGTTTTCAGTTCTTATTCTTCTTCTTCCCTTTGCATCCTTTAGTAGCCTTTCCTCCATTCTGCCTTGTTTCCTCTGTAGTGTTTGCTTCTGATTCTGCTTCCTTGGCCCCTGGGTCCTGCATCCTCTCCAAGACTGTGAAGTGATTTGCCATTGAAATTTATGATGGTTGTTTTTGATTCCTTTTCTGTCTGCTCCCTTCTTGTCCTACCACTTTCCATCCTGCTGGGCCAGTGGGCCTCTGGGGAATGGGAATGTGGGTGTACCCCAGGAAAGTTGATAGTGCAATCTGGCAATTTCTCTTCTCGCCTCCTCCAGCTGAGCTCAGAGCTCATTCAGGTTCCTGCACGTAGGACAGGACCCAGTCCTCCATAGTAGTCCCCAGATCACAAGTGTCCCACACCTCTGGCAACTAACCACGTCCATTGCTCCTGTAATTCAGATCTTCCTGTATGTAGCGGCAGAAATCTTCCTCTGAAAAGAAAGGGAATAAAAGCTGAGAGAGAAAACACACTAATATATATATATATATATATATATATATATATACACACATATCACACACACACACACACACACACACACACACACACACACACAGTGGTGTCTCCGAGATGAAACTCACTTTTAAAGCACCCCTGCAGTATGCTGCAACAGACCTACTGAATAAAGCAATGTAATTTCAATGGCAATTAGTCCTTTTTGTTATGCAGAAAACTGGGGCATTCACTTCACCCTGGCAGTGTCACATTTTCCTGAATGATAAAAGGGACTTATTGCCATTGAAATTACATTGCTTTATTTAGTAGGTCTGCTGCAGCATTCTGCAGAGTGCTGCAAAATTGGGTTTCATCCTAAGGGAACGCCACTATTTATATGTATATATTCTATGCAAAAAATGTTGTTAATGCATCAGTTAGGGTTCTTCTACAGTGAAAAAAGTGAGGAAATTTGACATTAGGGTTCCCACCCTTGCACCCCACCCCCACCCTGCCCACAGCAACAGGCATCAGGGTGTGTGTTGGGGTAGTCATCCTAACTCTCACCCCATCCCATGTGTAAACAAGCTGAGGTGGTGCAGTGTAGGAGAATGGGGTGAGAGTTAGGATCGACAACCCCAACTCACACCCTGATGCCTGTTGCTGTAGGCAGAGTGGGGGTGGGGTACAAGGGTGGGAACCCTAATCTCGAATTTCCTCACTTTTGCCACTATAGAAGAACCCTAACTGGTGCATTAATGAATTTTTTTGCATAGAATTTCCATACTTTTTAAGAAAGAATAGAAAAGTAGAAAGTTGCGTAAGTTGGTGGGAGTGCCCACCACATGATTTTGTGTGACAATAGTAACAAGAAGTGCAACAGAAATACAAGCACAAAGGGTTACGCACATGGTGACACAAATGTAAATGGTAACACAAACTGTAATAGAAATACAAGCACAAAGTGACGCCAAATCAAATAGTGACATAAACGGAGACACAAGCAGAAGTGCGTACAGAATGCAACTGGTAACACACATGTTCATGGTACCACAATTGTAAATGCAAATGGTAATAGTAACAGCAACAATAACACCAAAGTAAACAGAAATGCAAGAGCATAAGAAAACGCAAACCATAATGTGCATACTCATGGAACCACAATTGTAAATGCAAATGGTTATGGTAACAGCAACAATAAAGCCAACAGAAAGAGAAATGCAAGCGCATACAGAAACACAAACCGTTACACACATGGTCATTGTACCACAATTGTAAATGGTAATGGTAACAGCAACAATAAAACCAACAGAAACAGAAATGCAAGCGAGTACGAAAACACAAACTGTAACACACACGGGCACGGTACTTCAATTGCAAATGGTAACAGTAATGCAACAATAACGCCAAAAAAAACTGAAATGCAAGTGCAAATGAAAACGCAAACCATAACACACACAGTGGCGTAGACAGGAACGGTGATGCGAACGGTAATGGAAGCACAACTGAAAATGTTAACTGGCACAGTAACGAAAGGTCATACCCTTCTTTTTCCCAAAAACTGCATTGAAAAAACACATTGAAAACAAAGACTGTATGCATAATAATTGACTTCGGAGCAGAAAATTACGATTTGGAATACAAAATTGCTTATATCTCAAGAACCGTGTGACATAGGAAAAAAAATAAAATTGAGTATGAATTATGACTTTCCTGGCTAGTTTTGTACTTAGCCCCTGTGTGGGGAGGGCTAAGCATTTCTGTGTCGAAAAGTCCATATCTCACACCGTTTCCGAGATACGCGCCCTGAAAGATGCAATGGACGCCATAATGTTATCCTATGGCAAAAAGCGTCAACTTCAGAATGATGTCACTTTGCCACCCTGTAATATTATTTCACCAAACCACCAAAAGGCACATCTGTGTGATGTCGGCTTTCTTCTCTCCAAATTTCAGCCGAAATGACCAAACCGTTATTTTGTAGCAGGGTGGCAAAGAATTCCTGTAATGCAGCAGACGCCATAATGTTTCCCTATTGGGGAAAAGCACCAAATTCATAGTACCATAACTTTGCCACCCTGTACTATTTTTTGACCAAAGCACAAAAACACAGATCTGTGGGGTGTTGCCTTTCTTCCCTCCAAATTTGAAGTCAAAAGATCAAACCATTTCCAAGATATTCAATATCAAAGATTACTAATATTTCCCTATCTATTTCATTATAAAAAATCTGGCCATCTTGTCCCTCCCTCACGATCAAAGATGGTGATCAAAGAATCTCATGATCAAAGAATTTGTAGGCGCGTGATCAAAGAATTTGTAGGCTCATGATCAAAGAATTTGCAGGCTCATGAACAAAGATTTAAAAACCTTATAAATCAAAAACTTTAAGGAATTGTGGTAAACCACCACCATGGTTCGACAGAATGAGCCCCCTGAGTAAAACCTATCCTTATTTAACTTTCTAGGATGCCCCCAGGCTAAGAAAATTGAATTTAAATTGGGCCATCTCGTCCCTTGCTCATGAAGCATGATTGCGATCAAAGAATCTCACAATCAAAGAATTTGCAGGCTCATAATCAAAGAATTTGCAAGGTCATGACCAAAGAATTAAAAGTTGTGTAATTCACAAAATTCACATAATTGCAGTAAAGCACCACCATGGATTGTCAGAATTAAGCCCCCTGAGTAAAATCCACCCTCATTTGTCTTCCTAGGACACCCCTGAGATGAGAAAATAGATTTTTTATATCTGGCCATCTCGTCCCTCGCTCGGGGGTGGGCCACTAGACTACAAGGGATATTTGTAAAATATATAAATAAACACACATGGGGGGACCACTAGACTACCAGGGATAGAAAAGAAACATATTGATAAGATACTCATTGGGAGGGCCACTAGACTACCAGGGATAGAAGCATGGCTATGTACATTACCATGATGGGGAGGGGGCCACTAGACTACCAGGGATAATAAAAATAACTATTTGTGTATTCAGATAGGGGAGAGCTTAGCCCCCTGAGCAAAACCCACCCTTAAATAATGTAATAGGACACCCCTGGGCTAAAATCATTTAATTTTAAATTTGGCCATCTTGTCCCTCGCTCGCGATGCACAATCGCAATCAAAGATTCTCGCGGTCAAAGAATTTGCAGGCTTGCAATCAAAGATCGTTAGCAAGCCACGAACAAAGATTTAAAAAGCTGTAAAGTCTATTTTTAGACCGATTTGGATGGAACCAAAGCCATGGCTCGATAGATTGGGGTCCCCTGAGTAAAACCCATCCAAGTTTTACCTCAGAAGTGACCCCTGAGCCGAGATAAATGTGTTTTTCTGATCAGAAAACTGAAAACAAGATGGCACACTTTGCGAACAAAGAATTTGAAAAAATTCTCAGGGACAAAGATTCTTGAACCGCGAGGCTGCGAATTCTTTGATCGCCAGGTGGGACGAAATGGCCAGAACCCCATTTCTTGTGCGAAAAATAACATAAATTTTCCCATTGACTTATAATGGGAAATTAAAAGTGCCATAACTTTTGAATGCCTTAATATTTTTTCACCAAACAAAAAGCGTCATGTTTAGCCAGCAAAACTCTTTCAAACAAGCCATCTCACAGAGTAGCACATTATGCAGTGGCTGTGCAGGACCGCACTCAGAATGCCGAAAGGTGCCTCCAAAAATGGATAATTTTGCATTTTTCAGTGCTTTTGTACACAAAGACGAGCACTCAGACCAAAGCACAATTTGTCAGATCAAGAGATCTACCATGCCCCAACCTGTGTACCAAATTTCAGGCAAATCCATTGAACGGGTTCAAAGTTATTAACGCCCAAACTTTTGACTTTAGTATGTAAATGACCACTGAACCCTAACTATAGTGTCGCCTTGGCATACTATAATATATATATATATATATATATATATATGTCTTTTTTCTCCCTACTTTCCTACTACCTTCGTGCCCTTTCAGCTCCCATCCTTCCTGTTCTGGTACCAAATGTTCCTGTATTCCTTGGTAGTTTCCTTGCTCAGAGTCAGACCTCCAGCAGCTGGGGTGGGAGGGAGAGCTACTCTTTTCCTTCAAGGATGGCGAGTCTTATGTGTCTTGGTGATCCCTCCCTTCCTGCTCCTAAACAGAAAGTTCCTGTTGTCAGTCAACTCCAGTCCCTATAAAAGTGGAACTGGCTAAGGGTGGGAGGGTGGAGGAGAGGGTGCCGGTGCGCAACCATCTAGCACCCTAATTGAAGGTCCCAATTTACCTTGCAGACCCTCTTCAATAGTATTAAGGTTCTAGCTCTTTAGTCAGCTTTCTTCTTAGCCTTGTTCTGATAGCAAGATTCCTCCTGCCAAAAGCTAACTAGGGAAGGTTAAATGCAGACACCTGGTTTACTTCTGCCTAAGCCACACCCCACAATTTACAGCTCTCCTACTCACTTAGCTAACTGTAAAAATGATAACAGTTCCCTTCTCACAACTCAGACAAGCACACTAACTCTTGTTTTTTTTTTTTATCCAAATTGAAGGTCCCAATTTATCTTGCAGACCCTCTTCTCTAGTAGTAAGATTGTAGCTCCTTAGCTGCCTTTTTCGCCTTGCTGTGATAGCAAGATTCCATCCACCGGGTACTCTGAGATGGCTTTGTACTGCTTGTACAAGTGCTCAATTATGTACATTGTTAAGTTCCATCTTGTAACAACTTCTAGCTTGACACAGTGATGAGGCAGCTTGTTTTGGATCTGCAGTTGCCAAAACTGGTCACGGGCCTTTCCAGAACGAGCAGAGTGGGCGCATATGCGGTAGGCAATAGTCAAGATTTCCTTGATTTCAGGATATGCCAGAAACTCCCACACTAGAAGATTAAGACAGTGTGCCATGCAGGGAACCATGAGAGACCCACCATTGCTAATGCATTTCACTACATTCGAGCCACTATCACTTGCTATGAAACCTGTTTTCAGGGACAGGAGGTGCAGCCACTCATCAGTTTCAGTCAGGAGCACTTCTAAAAATTTTTACCAGTGTCTGTGTGAGCCTGGTACACTCCTCATTGCCAGTGTGGTATCCTGGTGAGTACCTGGAATGTTGCTACCTGCACAGTTTGGCTTTGTACAGCTTTTCCCCATCCCATCATAAAATACTGCCCCAGTACCTGTGTTCAGTGGGCTGTAATACTTAGATAAGATCTACCAGCTATTTGCCCACTAGTCCACATATCAATACTAAAGTAGATGTATGATGATGTAGAGTGCTGCAGGACATGCCTTACTGTATATGTAACAGTCCTCTGCAGTTCCAGAACAGTACATGTAGAAAAATATGTGCTTGACGGGTTTTCCATTTTGGACAGGCACGTGCCATCAACCTGCACAGCCCTGCGTTCTCCACAATAGAGAATGGCAACAGATCTATATCTAGTCTTTCTGTAGTTGCTGCATTAAGTTCATATACAACAGCAAGATTTGGTGGGTATTTGGTGTGATGCTCAAAGGTATACCCCCCCACCAGCAACACCAACACAATGACCTACATCGCTGTAAAACAAAATAGACAGCACACCGACAGGTTGCCATGTTGATGCTCCTGAAACAGGGGCACACTTTCTCCTGGTCCTGCACCCCCTCCCCAAATCAACTCCAAGTCGGAATTGATAATCATTAGTATGGGGGTTCAGGGGGCAAAGACACCCGATAAACAAAATGGACTGGGAGGCAATCGGGATTTATGTCAACCGCAACTTGCAGTCGACATAAATCCCATTGCTGTGATGCCAGTCAATGAAAGTGTTGTCGAACCAGCACATAGAGCCATGCTCAGACATGTTCTGCAGTGTTGGGCAGCACCTTTTGGGATTTGGGGTTGGAGACCAAACAGT
Organism: Neoceratodus forsteri; assembly: GCA_016271365.2. Classification (NCBI taxonomy): domain Eukaryota; kingdom Metazoa; phylum Chordata; order Ceratodontiformes; family Ceratodontidae; genus Neoceratodus; species Neoceratodus forsteri. The sequence goes on from CM057459.1 coordinate 1,055,517,910, forward strand.
TGTGCTCTGTGCACTGGATGTTGGGATAGTTGTGGACTCAGGCCGGGGGAGGCAGAGATGCTGAACAAATGAATGATGTAATTCAAGATGTTTTAGTGACAATGGTTGACGTGCGTCGCTGACTCAGGCTGCTAATACTCACACCACTACTGGTACTCTGCCCGCTGCTAGGAAATTCCACCAAGTTTTCATCATCATGTCTGTAGTAATCCTCTGTGATTACTTCAGAATCCCACCCAGGATCTGTATCTATGCCACTTTTGGATGCCTTGCTCAATGTGGCTGATAAGAGAGAAGGCCTCTCTGCACCATCTTCCATTTGGTGCTGAGTCCAGCTTAACAGGTGCCTGGACTTCAGGTGTGTGTTGCTCACTAGTGCCAATGTGGCTACCCTTTTTCCCATGGTGCACATGCACTTGGCATAGTTGGCAGCTAGCTACTGTTTCATTTTTTTTGGTCCAGAATATAAAAATCCCAAAACATGGATTTTGTACCCCTTGTTTGCACATGACGGCAATAAACTGGGCTCTGGGACATTATTGGAGGGCTAGAAATGGCTGTTTTATGGCATGATTTCTGCTCTGTTGCAACCGTTGAGTCATCGTCTGTTATTACTACTGGTTCACCATAGCCAACAACACCTGGAGAACATGGGGGGGTGGGGACTTCACTGATTCCATTTCCTTGGCCCTTACTTTTTTTTTTTCTCTTGTTCCTATAGATGGCCATATCATCATCTCCATCCCCACCTATGATGCAAGGCTCCTGACATATGTCTTCCTCTTCCTGCTTCTCATCCTCACTTTCATCACCCTGTGTTTCCTTTTTAGCTGCATCTGATTCCCTGGCCCCGTATGATGAAACACTGAGATCTGCCTATTCCACATTACACTGTGACTCAGGCTCAGGCTCTTCTACATCACTCTAGGGAACATCAACTAACTCTAAGTCCTCGACCTTATCCACATCCCCAAAGGAAGATGTTTTGGGGGTTCTTGCATTGCTCCTGTAACTCCTGCCTGCACTGCCACCATCAGCAGCCACCAGCATTGATGCCACAGATTTTGCATAGAAAAATGTGGCCATACTAATGCACCCCAATTGCAGCAACTACTCCTTGTCGACTATTACCAGCCCCTAATGAACCTGCATAATCACAACTGCTTCTGGTTCCTATCGGAAATACAGCAGCTATACTTTTCTTGTCAGCAGTGCCATTGCCAGAAACTCCTTTAGCAGAGCATCTCTTTATGGGCAGTTTATTATATGTTCAAGTAAAAGGATTTGTCCAGTACAGCCAAATTCCTTGGAGAAATATATGATACAGAAATATGTTATTACTGGTAACTTAGGGAAAGGCCAAAAAACACCAGTATAAGCTGCCACTAACTAACAAAAGGTTATACTGGATAATATGGCCCACTGTCCCCAGTAATCTACAAACACAAGTAAATGTGTACTTTAGATATATTTTTTAATAAAAGTATCTTCCAGCATCAATAAATCAGTGTTGACATTTAGGGATAAACCCTTCATCAGAAAAGCTGAATATTATTTCATATTGCTCAATTTAGTACTTCCAATACTTTTCAAACCTCATTTTCATGTTTGACTCCCACCACAGGCCACTTTTCAAACTTTCATCTGTTTCACTTTTGTGATACATTGTTTTGTGGTCTTGCCCTTCCCTCACTCACCTTTGTCTCACAGGCACTGCTGGAGAGGAAGTGCCTGTAAGACAAAGGTGCACGAGAGAAGCTCAAGACTGCAAAATAATATATCACAAAAGTGAAATGAATGAAAGTTTTAAAAGTGACCTGTGGTAATCAAAATGAGGTTTAAAATTTGAAGTACTAAATTGAGCAATATGAAATTATATCCAGCTTTCCTGATGAAGGGTTTATCCTGAAATGTCAATACTGATTTATTGATGCTGGAAGATACTTTTAATAAAAAATATATCTAAAGTACACATTTGTAGATTATTGGGGTGAGTGGGCCATATTATCCATTATTACCTTTTGTCAGTTTATTATATGTATAGATTTCAGAACACAGCACAACACTTTACATCTCTTTATTGACATACACAGAGAGCAAACAACAGAAACACCACCTATCAACAATTATTTTTCTTCCTTTTTTTAAACAAAAACAATACACAACATGGATTTAAGAATTAAGGAACTGGGGACAGACGCAACAATGCACAATACTTTACAAGATTTTATACAGAAACAACATAAGGAATAGTTGTTTTTTTTTATCAAAAGAATACACAACAGGAATTTAAGGGACTGTATGGAATGCACATACCAGTACACGACACTTTACAAGATTTTATACAGAAACACCACCACCACCAGGAATATTTTTTGATTTTTTTTTTTTTTACCAAAACAATACACAACAGAGATTTAAGGAACTGTAGGGGTTCACGCCCAAGATGCAATAAGGTACATGAACTAAAATAACTTCTATCAAGCAACAAACATGAAATGTCAAATTACAGTGACAAAAATCATTCAGCAACAGAAACCTAACTGTTCTAAAGAACTAAACTAACAAAGCTCAAAAGCCACCGCATCCCCAATGTCCCCAGTAATCTATTATTTACACAACCCACTCCCCAATCCATGAGCCCCCCTGAAAAGCTATCATTTCAAAATCACCCTCCCCAATCCCTGGTCTCCCCTGTAATCTATTCAGTACACATGCCCCTCCCTGATCCCCAATCTCCCTGAAGCTCAGTTATTTAAATGACCCCCTGCCCAATCCCCCATGTCCCAAATACGCAGCATCAATGTAATCTATCCTGGTGAAGTAGCACACCCCCACAGCCTCGATCACCAGTTTTGAATGAAATCATCATTGGTGGTGTAGTGAACCTCCACCCTTGCTGACAGTGTCCCACCACCCCACTCCCCCATCCCAAAACTGAGCTGGCATCTGGCCCAGCCCACTGCTCACCACCATGACCAGCCACCGACTGAGCTCTCAATGAGCGCTGTACTGTATTCAGCCCACTGGTTGACAGCGTGGAGGGGTTGTTTAAATAATGGAGCCTCAGGGAGATCAGGGGTTGGGGAGGGGGTTGTGTAAAGAATAAATTAACCAAGAGCTTGGGGATCAGGGAGGGGGTTGTATACATAACAGATTATCGAGAAGATTAGGGATCAAGGAGCGTGATCCTCAATTGAAAGCTTTTTGGGAGTTCATGAATTGGGGAGGTGGTTGTGCAAATAACAGATTACTGGGGACATTGGGGATTGGAAGGCACTAGACCACCAGGGACGGGTGGCTTGGTTGTTGACAATGGATTGGGGATGGGGGACCGCTTGTCCTGGCCACAAGGAGCCTGCGACAAACTTGTCTATGTACCATGTGTTTTCAGCACGGGAGAGGTTACCGTATGTGTGGAGACCTACGTGCTGGGACCCCTCCTGTCCCAGAATCTAGTGCAGGGTCCCTGGTGCACCGGGCTTCAGCTCAAGCTGCTGTTTGCCATAGCTTGTACTGATCTCAGTCCCTTTTGTAAATCAAGCCCTATAGGTTTGATTATAGTGGACTCTCACAAACATTTGGGTCAGAATGAAAACTTTTAGTGTGACCGGTTTGAATAATGTCTGACTGTTATGAATAATGTGTGGCCAGTTTGAAAATGTGGACTAGGCAAACCAGTCAAATGGGTGAACAGGGAAACTGCAGTTCATACACTATTGAAATCATGAGGTTGCCAGAGAGGCAGTAACATGGTACACAGTCTAAACTTTGATTTCAGCTCAGCACTTGGCTGCAGTGAGAGAGCTAGACAATGCTCTCACTGCAATAGCTATATTGTCTGGTGTTTTGACATAAATCATTCTTTCAGTTGTGACATTCAGACGAGGGTGTTTAAAAAGTACAAGGGTCTTGAGTATTATTATAGAGAGGAGAATGTTTGATGAAAGGCAACTGACTGTTCCGAAGAATTCTATACCCAGATTGTTGCTTCTGGAAAAAAAAAAATACTGCCACTAATCATAAGAAGGCATAAACATATTTTGGCATGCACTCAATAGTTGCTCCTTTGTTTAAACAATGTTTGGAACAGAAAAGACAAGGGGGTGGGATAGTTTCATTTTTTTTGAGTTACAGAACTTCTTTTCTGAGGTATGTATTGCTTAATTAGCACTAACAGATGGCTGTTTGTAAGAAACCTATGGCTGAGGGATTTGGGTGCAAAAGGGATATCCATTAAATCTAAAGTAACATGCTGTTACTAGTTGGAATCCAGACAGCATTAGAAGTGGCACTAACCTATTTTTTTACTGAGTTTGTTTTACTTTCTGCATTACAAATTGCTAGGTACTAACTTTAGTAAGAAAATAAAAACATTCTTCTTTTTTATGTTTCAAGTATATTTCTTATGTTTATCTTTTTTTATTTTGTGTTCCAGATACTAACTGGTGCCAATATTTGGCATCTTAGATGGTTCTTAGACTGATACTGATAAGTTAACTGTAAAATGTTTAACTGACAGAGTGATGGGGAGAAGGTCTGAGTCAGGCCTAACCAGGACAAAACATAGCTCTGCCAGCTTCCCTCAGCAGATTTATCCCTCAGTGAGCATTATCAATAATGGTTTTGGTTTGAAGATGCGAGCAAGAATCAGTCATACTTGATGAAATGAACTTTGACTTAGTGAGGAGTAGTAGTGCTAGGTGCTCCAACATTCAACAGGGCACAACCTGTTCCTAATCTTCATGATGCCAAGCCCACCAGAATGACATGACTAGCAGAAGTACCTCCTTGAGTGGATGTGAGTGACTTTAGCCAGATAAAGTGACTGTAGTTCATGTCCTGACTTCAGTAATTACCACTACCCTGCTTACTGTGTTAAGAAAATCCAGAAAACAACACTCAAAAAACAAATCACCAAAATGTCACGTCAGCTCAAGCTAAAGCTTGTATGACCTCCACTGTATCCTCTGGGAGTGCATAGATTTTATCAAAGATGTAGATATAGCCCTGACCTTCTTCTGGAATGAGTTTACCAGAGTTTGTAACCTCCACACCATGCTAATTACAAAACTACCAGGGTTATGGGCCTGAGCAAACACTGTCTTTAGATCTTGACAATCTTCCTTAACCTCTGGGGTTAAAGGAACACAGTGTGGGCCAAATTCGGGTGCTCTAACTATGCCACCACTAGAACTCCTATAAACAGGTCCATTTCCTTTTCTAGGATGTCACTGTCTGTTAAGATTATTTACTACTTAGAGTTCTGAAACAACAGTATTTCCAACTCCAGAAACTTCAGTGCCATCATCAATGAGCTACAAAACAGCTCCCACAGCAAACCCATCACTCACTTCCTACAAACTTTGGCCAGTCCCTTGATAAAACAGTTGATACATCCAATGTTCTAAATCACAAAATGAGTACCCTTCCTCTGCTAAGCCCACACAACAACCACCAATCTATATGATGAGAGAACACCACCAACCCCTCTTCCCACATACACATCTTGAACATGCACCTCCAGTTCATGAGCCCACCAGACATGTTTAAGTCATTCCATATCCTCAGTATCAATATATAGCCTATATATTATAGTGGTGCAATAGTGCCCCTATAGTTAGGGTTGAGCAGGTCTTTCTAATGTATGTTAACCCCCAAATTGTGCACTTAAATATCTTCTCAACTGTTCAACAGATTTGCATGAAATGTTCCAAGCATAGTCTTGTGGTACAGATCTCTGGAAGTGCCAAGCATCATTCTGGTCAGATGTGTGGATTCTGAGATGAAGATAGCAAAAAAAAAAAAAAAAAAAACAACATAAAAAAATCGTTGTCTTTTGCATTTTTTTTTTCACATCACGCTGCACTCAGATGGTTTGGAATTTTTGATTGAAAATGTCAGAGTAGAAAGAGCTTGGCCTACAGATGTGCCCTTCACTTGTTTGGTGAAAAAATATTAATCTGTTCCAAAGTTATTAAATTTAGAAATTTCAATTATTGTCAATGGGCAGTATAGTCTCTTGGATAGTTTCTTGGAACGAAAAAAGAATTTAGCCTGAATGAAAAAGGATCCTTTTTCGTTACTGCCTATCCTTTTTCATGAGGAAAATATCCTTTTGCATTTTCTGCAATCTTGTTTTGCGTTTAAAAAAAAAACAACACATTAAAAAACCATGACAATGATACTCTGCAGAGACACCAACACATGCATCTTGCTTTTTGGGACTCCGTTAAGTGGACTCTGCAGTTATCTGGTGGAAAAATGACCCCAGAATGTTTTTTTTAAACATTTAAAATCCTTTTTCATGACTTACTAACACTTTTTTGGTGAGTCTTTTTTAATTAAAACGAATAAGTATTGTTTCACAAGAAAAAGGATTTCAGACTTAGTTTTCTCCCAGCTTTTTTTGTTTATACTTTTTCATTTAAAAAGAAAAAGGATCACTTGTCACAAAAAAGGATTTCAAACTTAGGTTTTTTTTGCTGATTCTTTTTTTCATGAAAAGGGATACTTTTTTGTTTGATATTTTCATTTTTACAAAAACGGATTCCTTGACACAAACAAGGATTTCGGACTTAGTTTTCTTACCAGTTCTTTTTATGTGACATGGGATCCTTTTTCATTTAATATTTTCATTCAAATGAAAAAGGATAGTTTATCATGGAAAAGGTTTTCAGACTGGGGGCCAGATATTCTGAAATGCGCCAAAAGCAGGCACATGTCCGATGCAGCGCAAAGCCGGTGTGCCATGGCACAACAGGAGCCATATTCAGAGGCTGCACATGCTGAACTATGCCAGCACAACGTGGCTGAATATAGCACACTTGTGCCATGGTGCAAAAGGAGGTGCACCATGTTGCAGCCACAGTTGTGCCATGGCACAACTAGAGACACACCGGCGTAACCATGGAAGCACTGAGAAAAGCGGTGCAACAACAGTGGAGGGGGGGCAGTGCAGAGACATGTGACCCGGGGACACAGCTGGGGAAGGACAGTGGCAATGGGCACAGGGCCTGGCCAGAAGGGCACACCAGTGCACACACAGGCACAGTCCATGGTGGTAGAAATGAACTCATGTGAGACAGCACAGCCACAGACAGTGGCGCCATGCACCACAGCACCCAGTGGCCATCCACAAGTGGTGACAGGGGAAAGCCTAGGAAACAGAACTCAGAACACAGACATGGCAAGGGCAGGAGGTGGCAGGAGGGGAGGATGGTCAACACAGGGAAGCCAATGGCACCCACCCAACAGCAATGCCTCCTCACCCACTGCCATGCTGCTATGGATGGCCACCCCAGGACCATGGAGCCAAACACACCCAGGCTCAACATGTGCACATGCCACCACACACTGGGCAGTGAAGGAAGCAGGGCCCAGGCAAAGTGGCAGCTCACACGGCCCTGGGAGCACAGCAGGGGATGCAGACACCCCCATTCCAGTGGGAGGACAGGGCCAGGTGGAGGACCATGGCATTGTGGCAACACCATGCACACACCCACTGCCCACCCCACACCACAGCCCCATGACAAGCCTGACACCACACGGAAAACCCAGTAAACTGAGTGATGACCACAACACAATGCTACACAGCACTGCACACAGCAGGAAACCACAGTAGCAGCACACAGCCACACTCCCAAACACCATCAACAGAGACAACTGCATTGTGGAATGGCTCCACATGCCACACAAAACAGACATGGACACAGGCATGTAGGTGGAAAAGCTTTATATAAAAGAAACATTAAAACAGGAACAACAACAAGGGCAGGGACTGGGAAGGTATGAAGAGGGATGGGGACAGAGAACAGGGGCAATACAATGGGACAGGGGACTGTGGTGGAACAGGGCTAACAAGGGTAAAAGGGGCTATGTACAGTGCAGCTATCTGCTGCCGTGGCTGGAAGCCCCACCAACATGCCTTCTCCATCCTCTGGCCATTGGAACGTGGTGGATTGCCACCACCACATGCAGCACCCTCATGACCACACCGAGTATCCTGCACAGCAGCCTTGTCTCTGCCCTCCATGGCCTCTGACCTGCAGTCCTCCTGACACCCATGGCAAGGGACAAGACAGGTAATCAGTGACATGGGCCAGGAAACCATGCCCACCCACAGAGCATAATGGGCAGCATGCAGACACATCCCTGGAGAGGCCTGTATGTGCTCCCATAGGGGGGATAATGGCTGCCCATGTCACGGAACACCACGCAAGTGTAGAGAGGCAGACTTCTGCACACAGCAGCCATGGGACCACACAGTGTCAGCCACATGGCACACAGCAACAGTAGTACTGCAGCACAACTTGTGGCATCCAGGTGCATGCCCACCCCACCAAAAGCCGGTACACATGGCTAATGTCCAGGCCACTGTGGCTTGCATGGTGGACCATGCGCCACACACTGCTGTCAAGGCACAAGGCACAGTTGGCCATACACCTGCCCCACTGCCCTCCCTTCATAATGATGAACAACAGGAGTGTACTCACCCTCACCTGACAGTGCTGCTGGTGCTGGTTGCCCTCCTTCAGTGGGTTGTATTGCCCTGGCCTGCTCTGCCACTGCCCTGGCCCTCCTGTGGTTCTCCGGCAATGGTTTGGGAGAGATGAGAGGTGGACATCAGTATACAAGCATGGCAGCAGTGCCCCCTTCCACTGTCCACTGTCCACCCTGTGGCCTGCACATCAGCACAGCCGCAGGACATGCAGCTGCCATGCATGACAGGAAGTACATGGCTGGATAGCTATGTAACCCACTGTGGCCCATGCCAAGCAGCAGTGCTAACTGGACAGTTATGTGGCTAGTCATACGGGCAACATACAAGAACCTACCTGGCTGTGGCATTGCACCGTGCTGCATGCATGCCTGCAGCCTCGTGAGACACTCTGGGGCCCTCCTCCTCAGATCGCCATATCTGTGTTTCCACCACTTGGCAGTGTGTGGCACACCTGTCCACTGCTCCAGGGCCTCAGCAACCCTTTGCTGCACCACTCCCTTAGCCTGCTGCAGGGGCACCAACCCATATAGTTACCCCTCAAATGGCTGGACAACCGGCACCAGATTCACAAGCTCCACCTCACTCTAGTTCACTGCCCTGTTCTGTGCCATGGCCGCTATCTGAGGAGACACGGCAAATGGCGGTGTGTAGCTCATGTGCCTGCCATGTGCAGTATGCACAAGATGCAACACACTGCCTCAATTGCGCAGCACGTGGTTGCGTAATGTGTTGTGCAATGCGGGACCATTGTGCAATGCTGAGCATGTGCACAATGTCAGTGCCTAGTGGGGTCATGAGGTCACATAGTCGACCCATGGGTCAGAGGTCATCAATCATCAAGCAGTGCACTTGTGCACAATAGGGTGCTTGGCATGACCCGCAGGCATGCACGGTACTGCACCTGCACCACTTGTACAGTGTCAATACAGGGCACATTCCACACTGTGTTTGTGATTAAACCATGGGACTCACAGTGCACATGCATGCTGCAGTCGCATGTACTGCGCATGCACGTGTTATGTGCCACATGCTTGCTTCACGCACCACAGCTGTGCACAGTGCAGTTCTGCAATATTTAGATGCACTATGCCGATGAGCTCATCAGCCAATGCAAAGTGCAGCAGGGTGCATTAGTATATCATTACCATTGCGTTCAACCTGATTTGCATGCATTGTGCCTTCTAAGTGCCACTGTATGGCACACGCCATGGACCATTATTGCAACCTGGACAGGTAAATGGAGGATCCAGTAACATCACAGGGAGACAGCAACACAGCAGGGTGGGACTACACATGACTATGCTGCCGCTGACATACTGTGCTGTCCATGTTCACCAGAGGCAACATGTTGGGACAGGATGAGGGGGAGGGGCATGGGCCTGCATGCAAGAGCAGGCCCAAATTCACAAAGGGAGAGACAGATGCCCCATTCGAGGCCTACCTCGACAGGGAGGACCTGTTGAGCAGTGCCACAGACACACCACATGACAGGATCATTGGATGGGATGAGGTGGCGGCCTACATCAACCAGCATGGCAGCCACCAGTGGTCAGCACAGGAGTGCCGCAAGAAGGTCAGGACAGACAGGTAGTGCATTAAGGAGAAGGTCACGGCAATCAGAGCGTCCTGGAAGATCACCAACAGGGGGCCACCTGATGCATCCACACTGATACTGACAGAGGAGTTGGTGGTGGCCACTATCCGCCACACCTCAGTGGAGGGTGTGCCTGGTGGGGGATTTCAGATGGGTGGTAGCCCATCACTGCATTGTATGTATGTCAGCAATGCATGGGTAGTGGACCAGAGTCTACATGGACAAACTGGTGTGCATGCTGCCGTCACATATGCCATATGCATGCGTGCACACACACACACACACACGCACATGGCACACTGCTGGCCACTTATGGCAGCAGCATTCATGGGGGGGCCGATTGGGCACCACATCACTGACACTACTTCCTTCTCTTGCAGCACCAGCTCACTCCATGCAGAGGATGGGGTGGCAACAGCTGATGAACTTGTGTATGGGGCACCAGCCCCTGAGGATGGGCCATCCACATCCACCGGCGTCCGTGGTCCTGACAGGCTGCAGCTGGGCACCATGGTGCCTATGGATGTCCTAGTACTAGGGGCGGATGAGGCCCTGGATGTTTTTCTGCAGGACGACAGCCTTGGTGTGCTGTGTGCAGAGACACAGTTCGGGGAAGGGTCCAACTCCGATGATGATGTGACATCGATCCTGGATGGCATGGGTGACATTGTGGGTGTGTTGCCCCTGCCAGCAGCACAGGCTGCATCAGGGCAGAGTGGCATGCCTGAACCTGCAAAGCTGCCTGCCAGCTCTGCAGGGGCAGCAGCATGCAGTGCAACTGCTGTAGCCTGTGTAGGTAGTGGCACAGACATGCAGGTGCAGGGCAGCAGTGGGCAGCATGCCAGGCGACAGCAGCAGGCTGTGGGTGCCACTGGGCAGCTGAACACAGGGTCCACCACTGGTATACTGGCCAAACACCCTCCCCTAATGGATTCCACTGTGCAGCACCCACCAGAGAGGGGGCTGGACAGCTTGGCAGGTCCCCTTCACCGATCAGCATCCCGGCCAGGTGGTGCAGGCTGCGGACTGGCTGGCAGTGAACACCTGGCTGCTGCAGACATTTGTGGAGCAACAGGTGCTGCTCACTGCTGGTGTCTGTGCACTGCTGGCAGAGGTTAGCCAACTTGCGGAGCAGCAGGACAGGAGCACTGAGCAGATCCTGGAGGGGCTGCAATGCTTGCAGAAGGCCACGACTGAATCCATGGATTGCATTGCTGGTGCAATTGCGGATGGCTTTGCATTGCTGGCTGCCACTGGGGTTGGGTATGTGTAGGGAACCTCCTGCAGTGTTGTCCACACCATGGACCCAGCGTTAGGTGACCTCATCACAGTAGACTCCAGGTACAGATGTAGACATCCCCAGCATGCCTGGGGCTGGCCTGTTTGGCCACCTACACCCCCCCCCACATAGGGACATGGTTGTGTTCCCGCACATCCACCCCTGTGGGGGCCTCTGAAACCCCCCATGGCAGATGCGCATCCTGCAGCTGCTGATCAGCCATGGTGTGGCCACCCATGTGGCTGTGGTGGCCATGGGTCTGCACGGCTGCCCTGAGGTATATGCTGCCCTGTCTACAGTCTACTGCTGCTGCCCTGTGCACTCATGGGCACTGTGTCTGTGAGATGCACATCTTTGTGTGCACCTGCATGCCATGCCAGATGCTGTCTGTGTGTGCCTGCCGGCTTCTGGGACATGTGGTGTGGGCGTGATGAGGGCAGACTGATGCACTGCATCTGACCATGCCACCATCCACTGCCTGTGTGTGTATGTGTGTGTGTGTGTGTGCATGCATGTGCAGCACTCCCTCCACTCCTCTTATTTGCACCACTGTCTGTGCATGCCCCTCACCGTGTATGTCTCTGCATGTGTGGTGTGCTGGTCTGTGTGACCCATGCATGTGTGCCACAACACCTACCTGCATTCTCTGAAGTGTTCCTGTGCAACAGTGTTGCAATGGCATCAGGCCTGTTGTATCAATTTGGGGTCCCTCCACCTGAGGGAGGCTGCACACCACCCTCCAGTCAATTGTCACCATCATCCCCTCTACTGTCACCCTCCTCAGCCTCGACAGCTATCCCATGGTCAATGGCCATGTTGTGCAGTATGCAGCAGGTCAGGAATAGGCCACAGACTTTAGAGGGCTGTACTGTAGGGCACCGCCTGACCTGCCTAGGCAACAGATCTGCGCCTTCAGCATGCCAAAGACACGCTCGATGATGTTGTGCATGCTGGTGTGTGCCTCATTGTAATGTTCCTCTACAGGGGACAATAGTCGCTGGTAGGTGGTGAGCAGCCAGGGCTTTATTGGGTACGCGCTGTCACTTGTATATAGAGTGACATGGTTAGCCCTCTGCTATGCTGTTTTGCACCACTTGCCCTGTCCGTGGCACCCACACCACCACACACACACCCCCTTCTTCTCCCAACCACAGGTCTGCCATGCCACTTGCCCCTGGCCCATGCCATACTCACCCACAAGGTGGCTTTTGGGGATGTCCCCACATTCAAACCTGTGGCACAGGGCAGAACTCTGCCAGATGAATGTGTCATATGCACTCCCTGGGTGTGTGGTGCACACATTGATGATGCGCCCCATGACATCGCACAGCACCTGGCAGTTGATGCTCGGGCTCCCCTTCCTGTTGATATACGCCATGCCTTCGTGGCCAGGCAGCATGCAGATGCCCACGTGGGTGCAGTCAATGGCCCCAATCATGCCAGGCATGTGTGCAACCCTGTGGAAGGCCTGCATGTTTGCTGTATGCTCCACCTGTGTACGGGGGAACCATATGGACTCTGAAGCATGTAGCAGCAGGGCATTGATGAACTGTGTGAGAAGGCGGGACATGATCGACTGGGTGATACCCGTGGTTTCCCCTGTTCATCGCTGGAAGGTGCCCATGGCAAGCAAGCACATGACAGCAGTCACCTTGGTCTCCACGGACAAGGCATGACTACGTCTGATGGTGGCCTGCATCTCCTCACTGCACAACTCACAGAGCTGCCTCAGAATGGCCCTGTTCAGGTGGTACTGGCCTATGATCTTGGTGTCAGTATAGTTCTTGAATGTGATGAGGGCACTGTACCACCTATGTAGGGCATACCGCCGCTGGGCCCTTCAGCTGCCACAGAGCTGTTCCCCTTCCTCCTCACACCCCTCATTACCGCCTCCATCAGAAATGGCACACTCTCCATCCTTCCTTCTCTTTGTGTGTCCCCCAGGCGGATGGGTGCCTGTCTGTCTGTCTTCCTCCCTGGTGTGCTGTTTGTGTGTGCATCTCTTTACCTCTCTCTCTCTCTCCCTCTCTCTCCGCCCCTCTCTCCCTTTCTCACTCCACCTCTCTCTCCCTCTGTGTTTCTCACCGCAGGGTTGAGCATCTGCTGTTTGCGTGTTTATGCCCTGTTTTTATGGGAACAGGTCTAGACGGCACATCTTTGGTTTGCTCCGGACTTGTGCCATGGCTTCACGGTTGAATATCCCATTGTGCTGGATGGAGGCAGTCCAGAGGAAGGGAACTAAAATGGTGCAGGTTCTGCAGGTAGCATCATTCAGAAAAAGGGGTGTGCAAGAACAAGGGGGAACAATTTGAATATGGGGATTGCTCAGAGGTAATGTAAGGAAGTATTGTTTTCACAGCGAGGGTTGTGAATGCATAGAACGGCCTTCCGGAGGAGGTTGCGGAGTCAAAAACAGTGGTGGAATTCAAGATTGCATGGGACAGTCATAAGGCAATTCTAGGAGGTGGGGGTAGGAAGAAGTAGGCTGTTGGTTAACTAGGATCTGCAGCTTATCCATTAGGTAGGGAAATGGGCAGACTGGGTGGGCCAAGCGGTCCTTATCTGCCATCAAATTCTGTTTCTTTGTGCTGCATATTCATGGGAATGCCCCCTGCACTTGCGCTGCATACATTTTAATTGCGTATTGGTGCAATGGGATTTTCACTGCACCATGGGTCCCATTGAATATCGCTTGATGATGCATCATCGTACTTGCACGGGCTCAACTCAGTTGTGCCATGCACAAGTATTCTGAATATCCAGGCCTTAGTGTTTTGCTGATTCTTCTTTCATTTGAAGGAATCCTTTTTTGTTCCTTTTTTTCATTTAATACAGAGAAGTATTCCTTCAAATAAAAAAAAAGCCTTTTCCATACCTTTCCCATAATTTTGATGTTTTTTTCCCTAGTGTCTAGTGGCACCCCAACCCACCCTGCCATCGCCGTCCCCTAATTTTTTACATTTTCCCCAATGCCTCCTTCCACCCTCTGGTTGCCATTCCCATATTTTTTATTTTAGTTTATTCATATTTATTTATTTATTTGCTTGTTTTATTTTTATTTATTTAACATGCTTTTCCCTATTGTCCAATTGCACCCTCCAGCCTCCGATCACTATCCATCTAATATTTTGCTTTTCTCCTGGTGTCCAGTGGCACCTCCCCACCCTCTGATCTCTGATCCAGTATTTCAGTGTCTGTAATAAAGGAAACCTTCCATGACTGTATTTTTCTCCCTGTAAAAAGGAAAAAGGTTCCTTGCCAATCTGACCCACCACCCGACCTCACACTGGACACCCACCATCCTGTACCCCTCCATCTCCACACACCTTCACTCACCTGAAAGAGGTCCCAAGGTGAAGATCCAGTCTTCCATCAAAGGCATGTCTTGCTGCTACAACAGCCAACTGCTAAATGAAAAAATAAGGAAAGTAAGCATTAATGTATTTCAATGAGGTTTTCAACTTTTATGAATAACTTAGTGATTTTTGCATATTTTTTCACCAAATTTTCAACATGGCCCTTTTGAGGCCCAACCTTATGAACAATGTTAGTTGAATGATGCAAATGTGGCACAAAAGGTGATTGTTGCAGTCAGTTGGCAAAATCACCTTTCAGTAATGATTTCAAAATATTCACCATGCTTGTTCATGAGGTGGGGTCATAAGATGCATATGTTGAACATTTGAGCCAAAATATGTAACAATTGCAAAATTAAGTGTATCTGTCAAAATCTTCCTATGCTCGCTAATAACTTTGGCAATTGTACATATTTTGACCCCAACTTTTTAAGACTGCCATTTTTTTACAGTACCTCAAGAATGTGGCAGGTGTCACTTTTCGAATCTTGCCAAAACTATATTTTCACACCTGTAGAGTAGAATGACCTTATGGTGGTGCATAATCATGTTTTGATAAGGATTTTCAAAGTTTCCCTGCTGCATACATGAGATGGGGTAATAAGAAGGCTATTCTGACAGTTTGATTGATGCTGTCCTAAAAGTGGAAATGCAGGGCCCAGAGGGCCCTGTGCTTCCACAACAACATACATATATGCATTTATGAAGGGACTAGAGCACAGGGCCCTTTGGCCCTCTACTACAACAGCCAAATAATGATACAAATACACTATTTCATAAATTATGGATGGATGGGAGCACAGGACCCCACATCCAGTGCTCCCACAGGGAAATAAGGATACAATTATATTATCTCAAAAAGTAAGGCAATTCATAGAAACACAGAAGCACAGACAATGACGGCAGACAAAGACTAGAGGTCTATCAAGTTTGACAAGTTCCCTATAATCCCTGTTACTTTCTGTTCCTCCAGGTTACTAACCCTCCCCATTCTTTTTCTAGTCTCCTCCTTTTTCCTGTTGCCCCAGTAAGCACGATTTCCTTCATTATTTCCAAGCCCTGCTTGAGTCCCCTGACTGTTTTCATACTCACCACCTCAGCCAACAGACTGTTCCAAGGTTCCACCACTCTTTCCATAAAGTAGTACTTTCTTACATCCCTCCTGAATCATTTTTTTTCCAATTGTTTAACCAGGAGTGGCACACTAAGCTGAAAGCTTGTTTACAGGTGCTATCTGGGAGCACAGGGAAGATAAATAACTTGCTTAGGGTCACACACTATCCAAGTGAGGGCTGTAAGATTCAAACCCAGGTCTCTAGATTTACAGCTCAGAGCCTTAAACCACTGCACTATACTGTCACTCATGAATCTACCTCCCTTTAATTTCATTGCAATTCATTGCAAATAAACTACATTAATGCATTAGTTAGGGTTAAAGTGAAAAAGGTAGGGAAAAGTGGCATTAGGGTTTCCAACCTAACACCCCACTCCCACCCTGCAGGCAAAAAATGAAGTGTGGGGTGTGTCTTGGAGTTGTCAAGCCTAATGCTCATCCCATTCTCATACACTGTACTTATCTGAGCTTATTTACTAGTGCAATGAGGTCAGTGTTAGACTTGACAATCCCAAGGCACCCCCCTGTGATTTTCTGCTAGCAGGGTTGGGGTTGGGTGTTAAGGTTGAAAAACCTAATGCCACATATCCCTACTTTTTTACTGTAACCCTGTAAGGCAGATTTCTCTGGTGTCTACTGGCACCCCCACCCTCTGATGCCATTCCTATTATTGTTGTACATTTCCCTGGTGTTAAATGACATCCCCATCCCTGTCCTTGTCTGAAATGGTGGTATACCACTCTCTACCTCCAATCAGGTGCGAAATCTGGGCGTTATTTTTGATGACGGTCTGACCCTAAAATCTCAGGTGTCAGCTGTTGTCAAATCCTCTTTTTATCATCTGAGGAATATCGCCCGGGTGAAACACCTGGTTCCTCCGGGTGATCTTCCAACATTGGTTCATGCCTTTGTCACTACCCGTCTTGATTACTGCAGTTCCCTTTACCTAGGGCTACCTGGGGTTGATATCCACTGCCTGCAGCTGGTGCAGAATGCGGCAGCCAGGCTTTTGACTGGGACTTCTAGAACTAGTCACATTACACCTGTGCTCCACAAACTGCACTGGCTGCCTGTCTGGTGGCGGATCACCTTTAAGGTTGGTTTACTAACCTTTAAAGCCCTACATGATCAGGGACCTGGTTACCTGAAAGATCTCCTGATTCCCTACTGCCCCCTCCGTCCTTTCCGTTCCGCCAATGAGGGATTGCTGGAGATTCCCAGGGTTCGATTAAAGACATCAGGATCCCGTGCTTTTGCTTTTCCAACACCAACCCTGTGGAATTCTCTACCTCGTTGGTTGAGAGAATGCCCAACCATAGATAGTTTTAAAGTTGGTTTAAAAATGTATTTATTTAGTTTAGCTTTTACTTAGTCATGGTTGGCACGTTTTAACGTTTGTTTAAATTTTTATTATTATGTATATGTTTTTATGTACAGCGCCTTGGATTTGAAAGGCGCTATAAAAATAAAGTTGATTTGATTTGAAATAAAGGAAACCATCCTTCAATGTCTTTTTTTCCTGTAAAAAAGGAAAAGATCCCTCGCTGATCTGACCATCTCCTACTATGACCTCACACTACCTGCCTACGCTAATGAGACAGGACCTCATCCGCCTACATCTTACCTCTTTTCTTCACAGCCCCCTTCCCACCATCCAATCACCTGATGATGCCCACTCATGGCTGACAACCTGACTCCACCCCACCTCTGACAATGCCACTTCTGGCTGACCACCCTACCCCTACCCGTCTTAGGCTGGCCCACCATATAGTGAACGAGCCTTGCCAACCTTCTCGTATCAACCCTTCTTTTCTGTTAATTACTGACTATTTGATGTATATAAGTCTCAATATTATTTTGTTGCCTGTGTAAATGTTTCAATGTTATTTTTCTGTATACCTTGTATTATTGTAATTGTTTTTTCAACAGTGACTTGGAACCTTTGAAAATTAGTCCTTGACTCAAAGGTATTAATCCCAAGCTGAAATAAATAAAATAAATAAATAAATACTGAGCACCCACCACTCCACACATTCACACCCCCACACACCCTCACTCACTTGAACAGGTCCCAGGTTGAAGATCCACTCTCTGTTGCTGGAACCGCCAACTGCTATATGACAAAGTAAGGTAAGTGAGCTTCAATGTATATCAATGGAGTTTTCAACTTTGGTGGATAACTACAACTTTTACATATTTTTACACCAAATTTTCAGCATGGACTTTTTGGGACCCCACCTCATGAACAATGTTTGTGGCATTAAGTAAATACATCACAAATGGTGATTTTGCAGTTGGTTGGCAAAATCACCTTTCAGTCGTGATTTGGACATTTTTACTACTCTTGTTCATGAGGTGGGGGTCATAAGATGTGTATGTTGAAAATATGTAAAATTGTAAAGTTATGTACAACTCTTGAAATTTTGCACGCTTGCTGGTAACTTTCATAATTTTAAATATTTTGACCCTAAATTTTCAACATGGCCATTTTTTACACCACCTCAAGAACATGACAGCTTTCATTTTTCAAATCTTTTGGGCTGACATTTTCAGAATTGCAAGCCCTTGCTCCACAGATGTACCCTTTGCTGGTTTTGTGAAAAAATGGACACAGGTTCCATAGTTAAAGCACTCCAAAGTTGTGAATTTTCCCATAGGATAACATTGTGTTAGTCATGGTGCCTTTTGGTGGCTATATCTTGAAAATGGTTTGGGATATGGATTTTTTTGTTAAGTGCTGATTAGAAGCATGCATGGAGGTGGTCTGGCCATGAATGCAACTGCAAAGAGATTTTTTCCAAGGTTCCTGAGATATTACAACTTTTGTAGCACAAGGGTTACCTGGAATGGATCTAGGCATGCACTATGTCTTCATACTTATGAGTACATGGGAACCAAGTTCTCCCAAATTTGGATCCCATTATACAATAATGGGAGCACAGGGCCCTACATTATGCAGTAGTGGGATCACAGGGCCCTTCCACACAGAGATGTGATATCATTAAAATATCAGTACACTTATGTATAGATGGGAGAGCAGGGCTCTCTGGGTCCTGTACTCCCACATGAAAATCACAGACAATTGCAAATGTATGCATGATGAGAGTGCAGGGCCCTTCCACAACAACCACATATGAGTAACATTACATTTTCTCAAAAAGAAGGAAATTCATTGCAAAAACATTGTTAATGCATCAGTTATGGTTGTCATTACAGTGACAAAAGTTTGAAATTTGATGTTAGGGCTACCAACTCTACCCCCACACCCCCACCCCACTCTTCACACACCAACAGGCATCAGGGCGTGCGTTGGGGTTGCCAGGCCTCTCATCCCATTGTCCTAGTCTGTATCACTCAGCTTCCTTACAAATGGAATGGGGTGAGAGTTAGTTCCAATGACCCCAAGGCACACCCTGGCACCTGTTGGTCAATGTAGGGTGTGGGGGGGTAGGGATGGTAACTCTAACATCGAATTTCCAGACTTTATCAACCCTAACTGATGCATTAACAGAGTTCTTGCCATGAATTTTCCTTCTTTTTTATGAAGAAAAATGTTGTAGGTGCTGTATTGGTTCTTTTAACAACAGATCCAGAAACAAATGATTTGATACCTTTTATTGGACCAGTATGGATGTTACAGAAAATAACAAAGTGCTCTAGGTTTTGAACCAACTAGGTCCTTCTTCAGAAGCTTTATGGCAGTTATTTTGAAAATCCCATACTAATAACATCAGATTATATTGAAAAAAAAACAGAAATAATTCTCATTGGTTTAACATATACATTTAAAACATAACAGAAGATTACATCAGAGAAGCTATTTAACACCAGCATGCTTTTAACTGAGGAGCTTCAGAAGGGCAAAGGTTATCAAGAATTCTCAACAGCCAGAGAGTTCTTCTCACATAAATTTTAAAATGTCTCAGTATGCTAAGAAAGCATTCTAGAGATGAAACAGCTGCCGTGGGGGTAACACAAGCCAGGGACATGGCCAGTGCCACCATCCAGATGGAGGCAGTAATGAGGGGGGGTGAGAAGGCAGGCAGCAGCGGGGCGCAGCCATGGAAGGGCCCATCAGCGGTATGCCCCCAACAGGCAGTACTGAGCCTGCACCAGCTTCAAGCTGTACACTGATACTGAGATCGTGGGCTGGTACCACCTGAACCGGATGATCCTGGGATGGTTCTGTGAGCTGTGCAGTGATGTGATGCTGGCACCCACACGACGGAGCCATTCTCTGTCAGTGGAGACCAAAGTGACAGCTATTATGTGCCTGCTTGCCACGGGTATCTTCCAGAGACCAACAGGGAACATGACAGGCATAACCCAGTCGGCTGCATCACGCCATCTCACCCAATTCCTCAGCGCACTGCTGCCACATGCTGCGGAGTACATCCATTTCCCCAGCACACCGGCGGAGTGCACAGCAAACATACAGGAGTTCCACAGGGTAGCACTTATGCCTGGCATGCTTGGGGCAATAGACTGCACCCATGTGGCCATCCGAACACCACCTGGCCCTGAAGGGGCTGCATACATGAATTGGAAGGGGTATGCAAGCATCAACTGCCAGGTGGTGTGCGATGCCAGGGGGCACATAATCAATGTCTGTGCCACGCACCCTGGGGAGCACAAGATGCCTTCATCTGGCACCAGTCTGCACTGTGCCACAGGTTCAAGAGTGGGGACATCCCCACTGGCCACCTAGTGGGTGAGTATGCAAATCACGAAGAAAGACATGGAGCTTGGGAGGGTCATAGTCAGAGGTGACATGGTTACTGGCCTAGATGGCCCATGGCAGGGCGACGCTGATCACCAAACTAATGTCCACCCTCTACACACAGGTGACAGTGGATACCCACTTTGTCCCTGGCTGCTCACAGCACACCGGCAGCCTGTGAACCCATCGCAGCAATGCTACAATGAGGCACATGCCACCACGAGCAATGTCATTGAGTGGGTGTTCGGGATGCTGAAGGCACATTTCCATTGCCTGGACACCTCTGGTGGTGCCCTACAGTACAGCCACTCAAAGGCCTACACAACATGGCCAATGACTGTGGGATAGCCGTACATGTCAAAGAGGGTGACAGTGATGGGGACGATGAGGACACTGGTGAAGATGGTGATGGGCAGCCCCCCCTTGGTCGAAGGGACCCCAGACTGATCCGAATGGCACAGCTGCACCAGGACACCATCACAGAGGAGCACTTCAACCAACCCAGGTAAGTCATGGGGCCATATGCAACCACCAGTGTCAAGGGCACAACCCACAAACACGCATGGACAAACCCCAGGGGTGCATGTCGTTAAGGGAATTGGCCAAGCATGGAACCGCACACGCCATCAGGGATGGGCAAGGTCTAACATGGCATGTGGTCTCACACACACACACACACACACACACAAACACACACACACACCCACAAGACATGCACAAAGGGTAGGAGGCATGCCAACCCCAACCGCCACCCCTAGCCACACACACGTCCAGAGACCACCAAGCCCAGTGCCTGTCATTGTGCGTGTGTCAGACACTGGGCACCATTGCACAGTGGTGGACAGTGCAATACAGGCATCATCATACACATGCCACAGTGGATAGCAGCCGGGAGGGTGTGCAGATGGAACGTGTGTGTGTGTGCAGGGCTGGGTACCCCACCCGTGCATTGCACATTGAGCAACACACTGCACACAGGGCAGCATCATACAGTAGCCTTGATGGGAGACAGGTCAGTCACATGCCACAGTGCCACGGCCACCACGGATGCATGGGTGGCCCCGCTGAGACCTGCCAGCAGTGACAGGCTAACCAATGACCTCATGGGGTGGCACCGACGGCTCCCCAGGGGTTCCACTGCATGAACACGACTGTGCTCGTGCAGGGGTCTGCAGCACACCGAACATGCCTATGCCAGGCATGCTTGGGATGCCCACAGCTGAACCCGGTGTCGACAAGGAGGGTGTTGCATGATGCCAGGAATGGGGGGGTGGACATTGCATTATGCGGTGTCTGCGATGCATGGGCAAATAACTGTGTGCCCACTGTGGCCATGGCAGCTGTGATTGTCTGTGTCAGCCTGTCAATGGCAGCTGTCACATCCTCCCTCATCCGGTCCATCCCTGCCAGGAGCAGACCGGTGTCCCTGTTGTGCCGCTCCTCTGCCTGGCGCAGTGCCGCACTGAGTGCATCCACTGCCGTCACAAGCCGCAACTGTTGATTGACTGAATCTTGGAGAATGCGGGTGTGCTCTTCTAAGATGTCATCTGCCTGATTGGCATGTTGTCCCTCATGGTGTTCATGGCCCTGATGGGCCCTTGAGGGTGGGTGCTGCATACCAGGGCCATGCTTGGGCATGTCCACAGGCGATGCACTGACGTTTCCCCCGACACTGTACCTCTATGGCCATTGGCCAACTGCTGACACTGCCCCTCCAGCTGCCACTCTCCAGGGCTCAACAGTGCCACCGCAGCAGCTACAACAGCCCCACTGTCATGGACATACACCAGTGCTGCCTCACTGGTGCAGACAGGCACAGGCTGGGACTGTGATGTCACGCAGGCCTCCACGGTGGCACCACCCATGGCCATGCCCATGCTGTTAACTGCTGTGTGGCCATCCTGCGGCCCACACGTATCATGGTCCATGAAGTGAGCTCCATCATCATCAGTGATGGATCAGGCACCAGTCCGAGTCTCAGCATGATGGCATCCATGGATGTGGCACACTGGGACATGGGCAGGGCCTCCTCTGCACCTGCTCCACCAACATCAGTCTGGACAGCCAGGAGGGCCCAGTGTCGCCCTGATCCTTGGACACCTGTGGAGGTGGACGGGCCCTCCTCTATGTCCATGGTATTGCCCTCAGTGGACAAGCCCACCACGCTGACCCATGTAGATGCTCAGGAGCTGTACGGGAACACAGTAGCATTAATGTATCTGCCCAACCCTGTCCACCCCCCCCAGTGACAGATCAGGACCTACCATGCAGTGACGGGCTATCACCCATCTGGAATCCACCACCTGGAACACCCTCAATGGCACAACGCCGTATGCTGCCAGCAACCTGCTCTTCTTGTGGGGTCAGGCATTGTACGGCTGGCTGTCACCAACCGGTCGCAGCCCGTGCTGCCCTGATGGCAGCCACCTTGTCCTTAATCCTCCGCCTGTCCGTGCCCATCTTCTTTTTGCACTCCTGCACAGACCGCTGGTGGCTGCCATGCAGGTTGATGGCACATGCCACCTCTTCCCATGCAGCAGCATGGGCCTGTGGTGTTCCCCGCTGTCTGCTGAGCAGCGGCTCCTGGTCAAGGTAGGCCTCAAACAGGGCATCCATTTCTGCCTAGGTCAAGTTAGGCCTCCTCTTCCTCCCACGTCTCTGTTCCTCTTCCTCCACCTCACAATCACTCATTCTTGATCCTGTGGGAATGACAGGTGTTACCTGTGACTGTGCAGTCCCCTGCATGTCCCACACACCACAGTCCACACTCCCAAACAGCATGCAACTCACCACAATAGACTGGAATAACAGACTATGGCCTCTGCAGCCCAATGTCGCATTTATATAGCACAACACATGCAAATGAGGTGAGGCGCAATTTTAAGTGGATGCTAATGCGGTATCTGCGCTATTGAATAGCTGATTAGCTGATTTGCATATGCCGGCTGAATATCGCACTGTTGCACTTTGCGCAATTATGTTGCATGTGCTCAGGCAAGGGCGCATTTCTGTGACATGCACAGTGTACACTGAATGGCACATGCCCAGGGTGCTGACGCTGATGCCTGTCATGCTGCTGATGTGCTGTGTGCGGGAGGCAATGCAGGGCGTGGCCACCATTGTGCCAGTGGTGCTACTGCGCTGTTCACATGTATGGCACTCTGGCACTGGGGCGCCTTAGGCGCATTGGGGCTACAGCATGGTAGGCCACTACAGGAAGTGGCACACAGGTGCCCTACCATGCTAC
This sequence comes from Neoceratodus forsteri, assembly GCA_016271365.2. NCBI lineage: Eukaryota > Metazoa > Chordata > Ceratodontiformes > Ceratodontidae > Neoceratodus > Neoceratodus forsteri. The sequence continues at coordinate 1,055,541,723 of CM057459.1, forward strand.
ATGCAGTGAGTACCAATTGCACTGTGGCGGTCCATGAGCGAGAGACCTCTGACCCTGTGCTGACCTTTGCCCCTAGGTGCCATGCATCCACATGGGTGCACCTCTATCGTGCTGTTCGGTGACAGCGCAATGGAGAATGACAGCACCATACCACGCAGCATCCGCACGTGGCGAATGTGTGCTACAGAGTGCCATTTTGACACTGAAACAGTACAGGATGGCACGGAGACGGGCACCCATCTGGAGCCAAATGGAACTGGCCAATCTAGTTCAGTTAGTGGAGCCCCATGCTGCTGCCCTATTTGGGGAGGCACCCCCTGGACAGGGCCAGGAGTGCAGTGTGGGAGGAGGTGGCAGTGGCCCTGGAGGAGGCCACTGGCATGGAGCAGACAGCTGAGCAGTGCAGGCACCGCTATGGTGACTTGCAATGCCAGGACCCAGAAAGGCTTGCACACCTGCGGGTACGTGCTAGGAGAGGCATGGTGCCATGGCCAGGTAGGTGCCCCATCCATATACTGATAATGTCCATACGGGTATCACGGTGGCATGTGTCCAGCACATGGGGGGGCCGTCCAGTGTGGGCTGTGGTGGTGGTATCAGAGTGGGGGGAGGATGGGTATGGCTGTGTGGGATTGCACACACACTGGATCAGGGAGACTTTGCTACCGGATTGTACTAATGTTCCTCTCTCCATGTTTGCACCCTAGGCCCAGAGGAGTGCCGGCGTGTGAGGGAGGGGAGGCTGCGCCGTGAGCAACAGTATGCAACAGCATGCTGAGAGGGCAGCTGGACCAGACAGGCGCAGAGATCAGCCTGATGATGGTGAGTGCCTTATAGCCATGATTACTTTTGCATGCTGTGTAACACGGTGGGCAGCGGGGCATGGCCACCATCCATTGACACCACTGCCATGCACGCAACTTGGTACAGTCAGCACTGTCCAGTGGCACTGCATGTCTGGGAATGCGTCAATGGTGGTCCAAGCTTGCACCGGGTATATGGCTGTGTCACTGCCTTCGCACTGCATAGCCATGGCACTGAACAGCCACGGTGGTGCTGTGCAGGACTTGGTCAGTGGGTGTGTGCAGTGGTCCACATGGCTGTGTGCACCTGGGTGGGCAGGCTGTGTGCACCTGGGTGGACACGATCACTGTGGGTGGTCACACACCATCACAGAGGCATGTCCCACAGCCGTATGCCATGCACAGTGGGTGGACTGCATGGGGCTGTGCACTCACACCTATTGACTCTGCTCCCTTGTCCTAGGTGGACAGAAGCTGCAGGCTATCAGAGATGTGCTGCAGGAGATCCTTCAAGTTGCCAGGGCCTCACTGGAGATCCTTGAAAGGATAGACAGGCTGGGAGTAAGATGGCAGCATAGCAGGAGGAGCAGCCAGAGTGGGAAGTGGGGCTCCCGCTGAGCATACTACTGCCCCTGATTTCCCCTACCCCCCTGGACCCACCCTCACACCCCTCCTTCCCTCTACCATTTGTTCACCCCTGACCCTTACCCACCCCCACCTTGTTTGTGGCCCTCCCCAACCTGTTGTAAATATGTATATAGTTTTGTTTGCTTTTTTACAATACATTTGCTTTGATATGCCTGGTCTTTGATTTGCAGTGGGCTATAGGTGCTCAGCTGCAGTGGTGTGCATGGCATCAGGGGTGGTGCAGTCATGTGCGTGTGTGTCCATGGGGAAGTGGCTATGGTGTGGGAGCAGCTATCAGTCACTGTTTGTGGTGTGTGTGTGTTGTTCCCTGTGCACTGGATAACTGTGTGCAGTGGTCCACGGTGCACGGTCTGTATCCATGGTGCACCTGTCAGACCATCCATGGCCTGTACAGCTGACACCCTTGCATGTCTGTGACTGGCATGGTCCACTGGCACGTCAGTGGTGGCTATCCATGTTGGACAGCCACTGTACCCGGCACAATGCCAGGTTGCCTTCTGTCACTGGTGTGGTGCATGTCTGCCTTGGGTGACACTGTGGCCTCCGCTGTTGTTGTCCCACCTCCATGCTGTCACTTGTGTGTGTCACAGGGGATGTGCACCACTGTCTGTCACTTGTGATCCGGAAGCATGCTGGTGGCGTACAGCTCCATGGTGCCTGCACAGTGTGGCTGGCACTCCTGTGCCATGGAGGGGTGCTGGCCGTGTGTACATGGTTTCCGTGGCCACACGCTGGAGGCTTGGTTGCCCTGCTACTGTGTCCCTGTGTTGGTGTGCCCTTGGGTATGGGTGGGTGTTTGTCCATGCACTGTGTTGCATCCTGTGTGGCGCATGCTTCCATGCACCACTGTGAGTGTCTCTGCTGGCTGTTGTGGCCAGTGCTGGGTTGGAGTGTGTCCTTGGGAGGGTGTGCAGGGTGATGTACCACTGGTGGTGGGGTCCGGGGCATGGCCTGTCTTGTGTGGGGTACCTCGTGTGCCGATGTATGGTCGGTCTCTCAGCTGTACCTCAGGGGGACGTGCGTGGTGGCACTGTGTATGCAGTCATTGCATTGCTGTGTGGTGCCACCCACTGATGGGTGCTCATGGTGGGCTGCTTGCATGGTTTTGTGGTGCACAGAGTTGCATTATCACAGTGGGGGTGGTGGCATGCATGGGGTGTCCTGCACTGGTGGACGCTGCTCCTGGGCAAGGTGTCTGGGGATCATGGTGCAGGGTGTGCTCTGCATTGGTGGGATGGTGTGGCACGGGCTGGTCGGCCCTCCTTGTGTGCCGGTCACAGCTTGCCAGGGGGGTGTGCTGGGGCACCATGCCCCGGCTGTGGGTTTGTTGCTGATATCCATGGGCCTGTAGTTATTCCAGCTCTCCACTGGTTGTGCAGTGAATGGGGTGTGGGGGGGCAATGTCTGTTCTGCTGTGTGCTCCTCTGACCATCTGTGGCATGGGTGGTGGGCACCTGCATCCTGTCCCTGTGCATCCCTGGTTGTGCTGTTGCACTGCTGCCCTGCTCCACTGAGCATCCCTGGTTGTGCTATAGTGCATCTGAACTGCTCCACTGAGCATCCCTAGTTGCACTATGGCACATCTGGACTGCACAACTGCACATCCCTGGTTGTGCTATGGTGCAAGTGGTGCAATATTCAGTTGTGTACCGCAGACATATCTTGACCTGTGCAGTTTTTGAATATCGCGCTTCTTGCGTATGGGCGCAGTGGACTTGCACTTGCTCCTGCTGTTGCACACTTTTTTGGGTGCAGTTTGAATATCTGGGCCATGATGTACAACCAGTCGGTCTTATGACTGTTCAGCATTGTACAACAGGACAGTTTATTCATAGGTAAATAAGAGCCCCTCCAGTTACCGATGTCCTGCTAGGGCGATATCACAGGGTTCTGGGGGCAATCCTGTCCAGGACAAGCTCTACCCCACAAAACAAAGTTGGGGGGAGGAGGAAAAATTATGTAAGGAGGGTGAGAGAGAGACCCTGTGGTCCCTCTCCACTCTACCCCACCTAGTGGAGATCCCCCACCACAGGACCAGACCACATCCAGGAGAAGCCCCCCCCCCGGCTGAGAAGGGAAGAACCTACAGGGAGCCCCTAAGGCCAGGGAAAGATGCCTACTTGCCCTACCTCCCAGGGTGGGCCCTCTGTCACTTAGGAAGGTAACAGAGGACCCGGAGGTACCAGTATGACCCAGCTCACAATTGGCCTCAAGGAAGGGGGAAGGCAAGCAGGGAAGGGACATCACCCAGGGACTGAGGCCCAGAAGGGAAGATGCCAGTGTTGAATGGTGAAGATATACAAGAAGATCAAGAATTACAATATGTACATAATTTTCATATCTTCCCTGTGTCAGTCATCACCATTCATTGCTGTCTGGGTGAGTATTGAGACCCTTGAAAGGGGCCCAGCACTTCTCTGAGAGACATGAGTCTCTCAGCCTCTTGTGGTGGAGGACCACAAAAGGAGGAGACCCATTACAGGCCAGTTAGGCCTGCAACTGGTCAGGGTGAAGTGGGGTCTCCCATTGCCTGGGAGATGGAAGTCACCCATGTAGTTCTGCCCTTGCCATGTGGGAGAAAAGGTGGGTCTCCTGGAGAGCAGGGGCAGCACCCTACACCATGCTAAGGGTGACAACCTTGATAGATGAAGCCACGCTGTCCGTCTAATGCAGATCGCTGTCACCGCTAGCCTTAAAGCTACCTCATTGGCATCATGTTACTATGTGTATTGAACATTAATATTTGTTATTAGTGTAATTTTTGTATCATATGTTTAATAATTTTTGTACCATCTTGACTGTATTTTTATGGTCCCGGGTCATACATGAAAATGGGCCTTGGCTCATTGTAGTTACCTCGTAAACAAAGGTTTAAATAAAATAAAAAAATAAATAAGACACCCTTGCCTGGTGCCTTGTGAGCTCAAGGCCCTGCGCAGAAAGAGAGCAATGGTCTGTCTGGTTGCCTTTGTATCAGGCAGCAATGTCAGTATCTGACATAGCATTGACCACAGATATCTGTTTTAGGCAGCGTGGTGTGCCTGATGACCAGCAAAGCTGAACATGATATGAGTCGAAGAGAACACTATCCATCTCCAGCATTCAAACTCCATAGAGATCACATCCAGGTGCTGGTTGCACACCAGGTGTCCATGTCCAGAAGGGGTATCCAGTACCCTCACTCCCGAAGTGGGATGAGGCCAGGTCCCTGGAGACCCTGGTGTGTGCAATACCTGTGCTGGCAGTCTATAGGGGCTGGAGTTGGGACAGATAGGTACTGCCAGGTGCAGAATGATGCTTCCTGGAAGGGAATCATCCAGGAACGGTTGACCAGGTGGCCCGCACTGAATTCGCTAAGGAAGACAAGCATCATCTTACAATGTGGAATATGTGCAGATCACCAACCAGCCTTGATAGGAAGAGCTGATTCTCTAACTGATCAGTGTCTGAAGACAGATAGACAGAGGTATCCTCTTCCTTGAAGAAGGAAGATGAGGAGGCTGATGAATCTGAAGAGTCCAAGTCCAGCTGGTGTGGGGGAGACAGGCAAAAGACCTGCTTATCCATAGCCGTGACATAGCCGAGGAAAGCGGCAGCAGTGGCTTTGAACTGTTTCCAGGTCAAGGGCTCTGAAGGAACCATGTGCCCTGGAAAACGAGGAGGGTGCTGCAGAGGCAATGGGGAGATACACTTCACCTTATCTGAGTGAACTCTGCCTTGGCTAGGGAACCTTGCTGGTGATCTTGGACCTCCTGCGGATCCGCTGATCTGTGCAGTTACTGGCCACTCAACCAGCTCTAAGCAGTCAGGACTGAGCCCTGAATGGGAAACTCACCTCTGAGGAGACTGGGGCTGCATAGAACCAGAAGGGCAGACCCCAATCCCACCCAATAAGGCCTCTCTTGAAGGGGAAGAAGGAGAGAACAAGGGCTCAGCACTGTGACATATCCTTGAAACCCCAAAGGTCCCCAGGGATGGTCACTGCCCCATGTCTTGCCCCCTCAACTCTGTTGATTCTGAGGTTGACCTTTTCTTCACTTCCCAAAGCTAGGCACTGATCCAATCCCATAGGTATCCAGAGGAAGGCTGCAGAAGAGTGACTCCCTGTTCTGGCCCGGGGAGGACAGCACAAGGACTGACAGCTCTCAGGGCACCTGAGACCCAAACCACCATCCCCTCATATGGAGGGCCACTATTTGTAGGCATGCTCCTGACATCACTACTGGCATAAGAGTCAGCACTGATCATAATCGCTGTTGCCAAGGGAAGGGATGCCTGGGAGGGCACAGAGGTATTGGGCACAGGAGAACACTCCGACTCTGAGAAGTTTGGCAGCCAGTCCAGATCTGTCTCCCATGCATCTGGCTCTGGAGAAATGGAGATCCAGAAGTCCTCCAGATGAGCAGCCCCAGATGTTTTCCCACCCATGGTGCCACTTGCAGTGCAGCAGGAGGGCCCAGTATTGCTCATGGTGCCGATTGCCAGAGCTGCAAATGGCTCAGAGATACAGAACAGCACCCATGGTTGGCACTGAAAAGCCACCCGTGCTGGGCCCAGCATGCGTTGGCTGTGACACAGGAGGAGCCTGCACCTCTGAAGAGTTGACTGCCTGTGCGTTGCTTCCAGCCTGGCCCCCGAGATGCCCAGACCAATCCTCCAGCACTGCAGAAGAGACCTCATTGCTGGCAAAGCTAGAAGAAGAGGAGGCCCCTCTTCACAGGTCTGTATAGAATCAGGAAGGGGTCTGAAGGAAGGATGAAGGGACCTTTGCTTGGAGTCCCTCATACAACACTGCCCTCCGAAAGTCAATGGAACATGGCTGACTTTCCACGCACAATGCTCCAGTGCTCCAGAGTCCATGGAGAAGTAAGCTTCACAACTATTGATATCATGAGATGGACCCAGGCTGGTGAGGTATTGAAAATGCTGGTCCATGATGGATATCTGCCAGTGCAGGGACACTGGTGCATAGGAAGCCAGTCTGCTTTGGAAAAGTGTTTTTTGTACTCAGGCAAGCCCAACATGACTCACGGTAACTAAAATAATAATAAGAAACAGACTCGGCTCTGCTTCAAGAAAGAAAAAGGAAAGGTCTTACCAGATTTCTGCAGAAAATGGTGCCAAATTACTAGCAGACTGCAGAACTGGAATGGAGCAAAAATGGTGTCAACAACAATGTCAAAACAACTAACTAAGCCTCAATGTCACAGATGAAATTTCTTCAGCAGCCACAAGGTGCTACACTCTTGATGGCAGGTGAAGCAGAACTGGGGCAGAGGAGGAGTTGGTGACCACTGCTGGCTGACCCTTGAGTGCCACGTAATACATCATTCTCAAGGGCGGCACCACCTCCGGCACTGGCTCCTCCCCTTACAAAAAAAACCTCTCACTGTGTGCTGTGCCTTGGGCTGTCTCCCAGACAGTGATACATTTTAAAGATTGACACAGAGAAGATCCATAGTACTGTGTTGTAGTTACACAATTTACATGAAGTGGTAGTTGCTGCAATTGGTTTTCAAACTCTGTTTCCAACTCCGGTGCTCCGAGGCATCTCTCGGAGGTACCTGCTCAAAGCTAACCCCTGCTACTCCCCACTGTCACACACACTGCTGACTCTTATTTCCATTGAGGGACTTCCCAGCACCCCGGATCACCCTCCAGGGGCAGGGACTGCCACTCCCTTTGGTGGTGTCTTTCTGAGATTAGAGGGTCCATCCCTTTCTGGAAGTCAGCCGCGGATCATCAGCATGGCTGTCCAGTTTTGGGGATGTGAGGGCGGTCCCTGAGGCCTCCGTCACCTCCTCAGATCAACGGGGTGTTTTTCCTTGACTGGTCCCGCCACTCTAGACGTGGGTCCTGCAATGCCACCCAGCCCGCTACGTGGATGCTCCCACCCACATCCAGAAGGCAGCCACCTGATGTCTTCCCCTATGCAGTCCTGACAACTGTAGTACACTAGGTCTCCACTGGGTATCACAATCTGTGTGGGACAGGTATCCCCATCCTTCCCAGGAGAGGAGAACAGTCCTCTGGATGCTCAATCCTTTCCTTCACCTGCTGACCCCCAGTGGCCCGGGCTCGTTTCTGAACCCGGGTCACTGGTGTGGAGTGAGGTGTGGCATCCAGTGCCTCAACCTTCAGTGCCACCGGGCCAACTCGCTGTAATTACTGTTGCCTCCCTTCTGCCTCAAATCAATTATTTCTTACAAATGTAACTATCTATGTCGCACTTATGTATAACACTTATGTACTTCATCTGCGACATTGAGACCTAGTTAGTTGCTTTGACATTGTTGTTGACACCATTTTTGCCCATTCCAGTTCCACAGTATGCTAGTAACTTGGCACCATGCCTAACATCTTGGTCTGCAACACCTCCCCCCCCCCGTTTAGGCCAGTCTGCATTTCTTTGTAGGTCCAGGAGCAGCCCCACCCCCTCTGACTTTCTTATTTAATTCTCCTCTGCCTTCTCCTTCCAGGTAGTCTGACAGCCACAGCCGTGGTTCTCTGACCAACCTGACCTGCCAGACTGCCACCCGCAGTCCATGTCTGAAGCCACCAGCCCCTCATAGAAATGCAGGTACGGACTTGCCCTCAAGGACTGATTACCTCCAGAAAGAGAGCCCTAGCTGCTAATATTTTCACCTACCCACCCACCCCCGGTCCTGATTAAATACACATAAACCCCGCCCCAGCTTTCTAGCTCACTCCTCTCTAGCTCCTCCCCATTCTTATTCCACAATGTGTGTCACATCGTGGATCCTGTTCTCATCCTTCTTCTAACTCATATTGCATGCCCAATATATGTCACCTCAAGCCTTTATTACTGTGGATACTAATCTGATCTGCTCTGTAACTAGTTCCTGTCTCTGCATGGATATATGCCTTTTCAACTCCCCAATTCTTCAACACTATTTTCATATTACCTTTAATGCTGCTACACGAAATGAATTACCACCTCAGCTTATGACTTCCACCAACATCATAGAGGCATCACCTCTACAGATAGCAGTCAGAATACTCATCTCTGCCACCCTTAGTGGGAAGGGCAAAAAATGTTGGGGTGCGCCCCCCCCCAGGAAGATGGCCCACAACCATGTAAAGGGGTTACCAGTACGAATCTTACTACTGCCACTCTAAGAAAACTTTTACTCCTTCTTCTCCTGTGCTCAGGAAATGTGGAGCTCAATCCGGGGCCACCAGCTGTAATCACATCGCCCTCTGACCTTGCCACACTGAAAGGCATGAGTTTCCTCCACATTAATGTATGCAGTCTGTTAAAAAAGTTCTCCATGATCCAGGCCTGGGTCCTCCATACTCGACCAGACATCCTAGTGGTTTCAGAAACCTGGCTTAGACTGGCCACCTCCGACAGGGAAGTCAATATCCCTAACTATTTACTATTTAGAGCAGACAGACACTCCAGGGGTTGAGGGGTTGCCATCTATGTCAAGGATAGGTATACGGCATTCTGTCTGAGTGCTTTATCTGTGCAACTGCTTATGAATGTCTGTCTCTTCAAGTCACCATCTCGCACTCTTCAACATTATGTATCATAGGGTACTATAGACCTCCTTCTACCGATCTACAATTGTTACCTAATCTGAGTAATATCATCGAACAACAATACTCAGAAACAATTATTCTTGGAGATCTTAATTTAGACTGGCTATCTAAAACCGCCGCTCCTCTAGTAGCTTTCTGTGACACCCATGGATTATCGCAACTCATTGTCGAGCCAACATGAGTAAATAAAAAGAACATGGATAACAGCTCCCTGCTAGATGTTATCCTAGTGAATAAGCCACATCTCTTCTCCTTTGCCAGCACCTTCTTCAGTGATAACAGTGATCACTCATTTATTGCTTGCATAAGATCAAGCAAAAAACCTACTACTTCACCGAAGTTTGCTGCCAAAAGATCTAGACGGAACTTTGATCTCACTGCCTACATAAACGAACTGAAACACTCCTTGTATTGGCAAGAGTTCTATTTGACAAAAAACACGCAATCAGCATTCGGCATATTCAGCAAAATTATCCTAGGTGCCCTAAATAAATATGCCCCTATAGTTAAGGTGCGAATAGCAAAAAATGCAAGTAGACACCATTATTAAAATCTGCATTGACTGAAGGAGATAACCTATGGAAAAAAGCACACAAAACCCAGTCTGCTGCGGACTGGTGTAATTTCAAACGGGCACGAAACTCATGTACTAGAATGGTTAGAGATACAAAAGCTGCATACTCTCATTCTGAATTTCTCTCTGCCTCCAAAAATCCTACAAAATTTTAGAAAACCATCAAGGACTTGTCTGGTCACACATCCGGTGGCTCACTACCTGATGAAATCTCCTTAAACAATAACACCATTAGTGACAGACTGGAAGTTCTGGATGCCTTCAATAATCACTTTATGACTGTAGGCTTAGCCTTCGACAATTCCCCAGTGAATCTGATATGCTCTCAGGTGGATAATCAAGGTGCAGATCCTAGCATCACCGATTTAGTCTTCTCTTTGCATCCTACCACTCTGAAAGAAGTTGAAGACGTATTGCTAAAACTGGATGTAAAAAAAAGTGCTGGTTCGGATAACCCTCGACCCATATTTTTTGAACGTGGCAATCCATGTGTTAGCTGTGCCCATAACCCATTTATTTAACCTATCATTAACTCAACGATCCATTCCTTCAATGTGGAAAACAGCGCACATCATACCCCTGTTCAAGTCCGGAAATCACCGTGATCTAAATAATTACAGATCAATTTTGATTCTCCCGGTCTTGTCAAAATCACTAGAAAAAGTCATAAGTAACCAGCTGAGGCAGTATCTAGAAGCTAATAACCTGCTTAATCCAGTCCAATCAGGGTTTAAAGCTAAACATAGCACCATCACAGCACTTGCCAAAGTGAATTATGACTGACAAAGAGAGCTAGACAACAGGAATTACACCTACGCCATATTCTTGGACCTGAGCAAGGCCTTCGATACTGTCGACCATTCTGTGCTACTCTCTTCCCTGACCTCACTAGGTGCTGACCCATTATCTTTACAGTGGTTCAACAACTATCTCTCTGATCATTTCCAGTAGATGAAAGTGGAAGGAGATCTCTCAACTCTCAGACCTCTCCTAAGAGGTGTTCCCCCCAGGGTTCTATCTTAGGACCGATCTTATTTGCAATATACATCAACAATATTGATGAAAGCATAACTAAGGCCAACATTCATCTGTTTGCAGATGACACAGTTCTTTATGTAACCTGCCCGTCATTACAATCTGCATGTAATGACCTTCAATCTGAGTTCAACCTGCTGCAACACCAACTCCTAAACAAAAAAACTATTACTTAATGCCAAGAAAACAAAAGCAATGCTCTTTTCTGCCTCTGCCCAAATGGTAAATTCAGCCCTATCAGATTCTGTGCCGCAGATTACTACAATTCTTGTCGAGAAGTTGGAATTTGTCCCTAAATTCAAATACCTGGGAGTATGGCTGGACCATAGGCTCTCCTTTATAGAGCACGTTGAAGAATTACTCAAAGAATTATGACAGAGACTTGGCCTGTTCTTTAGGGATAGCCCACTTCTTAACTAGAGATGCCAAACTACAGCTGGTACAATCAACCTTTCTATCCTTGATAGATTATGCTGACATCCTCTACAGTCACTGTCCCATTTCCTACCTCACCAAACTTGACACATTATATCATAGAGCTTTGAGGTTAAACACAGGCCAGCCTTATTCCGCTCACCACTGCTCCAAATATCAATTAGTGGGGTGGAGTTCTCTTCAGTTCAGGCATGATAAAAATGCAGCCTTATGGACCCTGAGAGCCATCTCCAAAAAAACTGCCCCAATACATTACAGACTGTCTTCCTATAAAACCAATAGGCAATTACGCCCTGAGAAGTTGCAAATCTCTCCTACTGATGGTTGCCAAAGTTAACTCTTGCTTTGGCAGGGCTGCTATAAGCTTTACACTTTCCTCCTTGTGGAATAAATTGCAAAAAAAACCTGAAACTGAGGTCACCCATCGGCATCTAATCTTTCAAGCTCTTATATTCACATCCCAGAAATGATCAGTGCAATTGTTTCCCATGATCATGAATTGTCATCATGTTAACCTGTACCATTTAACCATGAATGAATTACTTCTAGTGCTTGTCTCCTCCTTGGCCCTGGTCTGTCATCATGCTTTCATGTATCACATTGATGCCTCTGTCCTCTGTCCTCCCTTTGATACTGGTCTATCTTCCTGCTTTCTCCAGCCTTCTTTTCACAACTCTATACTGCACTCTTCCACAATCTACATGCAATCATACTATAAAAGTCCTAATTCCCCTTTCCCTGTCCTTGTAGGCCCCCATGGCCACATCAATTCTACCGACCTATCCTTGGGACTTCACTTCTCACAATGTTTATCCTTCACTTACATACCCCATCTGCCATTAGTTGATGGTTCTCCAAGCCATTGTCATGGCTAGTACTAGTGACTGCCCCTGGTAAATGAACTAACTGGTACTTCTATACAGAGAACATGGTTTATGTATAGTTGCATGGTTCAATGGTGGACCTGCTCCCTTGTATTTGAATCCTCCTCTCTCCTTGTCTTCCTTTTATCATTTGACTCCCCTATTACTGCACCATTGTGTTTGTGTTTATATACTTATTTACATGTATTTATTTGTTTTTATGATGGACGTTATCCGACCCTGTTCTGACCAGGTCCATCTTGTAAAAGAGCTCTGCTCAATGATGTTCACCTGGATAAATAAATATTTTGATTGATTGACTGATTGATTGATTGACTTTGCAACAGATGTTACATGTGCAGTTACACTTCCAGCTTAAATCCATTTTTTCTGCTACACTTTGCAACAGTTGCTACATTGTATAATTACACTTCTAGCATAAATCCATTTGTGCCAAAAGAGAAATGGTTGCAGTTGCATGTGAAATTGTATAACTATAGACCAGTCAAATGCGAGAGTAATTAACAGCTACAAAGTATTTACAGTGCAATAACCGTGTAGTTTCTTCATAGAAATGTGTGTCTAGCTGTGTGTCTAACTAAATAATATGCAAATGTGAAACTAATTACCAACTATATTGTAGTTACGTGTAACTACACAGTACTTACATAGCAGTTACATTGTAGGTATACAGTAATTACAGTATAGTTAAGGACACTTAAAATAAAGTGTTACCGCACAGCAAACATTCATGTATAGAGCTCTAAGCTGGCTAAATTGCCTTCCACCCAACATTCTGTCTTGACACCACAATTGGCCCCTTCAAAAATAAGGTTCAGCAGCATCTTATGGAATGTAGCAGCTTTGACTGGCTGTCATAATTTTTCAAACATTTCCTTCTCCCACCAACCCCCCTCCATCTCACACTACTCAATTGCCCTTCTCCCTCCAAGCTCTTTCCTTCTCACACTACTTACTAATCCCATTATTTCTCCTATTCCTCTACCTCCCCTCTTTACTTTCCTTACTATACTTAGCACCTCCACCTTTTGTTTTTCTGCTCATTTTTCATGCCAGCCCTGGCACAGTCTTTTGCCTCCTTACTGTCTACCCTACTGTCCCGCCCACTCTCTGTTCAGCACTTAAACACACCCTGCCACTCCCATGCCCCTCCTCCTCACCCCTCCAATTTGAACTCCCTTACCCCGTTTTCTCCACTTTTCTCTGTTGTCCCACTTTTATTCCTTTCCTTACCACATTCTTTGCTCACTTTTCCATTAACTTACGTTCTCCTCTCTCCTCTTTTAACACTACCAGGCTTGACAGCTCTCAACCTTACTAAAGCTATATCCTTACTCTCTGCCCCTATTTCCTACTTTCTGAATCCTCAACCTCTAATGCCAATGACAAGGTCATACTCACTGACTGCTCTCATTTAATGTTTTTACTCACCTGTAAATTTGTAACTCCAGTAACCTCATTAGCATTTACTTTGAATTTTATGCCTAATTTATTATATGTAATTTGTACTTTTGTAACTGCCCACTGTGCCATGTAAATTATTCCCCTTGTTCTTTCCTTCATGATGTGGTGTCTTTGTAAACAAACCTCTGGCTCAAAGGTGTCTGTAAATCTGAGACTTCAATAAATACATAAATAAATACAAATGAGGGCAATACAGAACAAAGATCTCAGTTACGCATTAGTAGTTCATATGTCCTGTGTAAGATACAGGCATGTGCATAACATGTATTTTGTGGGAACTGAGAGGAGATGACTATAATGGGGTACTATTCAAGGGAGGACAATATTGAATTTTTTCCATAGGGGGAACAGATGCAACTGGACTCAATGACAAATTAGAAATGGGTCCTTTTCTAAAAAAAAAAAAAGAAAAGAAAAAAAGGGCTCTATTTTCAGGTATTCACCCTACCCTCACCAATCCCAGTTTTGTTTTCTTACATCCCCAGTTTGACTCTTGTATATCATATGCCTGCAGTACTCTGCTATGTGCAATTCATCCAGTGTGGTAATTCATCCCAAAAAATTTTTTTATGAAACATATGTAGGATGAAACACATGGTTGCATGTTTGTTAATTAGTTCTTTTTGCATTTACAGAATTGACCAACCACAGCTTACCCTGTGATATGGGAGACAGTGTGAAGTGAATAATGTAGTGGCTCAATACGGGAAATCTTGCTGATTCAGCCAGTCTAAAAGTACCCTTTGATTGGAAAAAGAAATGTACCTGTTTGTGCCCAGTAGTGGTACGAAACTGATCCCGAGGTGACTGAAATTAATTAGAAATAATCTGGAAACTGGTAGAAATGTCTATGCCTTTTAATCAATTTTGAGAAAGGTTTATTGAAAAAAGTAGCACTTTGCCTGATCTCACACCTCAGTAGGTGCAAATACTTACGTTTTTATATGATTGTGGTTACTGTTATGTTGCATATAGTGTTTGAAATATTAATTAAGTGTTGCTCAATGTCCTGTACAGCCAGTATAGTGTTACTGTATGCTTGTGCAACTGTGTTAGTTTGGTTTTGGCCATTCACACTCTGTATTCCAGAGGAATTACCACCCTGTAGGGGTATGAAAGACAAGGAACCCTCAGAGAGGGTTCCACCCATAGAGGTGCCATGGGATGATTACTGTGGCTAAAGGAACCTTGGGAACCCCCTAAGGAGAAAAGTTCTGCCACTGGAGGAGGAGGTGAGGATGGTGGGGCAAAGAAAAAGTGCTTCACAATGAGGCTGAAAGGAACTGCTTATATAGCTCAGGAAGTGGGAGTAGCTGGCTGCTTGTTCATTAAACTACATGCCCCACCTTCCAATTATGTGTTTTTTTGCTTGCACTGCACTAATTACACTTGTTTTGAGGCTATACCTTTAAGTGGATCCTAAGTATAAAAAGGCAGCATGGAGTACACCACATTAGCATTTGAAAAAGCATCTGGAGGGTGTGAAATGTGCCAGGTGACATAAGGTGAACTTTTTTCATCTTGAGTGGAGTAGGAACAACTGTTTGAGAAGCTGCTTGAATGTTGGATTTTGAATTGTGTCAGCATTAAAAGCACTTGAATAAAATTAAGCACCTTTCAACATTATACAAGGTTGGTCTACTTTTTACATTCACTTGCGCACATGCTCAAGGAATGTCTTATAACACTACGACTTTTGGAGGTGTGTGACCCTCCTCACAAATCCACTGCTCAGTGTAGCAGGTGCAACCCTACCTGACTAATGCATGCTGAGCTTTGTATGACAGCAGTTCAGCTGTGTTGGTCTTCACTTCTAAGGAAATGTCTGCTGCAATCAGCAGTGGTAACGTGTATGCAATTTGCATACTGATCAGCCAAACTGCTGTCATGCACAGCTCGGCATGAAATCCATCCCGCTTCTTCCCTCTGCTAATGTCGTCCCCCTCCCTCGCTAGTGTTCTCCCTGCCCTGACATTGTGTGCAAGGGGGTACCCAATCATCCTCAGCTCATGTGCCCCTCTGCACACTTTGTGGACAACAGGGGTGCCCAATCCCTCATTGGCTGCAGCCTGCCCCCAACAAACAACCAGTTGGCATGCTGGGAGCCCACTCCAGCATGCTCATGCCCCCCCACATGTACTGTATGGCCAGCTAGAGTGACCATTCCTCACTGGCTCCAGTCCCCCCAACAAACACGTAGCTGGCATGCTGGGAGCCCACCCCAGTGTACCACAAGCATCTATTTCTTGTTTTAAAACCTGTGAAAGAAGAAAACGGTCCCTCGGTGAGTCCTTGGCCCACCCCCCAATCCACACCCACCCTCTGCACACCCACCTCCCCACACACACCCCCCTCACTCCATACTTACCTCCGGAGCCTGGCGTGACAATCTTCGCTGGACCGGGAACACGGCTGCACAATTCAAAGCCGACCGTGAACTGAGGAAATGCCGGTAAGCTGTATAATCAAAAAACAAAAGGCCCCCTTGGGAAATCTGCCAAATAATTCTCAAAGTATTTCTATTGTGGAGACGGTGCCTTGGTGTGTGACATCTTTAATAGTTCATGATCGTACCAACTCTAGTAATGAACCATATGCGAAACCAATTTCATTCATTTCATTTTATTTTTATAACATGCCCCAACATTTTGCCAATCTTCCGGCTTCTTCTGGGGAACTGTTAACTCAAATTAAAAATAATAATTTTTACCATTTATAGTAAAATAAATAGAAACATTTTAGAACAGAATATTCACAATTTTGATTCAACACCACCATTAGAATCTTAAAACTAAATTCATAATTCTACTCATCTGCTTTCAATATCTCTGTATTACAATTCATAATTGTATTCATATTATTTAAATGACTTTGTTATATAACACCTATGTTAATTCCTGTGTTAAGCATTTATCAACTTTCACCATTTCAGCTTATACCTCATCTTACTGACCGCACATCAACATTTGCTGTCTCAAAATAAAACCTTATCTATGAGTTTATATAGTAATACCAACATCAATGTTAAACTGTTCACTGAACATCTCAATGTTAACTTCTGTCTATTTCCCTCACCTATTCTATTCCTGTTATTGATACATGTAATTCTGTCTCTAAATTCCATCAGGTTTGTTTTAATATATTCAAAAATACTGTTAGTGTGAGTTTTTCAATATAGTTTAGTGATATCAACCTATTTTAATCTTTATTGGGCTCTTCTACGGCCAAAAAGTTCAAGTCGCTTAGTCATATTACCTAGTGAACATACAATCAGTTCTTTGCTCCTGCATGCTAGTAATTGCATTTATCTCATTTCACAAATTATCATTTAGAAATTTACCTAAATAGTGCTGTTCTTTCCAGCATCAAAATGATATTTAATGTGTGGGTAATTTCATTCAATGTGTTTTGCCTCCTCTATCCTCAGGTTTGAGAAAAAAAACAGAAACAAAATTAGTACCCAGTTTATTCAAATATCATGTCTGCTACCAATACAGAAACTTGTACTCACATAAAGCTGGCTTGCTCTGCTCCAAATCTTTAATGTGGCAGCAAGAGGTTTGTGGCAGCCTACACCTCTTATATCCGTGTAGAAAAGGCTCAGATGACACAATCAATGTTAATGCACTTTGCAACCTAGCAATTAAATACTGCCAGGTGAAGCTCTTTTCACATGGGTATTTATAAACACAGGCCAAGATCTAGAAATTTAAAGGAGACTCTTGCTATTACTTATTGTGTTCAATATCATATTTATTTTACAGTTCTTATATCTTTTTTCAAAAATATTGCTTTGAGCTCACCAATGCAAAATTAAAGATGTCCCTTAAAAATCCTATATTTATTTATAACTCATAAATGCTGATTAAGCCAATTTTATCATAACAGAGGATTTGATGAGGGGGAAGAGCAATGACACAACTGATGAAATTCAGAATTGGACCGCAAGAACTTTGGTTTTGTTCACCAGCATGACTGCCAATTAATTTCTTCATTTAAACCCCAGTGTTTGTAATAAGTTCCAAGTTCATAAATCCATTTTGTTTCTCTGTTCTCTAACATTTTCTGAAAGTCACCTCCTCTCTCTGGCTCTTGTACCATGTCCAACCACCAAAACCTTAACTGCATCACTGTGTGATCTCTTTCATTGAAATGCCTTGCTATCGAGGAGCTCTCATCATGTGATCTAATTTGACTTTTATGTTCTGAAATTTGTTTCTTAAGCTCTCTGGACATTTGACCCACATACAGTTTGTCACAAGAACATTGTACATCATAAATAACACCTGTTGTATTGCAGTCAATGTGCTGCCTGATTTCATATGTTTTTTCTGTGTATGGATGTTTAAATACTGCTTTTTTAGATGTATTGCCACAGGCTATACATCTATTACATGGAAACATACCATTTTTTAAAGGACGTGGTAATAGCTGTCCACTTGTTTGGTCCTCTTGTTTATGCATAGTTTTAACCATTCTGTCCTTAATATTAGGTGCTTTTTTAGAGGTTACAAATGGTTTATTATAAAATATCTGACTAGTGGTTGGGTTATTTTGTAAAATGCTCCAATGTTTTAAGATGATCTTTCTAATCTTTGGCATCTCCTCACAATGTGTTATACTAAATGTGAGCTTTCTATTTCTCTATGTTAAGATCAGTTGTTTTTTCTTGAATAAGAACATCCCCTGAAATGTTAAACACCTTCTTTTTCATTTGCTTGATCGTTCATGCTGAGTAACCCCTAAATTTAAATATTTCCAATGTTATTTTCTCTTGTTGCTTAAAGTCTTGTTGCAAACTGCAATTTCATTTAGTTCTAAGTAACTGTGAGTATGGGATACTATCTTTCAAACTTTCAGGGTGGAAGTTATTACTATGAAAAGTTGTATTCCAGTCTGTATCATTTCTGTACATTTTTTGTTTCCAAGTTATTTCCATGTTTAAAAATAGTGATATCTAAGAAATTAACACTTTCCAAACTGTAATCTAATGTAAATCTCAAATTGGGGTCACAAATTTCCAGATAAGCAAGAAACTCCTTCCATTTATTAGCTCCACCACTCCATAATAATAACACATCATCAATAATTCTTTTCCAGAATATTATATTTTGAAAGAAAGGCTTTTCCATATTAAGAACATATTTCTGCTCAAAGCTATGCATATAAGCATTAGCATAGCTAGGGACCACACTACTCCCCATTGCTGTACCTTTTTTTCTGACCAAAGAATTGTTTTTCAACTTTAAAATAATTATTGTTTAAAAAGAAAAGATGCTAGCTCCATAAGTAGTCTGTACTTTGGTCTAATGTCACTGGGTCTCTTTTCTAAAAGTTCAAAAAGTGCTTGTACTCCCTCTGTATGACAGATCAAGGTATACAAATCTATCTTTGATGTCAGTAGTCACCAGAATCATATTTTCATTCACCAAACCTTCTGAGTTAACCCCTTTTAATAATTGTAGAATATATGTTTTATCCTTAACATAGGTGTCCGTATTTTGAATCAGGTGTTGTATGTGAAAATCAATATGTTTAGGGACAGGCTCCTAAATTAACCCTATGCTTGAAACTATGGGTCTTCTTGGTGGACATTTGACATCCTTGTGTATTTTTGGTAGAGAATAAAATACTGGAGTCCTTGGATTGTCAGAGGTTAATAATTTAACTTCCCAGGAGAATAACCACCCCAACATCTGAAATTCCTCAACAAGCTCTCTTAATTTTTGGCTGATTTCTGGCATAGGGTCTCTTATTAACTTTACATAATTTTCTTCAACATTCAACCATTGATTACACATTTCTCTATATTTTTCCAAGTCCATAAGGACTATAGCCCCTCCTTTATCCACTGGTTTAATAACTAGAGAAGGGTCATTCTCCAAACCTAACAATAGATCTTTTTGTGTTTTAGTAAATTTATATCCGTGAAATGTACTGTTTTTTGCAGTGTCACATAAACCCTCTATTTCCTTAAGGACTGTACTAATATATGTCTCAACTGCATTGTTTACGCCTATTTGTGGCATATATTGGGACCATACACCAATTGCTATCCTTAATTTAGCTTTATCTGTATTGTTATCTTCAATATTATCAAATTGTACTTGAAGCCTAATATTTCAAAAAAATCTATTCAGACCTACTAATAACTGAAAGTTATTATGTTTTTTAGTTATTGAATATAAGAGGCCAAGACTCAGCATTTCATTTGATTTAATAGCTCCCCAGAGGAAGTCAGAAGATTGCGAAACATTGGGGCATGTTTTAAAAATAAAATGAAATAAATGAAATTGGTTTTGTGTATGATTCATTACCAGAGTTGGTGCGATCATGAACTAGGTAAGCTGTATAATTACTTAAATAGGGTTTTTCCAACTTAGGTGGATATCTCAGCCATTTTTTTTTTTACTTTTGGCACCAAATTTTTAACATGGGATTCTTGGCACCCCTTCTCATGAATTCAGTCAATGTTATGGTGTTATTCAGTCCCGAAAGATGATTTCCTGGTCACTGCACGGAATCACCTTTTAGGACCGAGTAACAAAACAACAGTGTTGGTGTTCATAAGGTGGGCTCTCAAAAAGCCTATGTTGCAAATTTGGTGAAAAAATTCCCAAAAATTACTGTTTTACAAGCGTGCATTTTGCAGTTTCCTTGCGCACTTGTAAGTTTGTGAATTTGTAATATTTTTACTCAAGATTTTCAACCTAGGCATATTTCCATACCTCCTTATGAACAGTGCAGCCATCACGTTTCACATCCTGTCCAAAATATGTTTTCGCACTTCCGGCACAAAATAGCATGATCGCTGTTGGAAATCAGTGTTCACTACAGAGTATGTCAATCACAGTGACATAGTTCATGAGCAGAGGTCCTAAAATGCCTATGTTGAAAATTTGGTGGCAAAAGTCCATAAAATGGCTGTGTTACAAGCGTGCATTGTGCAATTTCTATGCACACTCGTAAGTTTGTGAATTTGTAATATTTCCACTTCACATTTTCAACATTGCCATTTTCCTACATCTTCTTATGACCAGTGCAGCTGTCTCTTTTCAAATCCTTGCCAAAATGTGTTTTCGCACTTCCAGCATACAATAGCACCACAGCTGTGGGAAATCATCTTCAGTACAGAGTAAGAAAATCACAGTAACACTGTTCATGAGCAGATGTCCTAAAATGCCTATGTTGAAAATTCATTATAAAAATTACAAAAAATGACTGTTTTATGAGCGTGCATTGCGCAGTTTCCACGAGCACTTGTAACTTTGTAAATTTGTCTTATTTTCACTCCAGATTTTCAACATTTGAATTTTACCACACCTCCTTATGAACATTACAGCTGTCATTTTTCACATCCTGGCCAAAATGTGTTTTCACACTTCTGGCACAGAATAGCACAGTCGCTGTGGGAAATCACTGTTCGGTACACAGTGAGAAAATCATAATAACAGTGTTCATGACCAGAGGTGACAAAATGCCTATGTTGAAAATTTTGTGAAATAATTCCACTGAATGACTGTGTTACAAGTGTGGGTTTCACAGTTTCCACACAGGCTCGTACCCTTGAGTGTGCCCAGGGTGTTAGGGTTCCTAAGACAGACACTTAAGTATGAGGGTGAAATATTGATCAGATGCAAGAGGAGTTGCAGAGAGGTACTCTGTTGGGATATGGATGCTAAAGGGAAATGGAAACAACTGGGAGGTACCTGCATAAATGCCAAACACCAGTTCAAATACCTGCAAGTGAATGTTCGGCATTGACAAATGCTTGTTCTTGTATGCAGTGTGGTAAACTACAACAATCTATCAAAAGGTTGCAATTGTTGTCAGAAGCCAGCTACCCTAACTTTCTACTCTTAAGTCTGGCTTTCTTGCTCAGCATAGCAGTCCCAGGTGTGGCCCCTCATGCTCTCAATTGTTACATCATTTGATTCTATTGAATAATATTGGTCCTTTAGCTGGTCTCAATTTACAGGGTTTGGAATTGCAATTTTTTTGGGCTAAGATGGAAAAAAGATGATTTCCCATGATTCATTTTCTTTGGGAAAGGGGTAAGATAATTCTACACTGTAAGCAGCTCTTAAGCCCTCCTTTATATTTTAAAATTCCAGATGATCTAAGACATATGTTGGTACTCTATTTTTAAAATATTGATACATATACTTGATTATATGAAACTACCTTCTTTTATATATATTTAGCCACCCTAGTTCAGAATACATGAGGAAATGGTGTTATCCTGAGGCACATCAAGGATAAAGTAGGCAATGCTATTGTACTGCCTAATCATTCTTGCCAGCTCTCTCCCCGATGCCCTGGAGAATAACATGTCCATGTAATCCAGAACTGAAATTATCATACTTACACATGTTTCCTAGCCTTAATAGAAAGACTAGGTCATTTTCAGGATGTAGTCTTAACCTGTGGTTCAGACCTGGTTTGGGTGACTGAGGCAGAACAAATGAAGCATGGGGGGTGGAAACAAAAGGCAATAAAGATCAGAGCTGTTTCTGTTTTTGAGTAAGACCCACTAGACACAAGTACCTGTTTCCAGGGACAACCTTGGAGCACTCTTGAGGTTAATTAGGGGGCAGTATAGCGCAGTGGTCTAAGACTCTGAGCTGCAAATCTGGTGACATCCAGCAGACCAGACCTGGGCTTGAATCCCACAGCTTTCACTTGCATACTGTGTGACCCTGAGCAAGTCACTTAACCTCCTTGTGCTCCCAGGTCGCTCCTGTAAGAAAGATTTCAGCTTAGTGTGCTATACCTGGTTAAACAACTAAATTAAAAAAAAAAAAAATAAAAATAATTGAGTTACTCAGATTCACACAGTACACAAATGAAGGATGTTGGAATCAAACACAGGTTTCCTGGATGTACCAAGCTCATTCACAGATAGTTGCTCTAACATCTAGGCAATACTGCCAGCTTATTTGTGCAGATGCTGAAGGACACCTACAAAGCCTCTAGCATTAGCATACATACATGTGCTGGAAGCCTTCAGCTTTTGGAATCCCTAGACTTTTGGTGCTTTTGATTTCAACTGTTGGGTTAACACCTACTGGGGAACCTGCACCAACCCCCAGCCTGCTTCCTCCCAGTACAGCAACTCCTACTCTCCTCTGACCCCTTCTATTTCAAGGCTGTCTCCATTAAGGATACCTCCAGACTTCTCAAATGTCCCTCTACCTGGGGTTCCCCTTGTTCAGATGGCCTTTCCCCTGTTCTGCTCAGGTTTATTTCACCTGCTATAGCCAAACCCTTCATTTTTATGTTTGCTTGCACGCATGTGCAAGAAACATAGTGCGATGATCCAAAATGCAGTGCTGTACAGTTGAAAGGGAGAGCACCACTTGAGTGAGCAGCCCTCCCCCCACACACACTGCGCATGCATGCACACTGCATGCTCATGCAGCTCCTACCTCCCCCACACACACTACATGGCTGGCTGAGTGCCCAATCCCCAATCAGCTCTACTGTCCCCCACAGTCTATATGGCCAATGGGGGTGCCCAATCCCCGTTGGCTCTACTATCCCCCGACTATTGGGTGCCATGCTGGAAGCCCACCCCAGCATGCAACAGGTCCTCTGGCCGACGGGGGTGCCCAATCCCCCATTGGCTTTTCTGCCCCCCCAACAGCCTTCCAGCTGCCATGCTGGGAGCCCACTTCAGTGTGTCAAACTTCCCGCGTAGTCCAAATAAAAAAAAAACCTGAAAGAAAAAATCTTCAGTCGCTGCTGTCTTCACCCCCCTCTCCCACCCGTGACCACCCACTGTGCACCCTGCCTCCCCACACCCCCACCTCACCCCATACTTACCTCCAGAGCTCGGCATGATGATGTTCAGTGGACCAGGAACATGTCTGCACTCTTCAAAGCCGACCACAAACTGAGGAAATGCCGGTAAGCTGTATAATGTAATGAATAGAGTTTTTTCAACTTTGCTGCATATCTCAGGCATTTTTTTGAATTTTGGCACCAAATTTTCAACATGGGGATTTTGGGACCCCTCCTCATGAACTCTGTCACTGTCATGGTGATAATCAGGCCTGAAGGGTGATTTTACGGTCACTGTGTGAAATCACCTTTCTGGAACAATTAACAAAATGACAGTGCCAGTGTTCATAAGGTGGGCTCTCAAAAAGCCTATGTTGAAAATTTGGTGAGAAAATTCCTAAAAATTACTGTTTTACAAGCGTGCGTTGCACTAATCCTAAGCACGCTCACAGGTTCGCAAATTTTCAATATTTTCACTCTGGATTTTCAACATTGCCATTTGACCACACTTCCTTATGAGTAGTACAGCTGTCATTTTTCACATCTCACCCAAAATGTGTTTCCGCGCATGTAGCGCACAATGGCACAGTCGGTGTGCTAAATCAATGTTTGGGACATATTAAGAAAATCACAGTGACCCTGTTCATGAGCAGAGGTGTTAAAATGGCTATGCTAAAAATTTGGTGAAAAAATTCCCCAAAATGACTGTTTTAATAGCATGCTTTGCACTGTTCCTACGCACGCTAGTAAATTCGCGAATTTTTAATAGTTTCACTCCAGATTTTCAACATTGCCATTTTACCACACCTCCTTATGAGCAGTACAGCTGTCATTTCTCACTTCTCACCCAAAATGTATTTCCGTGCATGTAGCGCACTATGGCACAGTCGGTGTGCGAACTCAATGTATGGGACACATTAAGAAAATCACAGTCACACTGTTCATGAGCAGAAGTGTTAAAATGGCTATGTTAAACATTTGGTGAAAAAATTCCCAAAAATGACTGTTTTATGAGCATGATGGGCTGCATCTGTCCAGGAGGAACCAGAATCCTAGGTGATAGGTTTAAATGCTTCATTGGCAAACATTTAAACTAGTCAAGGGGGGAGGCACTGGAAAGGAGCAGGGAAATCCTAGCCCCCCAAACAATCACGGTAGTAAGTGCGGTAAACACCAACATAGAGGTGTCGATAGGGAGAAGGGCAGGGGTAAATGGAGAAAGTGACAAAGGCAAGAAGGACAGGGATAGGGCAAAAAGAAGTAAGGCCATCTGGAAATGGAGGGTAATGAGTACCAATGCCCATAGTCTGGGCAACAAGCTCCCTGAGCTGGTGGCCTTGATGGAAGAGGGATGCCTGGATATCGTAGCAGTCACATAAACATGGTACACAGAGAACCATGACTGGGATGTTAACATACCAGGGTACATAACCTACAGGAGAGAAAGGCAGGGGAGAAGAGGGGGAGGAGTAGCTCTCTATGTAAAGGAAGGGATAAAAAAAACGAACAAAAGAGTAAACAGGGAGGAGAGGAGACACTGTGGGTCACCTTGGAGACTGGAAAGGGCACCACAATCCGTACAGAGGTTGTGTACAGACCCCCATGTCAGGGGGAGGGAATGGACAAAGATATGATAGAAGGCATTCTTAGAATGGCAGAGAAAGGGGAGATACTGTTGATGGGAGACCTGAATATGCCAGATATTAACTGGAGCATATTTGCTGCAGCCACATCCAAGAGCAGGGCCATTCTTGATGCCCTACAGGTGGCAGGCCTCAGACAGCTAGTTTCAGAACCCACTCGTGAGGGAGCAATCTTAGACCTCGTACTCTCAAATGGGGGCAGTGAGAGAATCCTAGATCTAGAAGTGGGTTGCCATCTGGGAACAAGTGACCATCAAACAGTGTGGTTCACGTTAAACTCAGCTACAGAGTCAAGTCATACAAAAGTGAGGGTACTGGACTTTAGGAGGGCTGACTTTGGCAAGATGGGAGAGTGCCTCAGAAAAGCACTAGCAAACAGGCTAGAAGGAGGTGTGGAGCAACAATGGGAATAATCAAAACTGCCATCACAGAGGCAACAAGCCTTTGTGTGAAGCAAATAAACAAATCAAAATGAAAGAAAAAGCCACTATGGTTCTCAAAAGAGGTGGCTGTGAAAGTCAGGAAGAAAAAGATAGCATTCCGGAAGTATAAGGAAGCACAAAAGGAGCAGGACAGATAGCTTACCAATTAAGGCAGAAGGAAGCAGGGAGGGAAGTCAGAATAGCAAAGGCCTAAACTGAGGAAAAGATAGCCAACTCAGTTAAGAAGGGGGATAAAACCTTTTATAGGTACATCAGTGAGCGTAGAAAGACAAAGGGAGGGATAGTGAGGCTGAATAGAATGAACGGTGGGTGGGCAGAGGGGGACAGTGAAAAATCAGGGATACTGAACAAATATTTCTACTCAGTATTCACAAAAGAGGAGGGGGAAGTGCCTAATCCAATTAACAGAAGCACTCTTGATAGGGGTGGTCGATCCCAGTCCTTTCACAGAAGAAAGGGTTCTGCAAGAACTCCTAAAACTGAAGGTGGACAAAGCAATGGGTCCTGATGGAATTCACCTCAAAATTCTAAAAGAATTAAGGGAGGAACTAGTGAAACCACTGGCAACTCTTTTTAATAAATCATGGGAGGATGGTGTGGTACCCGAGGACTGGAGGAAGGCGGATGTGATTCCCCTTCACAAAAGTGGGACCAAGACAGAGGTAGGAAATTACAGACCTGTCAGTCTGACCTCTGTGGTAGGGAAAGTGATGGAGTCACTTCTGAAGGAAAGAATAGTTGAGTACCTAGAGGCCAGTGGGGCACAGGACCCAAGGCAGCATGGGTTCACAGAGGAAGGTCATGTCAGAGCAATCTAATAGATTTCATTGACTGGGTGACCAAAGTAGTAGACCAGGGAGGGCTGTGGACATGGCCTACCTAGACTTTGGCAAGGCATTTGACACAGTCCCACGAAAAGATTATTAGTCAAATTAACCAGCCTGGGAGTGGGTCCCAGGGTGGTAGCCTAGGTAAACATTGGCTGCACAACAGGACACAGAAGGTAATTGTAAATGGAGTCCACTCTGAAGAAAGAGGGCTACAAGTGGGTACTGCAGGGTTCAGTATTGGGTCCAGTCCTTTTTAATGTCTTCATCAGTGACATTGCAGAGGGACTGGAAGGAAAAGTATGCCTTTTGCAGATGACACAAAGATCTGCAACAGGGTTGATACACAAGGAGGCATGGAAAGGATGAGAAGGGACTTGGCAAGGTTGGAGGAATGGTCAGAGTATGGCAGCTAAGATTCAATGCAAAGAAGTGCAAAATAATGCACCTGGGAAACAAGAACTCAGGGAAGAATACACTATGGGGGGTAGTAAAACAACAACAAAAAGAAAAGGGACCTGGGGTAATCATATCAGATGACCTTAAGGTTAGCAATCAATGTGAGAAGGCAGTAGGGAGGGCTGGGGTATACTGGGATGCATAGGGAGAGGCATCACCAGCAGAAAACAGGAAGTTGTTATCCCTCTGTACAGACAGTTGGTGAGACCTCATCTGGAGTACTGCGTCCAGTTCTGGAGACCCCATCTCCGCAAGGACATAGACAGTATAGAGGCAGTCCAGAGGAGGGCAACTAAAATGGTGCAGGGTCTGCAAGAGAAACCATATGAGGAGAGACTAAAGGAGCTTAATATGTATACCCTTGAGAAAAGAAGGGAGAGGGGGGACATGATAGAAACTTTTAAGTACCTCAGTGGAATCAACAAAGTCAAAGAGGGTAGCATCTTTCAGAAAAAGAGATGTGCAAGAACAAGGGGACACAATTTAAAGATAGAAGGAGGGTGGTTCAGGGGCAATGTGAGGAAGTATTATTTCACAGAGAGGGTAGTGGATGCATGGAGCAGCCTTCCTGAGGAGGTTGGGGTCTAAAACTGTGGGATAATTCAAGAATGCATGGGACAGACATAAGGCAATTCTTGTGGGGGTAGGAAGAAATAGGCTGTTGGTTAACTAGGATCTGTGGCCTATCCTGTAGGTAGGAAATGGGCAGACTAGATGGGCCAAGCGGTCCTTATCTGCCAAAGTCTATGTTTCTATGTTTCTATGTTTCTATGATCCCACGCATGCTCATAAGTTCGCAAATTTTCAATATTTTCACTCCAGATTTTCAACATTGCCATTTTACCACACCTCCTTATGAGCAGTACAGCTGTCATTTTCACATCTTGCCCAAAACATGTTTCCGCCATGTAGCGTACTAATGGTGCAGTTGGTGTGTGAAATCAATGTATGGGACACATTAAGAAAATCACAGTGACTCTGTTCATGAGCAGAGGTCTTAAAATGGCTATTTTGAAAATTTGGTGAAAAAATTCCTTAAAATGACTGTGTTATGAGTGAGCATTGCGCAGTTTCCAATCACCCTCGTAACTTCATGAATTTGTAATATTTTCAGTCCAGATTTTCACCAGTGGCATTTTTCCACACTTCCTTATGAACAGTATAGCTGTCATTTTTCACAACATGGCCAAAATGTGTTTTCACACTTTCAGCACAGAAATGCGTGGTCGCTGTGGGAAATCATTGTTCGGGACAGATAAAGAAAATCACAGTGACACTGTTCATGACTGGAGGTCCCAAAATGCCTGTGTTGACAATCTGCTGTAAACAATTCCCAAACTAATTACATTACGGGTGCATGTTGCACAGTTTCTACGCACGCTCATGACTTCACCAGTTTTTTTAATATTTTCACTGCAGATTTTCAGAATTGCCATTTTTTACACCTCCCCATGAACAGTACAGCTGTCATTTTTCACATCCTGTTCAGAATGTGTTTTTGCACCTGTGGTGACAAATGCCGTAGTCGCTGTGCAAAAGCAGCTTTCCGCTAACAAACTGATATTGCCACTGTTCATGAGGTGGGGGTCACAAAAAACCCATGTTGAAATTTGGAGTGAAAATACCAACGAATGCCTGAGGCGTTAGGGTTTCTGACCATAACACTCCACCCTGTAGAGAATGACAGGCATCAGGGCTGTGACTTGGGATTGTCACCTGCAATGATCATACCATTCCACCCCCACCCACACCCTGCAGCCACTGAGAGGCATCGAGGTGTGCCTTGGACTCTTTGGCCCCAAAGTTCACTCATTCTCCTATACCGCACCCATCTCACAATATTTCCTGATGGAATGGGGTGCGCATAAGGGCCAAAGACCCCAAGGCACACCATGACACTTGTCGGTGTCTGCACGGTAGGGTGTGGTGAAATGGCGTGGCCATTATGCCTGATGACCCCAAGGCACACCCCAATGCCTGTCACTATCTGCAGGGTGGTGATGGGGTTGGCTTCAGTTCAATACAGTACTTCATTGCCATTCCTATTATGCAGCACTGTAACTCCTACACTACCAATGCCAATGCCAGCAAGCAAACATTTGGCATTGACAAATGCTTGTTATTTTTAACCTTGCCCTATCCACCTCCTCCATGCCTGACCACTGGAAAACTGCTAAGGTGGTACCAATCTTTAAGGCCGGTAACTCCCATTCCACACACAATTATCAGCTAATATCTGTCCTTCCCCACCTAAGCAAACTCCTTGAGAAAATTGTCCACCACCAACTATCAGAACACATTGAGAAGCACAACCTCATGTGTAGCCAGCAACATGGTTTTTGCAAAAACCATAGTACCAGCTCTGCCCTTATACTATTTACTGACCATGTCCTCACCAACATGGACCATGAGTGCACCACTGGTGCTGTCTTCATAGACCTGTCTAAGGCCTTTGACGTGGTCTACCATGCCCTCCTCCTCTCCAAACTACATCTCCTTGGTTGCTCACCTGAGGCTTCCAGCTGGTTCAGTAGATACCTCTCGGGCCACTCCCAATATGTTTGTATTTGATCAGCCAGCTCCCCCATCCTATCTCAAGTGGCATTCCCCTGGGTTCAATCCTGGGCCCCCTTCCTTTCTCTATATTTGTAAATTTCCTCCCCTCTGATAGCCTCAGCTGCAACTCCCTCCTATATGCAAGTGATCTTGTTCTATTCCACAGTGACAATTCACTCTCTTGTATTACATCTGTCCTCACCCAGAACTATGGTTCTGTCCACAATTGGTTTGGATCCAACCTGCTCTTGGTCAATGAAAAAAAAAACAAGACCATGCTGTTTGAATCTAAGCCCTACCTTGCCAAAACTAACAAATCTGGTTTCTCCCTCACTATATGCTTCCCCAACAGCCATGCCCTTGAAAATGTAGCAACATTTAAATACCTGGGTGTTATACTTGACCCCCTCCCTCTCCATCACTGAGCACATCAATCTAATAGTTTATCTGGTACATCAAAACTAGGGGCTGCCTACCACCTACAACACTACCTCACCCATGAGGACTGCCTAGCTATTGTCCAAGGCAATCAGCTCCCCATCTTGGATTTTTGTTCCCCAATCTATTCTCAGATGTCCTCTGCCCTTCGTGCCAGTCTTTCCACAGCCTACCACAGTACCTGACACTTTCATCTCAAGGCCCGATTCTCAACCCATCACTGTGTCCTCTGTCAGATGCTCGGTTGGTTTCCCCTTCAGGGGCACTTTGACTTTTCTCTTGGCTGTGGACAATGCCATCTGAACTGGGCATGTGTCCTCTTTCTCAATTCTTCTCAAATCTAGAGCTATGCCTAGGAGTCTGAGTCTCTGATCCTCTGTTCTCCCTCTCCTGGAGGTTCCCTGTATCTCCACTAACATGGAAGGAAGAGCACTGTCTGTCACTGCCCCTTCACTGGGGAATGGTATTCCTGTGCCTATCCACTCATTTGACACACATTCCTGTTTAAATCCCACTTTAAAGCCTGGTAGTTGGCTGAACGGAGCTGTTATTGCTCACTGGGGTAGCCCCCCTGACTTATTGTATTCCTTACCTGCCCTAACAACTTGCTCCTCCCAGGGATCCTGCAAGCTCTTACCCTATTGTGCTTATCTATGGCCTGTATACATAGGGAACCTGCCTGCCTATGCTAGAAGGCTCTGTTAGTCAACTGTTGTTATGGATGACCACATGCTGTACCATTGATTGCTCATAATTTCTAACCTGTTACTGTATTTCACTTCTGTTGTAATTGATTCATGTATTTATGCCATACTGTCCACTGTGGGGTGGTGTCTGTTACTTCAACTATTGTAAATGGACGTCTACCTTCTGTACCACTGAATGCTCGCAATTCCTTCTCTGTTACTGCATTTTGTCTCTGTTGCTCGGCATTTTGTGTTGATGCCATTTCTGTTTGCTTTTTATTTTTGTGTATTGTATGCTCTTATGCCATTATGTGGCCCAGATCATGTCTGAAAATGGTCCTTTGGATCAGTGCACTTACCTGGTTATCAGAGTCATAAATAAAATAAATAAATAAAAGATAAATTTGCTGCCAAACTCCTTTTATTTATGGAATGTTTAATTTTACATATGAACATACAAACATACAATGAATCCAGCAGGTAAAGGCCTAACAGTCTATAATATCTGCTCAAATGTGCAGCTGTCAGTGCTGATTTCAGACAGTGTATTCAGGTTTTCACTTTTGTGGGGCAACCATGCACTTGACTTTATGTTCATCACCAGAGAAGTTGCCAGAAAAACTCTCAAATTGAGTCTGTGGTTTGGTTAGACTTTGCTGTCATATCCTTTGGGTTGATGGCCCACTGGAGTTTGTTCATACCCACAAGATGGTCCATAGTAGAACCTGGGGAAGGTTCAACCCTGATGTTTTCAGGGAACGGTGAACATCTCTAGCATGACTGCTGCATCCACTAGAAGCATTATGGAGGCAGTAGAAGTTTTTAATATTAACATCATATCTTCTGCTGATACCCTAGTGTCAGTCTGTAGTCTCCATATACCCAGAAGGAGATGTGCACCAAGAAATAACAGTGCCCTCTATTTTCTTTTAGGATGTAGAGTCAGGGGCTAGAGTGTGAGTGGAGGAAATCTAGCCTGGAATCTGATCATCTTATCCTGGCAGCTCATTATTGTAAGAACACAGACAGCAGCACTCTTCTCATAGAGCAAAAAAAAAAAATCATTCAGTTAAATAAAGGAATTACAGCCATTTGGTATGTGAAAAACAAGAAAGCCACAGCACTAATGCCCCATGACGAGGAGTCACACTAGCGACTCAAAACACCGGGGTATTAGGGCTGTGACTTTCTTGTTTTTTGCATACTAAATGGCTCTAATTCCTTTATTTAGCTGAATAATTTCTTTGCTGTATGAGAAGAGTGTCACGATCTGTGCTCTTGCTCTGTTGTGGCTGGGCATGCACCTGCTTCCTTCATCCTGAGAGTGAATTTTGTATCTGTCTTCCATTATGGTGGGTACCAGGAGCTGCTAGAAGGACTTTCTGAAAGAAACAGACTCACACTATCTTTATGGCAGTTGATGGTATGCTCAATTCTGAATGTATTTCCCAAATTCTTGGAGGGATTACTCAAGAAAAATGTGAGGGGTTTTCTTGTTTCTTTTCAGCCAAGATAGTGGATATCAGGGTCGGTATTTTCTTACAAGGGGGAAGATTCCTGATTATATTGATCAGGTAGTAGGGATGTTTGAATCTCAGCTTGTCTAACCAGTCAGGAACATCCAAAGGGTGATTTTGCCAACTATCCCCTTTGAAAAGTGTGCTGCTGTTTTCCAACTCAGTAACATTTTGCCTTTTGTAAGCAGATACGGTGAAAAACAATGAGCCGAGAGTGAGCCGAGAGTACTACAGGTACAGCTGATTTGGAACTCTGACAGACTGCTGGGGGAGCCAATGTGAGAGCTGCAGAGGTGGGGCTTACAGTTTAAAAGTCTGCACTGCTCACTGCACGAGTGTGTGAGCGTGCGAGCGTGTGAGTGGCGCGAGCACCACTCTGAATTAAAAAAAATAATAAAAGCACAAATAGAGGGAATCTGTTATGATAAATGTAAGTGGGATATATTGTTTGTATTTGGCTATCTCTGCCTTCGTTTGTAGGAAGGTGTAAACAAGATTACCTGATAAAAAGGAGGAGGTAGTATTTTCTAGTAAAGTGGGCATTGATATTTTTGTGAATATAAGATTTGTTTTAAAATTAATTTAAGAAAATGTACTCAATGCAAATATTGGGATATGTAGTCCTGGGTCTGATTTTTGCAGGCGCTATATTTAGTGAATCAGACCTCGACACTACTAAAACTGTTTGGCCATTTACTATTCGAGTTAATTCTTATCAAGATGGGTACTTGATTTTAAACAGAAGAAATACTTTTACTAATTGCTGGAATAGTTACATGAGAACAAGTTTTAAATTAAAGGGTTTACCTCCAAGTTTCAACAAATCACCTGATAGTTTTATGGATGCATGTTATTTAGTTTTGATTTTGGGGGGTGAAGTTGAATTGAATCCAGGACCAAATGTTTCAAATGAGATTACTATTTTACATGATAAGGCTCGTAGTATTTTGAAAAAATCAGATCTGCTGGCATCCATTATAAATTCTCAAAATCCTTGTATTTTGGGTTTGAGTGAAACTTGGCTTAATGATAAAATTAGTACAACTGAAATTAGCATGCCAGCATATCAGGTTTTTAGACAAGATAGGAAAGGTAAAGAGGGAGGGGTAATGTGCTTTGTTAAAAATTTGTTGGGGAATGTTGAAATAATGATGGCAGGAAATGAGGGAAATGTAGATTATTTAGTTATTCTTGTTACTCCCTTAAATCTAGTAGTAGCTGTGATTTATTCCCCCCGAACAAAAATAAAAACTATAGAGGGGGTTCTACATAAAATAGGGGATTGTATACAGGAAAAACCTATTGTCTTAATGGGGGATTTTAACTGCGATTGGGCAAATGTTACAGGTAACCAATTAAAAGAAATTACAAATGAGATGGGACTTGTTCAACTGACAAATTCATCAACAAGGTACATAAATACAACAGGTAAGGGATCTATATTAGATTTAATTTTTGTTTCTCAAACTTTTCACATAAAAGATCAGGGAATTTTACCTTCCCATTTTAGTGACCATAATCCTGTTTGGACTGTTCTTATTATACATCCTAGGGGAGTGACCAGAAAACATTTGAAACAAACTTGGTCTCATGATATGAGACACTTTTCAGAACCTCATTTTCTGGAGAGTATTAGATCAGAAAGATGGGAGAGATGTTTATTAATACCAGAGTTGGATCTTAGTATTGAATATTTTACTGATACTTTCCAAAAAATTTATAACAACCATGCCCCTAAAATAATGAGAAAACATTGTGATTTGCCTAAATTTCCATGGATAACAGACAGGTTGCAAAAGATAATTAGAGTAAAAAATAGAATTTGGAGGAAAGCAAAAAAGACAAAAAAAATACATGATTGGGATTTATTTAAACTTAAAAGAAATGAGTGTCAAAAATTGATAAAAAGGGTAAAAATGTCTTATTATCATAGTAAACTAAACCATAATATTAATCCTAAAAAATTTTGGACGACTATAACAAATTTGTCAAATCCTGGAGGGCATGATAAACAAGCCAATTTAAACTTGAGAGTAAATGAAAGTATTATAGAAGATCCAGGGGAGGTATCAGATATTTTAAATGATTATTTTGTTGATCTCCCTAATTTGGAACAAACAGAAGATACACCAATGGTATCTAATACTAAAAGTGAGGAATATTTTTCTAAACAACATCCCCCTTTTAGATTTAAAAAATTAACATTATTGGAAGTTACTAAAGAACCGTCTAGAATTAATCCATATAAATCTGCTGGACTAGATAAATTGGAGGGCCGTTTCCTAAAAATAGCTACCCCATATATAGCACAGACAATTCTAGCTATATTTAATTGGAGTTTACAAGAAGGTCACTTTCCTACTTCATGGAAAGTAGGGAAGATAGTACCTATCTATAAAACTGGAGACAAAATGTCCCCCAATAATTATCGCCCTATTGCTATCTTGCCCGTTCTATCCAAATGTTTGGAGAGACTAGTAAACCAGCAAATGGGAGAATATCTGGAAAAATATGATTTATTAACAAAATTTCAGTCAGGATTTAGGAAGGGCTTTTCAACTACATCGGCTTTAGTTGAATTCAATGATCTGATATGTACATCCTTGAACAAAGGAAATGATACAGCAGCAATATATATTGATTTGTCAAAAGCATTTGACTTGGTGAACCATTCCATTTTATCCAAAAAGTTAGCTGATTTGGGTTTCTCTGGGGATCCACTTAAGTGATTTATATCATATTTGACTGATCGATCTCAAAGAGTGCAGTTACAAAATCATCTTTCAAACCCCCAAGTCATCAAAAGGGGGGGTTCCACAGGGTTCCATTTTGGGACCCTTGTTATTTTTGATTTTTAATAATGATTTACCATCAGTAATTCAGCATACAAACATAAGAATGTATGCAGATGACACAGTTTTACTGGCCTCTGAAAAAAACCTGGTTGATCTCCAGCGAAACCTAGAGGCTGACTTTAATAGGGTACAGGAGTGGTTCACCAGGTCAAAATTGATAATGAATGTAAATAAAACCAAATTTATGTCTTTTGGTACTAGTAGACTACAGGAGTCCTTGGATGTACAGATCACATCATTGAATCAAACACTAATAGAACAAGTTTCTGAATATAGTTATTTGAGAATAAACATCGATTCCTCATTAACTTTTAAGAACCATATAGAGTCTACTATTATCAAAACACATAAAAAGTTAGGAGCTTTAAAGAGAATATCAAGGTGTTTTAGGTTGCAAGACAGGAAATTGATTGTAGAACAGCTCATACTTCCAGTGATTAGATATGGAGAGATTATTTATAGGACTACTACTAAACAACTTTTGAACAAATTAGATAAACTACAGTATAGGGTGGCAAGATATGTTTTATGTTGTAGTTTTAGAACTCATCACTGTGATTTGTTAACAAGGTTAAATTGGTTATCTCTTGATTTGGAATACAGAAAGAGTTGGTCCTTATTTATTCATAAATATAGGACAATTCACTTAACCTATAATATAGCTAAATTATTAGCAGATAGGGATTCTGCACTTAGGAAACATTCAGTAAGGGAACTGTATCAAAACAGAATTGATCCAGACAAATGCAAAAATAAATTTGGGGATAGAACATTAACATCTCAAGCATCAGTAATTTGGAATGCTCTCCCTCCTTTATTGCGGTCTGAGAAAACTGCTAACATTTTTTTGAAAGGGTTAAAAGTGTATTATGTTTATTTGTGTGTCTGTGTTTGATTTTGATTTTTATTGTCTTTGTTAAATGGTTTTTAAAAATCTGTAAATTGTGTACTTATATATATATTTTGTATTACATTGTTTGCTATTGATGTAAATATGTGGAACTTGGATTACTTGCACAGGACTGTCTTGAAAACTGGATTGTATTATCCAAATGACATGTATTATTCCTGTATAAAAATACATTTTTTACTCCTACTACTTACTTACTAGGACAGTTTCTACTTGACTGAATCCATGAAGATCTTCATGTGCTATCAGATCTGCACTCAAGACATTGTCTGCTGGACATTGTTTTCTAATGAAGTTTGGAGGAGTGGTGCTCAGTCCATTACTTCTAGATATTGTAAACCAAAAGTAGAAATTTGTGGTAGGAACTAAAGAAAGCACCTTTAGGAGTTTTTCACCTATAAGCCTTCATTTTCATTTTCAGCATTGCACTGAAATGGCCCTGATGAACTTTTTGAATGCTCTGTTTTCTTTGTTTTTTTTTTTTCCTGTGGCATTGTAGAGAGGTTTCTTCCCTAGTCCTATTGGATCCGTCATCTGCAGTTGACACTGTTGAACATGGGGAGCTGGAGGAATGCATTAGGAGGATCTTTGGAGTTGGAGGGTGTTCTTGATTGGATTTTGTCCTTCCTTATTGAACACTATCAGTCAGGGATTTTAGGGAATGCACTTTTCCCCATCAGTCATCAATTGTAGTGTCCCTATGGGTTCTATTTTGTAACCACTATTAGTCACTGTGCTAATGTTTACACATGGGGAGGTGATCCAAAAGATAGCTTAGGTTTTCTTTGCTATGTCAATAACACCCAGCTACAGTGGAGCCAGCCATGATACAACACAATAATTTTCAGTAAATGATCTGTCACAAAATACTGCGCTAAAACAGGGCTTACTTGCCATCAAATTAGATAGTTTCCTGCAGCATACTTGCTGCATTTTGTCATATATGGAAGTATTACTGCATTGCATATTGACTGCTGCCCTGAATATCTTTCATTGAAACCTGGACAGGACTCCTCAGTAGCTATGCATGAGAGTGCTTTATTTGAGAACAGTTAGTGTATAACTCATAACAGAAGTTGAATCTTGGCATAACTAAATTGATGCTGGTGGGATCAGATTGTCTAAGGTCATGCATTTCAGAGAATCTATACCTCCCTATTTTAGGGAATGAGAGACTCTGGCCAGCTTGGCAGGTGGTTCACAGTCTAGGAGTCACTCTTGATCAGTGGCTATCACTTGTGCCTCAGGTGTTAGCTGTGGTCAGGAGTTGTTTCTGTCACTTAAAGAACATAGTTGGATTGTGCTTTTGCCTTGACCCGGGTGACCTTTTAATATTAGTGCATGCTTCATTGTATCTCACCTCGACTATTCTAATAGGCTTTACCAGGGCTTCTGGAAGATCAGGTGTACCATCTCCAACTGGTGCAGAATACAGTACCAGACTCTATTAGGAGGAGAAAGTATATCATTCCTGTGCTGTGTTGTCTGTACTGGCTATTGGTAAGATGGAAGATTTATTTCAAGATCTTACCTTTGACCTACTGTATAAGGCCTTTAATGGACTGGACTGTAAGTTGTAGTAAAATGAATAAATGAAGATAGAGTCAGACTTCAGAATGGGAGGTCAGCCAATAAGTCCTTTCATCACTCTCATTCAGGGTGGGTATGCTTAGGTGATGGGTCTTAGTTTACTGATACTTGCGTTATGTGAGTGACGCACCTGATCATATTGAACTTGCTGGTGTTGACAATAAGAAAAAAAATCATAGAGGTCATTAGGAGGAGGACAACTTATGCTGGTAGTGTACATCTGATTAGACTTTGTGCTGCCACTACTACTGGAAGTGTTGAGCTTGACTTTGGTGCCAGTGGTAGTTCAGGGAAATTTGACACCAGGAAGTGTTAGAGTGAAAATTATATTAAATGTAATTTATTAGATGTGTGAATAATTGAAAGGCCAGTGAAACTTAATTTGTTATACATCGAGTTTGAGAAAGACTAAGAATAGACTATTCTCTTAATGTAGCCTGGAGTGATTTGGTGTGCCAATATCCTTTGTGGTACAGTCACATCTTTCTGAAGCGCTCAGTGTAGGAAGGCATCTGAGAAAATTCAAAGCCACTTTAGCAAGTGCAGAAAAATAAATTGCCTGGCTTGCCACAATTTGATTGGATCCCTATTTTAACAAGACAGAGGCACTGCTAGAAAACCTTTCATCAAGTACTCTGGTAAAAAGTCTGAATCTTCCTCCAAAATGTCTGAGTGGTGCTGGCATTCTGTACCTAAAATCTGCAAATGTTATTGATTATCTCAGGATCATCACTATCCAAGTATCTGTTGTAATCTTGCTTATGGCTGGCACTGGCAACATAAGACGACAGTGGAAGAAGTGGAGCAGTATGACAAGAGGTCTACACATTCTTGATGATTTCTTCAAGCTGTCCTTGCTTCTCCATTGTAAATGAATGCTACCATTTCTGTTTGATATAGTCTATGAGTCTAGGAGGAATGAACAGATGCTTATATTGTATAGTATCTGGAATGCAGTAGTGTTGCTATGACGAATTGCATCTCTGATCAAATGGTGTTAAACCTGTCTGGAAGTTATGTGCAAAACATATCTGCATCTTATTTAATGAGTATTAAATCCTGCTGCTGATATTATTCAGATGAACTATTGGTGTCACCTCCTCTTCCACCACCATCATTTCAGCAACAATACCCAGCAGGGTGGGTGGTATTGGGCTATATTAGACCACCCTGATGCATAATGAGGCCTGATGCCACAGGCAGGGGGCCTTATAGCCACTGGAAGGTCCAGTATAGCCCAACACGCCCACCATGGAGTATATTACTGCACTTAGAAAATGGGATGTAGGCTAAACATTAGAAAGAAAAGTTTAAAACATTAAAAATATTACTGTAAATACTTAATTTTAGTGAATAAACATGTCTGCTGTAAAGTGGTCCCTGTACTTCTGTCATTGGCCCTAGAGGGCACTATTTTTTTGTACTGTGCCACTCTGTTGAAGGTGCTGTCTGTCTGAATTTTTCTCTATGAGTGAGAAGGTTCACTGTGCAGGCTCATGCTTCCATTTCTCTGCCCCCCCCCCCAAACCTGGTGCTGCTTCCTTGCTTTATGTCAATGTGACAGTGCAGACATTTCATGATTTGATGACATTTGTTTTATAAGTATTACTTCTTTAATGTATTGTGGTGA
Source organism: Neoceratodus forsteri (assembly GCA_016271365.2). NCBI lineage: Eukaryota > Metazoa > Chordata > Ceratodontiformes > Ceratodontidae > Neoceratodus > Neoceratodus forsteri. The sequence continues at coordinate 1,055,580,469 of CM057459.1, forward strand.
ATCCGTAAATTGCAGTCGGGTCATGGATTCTACAGAAAATGAAGCCAGTGCAGTCAGAGTGCTGAAAATGGTAAGCAGCATTAATTATTTAACATTGTGTTAACTCTTAAGCTGCCTAAATGTTTAATATTATACTATGGCAAGTGATGTTAGTGTATTTCAGTCCATTTTATATTTTGAGTCAGGTAAGGGGAAGGAGGCTCTTGCTTGTTAAGTGAGAAGAAAAAAAAAACATGGCAGAATTAGTTTTTTTTTAATTCTATGGTCACAGTAATCATGAAATGAAATGAGACTGAGACCGGGACTTGTTATTCCTTGGTCTCTGCTGCCTCATACTGGACTGGCTACTTTGTACTTTCAGCCTATCAGAGAGGCCATTTTGTTCTCACCATTTTCTAATCCAGTCTTAATGACCACTGCCAGGAGTACAACCACCACTGCTGCCTCTACCACTAGCCTTGATTCACCAAATTGCTGTAGAACATTATTTAACAACAGCATGTGTGGCATTTAAGTGGACACACCATGGGAAGGAAAACGTTTAGGGCTGCTGATTCTGAAGTGAATTCTATTGTGGTCTTACAGTGATTTAATTTTACCAGGAAGATTTATATGGTTTCGGGAGTGGAACAGGCTGTTGCAGAACACCCCACTGCACTTGCAACAGATATCCTCAGGCCTAATCTACAAATTCCATAGGGCAGGACACACATTTCTTTTCCAAGCATCTCTCCATCATATAAAACATGGAGTCCCTTCATGGGGGAATGTCTTTTATGCTAAGAAACATTACGATTCTGCTGGTAATGCTCAAAGTGATCAGAACATTTGGGGGATTATGCAAAATGTCTCATAGTGTACCATGCAGTATCAAGTGTTTCTTTTAACTGTGCTGTAAAGCACATGAATCTGCCAGATTTGCTGTAGTGTGTGCACAAAACAGTGCATGTAACAGAAATCATTGTCCTCCATTTCTTATAGCATGCTACTGCTAATGTCCATCCGAAAGATGCCAACTTTCTGATTTCAAGGGCATATCCAGATTTCTAGCAGTGATGGGATAAAAGGTTAAATGTTCTACCCAGTGTGCTTCCCCTTCATGATTGACGTATTAAGTAAGGCACTTAATTTATTGCTGTGCCTCTCTGAGGTTGTCTGGAGCAATAAAACTCCTGTAAGGGATAGAGGTGAAACAGACATTGAGCTGCTCAACTTAAATACAACCCACTGGGCAATGAGACTCAGGAAGCTTTGGTTTACACTACTGCTCCAGATATTGCTAGTGAAATGCATATACTCCCCTCTGCCTCCTTCAGAAGTGTCACCATCTGGATGTTTACTGTGTTGTACATAATGGGGAGATCATGTCAATAAAAAATGGAGTGTGTTAAGGCTGGGTGAGGTTAGCAAATTCTGATTTCATAAGATGTTTTCCAAAATTCTTTAACTGGTCATAACTCAATACATTTTATAGCAAGAGATCTGAATGTTGGTACATGCACTGTTTGGAAGTGGCCCTACAAGGATGCTGTGGTTCATGATATTTGGATGAGGGGTGGGGAAGTTATATGGGCTCAAAATCTGGCAATTGATTATTCATCTGAAAATGTCTGAACATATTTCTGTACATCCAACTTTGCCAGCTTTGAAGCTATTAATCATTTATATAAATACTTTTTTAAGAATAGTCTTAGAAACTGCTAAAAAGAGAAGTAGTTGGTTACATAAGTTGTAAGTTAAAGGAGTTCAGAATATCAAATTTATTTCTTAAATTTGTGAAGATTCTCAAAATATATGTCAGTTTGTATATCAACATCTATGATAGGTATACACAAAAGATTTGGCACACCTACCCAATATAAATAACGTCCTGGAATCTAATTAAATTGGATAAATGTGGCGTAGTGGGTTAACATTTATTGTGGATACTTTAGAAATCGCTAATTGATCAAATTTGCTCAAAAATTCATGGAAACCTAATGAGTATTGGCACTTGAATTCTACTAATGGAATTTAATTTTCACAATGAACTTATCACCACACTGAATGAATCTACACTAGTATCATGGCACTGCAATACCCCTCCAACACTTCTATGATGGTGATGCCCAGCATCATGTTCCATCATGACTAAAGATATCTATATACAGTGGCGTGAAAAAGTATTTGCCCCCTTCCTGATTTTCTTTATTATTGCATATTTGTCACACTGGATGTTTTCAGGTCTTTAGACAAAATATAATATTAGATAAAGGGAACCTGAGTGAACAAATAACACTTTTTTTACTTATTTCATTTATTTAATGAAAAAAGTTAACCAACACCAACTGGCACTGTGTGAAAAGTAATTGCCCCTAGTTAAATCAACCCAATTAAAATGATAATTAGAGTCAGCTGATTGAACACAGCCAGGCTTGATTACAGCCAGCCCTGCTCAATATAAACCTCACTTATTTTGACCCTTACCATCAGAGTCACATTGCCAGCACAAAGATTCAACCAGCACATTATGCCATGATCAAAGGAAGTTCCTGAAAAGATCAGAAAAAAATGTGTTACCCTCTATCAGTCTGGAAAGGGTTACAAAGCTATTTCTAAGGCTCTGGGACTCCATCGAACCACAGTGAGAGCCATAATCTCCAAATGGAGAACACTTGGAACAGTAGTGAATCTTACCAGGAGTGGGTGGCCTGCCAAAATTACTCCAGGCGCAGCGTAAAATCATCCAAGTCTCAAGGATCCTAAAACAACATCCAAGAACTGCAGGCTTCTCTTGCCTCAGCTAAGGTCAGTGTTCATGACTCCACAATCAGAAAGAGACTGGGCAAAAATGGGCTTCATGTGAGAGTAGCAAGGCGGAAACCACTGCTAACCAAGAAGAACATAAATGCTCGTCTCTCATTTGCCAAAGCACCTGGATGATCCACAAGCCTTTTGGGAAAATGTTCTATGGACAGATGAGTCCAAAGTGGAACTTTTGGACGACATGGATCCCATAATGTCTCGCGTAAAAGCAAACACACATTCCACAGTAAGAACACCATACCAACAGTCAAACATGGTGGTGGTAGTGTGACGGTGTGGGGATGCTTTGCTGCCTAAGGACCTGGATGACTTGCCAAAAATTAAAGGAACCATGAATTCTGCTCTGTACCAGAAAATTCTTAAGGAGAATGTCGGTCATCCTTCCGTCAGCTGAAGCTGAAGCGTGGTTGGGTCATGCAGCAAGACAATGATCCAAAATACAAAAGCAAGTCCACATCAGAATGGCTAAAAAGAGTAAAATTAAAGTTTTGGAGTGGCCTAGTCAAAGTCCAGACTTAAACCCAATAGAGATGCTGTGGCAGAACCTGAAACGAGCAGTTCATGCTCAAAACCTACCAAATGTTACTGAATTAAAGCAGTTCTGCAAGGAAGAGGAGTTAAAATTCCTCCACAGCGATGTGAAAGACTGATATTGAATTATAGGAAGTGTTTGGTTGCAGTCATTGCAGCTAAATGTGGCGTAACCAGTTATTAAGTGTAAGGGGCAATTACTTTTTCACACAGTGCCAGTTGGTGTTGGTTAACTTTTTTCATTAAATAGGTGAAATAAAAAAAAAAACAAGTGTTATTTGTTCACTCAGGTTCCCTTTATCTAATATTACATTTTCTCTAAAGACCTGAAAACATCCAGTGTGACAAATATGCAATAATAGAGAAAATCAGGAAGGGGGCAAATACTTTTTCACGCCACTGTATGTCTGTCACAGAGGCCCGAGTTACAACTAGGTGTAAGGCTTAGCATCACTTGGTGCCACTGTTTTTATACTAAAAACTTGCATTGTTATCTACAGGGTCTTTAAAGAGTCAACAGGTGGCATTGTACATAAACCGTACTTCACATGCATGTACTTTGACAAGTCATTAAATACAATAAGTGAGCTCTGGCATATTGCAAGACAACAGGATAGTACACAATGATATTCCTAAGTATTCTCCTTGGTTTGTCAGTCCAGAAGTGATCTGACTTGGCACCACTAAACATTTACTATGGAGTCTCCTATGAATGCTACCTTATTGCCACTTTACCCAGCCTTTAACTTCCTCTACAATGGCAACTCAAGCATATGACTGAGGAAAATGAATGAGCAGGATTTTGACGAAAGTATCACATCATTCCACAATTTCACAAAACCTCATGGAATTCAACCTTAAATGCTGATGTTATTTTGCATTTGCTAGCTGCTTATAGCTTGTCCAGACTTTCAGCAAAAAGATTAGAGAGTTGACACACACAGCCTTTTTTTTCAATATCATGTTTTATTGTGGCTAGCAGCCTGTCTCTCAGAGATCAGGCTGAATCTAGCCATCATTCTGTCGGTTACTGTTTTTTTCTACTAATGTTTCCTGCCCATTTCCCTTGATGGAGGGGTGCCTCTGTGAGCCTCACACAGCCATAGCTTCCTCTGCAGCAGGAACAAACTCCCTGGCCTAGTTACAGGGGTCACTGTGTTACTGGAACCTATTGTCACCCCTCCCTGACAGAGATGCACTGCCCTGTGACAGCTGCCTTGGCCATGGACTATGTCCAGATGTAACTGTCTGGGCACCCTTCCAAACAGCCTTGCCTCAGTGGTGGGAAAAATCATGGAAAGCACTACTGAAGGGAAGAATAGTGTAATATATGGAAGCAAATGTAAATCTGGACCCAAAGCAGCATGGCTTATCAGCAGGGAGGTCATGCCAGACAAACATGATTGATTTCTTTGATTGGGTGCCCAGAAAGGCAGACCAGGGTGGAGATGACACCAAATTCTGTAACAGAGGAGACATGCAAGAGTGGGCCATGGGAATGGACTCTGATCTAAAAAAGCTGGAAGAATGGTCAAAACAAAGGCAGTTGAAATTCAGTGCCAAGAAGTGTAAAGTAATGCATCTGGGGAAAAAGAACCCAGGCAGGAAATATACCCTGGTGGGGGGGGGGGGGGGGGCAACTGACAGAAACTAAGGTTGAGAGGGATCTAGGAATACTCATATCTGATGATTTAAAGCCAACCAGGCAATGCAAAATGGTGGCACAGAAAGCTAGTGGCATCTTTGGATGCATAAGTAGGGGAATCATGAGCAGAAGAAGCAAAATGATAATCCTGCTGTACAGGTCCTTGGTGAGGCTGCACCTGGAGTATCGCATCCAGTTCTTGAGACCACACCTCAAGAAAGACAGAGATTGTCTGGAGACCATTCAGAGGAGAGCTATGAAGATGATTCATGGACTTCATCAAGAACCCTATAAGTCAAGACTCAACCATCTCAAGATGTACTCACTGGAAAGGAGGAGAGACAGGGTGGATATAAGTGACATATTTAAATACCTCAAAGGAATTAACTCAGTACAAACTCAGGACCTTTTCAGAGAAAGCTCGTCTACACAAACAAGTGGGTACAGGGAGGTAGATTCAAAACCAACATTAGGAAGTTTTTCTTCACTGAAAGGGTAATGGAACCTTGGAATAGTCTGTCCCCTGAGCCGTGGCAGCAAAGACAGTGAGAGAGTTCAAACTAGCATGGGATAGGCACTGCAGAAAATTAGGAAGGAAAAAAGGCTAGGCGGTAGCCCAGTCGAGCAGACTAGATGGATCATATGGTCTCCTTCTGCCGGCACTTTCTTTTTTTTTTTTTTTGCGAATAACATTATTTTATTATAAAAAAAAAAAGTCTTACAAGGTGCACACATATAAAGTTATTTACACCAGCAACAAATAGAGTCTGTGCACAATAACAAAAAAAATACACTTACAAAAACCTTAAAAAGAAATAACAAAACAAAGTACTAACCACCCAAACCCTAACCACCCCACCCCGCAGCTATCCGTAAAGTACATGTTACTAATATTAGGTGAATAAACGAAAAGAACCATTGTCATAAACCAAAACAAAACTTTAATAAAGGGAGTAGAGGAAGAAAAATGAATGACTAGAGAAGAGGAGGAAGCTAAGTTTATGCAAAAAAAAGAGAAGAATAAAGAAAGTTAGCAGCATAGAGACCACCTAAGAAAGAAAGAAGAAACTAATAAAAGACAGAAGTAAACAAAATTTAGGGGGGTATAAAAAAAAGGGAAGTGAGGTAGAAAAACCTAATAAAGCCAAGTAAGCACCACATACCCCCATATTAAAACCCAAATTTGTCACTTAAACATTGGTTAAGTTTCTTCCAGTAAATGTCAAATTTCTGCTGAATATTAGCTAATGCATAAACAGTTTTTTCAGCGTATAGAGCAGTCAAAAATTCCTCCCACCACTCCTTAAAAGAGGGAGTCCATTCCTCTCGCCAATGCCGTAGAATCACCAACTTAGTGACCGATGCCACTAGTGCCATCTGGACTCGTAAAATGTTGTTTGGAATAGATTTGTACATCCTGAAGATGCATACCTCTGGAATAAAGAATGCTGTGAAATCATAGAAAGGTTTCAGCCCCCTCTTGACCACCTCCCACAATTCAGTACTTTTGGGGCAAGACCATAATTTATGAAAAGTAGTAGCTAAAGAACCATCACAATTCTGACAGGCTGGAGAGCAATTATTATTCCAATGATACAGTTTAGCAGGAAACCAGTACATATTATGCAGTAATTTGAACTGAATCTCTCTTAATCTATCTTGTTTAATACATGTGTGAATGTCCACCCAGACTTTCTCCCAGATTCCTTCAGGCCAATCCAGAGACTTGTTAACTTTCCAATAATAAGGAATGGGAGATAAGTTCAGGTCAAGCTTCTTAACTAAGAATTGGTAACTCTTGGACACCAATCTCCCAGATGAACAAGCATCCGACAGTTGCGCCCATAAAACTCCCACTAGGTCTGATCTTTTGGTATTCCTCAAAGAAGAGGAGATAGAACTCCTAATTTGGGCTAACTTTAGCATATACTGAGGTTTAATTCCAAACTTTAAAGCCAACGATGAAAGCGGTAGTAAAGAATTGCCTTCGTAAAAATCCGAGACCCTAATCTTAGGCCGGGACGATAGAAATAGATTCTTGATAGGCAAATTGCCTATCAAAAAATTGGGGTTCCGTAGTAAGGGTTGTGAAAGGTCGAATCTTGGATTAACTTTCAACCCAGCGTATAACTGGTGAATAGCCCTAATGTCCCACCCCAAGGGGGTATTTCTAAACTTTTTAGGAACTTTGGACCAAGTAGTATATAAAAAAGATTCTAAATCTAACTTTAAGTCCTTCGCTATTGCCTGGTCAAAAGCTAGGCCGGTAGCAGAAGAATCAATTTTCCCGGTCCATAAGACAGCCCTGGCCACGTGTATAGCCAAATAATATCTAAAAAAGTCAGGTAACTGCAGGCCACCCAAACTACATTGTCAACAAAGTTTGGAGTAGGACCTACGGGGTGGTTTATTTTTCCATATAAACTCAGAGCAGAGTCTACTTAAGCTGTCAAACAAAGATTTAGGGAGAAATATAGTCAGGTTGAGGAGGGGGTATAAAATTCTCGGCAAGACCACCATTTTCACTGTATTGACCTCTGAAGAAAGACAGGGAAGTCTCGACCATCTCTCCAAGTCCTCTCTGATGGATTTAAGGACTGGTTTCAAGTTCAGCTGGGCCAGCTCTTCCAAATTCCTAGAGATTTGGATACCCAAATAAACTAAAGATTTGGATTGCCATTGAAGGCCTAATGATAAGCACCAACCCTTTACAAGATTTGTAGAAAGAGGAAAAATAATGTTTTGGAAAGGTTAAGCTTATAGCCTGAAAAACGCTAAAAGTCTTCAATAAGGCTTAAAGCCCTAGGGAGGATAGTGTTGTATTCCTAAAATGTAGCAATATGTCATCTGCGAATGCCGACAATTTATGTTCTTGATCCCGATCATGATGCCATGTATTTGCTTATCAGTCTTGATTGCTCTAATTAGAGGTTCTAAATACAGGTTAAACAAATATGGTGACAGAGGGCAACCTGGCGAGTTCCCTCTGTAACGGAAAAGCATGAGAATTAAATTGTTGCACTGAATTCTGGCAGTTGGACATGGGTAGAGAATCTTCATTAGTCGTATGAATTGTTGGGGGATACCAAATTTAACAAGGGTATCAAACATATATGTCCACTCCACCCGATCGAAGGCTTTTTCCCCATCGACTGAGATGAGAGAAGCTTCCACACTGGGGGCCGCTGATGTCGAAATTAAATAAAACAGTTTCCTAAAATGGTCAGCCGAGGTACGTCCCTCCACGAAGCCAGCTTGCTCCGAACTAATCAGTTCATGCCAAACACTTTTTAGCCTAGAAGCTAGTATCTTAGCAAAAATTTTTACATCCAAATTCAGTAAAGAAATAGGCCTATAGTTACCAACAGAGTCTGTGGGTTTGCCCGGTTTGGGCAGTAAAATTATTCTGGCTTCGAAGAGTGACGCATCTCTGACTCCAACCTCAGACCAAATAGAAAAAAGTTGTTGCAGCAATGGAGCAATATCAGTTTTAAATACCTTATAAAAAAAAGGCGTGAATCCGTCGGGGCCAGGCGCCTTATCGGTCTTAAGTGTTTCAATAGCCGACATTACCTCCTCACTGGTTATGGGAGAAATTAGCTGCACTCTAGAGCCCTGTGACAAATTAGGCAAGGATAAGTCCTTCATGAACCTATGCATTTGGGAGAGTTCATGTACAGAGGGAGGATGACTTGAGTATAGGTCCCTATAAAATGACACAAAGGACTGTAAATACCTTTAGGGTCGGTGACCAGAGTATTAGAGTCAGGGGATTTCAAGGCCGGCACCCACCTAGATTCAGATTTTTGTTTTAACTGCCAGGCCAATAATTTACCAGCTTTACTACCCTGTCCAATATATAGGGCTCTAGATTTAACTGAAGAGTTAATCACCCTCTCCCTCAGTGTAGCGGCATACCATGTTCTCAAAGTGGTTAGCTCCAAATCTTGGTCAGCTGATCTCAAATATTCAGGGATGTCTTCTAGTTGTTTGATCTTATTCAAACAGGAAGACATCTGTTTATGTTTCGCTTTTCTCACCGTAGCTATTCTAATTAATTCCCCTCTCCACACAGTTTTGAGAGCAGCCTAAGATTTGTCCAAATCAGAGATAGTACCCCAATTAAATTTAATAGAATCTTGCAGAAAGGTGCGAAACCTGTTTAAAGTGTAATTATCTTTAAGTATACTGTTGTTTAGGGCCCATGTATAAGTTCTGTTAGGAATGAAGGATGGGGCCCAAACAAATTTAACTAGAGAGTGGTCGGAAATCACCCTAGGGAGCAGGTCAGTCTCCGTAACCTCGGAAATGACCTTTCGACTCACCAGAAAATAGTCTAGCCTAGAAAGGAAATTGTGTACCAGTGAAAAGAAGGTATAGTCCCGAGCCGAAGGATTAAATAGTCTCCAGGGGTCGATCAATCCTAAAAAAGATATACACTCAGCCAGAGCCTGTTGGGCCGGGGAGGGATATGACTTCCTACTGACCGATCTATCTAATTTGTCAGATTGAACTAAGTTCCAGTCTCCACCTAATATAATTGGCACGTCCTTAAAGGGAGATAAGACCATTGCCAGGTGGGCAAAAAAGGAGGGAGTCTCAGCATTGGGGCCATAAATAGATCCCAACACCAGAGGCTTTCCTCCTAGTTCGCCAGAAACAATAATGTATCCTCCATTTGGGTCATCAAGTATTTCTGATTGTACAAAAGGGACGCCCCGAGCTATCAGAATTACCACTCCCCGACTAGAGGAAGAATACCCAGACCCAAACACTTGGCCTACCCATTTCTTCCTGAAGTGAGAGAGGTGGTCTGACAAAACATGTGTTTCCTGTAAAAATACAACTGCCGGCTGATAACGTTCCAGATGGTTCAGAATTATATATTTCTTACAATTATCCTTCCCCCCTTTAATATTCCACGAAAAAAAATTCAGATTATAAGCCATTTATCCTATATTGCCCCAGAATAATATACGGATAGCTGCCCCTCCCCCCACATTTAACCAAAGTAGACCAGACCCACCCATCCCCAAACACCCCCACCCCCAAATTATTCCCCCAACTGAACTGCCAAACTACAACCCCCCAGGCCCAAAGTCCACTCCTCTTGCACTGGTTCAAAGTGAGCCATAGAGGTGGGGCCTCCCAAACCTCCCTTAACAATCACAAATCCACAAGGATCAACACACAAACCCACCGAATGTAGAAACACTATTTTTATATCCAGGTATAGCCCCCGCCCCACAAGTAATATTAGTGACTATCATAAGTCAAACACAACAATTTTTTATAGTTGCAGGAGGCCTTGATACAAACCATTATATAGAAGAGAAAAATTAGCTGTTAATGGAGGACTTCACCTGCAAACCCTCCAAAAAAAGGAAGCACTCAAAAAAGAGCTGAGCCAACTCCCGACCAGAGAGAGACTCATGCCTATCTGAGGCTTCCCCTTCCCACACGAACATCTCCAATCGGGCAACAGTTAAGACCTGACCCAACGTGGGGTGGTATCACATGAAAATATAAATATAAATGCACATATAACAGCCCATAGGAGGGAGAAAGAAGGGCGGCACCTCCGGAAGATAGAGAGCCATAAATCCTGGCAAAACCTCCTGCCCCACTCACATCTCATACAAATTATATTAGGGGCTTGCCAGCCTAATCTATATAGCCCTCCACCACCTAAACAAACCTTATAACTATGACCAAATCTAACAACAATGGCATCAAAAAGTAAAGGTTCAAACTGTCATTAACATAAGAGGTCAGATTAACAACCCTCTGCTGGACGTAGAGAAGGATAAAAAACAATCTCCTAAAATAGCAGATCTGCTTTAACTAATTGTTATATAAACCATACAATAGGTTGCTGTTTGATGTAGACCAATTATTGAATATGATTGCTAAGATCTTGTGGTAGTGGTCACATTAGTAAGATTATGGTCCAAAAGAACACAAGCTAGTAAAGCAGGCCAAAAATAAAACTGTGTTGAGCTATTAGGCTCAAAAGTTCCGCACAGTCCAATTCATAGCTCAACCTTTAGGGAAAAGATCTGGCATTAGAACATGGAGAAAAGTTAATGAGTCGTCCGCAGAATCATATCGCTTAACCCCTTCTTTTGTAGTGACCTCGAGTTTAGCTGGATACAAAATGCGATGGCGGATCCCCGCGGCCCATAATTCCGATGTGACAGGCCAAAATGCAGCTCTAAATTGTCTCATTTTCCACGTCAGGTCAGGGACAAGGCGCAATTTTTTACCATCCCAGTGAAAGGAAGATAGTTTCTTAGATTCCTTCAAAATATGCTCCCTGTCCAGAAAGTTAAGGAGCTTAAAAATGATAGGGCGAGGAGGCTCTGCTGGTAATGGCTTAGCTCTTAGGGCACGATGCCCCCTTTCAATGACATACTCCGGCCCATTTGGTGAGGGGCCCACAGATCTTTTTAGTAGTTTCTGCAAAAACATCAGCATATTAGAACCCTCCTCCCCTTCTGGTAAACCCAACAGGACTAAAATATTTCTGCGGTTCCTACCCTCCAAATCATCTAGCCGCTCCTCTAATTTCGTGATCGTCTTTTTACAGTCAGAAAGAGTAGGCCTTGTCTTCTCAAACGCTCGCTCAATTGATGAAATGCGAGCCTCAGTGTCCGTGACGCGTCTAGCCAGTTGGGTCAGAGCAGGTTTTATATCTGCGACTTCATCCACCAGCTTAAAGAGTGCTTCTTTTATAACTGAGAGATCACTGTAGATTTTTTCAGGCTTAACCTCCTCTGTGTCGTGTTCCGGTGAAGAACTGCGGCGTGGCCACTTCGCCTCCAACTCCTGGTCGCCCGCTTGCATCGCGATCGCCGAATGACACCAAAATAGCCCAGAGGGGATCAGCAGCCTTGGTGGACAGGATGGGACCAGGTAAACTGCCTTGGCAATATAGAAAGTCGGCGAATCTGCAGGTTTAGGTCGGGAGCATGCACACAGCGACTGCTACTCCTCCATTGGCGTCACGTGACCCCCTGCCGGCACTTTCTTATGTTCTTAAGTTTTTAAACCTGGCCCATCAGGATGGCAGTGTGATGCTCTGCTGCTAGGCATTGGTGTGACTGCAAAGCCTATAATGCTTAGGGTCAATGAACTTAACACAATTGGTGAAATTCTGTTTTCTAGTTTAAAAGTTATAAGGCCTTAAAATTCTGCAGTTTACATAACTGTGAAATGTAATTTTAAAATTTCTGAAAGTTTCATGGCTTATAACTCAATCACCTTTAGAGGCAGAGGTAGAGGTCTGAAATTTAACACACCTCTATATGGAACTTGATTGAGTCCACAAACCAAAAGTGGTGTAATATATAGACGCTATTTAAATTAGATGGAAATGACTGAAATAACAGTTCTGGCAAAAGTCTGTGATGTTTCACAGAAGCAAAATCATCATTTCACCAGAATTTCACCAGCATAAAATAAGTTTCACCCAGCACTATTGATGGGATGTTATATTTGGGCATCACTTCATGTAAGAGTGCTTGAGAGCTAGTGTCTTCTGGCATGAAGAATGGATGAATATCAATAGCAACCATCACACCAATGAGCTGTGTAATTTGAATGGAACTTTGCTGGGTAGGTGGCAGTTTAGTACAGGCATGTAGTGACTGAGGCAGTGTAGTTTACGTTTGTTTGCAACCAATTCAGTAGTAGTGCTGGTTAGGTGTACTCTGAGAATAGCTCTGGATAGTAGTGGTTGGACTGCTTAGGAAGCAGCACTGTTACCTGGAAATGCATCAGTTAGGTGCAGCAACTTCCATGGTGAATTGATGACATTAACTAATGATACAATTTCACCTTTTAGCATCCCCAACTGTCCCTAATGCCACTGACCTACCTGATCTGAGTGGGGATTGGGAATATAATTGATTGTTAGTAAGATGCCATGTTCAAGTTTCACCCGGTAGGCCTTACCACTGTCCCCAAAGTTTAACTATAATGACCCGACTAGTCTTTCTACCAGTCATTACATCATGCTTTCAGTGGGTTTGTGGTGTCATCTATAAAATAAACTCACACTGCAGAACATCTTTTTGGTGTTCTAGCTACAGTAGATTTGAAAGGGAACTTGGGGAGAAATTGGGTTGCAAATGTGACATGATTTCTTGTTTTTGGGCACTGTGGAATGATGTTGGTGGGCATAGGCAGGCAGGGAGCATCAGGATATTCAGTACTGAGGAGCTTACCATGCTGATTAATGTGGTATGTATCTTTCAATTTCCCTACTTGAGAAACTTGGTTTCATGCTTTTCTCTCTTCTTTAATTATGCCATCTCCTCCCATGATGGCCTCCACTATTCAATAGCACACTGATCAGCATTAGTTGGTGACCTAACTTAGATCAGACATTCAAGCTCCACTCATACTTCATCCTTTCTTCTTCATGAGCTTCCTCTCGCCTGTCCTGCTGCTTTTCTCTTGCTCATTTTCTCCTAATTTTCCCTCTCATCCTTCTCCATTCCTCCTCTTGTCCTTCTTCTTTGCTCTGCTCCTTCTTCTCCTTCACATGGATCACGTACTTCCCCTCTCCCTTTCACCTTCACCTTTTGTTTTGTCCTCTCCACCACTTTCGTCATATGTACCTGCTCTAACAAATCCACTTCCATATCCTCTTCACTGGTACTCCCCCGTTACAATCTGCTTTGATAATAATGCTACTTGCTTGCTTTTATAGAATTGTGTGTTTATTGTGTCTTGCCCTGCTACCCTACTACCATGAACACCTGTACATTTTCTCTGGTGACAAGAAAATAGTGGCCATGCCAGACATAGACTCAGTTTCCCCTTCCCCATGTGATGATCAAGCACCAGCATTGGGCTGTGTGATGTTGCCGTTGATGCATGATTTCAGGGCCTTGGGCATCATTTAGTGGTTTAAAGCAGACTGGCAATTTTTGACACTCCACTCACACAGGTGGCTATGGCAGCTGTTGTCATGATTTTCATATGAGTTTGATATGGGGGCTTGCTTTGCAATTTGAAGTGATAACTTTTATGCTAAGTAGGAGAACCGAAGTCCTTGAAGGAGGAAAAGCGGGAATCTGAGGAGCTTCTTGATTGCTTGTGGGGGAGGGGGGGGTTGCCAGATGCACTGGATAACCTTCAGAAAAGACAGCAGTGTTAGTGGAACTAATAAACCATGGTCTCTTTGGTGAGTCTGTCATACACCCACACTTAGACCTCACAGCTCCAAGACTAGGACTCAGTCCCTGGCCAAATATGACCAGCTGCTTCTCCACTACTACTACCCCTTGCAAAAGTTGTACTGGGTAGTACTGCAATGGTGGAACATTGAAACATAGAAACATAGACACTGGCAGCAGAAAAAGACAATCAACTAATCTAGTCTGCCCAGTTATACATGTCATACTCAGAGATCTATTCTCTAGATCCGGTTTTTGTTCTCCCACCATTACCTTCCACCTTACTGCTGCTCCCCTGACTGAGTAACTAATAAGTCCTTAACTCTGTCCCATCCATGTTTGAAATTATCAATAGTTTCAGTACCCACTGCATCTACTGGTGGGCTAGTCCATGTCTCAACCACCCTCTCTGTAAAATAGAACTTTCTTACGTCTCACTTGTATCTCACCCATCAGCTTCCACTCATGTCCCTGTGTTATGTACCCACCCGTCCTGCTTAATAGTTCCTTACAGTTTGCCTTGTTGAGTCTTTTCAAGAACTTGAAGGTCTCTGTCATTTTTCCTCTTGCCCTTCTGGCCTGTAACAAATAACTGTTTACTTCCTTAAGTCGATCTTCATAAGAAATGCTTTCCTGGCCCTAAATCATTTTAGTTACCCAAATGCTGCACTGTTTTTAGCTTGTCTTTCTTTGTATTTCCTTTGGTAGGGCTTCCAGAAATGGAAAGGTACTCCAGATTGATCCTCACCAGTGACTTATAGATAGGAATTATTACTTCCTTCCTCCTGCTACCAAAGTCCCTCTTTATATTCCCTAGCACTGGACCATCTCTCTAACCTTTGCATGTCCTCCTGCCTCTCCTTTACCGTTTACTCACTGTTTGATCTGCCATAGAGCTTAATGTCATCTGTTAAAAGACTCATCTTGCTCTGTGGTCCTTCTTGCTGCTGAGGAACATGTTAAAAAGGACAGATGACAGGACTGATCCTTGTGGCACCCAACTGATGAGCACCCTCACCCCAACTTGACTCTGTTTACCACCACCCTCTGTTGTCCATCCCTCAACCAATGTCCCACCTATATAGCTAGGTCCTTTGCTGCACCCAGATCCTCTAACTTATTCAGCAACCTTGTATACCTTGGACCTGGTGTTCTTGCTGCGGCTTGAGATTAATGATCTTGGGACTGATCCTGTCACTTGGTAAGATCATTGCACTGTCAGGTTTAGCTTCAGGGTCCCCCTTGTAGTCCATCCCAGTGGAGGTTGTCCAGTTCTGCCCATTGTAAGGGCTCTGCCCAGAGAGACTGTTGGTAGTGCTGGGCACCTTGGAAGTGCTGAAGGTGTGTGCTGGAGTGCCAGAGGCAGCAGTGGTGGCCTATAATTCAGCCATCACAGATGTGTGTGACAACCTCCTAGTGCCAGCTCATGTACACCCATTAGTGTCTTGCCTTGGCTCGCTATGGTTCGATGGGAAGCTGAGGGTGATGAAAACATAGGGGCAAAGGTTGGGGTATTGTTGGAGAAAGTCCAGGGTCCTGGAGGACAAACTGATTTCTATATCTCATCACGGTGAGTATCAGAAAGCAATCATCCATAAGAAGGCAGCTTTTGTGTCTAGGGAGATTGCTGGTGGGAGGAACTGACCCGTTCAGCTCTTCCAGATGGTATACAGGCTTGTACGCCATGTCTGTCTTGAGCCTGTTAGAACTTTTTCACTTGCAAACTGCAAGGAGTTCACTCAGTTCTTCATGGACAGGGTATCCTCAATTAGGGCCAGAATTTTCCAAGTGGGTCATTACAACCCAATAAGGTGGAGCCTTGAAGTCGAGGTTGTGTTCAGTGATGCTGGGGAGAATTTCAACTGGTGACGGTGACTGAGGTGTGTGAGGTAATCTCTTGGCTGCCACCAACTTTTTGTAACCTGGATCCAAGCCCATTGTGACTACTGGTGAGCTGTGTAGGGGCATCTAGATCCGGTGTTCACTGAGACTGTCAGGTGCTTCGTATCGGATGTTTTTTCCAACACTGTTGAAAAGTGCTTTGGTGAAGTCTCTGATGAAAAAGCCATCTTTGGACCTGAATGTCTTGGCAAATTATCGACCTGTCTCTAACCTTCCCTTTTTGGGAAAGATTATTGAGAATGTCATTGAGTTACAGCTCAAGACACACCTTACCACCTTTAACATCAATGAGTTCCTCTAGTCTAGGTTTAGGGCAATGCACCACACAGATATTGCACTACTTTGGATGCTCAATGACTTCCTCAGGATGAGGGACAGGAGATAGTGGTCAGTTCTCATTCTCCTTGATCTCTCATCAGTGTTTGATACTATGTACCATGGGTTGTTACTGGACTGACTCAGGGAATAGGTAGGACTCACTGACAAGGTAATCAGTGGGTTTGAGTCCTATCTTAAGGACAGGACCCAAAGGGTTGTGATAGGACAATACTTCTCGCTTTTGGTGGCTCTGTCCTGTAGGGTGCACCAGGGTTCCATCTTGTCACCCATGTTGTACTTAGCGTGCTGCCCCTGGGTGAGATCGTTGGATTGTATGGGCTTGATTTTCATTGTTATGCCTATGATACTATTCAAACAAGATAAATCTCACACCTCACGACCAAGGTGCTACAGAAGCAATATCCAAGGTGTAGTTGGGAGGAGGCCTTTCAGTACCCTTTAAAGAGGGCCATGTTTTGGACAGTATTAAAGCCTCTTTATCAATTGCTTATGTTGAGGTTAGCACAGATTTTTGTAACCACTGTGTTCAGGAAAATAGAGAAACTGAGTTCTAGTTATACATACACAAAGGCCAGCAGACATTTTTTTTGGCATATTATAACATAGAAACTTAGTTTTTATTGTAATGTTTTATTTTTTCATGTGATGTTTTTATATTGTATGACTTTTTGTATTTTTCATGTGATGTTTTTAAACTGTATGGCTTTTTGCATTGGTTTTAAACTGGTGTGTATGTCTTTAAGCCATCACTATTTAATGACATAAATGGGTGTGAGGCATGTCTTTGATAAAGCACTGTGAAGTGTGAAACTCGTTAGGTACAATAGCTCACATTCTATGGAGCTTCTTTTGTTTTTTGTATCTGAGGCACATTTTGTAATTAAGCAAAAAAGCATGACAGGGTGTGTGCTATTGAGTGATAAAGTCACTCCTGGGGTGGGTTGAAGCACGAGGTGAAGCCAAGTACTTCCACCCACCTCAGGAGTGACATTATTACACAATAACACACACTTTGGAGTGCCTTATTGTGATTATATAATGGCTTGTTTGTTTATTTTAAAAAAGAAAAAGGGAAAATATGTTTTAAATAGTTTATTTTACTATTTTCTTAGGGCAGGAATACTTTAAAAAAAAAAGTCCATAGTTTCTGTCTTGCCCTGCAGGTGGCGCTGTCCATACATGGCTGATGTGCATTCCCCTTTAGCTCTGTCTCTGTGGCTCTGTTTCTGTTGCTGTCTGTTGCTGTTTCTCTTTACTCTTACAGAGACAGAGACAGTGTAGACAGAGTCTGCATTTCATTTTGAAGTTGCTGGGTTTTTTTCAATGAAGTAACGGAGCAAACCGAACCTGAATACTACAGTTCAGTCAGATCGGGTGAAAGTGGAATTGGGACCTGAGACACAGCAGGAGAAAAAAGGGCTGTCTGTGGCCTTTTTTATGTTAAATATTGTGATCCCGGTAGATATAGAAGCTTAGGGGCATGAGAGGAATTGACGGATATGATTGGGTCTGAGCAGCTGTCACTACAGGGAGTGATGTTAGTAGCAGGCTGGAAAGCTGCATTTTGTGTAAGTACAGGCTGCACTACCAGTTTAAAACCTGTGATTCAGTGGGAGATAGAAGTGCAATTCTTTGGTTTTTGGGTCCCATGTTGGTAGGATGTAACATTAGTAACTTGTACTGGCGAGAGTTTAAAATAAGAAAAAAAAAACACTTGCTTTAAATAGCCGCTGCATGTCAGAGAAACTGCCTAGTGACAAGCCAAGCACGTGCAGTGCGACTCATGTCTGAGTCAAAACCCAGAGAGCTGTGAAGGAAAATTTTTTTTTTCATTGATATTTGACTAGTTTTAAACTGCTTGTGGCTGGCAGCTGGGGAATCTAGTGTACAGGACTTGTGATGCAGGCTGTGGTTCCATCGGGATTATCTTTGGCTTAGCGGTGTCTTGAGCACGGAGGTCTATGGTTCCGTAAGGACTGTCCTTGACTTAGTGGTGGCTTGAGCAGGGAGGGATTTCTTTCACTGTTATGAGGTGGTCTCTGTGCCTGTCCTAGATACAGTGATGTTATTGTCTAATAACATCACTGTCTCTTGAGGTCAGCAACCAGTCAGATTGCTAGAATTTTTCTTGCCATTGTATAATAAATGATATTGCACTCAGCTACTTTCACCTGGCTGTTTTTTAATTTCACAGGTTCTGGAACACACTTATGCCAATAATACTTAGCTCTACCTTTCATCTGCACCTGGGACATTGGGTGCAGTTGATGTGCTTAATAAGTGCTTGTCCGAGATCCAGACATGCATATCATCAAGCTGGTTGAGACTGAACCCTGAGAAAACTGAAGTACTAGTGGTGGATACGGGTCAAAAGGCAGGAGTTAAGGCTTCTGAGCAGGAGACTGGGCTTTGGCTCAGCCCTCAAGGCTATTAGCCTCCACCAAAGTCAAAAATCTATGAGTTATTCTGGACAATGGGCTAACACTGGAGGCTCAGGTGGCAGTGGTGGTCTTGAGTGGCTTTTATCGTCTATGAAATATCAGCTGTATTAAGTCCCTTATCCGTCCTGATGACCTGCCACACTGGTACACATGTTCTTGACTTCAAGGCTCAACTACTGCAATGCTCTATACTTTGGTGTCAGAGAGGTGTGCTGTTATGCCTGCAGCTGCTGCAGAAAGCTGCAGCCTGGCTGCTGGCAGGCCTTTCAAGGTCTTGTCACATGTCACCAGTACTTCTGGAACTGCATTGACTGCCAGTGACGTGGTGTATCTCCTATAAAGTAGGGCTTCTGATCTACAAGGCCCTGCATGGGCTGGGCCAGGGCTACCTGTCAAACCCCCTACATCCTCACATACCTTCATGTCATCTCTGCTCCACTGAGAAAGGCATCCTGGTAGTCCTTAGGGCAAGAATAAAATCGTCCGGAGACCATGCATTTGAGGTGGCAGCCCCAGTGTGACGGAATTCATTACCTAGGACTTTGAGGGTGGTACCCTTGGTGGAGGCTTTAAAAAGGGTCTGAAAACATTTCTAGTTATGCAAGCATTAGGGGATTAAATGATCATATTAACCATAAACATTTATTTATGACCATTTTATTTCTATCAGATAGAGTTGATAGTATTTACGTATTTTAAATATTTTATATTTTTGTTATCTTTTGTGATGGTACCCTGAGCCTCCAGGGAAGGGTGCCACAAACAAATAAAGACTACTACTACTATGTGGCAGCAAGTTGAATGCCTTGCTGAAGTCAAACTAGAATGAATCTACTGCTTGTACCTTATTCGCTGACCTAGTTACCCAGTCAAAGCATACTATCAGGTTGGTCAGACTAGACCTCCCTGCCAAGAACGCGCATTGCTTACTATACTGAGTCCTATTTTTTTCCAGGTAGTCCACCAGGACCTCCTTGCCTAGTTTCTCCATCAGTTTACCCACAATAGAGTTAAGACTGAAGGTCCTGTAGTTATCCTGTTGCTAATTTTCACTTCCTTTGTTGAGTGTAACTGAGTCCAATACCCTCTAATCTTTCAGAACTACTCTGACTGTAGTAAGCTATTGAATGACCTGTCAGGGACTTAGCCAGTTCTGATGCTAATTCCCTCAGCATCCTAGGACCTTATCTATGTATGGTCATGCTAGCCCTTTTGTGACTTTTGCCCCTGTGATTTCCACCTACCCAAGCCCTTGCAACAGTTCTTATGCTGCTTTCCAGTAAGGGCCTGCTATCATCCACATTGAAGGCTGAGCAGAAGTAGTTTAGTACAGCTGCCTTCTGCCTGTCCTCCCCTGTTAACCTGCCTGCCTCCACAAGTCCTTAAAAATTCCCCCTCTTGTCCTCCTTTTTTCCCAATATACCTGAAAATTTGCCCCCCCCCGACCTCTTCTACAATATGTCACTCTGTATATGTTTTTGTGTCTCTAACTGCCCTCTTGGCTTTCCTCAACTTTATGTGGCAGTCTTTCCACTCCTCATCCCCCATTGTATCTTTGTATCTAACAAATGCCCTTTTTTGTCCCTCACTAGCTCCCTGACTTTTGTAGAGAATTACATTGGTCTCTTGTGCATGTTTCTCTTGATAATCATTATCAAGCATGACCTAGTTGTCTCTTGAATGATACCTTTAGTTACTCCCCACCTCTTTTCCAGCCCACTGATTTGATCCACTTTAGCAGACTTGTCCTGAACAAATTTCCTCATCTGGTTAAAGTCTGCTGTCAGCGTGTATGAAATCCAGACCTGCAGCCTTTGAAAAGGGTATACTAGTACCCCAGGCCAGTTCAAAACATATTGTGTGCTCCCTGAACCCAAGTAGATTCCAGACCCACATTCTTCCTTCCTTTTCCAAGCTGGTGAACACCACATTGAAAATGGCAGCCTGCCTTGCAAGTTCCTTGACCAGCCGTACCAGTAGGCATCCTGCAACATAACTAATAGGCGTGAATGTTTGTATTCTTAGCTGCTGGAATGTCCCAATGTATGTCTGGTAGATTGAGACCTCCCATGACTACTACCTCATGTTTTTCAGTCCCCTTTTCAAATTCTTCCCCGGTTTTCTGTCACCCTTGTCCCTGTGTCCTAGTTGTCTATAGACCACCCCCATGCACAACTTCTTACCTGATGCAGTTGTGAGCTGTACTCACAGAGATTCTGTCACTGCATGTCCTCCCTTAATGGATCCATACTCTACCACCTCTGTGTCTTCCTTGACATAGACAACTACCCACCTTGTTTCCTCTTACCATTATCTCACCTATACATAGTGTGCCCAAGTACTGCTAGATCCCAGTTGTTAGTCATGATGTCCTTTTTTATGTAGTGCCTATGAAATTGAATCCCACTCCATCACCATTGCCTGCAGCTCACTTATTTTGTTAACTAGGCTTTTGGCATTTAGGCAGACTGTCTTCCACTTGTGTCCATACCCTCCCTTTCTTATTAGCTCCTCTACTTTTGTCTCACATTCCATCTTTAATTTCCTGGTTTTACTGCTTATTGTTTGAATTAAGATCCCCTTCTGTGGCACTCTTTCTTAACTTTTGTTGGATTTCTACCTTGCTTATTCCATCTCTACTGCCCCTACCCCTGTTTTTGGTGGAGACCTAGCTAGGTTACATTTTTGACCTCTATCCTCTGTTTCCCCAGCCTTAGTCTACCAATATAGACATCAGACTTCTCTCCAAGCACACTTGTACCCTCTCTTGTCTGGTGAAGGTCATCACACTTGAAGATCATCCTGTCCAATAAGCTCCCCCCCCCAGCCAACCACACAGAATGCTACCCCTCCTTCAGGCTCTTGGAATTTAGGCAGGCTGCCTTCCACTTGTTCCCATACCCTTCCCTTTCTTATCATCTCCTCTACTTTTGTCCTCTCATTCCCTCCTTAATTTCCTGCTCACTGTTTGCATAGAGATCCCCTTCTGTGGCACTCTTTCTTAATTTGTTTTGGATCTCTTCTGTGCTTTTTTCATATCTACTGCTCCTACCCCCGTTTTTGGTGGAGATCCATCTAGATTCCTCTATTGGCCTCTATCCACTCTGTTTCCCCCAGCCTCAGTCTCCCAATACAGACATCAAACATCTGTCCAAGCACACTAGTACCCTTTCTTGTCAGGTGAAGGTCATCAAACTTGAAAATCATCCTGTCCCAGAAGCCCCTCCCCCAGTCAGCCACACAGAATGCTACCCCTCATCCAGACACTACCCCTACAACCACCCATTAAACCCCTCAATCTCCTCCTCCTTCCTCAATCTACCCTTTCACTTTTCTTATCCCACACAGGGAAGACCTCAAAAAAGGTGAGAGAAACTGAGTGTACATCAAGCTGTCATCCAGCCTTTGAAAGTGGTGCTTCACTGCCTCAATTGGCTGGTTGACCAGATTGTTTCTATCTATGTACTAATTTAATGAGACAGGTAAAAATGGCTAATTCAAGCTCAAAACAGTTAGATATATTGATTCTGCAAGAAATGGGTTCACACAGTTTCAGTTTTCATTTAGCAGCATGCTAAAGACCTCCATCGGTTACTCATGAATATATGCAGCTACTGAGCTCATTAGTTGCCCCATTTACTGGACATGAATTATTATTCGGAGGCCTGAACTGGGATATGTTATATCCTACCACTGGTTTACTTAACCAGTTTTCAGCTTTGAATCTGACATAGATCATTCTCTCTCCTACAAGACCTCACAAATCTTGTAATGATACTGTGATTATCTTTTGGATTTGATTTTAACCACCACTCTGCATAAATATGCTTCAGTAGTATTTGATCCAGATGTAAGTGACCACTGTTGCGTAGCCTGTGTCAGACATTATGTAAGAACACACTCTTCTGCTTAGATAGTAATCAACCAAACATTTTAAACATTTTGCGATCAAGATTATATATTTGATCTTATTAAGATTAACTGGTCTCTGATACATGCATGTCCTGATGTACATTTGGCTTGGGAGTTCTTAAAAATTGTCTATGCTAGAAGTTCGAAATAAGCACGCCCATCTTTTTAAAAAAGAGATAGAATGTTGCCAACGCCTTGGTGTTCAATTGAGTAAACTTTAAAAAGACAAAGACTATTTATGGACCAGAGCAAGGACCACTAAGGATCCAATCGACACACCAGCTTATAGAGCATTAAGAAATAAATGCACACTTGAAATCAGGAAGGCAAAATGTAGATTTTACAATGACCTATTTAAAGATTTCCCTACTAATTTAAGGAGAGCATGGGCTGGAATAAAAATAATTCAGATTAAGGATTGTAAATCTTCATTATTAAAAGTATTAAATTATTCAAATACTACTTAAAGGATACCTAAATAATCTATTTTTAGAAAGAAACAAGTTAAAAATCTGGCTTCATAGAGAGGTGAAGGAGAGGTTTCTGTTTACATTGATGCTAACATTGCATTTATCAGAATAACATAAATACAGTTCTGTAGCATCCAAAGAAGAAAGCTTCAGCCTTCCAATTCAAAAAACCTGTTCTGCCTGTTCCCTAAAATGTCTGCCAAATGTGCAAAGTGATGACATCATTGACACTAGAGGCAGAGAGTTAAATGGCTCTCTATTGTGCTAACTGGTTTGTTTTCCTCCTTTGTTTAGTATTGTTTCACCAAAATGATCAAACCCCTGAATTAACATGCATATTATTTTGATCAGTAGACACGTTAGGCTATGATTTTATTTATGTTAACATGCTGAAATTTTGTTGTAATCCAACTGACTTTCTCTTTGGTAAACTGCACTTCAGTACACTAGTTAAAATATCTGAAAAAAATGATTCAAAAACAGTTATTTTTCTGTTTTTCCAAATTCAGTATTTTGACAGAATATCAGTCAGGTTTTAGAAAGGTTATAACACAACTCATGTAGTGTCCAGGGTAACTAATGATATTTTAACATAATTTGAAAAGAGAATGGCATTACTGCGAGCGGACGAGTAAATGAAACATTTAGCACAGTGTGAAGTGTTGTGATATACCTTATCGGGGCTGTATTGTGGGATCCTGTACTTAACAATTTTAATTTAAACACTATGGCCCAGATATTCAAACTGTGCCCGGCTGTGGCGCAAGCTTAGGCACAGCTCAACTTAGTTGTGCAAGGGTGTGGACTAAGCGATATTCAAAGGAGCTGCACCATGGCTCAGCAGCTTTGAATATCGCACCCTGGACACCCCCAGTGTGCATGGCACAGTGACACTGTGCCAGCACAAGTGGCCAGAGTGGAGCATGGAGATGCACTAGGGCAAGTTCCATTGCGCCATGCACAGCACCTGCGATATTCAAAAGTTGACATGCAAATGGGGCCATAATTTATGTAAGGTGCACATGGGGCCATTTGCATGTCATTATGGCCCCATTTGCATGCAGGTGTGCCAATCCCAGATGACTTGCACCTGGCGCCCTGCCAGGCAGCAGCCATCGGGGACCGATGCCCCCTACAGCCCAATCGCAGGCATCTGTAAAAATAAAAAAACCCATCCAACATCCCTGGTGGTCCAGTGGACTGCTTTTGGCCCAATCATGGGCATCTGTATTAATAAATGCCCCTGTCCAATATCCCTGGTGGTCCAGTGGACTGCTTTCTGCCCGATCATGGGCATCTGTATTAATAAACCCCCCCATCCAATATCCCTGCTGGTCCAGTGGACCGCACTCTGCCTGATCATGGGCAACTGTAAAACAGAAAATGTCCTATTACCCTGGTGGTCTAGGGTACCCCCCTTCAAACCCGCCTATTGAGCCCCAACGCCCCACTCCCCCCGGTCAGCCGGCGGATGGCAGCACCCTGCCTGCCACCCACCGCCTGCCGACTGACACCTCAGTAGGGCTGCCGCCCATTGGTTCTAGCGTGAGCCAATGGGCATGCAACTCTACTGTACTACACATTCAGATATGTAATGATTTCCGAGTGCGGTCACTTGACCACCAGGGATATTGGATGGGGGTTATTAATACAGATGCCTGTGATCGGGCGAAACGGTCATGGACACCATGGATATTGGACGGAAGGTTATAATACAGATTTCATTCATATCTGGAATGTGTAGTACAGTAGGGGCTGCACCCATTGGCTCACGCTGTGAACCAATGGGTGTGCAGCCCAGGTAATCAGTCGGCTGGTGGTGGGGCAGCAGGTGGATGTGGTGCTGCCACCGCCAGCTGACGGGAGAAAGGGTGGTGAGGCTCAGTGGGTGGGTGGGTGGGGAGGGTACCTAGACCACCAGGGTAATAGGGACGTTTTCTGTTTTACAGATGCCCGTGATCGGGCAGAGTGCAATCCACTGGACTACCAGGGATATTGGCTGGGGGGGTTATATTAATATAGATGCCTGCGATTGGGCAGAGTGCAGTCCACTGGACCACCAGAGATATTGGACTTTTTTTTTTATATTAACACAGATGCCCGTGATCGGGCAGAGTGTGGACCACTGGACCACCAGGGATATTGGCTGTTTTTTTTTATAGTAATACAGATGCCCATGATCGGGCAGAGTGCGGTCCACTGGACCACCAGGGATATTGGATGATGTCTTATTTTAAAAATGCCCACGATCGGGCATGGGGGACACCGCCAGGTGCAGCCGGAACTCCGGTGGCCACCCACAGGTGGCAGCTGCCGTGTTGCGCCCTGCAATGCGGCAGCTCACCTGTGGGTGGCCATCAGTTGTTCCTTTTTTTTTGGTTTAACTTTGTGCTGGTGCAGGTAGGGGTTGTGCATGAATGGCTCTGCACATCCCAGGCTGAATACCGGGCTGTGCAGGTTATGCATGGGCACGCCCCCCCCCACCTGTGCCTGCATACATTACTAATGCACTCCGGTGCATCAGGATTTGTGCTGCGCACTTTTCCCTTTTGAATATCACGCTGGGGAGCATCAGTGGGTTGCGCATGGCGCAACACTGTTGCACCATGTGCAACCTTTTTGAATATCTGGGCCTATGTGTCTTTCTGGATGTGAGCCCTATTCTCCTGTTTTCAGGAAGTAGACAGAGTTGCTAGTCATTACCAAAGCAAAGCTATCACTACACTGTTGCACACTGAGTGCAGGTACAGAGTCTATCTTGTTTTAAATCTTCCTTGTAAAGCTGTGTAAAAGTTTCAGCACTGCTGTGCGAAGTGTAAACTGACTAATTTTTATTTTAATATTTGCAACTTTGTTGCAAGGACCCATGACCCCGATTGACACTTCCAGGTCATTTAGACCCTTATAGCTCAGTCCTGCAGTGAGCATGGCGAGCGTGAGCAGGGCGTGCGCTCGGCACGCATGGAGACATGCACAGAGACACGTGCATCAGTGCGTGCTAGCTGTGTCAGCTGGGATAGCTGGATTTAACTGTTAGTTTAGGTGCCCTGCAAGGTATCACCTGCCAAAATGAAGGTATGTAGTGAGTGCCTTATGTTTAATGAAGGGGATGGTATGGCTGATTATTTATGTGTTTAATGTCTTGAAATTAAGGAGCTAAGAGTCAAAATAGAGGCCCTTTAACTAAGAATCAAGATCCAGTCTGAAATCAATACTCTGGAACAATTTATTGATTCTATTGCTGAAGCAATTCCAGAGAAGAGACTGCCAAAAACTCTTAATGTTGTGCTTCAAAATGGAGTTGAAAGCAAGGAGGAAAGTAGCCTAGAGCAATGGTGTTTGGTTCAAAACAACCCCCCATTAAAAAGGGGCAGAAGAAATATAGGTATCTCATCCAATTTATTGACCCCAAACATGTTTCAGACCTTGGCACCTTTGGTTGAAATTCAGCCAAATGAAATATCACACACTCACGTTTGTTCAGAGACATTAAACCAAGCTCACCCAAGCACACAGGGCCCTGAGCAAACTAATAAACATAACATCACTCCTAAGCCATCAACCCCCCGTGACATCTTATATATTGTGGACTCCATTTTGTGCTATGCAGACCATGTTTTGTGTAAAAATCAGAATGAATATACTACTGTCAGCATACTTCCAGGAGCTGGCATAGGTGACATTAAACTGCTCCTACCAGGTCTTTTAGACAATACTACATCACCTGTTATTATTTTACATGTTGGTGTAAATGATGTAAGGAAAAGAGACCTTCTAGATATTCAGCGGGATTTTGAGTTTGTAGGGCTATCCCTTAAAAACTGAGAGTATGATATTTTAATCTCTGGGCTGTTCCCTGTTCCAAGGGCAACTGATGCACTAAACAGGGATATGCATAGATTAAATGGCTAGCTTAAATGTTGGTACTTTAGGGAGGGGCATGTTTTTATCGACCACTGGTGGGATTTCCAGGGCATCCACTTATATGCTTGCGATGGTTGACATCTTAACAAACTGGGGAAACATATACTAGCCCAACAACTCAAAAGAATAGTAGATGATCATTTAAACTTCACCAGCAGGGAGATGAGAGGGGCTATAAAAACAGGACCATATTTACAAGTAAGACCCCACACTCAAACTGGAATTTTTTATTAATCAATGCCAGAAACCTAAAGAACAAGCATGATGAGCTCCAGTTAACATTATATGACAATAAAATTCATGTCTGTGCTATTACTGAAACTTGGTGGCAGGAAGAGGATACCTGGGACAAAAATATCCCTGGTTATACACTTTATAACAAGGACAGATTTCAGTCCAAGTGCAGTGGTGTAGCATTAATACATCTCCAACTGCATTCCTTCCAAACATCTGGACAAATACAATTGGGCTGACTCGGAAGTCTTATGGATCAAACTCACCCATCCATGGACAAAGGTCATTAACCTTGGTCTCATGTATAGGCCACCATCTATTAAGGCTCCGGAGGATACTATTTTATTAGATTATATAACTCATTTTGTTTCGACAGAGATATACTATGTTATATTACTAGGCGTTCTGAATCTCCCTGATATTAACCGGGACACACTAAAAGCAAAAACCACTATGGAGACCAGTTACCTGGAGACATTCAATTTGGCAGGCTTGGAACAATATGTATCCAATAATACAAGGGATAACCACATTTTGGACCTGGTATTAAGTACAGTAACTTAAATAACCATATTCACAATTGTAAGGTATTGCCTCCATTGGGCTTTAGCGACCATTCTATGGTCAGTTTCCAATTTTGGGGCTTCTTAGGGAAAAATATGGGTCATACAACATTTTTTAAATATGATTCTGCTGATTTCAGCCAAATGAATAAGGACTTAGTAACATGGAACTGGAAATCTGATGTTACCAACCAAACAGTTTCTGGGATGTGGGATAAGTTGAAAAAAAAATCCACTCATTGGTTCAGAAGTATGTACCACAAAAAAACAAATATAAAGAGATAATAAAATCCCATCCCCTTTGGATGACCTCTTCAGTTAAAAAATTAGCAAAAAGAATAAAGCATTTAAAAAGGCAAAACAGGGTGGCAATAAAATAGCCTGGGATTATTATAAAAAATTTTAAAGAATGCAAAACAATCCATTGCCTCAGCAAAAGGAAATTATGAGTTAAAATTGGCTACCAGGTTTCAGGATAACTACAAAACATTTTATTCTTACATAAATAACAAAAAAGGACAAAACAGTAAAACCGGTTCATTAAAAGCCACAGATGGCACTTTAATAACTGAACCTACTGAGATGGCAGAGAGGTATAACAATTACTTCTAATCTGTCTTCAGCAAGGGTTCGCATATCAGAAATGATACAGGTAATAAGGACTTCTCAGATCTTAGTTTCAAACTAGATGTAGCTGATGTAGCAAGTAGACTTAGAAAAATAGACCACAATAAAGCACAAGGGCCTTACGGCATACACCCAAGGTTGATTAAAGAACACGCAGATGCTTTAGCTAGCCCAGTCACTAATCTTTTTCAGAAATCTCTAGATGAAGGTGAGGTCCCTATGGATTGGAGACAGGCTGTGGTCACCCCCATTTACAAGAAGGGATCAAGACAGGAGGTAAAGAACTACAGGCCTATTAGCCTGACTTCTGTGCTGGGTAAGATCCTAGAGGGGATCATAAAAGACTATATCATTGATTTCATAAGTCTAATAGGTGCCACAGATTGTAAACAACATGGGTTCACCAAGGGGAGGTCATGCCAAACCAATTTGTTGGAATTTTACAGTAAGGTTAGTAAAGCCTTGGATGAGGGCTACTTGGTGGATGTTGTCTTCCTTGACTTTGCCAAGGCATTTGACAAAGTTCCACATGTTGAATTGGTTAATGCTTTAATTGACCAGGGACTTGATATGCATATAGTTCAATGGGTTCAGTCATGGTTGCACGAGAGGCATCAGCGAGTTTGTATTAGGGGTGAATATTCAGTCTGGGTTGATGTTACCTGCGCAATACCCCAGGGCTCGGTTTTGGGCCCTTGTCTGTTCAATTTATATATTTCTTCAATTCATATACAGTCGGTGGTATGGCTTTCTAAATTTGCGGACAACACTCACTTAGGTTACCCTGTAAATAACCAGGAGGATAGAGACATTTTGGAGTCTGCCCTCACTGATCTTGCACTATGGGCTCAAACTACGAAATCATTATTTAACCTTGATAAGTGTACTGTTATGCACTTGGAGAAACATAACAAAGAATTTAACTATACACTAGAAGGCAGGGCACTAAAAGTAGTTCTGGATGAAAAAAGATCTAGGTATTACAGTGAGTAATGACGTAAACTTCAAAATGCAATGTAGCTAGGCTGTTAAAAAAACTAGTAGCATACTCCATTGCATACATAGACACATTAAGAGTAGGGATAAAGAGGTCCTAATCCCCCTCTATAACACTCTGGTGCGCCCTCACATGGAGTATTGTGCCCAGTTTTGGACCCCTGGCAACAAAGGGGATATTAGAGCTCTTAAGAGGGTTCACAGGAAGGCAACTAGAAATATTAGGGAAGTCAGAGGTATAAATTATGAGCAGAGGTTTCAACATTTGGGTATGTTTTCATTAGAGTGCCATAGATTGAGAGGCGATATGTGTCTGATCTACAGGGCCTTATCAGACACACAAATGTGGAAACAATTGGGCTTGGTACTGAGGGTCCAACCGTATAATACCCGAGCTCACCCATTTCAATTACTTAAGGAGAAATTCATTACTAAAACAAGAAAATTCTGGTTTAACATTAGGGTGACAGAGACCTGGAATATATTACCATGCTTGGTTGTGAATAGCAAAACCATGACAGAGTTTAAAACCAAGCTTGATAACTTTCTTATTAGTAAAGGCATCCAGGGATATTCTTAATCTTAGCGAGCTTAATGGACTAACGTCTTTACATGCTCAGTACAACCTATGTTACCAGCAGTCTTCCTCAATTTGTCAAAAGCTTTTGATACTGTGGAACATTACATATTATTAAATAGACTTAAAGACTCAGGACTTGATATGGATACCCTATTATGGTTTTCTTCCTATCTGTTTTCCCTGCAGCTATGTGTTAGGGTAGGAGAGCATTACTCAGATATAGCCACAGTTAACAAAGGGGTTCCTCAGGGTCAGTATTAGGACCACGCTTATTTCTTATTTGTATAAATGATTTACATAAATATAGTTCTTGCTCAACTAATTTATTTTTGTACATTGACAACACAATTCTGTACATTCAGCATAGAGAAAATGTATCAATAGATATACTGTGGGAGGCGTTAATGAGCAGCAAGGAGTGAGGACGAGTTTACTTGCAGCTCCCACTTCTAACAATTTAACTTAATTAAAATCCTCAGCATCTCACTGGAAAACTCCAAAATACTGATTGTATCAGCTTCAGAATTCAACATGGATGAATACTTAACAAATAATTCTGGTAAAGCATTGTGTTCTACCTCTAAAAGCATGAAGAAGAAGGGTGCCACATTACAGGCCAAGGTGCTGGGCCAAATCTCCCTGTCAGCTGTGGAGATGGCTTTCCTTGACTGAATGGTCACCACGCAAGTGCTGGTGGCATTGGAGCCATGGCTGGAGAAACTGGAATCCAAGCTGGACAGCCATTTACAAAATATTATAGAACAAACGGCTGCTCAGGCCACCATAATGAAGGAGACAGAGCATAGGATTTCCCAGATGAAAGACACTGAAACCATTGACTGGGAGGATCACAACACTGGAAAAGGAGCTGGAGGAGTTCAAGGAACTCTTCAATTACCAAGAGAACTATCACCATTGTCTCAGTCTTCACCTTCGGGTGCTACTGGAGCGTAAGTAAGGACCAGATATGTTGTCTTTCTGCTCCACAACACTCAAAGTTCTCCTGGGTCTGAGCCTGAAAAATGGCAAGTTTAAGCTGGATCCTGCTCACAGGGCAGTGATGGCAAGACCACTGAAAGAGCAAATCACCACGCCAGATTATATTTCGTTTCCATGAATTTCAGGATCAAGAGACTGTGTTGTCTGCTTATTGCAGAATGAAGGAGCTAACATATGAAGGTTCCCATAAATTTATTTCTCAGGACTACTCCAGTCGGCTCCTGAAAAAATGGAGGGCATTCAACTCGATCTTCAGCCAACTGCATGAAATTAAGGTGGAAAATGTTCTGGTCTACCCTGCCATACTCAAGATAAAACATGAGGGAGCAACGTACAGTTTCTGGGAGGTGGAGAAAGTAGCAACGTTCATCAAGGATTTGAAGTTGAAATTGAGTTGAAGCTGAGATGGACTGTTCCCAGTGAATATGGGGCACTGTGACCTGTCTAGTGGGGCTTCAGCTTTTCATCCTTGGGACTTCTCGAACCGTGGTTGGATTTGGCAAGCTGTCACCTGCTATAGTTTTTTTTCTCTGCTGTTTGAATTTGATGTTAAGACTGACCATTGCTACTCACAGAAATACAGACTAAATAATAATTAATCGTGCCTGGTCTGGGTCGGAATAAATGTGAGAGGACAGTCCTGCAAAAAGCTGAACTTCTGACTTCTCCCTCTACCTAGCCGAGCAGGCCGTTTCCACTCTCCTCATATTAACTGAGGCTTACAAGGGCTTAGAGAATGCTGCCACCATCTACATCCACAAGGTAAGCTGGGGGTGGTGGTCACGGGCATGGGGAGTTGTGTGTTGGTTATAATCGTGCCTCCTCTGCCCACACCCTATTCCCCAGGCCAGTGCTGGTCTGTGCTCTGGGATCCTCGTGGGCAGCATTGGTGAGAAGATTCTAAGAGATGGACTATGTATGATGCACTATTCATCTTAGCTGGAAGACCATCTTTGTTAATATGTGGGGTCTGGGACATTAGAAGGTGAACATGGTGGATCTGGTAGGGCAGGGAGTGGATGGGGTGGTATGAGGATTGGGGCACTGTTTAACATAGGCTGTTCAGTTTTGCTGATGTGCTGGGGAGCAGAGTGAGGGTCAGCCTTCTATTATTAGCTGTTTAAATACTTAAAGTTGCCTTGTGTGCAGTTTGCAGAGATAGCCGAGGGGGGTCTCCTCCCTTCCAATTCCACTGTAGGCACCAGTTGAGAACAACTTGTATGGAACTACTCATGTTAGAGCCATAGTTTCTAACAGGCAAAAGGTTTGCAACCCTCTATTGGTGTGAGTGGATTCAGTGGTTTGCACCAGTTTTACTGTTGTTTATTGTACTGTATTGTTTTTTTCCCCCTGCATTTTGGGTCCAAATATGTCAAGCTCTTGGAGGAAGCACAACAGTCTTTGTATTTTTTCTGTAGGGAGACATTGGCAGGACCTCGGTCCATTCTCAGAATGAGTTTAGATTTCAATGATGAGTACAATTAAATGTACCAGTGTCCTTACAATTTTAAAATACCACCACACACAGATTATGTTGCTTCTGGAGATGCACTTGATGTCCTTGAAGCACCAGACATTGGTCAGTGGTTGGGTCGGGGATTGTCATGCAGCACCATATATGTCCCATAAATGGGGGGTGGTGGAGTTAATCCATAAGCACCTCCTCTTTCACACAAGAAGAGTTGTGGCAGACCCCAAGGAGGGTTGCTATGTTTTTGTTGAGATGGAACTGTTTGGGGAGCAAGCAACCTTTTCTATCATATATGCCCCAGCTACATTGTGGCTGACCAGCTGGTGGAGTACTTCAATCAATATAAGCTCCTTTGCCCAGAACAGCTTGGTTTCCAAGCTTGCCATAACACCATCACAGCTCTCCTGGAATTTACCAGATTCATACATAGTGCTCTTGACAAAGGGAACATTGTAGGTGCGGCCTTTGTTGACATATCAAAGGCATGTGACATGGTCCATCATGCCCTCCTCCTTGAACAGCTCTCAGATATAGGGCTAGCCCTAGAAACTGTAGCATGGTTTTGTAGCTACCATAGTCTGCGATCACAGCAAGTAAAGATCGGGGACATCATATCAGAAAGTCAGCCGGTCAGATCAGGGGTACCACAAGGATCCATACTCGGCCCATTACTCTTCAGTGTCTTCTTAAACAACTTCCTGGTTGCTTGCAATAGCCGCATGCTCCTCTACACAGATGATGAAGTGATCTTTACTAGCAACCTTGACCCCGCACTTCTGGACTACGACCTTCAGAGTGGCTTCACAGTGGCTAAAAAGTGGTTCAAAGAGCAAAAACTGGTCATGGACTATAAAAAGACCAAGACCATGCTCTTTGCCACTGCCCAAAACAAACTAAAAGGCTATCCACTGACAATTCAGAATGACTCCGGTAATACTTTGGAACTAGTCCTCCATTTCAAGTACCTGGGAATCACACTGGACACTGCCCTGTCTTACACCCAGCACATTGACATCACGGCCAAAGCCTTTCACACCAGGATCAGTATCCTCCACATGCAGAGACATTGTCTGACCTATGAAGCTTTGAACTTGGCAATTAACAGCTCACTCATCACCTTGATTGACTATGGTCTAACTGTCTATGGTTTTGCTACTGACACAGTGCTCCAACACCTCTCAACAGCCTTAAACAAAGCCTGCCGCCTGCTCACTAATGTCCCAAAACTCACCCACACCAGTGAGCTTAATGTGTGATTGGGCTGGCTTCAATTGAAGGACAGAACATTTTATCAAACCTGCCTACTCGCATAAAAGGTCTCACTAAACTTACTTCCTCAAGGAGTTCTGAGCCTTCTATCACCATACTGTATATACATGACAGACCCACCAGGAGCTTGACTACACAAGTATTCCATGTGCCCAGGTGCTACACAGTTATACCCCAGTGATCTTTGGCTCACCAAACCCCTCTGTAGACAAATGGTCTATCACCTGACATCACCAGAGCCACAACCCTTGGTTCCTTTAAGCACAAACTCCATCAGCACCTCACTGAAAATAGTACCTGTAGGTGCCCCTGCAAGTCTGTGCCCGCACATTTAGTCTCCCTCAGCACTTCAAACTCCTGGTCCACCAGGCTAAGTCTTTGACCAAGCACTTGCCTTCCACCCCCTTTACCCTAGCACTTGCTTTCCACCCCCTAGCCCTTGGCTCTTTTCTTTCCCTCTGCCCTCCCTATCCCAGCTCCCACAGACCCTCCCTGCCCTTCCCTACCTCACCCTAACAGTCTTCCCCTGCCTCTTTCTCTTCTGCCAGATGCTGACATACCATGTACAATGCCTTAGCACAGTTTGTGAACTGCTTGTCATGGCAACCCATGTACTGTTGAATTTTTTGTATTCTGTATGTATAATTTACTGTAACTATATTGTATCTTCTTGTGTTAATGTATCTGACCTGGAACCTCTCAATGAGCATCTGGTCACAGGTTTCATCCAAGACTTCAATCAATAAATAAATAAAAATAAATAAACATTTAACCTAGGCTTCTATCAGGGTATACTGGACACTGTTGTTAAGGAACAGTTCCTAGGGCTGGTGATGGGGGGGATTTTAATTGTACTATGGACCCTGATGTGGACAATTGGGAGAGGTGGGGTAGAAAGGGGGCCCTGAAAGAATGGCAACTGGGCTTAATGATCTGGACCTAGTGGATAGTTGGAGGACAGCAATCCTAGAGAGTGGGAATTTACTTTTTACTCTTAACCCCACAACACATGGTCGAGAATAGATTATATTTTTATGCTCATGGAGTGGTATTCTATGTTAAAGTCTGCTAAGCATAGTCCCATA
Organism: Neoceratodus forsteri; assembly: GCA_016271365.2. Taxonomy (NCBI): domain Eukaryota; kingdom Metazoa; phylum Chordata; order Ceratodontiformes; family Ceratodontidae; genus Neoceratodus; species Neoceratodus forsteri. The sequence goes on from CM057459.1 coordinate 1,055,615,447, forward strand.
CAAATACCAGACCATACTATGGTGATCCTTTCTCTGGGATTGGCTATGGAGCAGGAAGGCCCTCCACCTTGGAAGTTTCCATGTTACCTCCTGAGTAATAAGGAATTCCAAGATTATCTCACAGATTAGTGGAACATCTACCAGGAGATTAATAAAACTGCAGCCCCATCCTCTGGAATTGTGTGGGATGCTGGTGAGGCCTTTATTAGAGGGTCCATTATTAGTTTCATCACCAAACACAAAAAAGCCCAGAGGGAATGGAGGGAGTAACTTGAGTATACCCTTAAGGACCTGGAGAGGAGAGTGGCCTCTGGTGAAGCAGGGAATCTTCTGGCACAGCTGACCACAGCCCGAGAGGAACTGTATGGGTTACTGTTGAGGGAGGCTTATAAGGCCTGGTTATTTATCAAAAAAAATTGAGGGGCCCGCCCAGTGGCATGAAGGTGTGAGACATCATGCCTTATCTTCTGCCATGCTAGTGACCCATGTTCACAGTGCAAGCGGGTCACCACGGGTTGGCCAGGGAGGGAGAGGATTAAACATCCAGGGGACAGCTCTCTTCTCCCAGGGAGGGTGGGGAACATGGACCGGCACTTGCCTGACATTTAGCAGAGGCTAGGTGTTGGCATGCTGAGTTACATAAGTTTGGGCATGGAGGAGGAGCAGCTGATGGCATGCAGCATGCAGACACGTATGCTGTGTGCCACTGTTGGCATTGCATGCTCTCCCTCAGCAGGAAAAATGGAAAAAAGATCCCGACCAAGTGGCATGAAAACTGTCCCCTGCAGGTGCCACCTCAAAGATGACACCTCCCTGGTGCTGGATCCATTTTCAGTGGGTTGAGTTGCTCTCCACCACCCTGCCATGAAGGGTAAGTGGTGATGGCATGAATGGGGGGGTCTGATCCTTGGGGGGTGGTGCTGGAGGAATGTAAGAAGAAAGAATAAGGAGAGAGCTGGCTGGGACCATGGGAGGAAAAATACCAATAAAAAAGTAAATAAATAAATACATTTTTTGGGTGGGCCAACAAAGCAGGCCCCTTGCTTGTTAACGTAATTCAAAGGAAGGAAGGGTCCATCATGCATCACGTGGATTAAAAACCCTGAGGGGGAGGTGATCAGGGATAGGAAGATCATTAGGGAGCAGTTTTGGCAATTTTACCAGCATCTTTATAGGGTGGAATGTTCTGGGACAATGGACAAGTCCCAATCTTTTTTAGATGGAGTTGTACTCCCTGGCTTGTTGGAGTCACAGCAGAAACAGCTGGGAACTGTGATTACTAAGGAAGAAATCAGATGTGAGATCTGGAGTCTTAAGGGGGCAAGGCTAGTGGCCAGGATGAATTCCCAGTAGAGTATTACAAAGCTATATTGGAGCAACGGGTAGACTCATTGTTTGAGGTTTTCAGGGAGACCAAGAGGGAGGGGTACTGCTTGTTTCATGCTATGAGGTGGTAACCTGTGTTCTGCCAAAGGTGGATAGGGACCTCGTGGACTGTGCCTCATGTCGCCCAATCTCATTGTTGAACTGTGATGTTAAAATTCTGGCTAAAATCCTTACAGGTCATTTGGACCAGGTCCCATAGAAGCTTGTTCACACAGATCAGACTGGTTTTGTATGGGGGGCACCTCTCCTATAATAACATGCACAAGCTGTTGAATGTGGTGTAGGGAGCTTCTCAGTGTCTTGGTGATACCTTGACGCTTTCTATGGATGCTGAGAAGGTATTTGACCGCATCAAATGGGGTTATATGTTTGAAGTGATGGGCTGGTTTGGTTTGGGGGACGGCTTCATGGGGCTGGTCTGGACACTCCCCTGTGGCATCCATTTTGGTGAATGGGTCTCTTTCAGATACATTTCCTCTGTTTAGAGGAATGAGGCAGGGATGACCCCTCTCCCCTTTACTATTTGCTCTGGCTATTGAGTCAAGTCAAGTCATGTCAACTTTATTTAAAAACGCTGTTGCAAGATGACTACAGTGCTCTACAATAACCAAAAAACATGTACACAAAGACAATAAATGTTTACATCAAACAATAAAAATAAATTGAAAAAATAAAACAGCATTAAACTACCTATATTTTTTTCCTTTGGAGATCCTATTTATGCACCCTTACCTTTGGGGCATCTCTCAGGGTCCCATCTGCAGCCACTGTACACAACCGCCCACCTGAACCGAACTGCTCTGGGGCTACTTCGGGTATGCAAGATCTGGGTACTCCCCCCGGCCCCAAGGGGCAGCCCCAGACCCCAAGGAGAATCAGAGATTCAGCTCACATTGGTTGTGAGGTCGGATGGTCTACCTATGTTTGCCGTTGCCTCACCCAAAGGAAGGGGTAATTTTCCTTGGTTTCCACCCTGGAGCACAGATGTGCAATGATGTCCCACCCAGCATGCACGCACTCCCACACAGACCTGGAAGATGTCCGCTGCTGCTCTAATCCTGAGCTTCTGCTGCCGTGCACTGCAGTAGCCCTTGCCTCCACCAGGGGTCGCCAGTGCTTCGGAAGATCCTCAAACCCTCCCCAGGACTAGGAGAGCTGTCTACAGATGTTTGATCCCAGTCCTCCCCTGCCGACCCCCGACAACCCGAGCTCATTCTCGAACTCGGGTCACCGGTGTGGCAAGAGGTGTGGCTTCCAGCACCTCAACCCTCAGTGCCACTGGGCTGGCCCTAAACTACCTAGTGTTAAAATCAAATTATCAGAGATAAAACAACAGTAAGCTAACTATTGTCATAATCAGGATATGCTAGACCAAACAGGTGAGCTTTTAAGGTGGTTTTAAAACTCTCGATGATCAGGCACTCTCTAACCTGGCGAGGTAGAGAATTCCACAGGTTAGGGGCCACAAATGCAAAAAAGCGGGCCCCAGAGGTCTTCAATCAAACCCTGTGAACCACTAGCAATCCCTCACCAGCAGAACTGAGTGGGTGGAGAGGGTGGTAGGGAGGAAGAAGATCTTGCAGGTAGCACAGACCCTGTCCATGTAGGGCTTTATAGGTCAGTAGCCCAACATTGAAGGTGATCCACCAATGTACAGGCTCTCAGTGCAGTCCACAGAGCACAGATGTGACATGGCAAGATCACAATAAGCAATTCAACAACCAGGCCACCACATTCTGCAGTAGCTTTAACTGGTGGATATCAACCCCCGATAGCCCTAGATATGGAGCATTGCAATAGTCAAGGCAAGAAGTAACAAAGGCATGGACTAATGTTGGAAGGTAACCAGACAGGACCAGGAGCATGATTCAGGCAATGTTTCTCAGATGGAAGAAAAGAGGTTTTAGTGACACCACATGCCTGAGATCTTAATATCAGGTCGCCATCAAACACAACACCCAGATTTTGCACCTGATCCATGTTAAGCAGCTGGTCATCCCTGATCCAAATCCCAGAAGATTGACCTGCCTGTAGCCTTAGGTCATAGTGATCTGCCTCCACCACCAACACCTCAGTCTTGTCTGAGTTCAACTTTAACCAGTTGGCACTCATCCAGTCCTGGATCTGAAAGAGGCACCTGTTAAATACCAAAACCATTCCACTCTGCTGGGGTACAAAGGACATGTAGAGCTGAGTGGCAGCTGCATAGCAGTGAAAACTCAGCCCATATTGCCTTATAATGTCTCCCAATGGCAGCATGTACACTGCAAACAACATGGGGGACAGTACGGAACCCTGCTGAACCCCACAGGACAGTGGGAGAGGAGCCAAGGAGTAAATCCCGGATACCACCCTCTGTGTCCTGCCAGTGAGGAAAGATCAAAACCATCTGAGAACTGTACCAAACAGTCCACAGAGAATCTGCAGGCTCTCCAGCAGCACCCCATGGTTTACAGTGTCAAATGCTGCAGAGAGATCAAGAAGAACCAAGATGGATTGGCTACCCAGATCTCCCTCTATTAGGAGGTCATTAAGCACCCAGACAAGGGCGATATCGGTACTATGCCTCTTCCTAAGCCCAGACTGGAGAGGATCATAGACATTGTGGACTGTTAAATGGTTGTCCAGCTGTGCCACAACCACCTTTTCAATAACCTTGCCCATGAAAGGCAGGTTAGAGTTTGGTCTGTAGTTTACTAAGCAGTCCAGGTCAATGGAAGATTTCTTCAGGTGGGGTACCACTATTGTGTCCTTCAGGGAGTCCAGAAATACTCCTGTCTCCAGTGAACACCAGACTATCTCAGTGAGGACCAGGCCAATGACTTCAATGCACCTCACAAGGAGGCGCATTGGGCCTGGGTCCAAACTACAGTAAGTTGGGTGCATACTCAGGACAACCCACAAAATGTCCTTGATTGCCAACCGGCCAAAATATGATCACATAGGCTGTGTGCTTGCCACCCCATGCCAATCACTATAATACCCATTAGAGGGTGCTATACATATCTCTGACCTGATGGTGGCAATCTTATCATGCAATTGGCTGCTAGCATCAGAGATAACCCAAGCATCAGGGGGTAGTGGGCAAATCTAGTCAGGCACATAAAATAACACTTTATACGGATGACATGTTATTATATGTGATGAACGCCCAGGAGTCCATGCCACTGATTCTTGCCACCATTGCTCAATTTCCAGAGTTTTCAGGATATAAAATTAACCTGGATAAGTCTGAGCTGCTGGCCATGGGTGGAAAGCGGGGGTTATGCCTACGAATTCGATCTGGGGGTTGAAGGTAGTAAAGGGAGCATTTAAGTACCTGGGAATTTATGTGGGTGAGGATCTGGGTGCCTTGCATCACCTCAGTTATACCACCCTCATCAGGACTATAGAGGAAAAGCTGGGCAGGTGGACAGCTTTGCCCATAACTTGGATGGGACATGTCAATCTTATCAAGATGAATACCTTTCCCTGGCTGTTATTATATTATGCCAACATTGCATATCAGTTTTACTAGAGTCGACATTAAAAGGGTGGAGAGAGCCTTCTCTGATTTTATTTGGCAAGGCAAAAACCCATGCCCTAGCCTTCAGAGGCTAAACGTAGGTGTTGATAAAGGAGGACTAAATATTTCAGACCTCAGAAATTATTATTTAGCAGTGCAATATCGGCTTGTCCAGGAGTGGGTTAACAGGCTGGAGGAACCATCTTGGCTGGACCTAGAGTAGCAGGGTTGCCCGGGAAGATTAGCTGTCTATCTGGCCAAACAGGAATATAGGGCTTATGCAGAACTGGATGGGCCTAATTCCTTGGTCTTGTAGGTGTTGGAGGGCAGAGGACAGCTGCCCCAAATTGTAGGTGCAGCTGAGGATGAGACCTTGCTAATCCCAGTGCATGGGAACCACTACTTCCATCCTAGTCTGGAGGACCCAGGGTTCCGTGAGTGAGAGAGGAATTACATTTTTAAGGGATTTACACAATAAGGAGGGGATCTGCTCCATTGAACAGCTACAAGGTGGCACGGGCATTCCACATTCACACGTCTTCCACTTCTTACAAATTAGGGCTTTCACCAAGGACTTAAGGAGAGGTCACGATGTTCCCTCACCCCTGGAACAGATAGAACATCTCATATTAGATGCCTGGAATGACTCAAAGGGTTCATTTGAAAGGCCAAACATCTTGGGAGACAATTCCTACCTGACCTTACGCACAAAATTAAAATGTTGTGAGAGAGGGACATAGGCATTCCTATTCAGGAGGGTATTTGGGCTGAGATCATAACCCTACGCACAGAGGTATCCTTATATGTAACAAATACAAAGAATCATTCTATAAATTTGTCCACAGGCTGTATTGCTCACCCCTGATTGTTCACAAATTCATTCCTGCTGTGTCTCTGATTTGTGGACGATGTGGGACAGATGTCGGCTCATATTATCATTACTTTTGGTCTCGCATGATGTTGCAGACCTTTTGGGCATACATAGCACAGGAAGTACATATCCTGATGAGGAGACAACTCCCATGAAAACCTTTGTTGCTTCTGTTTGGAATAGAACAATTGAGGGTGGAGGACTGGGACCTGCTACCACAGGGGGCCATGGTGTTACTGATATTGGCTCTTCACTGTATACTAAACACTTGAGTCTCTGGTGTTACACCCATGGTGCAACAATGGTGTAATCTAGTGATCCAGACAATTGCTTTGGAACGCCTGTCTTATAGGGTGGCTGGACTAGAGGACAAATTCTGTCTAGCTTGGGACTTCTTTTTGTCATCCCTGTCTCCAGCTGAGGCCCAATAGCTAAGGGAGTTTAATCCCCAGCCATGGGGGTTGGTAATAATAGTTAAGATTGCCTTCTATGTCATCGCTGTGAAACATTTTGCTGGAAATGATTTCCTGGTCTAATGGCAGTAGACACCATTGTGCAATAGGAAAAGGGTACACTGTGGTGCCTTCAATGTGAAATCATAAAGTATGCATTTTTTTAATTTTATCTCATGTTTATGAACATAATGACCTACAATAATGAAGTGGACCAGTGTGTATATAGTTATCATGGATTTGTATATAGTTATGATGAACTTGTTTTATGTTTTTTTTATGTAAGTATGTGTTTGTACTGTCATCTTGTTAGATAGTGCTATATCCCTGCTTTGAAACTTTAATAAAAAGATTATGCATAAAAAATGGATATACTGTAATTCCACAAGACTTTATTATACAGAAGGCACTTACGGAAGAAAAATTGCTGCTTAATGTTAAGAAAACCCAATGGATGTTATTTAACAAGAAGAAGAGCACAGGTATGTCCAAATGACTCATAAAGCTGACTGATGGCACATAAGTAATTAAGACTGATACTTATAAGTACTTAGGAATATTTCTAGATGATTAACTTACTTGCAATATTCAGATTCAAAATTTGTCAAAAAAATTGAAAAATTACTATCTTTCTTCTACAGAAATGAGGCATATTTTAGTTTTAAATTAGAAAACACAGAGTGATTTCATTATTCATGTCTCAGTTAGACTAAGGGGATTGTATATACCTAAAAGCAACATCTACATTGTTATGGGCACTTGATCCTTTTTTTCATAGTGTCACAACAGGTTTGCCATGGAAAACCCATCACTGCAGTTTATATGCTCCGGTTGATTGGGTCTCCTTGTTTGTTCAGAGACAAATGCACTAGTATGTCATTATGTACAGATTTCTAACAGGCGAATTCCTCTTAATCTATTGAACTTGTTCCAATTTAGATCAAATAGTAATTACAAACTTAGATCAGAAAAACTGTTTAAGTAATATGTAACAAAATGTCGCACACAATTTGGGGAATTTACTCTTGCAGTATCTGTACCATGCGCATGGGATGAAATCCCCAAAAAGCTAAAAACGTGCACCTTTTTAGCAATCTCATGTTTTAAGGCTACTATTAATAGATTGTTGTAAAGTTAGTGTAATTGCTATACTTTAATTTATGTCACTTTTTAGAGTATTAAGTGATGTGCATAGATAAACTTTGTAACTGTGCTATGTCTAATTTGTTTTATGTTTTTATGTTTTGGATGCAATTGTACACGATTGTTTAATCTCAGTTTTCTCTCAAATGATCATTGATTGATTGATTGATTGATTGAAGTGTGCCAGCATCCCAAGTCCCCCCCTTCCCCATTCTTCCTAGCCTATCACTTTCTGGGATTGCCAATGCTCCATGGAGGCATCTTATTATCTTATTATGTTATTAGTCCTTTCCGCTTACTCTTCCTCCTGCCACCTTCTCCACCCCCAACATAGTGTGCCCTCCAACTAGGATGCTTCTAGCTATTTTCCTCCTATTCTCACCTCTGGATGTCACCAGGTTGTCCTGCTCATTCTTCCTAACAAACTCTGAGCCCTCCTGAAGGAGTTAGGTAATTGTGCCTCCTCCAGTGGGGAAAAGTGAGTTGCTGTCTTGATTAAGTGATCTTTGACAACCTCACTATGAATCACCCTGCCAACCATCCCCTTCCCCACCACCATTCATCTCTCCAGTCAGTGGGCCTCAAGGGGAAGGAGTACACGGTGTGCCTGTGAGTACCAGCTCACCTCGTGATGCAGTAGGGATATCTCCTGCCTTGCAGCTACCAGCTATGCCTGGAGCTCCTCAGATCTCCTATATATGTTGTAGAGTTCCCTTCTCCACAGTGTCACTGGCAGATGAGTAGTCTACAGTCCATGCAGCTGACTGTTTCCCCTCTGAGCACTGTGCTCCATGCTATCTGCCATTTTCCTTTATGTAATACCTATCTGACTCTTACCAATCCTCCACACCCCAGTACTAACCTTACCTTGCATTTCTTAGCATTGAATCTAAGCTACCATACATTTGACCATTCCTCTAACCTTGTCAAGTCCCTTCTCATCCTTTCCTCCCCACCTTGTGCATCAACTCTGTTGCAGATCTTTGTGTCATCTGCAAAGATACATACTTTTCCTGCCAGTTCCTCTGCAATGTCACCTATAAAGACATTGAAGAGGACCGATCCTAATACTGAACCCTGCGGTACCCCACTAGTAACCCCCCTTTCTTTAGAGTGGACTCCATTTACTATTACCCTCTGTGTCCTATGTCCTATTCTCCAGCCAATTCTTTACCCAGGCTGTCATCCCACTCCAGGCTGGCTAACTTGTATATTAATCTTTTGTGTGGGACTGTGTCAAATGCCTTGCTAAAGTCTAGGTAGGCCATGTCCACAGCCCCTTCCTGATCTACTACTTTGGTCACCCAGGCAAAGAAATCTATTAGATTCATCTGGCATGACCTTCCCACTGTGAATCCATGCTGCCTTGGGTCCTGTGCCCCTCTGGCCTCTAGGTACTCGACAATTCTTTCCTTCAGAAGTGATTCCATCATTTTCCCTATCACTGAGGTTAAACTAACAGGTCTGTAGTTTCCTGCTTCTGCCCTGCTCCCACTTTTGTGAAGGGGAATCACATCTGCCCTCCTCCAGTCCTCAGGTACCACCCCATCCTCCCATGATTTGTTAAAGAGGGTAGTCAGTGGTGTCACTAGTTCTACCCTTAGTTCTTTTAAATTCTGGGATGAATCCCATCAGGCCCCATTGCTTTGTCCACCTTCAGTTTAAGAGTTCTTTCAGAACCCTTTCTTCTGTAAATGGGCTGGTATCAACTTCTGTATCCAGAGTGTTTCTATTGTTTGTTTTAGGTACCTCCCTCTTCATTTGTAAATACTGAGTAAAATATTTGTTTAATATCTCTGCCTTTTCACCGTCACCCTCTGCCCACCACCCTCCCTTTATTAAGCCTCACTATCCTTCCCTTGGTGTTCCTTCGCTCCCTGATGTACCTAAAAAAGGTTTTATCCCCCTTCTTAACTGAGTTGGCTATCTTTTCCTCGGTTCGGGCCTTTGCTGTTCTGACTGCCTTCCCAGCTTACTTTTACTTTAACTGATAAAATTCTCTGTCCTGCTCCTTCTGTGATTCCTTGTACTTCCTGAATGCTTTCTTTTTCTCTTGAACCTTCACTGCCACCTCCTTCGAGAACCATAGTGGTTTCTTACATCGTTTTGTTTTGTTTATTTGCTTCACACAAAGGCTTGTTACCTCTGTGATGGCAGTTTTTATTATTCCCCATTGTTCTTCCACCCCTCCTTCCTGCCCATTTGCTAATGCATTCCATAGGCACTCACCCATTTTGGCAAAGTCAGCCCTCCTGAAGTCCATTACTTTTGCCGTTGTATGGTGTGACTCTGTTGCTGTGTTTATTGTGAACCATACTGTTCGATGGTCACTAGTTCCCAGATGGCTACCCACTTCTACATCTGTGATCCTCTCTCCATCTCCATTTGAGAGAACCAGGTCTAAGATTGCTCCCTCTTGAGTGGGTTCCAATACTAGTTGTCTAAGGCATGCTCCCTGTAGAGCATCTAGAATAACCCCACTCTTAGAAGTGACTGCTACAACTGCACTCCAGTTAACATCTGGCATATTCAGATCACCCATCAGCAATATCTCCCTTTTCTGCCATTCTAAGTGTACTTTCTATCATTTCCTTGTCCATTTCCTCCCCTGAGAGGGGGGTCTGTATACAACCCCTGTGTGGATTGTGGTGCCATTGCCTGTCTCCAGATTGACCCGCAGTGATTCTTCTCCTCCCTGTTTACCCTTTTGTTCTGTTGCTTAGATTCTTTCCCTTATGTAGAGAGCTACTCATCCTCCTCCTCTTTTACCCTCCATGTCCATTCTATAGATAGTGTATCCTGGTATGTTTACATCCCAGTCATGGTTCTGTGTGTACCATGTTTCTGTGACTGCCACGATACCCAGAAGTTCCTCCTCCATCAATGCCACTAATTCAGGAAGCTTGTTATCCAGACTATGGGCATTGGTACTCATTACTCTCCATTTTTTGATGGCTTTACCTTCTGTAGCAGCCTCCCCCACTGACCTTTCTACCTTGGTCTTTTTCTCATTTAGTACCCTGTTTTGTAGGGAGGCTGGGATTTTCCTGCTGCTTATCAGTGCCTCCCCTTGAGCTAGTTTAAAAGCTTGCCAATGAAGCATTTAAACTGATTTCCCAAAGACTTGTTCCCTTCCTGGACAGATGCAGACCATCCTGCCAGTATAGGCTGGTGGCCCTCCAGGTGGAACCCCAGTCCCAATAAGCCAAACCCCTGTGCTCCACACCATTTTTTCAACCATTCATTAAACTGCATGGTGCAAAGTACCCTCACCTCACCCATGCCATTGACAGGCAGCACCTCTGAGAAGGATACAGTGTGTGCTACTTGTCTTAGGCCCCTCCCCAACTCTACAAAGTCCTTCTGCACTGCTCTAATCTCATGATGAGCCAAGTCATTTGTCCCTAGGTGGACAATGAGGTCTAGCTCAGACTCCCGTGCAACTGTTCTCGTGATCCTAAGGATGCTCTTCCTCTCCCTCCAAGCCATGGCACCAGGCAGGCACCTTACTTTAGTTTTCCCTGCTCTCCCCAGTTCTATCCACCTAATAATTGAGTCCCCCACCAGGAGCTGCTTCCTTTCCCTGTGGTGTCCTCTGCCTCCTTCCTTGTTGTTTTTGTTGTTTGTGTTGAATTTTGTTGACCCGGTAAGCCCACTGGGCCTAGAAGTCCCTTTCTCAGGGGTGACCGGGGGGGTGGGGGGATACAGATGGTAAGCAACTGAATTTGAACCAGATTAAGCTGTTGGTGGTATTTTTAGTGAATGAGGGAAATTTGGCCAGGACACCGGGGAAATTCCCCTACTCTTTTCGATAAGTGCCATGGGATCTTTAACATCCACCTGAACTACCACCTATCCAGGCAGATGGGACCTTGGTTTAACATCTCATCCGAAAGATGGCACCTCAGAAGTGCAGCACCCCTCTCATGCTGCACTACAGTGTCAGTACTGGGATATTAACCCAAGTGCCAGATGTGGGAATTGAACCCACAGCCCTCTGATCTCCCGGCCTCCCTGCTGAGGGCCTCCCTTGAGACAGTTGTCTGCAACCTCCTTAGTCTCCTCTGCGGATGCATCCATAGGGGAACAATGCTCCCCCAGAATGGTGTATGGATTGTGAAGTGGAACAACTGACTGGGTGTGCCTCTGTTCCACCACCCTTACCCTCCCTGAGCCCACTGAGCCTACTGTGGTCCAACTGCTGTGCTTTCTTCACAACCTCTGAGTTAGTGGTGGTGGCTCTGGTACTAATCATTTCAGTACTGGAATTGATTTTCACCATTATGTTTGAAAATTACCCTTAAGTCTATGTATGGCGATTCTAATACAGGACATGAATAAGATAGTGAAGCTGAAATAGATTCTCAGTCCTATGATTCTGTACCTTCACTCATTAGACCTCATTATACCTATTGTCCACCCTTTAGTTCAGCTGTGTCTATCTTTGGAAAAAAAATGCGAGAAGGACCTTCAAGATTTATTATATTTATTATCAGGTGTCAAGCCTAGTTATTATCATAACTGTTCACAGGGTGAACATAAGGTTTTAAATAGGTTAGCAGAAGACACTAGTATAGTTATTAAAAAAGCTAACCACAGTGGTGGCAAGTTGTAATAAACATATCAGATTATACTGCTGAAATTAACAAGACACATGCGGAAAAGTGGTTCTATCAAAAATTACCTGGTCTGGTAACTTGACTAGTGTATTAAAAGAAAACATTTATGCAGTATTAAGGGGAAGGTTTTTATTTATTTATTTATTGAAAATGTTTCACCAGGAGAGGCACATTGAGCAACAAGATGCTCGTCTCACAATGCGACCTGGGGGGGGGGTACAAGGGAGAAGGATGTACATGAAACAAGCAATAGATTGTACATTGGAGTCAAGCTATTCAAGCAATTGTTACACAGTTAAGGGTGGCTTTACATACTTGCTACATGAAGAGAGAGACGCTACATACATGTACCACCAGGTGGATGACATTACATACTTGATTACACATCTAGAACCATACATACATGCATAAGTACCTACTATCTAGTATTTAGTTTAGAGAATTTTACACAGAGATGGTCGATAGAACTAGAAGCCTGGGCTTTGGGCCAGGGAGAAGTGACAGGTCTGAGTAGGATACACAAGGAAAGATGGTTGGGTTGACTTAGGGAAGATGTTGTCAGGGAGATAAGCAGGGGGATAGCAGAAGTGCCATGAGAGGGTAAGTGCATGGGTTGGTAGGACAATTTATAAGCCAGCCATTTTGGGTGAAGGCCAAGCCACTGGTCAGGCTGTGTAAAGTGAGGAGGGTGAATGGTGGGGGGGAGAGACTCTGGCAAGAGGAGAGGGGGGAGGAGGTCAGGGGCATGTACAGTTAGGCGTGTAGAAGTTAGTGAGGGCAGAGGATAGAGAGTGTTTGGAGGAAGAATGGTGGATTTGGGCTGGCAAGTCATTTCGGAGCTTATGGAGAAGGTTAGAGAAAGCTGATTGGCCTGCAGAGGTCCTTTGGTGAGGGACTACTAATAGTCTGGAGTCAGAAACCTGAGGGCATGAACAGGGGTTGGTGGGGAAGATAAGGAGGTGACGAGGTAGGGCGGAAGGGAACCGAGCCAGAAATTAGAAACAAATTTAGCACTGTGAAGTAAGCGCCGGCTGCTCAAGGATGGAAGGGCCAGTGAATGGAAGAGCTCGCAATGATGGGTATGAGGGGGCATCGAAGGCAAAATGGCAGAAAGCATTGCAAAGAGGGTCTAGTCTGGATAGGGAGGACTTGGGGGCAGAGCTATAGATAACATTGCAGTAGTTGAAGAAAGGTAGAATCATTTTCAGGATAATTTCACGTTCATCTCACAGGAAGCGGGAGACTAGTGTGGTTTCTATAGAGGGCACCAAGTTTAGGGTGCAGTTTTGGCAGGATGGCATCGACGTGTGTAGAAAAAGCAAGATGGCAGTCAAGCCAGACCCCCAGGTACCGAAAAGAGGGCACGTCTTCTAGGACAGTGTTATCCAGGGTACAGAAGATCAGTGGGGATGTAAGCCTGAATAGTCTCTGTCTAGTGCTGAAAGTCATAGAGACTGTTTTCTTGGCATTTAGGGAGAGTTGGTTGGAGTTAAACCAGTGTTGTACCTTGTTGAAGTCAGTCTGGAGATTAGAGGTGACTTCTTCATGAGTCCAGCCAAATGGAAAGAGGACCATGTCATCTGCATACATATAAATTGAGGTAGTAGAGCAAGTCTTTGGCAGATCACTTAGTAGGATGGAGAAGAGAATGCGGCCAATGACTGAGCCCTGGGGAATGCAGAAGGTAATAGGGAGTGGGTGAGAGGTGGAGTCAGCTATTTTTACAGATTGGGTTTTATTTTGTAGATAGGCTCTGAACCAATTAGTGGCCATCTCAGATAACCCAGCACCTGATAGGCAGGATAATAGGAGGGAGTGGGATACCGTATCAAAAGCTTTGGCTAAGTTGATGAAAATTGCAAATGTAATTTGTCCTTTGTCCATCCCTGAGAGGATGGAATCTGTGAGTCTTAGAAGGGAGGTGGTGGTGGAGTGACTTTTTCTAAAACTGGACTGGAATGTAGTGAAGAAGTTGGTTTTAGAGAGTAAGTGGGAGAGTTGAGATAGCATGAGGTGTTCCTGGAGTTTAGCGAAGGTGGGGAGGAGGGAGATGGGGTGGCAGTTTGCAGCTGAGGTGTGGTCTCCTCCTTTAGGTAGTGGTAGGACAGTGGCATGTTTCCACTCCGTGAGGATTGATTCAGTGGTGAACGGGAGATTTAGCAGGGCAGTGAGGGAAGTAGCTATGGCAGGGGCAGATAGGAAGAGGAGTTTTTTGTCGAGACCGTAGGGAGATTTTCCTTTGGTGGGATTCAGGGAGTGAAGGGCATCTAAGGTTTCAATGGGAGAGATGTGTCTGAAGGAGAAAGAGTTCTGGCCAGGTGGTGGTGGGGTAACTGTCTGGAGATTGAGTGGAGTTACTGATGGAAGGGAGTCCAGGAGGGTCGTTGCACGTGTAGTGAAGTAGAAATTGAACTCGGAGGCAACCGTCAAGGGGTCTGAGTGGAGAGTCCCTTGGGAGATAAGGAATGAGGAGGGGTTTGTTGTCAGGGAGAGAAAAGGGAGTTGATGACTTTCCAGAATTTAGATGGCCTCCCAAGATTGGCATTCCGGGTGTTGTTAAAATATTCAGCCTTTGCCAAGTGGATGGCCTTGCTGCACTTGTTTCAGAGCATGTGGTAGGTGATGTTGTCACCTGGGAGGAGCGTAGTTTTGTACTTTTGTCACGCCCTGTCACAGGCTTGTTGGTATGCTATTAGCTCCGAGGAAATCCAGGGAAGGTGAGTCCCTCAGACCCTAGGATGGCGCAAGGGGGCATGTTTACCCAGGTGCTAAGAAAGGTGTTCCGGAAGTGCGTATGGGCAACATCCATGTTAGTGCATCTAAGGATGAGGTCCCAGTTAGAGTGAGCTAGTTCTTCCAGGAGAGGGGAGAGGTTTAGAGTTTTATATGACTGTTGGAATATAAATTGAGGGCTAGGCTTCAAGTGTTTAGGTGGAGTAAACGTAATCCCCATGGGAGGGAGCCAGACCGAGTGTCAGTGGTGGCCTTGGCTGAGGGGTTAAACATGGGGTAGCTGTGACTGGGGGTTTGTGTTGGGCCGGGGTTTAGGTGTATATCCCCTGCTGCCAGAAGTAGTAGGGCAAGGGTTAAGTGGTGAAGAAGCATGTAAAGGCACCAAGATTTGGACAAGCGCCACTTAGGGGTGGCATTAGGACAGGCGGTGTGGGGAGAAAGGGAGCTACTTTGGTGGAGGGAAACCAGGAAGCAGCCATAGGAATAGAGCAAGGTGGTGGGGCTCATAGGGAAGCAGGACCAGGTAGTAGCTGGGAGAGATGCTGTGATTATTTGGGGGGCATTTGTAGGATGGGTAAGTTCATGAGGAGGGTGGGGGCAGGGTAGCAACTTATAGGAGGTGTTAAAGGGGTTAAGAAAAATAAGGAGGAGATCAGAAATAAGTTCCTTACTGGTTGTGCCATAATTGTCAAGTGCTCAGGAGGCACAGATTAGGCAGTAAAGAGTAAGGGAGAAGAGGAGTGGTCACTAGGACCACTAGGAAGATAGCTGGGGAAGAAGAGGGAAGGGGTGATACTTGTCGCTAAAGGGATTGGAGCAGGTAGAAAAGGCAGGGCAAGTAGCATATTTAATAGGTGGCCTTGGAGGGGGTGGTGGGGGCAGGACAAAAATAAGCTATGCTGTGAAAGTTTGTCCTGGCTATCGGCCACTCCCTGGCAATTCATTGAAGGCCCTGCCGGGCGTGGTAGCAGCTTGGTTGGCTCAGGCAGGAAGGCGCACCAATCAGATGCTGAGGGCTGCTCGCCGGTCCAATGAGGGGCTGCCAAATTGATAGGCACATCAATCAGGGAGGCACTGGAAGCTGGGCAACTGTGGGAGTTTGGCGGTAGTTACCTGGCAGTTAGTCCGGGAGGCAGGACCAGGAAGGTGGGAGGAAAAAGTCTTTGGGCTCGGTGGTAGCAGGTGCTGAAGTCACCAGGATCCAGGGGCGCTGCTCAGGGCATGAGAGGAATCTGGGAGGGAAACATCGAAAACAGAATGATTAAATTGGCAGGTATTTGTTGGGAACAAAGGAAGGCAGGAGACAGGCGGGAACTCGAAGAGGGGGTGGGGGTGCAAATTCAGGACAAAGGACAAGAAATTAGCAGTTCAAGGAGGTAGAGATTTAGAGAGGCTGAAGTATTAGATGGGTGGGGAGAGGGGCAGCCTACAAAAAGTGAGCTTGATGCAGGAGTTAGGGGTGGGAAAAATGCAGAGAAATAGTTGGTGCCAGAGAGAGTGGAAAAAAAGGGGAATTAGAGAACAGCCAAAAGGAAGATGGCAGGCTCCCAGAGACCCTGGGTAGGTGTTTTGTAAAGGGGTATCTCCCTGATTTTGAATATGAAGTGCTATATGTAACATTTACTACTGTGCCTACTATTCATGTGCTACCAAAACTTCACAAAGATCTGTTTCCTCTGCAAGGTCAACCTATTAATTCAGGCAAGTGGTGGCTAATGGAACCCTATTTTGAAATATGTAAATGTTTTTTTACAGCCACTAGTACAGACTTTCTCCTATTATTCAAGAGATTATATGGAAGTAATCAACCTGCTGGAAAATCTGGATATGGATAATGAGTGCTATTTTGCCTTCTTTAATGTTGAAACTTTGTATACTAGTGTTCCACATAAGGGGGCTTGGAAGCTTTAACATATTTCCTAGATTTGAGAAATGTTCATCCTAATGTTCTTACACACTACATTGTTAAGCTAGCAGAACTTGTTTTGACCTCAAACATGTTTATGTTCCAAAATACATTTTAAATACAAACCAAAGGTATAGCAATGGGGGCAACTATGGCCCGCAGTCATGACAATTTGTGCGTTGCAAAATGGGAACAGGATGTTTTCTGAGACGGTGATATAAATCCATTTTTTCAATATTTGGATTTATGTAACCATTTCATTGATGACATCCTAATTATTTGGAAATGATCTAAGGAGTCTTTTTCAGCATTTGTATGTTGGTTGGAAAGTACAAATCCCTGTATGGGGCGTGGCTTGACCACCAAAGGAATGGCAGCATAACTCTTGGGCTCAGTCCTCGCTGAGGAAAACCGGTGGTGGGTTGGTCTAATCCCGGGATGAAAAATATCTTCTGTTGCTAAAACATATCTGGGGAACTTTCCTGAATCATCCGATGTGTTGTTTCTGACTGACTAATGCTGCAAAGCTGCTAAACCTCACCGGCTATCCACGAGCAGAGTGACTTGATGAGACCACAGAAAGTATAGGCCTAATCCCAGAGACGTATGGCATTTTTGCCCCACAAAGCCCAGAAATGGAGCCTGCAGCAATATCTCTACCAGCACAATCAACCCCGATTAAGCTGGCGACTGAAATTTCACTGCCATAATTTCTCGAATACAAGGTATGAATGCACAACCACTATCAGTGACTGAATCGCTAACATATATCACCCAAATGCTAGAGGCGGTTTTGTTGTGAGTAGATACAATCAGTACAGCACTTGCAAATACTACTACAGAGCTACATGTAATACAAGATCAATTAAATGTGACAGAGCAAAAGGTGGAAACTTTGGACATACAACAAGCTAAACTAACACAGAGAATGAAAATGCAAGATCTAAAATTAGAAGCATTGCTGGCCAGAGTGGAAGACCAAGAAAATAGGGGAAGGCGTAACAACCTCCGAATTATTGGTATGCCCGAAGGAGCTGAAGGAACATCCATGGAGAAGTTTCTCAATAACATGCTCCCCGAGATGCTAGGTGAGTGCTGGAGAGGCCCGGTTGAAATCGAAAGAGCCCATCGGATTGTTGGAAGGAAGGAGAACCAGCAATCAGCCCCAAGGCCAATTGTGGCATATTTTTTTGAGATATTCTACAAAAGAACGCATTCTAAGTGCTGTCAAGACCTAGGTGAAATTCGATGGCAAGGAGCACTGATCTCTATATATAGGGACTTTGCACAGGAAACAGCAAATAAATGCAGGGCCTACGGCCCCATCAAGAAGATACTGTAGTTCATAATTTTCAATACAGAGTTAAAAGTCTTACCAGATTGTGGGTTTCTAAAGAAGGGAGAGAATTGATGACAGATGCTCCTGAGGAGATTGAGAGATAGGCCTCTAAGTTTTGGCCTAACCTGCCCCTTCAGACTTCATCCCCCAGAAGTCTATGGGAACCCTCACATACCAAAGCTAGGCGTAGTCACCAGCAATGGAATCCAGAGGACAGATATGATATGGGACCAGGTCCTCCGCTCGATGACCCCCCCCCAGGGAGAGATCTACCTCTATGAGCAGTAGGCCTACATCTGCAATGAGTGACAGTCTAAACCAGCCCTTTCTCCCCCCTAGACACACCAGCTCGAATTCAAGGCAGTGACAGAGATCTAGGAGTGGTCAACAGTTTTCCCCTGAGCTTCAGAAAACAGCCCCACCCGCAAAAATGCCTAGAGATGAGCCGTTGGAGTCCTGTTCAGATCATAGCCCGGATTTAACGCTGCCTTCCTCACCTAACCATGGAAACCACATGGACTGGGCTGATATTCCGGAGTCTTCCCTATTGGAAGTGGTGGACATTTCTAGCAAGGACAAACCAGGGATTAAATCATACGCAGCAGTGGTAACCTCTGCAGAAGTCCCAGTTCTTAGTAACTGCTTTCAACTAGCAAGAAGTTGAGATGAACCTCCTGGCTGAACCCTGACTATTCTGACCACAGTTTGCAATATCTTACTCTCTGATGTTTTTTCTTTTTTATTGTTGTTTTTCTTACTATTAACATAGGGGCAGAATAAGGTTTCCTCCTCTCTGTGGTGACTGATACTCTCTCCGATAAAGTGCCCATATGCAGAAGGGTCTTTACCCCCTTCCCCCCTGATTTCCCATCCCATGGCCCTTCTTCCCTCCCCTTCCTCCCCCCACCCTTCCCTATACCACCACCTCCTAAGCTCGGTCTGGATCTGGGAAGTATGATGTTGGAAATTGCTGAATTTTTTGAACTAGTAGTAAACCTGTACTATATGGGCAAATGTTATAGTGGTCTTGGCCCTATGTGCTCAATTGGAGTAGTTCCCTACCACTCCCTCCCTTTTTCTTTTCATTATTAACCCCCCCACCTTTTCATTATTAACCCCCCCATTACTACACTCCCCCCCCAGGATTATACTCTCCCTTAGGATTATTCCTTGGATGAGGGTGGATGAGCCCGGTGACTATCACTGATACCCCTGAGCACAGGCGTAGGTGGAGCTGAGGATACAGTTCTTGTTTATCCTCTTCCTGAGAACATTTGTAGCAGTTAGCAATTAATCTCCTTGTGGCTATAGAATAGTGCACTTAAGCCTGAGTACTGTAGATTGTCTGTTGTTACTAGTAATCAATTTTAGTTGGGTTAGATACTAGCGTTAGCATATACTCTTCTTGGGACTATTACTGTCAATTAATAACCTGTCTTGTGGCTTAGAGCATAGAATCCTCTAGGTATATAAGAACAGATTACAGTAGATATAGTAAACAGTAGCTCTCAAACAGGGTATTGAAGGTCTATTCCTTTAGAACATACTGAAGGAAGCTCAGAGGTTTCTGCCATACTCATTACTATGTCTCCAGATATTATACAGGGCCTGCCTCTAGTGTCATGGAACGTAAAGGGCCATAACCACCCAGTGAAAAGAATCAAAGTGCTTCAGTATTTACGATCCATGCACACAGACATTATTCTCTTGCAGGAGACACATCTCCTCAAAAAATCCACTCCTTGGCTCAAGAAATCGTGGGTTGGCTCTGTACATGCTAGCTCAGCAGCTTCCAAATCAAGAGGAGTAGCCATATTAATTCGGAGATTGAGCAATTGGACAATAGAAGAGTCCCGTGCTGATAAATGGGGTGGTGGGTAATAGTTAAATTAAAATCTGGCCCAGACAGATTGATAATATGCAACCTTTATGCTCCGAATGTGGATCATGTGGAGTTCTTTCCAAATTTGAGCCAATCCATTGCTGGGCTAGTACAGTCTGACTCCACTATTCCTCTGATAATAGGAGGAGATTTTAACTTGGTACCAGACATATTCTTTGACAAATCCCGTGCTACCCCCCAAACCCACATGTAGGCACAGGCAGCCCTGCAGGAAATGATAGCAGAGTGGGGTCTAGTGGATGTCTGGAGGTGGAATCATCCAACAGACCATGACTACACATACTATTCCTCTCCACATGACACATATAGCTGCATTGATTATTGGTTAGCTAACCAACCAGCCTCGAGTGATATTTCTAACAGTAGTATAGGTAATATAATCATATTAGACCATGCACCAGTGTCATTTACCTATACCACCCCTAAGAACCGAAATGCTGGTACAAGATGGAGATGTAACCCTCTCTTAGTCAAGGACCCTGAATTCCAACAATAAATGCAGAAAATAGCTTGGGAAATCTTTGTGTTTAATAAGGCTGGAGAAGTCTCGGCAGGCATGGTCTGGGAAGCATTTAAGGCCACTCTCAGAAACCACATTATCGCCTTTGCAGCAAACCGGAATAAAACTAGGAAAAGAGAGATAGCGTTGTTGCATTCAGAACTTACTGACCTGGAGGGTCATTTTAAAGCCTCTCAGACCACTGCTTCCAGTGACTCCTTGCTGAGGAGGCGTACTGTGGGACTTAAATATCGAATAAACTCAGTTTTACATCATAAGGCAGAATGGACTTTGCTTCGGGCTAAACATAGATACTGGGAAGGAGGAGATAAAGGGGGGAAGCTCTTTGCCTACCAATTGTGAAAGCAGCAAGCATCCTCCAAAATACATGCCCTCCGCACCCCTACAGGCTCTGTAGTTAATGATTCAAAGGGCATTAATGAGACTATGAAAAATTACTACCAGACCATACACCAATCCAAATCCATAGACACGAAGGAACAGCTCTCAAACAAGCTGTGCCAGTTTTGTAAAAATTTTGCAATACCCTCACTAACTCAGGAACAAGTTGACCATTTAGACTGCCCTATACCAGAGACTGAGGTATGACAGTCCCTATCTTGCATGGCCAAAGGGAAAGCCCCAGGGCCAGACGGAATGACCGTCGAGCTATATCAAGCCCTGGACCAAGAAATAGCGAACCCCTTGTTGCTTGCTCTGCAATATGCCCACTCTTCAGGTTCCCTCCCCACCACAATGAATGAGGCCTTAATTACAGTAATACCTAAAAAATCTGATGATTCCCCTGAATTGCTCTAATTTTCACCCCATATCTTTATTGCCAGTAGACACAAAAATCCTGGCTAAAATATTAGCTACCAGACTGCAGAATAGCCTGGGTTCAATTATTCATCCATCCCAAGTTGGTTTTATGCCTGTAAAGGTGGGATCAGACAATACCAGATTGCTATTGAATTTAAAATGGCTAGCGCATAGAGCTAAAGTTCCTGTGGCTGCTCTAGCAGTGGATTTCGCAAAGGCTTTTGATTCCATAGAATGGAATTACCTCCATGAGGTCCTTCGTGTATATGGCTTTGGCCCCCAATTCTTCTCATGGATCTCGACCCTATATAATTCTCCAAAAGCCAAGATTATCACTAACTCCACCATTTCTTCCTCCTTTCCATTATATTGAGGCACCTGACAAGGTTGTCCCCTATCCCCCCTTCTTTTTCTAATTGCCCTAGACCCCCTACTTCATGCCTTGGATAATACGGCAGGGATTACAGGTATACCAGCACACGGCAAATCCTATACTGTAGCAGCCTATGTAGACGATCTGCTACTTACCCTATCTCTCCCCCAAGATTTGGTACCAATAGCTCTCTCGGTCCTTAACAACTTTGCAGCTTTATCAGGCATACAGGTCAATCAACGAAAAACTGTACTGGCCCAACTGAACTCAATCTGCTCACGGAATGTCTTCATGGCACAGAATTTAAATGGGCTCCAGAAGGTTTTTCCTATTTGGGGATCTACATACCTTTTAACTGAGCAAACTATGAATCAGCTAATTTTTCCCCCCTGCTAAAACAACTAAATGCAGAAATAGGAAGATGGAAAAAACTATAACTATCTTTGATGGGTAGAGTGGCAGCAGTGTGAATGCTATTGCTTCCAAGGGTGCTATATTTATTTAATAACCTTCCAATACGAATATCTCCCAAACTTTTTGTCACCCTTGAGAAGATGGTCTCTAATCTAGTATGGGAAAAAAGGCACATAGATGGGGGGAAAAACAAACTTAGGGATCATTGGTCTAAAGGAGGCCTTGGATCCTTTGGTTTTTGAACTACCATCTAGCAAGTACTGCAGCACAAATTACTAGATCATTTGTACTTCCCAATACTCTTTGTCCAGTGTGGGTTGGCCTTGAAATAGACATAGCAGCCCCAACCCCACTTAGATCCCTGCTGAGCTTTAGTGGCTCTACAGAAAAGGGCCTATCTCCGGTCATATGTCACTCCCAATATGCCTGGCATTGCATTATGATCCTTTCCCATACTCCCAAGAATGTGTGGGCTCCACCCCTGGAATATGCAGAGCTTTGGCGTAATACCTTTATAGCACTAGAGGGGCAACCTCTTAACTGGCTTGTTTGGGAAAAGAACAGTATTCGTTTCATGAAAGACCTTATGATGCTGGACATGAATACATTATTATCCTTTGCCCAGATAAAGGATAAATTTAACCTTCAAAATACCAACTTCTGGCGATATCTCCACATATGCAGCCTTGTCTATGCCCTCTCTGCCCAAGTAAGACCAGATACTAAATGGAAGTGGCTTACCACTCTGTATAAGAAAACTTCCTCAAGGGGTCTTATAAGTAAATTCTATGCTATAGTGAGGGAATCCCAACCAGATCCCACAGAAAATTGCAGAACTCAATGGGAAGCCGAGATTGGGATAAATGTACCTAGCACTACGTTAGCTAAATGTCTCCAAAATGCACATAAACTGTATAAAGACTCCAAAAGCCAACTAATACAGTTACAAATATTGTTGTGCTGGTACAGAACTCTGGCTGCTCTATGTTCAGCAAAATTAATGCCACATTCCAACTGTTGATGATGACAACAACCTGGAGCCCACCTATTTCATATATTGTGGGAATGTCCACAACTCTCTGGCTTCTGGGATGCAATTAGGCAAGACTGATGCTCAGTATTAGGCATAAGGAACCTCCAGTTAGACCCTAAGCATTTGCTAGGAGATATGTCTAGTCTTTCTACACTGCCAAAGGCCCTTCAAGAATGGGTCATGGGGACCCTGTTAGAGGCCAAATGGCTCCTATTAATGTAGTTGAGACAGGTTAACAGTCCAAGTATAAGACAATGGCATGCAGCTATAGCCAAATTAGCACTATTGGAAGGATTGACCTATGCTCACCAAGGTCAAGTGGTTCATTTCCATAAAAAAATGAGATTCTTATCTCAACTCACCATTGTGTAAAGCCCCTCCCCCTCTTTGTACAGCTCCCCCCCCACCAGCAATTAGGTAGACCACCTTACTTACCTTAGTTGCCTATTAGTAAATGAGTAGCTACAAGTAAGAAGGATAGACTATATTTATATATGAATGTATATGCGCAGAGCATATATGTCTAGCCATGTGTAAAATACTGTATACTGTAATAATCTGTATCATGAGGATCCTTCTACACATATGAGAGGAATGAATATGGAAGTGTATTGCAAACTGAAAAAAAAAACTGGAAAATCTTAATAAAATCTTCTATGATAAAAATAAATAAATAAATAAATCCCTGTATGCAGTTTAAGGCTAATATCAATAAAAATGAGATAACATTTTCTAATCTGAGGATTTTCAAGGCTGGCAATTGGGATGGTGCTGCAACATTATTTACTAAACCTACAGATCGCAATAGTTTATTGTTGACAAGCAGTTTCAATTCAGGACATATTTCTAAAAGTATTCCTAAGGTACAATTAATTAGAACACTGAGGAACTGCTTTAAAGGAGATTGGAAATGATTTTTACATAGTTAATTCCCCTTTTATCTTCCTTTCCATGCCAATTATGTATTCTGATATGTTTTTATCAATTTATTCTCAATAAATAATCAAGCTTTGGGTGCCCTCAGAGCTACACTGCCTACACCATATGCTGCTTTTTCTTATCCTATTTCTACAATATTCTATGACATCAACAGCTCTCATTTCATGCTATTCATCTGAATGGCCTGGAATGGGTTACTGATGTCACAGAATGTTCAGGCAGTATGAAAAGAGAGAGCAGCAACTGCTGAGGAGAGGTGGACTTGTGGTAGTTACAAAGGCAAAAACATGAGATTATTAATATAACACAAAAGGTCAAAAACATGTCAGAATGTTGAATAGATACTAAAGGGACAACATGAGGGTGTCTAGAGGTGTAAAAAACTGTTTCTTATCACCTTTAAAAGGGAGGATTATATTATTCAGAAACACAAATAGATTGAGAGGTTTAAACAAAGAGGCTATAGTAATAATGTGATTAGCCAAGTTGTTGATATAGTTGATAATGTGGATCAGCTGAGCACTTTATCTACTAAGAAACAAGACATTTGAGGTGCAGGAAGTTTTGGAGAGTGCAGTTTTATAATAGATTATAGTATTAGGGTTATCTGTTGAAGAACATTTTAACTAAAAACTGGGGTGCTCTTTTAACAGATGATAAACTTAGGTCCTTTGTTGGCACTGGTCCTCAGATGGTTTTTAGATGGGCTTCTACTACTGGGGACAAGTTAGTCCATATTTTATTACCTATTAGTAAGAAAGGGAGCACTGTGTGGTCAATAACGCCCCCTAGTAGTACACACTGATGTAACAAATGTAAAACTTGCCATTATATAAGGAGTACAAAGAACTTTACTAATCCAGTTACAGATAGAATGTACCTCATTAAAAATTGTATACAGTATGTTGCTATACTACAAGGGTTGGTATAGTATATATTAGAATGTTCATGAGGTTTGCTTTATGTAGGAAGCAAAACCAGGGAGTTCCATTCTAGGACTGGAGAATATGTTAGAGCACTAGGAAAGGGTGACATTTCTTAAGCAATATTACAACATATCGCAAAAAGTTACGTCATGACTCATGAGATCAAATTTGTGGGGTTGGAAATGGTGACTGTTGATTAATGTAGGAGAGGCAATTCAGAAAAAAAAACTGGACAATGGGAAAGTTTCTGGATTTTTGAATTACAAGTTAGCGAAGGGAAGGGACTCAATGACAGTATTGATTTGGTATCTTTTTTTTGTAACAGATGCCATCTAGTGTGTTGTGCCCCACCCCCCACAATTGGTACAATAAAAAATAATATGTTCAAATCACAGTTATAATGCAGACTTTTTGATATAGATATATATATATATATATCCAGCTTCCTGGCACCAGCCCAGCTATCCCCTCGGCTCTGAACCCTCCTGAGGTGGGGCTGCCCTATCCTCCCAGGGTGCTCTGTCTGGAAATTTAGGCCAGGCTGGGCTGTGCCCAGGAGCTGGATGAGTCCAGCTAGTGGAGTGTGGCTGCAGGGGTGGTGCCGTTGCCTATCTCCAGGAGCAGGGATTTTCTTGGTGGTGGTCCCTCCCTCCACCCTCTCCACCATCCCAGGTGGAACTCGGACATGCAATGGCACCAGGCAAGCCCACTGCAGTTCTGCATCCCTCTAGTGAGCCCTGCATGTTGCAGCACCTCTGGTAGCCACCAGGGACTGCTGCGGTGCCAGGCATAGCCTAGATCCCCCCCCCAAGAGAAGAGAGCAGTCCTCTGGATGCTCAATCCTTTCTCTCTCCTGCCAACCCCCGGTGGCCCAGGCTTGTTCCCAAACACGGGTCACCGGCGAGACACGAGGTGTGTTGTCCAGTGCATCAACCCTCAGTGCCACTGGGCCGGTGGCTTTTTGGTATTTAATATATGGCATTTTTGCATATATGGGATTTTCCATTATACTTGTAGGGATTGTATAATTAATTAATATGTAATCTACTGTATTACATTCATTTGTAGTCTGTCACTTTAATGGGGTGCCTGGACATTTACTATAAAGTTTTTAATTGCCCTTTAATGTGGGGCATGACTTGGTGACCAACATAGAAGCAGCTTGATTTCTTTGCTCCTTTCACCCTCTGATCATCCTGTAACTTCTTGCCTTTACTTCAGTGAATATCCATGCTAAACCATCATCGAAACTTAACCTGGCACATAAGGACTCGAATGCTCTGTTTCTTTAGTAGCTTTACCTTACAACACATACCTGAATTATAGATGATCTTTCTCTGGCCTACAGCATTGATGTTTGTGGACCCACAGAGCAGCATGACAGCTACTATCAATGTTCCCTCTGGCAAAGCTATGGGTGTCCTGCGGGAGATTAGAGACATGTTTGCCCAGCTACTTTCTGAAATCGGGGATATTAAAAATCAAAACCTTCAAACCAAACAAGACATTATATCTATTTCACAAAGGGTGTCTGATAACGAACATCAAATCTCCCTCCAAGTCAACATGACAGACTGCCTCTCTGCCCACATGAGGGAACAAGACTATATCATCCTCCAACTTGCTGATAAGGTGGAAGACTTGCAGAATGGAGACGGTGAAATAAATTTTGGTTTGTTAGCTTTCCCGAGGGCTTGGAAGGCTGGGACACTTACAAAAAGCCTTCCCTGCAATACTTAAAGACCAATGGCCCACCAATGGCCCACTCCTTTGGAAATTGAAACAGCTCATTGGTCACTTCCCCCCTTCCACCAAGAAAGGGGCAGTGACCCAAACTGATTTTGGCCAGATTAAGGAAAGAATCCTGCAGTTGGCCCAAGAATGTGGGCCCCTAAAATGGCAAGGACACAACATACAAGTATTTCCTGATTTCTCACCAGCCTTCTCAGAGCACCGCAGAGAGTTCACCTATGCGGGACATGACTTCTTGTCTCTTCAAGTCTCTTACAGCCTCATGTATCCAGCTGTCCTATGGATCATTCATAACATGATCCCCCATTCCTTCATGGACCCTAAAGGCTGCTGAATAATTAATTCTCTGATCGTGGCTGAAGGTGCATTTTCCCAACTGCACTAGGCACTGGGGATTTGAAGAAATGGACATCATACCTGACTCAATGGTGCAGCAATCCCCCCAGTCAAATCTAACTCCTGATCTGCTGCCTGCAATGCCCAGTCTGGAGGATATATGGCTCCCTGTGGCCTGGAAAAGGGGTAAAGGTGGCTCCAAGCATTGGGAGAAGGCCAACAAGAATACTTAGCATACTGCATCCCCTTGTAGAAGCTGTAGTTGCACCTGGAACAGGAAAACATCTACCAGCAGCTCAGATGGTGAGGCCTTCGGGAGCTCGTATGCTCCCCTCCATCAGCAACAATCCTCCTCAGTCTTGGAGCCTAAACCACAGCAGTAATGACAGGGCAGTGATTGCAGAGGAGCTGTAGGGGAAATTCTACGTCTTTGCAGAAGACACTGAAATCTACAATAGGTTAGACACCCTAAGGGGTGGTGAGGATGAGCAGAGATGTCAGAAAACTTGTGGAGTGGTCAAAAGTATGACAACTGATTTTCATTGTGAAAATGTGCAAAATAATGCACTTGAGGCATAGAAACCCAGGGTCAGAGTACAAAATGGGGAGATCGTCATTGGCAACCACCAAGCAGGAAAGAGACATGGGGGTCTGATGACCTAAATGTGGCAAGATTGTGTGACAAGGCAGTTGGGAGGGCTATAGGATGATGACATGCACAGGGAGATGTATCACCAGTTGAAAAATGAAGGTAGTGTTGCCTCCCTATAGATCACTGATAATGCCTCACCAAGAATGGTGAACAGTTCAGGAGGTCACATATCTGGAAGGACATTAACTGACTGGAAGCAGTCCAGAAAAGGGTAGCTAAAATGGTGCAGGGTCTGCATAAAAAGCCTTATGAGGAGAGACTACAGGAACTCAGTATGTACACTCTAGAAGAGAGGTGGGAGAGAGGGATATGACAGCGACCTTTAAATACTTCATAGGGGTAAATAAGCTACAGAAAGAAAGTATTTTGCACAAAACGTAAGAACATGAGGACATCCTATGAAGCTAAAAGGGGTAGATTCAGAAGTAATGTGAGGAAGTACTTCTTAACGTAAAAGGTGGTGGATTCCTGCAACAGCCTACCAGTGAAGGTGATGGGGGCCAAAACAGTGGTGGAGTTCAAGAATGCATGGAAGAGACATAAAGAATCTTTGTTGAAAGGAATGAGGAAGGGAGAAAGGGCCAGATATAGGATCTGTGGGTATTCTGTAGGCAGGAAAAATGGACAAACCAGATGAGATAACTCATTCTTACAGTATCTGCAGATCAATTCTGTGGGCTCCATTTTAAAAATGCCTTTTCGAGAGACACAGGTTGCATCACTTTAGGGCTGTGGCAAACTTCAAGTGTATTAGGGACACTGCTCCAAATTTTATAAGAGGGTGTACCTTGCACCAAAGACCCAGAAGCTGCTACATTTGCTGGTTTGTGCCAAAGATTTGGTGCACCTACAGGGATTGATGCGGGGATCCAGCTCCTCTCACCCAGTGCAACAGTAAAGAGGCTGTGAGGGTGGGGGATGAATATATCAGGAGGAGCCAGGGGCAGAAGGAGCATGGCAGGTGACCTACGGTGTTTTGGGGAAACAGCCTCAATGACAGGGTTGTGATGATGCGCCAGGTGGGGGCCATTTTCAAAATCACACAATCAGATTGAATAGCTTGGTGGTGGGTTGGTAGGGAGGGACACTGACATGGTTCTAGGTGGGCACAGCTCTGGCACGTGCCACATAGGTGCAACAACTCCCAACCCTGTAGGTGGGAGACAGCTGTCCACAATGTAGGAGGGTGGGTACTAAGGGACTGTTGCAGTGCCCAATGAATGTTCCCTCCACCACTGAAAACCCTCAACCTGCAGCCACAGCTTCCTGCCTACAGCATTGTGATTTGTTGCAACTATGGGGCAGGTGTCAGGGCTGTGCCTACCTGGGCCATGTCACTGCTCATCCCTGCCAATCCTCCACAAAGTGATCCCATCTGATTAGCTCTGTGGCTTTGCAAATGGCATCCCCACCAGGTGTCAGATCACCACCCTATCATTGCTGCTGTCTCCTCGATGCCCCCTAGGGCATCCCCTGTACTCCTTCTGCCCCCAGTCCTCTAGTTTCAGCCCCCCCCAATCACTACAGTGTCTGGTAGTAGCTCATGGCTCTTAGATCACCTACTGGCTGGTCTAGCATGAGCATCCCGTTGCAACCATGCTAGGGCTTCCAAAACTACAAATAAGGGGATGATGCAGCTCCACCGTGTTGCAAGACCCCTTATGACCTGGCACAAGGGCACTTCTGTCACAAGTGTGGTGCAGAGCACCTTAGGTGCAAGGCATCTGATTTTGATGCAGCCTGCATTTTGGAAATCATGATTGACACAAAGTTTGACCCAAGGTGCCACTTGCATCATATCCATGTGGTAGAGCCACATTGCATCAAACATGTCCTTTTCAAAATCGGGCCCCAAATTTCTATGTACATGTCTATGTAGTATAAGAAATAGAACTAGATATCCCAGCTGCCAGACACAGTGCTGTTCCACACATCACACCTACTTACAAGGTAAAATAATTTATGAATAATCAAAGGGAAAAGAAAAAAAGTGCATTAGTTATAAAGGGCAATAGCTGACTGAATATTAGTTTTAAGCAGTATGATAGCTCTTTAAGACCTTCCAGTATCACCACCTCTGCCTTGTTTTGCTAACTGTCAAATAATGTGCACCATCATCCTTGCATTTTCATCATCCTGTTGTGGTCACATGCATGTATCTGGACCTACAGTGTCTCTATGCCCTCCATATTCTCCCTTGTTACTGTTATTCCCTCCCTGATGTACAGTCGCACACCACCCCTATTTTCTTCTCCCTAAAGAATGTTTATGACAGAATGGAAATGTCCCAGTCATTGTTTGGGGCTGCCTAGGTCTTAGTGACTACAGCTAAACCAACCGTCCTCTGCTGCATAACCTCCAAATGTTCCTTTTTTTTTTTTACAACTCATCACCTAATAGTGACCACCTTATTTCATCTACCTTCACCTGAGTGAGGTAAAGCTGGCCAGCCCCTCCTGGAAAACCTGGCTGCTGTGTTGTGCATATTCTGTAGCTAAGTATTGTAGTTCCTTTTCTGCTTAAATGTAAGCTGTCCTTTGAGGTCTGCTCAGTGGCCCTGATGGTTGAGGCATCTGCCTTACCTCGCCTCATGCCGGTGACCCAGGTTCAGAAAAGAACCCAGGAAGCCGGGGGTTGGTCTGGAAGGAGAGGATTAAGAGTCCGTTGGACTGCTCTTCTCTTCTGGGAGGGAGGCGGTGTACACATCCTGCGATGCTAGTGGCACCCATTGGAGATTGAGTGCACTGCAGTCGGGGACCTCACAGAGGGCTTGACGTCAGGTGGCCATCCTGTGGACATGAGAGGGAGTGAGCATGTCATGCGCTGGATGGCATTGCACATCTTGCATCCAGCGGGGGAAGGGGCAACAAAAAGTGGAACATCCTGGGCACCAGGGAGGTGACCGTGGACACCCAGTAGCCGATCCCACATGCCCAATGCCAGCCCTGATCCTGGCTTGACTTTCCATGGTCCCCGCCTCCCCTCATAGGGGCCAGCGGGAGAGGGGGGACCCAACACTTGATTCCTCTTTCTGGGAAAGGGTTCAGGTGGGTGGTGGAGGCGAGGTCGAGTGGGTCCACCCGAGAGATGCCTTGGCCGGCGTCAGAGCTGGGTGGAAAAAGATAAGTTACAAAAACCAAAAACTGCCCATTGAGTAGAGTCTTATCATTCCAGACTCCCTACCATTTCCCAATAACCCTGAGACCCTCTTTGCAGCACCAGTCCCAAAGTCAGTCCTTAAACTCCTCGATTTTACCTTTTCTTGCTGTACTGGCTCTAGGAACAGGCAGCATGTAAGAGAAGGCTACAGTTATTACTTCCCCCTTGCAGATCTGCCCTATTTCCCTTACTCTTTCTTTCACTGTCCCTATTCCACAACCAGCCAAATCATTAGTCCCTAGGTGGATGACCACCTGTGGTCTCCCAGCCTTCCCCTGCATGAGTGAGTGTAACATTGGCTGAATCTGATCAGCCATCATTTCAGGGAGACATACCACACTCCTTTCCTGTTGTTGGACCAGCCAGCTCCCCTCACTATGGAATCCCCTATGACCATCACCCTTTTGCAACTGTTCTTTTTTCCATTACATTACTTTCCTTGTGAGGTGTATAATTTGACTTCTCCTCTTTGCCTACCTCACTCACCCTATCCCTATCCTATGCATTCCATTCTCTCTCTGTGATCTCTTTTCCCCCTCATGTCTACCTCACCCATCCTAGTTTTAATTTCCATTGGCTTCTGCTTTACCTGTGATCCCAGTCACTCATTACTTCCCTACTTCAAGTAACCCAAGCTTCTTACTCTGTCGCTTCCTTGCCTCTTTGCCCTTCACCTCGTATTTACTGAAGTTACAGCCACGTTAAAACAAATGTCTTTCCACCTCTCTTTCACTTGACTCCAAATATGATGTCCCCCTCAGCATCCATATTCTGTGACTAGAAATGGTTACAAATCTGTACTATCTTACTTAGACTCCCTTCCATCTTCTTGTTCTTTGGACTCCCTTCTATCAGCTGTTCCCCATCATGTCTCCCTCTGCTTCTTCTTTCTCTTGGTTAGATGTGTCCATGTTGATCAACACAGAACCATCCCTTACACACTCATATCATCTGATTCTGTTGCCCTTTGCCATGCTCTACATAGCTTCACATTCTCAACCTTTCCAGTTCTATCCCATCTCTATATCCCCCTAATCTCTTAGACCTGCCCCAAGACCAGTCATGCCTATCTGTCCCCCTACCAATTATCTCAGTTCTGCTCCTAAGCATCTGTACCTCAGCCTTTATGAACATTAGCTTTCTAAATACTGTGCAACCTCCAGCCTGCCACATTATTATTCCCAAGAAAACAGTAGCTCCACACTTTCTGTTGCTTACCACTCTACTCTCTCCCACTTCATTTATCCACATTCTCCTTTCTTATATTTCTCCCCTTTCAACTGAAATGTTCTTCCTGTTGAATTAATAGTTAGTTATTGTTAACCCACTTAAATAGTCTCCTTGGTCCTCCAGAAGTCCACCTCAGATATAATGTATTTTATCCATTCAGTACTTCCCACCCCAGTTTTACCCAGATGGGCTATAAGTAACGCACTCCCAACAAACTTCCTTTACAGGCCTTTAGTACCTTGTGTTTGAAATATAGGCCTACCTCAAGTAGGGATCTACAGACCTTTCCAATACATATTCAGTTTGCAGTTTTGCCCTATCCCAGATAGGTGTAGCAACCCTTTTTTTTTTTTATAAGTTATAACCTATAGCCAACTCAAGATTTAGTTTTACCATGTATTATATTTTCAAGACATATTAGTACTATACTTTTGTAATCAACCCCTTCTACTAGCAGTAACATCACAGTACATATGAGAAAAGTATCTATACCATTTAGCACCAGCATAGATTAATACACAAGCAGACACACTCTTTATATTTTATACTTTATATTTAAGTTTTTAAGAATGTGATTTTTAAAGATTCTTTTGATGTACAAATGCTATTTCTGTATTTTATATCTTGTTTTTATTATGTACTGCTCCCAGAGTCTCTGGGATTGGGCACCTTAGAAAAAAGTTCCCTTGCCTTGCCTTATGTTCAACTAGTAATGCACCAGTCCTCTGGTGCAGTGGTAGCACTACCGCTTGTGACACCAATGACCCGGGTTCAGAAGCAGATCCGGACTGTTGGAGGGTGGGCCGGGGAATGAGGATCGCTCATCTCTAGGACCGCTGTGCACCACTGTGGGGAATGTTGGGCAGAGCCTGAAGCTTTCCTGGCCCCTGGCAGAAGCTGGGGGAAAGGCAAATTGGGCAAGAAGGTCTGGAGATATGGCAGGCACTGGTGCACATCACGCAGCAGTGCGTGGTGTGCACAATGACATCATTGCATGTCACATCTCCCAGTGGTGAAAACTGTAGGAAAATGTCAACAGCAGATGATGATGAGTGCCTGCAGGCCCCACACCCAACCAACTAGGTATGCCAACCAGAACCAGATCCTTTCTGCTGCGGAGCTTCGGGAACCCAGTTGACCCCAACCAGGGGGGCAATCCCTGGGAGAAGATGGCTGGCAGGTAAGTCCTGGCACATGCCAGGGTGATGTGTTGGGGAGTTCATCAGAAGGAGGACTGACAAAGGGAGAGAGCGAGAGAGAGAGAGAGAGAGAGAGAGAGAGAGAGAGAGAGAGAGAGAGATAGAAAGTAACTAGTGACATTTGCATACTTTACATACTATGTAGTTATATAAGAGTGTCACACTTGCGGTGCAGCATCTCCTGCACACTGCCTCCATTCTGATGTCCCCAGTATGATGCCCTTATCCTCTGGTACTTTGGCTGTGTACTATAGCACAGAACAGCTTGAATGAGATAAAATAATGCAAGAAGACGCTGCCTTCAATTCAGAACACATTCTGATTAAAGGATGCTGTTAGCAGAGGGATTTCTTTGGGGGAAATACAAAACATTTACAGTTTAAAGTCTAAAGTTTTAATTCTAGAAGGACTGCAAAAAAAAAAGCAGCCTCCTGCACAACGGAGTCCACAGCTGCTATGGAATGTGATCAGCTGTGCTGATTCCAGTCTCACCAAACATGAGTGGCAAGCAGTTTCAAAGCCACTCTTGGCAACAAGGTTCCACCCACAATTTGGGAAGATCGCAGATTGGAGGATGTTGTTAGCAAAGGGAGATCACTTGGAAAAAACGTAAGTTTACAATTTGAAATCCAGAGCTGTAGGTTGTGAGGGGCTGCCAAAAGCAATGTAGTGTCCTGTACAACACAGCACACAGTTGCTATAGAATCCCATCAGCTCTGCTGATCCTGGTCTTACCAAACATGAGCAACAATCAGCACAAAAGCTGCTCTAAGCAACAAGGCTCCACTCACAGTTTGGAATGACCTCTGACAGCGGGATGTTCTTTGCAGAGAGAGCTCAAAGAGGAAACACAAATATTTAGAATTTAATGTCGAGAGTTTTAAACTTGGAAGGGGTGCCACTGCCAAAGCAAAAAAGCCTCCTGAACAGCACAGCCCACTGTCACTGTAGAATCTGATCTGTTGTGCTGGTCTTGGTCTCACCAGACATGAGCAGCAAGCAGTTCAAAAGCCGCTCTGGGCAGTATCAACTTATGCTTATTCAAGTTCATGCCTAGTTCATTACTATCGCAATGATCAAACGAAGATATCAAGTTTCTGCTGGAGACCAAATAGAAGATGAAAATAATACAAGACCAACAGATTATGCTAAGTAATTGAAAATAAAATAAAAAACTTTTGGTGAATGAAAGTGATTATTGCAAAGTTTGGTAGTAATGGAATTCATAAAGAGATTAAATATCAGGGGCCAAAATACAGAACTGTCTAATGCCTATGTTGAATTTTATTGATTCAGGTAGTTGAGCATGCATGTTATAGCAGATCTGTATCCAGGTATTCAAATGGAGCTGACTTAAGATGTCATGGAGATTAATGTCTATAGCTAGGTCCCCTTAAAGTGACCCCAAATATTTTTTTTATTGGCTAATGGTATTGAGAGTTGCCTTAAAGTAAATAAAAGAAAAACAATAGTTACCCTTTTTTTACAGAAAAATGTCTGTGAATAAGGTGTTGTAATAAAAATCAATGTTCCAGAGCTGATCTAGAGACTTAAATTATTTTGGGACTCTTTCAAAATGTAATTTGAAGTTACTAAAAGACTGAGTTACTGTAATCAAATTAAGCAAAATATTTTTGTGAAGTGTCTTTAAGGTTTATGAGATGATACATTAATTGGAAAAAGAACCCTTCTTTTGTATTAGATAGACAATTTGTAGACCAGGCGAGGACTGAATGATTGTATCTTTTGATTAGGTTGATATTTCAGGAAGGGTACCTACCAGCCTCTTTATTTTGAAAATGTCATATAGCATTTTGTCAGACCCTGGGGATTTGTTACTTTGTTACATTTATGGCCTGACATATGTCATCCTCTGAGATGAAGACTGTGATAGGTCTAATACTTGTGGATATCTCATTATTCACCATGTTATCAACACTAACCATGTGGGATTTCTCCCCTTTGGAAAATGTATCCTGAAAATAGCCCTCTTACACATCAGGTTTTATTTTTATTTTTTACGGTGAATACATTTTTTATTGATTTGACTTTAACAAGCATTACATGGAATAAAGCTGTCGAATACATAACAATAATATTACAGACCTGTTACATACGTCTGTATGAAAACAGTTAGAGGGAC
This sequence comes from Neoceratodus forsteri, assembly GCA_016271365.2. NCBI lineage: Eukaryota > Metazoa > Chordata > Ceratodontiformes > Ceratodontidae > Neoceratodus > Neoceratodus forsteri. The sequence goes on from CM057459.1 coordinate 1,055,650,781, forward strand.
AGGCTTATAATTACTTGAGGAGCAGAGTCTAAACAAGCCGGCAACAAAATAACTGTATTATTCCCTGTATGGACGAACAACACCTGTCCAGCCGGGAAGTAACCTATGGGAGTAATACCTGCTGGTGCTCATGTCTTGTAAATACTATATAAATTGGCTTACCTGGACTATTCTCAATGATACCTGCATTGCTGGCACAATCGTAGAGTTCTAAGATGGTCCAGGGCCACTTCCCTCCAGTCAGGAACTTCAAAATACAAGAGAACACACACAAAGCAAACCTATCTAGAGATTGTCAGTAAATAAACTAGCAATTACTCATAATATTCCAAGTTGCTATTGGCACAGGGGGCCTTGGAACCACAAAAAGTGTCTCTTCCACCCCAGCTCCAGACTCAGACATGAGAGGATGGTTTACAAAAGTGAAGAGGAACTTTTTCAGCTGATTCCCTCCCTAGGTTTCAAGTATATTATAAAGGGTTTCCACATGTTGATATATTTAGGGAGGATATCAACTACAGTGTGTGACATTCTGGACCACTTGGCCACCTGAACCAAGGAGCTAAGTACCTCCTCCACTGATGATATTACCTGTCAGCCATTTCCACAAGAGGAGTCTTTTTACCTGCATGCTTAGGGTCAGGAGCAATTTTATCTCTGAGAGGCTTAAGTGGGGGGTTGAGGACTAGATTATTAGTATCAGCAGCTGGGGGGACATAGGAATGGGTTTCTGAAGAATACTGGAGCCCATCTTGCCAGCTGCCTGCCATAAGGGCTGGATCCTCCTACAGTGCCATAATATATGGATTAGATCACCAGGGAGCTCCTGCTATCTCCAGCAGAGGTTGGATTGAATGAGTTTAGCCTTGACAAGTACCACAGGGGTCCTATACCATGAATGCAGAATCTTATTCTGTATTAGTTGGCTTCTAGTATCAGGGTATGCCCCATGTACAAGACTGAGACATGTCTTCCAGTCCAGATCTGTGATGTGGGCCTGCAGTGTCTGCTCCCATTTATGCTTAGACTCCTCTGCTTGGGACGGAATGGTGTCCCTAAGGGCAGCATATATTCAGCTAGACTGGCCTCTTTCTAGGGCCAGCCAAGATTCTGCCTGAGAGACTCGCTGCCTGTGGTGTTGCTTGCAAGTGTATTCAGAGATCGTGCTCCTTATTTGGAGGAAGCACCAGAAATCTCTGGATGGGATTCCATATGTTCTCCTCAGCCCTTCGAATGAATCAAGGGTATCTGTGCCAGGGATATACATATCCCAGAGCTTTGAGAGCCCACCTAGTTCCCACGAGGGCCAGAAAATAGACTGCTTATTGATAGTGATCTCACTATTGCCCCATAGTGGAGTGAGTCTTGGGGGAGAAGGGAGGGTACCCAACTTCTTATGTACCTTGATTCAGTACTCCATAGAGGGACCTATCGTAGGGTGAGAGTGAATGCCCTTGGGAGGGTGATTAAACAACAACAGAGATAAATGTGCCCGCTCACATACCTCTCTCTCCATACCTAGCCACTGAGGGGAGTTTTGCTCTGGGGATGTGAACCATTTTAGCATCTGAGCCATCTGAAAAGCCCATTTATACCCCTCGAGCGATGAAAGACCCCAGCCTCCATCTGTCCAATGCACTCTCAGCTTATTTCTACTGTACCTAGGCTTCTTGCCTTCCCATATGAAGGAACCCAGCAGTGAGTCCAGCTTAGTAAACCAGTATTGAGGGATTTTCAAAGGAATGTGAGAGAGGAGGTAATTAATTTTAGGTGCTGTGTCCATTTCAATTGCCGAAATTTTACCTACGACCGTGAGTCGGAGAGGGTGCCATCTATCCAGCTCCATATGAATGGACGCCAAAAGTGGCTTCATATTAATTTCCCAGAGTTTATGCAAATTAGGAGTGATATTGATGCCCAAGTACGTGAGTCCATCTGGAGCCCAACGGAGACCATGCTGGGTAACCATGTGGGAGGTACAATTAGAATTCAAGGGAGGACCACCGTCTTGGACTGATTAATCTTGAGCCCTGAGAATGTATTCAATTCTGATAGGGTGCTCAATAATGGAAGGAGAGAGGTGGCAATATCTGCTATAGGAAGCAACAGGTCATCAGCATACATGAGAGTAGGGTATTACCTTTCTCCCACTCATATCCCGGAGATTAATGGATTCTGTCTAATAGCTGCAGCCAGGGGTCCCACTGCCAGGACAAAGAGTAGAGGAGACAGAGGCCATCCCTGACATGTGCCCCTGCCTGGTATAAAGGGGGGAGACAGCATCAAGTTGGTGAGTATCCTAGCTGCGGGAGATGAGTATATGGCCCCTATCCAGGCCCCGAAGCCCGCCCTAACCCCATGGTGCCGAGCACTTGTTGGACGTATTCCCACTCCAGGGAGTCAAAGGCCTTTTCAAAATCTGTTGCTATTGCTGCCAAAAGAGATGGCAATGTTTTAGTCTTATGGATCAAGTTTATGAGTGATCTAATATGGTCCACACTAAATCGTCCCTTAACAAAGCCTACCTGGGATGGATGGATCAAACTGGGGAGGAGCGGGTTTAGTCTGTTAGCTAACAATTTGGCTAGCACCTTACTGTCTGCATTCAAAAGGGGTATGGGCTGGTAGCTGGATGCTTTTAGAGGGTCTTTACACTTTTTAGGCAGGACAGCGATGGTCGCCTCCCTGGGGGGCACCTTCTTGAAGTGCTTCGGTGAACACTTGTTGTAGTATCTGGGAGACTGCGGCCTGCAAAAGCTGCCATATTTCAATGGGGAACCTGTCCCCTCCAGGATCCTTTCCTTTTTTAAGAAATAATATAGTCTCTGCCACCTCCTGAGGTGAGATCAGGGCATCTAAGGCCAAGGCCTGGTCCTTTGAGATTTTAGGAAGATGTAAGGATTCTAGAAATGGGAGGACACCCTTGGGGTCAGGTACTCTGGATGATTTATATAGCATGGAATAGAAATCCATCACTATGCTATTGATTCCTACTGTCAAGATGTGGGTCTTACCCCCGACATTCACTAAGGACACATCAGGTTTTATTAAAGTGACAGTTGCAACAGAGAAATGCTTAAATTATTTTGCTAATAAAGACCAAAATGCAAATTTTTCTAAAAATAAAGACACCATAAGCTTCTCCTTTGAATTATGTTCACATTTCAGTTTTTTTTTATTTAAAATATTTTTGTATTCTTTTAAAGTTTATTTTAATTACCATTTGCCTAGTTTTATTCCCCCAGACATAATGGAAGTAGTTGCACAACTGGATTTTTTATTGACTACCAGCCCCATTTTCAGAGCCAGCCAGCTATGAGCACAAACAGGTGCGCCACATGAAACAAAAGGGCCGACTGGCTCTGGCACCATTTTCAGACAGGTAGCACAACCCAAACTGACAGCACTATCTATTTGAATATCTAACCCTGGAAATGTGACGAAACAGCATAAAACCACCATGTTTGGTGCACTGCTACCAAAGGGCAGGGCTGAAGACTGCCCATTGGGGTAAAGCACAGCACACACTGGTGAGTGCTGTGGCCCCCATGGGCAATATTTAGCCCAAACATGCAAATGAGCCAGTTGGGCATGCACAGCACTAAGGGCCCATATGCATGCCTATAATTGCCTCACCTGCATATGATCAGCAGACCCAAGTGCACAGAGCCAGCCCCCCACGATCCCTGATACCTGTCCCTCTATAAATAGACATTCACATTTGTGGTTTAGTGGTCCCTCCCTAGCTCCAATCCCATCTCCATTAATTCAATTCCAATCTTTGGTGGCTTAGTGGTCCCTCCCTAGCCACGATCCCTTCCCAGTAATGATTTTACAATCCTTTGTGGTTTAGTGGTCCATCCCTAACCTCAATCCCTTCTCCTGTAATTTATTTATGAATCCTGGTGGTCTAGTGGTCTAGTGGTCCCTTCTTGGCTCCAGTCCCATCCCCAGTAATTCATTTATGAACCTTGGTGGTCTAGTGGTCCTTTTCTAGCCCTTTTCTCTTCTCTGGTAATGAATTTCCATTCCCTTGTAGTTTAGTGGTCCCTCCTTAGCCCCAATCCCTTCCCTGGAAATTAATTTATGAACTGTGGTGTTCTAGTGATTCCTCCCTAGCCTTGGTCCCTTCCCCAGTAATTCATTTATGGACTCTGGTGGTCTAGTGGTCCCTCCTTAGCCCCTATCTATTCCCTGGTAATCCTTTTATAAACCCTTGGGGTCCATTGGTGGTTCCCCCTCCCTCATTCTCTAATCACCATCCCAACCAATATTAATAAATTCCCTGGTAGTCTAGTAGCCCCCCACCTTGGCAGGTAGTGATGCACCCCCCACCCCCCCAACCTGACCTGTGCCAGTGATTGGCACAGCCCTCCTCACACCACCATTGCCAGCCACCTACTAAACTGTCAATGAACATGCACAGTACATAGTATGCACTCACTGGTTGACCAGTCAACCAGTGAGTGTGTACTATGTACTGTACATGCTCATTTAAGATGAGTCACTGGCATGGTTCAGTTGTGGAGGAGTGGGGTGATGGGTCACTACCTGCTGGGGTGGGGGGCCACTAGACTACTAGGGAATTTATTTATTTGGGTCGGGACTGTGATTGGAGAATGGGGGAGGAAGAGGGACCATTGGACCACCAGGATTTATGAAAGGATTACTGCAGAAGGGATTGGGGCTGGGGAAGGACCACTAGACCACCAGGGTTCATAAATGAATTCTTGGGAAAGAGATCGGGGCTAGGGAAGGACCACTAAACCACCAGGGATTGGAAATTTATTACTGGGGAAGGTATTTGGGCTACAGATGGATCTCTAAACCACTAGGGATTGGAACTGAATTAATGGGGAAGAGATTGGAGCTAAGGAGGGACCACTAAACCACCAGAGATTTAAAATTCATTACCATGGAAGGGATTGAGACTAAGGAGGGACTGCTAGACCACCAGGGATTGGAATTGAATTAACAGGGAAGGGATCGGGGCTAGGAACGGACCATTAAACCACCTGGGATTGGAAATGAATTAATGGGGAAGAAATTGAGGCTAGCGAGGGACCATTAAACCACTAGAGATTGAAAATTCATTACTGTGGAAGGGACTGGGGCTAAGGAGGGACCACTAAACCACCAGGGATTGAAACTGAATTAATGGGGAAGGGTTTGGGGCAAAGGAGGGACCACTAAACCAACAAGGATGGAAATTAAATTAAGGGAGAAGGGATTGGGGCTAGGGAGGGACTGATGAACCACCAGGGTACCCAGCCCTTGACATTGTGCAGATGGGTGTGCGCACTGATAAGGGATGGGTATCAGAGACATTAAACAGTGCCACTGTTGGCAGCCATTTAGTGCTTCTGAAGACTTTCATTATTCTGCTGCACTGCATATGCATGGGGGAACTCTCATTTACATAGGCATAGCACAATATTTTATGCGATGGCGCTCTCAGTGGTGCACCCCACATATGTACCCTTTGAATATGGGCACTCTACCGACAGCTGACACTATTCCAGGTTAGCGCAGCTGCACAGCACAAACCCAGTTTGCTCCTCATTAACCTTTTGAAAATGTGGCCCTACATCTCCAATTAAACCAGGTGTTGTTTTTTTTTTTCCCACTAAGTTTGTGTTATATGTATAAAAAGGATTATATTAAAATATAAAGTAGATGTTAGGGGAAACAATTCTTAGAATAAGAATGCATTCAATATTTTAAACCATAAGTTTAAGATTATTATAAAATCCAATATTGAATCAATTTCTTAAGTAAGAGCTTATTGTTCAACCATGTAAAAAAAGACATACAGTATGCATTAGTCATTAAAATTTTACACATTATGTTTTACAAAGTACAGCATTTTCAATGGCAGCTTCAGGCCATGGATAACAGAAATTGGGCAAGAACATTTCACATATAATTGGAAAGGCTTTGAATGGAGTTCAGTGGCCAAGCAGCCAGCCACTCCCACTTCCCGAGCTATATAAGCAGTTCCTCTCAGCCTCACTGTGAAGCATTTTTTCTTTGCAGCTGAAGGCTCTGTCGGTTTGTCCTCTGAGCTGGTTGGGCCTCTCTGGCTGCCTGGCTGGGGCCTGCCCCCCCCCCCAGCTGCTCCTGCTTGTCTCTGCTGGGCTTCTGTGTTTATTTTCCTGCTACTGGTTTGTATTTTGCCTTTGGCTGTGTGTGCTTCCTTTCTATCTTTTTTTTTTGGGGGGGGGGCATTTCTAAGCTCCTAACATACTGCTACTTCAAAGCTCATACTGCTTGTTTTAAGTTACTCACAACTCTCAAATTACTTGTACTGAAACTGCAAACCTGATCTGTGTGTTTCAGCTGAACTATAGCTGTTTCATGTGGCATACTCTATTACTTTTACCTGACTCAGATTTACTTGAAACTAGCTATACAGCTCACTCATGTTTGTTCTAATTACCTCACTGCATCAGTCTCATTGCACTGCCTGGTGACAGTACCTTGAGAGCATTATGCCTCCTTTTATTTATTGCAGTTACAACTCAGAATACTCATTTGTTTTTACTACTGCTGCACAGGCCTAATTGCTTCCTGCTACTGCTTTGTTTACTCCCATTGCTATTGTACACTGCTTTACTCTGAGGTTAGCTAAAGTTCCTGCTGAGGCTATTACATTAGCTTTTATATCTGCATGTGGTTCTCGGACCTTCCATCACTTCCTTGTTTGTCCTACAGCAGGGACTAGGAGGTGTTTGGGGGGGACATGGCCTATGTGGCTAATTAATTCTGTTCTAAATCCTGTCTTCACCACTGAAAATCCTCAGAGTTTGTCACCTTGATTTGGCTTTGAACTGCCTGGCTGGGCTGGCTTGCCCCACTATTCAGTGCTGTTTTCCCTACACTATGCAGACCTGTGTGCAGGTCCAATTACTGCTCTGTTTACTGATCTACGTGCAGGTCCACACTTGCTTATGCAACTGTTGTTCCTTGCTTATGCAAACCATTGTTTCATGCCTACTGCCATCCCCTCGGCTTCAGCCTGGGATTCTGCTGCACTCAATCTGCATTCGACCTTGCAAGGTCTCAGCACTCAATGCTCATTATGATCTCAGTACGCTATGCTCATTCAGCTCACCAGCTTTTCAGCTCTCAAACAGTTTCTGGGGCATGCCAGCCATTCTATTTTGGTGCAGGGTTCCTACAGCTGACGGTCTCGCTCTGCATTTAGTCCACATCTCAAGCTTGTCCAAATTGGGGTGAGATCTTTCTCACCTGGCCCATAGCTGAGAATGTCCTCACCTCGGGCTTGGCTTTAGCTGCCTGCTACGTGACAGCAGCTCCTGGTGTAGAAATTAAGAGTAGCGGTGAAGGGTGGTTACAACAATCTCCTTTAACTCTAGTGTTCCACTATAATGGTTAGCCATTGACTTTAGTGGTTTCCTTAACAAGGCACCTTCACTGCATTCTCCCTATGACTGCCTCTGGTTCACCTAGTTTGATTTAGGGTAAATAGGCCAGATGAGAGCCTCAGCAGTTGTTGCTCTCCTCCTGTGCCTTGGATGCATGTATTGTTGCAGAGTTTTATCGCAACCTTCCACGGTGTTCCTGCTAGAGGGTTTGAGTGAGAGCCTTCCTCCAAATTGGAATATTTTCCACCTCCCTTTAATTGGGTTTTCCAAATTGCAGCTGCCGAGCTGTCACTAATTAAACTATCCCAAGCCTGGAGAGAAAGCGACCTAGGCCTTGGATCCACAGAGTTTTCCTCCTCATAGGTTTTTTTTTCTCTCTTCCATTGCCTCAGGTCATAACACTTAGCATAGTTGTTTCTCCTAGTTTCATTAGGTAGGTTCCATTGTTGGATGGAGGTGAAGGATGTCCTGCTGTTCCCTGTCTCCTTAGGGCTCCCCTAATCTCAAATCTAACTATCAGTATCATGCTACGTAAGCCTGGGTATTCATAACATTATCCAACTGAGCATCTCATTACATTATCAAACTGCTTATGCTTCTCCACTACTACATTACAGTTACTGTTCCTATGTCACAGTTACTGCCTGCTCTTATACTTCATATAGCCTCCTTTTTGGGGATGATACTATATTTCTTTTGGGGATTCCTAAGGTACCTTTAGCCATGGGAATCATCCCATGGCACCTATATGGGTGGAACCCTCTCCGAAAGTTCCTTCCTTTCATATCCCTACAGGGTGGTAATTCCTCTGGAATACAGAGTGTGAATGGACAAAACCAAACTAACACAGTTGCACAAGCATAACACTAGACTGGCTGCATAGGTCAGTAAATTTGAAAGGCTTTGCTTGGAGCTCAGTGCTCAAGCAGCCAGCCACTCCCACTTACTGAGCTATGCAAGCAGTTCCTCTCAGCCTCAGTGTGAAGAATTTTTTCTTTGCCCCACCATCCTCCCCTCCTCTTCCAGTGACAGCACTATCTCCTTAGGGGGATTCCTAAGATACCTTTAGCCATGGAAATCATCCAGGGGCACCTCTAGGGGCGGAACCCTCTCAGAGAGTTCCTTGCCTTTGTACCCCTACAGGTTGGTAATTCCTCTGTAATAGACAGTGTGAAAGGCCAAAACCAAACTAACACAGTTGTACAAGCATAACACCATACTGGCTGCATAGGCCAGTGAATTGATTTAAAGTGCTTATGCTGTGAATGATAAATTTTCAACCTCCTCATAAATTTAAATTTTCATAGAAACAGAAACATAGAAGATGTCAGCAGATAATCCCTCTTGGTCCACCTAGTCTGCTCTATTTTTTCTACCTACAGTGCCACTGCAGACCCCACTAGGCCTCCAGTTTGCACCCCCTTGCCTTACTTCTAAGATCCCCTTGTGTCTTTCCCATGCTTTCTTGAATCCTGTTACCATTTCAGCATCCACCACCTCTACATGGAGGCTGTTCCAAGCATCCACCACCCTTTCCACAAAGAAGAACTTCTTTGCATTTCTGCTAAGCCCACCCCCAGCTTCATAATGTCATCCCTTGTCCTCAAGCATCTTTTCCCCTGGAAAATGCCCACTTCATGTAGCTTGTTTATACCTGTGAGGTTTTTGAATGTTTCTATCATATCTCCCCTTTCTTTCCTTTCTTCTAGGGAGTGCATATTGAATTACTTAAGCCTCTCTTTGTAGAGCTTGTGATGCAGACTCTGCACCATTTTGGTTTCCCTTTTTTATATACAGCCTCTATCCTGTCTATGTCCTTTCAGCAGTGAGGCCTTCAGAACTGGACTCTGTACTCAAGCTAGGGTCTTACTAGTTATCTATAAAAGGGCATTATTACCTCCCCCTTTCTGCTAGTAACACCCCTGCCTATGCATCTGAGCATCCCACTAGCCTTTCCCACTGACTTGTTACACTGTTTAGCTATCTTCAGTTCATCATAAATGATTACCCACAGGTCACTTTCTGTCTTGTGACTGCTAGAACTTCTCCCAGTTGATATGTTGTCCCTGGGTTTCTGTCTTCCAAAAGCATGATTTTGTACTTTTTTACATTGAAGCACAGCTGCTGAACTCATGACCATTCTTTCACCTTTTTTAGATCTTCTCATTATTTCCACCACCCTCCTCCCAGTGTATCTCCACTGTTGCAGATTTTTGTGTCATCCGAGAGCAGGCATGCCTTCCCTTCCAGTCCTTTTACAATGTCACTTCTAAAGACATTGAAGAGGACTGGGCCTAGTACTGACCCTTGTGGAATCCCACTGGTCACTTTGCTTTCTCCAGATTGGACACCATTTACCTCCACCCTCTGTCTCCTATTGTTCAGCCAACTCTCTACCCATCTTACTACTTGAGGACCCACTTCCAGGCCTCTCAGCTTGCTCAGCAGTCTTCTATGTGGAACAGTGCCAAAGGCCTTACTGAAGTCCAGGTAGGTTGTGTCAATGTAACCCAAAACAAATATCTGCACAACACACCGGTTTGGTGAGCGGATGCTTATGCCATGTATTTTTGAATTTTAACATTAAAAGCTGTTTTTGGTCTAGGTGCTTGTGTGGTGCGGATATTTGTTTTGAGTTACATTTCTGATTTATATCCAGCACACATCATAGCCTACTGAGTGGTTTTGTTGCTTGTTCTCATAAGGCTATGTGAAACACTCCTCCCAGATCCACTTCCTTGGTTACCCAGTAAAAGAACCTGATCAGATTTGTCTGGCATGCGCTCCTCCCTGTGAACCCATGCTGCCTCGAATCCTGAAGATCACTGGAAATAAGGTATTCCCCGATCCTTTCCATCAGTAGTGATTCCATTGGTGTGCCCACTACTAAAGTCAGGTTGACAGGCCTGTAATTTCCAGACTCCTCTCTGTTTCTATTTTTGTAGAGTGGGTCTATATAAGGCCTCCTCCAGTCTCCTAGGACCTCTCCCATTTCCAGTGACAGGTTGAACAGGGCTGTCAGAGGTGCAGGCAACTCCTCCTTGAGTTCCCTCAGTAACCTGGAGTACACCCTGTTTGATCTCATTGCTTTGACTTGTTTCATTTTGTTTTTCATTTGTTTATGTTTCATTTTGTTTCTTCTGTGAGTGGAGCAATGAAAATTGCATTAGCTGATGCCTTTCATCCAGAAAGCATTTAAATCTTGCACCACATCCATGGTGTCTTGAACAAAGACACCATGGTTTTGTTATGAAGGATAATTTCTATACAATAACGAGTTTAAATATTGAGCAAAAAATGCAACATTCATTGTTCCTCTTCAATTGGCACCCCATCCTTTACATTTTTTCTCTTTTTTATGTTCACCCTTGTGCTTGCAAAAGTGAACATAGTGGTATGATGATGGATTCTGAGAAGATGGTCACTGTCAGTCCAGTGCAGGGCAGTCAGCAAGGTGCTTGACAGTGTTAGACCAATCATCAGCCAGACTGATCATGACACTCTTCTGGTGTCTCTGGGCAGCAACTTTGTGCAGTTCAAAGAAAATACCTTCCTGAATCACAAGGCAGCTCTTCCTTTAATCTGCATAACACTGCCCAGCAAGCAACGCTGATCAGCTTCATGATCAGCCTGCTGTGGTCCGCCCCACTCTCCAGCATAAAAACAATCTTTCCCACCCCTTCCTTCTTAATTTTATGACACCAGGGTTCCCTATTCCCAGTACCAGCTAGTACTCTTCTCCCCACCCATATTCACTGTGCAACATCAGGGAGCCCCCCTCCCCCCACTGTCAAAATAACACTGATACTGGAGTTCCCAATCCAGAGTGTTGGCATCTGAGATAAAGTAAACCATCTCTTGCAGTCTTTTTTTTTATTTTGTACACCCTGTAAAAAAGCCTGCTGCTGCTGTTACCCTCACCCATATGACCCTCCCTCATTTCACTCACCGCTCCACACCACACCCTGCACACTCATTACATACCTACCAGGGGTCCAACACCATAATACTCTCTAGACCGGAGACACATCTTCATTCTTCAATGCTGGACCAGGAACTGAGGAAATCAGGTATGTGTTTCAATGCCATTAAGTCAAAAAAGTTGTACTGTTCGGCAATATGCCATTACAGCTTAAACATAGAAACATTAATATAAAATACATTTGAAACTATAATCATAAAATGATCCTAAAAAACATTAGGAAAACTTTCTAAACTGAGACAAGGCAGGTACTAATTAAATGACATTACCAGTTTTGAGACCAATTATACTGCATCTTAGGAATTATCAACTAGAAATAAGGTCCCATGTAAGTATCACTTTATACAGGGTACTTTTTCCACTGTCTCTGGCATCACTATACACTCTAATTATTTACAAGGTGCTAGTTTATTGTTGTGACATAATAACAAGCAAATTGTAAGCATTCATTTGTCAACCTTTAACTTACCCCCTTTTAAATGTCTAATAATCATTTAATTCCAGAGAGTGGGTTCATAACCACTCACGAAGTGTACCCCATTTACTATTCATGAGATCAATATTTACAGTTATGACCTCTAAGGGCAATAGTTGGGTTCACACCTTAGTCAAAACATTCTGCTATTCAGAAAGGCCATCTAGATTTTGTCTAGGATACAACCAGTTGTACTAGCCAAATACTACCCCTTATATTGAACCATCCCAGAACTCCACCAGGGGATAAACTGAGCCTCTGTATTCAGGCCTTGTAATTGAAACCAGGGTCAACTCACTTTGTCCTGGAAAAGGATAGGAGAGATTACAGTCAGTAGCCCCATATTGGGTCATCCCATATTGCCACAAAAACCTGGCCTCTTCTGTGAATTTCCAAAGGGTACCATGCAGCACATGCTGCGGCGTGTCCTTATTATCACCAGTCATGGCAGAAATTATATGCCAGCTACAGTTTGTAACCCATTTAGGGAATCCTACAAAGTATACCTGTTCCCATATATTCACACATTTTGCCTACTTTCAGACCCATTAGCCACTAACCTGCCCTACTGTGTCTTCCTATTCAAACCCTGATTAGGGCGTCTGAATGGTTTCTAAAAAGGTGTGTCAACAAACACACTGCTAGAGCTCCACTAGGATATCCTTAAAAACCCAACTGATTTTGCCAAATGTTAGGATCTATGTGAGGCCTTTTAAATTATCCCCTTCTTATAGTAAGATCAATCAACTTAATGCCCTAAGATTCACAATGAAGTGACAAAATACAGGAAAGATCACCTAGACTATCCTCAGGTGTATCCAACCATAATAGTCAAATTTAGCACCATGCAGCAAGCCATAGCAGTACCTTGGCAGGGTATGGAATTCAAACCATAAAACTGGGACCCACTATTCCAGTCAGGGATCACTTAGTGTGGCTTAGTGTGGCCTCACTGATCTAGGAACAACAATATCAATATCACAGTACTTAGCTGAGTTAACCAAAGGGTCCCAAGTAAGCCCAGCGACTTTGATGAAACTAAAAAAGACATCATGCAGCACATGCTGCTCCAAGCCTTCAATATCATCAGCTATGGCAGGCAAATCATATGTAAAATCCACTGGTTAAGTCTCTCAGGGTTCCTTTTCAAGTTTAAAGATGAAAAAATATATAGGGAGTAAGACTAAAATGGATAGAGACAATAGTTCAAAAAATGTGTCTTACTCAACCCAAAAAATGTGTTCTAATATATTTTATTTCATTAAATCCAGTGTTATCTTTCTTCATTTTAATTTAAATTTATAAATCCAAAATCTTGGTTCACATGCTCCTGAAATATATTTCCACAATAAGTAACGTTTCAGAACTATTAATATGTTCCTTCATCAGACTTGGAGCTTTAATGAAGTTCACTACTGAAAATAAAAAAATACGACATTTTTATTAATGAGTTTCAAACATTGATAATTTGTACCACTTTTACTATAAAATTAAAGTTCAGGTGGAACAAACTTGAATGAAGACCTGTTTGTGTTCAGAAACATGCATGCTATGGAGTTGGGATACTACGCTCTCATAGGTTTAAGTACCTTTACTTTTTAAGACAGGTCTAAAAAGATTTTTTGTAATTCTGTAATATATTATAACTTACTAGAAGTCTCAAAGTTCGAATCTTTTTAAAGTCTTTTTAAAGACCTTCAGCGTTTCATATACAGACTAGTAAAATGCTGCACCAAAGAAAGAGAAAAAGCATGATGTTTTAAGTGAAATTTTTAAGTCCAAATTGGCCAAATATCAAAACAGCTTCTTAATTTTACCTCATCTTTCATTTACAAGATGATTCCTTCAATTTGAACCACAGAATTTGGACTGCAAATACGTGAATATATTACAGAATTACAAAAAATCTTTTTAGACCTGTCTTAAAAAGTGAAAAGTGATACTTAATTTAACTTTTTTATGATTTATAGGCAAACCATATGGCCACTAGCTGAATACCAAATGGAACTCTATGAACCATAGAAGCTCTCACGTGCTCAGTCATTTTATCTCTACCATCAGACCCCTTAGCCTCCAGCAGGTCACAAGTACAGCCACCCATTCCAATACCAATTAGAGCCCAAGAATGGTTGTCTTCATAGGTAGATAGGCTAAAATTCTGAATAAACTCCAGAAAATCATCATCCCCTCCTCTCCTGCACTCACCTTATATTAAGCTTTATGAGGAACCTAATGCTGTTTCATTTTTGCATTAGAGAGAAAATCTGAACACATCAAATTTGCTACATAAAAGATGATCTCAGATCCTAAAGTTTAAAACAAAATTAACGTCAAAAAAATTATTCTAAAATATATAACCTATAACACTTATTTAAAAAAAGACCTAAAATGTCCATAACAGGACAGTTTATCATTTAACCTTCTTAAAATATGTAACACAATTTTTGCAGTCCATGCTTATAAAATAGAGCACGTATTATCACACTTGGAGCATTAGTTCATCATATTAGAGTGAGTTCAAAAATAAGTTCCACCCAGACAATGTAGGTCCTGCTAATGATAAGATTAAAACTCCTTAGGCCAGATTTTCAAAGGCCTTAGATTGATGCAAGGTGCCTGCGTCGCACAGGTCTGATGCAAGAGGCACCTTGCACCAAGGGCTGTGCCAAGTGCTATTTTCAAAGGTAGCCTGCATCACCCAGCAGGCTACCTGTGCCAAAGTGTGCCATTGCCCACTTTGCACCACGACATTGAATGTGGCATGGTGCTTGAGGAGACTTTATGACAGATGAACTGCCAGCCCTCCAGATCAGGCTTCAAAGAGACCTCCCCAGGAACTAAGTGCCAAGTACCCTTAGACCAGGGTTAGTCTAATGGTACTTAGACAGCTCCTGGGAGGGTCGTCTGGTATAAGCCACTGTGTGGTCTGCCCAATCCATTCATCCACGATGGGTGTTCCCTGGAGATCCAGTGGCCCCCCACACTGACTGTCCAGGTGCTGGATGCAATCTGCCTGGTGCCCTGGTTCCCCCCCGGCTTGGCATATAGTGCCCACAACCCCACAACCCCATTCAATCCATACCCCAGATTCAGGGATGGCACAGCCCTCCTCACCCCACCATGGCCGGCCGCTGAATGAACTGTCAGTGTGCATACTGTATACAGTAAGTGCACTGACAGTGCATTTGGCTGCTGGCCTTGGTGGGCTGAGGAGGACTGTGCTGGTCATCAAATCAGGGGGGGCCAGGGGAGGCATGGTGGTGGTGTGAGGGGGGCTCTAGTCAGCATCATGCCCCCATCTGTGGGTGCCACAGACTCTCTGCTGATATTGCGGCATTCCAAGTGGGTGTACCATCCATTTGGCATAGCACCACCTTTGCCACATGCTGCTGGACTTTGGTGCCAACACCCCGTGGAATAAAAATTTGGTTGCACTGTCCCGGATGCAACCGCACTCAGTGCAAGCTGCCATTGTTGCATCTTGCATCGGGGCTTTGAAAATCTGGCCCTTTATATCTTGCCAAATGTTTACATAGAAACATAGAAGCTGACTGTAGATAAAGACCTCAAGGCCCATCCAGTCCGCCCATTTTTTTCTACCTTATGAATGTGCCATATGCCTGTACTCTGTCAATGGCCTATCTATTCATACTCATCTTTATTGCTCTCTTATGCCTCTCCCATCCCTATTTGAAGCCCTGCACTTTATTCATATCCACCACTTCCTGAGGTAGGCTGTTCCATGCATCCACCAACCTTTCTGTAAAAAAGAACTTCCTCACATTCCTCCTTAATCGACCTCCCTCTAATCTCATGCTGTGTCCTCTTGTACTGCTCTTTTTCATATATTGAAACATGTTAGACTCTTTCACCTTGTTAATGCCCTTAAGATGTTTGAATGTTTCGATCATATCACCTCTCTCCCTCCTTTGCTCTAGGGTATTCATATTGAGCTCCAGTAATCTGTCTTCATATGTTTTCTGATGCAGTCCCTGCACCATTTTAGTTGCCCATCTCTGGACTGCCTATGTTTTGTTAATGTCCTTGTGTAAGCACAGACTCCAGTACTGCACACAGTAATCCAGATGGGGCATAACAAGTGTCTTGTAAAGAGGGATTATTACCTCCCTCTTATGACTTTTGATACCCATACTAATACACCCCAACATCCCTCTAGCCTTACCTACTGCTTTAGTGGTCTGCTTGGATGATTGCAGATCATCTGTGATGATGATGCCCAAGTCTCTTTCTTTCCTTGTGATCGCCAGCAACTTCCCTCCCAACCTATAGGTGGATTCAGGGTTTCTCTTCCCTATGTGCATGATCTTGCTCTTCTTTGTGTTAAATCTCATTTGCCACTTTTCTAATCATTTTTCCAGTTTATCTAGATCTCTTCTCATTCTGCCCACCTCATCTGGATCATCTACTCTGTTGCAGATCTTGGTGTCATCTGCAAACAGACAAACCTTACCCTCCAGCCCATCTGCAATGTCACTGATTAAGATATTGAAGAGAACTGGTCCCAGGTCTGATCTCTGAGGTACCCCACTTGTAAATTGCATCTCTTCTGAATGTATACTGTTTACCAACACTCTCTGTTTTCTGCCCGTCAACCAGTTTGCCACCCAGTTGACCAGCTTCTGACCCACCCGAAGCCTACCCAGCTTATTAATCAATCTTCTATGTGAAACAGTATTCCGCAATGAACACTACTCCCACCAGCTCCCACCGCTTCTACTTCAAAGCAGTCAAGGCTCACCAAGTACGCAAATATGTAACCAAAGCCCTTGGTAAATCAAGATTCAGTAATGACTCCCTAGACCTAAAAATCCTGTCTCTCACACTTGATGAAGTGCTTAGTCCTCTGACCTGAATTTTCAACCTCTTCCTCAGCCTTAGCCAGTTCCTGGACAGTTGGAAATATGCCACTGTCACCCCAATCCATAAAAGTGGTGACAAAACTGCCCACGATAACTACAGACCTAGCTCCCTACTACCCCCACTCTCCAAGGCACTAGAATGCATCGTCTCGGACCAGCTCAAAGAATACCTGGATACGTACAACATCCTGTGCAAGCAACAACACGGGTTCCACAAAGGTCACAACACCCCCACAGCCCTACTTGAATTCACCGGCACAATCCACAATGCACTTGACTCCGGTGAACTACTAGGCTCAATCTACATTGACTTAACTAAAGCCTTCAACACCGTCAATCACCGCCTCCTGCTTGTCCAGCTTCAGAACACTGGGCTGTCAACCGACTCCATTGGCTGGTTTAAGAGCTACCTTGAAGAACGGTCCCAAACAGTAAGAATCACTGATACACTCTCGGACCCTAGACTGGTCCACTCAGGAGTCCCCCAGGGCTCCATTCTGGGACCCCTCCTCTTCAGCCTATTCTTAAACTCACTACCAGACAGCTGCCCAGAATAAATAATTCTCTACGCCAACGATGCTGTGATCCTCACCTCGGACCCTGATCCAATCCAATTACAAAATAAACTTCAGCAGGCCTTCTCCTCCATCTAATCCTGGTTTCTAAATCATAAACTGCTTCTCAATCAGAGAAAAAAACAAGTCTATGGTCTTCTGCAGCCCCCACAACAAAAACCAAAAACTCCACCTCTCCATTGCAACCAAACAAGGAGCCATCCTAGGGCAAACACAACCGTTCAAGTACCTCGGCAGCACCCTTGATCCCCACCTCTCATACGCTGTCCATATCAGCAATGTTGCAAAGTCTGCCAATGCGAGGTTAGGCATATTATTCTGGCACAGGAAACACCTAACCCCAGAAGCACTGGCAGTGGCCGACCAAAGCTCCATCGTCAGCATCATAGACTATGGTCTTATCATATATGGGTCTGCAACTACCTCTGCTCTCAAATGTATCACAACCTCCCTGAATAAGGCCTGTCATCTCCTCACTGGCTCACATCGCCTTACCCACACATGTGGCCTTTATTCCCAATCTGGATGGCTTGAACTGGACAAATGCATAAAATACCAAACCTGCATCACGGCCAAGAAAATTATAATGGGTCTGGCCCCACCTGGTGTCTGTGCCCTCCTTAAGCTTAGACATAGGAATGTCACTACAAGGAGATCCAATTGCCATCTACTATGTATCCCACAATGTCACACAACCCAAGGACAAAGATCTTTCACCTATCGGGCATCCAACTGGCTCAACTCTCTTGGCAGTGACATAGCGACCACTCCAACACTCGGCCTCTTCAAGTCCAAGCTGCGCCTCTCACTGCTTGTATCCTGCGATTGCCCATCTTAGCATTTCCACTGTTCCAGCTGCAAATGCCCCAGCACCCAGCACTTACAATCAGTCTTTGCACCACTAGCACCTTACCTGTCATATTCCTTGGACAAGGCCCACTGGCTGCACTGTATCCCACCCTCACCCACCTTCCCCCTGTATCTCCACTCCTGCCCCCGCTCCAAACACCTCCCATACTCCCCCTTACCCCCTGCACTCCTCCCTCCTGATCTCCTACTTTCACTTCCTCCACCACCCACCCCCTTCCCTTGTCTTGCTCATAGCTCAAGTATTTGTACTGGTTATTACATGTCTGTAAGTAAATGACTATATGTTTGTAACTAAAAATGATGACTGTTGCACACGCTGACGTGGAACCTTTGTAAAAGAGCCTCGGCTCAAAGGTATTGTTATCCTAGATTGAAATAAATAAAATAAAAATATTGAAAGCTTTGCTGCTCCCCCTTGGTCCACCACTCTGGTTACCCAGTCAAAGAAATCTTTGAGATTATTTTGATAGAATCTTCCTGTTGTAAACCCATGCTGTCCTGGATCTTGTGCTCATATGGATTCCAGGTGTTGCACTATACTTTCCTCAAAGAATGCCTCCATAATCTTGCCCACTACTGAGGTAAGATTAACTGGTCTGTAGTCCCCTGCCTCCTCCCTGCTACCACTCTTGTGGAGCGGGGTCACATGAGCACTTCTCCAGTCTTCTGGGACCTCTCCTGTGCTCGGAGACTCACTAAACAGTTCTGATAATGGCTCTGCAAGTTTCACCCTTAGCTCCTTGAGTACCCTGGGACGTATGCCGTCAGTTCCCATTGCCTTGTCCACTCTGAGCTCAACGAGCTCTTGTAGGACCCTTTCTTTTGTGAAGGGACTAGTGCACACTGCTCTCCCCCGGTGTCCATGGTGCTGAGCTGTGGGCCCTGTCCTACCTTCTCCTCAGTAAATACTGAGCAGAAGTATCTATTTAGGATAGATGGTTTTCCTTGGTCCTCCTCCTCACACTCCCCCTTATACCCTTTGATCTTAGCAATACCCCCTCTTGGCTTTCTCCCTTCACTAATGTATCTATAGAAAGTCTTGTCACCTTCTTTACTGTTTGTGCTAGTGTTTCCTTGGTTTGGGCTTTTGCCTGCCTTACTGCCTTCCCTGATTCCCTTAGGGAAGTTTGGTATGCCTCACTATCTTCTTTCCACTGCATTTCCTTTTATTTCCTGAAGGCCATCCTTTTGGCTCTGACCTTTTCTGCTACTGTTTTTGAAAACCAAAGTGGTTTCCTTCCTTTTTTGCTCTTGCTTTTCTCTCTAACACAATGGGATGTTGCTTCAAGTATTGCATCCTTAATGATTGCCCACTTTGCCTATACTCCCTCATCTGTATTTCTTCTTGCAAGGGCCAGCTTAACTCTGTGGGCCATCTTCTCAAAGTCAGCTTCTCTGAAGTCCCATATTTTTGCCTTGGAATTGGATGATTTAGTTCTAGTGGCCAATTGAACCATACCATGTGATGGTCACTAGCCCCCAGGTAACCTTCTACCTGGATAACTGTGATCCTTTCCACGTTAGTCAGTACTATATCTAGGATAGCCCTGTCTCTTGTGGGTTGTTCATTTAATATTATAAACATCCACAGAAGACTGATGATTTAACATTTCTTGGAGGAAGCTTTATTAATTATGGGCAGGCCAATAAACTTTTCAAGGAGCTCCAAGTCAATAATTAATTTAATACATAGATAATATTGGGTGGGCAACTATGCTTAACTAGTGTGCTGTGCTACCAAGGGGTTCTGATTCCCCGTGACCTCAAGAGCAAAACTTGAGAAATGTGTGGAAATCAGAATACCGAGGAGGTACAACACACTGGTTGGGCATAGAGTTGCTCATCCACTAGTTTTTATAGTGTATGATGCCCCCTAAATAAAATAGGTGCAATTTTAATTTTTTTTTTTTTTTTTTTAAATACAGGAAACAAAATGTTCATTGGCACCTCATATTCTGGGACTTAGGGCTGGTTGCTATGGTGTGATGTGTGGTTGCGAATGAGACGATGTCTCTATGTTTTTAGAGCAGCCTTCTATTGGCTGTATATCAGGTGTGGGAGGGATTTAAAAAAATAAATGACTGCAGTATCTCTCACTTAGTGAGGGGACCTCGGCTGTGAGGGAGAGAGTTTCATTCAGTGAGTTAATATATATATATCTTGTCAATCCTGCTTTTATTTTTTTTTTTATTTACATGCAGATATCTGGTTGATCCTGCATGTTTTTATGTTATCTGGTTGATCCTGACTGAGTCATGGGTTCGGGTGATAGTGCCACCTCCACTGTTTATCTGGATGATCCTTCCATTTCTGTGGTTCTTGCACTTCTGTGTGGAACCTCTAGAGGTTTTCAAAATGTTGTTGTAGCACAGTAGGGTACAATCACATTCCATGACCTTCTGAACTGTGGTACAACAACATTTTGAAAGCCACTGATTTCCACACACATGGCCTTACCAAACACTATAGTATTCTACTCCCCAGTGGATGTTTCTTTCCAAGCTGTTTAGTTCTGGCAACATTTTGCCCTTTGCACTAATGGAAAAGTTGCCTAAGCACTGTGTATCTGAGGTGCATAGGCAACCTTAAGTGTGAATGCCATGCAGCAGGGGTCCTGTGGATCCCCGGTGGTATTCACCAAGGGTGAGCAAGGCACTTACATGCCCACTGACCAAGCCACTCAAGAATCACCACACTGGGGGCATGTTGGGGGCATGCCTGCACTACGTGGCATTCACTAAGCTGCATAGTGCCAGGCTCAGGAGGTGCCAGATAAGTCAGCCGAGACCAGGCATTACCCGGTATGTGCTCTCGTGCTCTCTGTCCACCAGGTGTGGTGGCATCTTGTAAATGGACATCCTTGCCACATCCCACAAGGCTGCAGGGGAGGGCTGGGGCAGCGGCTTGGGTGAGTGCTTGGAAGGAGTACTTGTGTTGCCAGTTTATGCGCCTGGCCCCTACTCTGTGCACCCACTACAAGAGCACAGGGGATCCACTGTGGGACCCAGTACCGGCATTTGATTGGATGCCTGCCCGGGTCTGCAACTTTGCCCCGACCACACAACCCTGTGCACTGAGGGTGTGTGGCCATGGACAGACACCCCACTGGTGCATGTGGTAGTGCATACTGCACAGACTGCACCTGTCTGAGGCTGCATAGGTATGGGGGCAGGGCACATGCCTCAGGAGCATATAACCCACCCGTTAGTGCATAGCGCCCATTAAGAATAATCACCTTTACTAAGCTTTAGTTAGAAAACATTTCCTCTGTGTGGTGAAAAAAATACCTCAGTTCACTCAGCCCTGTTCTCAACACCAAATCTATAGCCATAGCAGGCAATCAGACAATATAATTAGTAGATAGATAGACAGATAGATAGATAGATAGATAGATAGATAGATAGATAGATAGATAGATAGATTGAACAACAGATAGATAAAATATATATTTTTATACAGAACATTACATGTCTTTAGGGAAAAAAAATCCCTGTTTACAAGACAGTCCTGTTTAAAAGAGTACAAGTTGCTTAAACATAAAAGAGAAAAACAAGCAAGAAAACACAAAACATTATGTGCTTCACATTTACATGCATTATACTATATACAACTGTATAATTATATAGATAGACTTAGTTTTACAACTTAATTTAGCCGTTACATACCATTGGAAAGCAGTCTTTTAAATCAGTAACAAACTTATTGTGAGATGACGTTGTAAGCATATTAGAATGGTGTAGTCATTCATAACACCATGGCCTCCCTAACGGGTAGTTTTTTGGGATCCAGGGTAAAGAATTTAAGCCACATTTCTCTTACAGATCTTTAAAACAACCATCCTCCAGTGGCACATCAATCTCCCAGTCTCAGTCCTACATTATCCATATGTCTCTGACCCCCCTGGGTTATGTAGTTTGTAGTCATCTGGGGAAACAAAAGATGCAATAAATGCTCCACTGAGTGTACAGTAGTAAATTTTATACATTTAAATAGATACTGAGACCCCCCCAGTCCCAGGAAATGGGGGCATACCTTTTAAAATAGAATGCAAGCATGTCAGCACATACAGTATAGTGCAACAGTGTCTTCAGCCATCATCATCATCAGGTCCTCATAGAAATCTTCCTAGGGAAAGGAACTCAGCCACCATTAGTCACCAATAGATACTCCTAATACCTCAGTGCAGATCAAAAAAGCACTCAACCTGTATAAACTTTGCCTGGAAACAGGGAACAAACCACAACAACCACATTTGGCCTAAATGCTACAATGCTGAAAAGCATTCCTTTTGACAACTAACCACATCAGTTGCTCACAGTAGTCAATTCAAATAAAACTATCACTTTGTGTATTTTAACTAATGCTATTCAGCCACCTGCAACACAAACACAGGACAACCAAAAAGTCTATACGTAACTCATTGGGTGCAATGCTAGAGCCAGTTACTACATTCAAATAGCTAGGGATTACCCTGGACTCTGATCTTACCTTTCAAGAGAGAGCGGGCCCGAGAGGCTAGAGGACTGCCGCCCTCCCCAGCCATCACCACGTGGTCGCGAGGGGTTCAGACACCCTCCCAAAGCAATCCGGGACAAGAAGGACCCCCCCGAACTTTCTGCTGCTAAGTCGCCCGAGGAGGCTGGGGACTGCCGCCCTCCCCAGCCATCCCACGTGGTCGTGAGGGGTTCAGACACCCTCCAAAGCAATCCGGGACAAGAAGGACCCCCCCGAACTTTCTGCTGCTAAGAGTGGGCCCGAGAGGCTAGGGGACTGCCACCCTCCCCAGCCATCTCCACGTGGTCGCGAGGGGTTCAGACACCCTCCCAAAGCAATCCGGGACAAGAAGGACCCCCCCTGAACTTTCTGCTGCTAAGGTAATTTAAGGCCTTTCCTGAGGACTGCTAAAGCCGCCTGGCCCTGCACAGAGTCTCCTGTAGCCACTAGCACTGCAGAGGTGTCGGCAGACATGTGAAGACTGTTTTCCCTTTGTTAATTTCACTCAGAAACTCTTATACTTTTAGATGTTTTGCACTGTTACCTTAAATGCAGCAGGACTATCTGTATATTTAAGCCAGTTTCAACGGTTACCTTAATTGTAATAGGCTGGCTATATATTTAAGGAGTTTTCAACTATTTACAGTACCTAGCTGAAGTAGGCTGCCGCATATTGCCAACCGGTTTCAATTGCTCCCTAACAGGGAGGGCTGCATGCTGGAAACGATTTAGTGCCTATATTACACAGCTCTGTACTCACTGTGACCAGCTAAATACTGTAAGCAGAAGGCTAAATTTATGTCATGTCCCCTGTGCTGTAGTCTGTACTCACTGCCTTCTGCTCCCTCTATCAAACTTTGCCATAGCTTATCCAGACCAAGCTCTGCTCCTGCCACATGCACCTGGGCCTCGGAAGTGGCCAGTCGAGGCAGCCATCTTGCCTCGTGCGCTCGCCCAGCAAGTTCTCGGCAGCATGGGTTTAATAAGCACCCTAAGGCGACCCTTTTGGTAGGGTCTGAGCCGTGCAAGGAACCCTTGCCCC
This sequence comes from Neoceratodus forsteri, assembly GCA_016271365.2. NCBI lineage: Eukaryota > Metazoa > Chordata > Ceratodontiformes > Ceratodontidae > Neoceratodus > Neoceratodus forsteri. Next base: position 1,055,674,487 of record CM057459.1, read on the forward strand.
CGGGATTTCTCGTCTGCATAGGGTAGCCACTACGTGGGTGGGAAATAGCAATTTTCAGTCGTGTTTTTAAAGTACGAGGGAAGGAATTAGCAATTTTCAGTCGTGCTCTAAACTCAGGGATAAGAAATACCAAAAAAAACAAACTACCTTGTAACAAAGCTTCTGTCTCCCAAAAGGCGGTCTGTGCTTCGGTTCACCTAACGTAGAATCTCACAGCTGCTCCATATATCAAATTACATTCCCATACAGTATAAATAACCTCTTACCTGTTCGTTTTCTCCTCAGAGCGGGCCCGAGAGGCTAGGGGACTGCCGCCCTCCCCAGCCATCCCCACGTGGTCGCGAGGGGTTCAGACACCCTCCCAAAGCAATCCCGGACAAGAAGGACCCCCCCCAAACTTTCTGCTGCTAAGGTAATTTAAGGCCTTTTCTGAGGACTGCTAAAGCCGCCTGGCCCTGCACAGAGTCTCCTGGAGCCACTAGCACTGCAGAGGTCTTGCCCCGCTGGCGCTGTGCGCCGGCTCCCCACCACCACCCTTGGTCGACAGTGGAATTTATAGTAATCTGAGAGGTCAGGTGATGTGATAAATCCTATCAGCCCACTTTCTGATCTGCAAGTTATATGGGCTCACCACTAGTGGCTGCTAACACTTCTTCCTGCCTGGTACTTATATATAAAAAAAAAAAAGTAAGCATGCTCCTGTTTACTTTGGCCCTGTTAACAATGGCCACCCCCCTACGTCACTCCCACCAACCACACTCCTCCAAAATGACCCGGGTCCATTAATTTACAGCTCTATCGTGACCCCCTACAGCCCCCTAAATACCCCACAAGAGTGCTCTGAGCACAATCTACACCCAGGCTGGGTTGCATGCTCATACATCTGCCCGCCATCCTTTGCCCCACGCCTAGATGCCCTAAGCAGACTTACTAAGTCCCCCCCCCCCCCACTTCCCTGTGTCGGCACTTTCCCAAATCCAAAGCAAAAATAGATGGACCACCACCCTTCAATACCTTACCTTGATACTCCTGCTGGCAGGTGACGTCAAAACCAACCCTGGACCCCAGACCCACCCTGCCCATCTAAAATTACCTAAAGGGCTCAGCATGGTTCATCTAAATAGTTGCAACCTCCTAAATAAAATCCCGGAGCTGCAAGTCACCACACATGCACTCAAACCTGACATCTGCGTAGTTTCTGAGACTTGGTTAAAACCCCAACATAATGACTCGGAAGTCGCCATGCCTGGCTACTCAGTCCTCTGGCATGACAGAATATGCAAAAAGAAAGGTGGAGGAATTGCCATGTTTATATCCAACACGCTACAGTTCACCCCTGTCCAGCTCCCATGCCCCCCCCACTTATCGACACCAGGATGATCAAACTCGTCCTGCCACATACCGCCCCCGTGTATGTTGCAGGGTTATACTGCGCCCCTGCAAACCCAGCAAGTAACATCACTGACCTCCTGGCCACTTTCAAAAACCTGGCCATCACTGGTGAGCTCTACATCCTCGGCGATTTCAACCACAACTGGTTAGATAAAAAAGCTGATCAAAACTCAGCAGCAGGGTCAAAGCCCTTAACCTCTCCCAGCAGACTGAGGAACCCACACGCCTCAACACCAAGTCCCAAAACCACTCCCTCCTGGATTGGGCTCTCACAACCCATCCACACAGGGTCTGTAAAGCCGGCCTACTACCAGACTCAATGAGTGACCACCACCCGATATATGTAATCAGAAAAGTGCACAGACCCACTAATAGACTACCACCCAGATCAGTCAACTCCCGGTCTTATAAGTCCCTCGACCTCTCCACCCTGCTAACTGATCTCGCCTCTGCCAACTGGTCTTTCATCAAACTGGCGCCCACCCTTGACCAAGCTTTTGACCTGTTCAGAAAGCAATTTCTCGCTGTGTGAGACTTCCACGCCCCTATGAGAAACAAAAGAGTAAGGATATCCCACCTCCCATGGGTCTCTGCTGACATTGTCTCCAGCTGTCGCGCCAGGGACCAAGCCTGGAAAAACCATAGGAAAACAGACTCTACTGCATCTTGGCAGCAGTACCGCACCCTCCGCAACAATTGTACCAAAGCCATAAGACAGGCTAAAAAGCATTTCTTCCATGCGGCCCTCTCTTCCAATCTAAACCACCCATCCAACTTCTGGAAATCTATTAAATCCCTTCTCAATCCCCCCATACAGCCACCCTTCCCTTCCCTCACTATCCAAGGCAAAAAAATATCTGAGTCAAAGGAAGTTGCCTCTACTTTCAACCACTTCTTTACCAGCTGCGCTAAAACCCTTCTCTCTAAAACGGCAACCCTGACACCCATACCCGATTCTCTTGTGCCCCCCCGCTCCCACCCACACACCTTATTCTCTTTCAAGTCGGTCTCCCCACCTGAAGTTCTAGCCACCCTCACTTCCCTTGACCCCAATAGGAAAGCCCACTAGGACTGGATGCAAACTCTTATATCTCTCCTCCGCCATTTCCGCCTCCCTGCCGACCTACTAAACCGCTCCTTCTCCACTGCAAATTCCAGCAGCCTGGAAGAAGGCTCTAGTTATACCGCTGCCAAAGGAGGTAACCTAGCAGATCCAGGAAATTACCGCCTAATCTTCCTCCTCCCTACCCTGGCAAACTTCAAGAAAAATAGCCCTCGCTCAAATCACACAATTTCTTGCGCCACCTCCTTCTTCACCCCTTCCAGTCTGGCTTTGAAATCACACTCCACCATAACCGCCTCTTAGACTCTCCAACGATATTGCCTTAGGTATGGATGAAGGGTTCATTACCTCGCCATATTCATTGACCTGGCAAAAGCTTTTGATACCATTTCCTACCCAAAGCTCATCGCCAAAATGCAAGATGCTGACCTATCAAATCAAGCCATCAGGTGGTTCCACGACTACCTCACCAGTAGGTCGCAATCAGTCAAAATTGGCACCCAAGTATCCCCCAGCTCCCAGTCACAATGGGGGTTCCCCAGGGATCCATCCTGGGTCCAGTTCTTTTCTCAATATTCCTAAATGACTTCCCGCAATCCTGCCCTAACTCAGCTATTCAAATGTATGCGGACGACACCGTCCTGTACGGCTCCGGGCCCTCAGCAGAGACTCTAAAATCTACCCTTCAACAAGACTTCAATGCTGTCCAAACTTGGCTAAGTTCTAATCAACTCGTCCTAAATGCCAAAAAGACCGTATCCATAACCTTCAGCACACAGCATAGACTCTCCAGGATAGCAGCTCTACCCTCCTTCCAGACACTGGACGGTACCACCTTGGAAGCCTGCACCTCCTTTAAATACCTGGGAGTATGGCTGGATCATCGCTTGGACTTCTCTGTCCACATAGACTCCCTCCAGAAAAAACTGCACCCAAAACTAGGTGCCCTTTACCGCAACAAAGGGTGCCTAACCACCCCTGTCAGGAGAGAGCTCTTACACAAAATGATTCTCCCTATTTTCAACTATGACGATGTGGTCTACGGAGCAGCCTCTCCATCCACCCTTGCAAACTTGGACCCCCTTTTCCACTCCTTCTGCCGCCTCATCCTAGAATGCCCCCCTACCACTCGCCACTGTCACCTATATGCCGGCCTAGGCCTCCCCTCGCTGCACACCAGGCGCCAACTCCACTGTGCAAATCTCATAGCTAAGCACTGGTCAAACTCCCTCCCCTGCTGTCTCAGCTCCGCTCTAACAATGCAACCATCACCGGCCTACTCTTTGCGGGGCTCTGACTCAAATCTACTGCACATCCCTTTCATGCGCACCTCTAAAGGCCAATCGGCTTTCAAATACAGAATGCCCACCCTCTGGAATCACCTCCCAAGTGCAATCAGGCAGGCTAGCTCCACCCCTTGGGCCATGTCCACTCTTCTTCAGGCCCACTTCTCTGACACTTGCAACTGTAACCTGCAGGATAGCTCAGCTAAAACTAAGAATCCACTTGGTACTTAACGGGGGGGCACATGCAAACCCTCATACTATCCTAACTACCCCCATCACCTATGCCCTCCTCATCCTCAACCACTGCAAGTTTGACCATCTTCTTTGTCCTCATTGCTAGTATGTACTAAGTATTACAAATCTTGAAACCTGCATACATTTGCTTAATTGTCCTGACTGTAATCATCCTTGGATTTGTTTTGCTTCATCTATGCTTGAGCCTACTGTACCTAAATATGAACGCTATGTACATATTCTATTGTAACACTACCTACTGCATTTCAAATGTTAATTTTTAGCACTGATATGTTATGTTATGTACACCCAGGTCGCATCTGGAAATGAGTGGTTTTCCCACTCAGTATGCTTATCTGGTAAATCTCGTTAATAAATAAATAAATAAGAGCATATTAACGTCAACATGCTCTGCAATAAACATCAGAATCAGTCTACTTTACAGGTTTAGACCCTGCCTCCTACCCGATGCCCTAAGGTTAGCCATTTCCAGCTCCATCCCCTCCCTGGCAGACTATGGCATAGTCATCTATGGTGCAGCCTCTGACACTGTTCTAACCAACATTAAACGCACACCTAAACAAAGTCTGCAGGTTGGCCACAGGCTGTGATCGGCTCACGCATACCTGTGACCTCTACCTACGGTCAGCATGGCTAAACTTTCAAGGGTGACTTTTCTACCAGACCTGCTTACTGGCCCAAAAAATCCGGTTAGGTTTAGCCACCCCAGGCTGTCTCCAGCTCCTCCAAAAGAGCCTGCCGGTCTGTGCCACTAGACTTTCTGACAATACTGCATTCCATGTCCATTTTGTAAAGACCTCTGCTAGCCAAAGGTCCTTTCGCTACAGAGCCCCACTCTGGATGAACTCAGTCCCTGATTCTATCATATCAATCCCCAGGCTAGGACCTTTTAAACCTCAGCTGCGGAGACACATTATGTCCAACTCTCACTGCAACTGCAGATAAACTCCGCCATAAAGCCTTTACTGCTGTTTAAGTTCCTGTGTCTCCAATATATGCCTCAGCTATGCACACCTTGATGTTCCTATTCTTATCTATTATCTCTGTTTACCTCTGTATCTAATGCTGTATTTCTATATTAGAGCAGTTTTCTGTATTCTGTACCTGTCCTCATATATGTATGACGTGAAGCCTTTACAAATGAGTCTCTGACTCAAAGGGTTATAATTCCTAGACCTTCAATAAATAAAACAGCAGTAAAAAGGAACAGAATCCATAGCATAAATAAGGCACTCGAATGGGACAGAATGGAGCAGCGCCATGACCATCTTGGTGCTCCACCCCCCACTGACCACCTCATTGATCTTCGACTGTAGCTGTCCTGAAAAGCTACTGTCTTTCTGGAATCTCAGGCTCCTCCGGTCAATGTATTTCAATGGGTTTTGCAATTGTCCTCATAACGTCGTCATTTTTTAATATTTTTCCCAACATTTTCAACATGGCATTTTTGGAACTGCACCTCATGAACAAGGGTGGTAAAATAATGCAAATCCATCCCAAAACATGATTTTGTAATCATTGTATGAAAATTACCTGTCCGGCAGAATATGAACATTTTCTCTTCCCTTGTTCACAAGGGGGTCATAAGAAGAGTATATTGAACATTTGGGGTAAAATATTTAGAAACAACAAAGTTAAAAGTGTACACTGAAATTTTTCAACACACATTCACAACTTTGGTAATTTTCAATATTTTGATGTCAGATTTTCAACATAGCCATTTTTTCACATCATCTCATGATTAGCTATTTTTCAAATCCTTGCCAAAATGAATTTTCACAGTTGTGGCATTAAATGATGTTTCAGCCAGTATAACACCTGTCATGTTCAGAAGGAGTGGTCATAAAAAGTCTATGTAGAAAAGCTGAGTTTAAATTATGCAGAAAAAAAAAGTTATGAAGAAACACTGAATCTTTCCAATGTTTACTCATAACTTTAGTTTTGCAGATTTTGACCCCTAATGTTTGACATATTGCTTTTGTTACTTCATTTCTTGAGCATGACAGGTGTCATTTTTCAAACTCCTTCTGAAACTTGCTTTTATAGTTGCACTGCAAAATCACTTTTTGGATGGGATTTAAAAAGTACCACCTGTGCTGATCATAACGTCAGGTCATAAAAAGACTATAAGGAATTTGTGGTCAAATGTGGTACTCTACTGAAAATTAATTATTGCCTCTCAGCTGGCCTGTCATGGGTAAATACTGTCTAAAATGTGTAAAACCAGGACTCAGTTGAAAATGAAATACTGCATCTCATCTGGTCTATCCAGGGGAAATATATAGTTCAAATGTGTACAAGCAAGACCCGGTACAACAGCAGTGCAAGTGGCAAACATTTGGCATTGACAAATGCTTGTTGATCATAGCGTTGAGAAATTTGGATACTTCTTTTGCATCAGATGTGGACATCCAGTGTAGCAAAGGTGGCTTGCTAACTAAAGAGCAGGCCTTATGGTCAGGGGTCACCTGACCAAAATAACAGGAGTGGTCAGTTAGGCAGCAAGGGGTGGGGGGAGGGAAGCCAGCTAGGGATGAGGAATCATGGGAGGTGGGTCAACATAGGGATGGTGGGTAGAAGTACAAAATGGAAGGGAGGTGTTAAGAAAGAAGGAATAGGATTGGTGGAGAGGATAGTAAGGGGGCATGTAGGAGGAGGCTATTTAAGTAGAAGCAGAGCTGAAATCTCCCTTCTTTAACTGCTAGAGAGCTTGTTGTCTGATAATGAGCATTCTAGCACATCAGTTCTCAATTAATTATGATCAAGGGATTCCAAGAGCAGTGAGCAATTGTGGAAGGTAAGAGAGTTTTTTTTATCAAATAAGGAGGGTGCAGACCATTAAAAAAAATAAGAGGAAAAAAGGAGTGAAGGAATGGTTCCAGGAGGTTGGTCTGTGGTGGTAAGAGCATTTGGATTAAGGTTATTGGGGGCTTAAATTAAAAGCTGCAGCAGAGCTGGAAGGGAATATGTACTGCAAAGAAAAACCCACAAAAAAAAAAGAAAGAAAAATGTGTAAACAAGTTAGAAGGAGAGTAGGGATTAAATACCTTGGACAGAAAATCCTGGGGTGGAGGGGTGAGTGCCACAACCACGATTTGCAGAGTGTGTGACCAGAGGCATGTTCTTTTGGGGCCAGGTGGGCAGTTAAAGGGACAGAGGCCAGCAACTGTACCAGTTCATGGTGAGCCCAAGCCACTCACAAGTGACTGTTACCAAGGGAGTTTCACCAGTGAGGCATATCAGGAAGTTGGGAAGCCGTGTTTCTGGTGAACACCACACTGCTACACTCCAGTTTGGGCTGGCAGATTTTTCAGTTTGAATGCCATGGCCCACATGGCTGTAGAATGTCATGCATGCACAATGGCACATCCAGCAAGGCCGCAGGTGGGGGGAGTGAGAGTAGTTAGCGAGGGAAGGGCATAGGCCTGGGGTATATGAGCAGAGGAGGAAAGCAAAGAGCTTACAAAAAATTGTTTTTTCTTTTGTTGAAGGAAAGAGAGTGAAAAAAGGAAAGGGATAGGCAGGCTGAGGTGGAAGTGATATCGTCTGCCATGTGTGCAGGAGACAGCAAATGCCATGTTTGGTATGGTGGGGCTGCCCAAGTCAGATCTGAGGTGAACTGGAAATGGCTATTGATTCTGTCCAAGTTACAAAGGAGAATAAGTTAAATTAGAGTGGGGCAACTAGGGATTAGGCAATAGCAGAGCCATATATTTTGCAGCTGTATGATGCTAACGATCCATATTGGTTGAAGGGTTCTATCATTCAGAAAGCTCAAAGAAATGTTATAGCAAGAAAAGTTTACATGACTGTTTTAAAGCCAATCTTTTAAGGTCCAACTGGAGCATTGCGACAGATATAATCTGCAGTCACTAGCTGGCACACATGCACAGTATGAAGGGAGTCACCATATTGGTGAAGGTGAGAGTAGGGGCTGCTGTGCATGAGCGGTGATAGGGGTCGACATCTTAGGTTTTGCAGCTCACATGCAAAGAGAGGAAAGGCTGAAGAGGTTCATACATGTGCAGAAATGACATCTGCCATCTTAGGCATAGCAGCAGATGGACATATGGGAAGCAGCAGGGGGGGACGCACTGTTTTTTGGGATTGGTCAAGCAGGGAATTCAACAAAAAAATAGTAAAGGAGGGAAGTGAAATAGAGGAAATGGGTCACAGCCAGTACCAGGAGGTAGAAAGGGACATGTTCTAGATATATAAAAAAAAAAAAAAAAAAGAACAACAAGGATAAGTGAGGGCATGGGGGGATGGCATCTGAGAAGGGATAAGGTAGGGCTACAACACAAAGCAGACCCAGGTGTTTGGATCCAACAGGTGAATGGGAAAGGGTTAATGCCCCCCCAAAAAAGAAAGTGGAAGAATGGTGCCAGCTTCTGTAAAGATACACATAAGATTGGAATAAATGTTTTAGGCAGACAGCTGCCTCCAGAGATGAAGGGGTACTAAAAAAAAAAATACCGGGTTTAGCAAAGCAAGGTCAAGGAGCAGCAGTGGGCAGGGCAGCAAGGCACAAAAAAAATTAAAGCAGATATAAGGAATCTAACTATGTGATGTTTATGAGTTGCAGATGGCAGCAAGAGGAGAAGGCAGCAGAGTGGGAGCAGGCAGAAGTGCTTGGGTCATGCAGCAGGTGATGGAGGTGATGCATCAGCTGCAGGCCATGATGGATGCTGCCCAACAGATGGATGGGACACAGAAGAAGGCCTAAGGCAAAAGTAAGGAGCTGGAAGCGGGCCCTATCAGAGATGAGGAACCACCAGGGGAAACGCTGCAGAGGTGCCAAAGGTGGAGGGCCTAAGAAAAATATTATGGACCTGGCTAATGCAGGGAACCTGTGAGAATTCATGGAGGGGGTAATCAAGGAGTTTTGGGACAATGGTATAGATTAGACAGAACAAGTGCTGAAGGAAATCAAAGGTATTGACAGGGAGGAGCCTGGAGAGGACAAGGTGGGGATGACCAACACTCTGACCAATGGGGAAATGACCATATTCCACAGTCTTTGAAAGACATGATATAGAAGAAGGAGTACGTACCCTAGTGGACAAGGATATGGTAAAGAAATATGAAGAGAAGGCATGCATAGGCAAAACTGAAATGGCGGCAGCATTAGTTTGATGGGGAAGGTTGAGGAGGAGAAATCATATAAGGGAAAGCCTGTGATCACCTGGATTACAGACTGGATTACAGGCTTTATGTATTTTAGCTTCATTCTCTTGGAGAAGCAGCCAGAGCTGGCTAGACCTTTGCTGGCCTACTCCCAGATAGTGCATAGCATGCACAAGATGCAGAGGGGGGTGTATGACTGGCTTTCATATGATGAGAAATTCAGACAGAGAATGGCCTCCCATGAGGATGTGAAATGGGACACCAGGCATCGGGACATATGGTTTGAAACCTTGACAGTGCAAATGTAATTTGGGATGAAGTCAGGAGGTTTGAGGCTGGGAGTCAGCAAAAGTTGTGCTGGAGCTATGACAAATCACAATGTACGTGAGCAGGATGTAAATTCCAGAACATTTGCTCCAAGTGTGGAGGAGCCCACCCACTTCTAAGGTTTAGCAGTGGTGGAGGGAAGTTCAGGGGGGCAAAACATGGGGGGACAGACATTTTGGGGGGTTGGGGGAGCTATGGGTGTGGGATCAGGCAGAGAGCGGTTGGCAGGGGTTTCAGGATGGCAGAGGGTTTCGGGTCCAACATGGTCAGAGAAGAACAGAGCAGGAGAGTGAAAGGGAACAGGGATTTGAGCTATCCAAAACACTGGTAAAGAGGAAAGTACTTGGGGAATGGTTGGAAGGATATCCGGACAAAAAAACAAAGTACATGCTATGTGAAGGTTTCACTGCAGGTTTTAACCTACAGTGCAATGGTCAGTGGAAAGTGATGAGGGCACAGAACTTCTGGCCAATGCAGGAAAAGGAAGACATAGTGACTAAGAAAATACTGAAGGAAGTGAGGGCAGGGAGAGTGGAAGGCCCATTTGCGGATCCTGCCTTGGAAAGACTATGGGTGTCACTGCTGGGGTTAGTGCCCAAAAAGCAAAAAGAAGAGTACTGACTGATACATCATCTTTTGTAGGGGAATCAGCTAATGATTTCATAGGGGAGTAGCAGTGGTCAATATCATACGCCAAGTTAGACGATGAGGTCGGGATGATCAAGGTAGTGGAATGGGTTTGGTTAGTAAAGATGGATACTGAGACAGTCTTCCAGTTGCTGCCGGTATGCCCAGAAGTTTAAGAGTTGTTGGGTTTTAGGTTCCAGGATCAGTACTACTTTGTCAAGACAATGCCCATGGGTTGTTTGGTGGCATGGCCTGCCTTTGAGACATTTAGTACGTGTTTGCAGTGGACATTTTGGGAGCATTATGGGTACAAAGTGGTAGTAAATTACTTGGATGAGTTCTTATTAATAGGCAAAAAGAGAGAGGAAGGAATGGTGAGAATGCTAGAGGACTTTTAGGAGATATGCAGGAGGTTAGGTGTCCCATTTTAGCAAGGGAGAAAATGGAAGGACTGGCTAAGAGATAATATGTTTTGGGAATTGAGTTAGACATTGAAATGGGGGCTTTCAGGCTAGGAAGGGACAAGGTGGAAGAATTGATGAAGTTGATTAGGACAGCAAAGGGAAAGTGCAGGGTTCTGCTGGCAGTAGTGCAGCAACCATTAGGACACTTAGACTTTGCCTGCAGATCAGTAATGAAAGGGTGGACATTTACCAGGTGGTTATCAAGGGCAATAAAGGGAGCCAGACTGCTGCATCACTGGGTGGGCATAGCAAAAGGGGTGAAATAGGACTTGGAGTTCTGGGAACAATTCCTAGAAAAGTACAATGGAGTTACCTTTTTGCAGAAGGAGTGGATGTTTAACACAGACCTGGAATTATACACAGACTCATCAGGGGAATGGGGTATGGGGCATACTTTAAAGTGAAAAGGATATCAGAAGCATGGGCACCAGAATGGAAAGAGAAGGGGTTGATGAAAGACATTACACTGTTGGAAATTTTTCCCATGTGGGTGGCAGTGAAGATTTAGGGGAAGGAGAAGAGGCTGAGAAAGAGGAAGGTAATATTCTGGTGTAATAATAAGGGAGTGGTGTAAGTTTTGAACAGGCAAACAGCTACGATGGCGCCAGTGCTGAGGGTACTGTGACAAATGGTACTACAAGACTTGTAGCTGAACTTGCCATTTAAGTCTAGGCACATAGAGGGAGTTAGGAAAGAGGTGGCTGACAGCCTTTCTGATCTTCAGTTGGACAGATTTAGGCATCTGGCACCTGGGGCAGCAGACAAGAAAATGGAAGTTCCACTCCAGTTATGGGGGACTGTTTGGGAAGAGCCCACCTCCTATACAGGATCTCCTGGGCACCAAGGGCATTGAAGGTACTCTGCCCAGCTGAGGAGCTTGTAACAGGGGACTGCAGAGAGCCATAAGAGAAAAAGCCTCCTTCCTTCAAGCTTGTGAGAGCTCTTTCCCTGTCTATGCTGTGCACAGACTGCCCACCCACCCACGTCCGGCACTCCATTTATTGCTGCTTACAGGTCACATGACATATCACATGACCTACCCCCCCCCCCCCATAGTCTGCTAAAATAACACTTCTGGTATTCACTGCAGGTTATGAACCCTGTATCCCTCCCACCAGTATCCCCAGCTATACCGCTGAAACAACCAAAGCAGACTAACTCATGCTTAGTATCTAAAGCGCTCAAAGCCTCTATCATTATAGTCTGCTTAAAATAAATCTGTCCTCAGTCCCACTGCAGGTCTCAAACACTGTGCTTTTGCAACCATAGTCGGCAGCTCTGCCACTGAGCCTACAAGTCAAGCTACAGTATCGTGGCATATCTCAAAGCTCTTACAGCTTTTCTGGCTCCCCCCAAAACCTCTTTGTTCTGCCCCCAAAGCTATCTAGGCACCATGTCTGTTCACGTCCACCTTATGTGCCTCATCCTCATAATCATCCTGGGGTTCACCTCCCACCAGCCAGACCTCACTCTATGCCCTTTGTGGACTGCACCATTGCATCTCTCCAGAATTGGCCACCCCCCCACCTTGTCATCACACGCTGGACCCCTGCATCCACCTCCCACCAGCAGCCCAAACACCAGCACCCACCTGGGCCCCCCCTGGCTCCACCCCTTCTGCGTCCGCCCATCCCTCCAAACCCTGCCCATCCCCTGCTCCACTACATCCTCCCCAAAACATACTCCCAAAAATATAACAACCTGCCACCCTACGGATAGAGCCTTAGTCATCCTTCTACTCCTCTCTGGTAATATCCACCCTAATCCAGGCCCTGCCCCCACCACTCCACCTACCAGATCCTCTGGACTCTGCATTGCCTCTCTGACTATACGCAGCCTGCCAAAGAAATCTGCAGCACTTCAATGTTGGGCCACCCTTCACCAACCAGATGTCATTGCCCTAGTGGAGATCTGGCTCTCCAAATCTACTCCCGATGCCTTTGTCTCACTCTCCGGATACACCCTATATCAGGAAGACAGGGTAGGAAAGCGTGGGGGTGGCTGTGCATTCTACATCAATAATAACATTATTGGTCACATGTTCCCACCCCCCAAACTCACAAACAGAGCACAAGCCCTCACCCTAAAAATCACCCCTGACCCCTCCAGGGGCCCACTATACCTCACAGTCACCTACATACCCCCTAAGAACCAAAAGCCTGCCGTCACATCACTCACCGAATACCTCTCTACCCTACCACACAATGCAGAGCAGAGACTAGTAGGGGACCTCAATATCAACTGGCTTGGCCCCTTGGCCGCACCAACAAAGTACTCATTCTCGGCCCTTGACATGGTCCAATTAGTTACCCAACCCACTAGACTTCACCCATCTACTGGTACCCACACCCTCCTGGATATCATTATCTCTAACAGCCCCAAAAAAATCCAGGATATAAAAGTACTCCCCGACTCCCTAATTGACTACTCACCTATCCTATTCCAATGGACCTCTTTCACACCCAAACCCATTACTCAAACAACCTTCCGAAGGCATCTCCACCCAGGAGGGTTAATAAAACTTAAACAGCTGCTCACCCAAATAGATTGGTCCCCCATTAATATAGCCCCCAGCATCGACATTGCACTCAATCTGTTTACACAGGCCTTCTCCAAGGCCTGTGACCTCTATGTTCCACTCACCAAACTCTATACCAAAAGGCAACATGCTCCTTGGATAACCACCTCCCTACTCCAAATGTTGAGAGACAGGGATAATCTCTGGCACAAAGCCACAGAATCTGGCAGGTTGGCGGACAGACAATCCTATAATGCCACTAGCAATAGATGCACTCAAGCCATCCGTAAGGCCAAAGCAGACCACTATCAATCCACTCTCACAACCACGTGAGGGTCTGCGAGGAATGTCTGGAGTAATATTAAAGAACTCAATGGGAAATCATGCTCCCCACCTCCCTCCCAGCTCACCATAAATGGCACTGCCTCCACAGACACACTCACCATAGCAAACTGTCTAAATACCACCTTCTCAGATATCAGCAATGTTCTCCCTAGTTGTTTCTTTAACCCTGTGCCCCAATCCCTGCCCCCAACCCTGCAGCATCCTTGTTTCCACCTGTGCAAAATATCCACCCATGAAGCTCCTACTTACCTACAAAAAGCACTAAACAGCAATAACCCTATAAATGACCCACTTGATGCCAGGCTCCTTTGACTAGTCCTTGATGAGGTCCTAGTCCCCCTAACAGACCTGCTCAATAAATCTCTATGCATAGGGCAATTCCCTAGTGCCTGGAAAACAGCTGTCATTACCCCCGACCAAAAAAGTGGTGACAAAGCCTCCCCAAATAACTATTGACCCATCTCCATTCTTTCCCCCCTCTCTAAAGCGTTAGAAAAAGTGGTTGTCACCCAACTTATTGAATACCTAGCCAAGTATGACATTCCTTGCCCAGAGCAGCATGGCTTCTGTTTGGGCCATAGCACCACCACAGCCCTCCTACAATTCACCAACTTCCTGCACTCCTCCCTAGATGCTGGTAACATTGCAGGAGCTGTTTTTATAGACCTATCCAAGGCCTATGACATGGTCTGCCACCCTCTCCTTCTCGACTCTCTCCACCAACTTGGTTTCTCCACAAGCCCCCTAGCCTGGTGCTCCAGTTACTTTTCCACCCAGTTCCAATGCATCAAAATTAACAGAACCCTATCCGATACACTACCCGTCCGCTATGGGGTGCCCCAGGGCTCTATCCTGGGGCCACTTCTTTTCTCCCTCTACCTAAACTCCTTACCAAAGGCCTGCTCCGCAAAAATCTTACTATATGCAGATGATGCAGTGCTCTTTGCTTCGCATAATAAACCCACGCCCCTTCAGGGACTCCCTCCTTCATGCCTTCTCCCGGGCTGAAACATGGTTTAAGGACCGTAGACTGGTCATAAACTTAAAAAAGACCAAATCAATGATCTTCTCTCACCACCAAAACAAAGCAAAAAGTGCACCTCTCCGCATCCTCCCCAGCACCCCCTTGAACAGGTATCCAACTACAAATATCTTGGACTTACCCTCGACTCGGCCCATACCTTCCATGATCATATAAACACCCTTGGTGCCGCAACAAACACTCGGATTGGATTCCTTTACCGATACAGGGACTGCCTCCCCCCCACACCCTTAGGCTTGCCATCACCTCTTCAGTACTGTCCCTAGTGGACTATGGGCTCCCTGTATACGGGACAGCAGATAACTCCGCACTCCAGAAAATACAGGTCTCCCTAAACAAGGCCTGCAGGCTCCTAACTGGTGCACCTAGGCTCACTCACACCTGCTCCCTCTATACATTTGCCAATCTTCTCAACCTCGATGAAAGGCTCCACTACCAGACCTGCATACTGTCCAGAAAAAACTGCTCAGACTCTCCCCTCCTGGGGTCTCCGCCTCTCTTCATCCTGCCACCCCCACTATCTCCAACCGCAACTCAGAGAAAGCACCACTGGTTGTGCCCAGGGTTAAAACATCCCTTGCCAGAAATCTTTCCACTACAGGGCCCCCACATAGTTTAATGCACTCCCAAACACCATCACTAGTGCACCCAAGATCGCCCACTTCAAAACCACTCTTCGCAACCACCTCTTCAATATCTGCTCCTGTAACTGCAACTAACATTTCACTCTCTCACCCACTCTAATCCAAATTCTCTGATAAAGTCCATTGTGGATTGCAACCTCTGTCAATAATACCAAACCCATGAATAGGACTGACTACTCTATTTAGATGCTTTCTTAAGCTAATAATGTCTTTCTGCTGTGATTATGTAAATATCGTCATCCAAATACTGTAAATAATGTCTGAAAATATCTACATCCAAATACTGTAAATAATGTCTGTGACAAATGTCTGTAACACACGCTTAATGTAATTGTTGTTATACCCTGTCTGTATTAGTTTTTGTCTCACATGTGACAAGATACCTTTGTAAATGAGCCTCTGGCTCAAAGGTTGTAAACCCAATATATCAAATAAAAATAAAAAAAAAATATGAGGGGCCTTGAAAGGTGTTCAAGGAATTCTGGGCAAGGGCCAGAATGGAGGTAAGTGGGCCAGTAATAGGGGAGCAAGTGATGCAGTTTATGCTAAGGAAATGGGACAAGAGTATATCGCACTCAACCATGGGGACACATTTGGCTGGTGTAGGACTAACCTGCAGCCAAAGGGGGTGGGCTGAACCATGTAGGACCCCAGTAGTCAGGAGAATGTTGCAAGGGTTGCAGAGGCTGAATAGAAGGACACTAGATCGGAGACGGCTGGTGTCGGAGTCCCTGCTAATTAGATTCATCAGAGTTTTAGAGATTATTTGTAGCACACATTATGAAGCAAGGTTATTCACCATTATCTTTTTAGTTATGTTCAAAGGGGCTTTTAGTGTGAGTGAAGCAGTGGCACGGAGGAATTAAGATACCACAGGGGACTTGCAATGAGAGAACATGCTGTGAAGGAAGTAAGCAATTGAGATATGGCTAGGCAGATCAAAGATGGATCTTCAGGCCAAGGAACATGGGTAAAAATAGGGAAAGGAGGAATTGAGGGGGTTGTGTGTGATGTGGGCCATAGGGAGCATAGAGAGGTCAGAGGAATGGCAGGGGGAAGCTTGTTTTTCCATGGGAATGGGAACCCGCATATGCATTTCAGGTGGTGGCAATTGTGAAGAAGGGATTGAGGTTTTGGGGGAAGGATCCATGTAGGTCCTCTTTACATTCGTCCAATCTGACTGAAGTAGGTTCGGAGGAGACCACACAGAGGAGGTCAGAAGAAGAAATAAATCAGTTGAGCAGGAGGAAATTGGAGTGTTACAAAAATATGTGAGAGACCTAATGAACTAACGTGTGTATTTTCTTCCCTTAGAAATGGATAAAAAGAGCTGTGTATGAATCACGGGTCATTGTGCTGAGAGACAAGCAGCAATCAGACCCCAGAGACAACTGAGGACAGATGAGAGCAGAATCAGAGAGTACTGGAAGTGCTTAAGGGGTTGAGATGGGCACAGTAACTGCCACTATTGGGGGACTTGAAAACTAGACTGCCAAAACCAAACTTGATGATTACACATTGGGGGGGGGTTGAAATGATCTGGGCACAAAACCAGGGACTGAATTATGAAATGACATTAAAAAGGATTTGGATATAATTAAGAGACAGTGGTCTGAAGTGGTGTTAGCCTCTTTTAAGATAATTCCAAGAAGAGTATGGCTACATGCAAGGGACATCAGGGCAATCGAAGGAGTCAGGAATAAGTTGAATAGCAGGGTGGTGAAACTGATTAAAAGGGTTTAGAGGGATCGCTATAACACATAAGGACAGTTCCCATTAGTTGGCAGGCTTGCAAAGGCAGGATGGGGTGCATACTAGTGATATAGGTCTCGACACATTCAATTTGCAGTTGGAAGGGGCACTGGAGAAGGAGGACAGGAGTAGAAGTTGACAAGGGGGAAGCCCATCATCCAGTGCAATAGCTGGAGATGGGCTAGTGCAAGGAAGGGAGGGAGGGAGGAAAACGGTGGAAAGTGGGTAAAAGTGGGGGGAATAGGAGACACATGAGCAGGATATTAGGGGCCCAGGGTGTACTGGGCCAGAAAGATCAGGACATGGTCTGGGTTTACACCCAGATGTGACTGGGGACCTCACCCCAGATGGCAAGGAGGGGTGTCATGTTCTCACCTGAGTCCAGAGAAACGGAATAGGAACAAAGAAGAAGGATAAATGGAATGAGTGTAATAGATACATATAAAGGCAGACAAAATGGATGTAAATACGTAAACATGAATTAAGGATTATCAGAATGTAATTGCGATGGAACATGGGTGTGATCAATAAATAGAGTCTGCTGAGCACCCAATGAAATGTACAGTGTGGTTTATTTTGGAGGGTGATCCCCTGACAAGGTGGCTTGCTAGCTAAAGAGCAGGTCTTATTGTCAGGGCTCTCCTGAGCAAAATAACAGGGGTTGTCAGGCAGCAAGCGGGGAGGGGTGGAGGGGGTAGGACAGGTAAGGGTGAGAAATCATTGGAGGTAGGTGAGCAGCAGGAATGGTGGGTAGAAGGATGGAACAGAAAAGGGGGTTAAGAAAGGAGGAATAGAATTAGTGGAGAAGACAGTAAGGGAGGCACATGGGGAGGCTATTTAAGTGAAGCAGAGCTGAAACGCCTCTTCTTTATCTGATAGAGTTGTTCCCCACCCACCCACCCAGTAATTAGAGGGCAGGGTGGGCGAGGATGGAATAAGGGTGGCTGCTGAAAGTGGAGCAGAGAGAATGGATATTGGAGCCACAAGGACTGACTGGAAGGGCAGCAGTCAGGCAGCCAGGACTGGTGAAGAGGGACAGTAGTATAGATATGCAAGGATGGGTGCCACAGGGACTGTCTGGAAAAGCAGCAGTCAGTTGGCTGGGGCTGCTGAAAGGACAGCAGCTGGTAAGCAAGATAGGGAGCCATAAGGGACTGCTGGGGAGGCAACAGTAAGGTGGCTCAGGGGATGGCAGCGTGGAAGGAAGGGATGAAAAAGGGGTAAAATGGGGTGAATAGGAGACAGAGGAGCATTATATTAGGGGCCTAGGGGGTAATGGGTAATGATGATCAGTACATGGGCTGGGTTTACATCTAGAAATGACTGGGGACCTCACTGGGTTTGGCACACCAGAGGGCATGGAGGAGTATTGGATTTCCACCCAAACCCAGGTGCTGGGTTTTCATTTGAACCCAGAGGAATGGAATAGGAAGAAAGAGGAAGGATACATGGAATGGGTGTAAAGGATGCATATTAACAGCGACAAAATGGATGTAAATATGAATTAAGGATTATCAGAATGTAACTGAGATGGAACAAAGGTGTGTTCAATAAAAGGAGTCAACTGAGCACCCAACAAAATGTGTGGTGTGGTTTATTTTGGGGGGTGATCCCCTAACAAAGGAATAGAATATCAAATATAGTATTGGCATAAGTTTCTAAATGTGTACCAATGTAACGTTTTCTCCATGTGTTGTACAGAGAACATTGGACAATTGCATGATACATGGTTTCCTCAAATCCCATAATACAAAGGCATAATAACATAATGTCAGAGTCATAAACAGGTTTCTTGTTTCTAATATTCATTCATTCATTCATTTTATTTTTTATACTGGAAAGGCATGTGAGCAGTATTGCCCATTTTCACAAGCGTCCAGTTGCACACAAACAACAGAAAATATACAGGTTATACAAGTTTGCACAATTAAGAACGGGTACTGACAATGATTAATAGGTTATACAAAGTGTAGTCAAATAAATAGTTATACAAAAACAAAAACAAAAAAATAGGCAGTCGAAGGTCAGAGTAAGCTGAGGACACCTAAGTAATCGTGGGGGGGGGGGCATTTACAGGTTAGGGAACTAGACTGGTGGACTTTTAGTTTGTTCTTGAAAGAGGCCAGTGAGGCACAATGTACTAGAAAAGGAGGCAAGCTATGGAACAGCTTCACATCCTTGTAGGAGACGGTGTGTTGGTCCTGGGTAGTCCAACAAGAAGGGAGAGTGAAGTAATGGGAGGTGGACCATCTGGTGAGCCTAGTGTGGGCCGATCTAGGAAAAATGGAGACTATGCTGTTTGATAAGAGACCCCTGGTGATTTTGTAAAAGAAGGTAAGGATTTTGTTGTCCAGCCTGTCCTCTAACAGAGGCCAGTTGGAGAATTTGTATAAATCACAGTGGTGGGTCATTCTAGGAAGGCCAGTAGCAAACTGGATGATGTTGTGACAGGTGGACTTAAGCTTGCTAAAGGAAAAGTGCACTGACTCTGTAAGAAATGTTTTCCCAATGGAAGCTGTTTTCTTAAATATCGATGCAAATTATGTTATTGCTTCATCTGGCCAAGCTTTTTAGTTATCATTGTGGATGATTCTGATTTAGATGCTGCTGGTAAGAACCATTTTAGAACTGTATGATGTAGTTTATGTCCCTGTTCTACTTTTGCATTGTGTTTACATTGCATTCATGTTCTACTGTAGAACTGTGACTCAGAGGGACACAAATTACATCATACAGCTCTAAAATGGTAATTACCATAAGACTGTAAAGCAGAAACACCCACTGAGGTTAGTAAAGGGCCTGTATAGAATGAACAATAATGCAATTTTAACCAGTAATCAAAAAAAAAACAGCTTATTTCTTATAGGTTCAGCACAGTTCTCCTTTAAAGTTTCTTTGGGAGATGGACGGGTAGTAGATCATTGAGCCATAATTAAAGATGGGGAGCAGGAAGCGGTTTGAAAGCATGGTCCTGGATTCAGGAATAAGAAAGGGTTTTACTCTACATAACATGCCTAGCCTTTGGTGAGCATTTTTAATGAGCTGATTGATGTGAGGTTCAACACTTAGGGAACAGTTTTCCAAGTGTTTAGACAAGAATAATTCAAATTTCACTAGTGGGATTGTTCTTCTAGAGTCAGGATATAGTGGAAGCAACAGGTACACTTCCAGTCCATGGGAGATCATATTCACTCTGAACCAAGGGGCACAATTTACCAGTCTCAGTTTATCCATGTCACCTATCTGTGCTGACTGAACATTTATTTTATTTATTGTATTTCACAATATGGGAGACATGTTTATATGTTTCATAAAGTAAGTCCAGAGATGATCTAGTTTAACATCAGATAAATTCTGAATTTTGACTTTTAGCTACCTTGAAGGAGTTTTTAGGTTCTACCAGGTTAATTTTCCATTAAGGAAGGTACAAGGAAGGATAGTGAGAGTATTATTGGTCATTCTTAACTAGCAGTCATTCTCAGTTTAACTTGTGAATACAGTTCAGTGCTGCCCTGTTCGGTTATAACTACAGTATCACAGTGTAAGTAGATATTGACACTTTTAAAAGAGCTTTATAGAGGTACAACAGCCTTTCAAATTATTTAAGACAGTTTGCACCTCATACCTCTGCCTTGTGGTAAAACAGGAGTTACTTCTATTTCTCCTGCACTGATGCAGGCATGAGAGAGTTTACCCCATAGATATAGTTACATTTTAATAGGGCTTTAACAGTACAATTCGAATTCCTAGACTGTAATTTTATAAGTTGCAGTCATAGACACAGTCAGATATGTTGTAATATTTATTTATTGGATTTTGTTGACCATGTGAGCTCACTGAGAATTTTGCAGGAGAACCGCATAATTAATTAAATGGAAACATAGCAAAATAACACATATCTAAAGAGATTCTTTCTTGTGACCAACAGAGGTACTGCAGTCTGGCAAGAATTTCTTTAGAGATATAACATACACTTGGGGAAATATATGGCCATCTCTTTGGCTGCAACTGTATGTTGATTCCATTTCCCATTATTCCTAAATTTAACCCCAAATGTACATACTTTCTATGTCATTGTTAATGCTCTAAAATACAGGTAGCTCTTTATTTGAACCAAAGATTACAATATTTGTTTTGTTAAGGCTGATTTTCACCTCTGGTTCATCACCAAAAAATTTAAATGCACTTTGTTTTGCAGCCCCATAGGGGTCAGAGAGAGAGAGGAGAACTATATCATCTACACTGGTTAATATGGAACATAGCTTAATTTTAATGTTCAGTGGATCATTTTCATGTACTAAGTTTTTCTGAAAAAGTGAATATGTGGAGGGGGCGGAGCTAGCCATCAAGCATGATGGCAGCATAATGATTTAAGGTAGCCATCTAGGTGGCCGTTCGTTGATCTGTCTGACAGTTTTACATATACTGTCCCATTCTGGAACCACAGCCTTTGGGAGAAAACACCAGCTACCGAACAAGCCCATGCAAGAAGCAATCGTACTTAACCTCACGGAACTACAACAATATTACTTTGCCACAGCACCATGAGGTGCATCAGCACCTCAGATGAGTCACCTCTCATAATTGATCCCCTGGACAAGGGGCTGTAAGTGGCTTGACAAGGCAGCTGCTCCCATAGGTCTTGTTAACTCAGTGACATGGGCTACAAAGGAGCACAAAAATGGCTGGGTACGAGGTAATGATGGCTAAGTTGAATGAGATTCTAATAGATACCTCTGAATTAAAATAGCTGCACAGAAAAACTAACGTAGGCCTTGCGAAACTTACCACAAGGGTCTCTGTGTCTGAGCGAAAACTACAGGACACACTGGGCACAGTACAGAATCAACAAGAGATCCTCCTCGACCACCACCAAAAATGAAACTTTCTCCTTAATAAAGTAGATGACCTGGAGAATCGGGCATGAAGAAATAACCAGAGACTGGTTGGTGTCCTAGAGAGGCTGGAGGGGTTAGACATGATGAGCTTTCTGAAAGAATTCTTGCCTGCCATCACTAAAGCTAATAGCTCGGCCATGCCAGAGATCGAGCAGGCACATAGGTCTCTAGCCCCCTGCCTGCAACCATGAGATCTCTCTCTACCTGTTTTAATTACATTTTTCAGATATCCTGAAAAGGAGTAGTATCTACAAAAAGCCAGAGAACAAGGGGTTTTCCACTGGCAGGGGCACTGAATCCAGATGTTCCAGGATTTCTCTTTTGAACTTTCTAATCGATGCAGAGCCTATGAAGCAGTTAAGCACCAATGTTACAACTTAAATATCCCCACCTCCTTATGATACCCTGCAACACTGCACCTTCAGATAAATGGGGAATACATGTCTTTTAACTCTCCAATGGCAACAGAACAGTTTGTTCAGGACTATCATACAAGGCAGGGCACAAGGGGTTGGTGGGCTAGCATGCCTCTTGATGAGGGGGAAACAAAGATGGAGGTGGTGGAGGAACTGAAGCAGACAGAGCATCCCATAGAAAGGAGAGATGTGCCTGTGGAGGTGGAATGGCAGCAAGCAAGCCAAAGCTGACCCAGAAAGAAATCGAAGAAGGACCAAGGAGTAGCTTCGAATGGAAGGCAGCAAAGATGCAGAAGCAGGCAATGCAGATCCATCCCCTCCAATGTGAGTAGTTGCTCACCATAGGTGACCCCACTTAAAATGTCCAATCGATATGAACCCATGAGAGACTTGTTGCCCAAAGCACTGGATCTGACACCCTGAGAAGCCACGATGGAGGGGACGCCACACGCCGAACCTGAGGCCTGGACCCCGCTTCCAAACGACTGTGCAGACTGCATTCCGGACACTCAGGATGCAGGTGAAGACTCTGCCGAGCAATTGTCAGCTCTACTTGTAGCCTCAAACCCCTTGCTCCAAGTTTCCTAAGTGGTTGCTGATGCCCTGGACTTTGGTTGTCTTTGTTCCCCCAGAAAAGCACGTTGCTGCTCAGGTGCCTGGGAGAGGGGCTGGAGTACGGGGAAGGGGAGTACCGCAATGTACCTATTTCTTCTATTATGGGGTTTGTCTTTTGTTGAGGGAAGGGGGTTTTAGCATCTTGCCTCGAGGCACAGAAGGGCAAGATTTAAGAGCCTGATAATTACACTCATGGGCCAGGGTTAAAGATGGGACTGCATGGTGCTGCTTTCCCCTGAAGAGCCCAGACTCCTTGGATCCTCCCCACAGGGGTAAGGTGAAGAGACTATACCTGGGACAGCAGTAAATAAACACTCTCATTTGCACACCCTGAAGATGGCTGCTGCCTACTACTAACAAGTGACACCAAAGGCAAGTGGATGGCTCTGGCCGCTTCTCAGGTGAGACACCCCATAGGAGCAAGAGTGGCCTAACACTTTCCCACATGTAGGAGGGACACCTGGAGTCAGTTGTCTAGGTGCTTTTACCCCTATTTCTACACCCACCCCCTTTCAGGTCTAAACAGTTGTTATATCTTTGGATTGTATGTTTATGATGTTCTCAGTGTGTGTTATGCCATTCTCTATTACTTAGTTATGAGGCTACAGGTTTATGCCTACTTTTCCAATGTGCTGATGCCCCCTTCCTCTCTTCTCATGGGGTGGTAGTGCAGACCTGAGCTGAAGGGGACTTGTTCTGACAGTGAGGGAATGCCCTCCCATGGGGTGGTTGTCTCCCCTCCTACCAGCAACAAATGGCCTCTGCTGGTCAGGTACCTGGGATACACCCCTAATACACTCAATACTGCCAAATGGCCTTAAGGATATTGGGACACTCCCAGGGCTGAGGCTCATAGGAAAGTTGGTTGAAGTTTTTTTCCTTTTGATTAGAATCTAATGTTGGTGGTGTCCAGGGACAGGTAAGGA
Source organism: Neoceratodus forsteri (assembly GCA_016271365.2). NCBI lineage: Eukaryota > Metazoa > Chordata > Ceratodontiformes > Ceratodontidae > Neoceratodus > Neoceratodus forsteri. The sequence continues at coordinate 1,055,698,184 of CM057459.1, forward strand.
GAGGTTGACCTCTCCTCCCTATTGGCATGGCCCCCGGAGATGATTCTGAGACTATGTAATTGTTATGTCAGCTGTTCAGTGATCTCCCTCAGGGAGGTCCCCTCTAACCCTTGGTGCAGTTCCAGACTGGCTGCACTGGGCTACTGTAGGGGGCCAAGCTCTCAGTTTGGTTCAATGTTCACAGGTGTGTTCTACAACTGAACATGGGTTCCCCTCACCTGCTCAGCACCTTGCAGGAGCTCATGCCATGGAGCATTTATTAAATTTATTGGTTGCGGAGGGATGTGTAAGGCTCCTCATGTGACCGATTGATTAGAATACATGATCTGTTAAACAGAAAAGATAGGAAATCTTTGTGGCTAGCAATACTAGTGGGAAAGGTGATATGATGATGGGGAGAGTGGCTCCCACAAGTAAGGCCCCTTAACAACTTCTTTATTGAATTTTATGTTAATGAAGATATACATACACATATCCTCTGAGTCAACTCAGGGTCCACAACCCCAAACTGGTTATTGTCACTATATACAGAAAACTATGTACACACACAGATGCTTTGTATCCTCTGTCTTAACATATTACAAGTCTTGTCAGCTTACAACTTGGGTTAGGCAAATACATTTTATAAATAAAAAAAACATCACTGATCCCCTGCCTGCTCATCCCAGCATAGGTTGTTAAGATATCCACTTACTAATAGCCTACTATAAGAAATGTTTGCACCTGCATCCCCTGAAAAGAGAGAGGGTCCCCACCACCCTTATAAAAATTAGCAAATCCCTGTGTTTCTTTAATGTCTACTGAGTTAAGAAGCACCTAAGAGTCTTGATACTTTTGCCTTAGAGATGCAGACACACAAAAATCAAACAGGAAATAACATCAGAGAATAATAAACAAAATGTTGAACTTTCCATACAGAAAAATATCTGTATTACAGCTACCAATATTTAATTACTCGCAGCCTGACAGACAGACCTGCAGTTGGTCACTTTTGACCTGCATAGAATAAACTGCTTCCATGACCAGCCACCTTTTATCATATAGCACTTTCTTGCCCTCCATAAGCATTTGCTTCTTAATTCTTTCCATTACACTAGTGAGGTCTCTCACCCATTGCTCATAAGTATATATGAAGTCACTTTTCCAATGTTTTAAAACAAAAGACAACCAGGGCTGACCTTAAAGAGAGATAGAAATTCCACTACTTCTCAGTGCAGTTTAACCCCTGCAAGGTATATAGTTTTTTAAACCAAGGATGGAAATGAGAAAGGAAAATGTGGGCACACCGGGATTTGAACTCCGTACCTCTGGTACGCTGTTCCAGTGCTCTAACCATTAAGCTACAGGCCCACTGGTTACAGCATCCGAAGAACTTCCTATTTCACAGTCACACATTCCTTTCTCTCTAGTGTTGCAGTATTTACCCGTCGCCCCTGAAACCTGAGCCATGTCACCCAAAACACAAATCACTGGTGTTATAAACTCTGAATAATTCAATAAGGGGTCCATGTTTTGTTTAATATTAACCCACAAGGGCTGTATTTTGGAACAATCCCACATCATATGCAGAATGTCCCCTGGTCCCAAGCCGCATCTAAAACACAGGTCTGTCTGTCTAAGGCATTGCACACATAATTTAACAGGAGTGTAGTACAAATTGGAAGAAATAAAAAATTGCATAATCTTGTACTTAGGTATAGAAATATATTTGCAACTCTTCCATATACCTTTCCAGTCTGGCCTCAGAGGAGTTATACTCTTGTCCCAATATTAGGTCTGCACCGGTGAATCCAGGCCCACAAAATCCACTAGCACCCGGTAGACTTGTGATAGAGGTCTAAGTATATAGTTTACCTCTTTTAACTTTTCCCAACTAAACAGCTGTTTCTGTGCCTGACCTGGTTCTCCCAGCACTTTTCCTACAAGTTTAGTAAGCTGCAACTTTTTATAAAAGTCCATCTCGCCACACCTTGATGGAAGAACCACCCTACCCTCTATTATAAAATCTGCTAGATTGAGACTGATCAATAGGGCTGACCATTTTTTAGAAATTATTTGTCCCCAAGACAGAAATTAGGATTACCCAACATAGGTTGTTCTCGAGCACTCATTTATGTGTTTCTCTGAATCGGGGTTAAAAAGGTCCACCAAGCAATTACTGTTTTATTTGTTGGAGTAGATTTTACTTTCTTAGGCAATGTTTCTGGATTTACAAAAAGCAACACCTCCGGTGATAAACCTGCATCCCCTAATGTCTTCTTCTCCACCTGTAACCAGGTTGGCTCATACTCCTCTCCCTCCTGAACTGTACCCCACCGTCCCATTAAACCCAAATGACCAGCCACATAATACACAAGAAGAACTGGAAGTTTAAGACCTCCCATATGTTGTGGAAGACGCATACTACTATGCTATTTCCGGGGGGGCTTAGAATTCCAAAGAAATTCAGATATTAATTTTTGAACTTTAATGAACCATATTTTAGGAATAATATATGGAGCCAAATGAATGGGGTATAGGAATCTGGGTAATAGATTCATTTTAATCAATCCTAAACTGGCTATAAAATTTAAAGGAAGCTTATTCCACCGAAGAACATCTGATCTAATTATATTCAGCAGTTTTCTCAGATTTGCCTGCACCCCTTCCTGTATATTCGCAGTGATCTAGATGACCAAATATTTAACCTGTTGTGGGGCCCAGTGAATCTGAAGGGGCTCAAAATCTGCTGTATGTATATGTAAAGTAAAGGGAAGTACCTGTGTTTTGGTCAAATTCAATTTGTAATTCGAAACCTTAGAAAATTGCTTAATAATTTCTAGGGCTCTTTAAAAACTCTCCACCGGCTGTTGTAAATGCAGTAGCAAATCATCTACGAATACTGAAAATTTCAGTTCATCCCCCCCCCACCCCAATTCCCTGTATCACTGAATCCCTACTCATTGCTCTTAGGAGAGGTTCTAAATAGATATTAAATAAAATTGGTGATAGTGGGCAACCCTGTCTGGTCCCATTGTGTAAATGAATTTCTTGTGAGACATACCCATTACAGAAAACCCTAGCTGTGAGGACCGCATATAGATTTTTAAATCCCCTTAGAAGGCCTTCAGGGAAACCCATCCTCTTCATAACAGCAAATAAAAAGGTACAGGAGACCCTATCAAAGGCCTTCTCAGCATCCAAAGAAATCAACGTAATGGGTATCTTAGAGTTAGTTGCACAGCAAAGTATATGATGAAGTTTCCTAAGTACATCATGGGCCCCTTTACCCGGCATAAACCTTACCTGATCTTGACTGATGAAGGTGGGAGCCACCTTAATAATTCTATTGGCCAAAATCCTCATTAGTATCTTAATGTCCTGATTCATCAAGGCAATAGGCCTGTAACTACCTGGCATTTCTTTTGGTTTATCTGGTTTTGGAATAAGTATAATATAGATGCCTGATACAGGGGGGTGAGGGACTCCCTCCTGCCTTATTTTGGTAAATAAATCCTTCAACAGGGGAAGAACAGTAGCAATATGGATTTTATAAAATTGGGCTATAAGACCATCAGGTCATGGGGTTTTACCATTTGGTAATGAGTTAACTACCTCCAAAATTTCAGAATCCCTTATTGGAGCTGCCAAGGTCTGTGCATGCACCTGATCCAGTCTGGGAAGAACTATGCTATCTAAGAACCCCTTAATTTCTTCTTCAGCACTAATTACCCCTCCTTGGTAAATCTCTTTATAGAAAAGTGCAAAAGCATCAGCCATTCCCTGAGGATCACTTATAGTTTCCCCTTTATAGTGTATTAGCGTAACAGTATGTGATGCTTCCCATTCCCAAACTCTAGATGCAAGAAGATGACCCCTCACAACCCCCTGCAGCAAATATTTAGCTTGGAGCCTTTCTACCCAATAGTCTGCCTTGCGATAGACTGTATCTGTCATTTCCTCTCTTAGGACTTTAAGCTCAGTATCCAAGCCCCTAGAGGAGCCTTCCAAAGGAGTAAATGAATTAATAGCCCCCATTATAAATTACTACCATGCCTTTCTCATGCTATTCCTTCTAGCTGTATATCTTTGGGCTATTCCCATGTATAATACCTTGCATGTTGGCCAGGCCAACCTTTTATCCTGTAATGTTGGAAGTTGGGTCTGAAGAATCTCAATAAGAGCATTCTCCAACTTAGTGACAAGTGTAGCATCTGTTAATATCGAATCATCTAGTCTCCATATATATGGCCTAGGTGGAATAGAGCCAATCTCCCAAATCAACTGGATTGGAGAGTGATCAGATAGAACTCTACCATGGGTAATTAACTCTTTAATTCCCCTTAGCGCTTCATTATTAACCAAGAAAAAGTCTATCCAGGTCTGGGTTTTGTGTGCCCCCGAATAGAAAGTCATATGATTATCCCCTTTACTATGTGTCCTATAAGGATCAACCAACACCGAAACCTCTATAAATCTATGTATGGCCACTTGGGTCACAGAAGGCGGTCTCTTGGTTGGTGGCTTCCTATCTACCCAATTATTTAAACACAAATTCCAGTCCCCCGCTAATATGAGAGGATGTGTCAGCAGCGTGATCAGATCCGTCTCTAAAGAAGCCAAAAATTCTGGATTGGGCTGTGCAGGGCCATAGACAGAAGCAATTGATAATTCCTTACCCAAAGTGACACCTGAGGCAAAAATTCCTCTACAATCCTCCCTATCTATAACCTGTGTTACAACATAATGACATGTCTTCCCTACAAAAATTGCCACACACCCTGAAGCCTTAGCCTTACCAACTCCTAGGACCTGACCCACCCATAGTTTTTTAAGAAGACTCAGTTCCTCCGTCAGCAAATGTGTCTCTTACAATGCTACTATGTTTGCCCCCATTTGTTGGAGATGTTTCAAAATGACTAATCTTTTTTTTCTACCTCTGAGGCCTTTAACATTCCAAGAAATAATTTTAATATTCACCATTTTGTATGTCCTGCTTTTCCCTTCCATAATGACCTTATACTCTTTCACTCTTTTTCCTCCATCCCCTTAATCCCTGCCCACCAATATCCCCGATCCTTCGATCATCCTCCTACAAGATACAGACCCATAGATAAGCACGTCCCTGTGTGCTCCCAAGCCTCCCCCTTCCCTAAGAGAACCTTGCAGGGGCCCTACTGTGGCTGTTAGCCTCTCTAAGATCTCACCGGTCCTCATTATTTAGCCTGCTTTGACTCCCTCGTTTTATTTCCATTTAGGATCCCAAAAGAATAGTGACCCATTATATTATTCATTAAAAATCAGACGTTTTGGCCCATCACAAAATTAAATCAGACCCACACTGGGGCAAAAAGGAACCCCCCCTTGAATTTAGACACTGTAGCATCGGGCAGGGGATGAGTCCCCCCATAAGAAAAAAAATATAAGAAGAACTCTATCAATGCACACTGGGCCTTAAACCAATGAAGGTCCCCACACTGTATACCTCCTTGTGTTTGCTACTATTATGGGTTATACTTTAACCACATCTTAGGTCAAAAATAGCTAAAATTCTGCTGTCACCAGTTGGTCATAAATATGACTCTAGTCACTCGCTCAGCATTTGCTGGTCAAACTGTAGTTCCCCTTCCCAAAATCGTGTCTCAGAGAGTCTAACAATTCAGAAATAGCCCCAAATACATTAGCAGCAACGGCTAATAAACATTCCCTGCAGCCACTCAATCCTGGTGCCATTTACACAAATAAAAAGAAATGATAACATTTGTGGCCACATTATATGAGTCTTAAATTCTTCAGTCCCCATGTGATCTTACTCAGCTTGCTCACCGGTAGAATCTCAAATCCTGCCAAAACTTCCCTCCTTCATGCAAGTTCAGGTCGCTGGCTTGAAAAGAGCTGGGAGTTCCACTCGCAAACCTTCGAGAGCATCCCTCACAGTTAAATATTTTCTCTCTCCTGATTGCAGTTTCACCATCAAAGTTACTGAGTGTAGAATTCTAAATTTAAGCTCCGCAAGATACAACTCTTTTTTAATGTCTACATACTCTTTTTGTTTTTCCTGAATTGAGGAGGTTAGATCTTGAAACAACCAGATAACTGCCCAATCCCAGTGGAGATTTTTGCCAACTTTAGCTTTGTTAAGCACATGAAGTTTTTCCTTATAGTTCAAAAATCTCATTATAAGGACCCGGGGACGTGCTCCTGGTGGGGGGACTTCTCTCAGAGCTCGGTGCACTCTTTCTAAATTGTACACCTCTCCGAATGGCATTGGGCCCATAAGTTTCAACAACAAGTCTTGCACAAAGGACAAACAATCCACTCCCTCAGCTCTCTCAGGTAATCCGGCCATTATTAAGTTGTTTCTCCAACTTCGTGCTTCTTGATCCTCTATACAATCTTCCAGCTTCCTGACTTGTTTACACAAAGTTACCATTTCTGAGTCCATTGTAGAAGTTTTTCTTTATTGAGAGGCGACCCGGGCTTCCACATCTCCAATGCATTGAGCCAGGGCATGCAAAGTTGGTTTTGCAGTTGAAAAATTGACCACCAGCCCTTGCAACAGCTGTTTTATCTCCAAAATATCATCTGGTGATGAATGACTCCCCTCATCTACTGCTGGCTGATTCTCCACGGCATCTGGAGTCAGCGATTGGGGCTTTGGGCACTTCACCATCAGGGCTCATGTAGCCAGAGGTTCCAGGCTTCCACACTCTATTTTGGCCATCACTCTCAGCCCTGCGTATCTGCTTCTAGACACCAAAAAAACCACACTGCTATGCTTCATTTTATCAAGCAAGCTACCCGGTGCTACTCTAAAGAGATAGTCTCAAAGCTTAATCTTCCACAGGTAAGTCCAATATACGTTTTAATGTAAAAAAACTGTAGCAGGGTATAGGAGCACTATATTAGTGAATCAATGGAGAAATCAAACTCAGTGGTTTGGTCTAGAATTACTTGGTTTAGGATTTCATACATGAGAAGATTTTTTTCTTTTTAAATAATAACTATTTCATGTTACTTCAGGTATATAAATTACTCACAGGAAGCTCGGCACACAGTACAGGAGTCCAAAGGAACACTCAATAGTGTTGTAAGACAAAAGTTGAGTTTAAGCACACATAAAAAAAAATAGATGCAAGCAGTAATGACTGCAACTCCTCCTCCATGTAGGTTGAACAGTTTTGTGCCAATCTCACACACTTCATCAGGTCCTAAGGAAGTGTATGAGATTACCATGAAAATGTTCAACCAAGGTGATTGAGGGAGTTGCAGCAATTACTGCTTGTATGTTTTCTTTATGTGTGAATAACTGTAACTTTTGTCCTACAACTCTGTTGAGTGTTCCGTTAGACTCTTGCTTTGTGAGCTGAGCTTCCTGTGAGTAATTGATTTCATGTTGATGCTTGAGCACATTTTTTTAATCTTTGCTGCCTTTGGGGTTTAATAGACTTCTACAGGGATATATGCAGATAACAAAGAATGAAAAGTGAACATTTCATTGGATACCAACATCTAGAAGAATGATTTGTCATTTGTATTAATTGTTGTAAACATCTTACGGCCAAAGATCCAATTGAAAGTTTTATGTCTCTCTTCCAAAGAGTGCAACATATTGTTTTCTTTGTACATTTTGTTTATTAACATTTTTCTGGAAGGATTTTTTTGACCGTCTTATTTGTTTCAGTAATTTTTGCTTAGCTATTCAAAACTTGTGATTGAACATTGTGTGATGCTTGTACCAGATTTATCTTTTTCCATATGCAATATAGGATAGAAAGATCTAAAAGCATTTTCAAATATTTCAAGTTCTTGACCAGGATCAAATGCACAATGGGCTACCATTAGACTGTCACTGGTCTTTCTACTATACAAGTTTTTTTTTTCTAAAACTAAACCAGCCATTTATAATCATTTATTACCTCTTACATTAAGTGGGAGCTGTACTGGAGGGTAAGGCAAATCTGTTTCTCCTCCTAGGGTTGTTAATTCTAACTGTAAAGAAGAGTAGTCACTTTCTGTTCTCAACTGAATGATAAACATGGAGAGACTTTCAGATTGAAATAATAAATAATCAGTGTTACTCTGCTCATGAGGGTCAAAATAAGTAACATTAAATAATCTCCTCATAACTTTCCAATTAAAATAAGAAGAGAAATGTTGATTATTGTTTGTGCTGAAAATGTACCACTTTTTTCAAGGGTCTGAGTTTTTCCTCTAGGAGATAGTTATTAGAACCCTGTATGACTCCAAAAGATCTATAATATCAAAATCTGAGATTCTGGCAATTAAATCTCCTGTCAATAATATACAAGCAAAAGTGAATGTGGCTATTGTTTCCTGTAGCTCGTTCTCTATCTTAGGCCAGATATCTTTATTAAACAATAAAAACCTTTCTGGTGGTAATACCTGCTGTTGTCTGTATCTTGCAATCTCCTGGATTGCACCTGCAAATAGGCATATGACTATCTAGTGTGCTTACCTGGCTAAAAAAGCTAAATAAATACATATTCATCGAAATAAACATTTTATTGTCTGTGGTTATAGTTTCAATCACATTTATACGTGGTAAAAATAAACACAGAAACATAGAAATTGATGGCAGATAAGGACCGCTTGGCTCACCTAGTCTGCCCATTTACCTACCTAATGGATAAGCTGCAGATCCTAGTTAACCAACAGCCTACTTCCTCCTACACCCCACTAGAATTGCCTTATGTCTGTCCCATGCATTCTTGAATTCTCCCACTGTTTTTGACTCTACAACCTCCTCAGGAAGGCTGTTCTATGCACCTAAAACCCTCTCTGTGGAGAAATACTTCCTCACATTACCTCTGAGCCATCCCCCCTCTATCTTCAAATTGTCCTCCCTTGTTCGTGCACATCTTTTTTTTCTGAAAGATGCTACCCTCTTGGATTTTGTTGATTCCCTTGAGGTATTTGAAAGTTTCTATCATGTCCCCCTCTGCCTCCTTTCCTCAAGGCTATACATCTTAAGCTACTTTAGTCTTTCTTCATATGTCTTCTGGTGCAGACCCTGAACCATTTTGGTCGCCCTCCTCTGGACAGCCTTCACCCTGCCTATGTCTTTGCGGAGATGGGGTCTCCAGATCTGCACACAGTACTCCAGATATGGTCTTACCAACTGTCTGTACAGAGGGCCAACAACTTCCTGTTTTTTACTGGTGATGCCTCTCCCTATGCATCCCAGAATCACCCCAGCCCTCTTTACTGCCTTCTCACATTGCTGGCCCACCTTTTGGTCATCTGATATGACTACCCCTAGGTCCCTTTCCATTTTTGTAGTTGTCAGTATCTCACCCCCCTATAGTGAACTCTTCCCCATGGTTTTTGTTTCCTAGGTGCATTACTTTGCACTTCTTTGCATTGAATCTAAGCTGCCATATATTTGACCATCCCCCAACCTTGCCAAGTCCCTTTTCATCCTTTCCACCCGACCTTGCATATCAACCCTGTTGCAGATCTTTGTGTCATCTGCAAAGAGACATACTTTCCCTTCCAGTCCCTCTGCAATGTCACTTATAAAAACATTAAAAAGGACTGGCCCCAATATTGAACCCTGTGGTACTCCACTAGTAACCCCCTTTCTTCACTGTGGACTCCATTTACTATTACCTGCTGTATCCTGTTGTCCAGCCAGTGTTTTACCCAGGCTACCACCCTGGAACCCACTCCCAGGCTAGCTAATTTGTTTATTAATCATTTGTGCAGGACTGTGTCAAATGCCTTACTAAAGTCTAGGTAGACCATGTCCACAGCCCCTCCCTGGTCTACTACTTTTGTCACCCAGTCAAAGAAATCAATTAGATTCATCTGAAATGACCTTCTTGCTATGAATCCACACTGCCTTGGGTCCTGTGCCCCACTGGCCTCTAGGTACCCAACATTTTTTTCCTTCAGAAGTGATTCCATCATTTTCCCTACCACTAAGGTCAAACTGACAGGTCTGTAGTTTCCTGCCTCTGTCTTGCTCCCAATTTTGTGAAGGGAAATCACATCTGCCCTCCTCTAGTCATCAGGTACCACACCATACTTACATGATTTATTACAAAGGGTAGTCTGTGGTGTTACTAGTTCTTCCCTTAGTTCTTTTAGAATTCTGGAGTGAATCCCATCAGGCCCCATTGCTTTATCCACCTTCAGTTTTAAGAGTTCTTTCAGAACCCTTTCTTCTGTAAATGGACTAATATCAACTCCCTTATCCAGAGTGTTTCTATTGACTGGATTAGGTATCTCCCCCTGCTTTTTGATTGTAAATACTGAGCTGAAGAATTCATTCAGTATCCCTGCTTTTTCACTGTCATTCTCTGCCCAACCACCTTCCTCTTTATTCAGCCTCAGTATCCCTGACTTAGAATTGCTTTGCTCCCTGATGTACCTTTAAAAGGTTTTATCCCCCTTCTTAACCAAGTTGGCTATCTTTTCCTCTGTTTGGGCCTTTGCTTTTCTAACTGCCTTCCCCACTTCTTTCTGCTTTAACTGGTGCAGTTATCTGTCCTGCTCCTTCTGTGTTTCCTTATACTTCCTGAATGCTATCTTCTTCTCCCTTACCATCCCCACCACTTCTTTTGAGAACCATAGTTTTTTTTTCTTTTGTTTTGATTTATTTGCTGCACACAAAGGCTTTTTGCCTCTGTGATGGTGGTTTTGATGTTTCCTCATTGTTGCTCCACCCCACCTTCTTGCCTGTTTGCTAGTGCTTTTCTGAGTCAGCCTCCCATTTTGGCAAAATCAGCCTTCCTGAAGTCCAGTACCTTCACTTTTGTATGGCTTGACTCTACAGCTAAATTTATCATGAACCACACTGTTTGGTGGTTGCTTGTTCCCAGATGGCTACCCACTTCAAGATCAGAGATCCTCTCTCCACCCCCATTTGAGAGTACCATGTCTAAGATTGCTCCCTCCCGAGTGGGTTCCAAAACTAGCTGTCTGAGGCAGGCCCCCTGTAGGTCATGAAGAATGGACCTGCTCTTGGATATGGCTGCAGCAACGGTGCTCCAGTTAACATCTGGCATATTCAGGTCCCCCATCAGCAATATCTCCCCTTTCTCTGCCTTTCCAAGGATGCTTTCTATCATTTCCTTGTCCATTTCCTCCCCCTGAGATGGGGGTCTGTATACAACCCCTGTGCAGATCGTGGTGCCATTTCCAGTATCCAGGGTGACCCACAGTGCATCCTCTCCTCCCTGTTTACCCTTTAGTTCTGTTGCTTTGATTCCTTCCCTTACATGGAAAGCTATTCCTCCTCCTCCTCTTCTTCCCTCCCTGTCACTCCTGTAGATTGTGTACCCTGGTATGCTGACATTCAAGACATGGTTCTCTGTGTACCATGTTTCTGTGAACCCCATTATATCCAGGGATCCCTCTTCCATCAATGCCACCATTTTGGGGAGCTTTTTACCTAGACTATGGGCATTGGTACTCATTAACCTCCATTTTTTATGGCTTTATTTCTTTTTGCCCCTTCCCTGTCCCTACTGCCTTTGTCTTTTTCTCCATTTACCCCTGCCCTTCTCCCTATTGACTGCTCTATCTTGGTGTTTACCTTACTAACTACCCTAATTTTGGGGGGAGGCTATGATTTCCCTTCTCCTTTTTTCAGTGAATCCCCCCTTGGCTATTTAAATGCTTGCCAGTTAAGCATTTAAACCTATCACCTAGGATCCTGGTTCCCCTCCTGGATAGATGCAAACCATCACCCCTGCATAGGCTTGCATCCCTCCAGGTAGAGCCCCAGTACCCAGTGAAGCCAAATTCCTGAGCTCTGCACCAGTTTTTCAAACAGTCATTGAATCCCATGGTGCAGAGTACCGTAGCCTCATCCATGCCATGGACAGGTAACACTTGCAAGAAAGTTACCATGTGTGCTACTTGTCTAAGGCCCCTCCCCAACTCCACAAACTCTTGTTGCACTGCTCTGATCCCATTCTCAGCCAGGTCATTTGTCCCTAGGTGGATAATGACATCCAGCTCACTCCCCCTTGCAGCTGCTCCCACAATCCTGAGGACTCATTTTCCTGTCCCTCCAAGCCATGGTGCCAGGCAGGTGCCTTAACTCCCTTTCCCCTCCCTCCCCCAGTTCTACCCCCCAACAACTGAGTCCCCCACCAGGAGTTGTGTCCTTCCCCTGTGGTATCCTGTGCCACCCTCCTGTGGGTATCCATTGTAGAGGTTGCCAGCATCCTCCTTGGTCTTCACTGTGGGTGCCTGCATAGAGTAATCCTGCTCCACCAGAGTAGCAAATGAATTCTGGAGAGGCACAATTGGAGGGATGCCTCAGTTCCAGCACCCTCTCCCTCCCTGAGCCCACCGTGGTACAACCACTTCCCTTTTTTGGCAACCTCCAAGGTAGTAGCAGTGGCCTGGGTGGTCCCTGGGTGGGGGAGCAGGTTTTCCAAATCCTTGCCAAGTCAGCATGGTGATGAACAACCTCCTCCCTCAGACCAGAGAGGTGCCTGAAAATAGGGCAGCAATGTAGTCTTCAGAATGTCCCTCAGAAGACTGCTGCTCCACAGCCAGTGCATTGCACCACTCCGCTCATGTCTGTGTCCCTTCCTGTTACAAATGCTTTTCTTTATTTTTTGTTCTTGTTTTAGTGTGTGCAAGCTTGTGAGTGTCTGTACCCCCTATTCAGTGTGCTGTGTCTTTAAGGATATGAACAGGTGTATGTTGTTAGCAGTTTTGGTGAAGTGATGTCAGAACCCCTGCAATAAAGGAAGTTATGCACTTGGGGTGGGTGGGGTGAGTGGCAGGTGGGTGGGAGTAAACCTATGCCCTTCAGAATCAATGAACTACAACTCTGACCCTCCACCCTTGGGAGTGCCATCCTTCCTTTCAGACATCTATTTCACAGAAGTTAAGTAACAGGTCTAGTCAATAATGACTGCAGATATCTCCCAGCTACAGGTAAGATTTTCTCATAGATTACTAGCCCACCTGCACACCTGCAATGTACTGCATGTTAAGTTTTAGTTCAGGTGCACACATAGCCTCATATCCACTCAATATTTTTACATCATAACACCATTTTCTTTGAAAACATGAAACAGAAAAGTTAATGCTATATGATATGCTTTCTCAATCTGCTATTTTCCCTGCAAGTGCTGCAATGTTCCAATGTTCCAAGATTAAAAGTTGTACCTAAAAATTCCTTGAGAATTAACTGGGTTTTGTAATTTTACCCAAGGGTTCTGAATAGCATTCAGTCTTGATCACTGTGAGAAGTATGAACTTCTGATAAATTACGTAAATGTATGATAAGAATCCCCAGATATTCTAGACAAGAAGCTCTATTAATACTTGTCTGTGCTGTTATAGTGCCATGAACATATTTGGTATGTCAATTTGATCAATGGCCATAACAGTGGCTGTTCTTGCCAGCTTTACTACGCTTCAATGGCCACAGTTCAATTTTAAGACATTTGTGAGCAGAAAATTTACATTTAAGAACAGGTGTTGATCAAGTTTAATGGCTGTTTTTCCATTCCAAATATAGATAATATTTATTTTATTTCCTTTTTGTTAACCGGGTAGGTACAATAGCAAAAAAATGACTATTTTCAGGCATGACCCGGGAGAGTACATACAAAATTGAAAGTCACATACATTGCATAAGTACAGGTAAATTACATATGGGTCAGATCAGACAGTCCTAGAGATAATACGTACGGCCAAGCAATGTAACATAAGAAAGACTAGATTACATTGAGACAGCATAAAATGCAGTTCTGGCAGTCAAATAAAAGATACTTAAGTCTGAGATACATACAAGGAAGACTAAATTACATCAAAATGGCATAAAGTGCAGAGCTGGCAGTCAAAATAAAAAATAAATGAGTCTGAGATACCTAGCTACGTAAAAGTCCAATAGTGTGGTGAGCAGAGAGAATGACTTAGGAGAGAAACAGGGTAACAGAGGTGGGCAAGGTGAGATCAAGCAGCAGATATGTTAGTCAAGGTGTATAATAAGGGAGACAAGAGTTTGCCAGCTGGGATGGGGAAGGAAACAGACTGGGAGAGAGAGAGAGAGAGAGAGAAAGAGAGAGAGACAGAGATGAGTAAGGTGGTGGACTGTTACATATGAGGACATGGAGGTAGAAAGTAAGTTTAAGTGGGGTCAAATCAAGTGCAGTGGTCCAGGGATAAATGGCAAAGTAGCTCCTTTTTAAAGATTTGATGGGAGCCAGCCTGCTGAAGAGCTAGAGGGAGGGAGGGAGTTCCAGAAAGAAGGGGCAGTGTGATGAAAGGCTCCAGATCCTTTTACTGTGAGACACCTAGATAGGTTAAGTAGAGACTTGTTTACAAAGCGTAGTCCATAAACAGGTATCTGGGGAACAAGTAGTGCCCCAAGGGAGGAGGGGGTTTGATTTTGAATTACCGAATCTATAAGGGAGCGTAAGAAGTATTGTCAGCAAGCAGATGGGGAGAGCCAGTCTAGGTCACTGTACAGATGGCAGTGGTGCTTGAGGCGATGGGAAGAGGAGGAGGCATACTGACATATATTATTGTATGTAATGTCCCATTTATGAAGAGCAGTTTTATGGGCATTAGAAAAGGTGGAAACACCAAATGTCAGGGCAGGGAGAAGGATACCCCTGGCAATGACCAACTTGGCAGATGGCGTTAATGTATGACTTGTCTTGTAGGCATCTCCTAATTTAGCATTCACAGCTTTGCAGGTGGACTGAATGTGTGAGTTAAAATCAAGGGATTGGTCAAGTAGGATTCCCAGGTATTTAAATGAAGTGACACACTCAATGTGAGACCAGCCTGAGTCACGCACCTTGAGGGACTACTTGCAAGCCTTAAGTTTGGGGGCAGTGCCAAGTAGCATGGCTTGAGTTTTCTTTGTATTGAGTATGAGCTTATTTTTATTCAGCCATATTTGCACATTCTTAAAATCCGAGGAGAAGGAAGTGTTTATGATGCTGATATAGTCTGCGCTTGAGTAGAGGACGAGATCATCAGCATAGAGAATGGCTGAGCAAGAGGGAAGGGCATCATCTATATTATTTATGTAAAGTGAAAAAAGAAGGGATTCCAGGATAGAGCCCTGGGATACTCCAATGATAATATTAGTCTCGTCAGAGAGAGAGAGGAGTTGAATTTAACAACTTGAGTTCTGTTTGACAGATAGCTGTTAAACCAGTCAACCACTGTGAGTGAGAAGTTCAGACTATGAAGAGTGGAGATAAGCAGGGGATAATCAACAAGATCAAAAGCCTTGGTAAGCTCAATGAATACTGCTCCTGTGAGCATACCTGCATCCATGTTGGAAAGCGTATTGGTGGTGAATTTGAGAAAGGCAGTTGAAGTACTGTGACCTTTTCTGAAACCATGCTGAGTGTCAGAGAGAAGGTTGTTGTTTGTGAGATAGTCAATGGTTTGGTTTGCAACAAGCTTTTCTAGTATTTTGCTTAACACCAAGAGGATGGATATGGGCCTGTAGTTGGTGATTTCCTTTGGGTCTCCTTTTTTAAAGACAAGTGAAACATGAACAACTTTCAAGAGGTCTGGGACAGCACTGTGTGAGAGAGGCAGTGTAAAACTTTTGGCCAGTGGTGAGGCAATCTAAGGTGCTGCTAGTTTCAATAGGCGTGGTTCTAGGGTATTCGAGCCAGGGCTGGTGTTGTCAGATATGGTTTGTAGTGGTCTTAGGACCTCAGACTTTGAGATTGCCTTAAAGTAAAAATGGGAGGATATTTGTTTGTTTGCTTGCAGTAGGCAGAGCAGGATGTAGCTGACTGGGGTGTGCAGAAAGGCTGAGAGGCTGAAAGAGGTGAATTGAAAGATGAGGTGTATTGGGTCAGATCTGAGAACATTCAGTTGAAAGCATTGGCTAGAGTGTTTGAGTAGTTGCAGTGCACACCAGTTAGAATCATGTCCCCTGGGGTAGATGATCGTACAGCACCACGAAAAGTCTTTATGTGGGTCCAGAATTTTCTAGAGTCACCCACAGAATGGTTCCCTACAGTAGATACTCATTGCCATTCTAACCTTTTTTTTTTTGCAAAGGTTCTGAAGTGCCATGTAGGTACTGTAGTCCTCTGGTAGCCCTGAGAGTTTGTACTTCTTCCAGTAGTTGTCCCGTGTGTGCAGGGTAGTCAGCAGGTCCTTGTGGAGCCATCTAGTTTGCTTGCCCTTAACTCTCCGGGTAAATTTAGGGGCATGTTTATTCCGGATGGCCAGGAATTCACCAAGGAAAATTCATAGGGCTACTTCAACATCACTTGAGTGATAGATGCCTGACCAGTTTATACAGGATACGTCATGGCGAAATGCTTCAACATCCAGGTTTGCAAAGATTGTTATGGTGATGTAGTGTGGAAGGGGGGATGGAAGCAGTCTCTAGGCCCCAAATACAGAAGGTTGGGGAATGATCTGTTATAGCATCTGACAAGGTACCTGCTGTTTGTACATGATCAAGGCAGTTTACCAGAACCCAGTCTATGAGGGTGGAGGTTGTTTGAGATGAGGTAGTTCTTGTGGGTTCAGTTAGGATCTGGTGCAGGTTATGACTTTGTGTAAGTGACAGCAGTGTGCTATGAGCTGTTCCCAACCAATTTAAGTTTAAATCACCTAATATTATGACTTCATTTTGGTTGGAGTTCATGGAGGTTAGGTTAAGTAAGTCCTGGATTCCAGTAGTACCCCCAGTAGGGGGATTGTAGGCACAGATTATATGGAGTGTTTTGGCACCAAGAGTGATAGTTGTACGTAGAGACTCACAGATGGAGGAAGAGGCGGAGGATGGAACAACCATAACATTTAGGTGATCTTTGTAGAAAAGAGCAACCTTTCCTCCGTGTTTAGAGGAGGGTCTGTCTCTCTGGATCATGGAGTAGTTGGCAAGAGAGCATATCAAGTCCAGGATGTCAGGCTTAAGCCATGTTTTGCATAGGCATAATAAGTCTGGATTGTATACTTTTATCCATGCCTTAAGGTCAGCAAAGTTCCGGGTGATGCTTCTGACATTCATTCAGGCAATAAAAAGCCCTTTACCTGAGATTGCAGATATATTAGCAGAGGAGAAGTGGGCAGAGGGGCAGGATTCATTTCAACATCCCCTGACAATAGGATGGTGAGAAAGAGAAGAAACCACAGTTTGACCGTGTGGAAGGGAAAGTGAATTATTCACCTCAGTGTGCATTTTCTGAGCATGCAAAATACATTATGGGTGCATCCCTTCAGGACAATGAGGATCTTGTAAGCAGGCACAGATTGAGATTCAGCAATTTGGTTGGAGAAGCCAAAGTCGGTAGGTTGAGAGCTGTAACCTCCATGGCTTGTGTTAAGTGGAGTAGTTAGAGAGATCCCATTTAAGCACAGTAAGAATACGAGTGTCAGGATACGTCCTGCCAGGTTGTGTGCATCCATGTTAGTCCAGGGCTGAGGCAGGTTCATGGTTCTTTTGACTGAGATGGTGTGGCACGGTGGCTAAGGTACAGCTAGGTGCACTCATTGCTGCCATAGCTGAAATGGTGTAAATAAGAATGAGAATGCAGTGTCAAAAGTTTAGCAAGCACAGCAGCTAACAAGTGGATAGCACTATAAAGAGAATTGACACCTACTGGCTAAACTGTATAATGAGATAATGGACAAATTGGACACTTAGTCATATGACTAACAGAGTACTATAAAAGAAGAAGTCCTCCCAGAGTGGGTGAGATGGGGGCGAGGGGAGCCAGTGCTAAGCACCATCGGGAATAAGAAGAGCTATGGCTTTTACGGCTTTTCTCCCAGCAACTCCAGGCAAGTCACCTGAGTGAAGTTTTCATCTGGCTGGGTTGAGAGGTCTCACAAGTGGCAGCTTGTGTATAGTTCCTGACCCTGCCATAAACCGAGGTTCAGAGGGTCTGAGTGGTGCTTTTCTGTAGGGGAGACCCATGTGGTCTGCTGGTGGCAAGTAGCAGGAATGTGGGCGGGTTCCTTGGGCCTGGTTTCTACTCCTTGCTGGGTGAGGTCTGAAGCCCAGGTGGGCATGGTAGTGCTGGAAGGGCTACTGCATTTATGGTTTTGCTCCCAGCAGCTCCAGGCAAGTCACTGGAATGCAGTTTTCATCTGGCTGGATTAAGAGGTGTCACAAGCAGTGGCTTGTGCATAGTTCCTGACCCTGCTATGAACAGAGTGGCACTTTTCTGTAGGGGAATCCAGTGTGGTCTCCTGGCTGCAGATAGCAAGACCATGGGTGGAGTCATTCAGCCTGGTTTCTACTCCTTGCTGGGTGAGGTCCGAAGCCCTGGTGGGCACTGTATATGTATCTTTGAATACAATTTCTGAACACATAAACAATTACTTTTTCCAAGACATTACATTTCAGTGACACTAGTGGATATTGCAGCAGTTTAGTTCAATCAGAGATCTATTTGGGTTCGGTGTTAAAAATAGCTTATCTGTTGTGTGACACATTATTGAGGTGTCTTTTTCTATTCCAAGTTGTACTGGTCCTTATTTTTTGAACTGAATTTGCTTAGCAAAGCTCATGTTAGAGATCAGGCATAAAATGAATGATCCCTAACTTCACTATCTCTTATTCTGTTAAGATTTCCTCTTTGGATTTCATGGCACATAATTCTGCCTGGAATAAAAGAGTAAACAATTCCAATGATGAGTGTCTTGTCTCTTTTGTTTTAACATAGATTCTCACAATTCATATTTGTTTTAGCACAGATTAAAACAACAGAAAAAAGTGTCTAATAGGCACCAGTGTGTATCCAAGAAACCACAAACCTTAGTTTGGTCCATTGTTAAAAGCGTTTTATTCCAAAAAAGACATACACCACTCACCCCACTGGTGTCTGCCACGGTTTTATTTACCTGAGCATGTGCTTTTCCAAGGCATGACCAACGTGGTATGAACTTAAATTTAAATCAGAGTCTTAATGTGACAGCCACCATTTTTTGACCAATCAAAAATCTCTATACATTCCATAAAATGTTTCTACCCCATAGCCAATCCCTTTAAAAGGGTGCTTGAACAAAATGGAAAAGGGGGGGTGGAAGAGGGGAAGGAAAAATGGAACCAAAACCTTATGTAAATATAGAGAATAACAGAAATCCCAAGAATGTGGGGTGGTAGTGAGGGAGGGCTAGGGTGTTGGGTATAGCAGAAACAGACTGATGAAGAAAAATTGATTTTAAACAGGGAAGTGGGAGGGGGGAAGGGGAATATGAAGACGACAACTTGGAAAATGAAATAATGCTGGCACCCATAAAAATAAATATGCCCGAGTGATTCCCATTCATATAGCATATGCACATTCGTAACAATTAATCGCGACTAGGTTCACTGCATACATGTATGACATATTTCAAAAAAACTATTTAAAAACCCTTTAAAATGTATACATATATCCATAGCAAGCAAAGAAATCTTAAAAATTTGAAAATATATATACAAAAGAAAAACTTATATCCATACAATATATCGCGAGCACCAAACCCCAGAGTATTGAAAAAGAGACAAAACAATGAGACCCTTAAAAAAACATATTCATATAAAATAAGAGGCATGATATCATTTAAGATTTCATTTTAGAAAAGGAGATAGTTGAACAAAGTCATTTCCACCTGGCTCAGTCATCGCTCACACCTCATACAGCCAGTAAGATTCTTGTTTCAGCAATTCATTATCAAGATCAACCCCAATGTTTCCTTTGTTACTCTCTTTCCAGTCCACAAAACTGAAACCTATGGTTATTAATGTACTTTCCACTGTTTCCAATACATAATACCAATGCGTTGATGATCCCCAATTGATTTTTTGCACATAAATGTTCACCAATCCTTTTTTTAAACATCCTCAAGGTTTTTACTTCTCCAAATGAAAGTATTTTGACTTCTTTTAAAGATTCTCAAGGTTTTTCCTTTTACAATAAAATAATGTTAACTTCTTTTTCTACTTCTACTGCACCTTCTAAAATTAAATGAATCAATCCAACCGATAATTCTAATAGATGTTTTTGTCATTCTGTTACAAATCTGTCTTTTTCTGTCCCAAAGGCTAGTTGTTTGGTCAACCTAAGGCCCCAATGCACTCTTTGTATGCTCAAATATGCTTCTAAGGTATTTATTCTGAGGACTTCTATTCTTCTCTATCTTTGCATATTTTATTGTTTTCCCCCCTTGACTCCCCCTCCCATCTTTTTACATTTTGTTTAAGCACCCTTTTAGCTGGATTGGCTAGGTGGTGGAACCTTTTTTTGAAATGTATGGAGATTTTTGATTAGTCAACAAAATGATGCTGTCACTTTAAGACTCTGCTGTAAAAGTAAGTTCATACTACATTGGACACCATTTGACAAAGCCCACAGTCAGATGGGTGAAACATTAACAGATGACGGTTGGGTGACTGGTGTATGTCTTTATGGAATAAAACACTTTTAACTATGGGCCAAACTAAGGACTGTAATTTCTTGGATATGCACTAGTGCCTGTTAGCCACTTTTTATGGCTGTGTGTGTAGCCAATAGCCACTTTGCTTTCATTGCTCCTAAAATAGCTTACTATGGCACACTTCTGTTGGACTTTTGGAAGTATCCTTCCGAAAGTCCAACAGAGCTCGGAATACTCCACCATGGTCAATGGCTATTGAGTAACAGCCGCACTATTTTGAGACAAGAAGATTTTGGGACATTCCAGGACAAGAACTGAGCATGCACACTTTGCACACATGCACAGTTCCATTAGAATTACAATTCTGGGAATGGCAGAATGCCATTCACTGTAACTACGCATGTGCAAGTGCTGCACATGCGCACTTGTTGGCCACTGCCATCTTGGAGATGGCACTCAGCGGCATTCATTCTCCAAAGCTTATTTTTTGCTGCCCTGCACTATGCTTCTGTAAGTGTGCTCCAGGTGTGGATTCCCAATGCTGCCTGTACTCTAGTGCCTATGGAAGTTTTAGCATCGAATCCCACAATTCATAATAGTGCTTCATTTCCAGATAATTTTAGGTCTGGGTTGTCAAGGAGTTTAAAACAGAATTTTTTAGCATATTGAAAGGGCATTATCTTGTTCCTCTAATTCAGTAACATCTGTAACCATCTTCTCCTGTTTGTTTTTTTACTTGTACCTTTCTCCTTATAAATATATATATGTACTGGGATTTGACTATTCAATTTATATCTTTCTGTCTCTTGTTGGTTTGGGATTCCTTTTCTTCCTACCTGGGGCTAGGTATTTAAAGGGGATTAGTAATGCACCCTGGGGTATTATTTAAAAGGGGAACTTGCACAGCTCAAGTCTGAATGTGCCAGGGTGCAATGTTAATGTATGCAGCGCATCTGAAGGGGGCATGCCCATGCATATGCAGCACATCGTGATATTCAGCCTAGGATGTGTGGCGTATCTGTTGGCACAACCCCTAGATGCACCACATCCTGCGTCACAAAGTTGTGCCTGAAAAAAATGGCTCAATTGCTGGCCACCCACAGGTGGGCTGCTGTACTGCATGGCATAACACAGGAGCCACCAGCCATGGGTGGCCACTCGCCCACCCAGAACAACGTCCACAAGCACCCAGATGTTCCCTGGTGGTGTAGTGATACCCCCTCCCTCCCCATAGCTGTGATTGCCAGTAGATAGTAAAGATAGAAATCCTTAGTAGTCTAGTGGTACCCCCCCTCCCCATAGCCGTGATCGCTGGTAGAAAATAAAGTAATAAATCCATGGTAGTCTAGTGGCACCCTCATCCTCCCAACCACATAGGACCCCCTGCCCACCCAGCTTCCCCTATCATTGGCTGGCAGCTGCAATCCACCCACATACCGCCTGGCTGCCTATTAAATGACAGCTTACAGTATGAGCTGTAAGTCCACTGGACGACACTATGCAGGGCATACTGTAATAGACAGTCACATATTTGTCCAAAGTGTGGACCAATGGGCTTACAGCTCATACTGTAAGCTGTCATTTGGTGGCAGCTGGGCAGCATGCAGGCAGGTTGCAGCTGCCTGCCAATGATGGGGGGCTGTGTGGGCAGGGGTCCCTGTGGGTGGGGGGTGTCCCAAGACTACCATGGATTTATTACTTTATTTTCTACCAGTGATCATGGCTATGGGGAGGGAGGGGGGTACCACTAGACCTTCAGAGATTTATTACTTTATTTTCTACTGGTGATCATGGCTATGGGGAGAAAGAGTGCCAGGGACCCCATCTGTCCACTCCACATGCAGTGCAGGGCACCAAGCACATTTCACCAGGCTGCCCTGCTCAACTCATTCAAATGGGGCCATAATGACATGAAAATGGCCTCATTTGTGCCTTGCGTACATTATGGCCCCATTTGCATGCCCAGGTCTGAATATCTAGGAAATGTGCCCAGTGCACCTACAGTTTAGCTGGAGCATTCCCATTTCTGCCTGTCTGGTGGATGCACCAGCACATTGTATATGTGCCTGTGTATTCTGTGCTATATTCAAAGGTAATGCACCATGGCACATCTCCTTTGAATATCCCCCTGTCTGGCTACAGTGCACCTCACTTGTGCTGCACCTCCACTTGTGCCATTGCTGGAGCAGTCTGAATATCTAGCCTCTGATTTGTAATTTCTTGGTTACTTGTGGTATAGGTGTTCTTTTTCCCCCATTATGATTTTTTTCTTATTTTTATTTTCTATGGATTCCTTGCGATTTCTATTCTTCTCTGAAACAAGGTGATTGATTTTGTTTAAAGTTTTTCTATTTTCATTTCTTTCCTCTTTTGTGGGCCCTATTCTTTTCCAGTTTGATTGTTGGAGGGGGGATTGTATCTGGGATCTCTATTAAAAAAGATAAATGTGGACCTTCCTTGCAGATATCTAATTATTTTATTTATTCATAAATACTTGACGTTGAAAATGATCTAGTTTGAGTTTGATTTCAGTAAAAGCTTCCAGCAGTACAACATTATACATACGGGGGATGGTCTAGTGCTATTAAAATTAATTTAGAAAAAAGCACTAGTTAGCTGATTAATTTTAATTATTTTAAACTCTAAATATTTTCTACCATTGAATTAGTTGGTCAAAAATAGTACTTGGACAAATATGGTCATTGACATTATGAAAATAATCCTTAAACACAAGATCTGGAGACAGGAAATGGCACCACAATCCGCATGGGGGTTATATACAGACTCCTATCTCAGGGACAAGGAAATGACAGAAGACATCCTTAGAATGGCAGAAAAAGGGGAGATATTGTTGATGGGGGACCCGAATATGCCAGATGTTAACTGGAGCACCTTTGCTGCAGGCACATCCAAGAGCAGGGTCATTCTTGAAGCTCTACAAGGGGAATGCCTCAGACATTTAGTATTGGAACCCAGTCGGGATGGAGCAATCTTAGACTTAGTACTCTCAAATGGGGATGGAGAAAGAATCTCAGATTTAGAATTGAGTAGCCATCTAGGAACAAGCGACCACCTATCAGTGTGGTTCATGATAAACACAGCCATACATTCATGCCATACAAAAGCAAGAGTATTGGACTTTAGGAGTGCTGACTTTGGGAGAATGAGAGAGTGCCTCAGAAAAGCAGTAGCAAACAGGTAGGAAGGAGGGGTGGAGGAACAATGGGGAGTAATCAAAACAACCATCACAGAGGCAACAAGCCTTTGTATAAAGCAAATCAACAGAACTCAATGAAGGAAAAAAACAGCTATGGTTTTCAAAAGAGGTGGCAGAAAAGGTTAAGGAGAAAAGGATAGCATTCAGAAAATATAAGGAAACACATAAGGAGCAGGACAGAGAACTTTATCAGTTAAAGCAGAAAGACACCGGGAAGGCAGTCAGAATAGCAAAGGCCCAAACTGAGGAAAGGATAGCCAACTCTGTTAAGAAGGGGGATAAGACCATTTATAGGTACATAAGGGAGCAAAGAAAGACCAAAGGAGGGATACTGAGGCTTAGTAAAGGGGAGGGAATTTGGGCAGAGGGTGACAGTGAAAAAGCAGGGATACTGAACGAATATTTCTACTCAGTATTCACAAAGGAAGAGGAGAGGGAGGTACCTAAACCAAACAAGAGAAACACTCTGAAGACAGGGGGTCGATACCAGTCCATTTACAGAAGAAAGGGTTCTGAAAGAACTAATACAATTGAAGGGGGACAAAGCAATTGGGCCTGATGGGATTCACCCAAGAATTCTAAAAGAACTAAGGGTAGAACTAGTGACACTGCTGACTACTCTCTTTAACAAATCATTAGAGGATGGGGTGGTACCTGAGGACTGAAGGAGGGTGGATGTGATTCCTCTTCACAAAAATAGGAGCAGGACAGAGGCAGAAAACTACAGACCAGTTAGTTTGACCTCAGTGGTAGGGAAAATGATAGAATCACTTCTGAAGGAAAGAATTGTTGAGTACCTAGAGGCCAGTGGGGCACAGGACCCAAGGTAGCATGGGCTCATGATGGGAAGGTCATGTCAGAGGAATCTAATAGATTTCTTTGACTGGGTGACCAAAGTAGTAGACCAGGGAGGGGCTGTGGACATAGCCTACCTAGATTTTAGCAAGGCATTTGATACAGTCCCACACAAAAGATTAATGCACAAGTTAGCCAGCCTTGGAGTGGGTCCTGAGGTGGTAGCCTGGACAAAAATTTGGCTAGACAACAGGACGCAAAGAGTAGTAGTAAACGGAGTCCACAGTGAAGAAACGAAGGTTACTAGCGGGGTACCGCAGGGTTCAGTACTTGAACTGGTCCTTTTTAATGTCTTTATAAGTGACATTGCAGAGGAACTGGAAGGAAAAGTATGTCTCTTTGCAGATGATACAAAGATCTGCAACAGGGTTGATACAACAGATGGAGTGGAAAGGATGAGAATGGACTTGGCAAGGTTGGAGGAATGGTCAAATGTATGGCAGCTCAGATTCAATGAAAAGAAGTGCAAGGTAATGCACCTGGGAAACAAAAACCAAGAGGAAGTGCACACAATGGGGGATGAGATACTTACAACAGTAAAAATGGAAAGGGACCTAGGGGTAATTACATCATATGACCTAAAGGTGGGCAAGCAATGTGAGAAGGCAGTAAGGAAGGCTGGGGGGATACTGGGATGTATAGGGAGAGGTATCAATAGTAGAAAACAGGAAGTTGTTATCCCTCTGTACAGACAGTTGGTGAGACACCATCTGGAGTACTGTGCACAGTTCTGTAGACCCCATCTCTGCAAAAACATAGACTGAGTGGAGGCTGTCCATAGGAGGGCAACCAAAATGATGCAGGGTCTGCACCAGAAGACATACGAAGAAAGACTAAAGGAGATTTATATGTATACCCTTGAGGAAAGAAGGGAGAGAGGGGACATGATAGAAACTATCAAGTACCTCAAGGGAATCAGCAAAGTCCAAGAGGGTAGCATCTTTCAGAAAAAGAGATGTGCAAGAACAAGGAGGCACAATTTGAAGATAGAGGGGGACAGCTCAGAGGTAATGTGAGAAAGTATTTTTTTCATGGAGAGGGTTGTGGATGCATGGAACAGCCTCCCTGAGGAGGTCGTGGAGTCAAGAACAGTGGGAGAATTCAGGAATGCATGGGACAGACATAAGGCATCCCTAGTGGGGGGTAGGAGGAAGTAAGCTGTTGGTTAACTAGGATCTGCAGATAATCTGTTAGGTAGGAAAATGGGCAGACTAGGTGGGCCAAGTGGTCCTTATCAGACGTCAAATTCTGTTTCTATGTTTCTATCTGGAGATTTCCTCAGTAAATTACAAGACAACCCCCCCCCCCCCCATTATCATGTTTTGCAATCTTTTCCTTCATTTAATTGAAGACTGAAAGCTGGTTTATCACTTCCTTATTATTAATCTAGGGGTACAAGGCTCCATGAGCTTGCTTAGGCACACTAGTGCTTTCAATTTCTGCCTTAACTCTTGCTGAGTGTTTGAGATTTACGTCAGTAGAGCAATTACTCTCTTTTTATAGGATAGCTGCCACTTTAAAAATGAGGAACAGTGTCTTCTTACCTGGAGTTTTTTTTTAGCAAATTTCATTTTGTAAGGTCCAGACCCCCTCCAACACACACCTGTTGCCTTGGGAGTTCCGAAATGCTGCCGCTTAGACTAGCAGGTACTAGTCGCCCTCCACTTCCAGCTGAGGCATTCAAGTCTCGGGACCAGTGAACAGCAGATTTGAACCTGGTGCCTTTCTGCCAGCATATCAGTGCTGGTTTGTTTTCTTACTCGCTGCTGTCTGCATTCCATAACTTTCTTTAATGGTGCAGTGTATCTATACTAAGAATTTATGCAGGAATTATAATTAAAAATTCATAGTTAAAAAAAAAAATCTGTGGTTAAGGCAGGTCCTGGATTTCAGGAATTAAATTGTGCTGCTTTAGTTCATTGAGCTCTTATAGCCCTGCTTTCATCAAGCTCAGCCTACTTTAATTACACTGTGAGCTGAGGGCATAAGTGCTCCACCCAGCACTGCGTGCAGTCTATATAATTTTATTTCATGTCTCAGGGGCTTATTTTGTATTAAATGTTGACTACTTAAGTAATTCATGCTTTGGGGGCTTGCAGAGTTCTGTTTGTAGTTTTGTAAATACAGCAACAGGCTGCTTTACAAGCTTTATTGGTTATAGGCTAAGAAGCTCCATTTTCTAATCCATTTTTAATCTGGAGGTTTTTTTTTTAAATGAGTTACAGTATTTTAAGCTTAAGATGCTAAGTTGCTCCCTCCTGCAGTGTGCAAACCCCCTTCTCTCTCTTACCTTCCATTATTTCTAAGCCAATCGATCTCTTTCTCTCTCCCATCCCCCTTCCCATTGTTCTTCTCCAGCATCCCTGCTGCCTGTTTGTTACATCATACCTCTGTGGCTTTAAGCACTAATTCCCCTTCATTGTGTTCCTTTTGGGTCAGGATCACCTCCAACACACACGTGTTGCCTTGGGAGCTCTGAAACACTGCCGCTTAGACTAGCAGGTATGAGTCACCCTCCAATTCCAGCTGAGGCACTCTAGGGAGCAGTGAACAGCAGATTTGAACCTGGCACCTTTCAGCCAGCATACCAGTGCTGGCTTGTTTTCTTACTCACTGCTGTCTGCATTACACAGGTTCCATTAGTGGTGCAGTGCAATTACACTAAGAATTTGTGCAGGATTTATAGTTAAAAAATTCATAAGTTAAAAAAAAGTGTCCAGTTTCTCATTTGTAAGTTATATCCAACTACCCCTAGGGGTCACTTTTTCCTTCTCCTTCACACATTGAGTATTTCTCTGACATTCTTTTGCACAGCTCTTGCTCAGGCTCAGATGCTTCAGCTCAGAGTGGAGGAAGCTGTGGCTTCTTGTTTTAGTGGTGGTGACCCTAACCACCCTTATTATCCTACCTCATGCTTTTTCAATAGTTCCCCCAGATACTCTCTCCACCCACATTTTTCTACCCCAAGCTGTTCCCTAACCTGTTACTGTCATATATCTCACAGGTTAATCTGAACTTCCTCCTCTTAGTTGACCCAGATTTAATATGGTTCTGGGTATGGTGCTGGCTTGTACTTACATACTTGTAGTCCTGGGCACAGACTAATTACTGCTCACTCTCAGGCAGGAAACAGGGCAGCCTACAGACCCTCTGAACTCCCACTTTTTGTGTATCTATCCCCAAGCCAACCTTAACCCTACCCTTATCACCATATAGAGGCTTAGAAGAGGGGGAAACTGCTATATGGTTATGGAATATCTCAGAGTCTACAAACATCAGATCTTCCTCCCCCCTTGGGTCACTCCTAACATTCCTGCTGAGCATTAAGTTGTTACTCGCTGGGGATAGTGAATCTAACCCTGGCCATCCATGTCTAAATGTTTCAAATGTGTCACCCTCTATGGCTGTTTGGGCTAATGCCAATGGTCTGAAACTAGTCCACATGAATACTAACAGCCTCAGACCTAAAATGCATAAATTCGAGGCATGGGTAAATATGCAGTCCCCTGACATAATTGCCAGTTCTGAAACCAGGCTCAAGCCTAGTATCCTAATGCATGAGGTTGAGCTTCAAGGGTTTAAGTCCCTTAGATATGATAGATGTGATAGAAAGGGTGGTGGAGTTATCATTTACATAAAAAAACTCCCTAAATGCTTCCCTGGTGGCAACGCCAGACCATACCCAATCAGATGTCGAGGTGGTGTTCATCAAAATAATGCTTGACGGGACTACGCTCCTGCTAATAGGCTATGTCTACAACCCACCTAAGACTGCAAAAGATGCCTTAAAGAGCCTTCTGACTCTGATCCCAAGGCTCCCTCAGTGGGAGAAAATAATCCTTGGTGACTTTAACCTCCACTGGGATCAGCAAACCATTAATGATGTAAAATCCAGCTTGCTAGAGGCCAATTTGATCCATTGATCCAAGGACCTACTAGGTTGAACATTACATCTGGAAACCACACCACATTTGACTGGATTCTCACTTCCAACCCCAGTAGTTTCAAACTGGCTGGGATGTTTGCAGGCTCCATAAGTGACCTGCCCTTATATTCGGCATCTGGAAAATTACTATCCTAACTCTTCACTGAGAATTTTTTGGGCTTGGGATTATTCTAATTTTGACACCTGCTCCTTTCTCGAAATTTGGACTCAAATCAAGCTAGCCCCCAATCTGGACTCAGCCCTTGATTTCTTCATCAGTAACTTCCTCCTGGCTGCTAATAAGCGTGCCCCCCTAAAACAAATCTGACTCAAGGGGAAAACACTCAAAGTGGCTCTCCAGCGACCTTAAAAAACACATGAGGGTAAGAGACAAAGCCTGGGAAAAAAATAAAATCTACAAATCTAACTAAGGATTGGGTGGAATATAGAAAATTGAGAAACATGTAAAAAGGAACTAAAATCAACTAAAAGACACTACCTTCAGAACCTACAAACTAAAAACCTTTTGGACCCTAAAAAATGTGGGTCCCAAATTAACTCTCTCCTAAAGGGGAACATAACCCATGAGAAAAGTGACATAGTAGTAAATGGTGTCCGCTATATCAACCTACAAGATGCTGCTAATGCACTAAACACATTCCTCACTGACCTGTACAAATTTAAAAATTTTTCCTCTGGGCCCCCCCCCCCAGGATCATTTACAAGAGCAAATCTCTTACCCTAATTTTCACTTCAAACTTGCAACTAAATCTGAGGTCCTGAAATCACTAAGAAAAATCAAATCCTCTGGTTCTGCTGGGTTTGACTAGCTGAAGCCCAGACTCCTCAGAATTGCAGCCCACATAATTGCCTCTCCAATCACTTGCCTCCTAAACAGATTGCTGCTTGAAGGCAAAGTCCCCACTGTGTGGAAAGTTGCCTTCGTCACTCCTATCCCTAAAGGTGGGGATATTGAGTTTGCTGAGAATTGCAGACCAATATCCATCCTCTGCATGCTAAGTAAAGTGTTAGAGAGGATTGTATACCAGCAGGTCCAGGAATATGTTGAATGGAACAATTTAGTAACTGAACAACAACATGGTTTTAAAAAAATATCATGGTACCAACACAGCCCTGATTAGCCTTACTGGGGATATCTTCATTGCTCTAGATGGCAGCCTTCCATCTGGTGCAGTCTTTATAGACCTCACCAAGTCATTTGACTTGGTGGATCATCAGCAGCTTATCGCTAAACTAACATCTCTTGATCTTAATCATCTGTCTACTCAATGGTTCATGGATTACCTTGACGGCAGATCATAAATTGTCAGATGTCATGGAGCTAAGTCCAACAAATGCCCTATCATGGATGGTGTCCCCCAGGGTTTGATACTGGAACCACTCCTCATACCTCTCAACTTTACCACATTACAAGGAACGTTCCTCATTTTACTTCACAAAATCTCCCTGTTCCACATTGTGAGGACTTGTTCCACATTCAGTATTAACATTTTAAAGCAAAAATCTATAGTAAATGATGCAAAAAATGTATTATTCAATTAATAACAGACTTTCTGAACATAGATGCAAACATTTTGACAGTGTTCTGAGCCTCCTAGGCAAAGATTTGATTAAGTGTTCCACATTTTATTCATTTTTGTTTCAAATTTTGAGAGGCAATGTTCCACATTTGGGGGACAAAAGGTTGAGAAGTATGCCACTCCTGTTTTCCCTATTTATTAATGATTTGCCTCAATATTGTGGAGGGGCAAAGTAACCTCATATGCAGAAAATGCTGTGGTTTATAGGTCTTCCCAGTACATTGTCCAACTAAACAACGTTCTTGGTGAAGACCTTGGGCTACTTGACAATTGGTTTCTTACTAATAAATTAATTCTAAATAGTAAAAAGACCAAAGCCATGTTATTTGGCCCTAAAAGGCTGGGCCCAACTAGTTCACATTTATTGTCCCCAGCTCTTTACAATGGCTCAAAAGTTGAAGTGATTGATTGTATCAAATATCTAGGTGTATACTTAGACCAAGACTGCTCCTTTAAGGGCCACATTGACCATCTGACCAAGAAACTCAAACAAAAGTTAGGGCTATTATATCGCCTGAGCCCTTTCCTCACTCGTGAATCCAAACTCAAGGTTTCACCTTGTACACATCTTCCAATCTTGCTATATGGGGCCCCTTAACTACATTCTGTAATAAGCTCTGAAATGCAAAAGCTAAAAACACTGTATCACAGTATAGGGCACTTCACTGCAGGTGCGCCACCATGGGAGTATCACTACAAGGTATTATTATCTCTAAGGTGCCCTTATCTTGAATGAAGATTATCAAATCCCTCACTGTGCCTTGCTTTTAAGCTCCAGCAAAATGGCACCACACCTAGCTTAATTAACACATTAGCTCCCACAAAGAATGGGAGAACACTAAGATCCTCTGGCCGCCAGCTTCTCCACATCCCCAGTGTAAAGACTTCCCTAGGACTCCAATCCTATGCTGCCTTCAACCATCCCATATGGAATGGTCTCCCTAGCAGTCTCCAGGAATGTACCTTCTTTGGGGGCTTCAAGAAGCATCTTAAAGCCCACCTCTGCACCTGCTACTGTGAGTTTGCTGACTCTCTGCTGCTGATCTAACCTCATTGGGACATCAATGTGACTGTGACTGCCTCGTGTATGATAGTACTTCTTCTCCTGTTGATGTTGATTGTAATTAACCTGCCACTGTATCCTTGACTGGCTCAGTATGTCTTTATTGACTGTTAAATGTGAAATCACATATACAGTATGTATTTTGTTATGTTTATAGATGTATGTAATTAATTCTGGGTTGCCCCTGAAAACAGGACTGTTTTGGTCTCAGTGGGACTACCTGGTCACCAAAATTTAAATAAAATAATCAAATAAATACTTTTTCTCTAGGGGGTAAAAGCTATAATATTAGGATCCCAGAGAAAAGACATTTTGGGATTTTTTTTTTATTGTGTTTGTTTTAGTTTCCATTTATTTATTTATTTATTTTTGAACAGGTATGATTAGTTTCTCACTTCTAGTACTGATAATATTTGACTAGGCTTATTAAAACTGTAATTACATTTTAATTTCAGAGAGTGCAGCCTTAATTCAGTCTTACTTGATCAGGTAGAAATCATTTCAATAATAGTGCCTTACTCAGATAAAAAAGCAGTTTAAAATAGGGTCTAAAACCACAAACAATATTTCAATTTGTATAAAAGCATACAGGAATAAAATGACCTGAAGGTTTCCACATGCAAACATATGCATAAGGCTGGCAGTATAGCCTAGAGGTTAGATGAACGAGGTGTGGACAAGCTTGATACATCCAGCAGACCAGACCTGAGTTTGATTCTTACAACCTCCACTTGCATACTGTGTGACTCTGAGCAAGTCACTTAACTGCCCAGTGCTCCCAGGTCGTCCCTGAAAACAGCCACTTGTGCTTACTGGGCCTTATCTGGTTACCAAAGACTAAAATAAAATAAAAAAAATAAGATTTAAAAAGCCAATAATGCCTTGGCTAAATTTATCTATTCATTTCAAGACTAATGACCAAAAAATGCACAGTTAGCTGAGCTTGTTTCCAGTTGCAACCAAGGGACTAGCTTATGGTAAAGAAATATGTCACAATGTACTTGAATTAAATTCCTAGGAATATGCCAAAATGTACATGAAATAAATCCCTGGCAATTTAAGATTTGCCTCTGTTCAGGGTCTGTTTTTGAATGTTCAAGGGTTTTTCATTCAAACTGGTATTAAAAGTGTGTTCTGGCATTTGTCCTTTGCGTCCGTGTTTTCTTTATTAAAGCAATTCTTGTAGTGATTAGATATCACCTCCAACACTAAGCTTCTGTTTCTAAATTAGGTGGAGAAGCAAACACAATTGTAGCCCATCTGGCTAATCTAGGACATCTTTTTCAATACAGTTCACTAAATATAAGGACTGTATAATTCTCTGTCAATGAGAATATAATGACAGAGGGCTTTGATTTTCAGAATGAAAGCTATGACACAAGGTGCCTATGCCAAATGGCTGTGAAGCATGTGGCACATTGTATCATAGTTTGTGGCAATCCTTATTTTCAAATGCAGGCTGCATCAAAATTGGGATGTCATGCTCCTAAGCCACACTGTGCTACCCTTGCAGCACAGGCACCTGTGCACCAGTTCACAAGGGGGCTTGTGCTACAGCAGGGCTGCATCATCACATTTTTTGGAAGTTTAGAAGCCCCACAGTGGTCATAGCAGGTGGCTCTGTTTAGACCAACCAGCTTGTGGCCTAAGGGCCATGTGCCATTTCCAGGCAGAGCGTCAAGTGGAGGGGGCCTGCAATGAGGGAGCTATAGACAGAGAGAGCAGCAGGGTGGCCTATGTAGCAATGGGGCTTGCCTGCAGTATTAGGGTGCTGTAGTAGCTGCCATTGACTAGTGCAGAAAAGTGACTGGCTCAGGTGCAGGGGAGTTGACAGGGATGGACCAGAATCTTGTCGTTGGTGAACTCAGCCCAGGCAACTGCCCCCTATGTACCACTGACCCCAGCACTGCAGGAAGGCAGCAGTCTGCCTCCATGTGAGGAGCTGAGTATCAGGTAACTGCCACAATGCCCAGAGAACATTCTCCACCATGATTTGCACTCTGCACCCTGTTGCCACTGCTGCCCACCTACACTGTTGCAGTCATTTGTCACCTATCGGTCAGCTGCCAGGGCTGAGTCCACCACTGGAAGGATCCAGGTTCATCTCTGCCAAGCCCCCTATACCTGGGCTAATCACCTGTCTGCACCTGATAATGGCACACCTAATATGTGCCACCTCAGCACCTGTCACTCCATAGGCCACCCCTGAGCTCCTTCTGCCCCATCTCCTTCATGCCAGAACACACCCCCACATTTGCTATTCCTCTAGGGTTGTGCTGGGCAGCTGGGTGACAGATCCCTCCATCAAACCCCACAGGTGTGACACATATTTGGCACAACCCTGTGGCTGCAGCAACTATTGGATATTTGGTGCAAGAACCCCTCTTTTTATAAAATAGGGCACAGGGTTCCTGACACACCAAGAGTTTATTGTAGCCTTAGATCACCACAAACTGTGGCAATCTAACAGCACTCAGAAAATTGATCCCAGGAAGCAGTTTCAATGCAGTGTCTTGCCCATCGAATGTAACAAAGCTGTTACTATCAAAATGTTAATGTATCAGTGTAATACAAATATAAAAACAGCTAAAATAGTGAAAACTTTAAATTTCATACACTAATGAAAGTAGCTTCTATAGTATGGCAAACATTATATACTCTGAGAATATTTCTCAGTCACTGTGATAGACCCTTATTCCTCCTTCACTGCTAAGAACCATGGTGCTAGAAAGGTTATAATTCTAGTGAATATGTCTGAGGCCAATGATTTCCACAGGGGAAGAAGAAGACTAACCTAGTTCCTCTAAAGCAGTAGATTTAAATATAAACCTGCTTGCATAGTAAATGACCTGATTCAGGTCTTTGAAAAATTAAGTCAGATATGCTCAGAAATATATACTGTGTGTTACCCATGCAAGATCTGTATCAAATGCCCATGTCAAATTAATATAATGATAGTCACCTTTGGAATCTCCACATGGTCTTCCATTAAGAACACAATAGTCACAAAACAATAGGAAACCAATGGAGATGTAGGACAGATTCCCCATGATTATTCACAAATACATGTCTACTGTTCATGGTGAGGGAGAATCTTGAATTGGACTGTTCATTCAATCTAGGTTCAGCTTCATCTCAAGATTGTTCTGAAGAAACCCCAGTTAGAGTATGATTCTAGCATGATCTCCAAGGAGCACGTCTTCAGAAGATGAGTAATGAAACAATTGCTTTGAAACATGAGATGATTTGTGCTAAACAGTTGCTGAATTATATCTAGACCAAAATGTAAATGTAAATGGTCAAGACTATAATTGCAACTGCTTTAATATTTACAAAGATTCCTATTATATAATTGCAGCTAGACATGGACAGATATGTTCAGATATTTTACCTGTAGGCAGGTAGAGAACTCATCTAGCTATATCACAGAAGTTTCAGGAAATATCTGACCACATTTTTGGATGCAAAAATCAAATTCTTTAAAAAACTGTCTGAAGGAGGATTTTCCAATAATGTTAATTAAATTATTTATTTTTTCCAGACAAAAAATTGAAACTTTAATTGTAGTCTTAATTTCAATTGAAGGGGTCAGGACTTTTGAAAGCCTATCGTCTGAAGATTTTACAAGTCATTTAATATTCTATAAGGTTTCACATCAGATGAAAGTCAGAATATGAACAAAAAAGGAACTGAAATATATGAAATTTTAACCCATGAATGTGATCAAATTTTAAACATTGAACTGGGAAGAGCACAGAAAGGATCTGGAAGTTCTTTCATATCAGTCAAAAGTAAACCTAAGGCATCCAATTTGGGACTGGTTAGTAAGATTTATTCAGACAAAGATCTTTTTTTAAAACAACATTAATTTGGGGGCAAGTGCTACAAAAAAGAATTATTCCTTTCCACCTGAAGATGCCATCATTCCTTATATCTCTTTCCAGACAGATTGTACTTAGGGATCAGGTGGTGTTCATAAGGTTGTAATTTGATGTTCAATAAAAGGATTGTAAAACATGAAGAGAGAGGCCAACTTCCTCTTCCTCAGAAAGTTTACCATGTCTTGAATTTGCAAAAAAAAAGTCAATTGACTACATGGAGGATTAGATAGGAGGAGGGAATGTGTATTGAGAAAGAATATTCTGAGATTGCGTATTGTTTTGAGATGAAGTTAAATGTAGTTGGGAAGGGTCTGGATGGGTTCCCTCCTGAGAGTTTGAGGAATCTGGGGACGTTTTCAGGTTGGAAGATGACCTAAGGCATTTTTTTCCTCTCTCAATCTTTAAGGTATTTTTCTTGTTTTCTTTATGTAACTATGTGAATTATCATTTTCTTTATTAGAAAAAAGTGTCAAAATACTGATGTGAAGGCCCATTCCCCTGCTGCATAATGGATCAGTCTATAACAACTACTTTAGCCTGGTCATTGTGGAGTGAAGAACATTGAGAGGGAGAAGCATCATTATGCAAGAAGGTAAGTGGAAGAATAGAGCCATCATTTTGTTTATTGTAAATTTACTAATAAGTTAATTGTTTTAGCATATAATTATTTTTCAAAAAGGAAGTCATTAGGGTAACAATCACCTCTCAGAGTACCTACAGGAGCTCTGGTGTCAAAATACTAGCCTCATGAGGGTTTTTTTTTCAACTTCAATAACATTTTGAGGTATGACAGTAGTGAATGGATAATTGTTCTTGGATATTGATAAGTTAAATGTATTCAAGTAAGGATTCTAACACTAGTTAGATGAATGATCCAAGTTTTCATGGTGAGGATTTTGAGAGGATAACTGCAAGTCAAGAAAATCACTTTAATTTGCCTGGAAGAAATAAAAAAAAAAACAATAATTCCTATCAGTCTGAGTTTAAAGATATTTCAATACATAAATAGTATCCCTTATTTTCTTTTTACAAGAACTGAGATAGAAAGTGATTATTGCATAAAGTAAAGGATTTTTTGAGAGCCATGGATTGGGTAACTTATGGTGAGGGATCTGAACATCACCCTTTTCCTGAGAATCTCCTTCAAACATATTATCCCTAAAATTGTATTTCTATCCATTTCCTGCAGTTTGCATGGACAGCAGCCAACATTGAAAACAATGCTATCCATATTTTTAAGAGTCAATTAATACAGGTGAATTTAAGGAAATACAATTGACACAGTCTTCTTTATTCATAACCTCTTCAGGAGAAGGAACAACAGGAAATATGGACAAAGTGTACTATACATTAAGTTCTCTAGGAGAAATATCAGAAGGGAAAGAAGTAGAATTTTCTTCAAGGAAATGTATTTTCTTTGGTTTGTTGTATTTGTGTTTCCCTTGTTTACCATAGTTTATCAGGCATGGCTAAATTAGAACATGTTTCTTTTTTAAAAATGCAGGTTTTATCACCCTGGGGCAATAACTTTCTATGTGCACTTCATTTATACACATCACAAAAAATGTTAAATAACTGCCTCTCAGGCTATTTTATTTTTGAGATCTTCAAGACTTTTTTTTTTCCTTTTTTCTTATCAAATGTCACCATTCACAGTGCAAAAAATGATGTGTACAGATATTACAAGGAAAAATCATGAAGAAACTTGAAAGTACTTATCTGGGCTAACCAGCCTCAGAACTGAAGTGGTATTGCACCCACTCAGTTATTTATGTGTGCTGCATGAGTACAAAAAGGGGTGACCTTTTAACCTCCTATATAAAGCACTACATTTTTGCAATGAACATAATTACCAAATATTAAAAACCTTTACAGATTATTTAAAGCATAATTCATACAAGATTCATAATTAATTACCTTAATTATACACATAAAGTTATATATGCAGGTGTCTAACTTTATGAAAACGTGTTTTTCGTGCCAATATCTGCTTAATGATAATCCATGCATCTGCATCCTTCCTTCTTTCTTTCTTTCTTTCTTTCTTTCTTTCTTTCTTTCTTTCTTTCTTTCTTTCTTTCTTTCTTTATTATTGCTTCTATACCATCTACGTAAATTTAATTTGTTGCACAGTCAATGGTGGCATTTGATAAGAAAAAAGGAAAAAACATCTTGAAGATCTCAAAAATAAAATAGCCTGAGAGACAGTTATTTAATGCTTTTTGTGATGTTTATAAATGGAGTGCACATAGAAAGTTATTGTCCCAGGGTGATAAAACCTGCATTTTTGTTTATTTCCTGCTGTATTGCTCCTGGCCCTAGCAGCTCCTTATATAGGTTTTCTGAGCACTACCGCTTAATAATTTTGAATGTTTCTTTTTTAGTTTGCATTGTGAGTGTGTTACCTTAGAAAAGAAGTCTATGTCATGTCTTGAGCTTAGTTGTTACCATTGCTGATTAAAAAAAAGGACTCAAATATGTACACCCATTGTTGCAGTTATTAAAGAAACTATAAAAATATGTATCACTTAAAAATACTATAAACATATAATAAACATAATGTCATATAATGTATTTATTAAAAAGATATATCTAAAAAAGAGTAAACATCTGAAACAATTCAGAGATTTCCAAGCAACTTGGCCTGTTTGACGCTGTGCTATACAACAACAGTTATGGGAGTACAAAGATATTTCTCAAAATGTTCAGAACAGGGCATGGATTGAAGAAAGAGTTTGATAAACAATACAATAATTAGCGTTCAGTTAGCATGAGCCATATTATCCCTCTCAAAGTTCTGCAGAGTTCCAGAAGAGAAAAAAACTAGAGTATACTGTATATTAGTACAGTTAAGGTCTCTTCCTAGGTAAAAAG
Source organism: Neoceratodus forsteri (assembly GCA_016271365.2). Taxonomy (NCBI): domain Eukaryota; kingdom Metazoa; phylum Chordata; order Ceratodontiformes; family Ceratodontidae; genus Neoceratodus; species Neoceratodus forsteri. The sequence goes on from CM057459.1 coordinate 1,055,735,931, forward strand.
TCTTTGAAAATATGCAGAAGTGACAATTTCAGCCTTGCTAAACCTAAAGGAGAATAATTTATAGAGAACAACAGATGAATATGGTCATTAAATTTAAGAGAGTAAGGAACCTCTGAGTGTATACAGCTGAAGAACACGTATCCAGCTGTGAGATTCTTTACATCTGAGATGCAAGTGATACTTTGCAGTGTTTTGAGAAATTTTCATCTAGACATGTAAAGAGAGACACCCAAGAGACATAAATAAGTTTTGAACTGAGCTTTTGTGATTGAATTATTAAAAACCTCCCATTGTCAGTCAGTGCTTTCAAGTTACCCGTTCAAAATGTCGAGTCTGGAGAAAAAAACAAAAAGCATTGTGAAAAGATGATAACCCCAGGATATGTAAAATGGTCTGTTTAAGTCAATTGAGAATTTATCAAACAGTCTCCCAGCAGAGTGCCTTTCTGTATAGTCAACCAGATCCCACATAAGCCACAGTATAGCAAAACTCCAATAGTGCCACTTCCATAATATAAGCATGATGGTTTTATAACCATGTAATTTTAATTTTGTATGTGAGTCTATAAACAAGAATAAAAATTCAAATAAAATATCTGCGAAATTAAGAGGGCATAGATAGAAAAAATAGTATAACACTAAAGCTATAAATACTAATTTAACAAAGTCTAAAGTGTTAATTTAGTTTGATTTGAATTTACTTACATAATTTTTATCAGGGATTAAAGGGGAACAGTCAGCACAAAGGGTCCCACAGACAAGTGCGTGGCTGGACCCAGTGTGCAGTTTGTGTGCAAAATTGTGTTGTTTTATTTACTGTTTAGTATACTATAATAGACTGTATCAAATTCTTTTTTCAGCTGACATCAGGAGTGAGAGATGCAATAACATGCAGAGCATGTTAAAACTTTTCTAAACTCCAGTCAGAGGTTTTACAATTCTGCTTTTCTCTGAGAGGACAATGGAACTAGCATTCAAAATAACAGAGCTTATATAAATGCTAACATGCCCTGCATGCTATTGAATCTCCCATTTCTGCAGTCCTGTTCTGATGTGAGGGTATTTGCAATTATAGAAGATGTCAGCCTAGAAGTAAGAAACATTACTTTGATTCACTCTATTATACAATAGTAAGCAGTAGGAAAAACACAATGTTTTTGCACACAAAGTTCATATTGGGATCAGACCCACACTTGTGAGTGGTGGCCTTTGTGGTGATGGTTTGAAGCCAATTGGATTGCCAGAACATGACTTGCCTGCAACTTTGCTTTGCCTTTTCCTGCTATATTCAATATGCATTCGCCTAGAACTACTGATCACAGTCTCCCACAAAAGACATGAGTAGTTCAATAATTTACAAGAAATTACAACACCCAGGTTTGCATTTTTTGTAGTTGATTCAGAGCTTATAACCTAGACATTGCATATAGCTGGTAAAAGCATAGCAAATTAGCAAGTACATTGCATTCTGACAATCCAGTCAGCTTCAAACAGTCTTAAAAAAAAACATGCTAAATAATAACTCTCTGGATGTCTCTGGAGATGATTTTACTTGTGGCTGACATACTGTAGGCAAATTTTAGGACAATTCAGGTTTGTAGGTGATAAGACATCTGACTAAAAGGATCATGACTTTTAAGTCTCAGGACCAATCAGAAAAGCTCAGATCACATTTAGAAAATGTTTAATTATACCATAATTATACAATACAATAATAGAAGTTTTAAAAAAAAGTGAATAAGTGTCAGAACAACACACCAATATTGGAACCCTCAAATGATTGCAAACAATTATTTCCAGTATAATACATCTTATGTATTAAAATGAGAATTATGATTTCAGAATAAAATAAACAATGCCAAAGGAGCACCAACATCTGAATGGGAAGTGTGGAACAGGAAGTGTGTCCTCTGTCCAGGACAAATTAATAGTTAAATGTAGGACAATTTTTCAGTTTGTATAAACAGATTTAAAAGCTGAAATGAGAACTAGATATAAAAGAGTGATAAGGCTCCACAGTAGCTAGAACTGGCTCCTTCAAGTCACTTAATCTCTTAGTTCTCCCACAAATTGTCTAGGCTAGTTCAGTCTCATTAGTGATTTAGAATGTGAGCATGGTTTCCTCCTTAAAGCTACATCTACTCCCATTTCCCACTAAGGTCAGATGGGCTAGCAGCAGCAGCAGCAGTGACAGTGGAAAGCAGCAGTGACAAGAGAAGCAACAGCCAGGGCAGGTGTGTCAGGTTAGGTATGGGAAATTGAATTATAAGACATTTTATTCAAGTACTCCAGCCATCACAGCTGGCAGTATTTGGAGCCAATGTATTAATCCCATGGTCCTAGTCTGGCACTGCATGAGAGTCCAACAACTAAAAGCCGGAGACAGGTCCAACATATGTACCCCAGCCAGTGCCATTCTCTGCCTCCATCTATCATGAAGCATGTTTTCTCAGCAGATAAATAAGGCCAAATGTAAGAACAATAACTAATAATAATACTGTAATTACTAAGTCATTAAAGAAATAAAACCCACAAAAGCCAACTGTCTCTGAAAACAACACTTTCTCATCCTCTTCCTCCTTTCACTACGTAGTGTGTCTTCTCCGCATTTTAGTAAATCAAAATTAAAGGGCAATAATACTTATTAATAATGATAATAGTTAGACTAAAATAAAAGGCAGAGAAGTCAACTGGTTCTGAAAACAACACATCCTCTTAATCATCTTTCTCCACCCTGCATCATAAATATTTTTTTCTTAACATATAAATCAAGACAGATTTAATAACAATAATAATTGCAATAATAATAATTACATTAAAATGAAAACATACATTGGTGCCTCAGTATATCACAACATGCTGCAGTATACTGCAGTGAATAGTGTAATTATATGGCAATTAAGCCCTTTTTTCATGCAACATTTTTATCACGTCATTTAATGCAAGTCATTGCATTGCGCTGTGACTGACTCTGCTGTAGGTGTCGACTGGTGCTGAAAACAACAAATCATTTTCATTTTCCTCCTTCTCCCTCCAGTATAAGCCACGTGTTTTGCTTCCATGCAATATGTGGGTGACGCCATCTTCCTGACACACTGCACAGAAGATTGAACGGTAGAACTGGTATCCATCACTATAGGAGTCAATGACACCATTAGTCCATCTGAGTAATCATGGTAGCAACAGTAGCGATACACTTTAATGAAGTGACAGAGTAGTTTCTGACACAATTTGCAAACAGGTGTCACAGCATTAGATCAGGCATGGAATTTGTTACTGGCAACATTACTAAATCCCAAAAATAAAGATTTACACATTCGCCCTGGACACACAGATAACACAACAAACCCAAACTGTTGTGTTCACTAACAGTGCCATGGAACAGCAAAGACAGCATAATGAAATCAGCAAGAAAGCATACACACAACCTAACAGTTACACTCCTTCTCCTTCTCCTTCTCTTTCTCCTCTTCTGCTGTCTTCAAGTCAAGGTTTGATCCACAGAATATTAAAATGTGATCATTTCTCAAATTCAGTTTACCAGCTATCAACTTAAAAGATGACATGACAATTCAGTTCACGCCTTTAAATACTGAAGTACGCTGTCATTACACCTCACCCTGATGAGTGTTGCCCTCATCCCTGTTGTATGTACTGAGTAATAACCATTCTTAGAACTGGCTATCTGACTAAGATGTTGTAAAAGTATTGATGTCACACCATAGGCTTGCTTGTCAAAGCCTGTGGAATAATTCAAGGTGCCTGTATCAAATATAAATGATGCAAGTGGCACCTTGCATCAAAAGAGGTGGCTATCTCAATTTTCAAATGTGGTCTGCTTTGAAAAGGCAAGCCGGTGCACGAGAGTTGCATTGCACCAGCCTTGCACTGTAAAGTAGGGTGTGCCAGGTTGCAAGCAGATTTTCAGCTTGGAGGGGCTGCAACAACTCCTTTCTTCAAATTTTCCAAGCCTCACCATGGACGCAGCAAGTGGCTCTATTTAGTCCAGCCAGGAGGTGGTCTAAGAGTCCTGAGTCAATGCTGGACGATGCTGCCAGTGGTGGGGAAAATGCTAGGAGGGTACCAGGGGCAGAGAGATCATGTGTGGGGTGCCCTAGGGGGTATGAAGGAGATGGAGCAGGTGCAGCTTTTGTTGACAAATTGACCATGTCAGTGATATCTTATTTTTTATTTGTTCACTCATTTTTCTTATAATAATGCCTGTTTCTATATTTTCCTCCCCCATGTTTTCTTCCCCTGTGCACCAATAGTGACATGTACTTATTGTAATTAATTATTTTAAATTACCCATGAGTCAATGGGGTGCCCAGCTGCTGGGTTGCCATCCCTCCTGCAACTGCCACAAGCCCATCTGTGACTTGCAGCATTCCCCTTTGGTGTGCCATTTCTTTGGCACTGCTGTTGGCTTGCAGTAAACCTGTGGAGTTTAGCACCAGACCCTGATTTTTCTAAAATCAGGCACAGGGTCCCTGGTGCAACCAGAGCTTGACATAGCCCTGGAGAGCCATGACATGTTTCACATTAAGGGCTGTTTGAAAATTGAGCCCCATGTACGAGTATGTTCTGTGCCTTTTTAATGAAGCAACATCACTGTGTGGGTGTGGGAAAGCATTATTTATCTCTCTTACAAGCTGCAAACAGATTTTTATTTCCCCTCTGCAATAAACTGCCTGGCTTTCCAGTAAAATATCTTTAAGTCACAACTCAGATATTCCATTGTATTCTTTTCTGTCTCTTAATCCAAGTAAGATTGAATTACTTTACACTGGCGTGGATTGTCAAGTCTCTGATTTTAAAAGTAGACTCGGACTGCTCACTCCTGATGTGATTCAAGTCATGGTGTAAAGGGTAGTTATCAACAAGAGAGTAGTTCTTGATAAAATGAAAACTCAAAATTCTAGGCGACAGCTATAGTCAACAGTTGATTCTAACACCTCAGAAATATTACCAGGTTGTCCCTCTTTGTATAACCTGATGTTTTAAAACAGCAGTCAAAACATGTATTTCCTTGCACTTTGATTGATGTAATGTACTCTGTAAGGACCTAATGTACAGTACCTTGTGGTGAGATCCATTGCTTGCAGATAGGCAACATGCTGCAGCTCAATTTCTGATCTCCTCAAGGAAAACAAATATTACTATGGGACTTTGTCGTCCATGCTGAATAAAGTGGTTGACTGCAGGTCTATTATTCTAACTTTTAAGGCAGTAAATGAACTTGAGTCTCTCCTACATCCATGAGCTCCTAAACACCCCCACCACCTAGTTGAACTCTTTGATTCTGGAACTATGGACTCCTTAATGTCCCCTGCTCAATATTCAAATCGGCAGATGATATAGTGTTTTCAGTTACAGCTCCAGTGCTTTGGAATTCCTTTCATGCCATCTGAATGAACTTTTCAGAGCTCAGGCCGCTTTAAGATAAAGGTCTGGAAGCGGCTTTTAACAGTAACTGCACCTACCCTATTCCTGTTTTATGGCTTTACATTTTCCCCATTTATTTTCTACTATATCATTTCAAGTTCCAGCATTATGAGATTGCACAATTTTTATGCATGTAATTGTGCAGTATTTATTCTTGCTTATACTATATAACACTCTGAGGACACAAAGGAGTGCAATACATTCAATGTCCTGTTTTATTCATGGTCACTGACACTCCCTCTACCTCTGGACATGATGTGTCTACCCAGAGGAAATCTTTAATGCACACAGCACCCCCTTGACAGAGAAGCAAGCTCCCTGACCTACTGTCTGGAATCACTGTGGTTGAAGAATCACTGCCTTTCTATCCCAGACTGCAACATGCTATCATGGGTAGTGCTCCTCCAAACCATCTGCCCAATTAGTAGTGTCCTGGGCCCTCTGGCAATACCAGTTTGCTTACACAGCAGTCAGATGCAATGCTGCTGGGCTATCTGGTAGCCTTACTTCCTTGACTCTTGATTGTACAGTCCATTAAAAGAAGATTTGTGTTATAGATGACAGACTGTGCATCCAGTGGTACACATTGTAATGCCTTTTTGAGTATGAGATACTAAAGTATTAGAGAAACATGAACATCACACATTATTACAAACCAAAAGGGAGGGCCTGATAAGTTATCAACCTGTTAGAAACATAGGTCAGTGTTGTATAAAATATTAATGTCAGTAATTAAGATTACAATCACAACCTATTTAAGTGTTGTAGGTATTAATAAGGGTGTTTAGTATGGGTTTAGTGAGCGTGGGTCATGTACATCAAACCTTTTTTAGAAAGTGTCAGAAAAAAATGAACAAAGTGAATTCAGCGAAAGTGATTTACCTCAGTTTAAATCATGTATAGCATCGGATGCACTGTTGTACAGAAAATTAACAGATAGTAAATTTCTAATATGATTTCAGCCAATCAGAACACAGAGCCACTGTACCTCATCCTTTGTTCAGAGTGCTCTCATGTGAGAGGATTTGGTGGGAGCATTCTACTTCAGAGCAGGGGGATGATGGCACAGTAAAATAAGAAAAAAAGCACTATAAACTTATATAAATCACTGAAGCTAAACTTGACTGGGGTTAGTATTATTATATTTCTGTTAAGATATTACACATTTATATGAAAGTGTATTCATCCAACTTGCCTCTTTTCCTCATTTAAATAGTACTGTACTTCTTTGTATGGTTGACCTTTTTTCTAACATGAATGGATTTTCTCATTGCAAACATATTTTGATCAGATATCACTTCCATTTCTTAGTTTTAAAAATGTTGCATTAGTTGAAAGCTTAACATGCAAATTAGTTAATTGTTAACCAGCTGCAGTACTCAGTTGTTTCAAATTATATTGCACAATCTCACAACCTTGGATTTGGCAGACAAATATTCACATCAAAAACTATGTTCCTACTTGGTGTCCCCCTTAGTCTTCATTTCCACTGTCATGAATGGTTCAGGTTAGTATTTAAACCCCAAATCTCATTAGATTATTTCTGGGGTTCTTACTAGGGCTCCACTCCATCCCTATTGTCACCATCAGCCATGGATTACTCCTGAATTAATCAATATCTTCCAATGCAGAGACATGATGTGGGCCAAGCACAAATCTTCAGGGCTGTCCTGAGATAGGTATGCCTTCACTTCACTCTGTAACCATTGAATGAAACTCATAAGGAAGGCCAAAACCACCTACTTCCCCACTTAGCTTGAGTACAAAGAGTTAGATCAATCTAAATTTTGGAAATCAATTAATAACCTCCTTAACCCTTCCATCATCTGTCAGGGACCAGGCTATGCCTAGCTCCATGCTGACAGCCAAAGACCTAAATCATTACTTTACCGAGGGTCTTAGGGCACTAACCCCCCCAATCCTGCTCCAGCAGCAGTCACATACCTCTCCAAGCTGGCAATTTCCTCTTCCAGGCCATCCCAGTTAATGAAGTCTACAAAGATCTGTTTGTGTTGAACATATCAACCAACTTTGGGGATGATAGCATTTCCCAAAAGTTCCTGAGAATAGGTGCTCCTGCCATAGTGGTACCCATCCCCCATATCTTTAACTGGCCCTCACAGCTGGATCATTCCATAGCAATTGGAAGCATGTGCTAATCATCCCCATCCACAATGTTGGCCCTACAGATGCTCCATTCAACTACTGACCCATCTCCCTCCTATCAGTCAAGTCCAACAAACAGGCAATTCATCATCTTCTATTTTAGCTTGGGCTTTCTGACCCTGTACCAGTTCAGCTTCTGCCCTAACCATCCCATCTTCACTTCTATCCTCCATGTCACAGATCACATTCATTCTAACATGGACAAGAGCATAGGTACATAGGACATCTTCATTGACCTTGTCAAAGCATTTCACACCACTGACCACAATCTATTGCCGGAAAAACTGGTGACCTCTGACATCTCTCCTCCTTATCTTGTGCAGTTCCATCCATTCCTACCTAACCAACCAAACTCAGTCAGTCAAGCTAGCCACAACCACACCACCCTCCACTCCAGGTCACCCTTCAGGTCCCTCAGGACTCAGTTCTGGGCCCTTTGTTGTTCACTGTTTTCATAAATGACCTCTTCCATGTCCCCTCTTCCTCTGATAAATGTCCTCTCTTCCTCTGATATACAAATGTATACTGATGACTCAGTGGTCTAGTCTTCTGGCCCTGCTATCCCTTTGATTGAAGAACCCCTGGAAAAGGATGTGTATGCTATTCAAAACTGATTTCAAGAAAACTGACTATTTATGAACCAAGCAAAAATAATATTTATGTTATTCAGATCTAGCTGCTTGTTAAATATAGTTCCTACCTCACTTAACATACTCACTGTCCAAGGTGTAAGCCTTGACTCGGTGCCTTCTTAAAAATATTTAGGAATACACTAGAATCATTGAACCAGCATCTCAATTATTCTGAACACATATCCAAAGTAATAGCCAAGTGCTACACTAAACTTGATGCCCTCTGCAGGATGAAAAACTACCTTCAGCCTCATATCATGAAGCTGGTGATCAAGTACTCCTTAGTCCCCTATGGGGATTAAGGGGACACTGTCTATGCAGGTGCCAGTGGCACTGCCTTATCCAAATTGTCCTCACTGTTCAATGCCTTGTGCAGATTTGTTCTGGCCTGCAACCACAAAACCCAACAATGTACAATGAATAATGAACTCAGGTGGGTATCACCCCAAAAAGGCAATCTCTGCACACTGTTCTAGTTGGGACTAGGTAATAGGCAGGAAAACTATCTTATTACATCCTGCATCTCATCATACTGGCTACAAATCATTCTTACTCCCTCAGGTTGGAGAACAGTTGTCACTTACACATCCCACACTTCAGGAGAAACCTAGGGCAAGTACTGTATTAATCACCTACCAACTTCCCTCCATTTGGAACAGTTTGCTTGCCAATATTATCTTAATCACTTCCTTCCCTTAATGTAAGTCGCAAATCAAATCTCATCATGCCTCCCTCATGCCCCAGGTGCCCTTGTAACCCTTATTCTTTGACTATCCTCCAGAGTTCTGACTCCACTTTGTGGGACCTCTGGGCATCCAACTTCCCATTTTGCAATCCAAGCCTACATGGCATATTGACAGAAGGGGTAATATGCTCTGTAGGTAAAGTGAGACTCTGTTTTACAGACTCCAACCACATCTGCCAATTATTATACACTGTATGTAACCTGCATTGCATCTAACATTATTAACTGCTGCTGTTTTATAAGGTCCAGTGTGGAAAAAATGCATTCCTGCATTATGTAATCTTATTGCTGTATGATAATACTCTTAAGATCCTTGTGGCTAAATGTATTCTCCCATGTAATATAAACCCCCCACCCCACCCCCAGGTCACAACTGGAAACAAGCCTTTAGGCTCTGTTTGTTAACCTGGCAACATATGTTTAAATAAATAAGATAAATCATTACATCAATAAATGAACAGAAAAGGATCATTAACTTATGGAGAGACAGTATACAGTGGAGTAAGCCAAGATAAAAAAAAAACTGTTAAAGATATCTTGCAAATTCCAGCATGACAAAAGGGCTAAATTGCCATGGAAGTTCCTGTTCCCCTGCAGCATAAATACTTCAATGTACTATGGTGCATCCTGGTTGATTCCACTGTATTATGCTTTATTTGTATCACATATTCACGTTATTTATTTAAGTTCATGTTGTAATTTTCAAATGAATATAAAGCCTTATTAATCAGCATTGACATGAGGCCCAGCATTAGGTTCCCTCCATTGTGATTACAAATAGATTCTGCGGTCACAAAGTCCTTAGTTGCAACTAGTTGTAATGCTTAGTGTCACGTGGTACTACTGTAAGTTTCCAAATGCTATAAATAGACACTATTGTATCTAAGATTCTTAAACTGTTTCTTTGCAGGTGACATTGGACAGATCAGTGTTGCATATGTGTGTCTCCACAAGTCCTGTAGCCTGTAGGCTGTTGTGGTCAGCTGGTAAGCTACAAGAAGATAGGCATGTACAGAAAGATGGCCTTGGCTTCTTGATGTTTTTTTCATGTAATATACTAATACTGTTTGACATGACTAGACATGAGGGAACCTGATGCTGGCTACCACTGTACTTTAATAAAAATACTAACTTGATTATTTTCTAGAGCTAAAAGACATAACAGCTTATGTTCAAAGTATACTATTTTAGTACACATGATGTATACACAAGTGGATTGCTAACTGACTTGGGGCAAAAAGAGAAAGACTGGCTTACAGACACTTTTCCAACAAGAGAGCAGTACTTAGTGGTGTCTTTAGGGATTGGACTAGGCTAGGGTACTGATTTTCCCATAGTTTTTCATAATGACCTGCAAGCTTGGATCTCCAGCAGACTGCTTAAATTTGCTGAAGACACTAAGTTGAGGTGGTGGATGTCCATAAGGACCAGGACAACCTTAAAGAGGAGCAGAATAAGCTGGGTGACTAGTCAGTCTCCTGAAGCCTTAGATTCAATGTAACCAAATACAATGTGCTGCACTTGGTGAGGAGAAACAATGGTAATCCTGTTGCTGCAGTGGAGAAGTAAAAGAACCTTAGGGTCATAATAGTACCTAACAAATGACAAGCAGTGTGTAGATGCTATCAAGAATGCTGATGGAATACTAAAGTGCAATAAAGAGGGGTGTGATCAGCACAGCAGAGGATGTAATCTTACTAAAATAAAAGCCTTGGTCAAGCCCCACCTGAAGTTCAGTACACAGTTCTGAGCCACTAGTACAAAAAAAGGAAACTTAGACAATTGAGAGGATGCATCACCAGGTCATCAAAATCATCAGGGGTATAGAGTAAGGGTAAGAGGATGTGGAAACTGGCAACTTCTGTATGACTGATTCAGACCCTCTGTGTTCGGTTTGGCTTCAACACTATGACTAAAAAAACTTCATGTCCTAGATATTCAGGTTTACCTTGCTACAATCAGGGTAGATAACACCCAACCACCACTTATCACCCACCCAAGTCAATCGTAACCTCTGACCTATCAGTCAGATGTACAAAATAAACACAGCACTAGACACAGTGCAAGGAGACAAATTGTTTTTTTTTTTAATAAAGTAATTTCATGGGAGGGAAAGGTAATTAAGAAATGCCTGGGGTGGGTAAAGGGGTAAAAGTGTAACTAGCCCTAACAACCTAGGGATGGCCAAAGTGTTTTTTATTCTGCTGGCCAAAGGTCAACATTTTCCCAAAATGGACCAAAAGTTTGACTTGTCCAAATTGAAGGTAAAAGTACCAAATTTTGATACATTCATCAAATACAAATGTGGCTTCAGGTACCAGCTCATCCTAAGTATTGTGTATAAAAGCTGTATTAAGAGACAGGAGGCCCTAACATGTTCATTCTACAGAAAAGGAGGCTGAAGTGGGATGTGGTCTCAGTTTTCTGGACACTGATGGAAAAAGTTGATCTGATGTACTCTAGAGAGACAGAGACATGCCCTGAAACTCAAAGGGGATAAATTCAATGATAATGCTAGGAGGTACTTCTTCTAGTGGTTGGAGAACCTGTACCAGCATGTTGAATAGATATGAAGACAGCACAGGAATTCCATGTAAGTATGGACACATTTCTGTCCACCAACAATCGCAGGTACCCTGGGCAGTAGTATGGGTTACAAATCTCTATAAATTAATGATATGACTAACAGGGCCGATAAGATTCTAATGTCTAGAAGTTTTTCTGATGTTATCTCTGACAATTTCCCTCACCTAATGTATATGGAGAGTATCTGCACTTAAAATCTCTCCAAGGGAAACTCTCAGAATGCAGAAACTGGTAGGGTACCTAGAGAAGAAGGGTCTGCTTGATGACAACCAACATGAGGAAGTACTCCAGGGAACTAGTGGTGATGAGTAGTGTGCCATAGGAGTTGTTGTTGGGGCCCATACTATTTAATGTGCATAAGGGACTTAGTGGAGGGTCTAAATGGAAAGGTGTGTTTGTTCACTGATGACATGAAGATACAGTATATAACAGGGTGGACACTCCTGGGGGGTGGGGAGAGGTAGGATCTAGTTAGGTTGGAAGAGTGGGCAGAAAAGTGGCAATTCCAATTCAGTGCAAATAAGTGCAAACTAATGCACATAGGACAGAATGACCCAAGAGCCACTTACTGCCTAGAGAGGGAATCACTGAAGATCATACAACAAGAAAAGGACCTAGGGATGTGGATCATGGACACATTAAAGGCTATAAGTCAGTGTGCATAAGCAGCTGGGCAACAACAAGAGTGGTGGCATGCATTGGGAGAGACTTCACTAGTAGGAGGAGGAAGGTGATCAAACCACTATATAAAACTTTGATCATACCACAGCTGGAGTATGGAGTTAAATTCTGGAGGCCTCATTTACAGGGTGACAAGAATAGGCTAGAATGGGTACAGAGAAGGGTGACCAAGATTATCCAGGGAATGCAGGGGAGACCACATGGGGGGAGGCTGGAAGAGCTTGGTCTCTATACACTGAAAATGAGATGTGAGAAAGGGGACATGGTAGAAACCTTCAAGTACATGAAGAGAATTAATAAGGTTAAGGGAGATAGCATCTTCAGACGGAGCAAAAACAAAACCACCAGAGGGCATGCATTTAAGCTGGAGGGGGGAAGATTTAAGGGGGATGTGAGGGGGAGTTATTTCTCAGAGATGGTTGTACAACCATTGAACAGGTTGCCAGAGTGGGTGGTGGAGGTCGATACAGTGGAAAAATTCAAAATAATATGGTATATTTATATGGGACTAGGTAGAGGAGGGAAGAGGGGGAGAAAGAGGCCAGATTGGAGGGATGTAAAAGGGAGGTGGAGGGGGGCTATCTCAAGCAGACTTGATTGGCCCAGTGGTCTTTTTCTGCTTGCACAATTCTATGACTCGATACTCAGAGACCTTCCTTTCCAAATTTGATATTGGCTCCTTCCTGGCCACCTTGTGCTTACTGATTGTTCTTCTGTTTTGCTTACTGTTGCTGCCTCAGTTGGTACAGTATCTCGACATCCAGATCCTTCGAGTATATCCTGGGAGAGGGTGTAGGTTGCGGGATACTCCTCATCTACTGTCCACCAGGAGATGGTGGAGCATTCCTAGAGGAGGCAGCAGACTTCATTGTCGACAGGGTGTTGAGGTCCCCCAGATAGATAGTTCTGTGGGGCTTCAATGCCTGGGTCGATGATGAACTCTAGTGTTTTTGTCAAAATCTCCACCAGTTGATGACAACGCTGGGCATCACACAGGTAGTTACCTACTCAACCCATACAGGGGGTCACTCATTGGATCTGATCTTTCTTTTGGGTATGGAGATAGCTGACCTGGGGGTGGAAGCAGTCAGTTGATCCTACTATCACACCATAAGGTTCTGCTTTAGGGTCCCCCCCCAACAGGTCTGCCCCTACGGAGATGGTTCAGTACCGCCCTTTAAGGGGAGTTACCCCTAGTGACCTATCAGTGGTACTGGACCTATCGGGTTTGTTGGGTGAATGCATGAGTCCAGATGACCTTGTATTGGCCTATAATAAGGCTGTGGGAGATGCCCTGGACAAGATTGCTCTGTTCCTGTTCGGCCCCTCACTTTTCACCTCAAGGAACCCTGGTTTGATGGTTCCTTGAAAGAGAAGAGGCAAGTTGGTCGAAGGATGGAAAGAGCTTGGCAAAAATCCAGCTTGATGCTGACAGGCTTAAGCTGATGGCAAACCACGATGGCTATCAGTCAGAAATCACCCATAAGAAGGCAGAATTCCTGTCCAGGGAGATTTCTGCCACGCAGAATTGACCAGCTCAGCTTTTACAGACCATTGACAGATTGTGCAATCCAATCTGTCTTCAGCCCAGAGAAGCTTTTTCTCAGCAGAAATGTGAGGAGTTTGCTCAATTCTTCACAGATAAGGTTGCCAGCAACAGGTCTAGCATTAGCCCGGCCTCTCCTATGAGAAATTGTGGTGATCGGTGGGAAGTGGTGTGCACTCGTTCTATCTGGTCAGATTTCTGCCAGCCAGAATTCACAGACATTGTGAAGATCATCCAGACATTGCGCCCAAGCAGTTGTAGTTTGGATCCAGGCCTGACACCCTTTTTATTTGGATGTGTTGATGTTATCTGCCCGATCCTTGCTGAAATTGTCTGGAGGTCCTTGGAGATGGGGGTCTTACATACATAGATACATAGACAGTGTCGGCAGATAAGGGCCTATGGCCCACCCAGTCTGCCCATTTGAGCTTGTAAGTTCAGTTTGTTTTCCTAAAAGTCTATTTCCCCTTACCCCTGACCTCTAGAATTCCTTTATGTCTATCCCATGCATTCTTAAATCCCGTGATTGTTTCAGCCCCCACCACTTCCTCTGGCAGGGTGTTCCACTTGTCCACCACCTGTTCTGTGAAGAAATTCTTTCTCATGTTTCCTCTGAATCGCCCTCCCTCAACTTCATCCCATCCCTCTAGTCCTGAAACATCTTTTTCTCTTAAAAATAGTGTTTTGCACCCTGTTCCTCCTGTAAGATACTTGTGTGTCTCTATCATATCCCTCTCCCTCCTCTCCTCCAGGAGTACATGTTCAGTTCCTTCAATCTGTCTTCATAGGACTTGTGATGCAATCCATGCACCATCTTTGTTGCCCTCCTCTGAACCTTCTCTACCCTGTCTATGTCCTTACGTAGGTATGGTCTCCAGAACTGTACACTGTACTCCAGGTGAGGGCCTCACTAGTGTCTTGTATAGCGGAATTATGACCTCCCTTTTCCTGCTGGTGATGCCCTGCCTATACATCCCAGCATCCTATTTGCTTTACCTGATGCCTTGTCACACTGTTCCTACCTTGAGGTCATCAGAGATGACAACCCAAGATCCCTTTCCTGCTTGGTGCTGCCATATCCTCACCCCCAACTGATATATTGTGCCAGGGTTTTTGTGCCCCATATGTGCATTATCTTGCACTTTTGCACTGAATTTCAACTGCCAAACCCTTGACCATTCTTCAAGTTTCTGCAGGTCCCTTCTCATTCTGTCTACACCCTGTGGTGTGTCTACTCTGTTACAGAGCTTTGTGTCATCAACGAACAGTGAAATTCTGCCTTCTAGATCCTCGAAATGTCACTGATGAAGATGTTGAATAGGACCGGTCCCAGCACTGATCCCTGTGGTACCCCACTGGTCACTCTTCCCTCTGTGGAGTGACAGCCATTTACCACCACCCTCTGTGTCCTGCCACCCAGCCAGTTACCTACCCACCACACTACTGTCCTGCCCACACCCATATTCCCCAGTTTGTAATAGTCTTCAGTGTGGCACAGTGTCAAAGGCCTTGCTGAAGTCCAGATAGGCCATGTCCACTGCCCTCCCTGATCCACCTCCCTAGTCACCCAGTCAAAAATTCAATGAGGTTGGTCTGATATGACCTCCTGGCAGAAACCATGCTGCCTTGGGTCCTGTAGTCCATTGACAACCAGATGTTCCACCAATCTCTCCTTCAGTAGTGCTTCCATGATCTTTCCCACTACCGAGGTGAGGCTGACTGGTCTGTAGTTCCCTGCTTCCTCTTTGTTCCCACTTTTGTATAAGGGGACTACATCTGCTGTCCTCCAGTCTTTGGGTACCTCCCCTGTTTCCAGTGATTAGCTAAACAGGACAGCCAGAGGTTCAGCCACCACCTCTCTTAGTTCTTTATGGACCCTGGGGTCTTCCCAGAACCCCTAAAGGAGGAGGTCGTTCGACCACTACTTAAGAAATCCTCCTTGGACCCAGACTGTCTAGCCAGCTACCAGCCTATCTCTAACATGCCATTTGTTGGTAAGGTTATTGAAAAGGTGTTTGCATTGCAACTGGATGGTCACCTTACAACTCACAAGGTCTATGATAGTCTCAAGTTCTGATTTAGGAAGAAGCATAGCACAGAGACTGCACTTGTCCGAGTACTGAATGATCTCCTGATGGCTAGAGATCAAATGGCGCATACCAGTCTGGTCCTTCTTGATCTCTCTGCAACATTTGACACTGTAGACCATGGTGTGCTGCTGGAGCACCTGTGGCTTCTTTGTGGGCTGTCTGGTACAGTCCTCAAATGGTTCCATTCTTTCCTCATGGACAGGTCTCAGAGAGTTGCCACCAGAATGTATTCCTCTGGTAATCACTCCCTGCCCTGTGGGATGCCACAGGGCTCCATTTTGACCCTCATGTTGTTTGCAGTGTATATGTCACCATTGGGAAATATCATCAGGTGATACAGTTTGAGTTTTCACTGCTATGCAGATGATACTCAATTGTATATGTCCTTTCTGCCCAGACAAAATGTTGCAATCTCTGTGCTAAACAACTGCCTTACCGAGATCACAACCTGGATGAGTACTATCTGTATGAGACTGAATACGGGCAATACTGAAATGTTGGTAGTGGACCCTGGCCATCCAGGGGCAGGTATGGGAGCTGGACAGGCATCAGGTCTTTTGATCAATGGCATACAGCTCACGACCTCAGACCGAGTGCGTAACCTTGGCGTTATTTTTAATGACAGTCTGACACTAAAATCTCAGGTGTCGGCTGTCATCAAATCCTCTTTATACCATCTGAGGAATATCGCCCAGATGAAACACTTGATTCCTCCAGATGATCTTCCAACATTGGTCCACGCCTTCATCACTACCCGCCTTGATTACTGCAATTCCCTCTACCTTGGGCTTCCAGGGGTTGATATCCACCTCTTGAAGCTAGTGCAGAACATGGCAGTCAGGCTTTTGACTGGGACTTCTAGGTCCAGTCATTTTACCCCTGTGCTCCGCTAACTGCACAGGCTGCCTATTCAGTGGTGGATCACCTTTAAGGTTGGTTTGCTAACCTTTAAAGCTCTTCATGATCAGGGACCCAGTTACCTGCAAGACCTCCTGATACCCTACTGCCCCCTCCGTCCTCTCTGATCCGTTTGTAAGAAAGTAATTTGCTCAGCCAAGAATGAATTCTGTAGATCCTTACTGTTGCCATCAGCTAAAGACACAAGGAGCTTATAGCATAATATTAAAATGGTTTGATTAATTATCAAACTACCAACAGGCTTGTTGATGGCATTAAGTGTTACAAGCCTAGCACAATAGCTAATGCTTTTAACTCTTTTACTCTACAGGAGCTCTTTGAGAGTTCCATCACTTGTGTCCTATATACTCTTAAAACTGCATCCTGGAACTTTCTAAGCAAAATCAAGCCATAATCAGCATGCCACAAACAAATGCAAATACCTCATTAGCTGTAAGTGCTACACGCAAAGTATGAGTGGTAATCTGTTCAGCACAACATTACCTTTCCAATAGTGCTATGCCATTAATTATTAGCAATTTCATTTTTTTCTGTACTAACTGAAATAGAAAATGTATTTTTTTTTGCAGCAGAAAAGTCAATTTAAACAGTTTTTGGTTTGGAAAATATGTAACAGATGAACAGCAAATTAACACCCATACATTAGATGTAGGCACAAAAGTAATTTTGTACTAAAAAACATTTTTTCTAATATAAAACATGTATTTTTCCCATTTTATTCAAGGTGGTTAGGTGAAGCTTGAGGGGCAAATGTCAGACACACACACCATCCCATTAACAAATGTAAATAACTCCAAAGATATATATGATACACACAAATTATTAGTGGCAAAGTTGTTCAGCACACAATTACCTTTCTAATGGTACTATGCAGTCAATTCTAATCAATTTGGTTCACTAGTAATACAGAGAAATATTGCTGATGACATGAGAAGTGTCCAGGGCACACAGGAAGTCTTTGTCTGCCAACTGAAGTCATTGTGGTAGACAAATGGGGTGATTTGACTGCCACCTGCAAGCATTTCTCAAAGGTAATGCTTTAATAAACAGTTTTGTGACCTCTCTGCCCTCACCTCATTTTTCACAGGTCTTACATCCCTGGATGAGCTAGTACCATCCTCTGCTCCCCCTTTTACCTCTAAACTGTTATAGCAGGTGAGGTTGGTAGGTTGTTGGCCTGTCTCTCCCTGTATACTAGCCCTGTGCATGACAATATGTAGCCAAAGCTCCTCTGCCTTGGTGCCCCATTTCTGGCCTTACTCATTTTTGCATATCTTTAATCCATTTATGCTTATTAGTGTTATGCCTCGCCTTTGGAAAGCTACCCAGGTAGTCCTTGTCTTTAAGCAAGGGCACAAAAAATGCACTGAAAATTATTGCCTTGAATGCGCCATCCAGTCTGTTCTTAGCAAGCTCTTGGAGAAGACTGTCACTTCATAGCTTTTTGAATATCTTTATACAAATGACCTGCTGTCCTTGACACAGTGCAGGTTCTGGCATAGCACCTTCACTGCCCTCACTAAGGTCACCTCTGTCATTTGCGGAGCCATGGATTAAAGCAAGTTAACTGAAGCAGTCTTTGTTTATCTCTCCAAAGCTTTTGATTTCAGCCCCTTGTTGTGTCCAGTATATATGACGTACTCTTTACCACTGACAACTCTTTTAAGTACAGTACCTTGGAGTTACCCTTGACCCCAACTGGATCTCTCATTGCACATCTCTAATGTGTGTAGAGTCATTAACAGTGAGTTTGGCATGGCTTAAAGGGCTAAAAATGCCCTCGCTCCTGCTGTATGTCTTGTTCTAACTAAGGGAGTGCTCCTACCCTCCTGTAATTATGGACTTCTTACAGAGTCATATGATGGTAAATCCCTCTTGTCCAACTGCGATATAGTTTAGAATAATATTAGTCATTTTGCACTTTCTGCAACCTGATTCACACACCACTGCAAGCTCTACAACAAACTTGGATGGCTACTACCCTCTAATAGTCTTGTTTTTGCCCTGGGATGTTTAGTTGATAAGATGCTCAGGACTGCCACCCCTATCATCCTGTCTGAGCAACCAAGGGTTGCTAATCTTGGTTACCCCTTAAGATCCAGATATATATCTCTGCTTGTTGTCCCAAAAACGTGAAATGCTATGGGAGATCCGGCCTTTGCTGCCTGCTTACTAGGGTATGGAACTCCTTCCTGCTGTGAGTTTGGAGTGTTTCTTCTCACTATCGCTTTAGAAGGTCCTTAAGAAACCACTTGAAAGGCACCTCTGCCTTCACTTGTAGGAGGTGACTGGTTCTTTAATTTGTGGGCCGATTTTTTTCTCCTGGTCTTACTAATGGGACTAAATGAGTTCTCTGTCTTATTTGCACTTGTTTTTTACTTCAGGTTTTTCTGTTGGTACTGCACCAGATTACTTTGTTTGCTTCTTCTGACTGCACAAATTTGTATTATGCACTTTGATGTTGCCTCTCTGTAATAGGTTATGTTTCTGTTTTTGTATCTTGATGTTACCTCACTGTTCCAATTATGCTTCTGTTGTTATCTTTTGTATTTTATTCATCTGTTTGAGCTATCCTTATTGTAACTTTCAGGGTCATACATGAAAATAGGCATTTATCTGTCTAGGGTGCTTACCTGATCAATAAAACATAAATAAATAAATAATACATGATTTACAGCATACTTGTTTGTCCATACCTAAGAAGTGGAGGGGAATGAATTGATGGACCTATTGTCCCTTCTGAAATTAAATTACTCTATGCAGTATTTTACTAAAATCATATCTCTCAGGGATTAATGTATGGCTGGTGGGGGGGGGTTGGACCATGAGGCCGAATTTCTTAAATTATCTGACATATTTGTTGCTGCTAGGATTCATAAACAAGTCTTTTTCTTCGTAGGTAACAGACAAATCAGCTGTGCCACTGACTGTACTCAAGACAATAGCAGACAGTTTCAAGTAGAGGTTTTGCCACAACCTATGAAGTGTGTGACAAAGGTCATTATCCTAGCAGAAGCATGCATCTTGCAAGCTATCTAAAATGCAAGATGTTTCAAACACTTCAAGTTACCTTTCTGCAGACTGTGCTTGCTTTTAGCATATAGCTCCAGCTCCCACAATCTCCTTATATCATACAGAGACACAAGTCTATCTTCATTGTTTAGGTAAGCAAATAAAATATAAACACAGCATGTTTCTGCAGAACTATTGCTGTGTTGCATTTTCTAAGGCTGAATAGGGCAGGTCCTCTTGGAAAGATCTTGGATGGGTCCTTAATCCCAATATACCCTGTGGTTGTGCAAGGGACTCCTAAATTGGAGGCTTCCCCTTTTTTGCAGTGGCCACTCTGAGGAATCAGTACATGAATTATTCAGCCATGCTAGCATGTCAAAATAGTAGGGGAGAAAATGTTCTTCTTCCCGATTCCCTAGTCTGCAAGGTAAGAACAATACAAACTTTGTCTACCAAACAGGCCCCAGCCTTTTAAGCCCTCCCAGCAAGTCCTGCCCTCTACCCCACCAAATATTTTAAGGACCAACCACTAAGGAGTCAAAAGGCACAGATTTTATCTCTATATCCCTCCATACACTACTTTTTTTTATGAAAATATTTTTCAAACAATAGATGTAAAAAAAGAAAAAAACTGCCTCCAGTCCTCCAGAATGTCTGAAGGCTCATGCAGTGCTCGTTCAGAAGGTATCTGATCTGTTTAGCTTTAATAATGGATTTGGATAGTGTATACACCACTCTGGATGTGTGCATAGTGCACACTATCCAAACAAATTTAAGCTATCCAGAAAGTATTCACACTGCCCAAGTCCAAGACTTTTTTTGGGGTTGTATCAATGAGCTTTTTTTCTGTGCTGATCATTTTGTGATCTCTTAGCCCCAAACATGCTAATGATACCATTTTAGTTATTAAATATAGAATAATGCAATGGGGACTGTGTATAATGAGAATTTTATACAGACCGTAGCTATGGGATGCTACAAAATCCTGAGATGAATCTCAATGGGTTTATTATACTATCCCACACTGCTGGATAGTACGAATCCTTAAGTTACCTCGGCTTTGGAGGCATGGGTACATATTAAGAAAAGAAGGAGTGGGAGCTGCACGAGTCAATACTCTGTTGGTATCCATTGTGGATAATCTGAGTTTCATACCTACTTTAGTCTGGGGGATGCATGCTTTTCTCAGCGTTAAGAGGGAGGGCTATGCTATTTTGGAGACCTGCTGACCAGAACAACCCAGCACACTTTTAAGGAAATTAGGTTAGCCCTGGGAGCTCCCAATTCACACCTGTTCAGGTTTTTTCAGACCCAGAATTATTGTCAGAAGCTGGATAGGGTGACTTGGGAAGACTCACCCCTGGTACACATCAAGAGGGAGATACTGGGAGTGAAGATAAATGAAAAAGGTCTGATAGGTACTGTAGGGTGACCAGAGTAGATAGAGTGTTTTTCTCTAATCACATTTCTAAGGTGAGAGTCTGGTGGGAAAAAGATCTAGGGCTGCAAATATCTGATGATAACTGAGAGTTGATACAGGGCTCCCATGTGGGACTCCTGCTTTGCAATAAGTATAAAGAACAGCAATATAAATTTACCCATCAACTATATCTGCCACCATACATAGTGCACAAATTCATCCAGGGGTACCACCAAGTTGTGGGTGATGTGGGGCACAAAAAGGTACTTTTTTTCATTACTATTGGGAATGCCCTCAGGTGGTCTCCTACTGGAAGTGAATTACTCAAGAATTATCAGCAATGGAAGGTAGAACTAGGGGGTTTATCCCATCTCATTACTGCTGGGAGGGCGTGGGTGAGGCTGAGTGGACCTTATACCCCTGGTGGATCATGGTCCTAGTAGTAGTGGCTCATCAGGGAATCCAAAACCACTTGGTAGCTGGCACAGTGCCAACCTTGGAACAGTGGAAAAGGTTGACTGTACAAGTTTTAGCAGTAGATATGCTGACCTACATTCTGAAAAATAAAGAGGAAACATTTTTCAATGAGTGGGATAAATTCTTGGATGCCCTGACGGCAGGGGAAGCACTGCTGCTTAAAGAAGGCAATGGAGGGTGAAACTATTTTTGTTTGGAACAGGATGGGGTTGCACAGTGGGAAAGCCCTATGTATGGTCTAAACAACAATACTGATTTACAGGGTGGAGTGAACCTTTATTTTATTTTTTCTTTCCTTTTGTTTTTATTGATTGGTATTTCACAATTATTAACTTTATTTTATTCTGGAGTAGCTACTCCTTTATATACTAACATGGGGCTTATAGTTCTCTGTCTTTATTTTAGTACATCATTGCAAGAACAAATTAGCACATGGGTCTGAAATGAGCAGGTATTACTGGAAGAGATAAATGGATTTTGCACTGCATTAAGGGACTAATATTGAACTGCTATCAATGGAGTTGTAAAACAACAAAGTTAATAAGAACTTAAGTGGTTGTTAACTGTGTATGAGTAGAAGACACATTGAAATCTGGATCACAAGATTAATTCACTCTTTGTCACTTTTTTACTCTTTATTAATTTCAGGATGTATGTCATATATTTTTGTTGTTGCATGTTTTATCTACATCTGAAAATTCAATAAATATTTAATACAAAAAAAAAATCCCATACTGAGGACTCATATAAAATTTGAGTTTTAACAGTTTTGCAGGTTTTTTTGTATGCAATTGCTGAGGTCTGGTTGTTTCACCATTAGGACTGATGATGTTTAATTTTTAAGATTTTTATTTTAAATTTATTTTAATTGATCCCAGCAGCAGAAATTGGTCCACACAGGGGAAGGAATAGCTGTGCAGAAGCACTTCATCTGCACGGTCTAGCTGAGGTGCTGCGGTAGGTAAAGGTTGTATGTTGCCTTCTTCTGTGAAGGTATGGCACAAGATCATTTAGCACATTCATATAATGAGGGAAAGCTGGCACATGTGCACCATTATAACCCATAGACTATAATGGGGAATTATAACTTGGTTTCCTATGGGAAGATACTGATACCAGTTATTACGGACTCAGTAAGTAACCACTGCAATTTATAAAATAGTACTTAAAAAAGGATTGAGATGTGGTGTAATTATTTTTTTCTTATACAGAGGGGTTCAAGTTGCTTGCCTTTAGCAGAAGAACACCTTTGTTGTACCTAAAATGACATAATACATCTCCCACTGCATATTACAATTTTGAGAACTCAGGAGTGATACAGCAGTGACAAAAACACATAATATAGTGCTACCTGTCACCATTATATTTAAAAATGAAAAGGTATTTTGCTATAAATACTGTACATTGCAAATGGAAATATTGGAACATTTCACATTTGCAAATTATTTTTATTATTCTCAACTCAGGGGTGCATGTTGGGGGGTGCAAAACTAAAAAGCAAAACCGATCTGGCGCAAAAAACACAAGTGCTTCTAGAACCGAACCTGTCACCCTCCCAACCCCAGCCCGCCATCAACCCACCATGCCACACGGCCAGCTCAGCATCCCACCATCACACTCCACCCCGCAAATCTTCCATCTCCTTCTGCCTGTCGCACAGCATGGTTCCTCCCCAACCCCTATGCACATGTATACATAGCAACATTTCAGCACTATATTTGCCTACCCCCATATATGGTCACATCCCCCGACAGGTAGCCCTGTGCACAGGCGCCATGATTGAGTCACCATTTTTGAAAGTGCTCAATTGCAGTCGCCTTGTACATGGTATACAGAAGCAGGTAGGCAATAAGCTATGAGAGTTATGTGCAGTAATGCAAGGAATCTGGAAAATAAAATGCCAGATCTGGAGTCCATCATGGAAGAGGCTAGCCTGGATTTGATGACCATAATGGAGTCATGGTTCATTGACAGTCATGACTAAGATATGGCCATACCAGGCTACTCTCCTTTCAGGATTGACAGGGAAGGTAGGAGGAGAGAAGTGGTTGTAGTAATGAGGAAATGAATAAGGATATAAAAATACAGGAGCATCCAGTAGAAAAGGAAGGGCTAGAGGTGTTGTGGGATGTCCTGGAGATGGGAGATGAGACCATAATCTATACATGGATTATTTATCAACCTCCAAAACGGGGAGTGGAGTTGGATAAGGAACTTGGGAAAGACTTTACAATGTTGGGAAATAAAGGGGAGGTGCTCCTTATTGGGACTTCAATCTGCCAGATATGAATTGGTGCATTCCAGCTGTAGCTTTGGCAAGGATCAGGGCCATCTCTGACATCATACAAGGGGCTTTTCTCAGGAAGCTAGTTAGGGGACCCGCTAGAGATGGAGCAGTTCTGAACCTGGTACTTCAAAACTCGGACGTCATTGCAGATGTCGCAGTGGGCAGCTCTCTAGGTACAAGTGGAAACTGTACAACATGGTTTAACATTTAGAATGGAGCAGACAATTGTCACATGAGGACAAGGGTCCTATACTTTAGAAGAGCAGATGATAAAGAAACTACCTAGTGGGGGGATTGCCAAGGAGGGGTAGAGGAACAGTGGAGAAAAATAAGGGGGGATGTAAGTAAGACAACCAGCTTCTGCAAGTTAAAAGGAAAAAGAGACAGCTAAAGTACTCTAGGAAAATGTCCATGATAGTGAAAGAAGAAAGGGTGATATTCAGCAGGTATAAAGAAATGCATAGGGTAGAAGACATGGAGGTGTATCAGATAAAACAGAGGGAAGCAGGTAAGGCAGTGATAGGAGCAAAGGCACAAACAGAGGAAAGGATAGCAAATTGAAGTAGCAAATAGATACAAGACTTTTGTAAGGTCCACGAGTGAGAAGAGGAAAGCAAAGGAAGGTAGAGTGAGGATAATGAGGGCGGCAGAGGGAGACTGAAAAGAAGGGGACCAAGGAAAAGCAGATATCCTAAACAGGCACTCTTTCTCCATCTTCACTGTGTAGAGAGAGGGGGCAGACTACCAAGGAGAAGGAGGAACAAGGGGAGTTGACTTGTTTAGTTGCAGAGAAAATGCACTCACAGCTCTGAAAAAGGGCAAGGCCATGAGACCAGATGGGATGTATCCAAGGGTACTAAAAGAACTCCAAGACGTGCTGGCTGCCTCAGTGATGGCCTTATTCAACAGCTTAGTGCAATCAGGCATGGCTCCGGAGGAACGGAAGAAAGCAGACATGGTCCTGTTACATAAAAGCTCCAGCAGGGAAGAGTCTAGCAATTATATACCAGTGAGCCTCACCTCAGTGTTGGGGAAATTAATGGAAACAATTAAACACAGAAACATAGACATTATAGAAAGAGATCATTGGTCCATCCAGTCTACCCATAAACCTTAACAAACCTGCGACCCATAATGTGTACAGGTCTCTTACCCACACTATCCACCTTCATGGTCCCTGCCCTACTGCTATCATTCTGAGCAAGCAGTAAACCCTTCACTTTGTCCCAGCTGTGTTTGAAACCATTGATAGTTTTGGTACCCACAACAGCTGCTAGCAGATTGTTTCACTGCTCCACAACCCTTTCTGTAAAATAAAATGTTCTCATTTCCCTCTTGAACCTCCCCTTCATCAGTTTCCACTCATAACTTAATGTTCTTCTTATGCTAAATAGTTCTTTGCAGTTTACCTTGTTTATTCCTTTCAAGAACTTACACAGACACATTGATGTTCACAGCAGATAAGGCCCTATGGCCCACCTAGTTTGGCCATTTGTGAACAAAACTGTGCTTCTTCAAGCTTCCCTAGAACTAGGTTGCCCCCTTCACCCAAATACCAGGATCCCCTTATGCCTATACCATGCATTCTTAAATTCTGTTATCATTTCTGCTCCCACTGCCTCCTCCGGCAGGGCATTCCATTTGTCCACCACCCTATCTGTGAAGAAGTATTTCCTCATGTTCTCTCTGGACTGTCCTCCCTCTAGCTTCATCCCATGTCCCCAAGTCCTGGAGCATCTTTTTCTATGATAAATTGTATTTTCCTGCACTTTGTTCCTCCCTATGAGGTACTTATGCCGCAATCATATCTCCTCTCTCTCTCTTTCCTCTCTTTCAGGGAGTACATATTTAGGTCTTTCAGCCTGTCCTCATAGGCTTTGTGATGTAATCCTTGCAACAACTTGGTTGACCTCCTCTGAACTGTCTCCATCCTGTCTATGTCTTTACGTAGGTAAGGTCTCCAGAACTGGACACTGTGGTCTCACTGATGTCTTGTATAGTGAAATTATGACTTCCCTTTTCAGGCTGGTGATACCCCTGCCCATGCATCTCAGCATCCTGTTCATTTTTCCTGCCACCTTGTCTCACTGACTCCCTACCTTGAAGTCATCAGAGATGATAACCTCTTGATCCCTTTCCTGCATGGAGCATTCCCCCCCCCCCCAGCTGATATGCTGTTCCTGGATTTTTGTGCCTCGTGCATTATTTTGCATTTCTTTGCATTGAATCTCAACTGCCACTCCCTTGCCAAGTTCTCAAGCTTCTGCAGATCTTTCCTCATTCTATCCACACCCTCGGTTGTGTCCACCTTGTTGCCGAGCTCTGGATCATCAGTGAACAGGCAAACTGTCCCTTATAGGTCATCTGTAATGTCACTAATAAAGATGTGAGGACTGGATGAAGCACTGATCCTTGTGGCACCCATCAGTCACTTTTCCCTCTGTGAAGTGACAGCCATTTTTCACCACCCTCTGTGCCCTTCTGTCAAGTCAGTTCTCCACTCACTTCACCACTGTCCTATCCTCTCCCATGTTCCCCAGCATTTTTAACAGCCTTCTGTATGGCACAGTATCAAAGACCTTGCTGAAGTCCAAATAGGCAACATCCACTGCCCCCCCAGTCCACCTCCCTTGTCACCGGGTCAAAGAATTCAATAAGGTTAATTTGACATGACCTCCTTCCAGTAAAACCATATTGCCTTGGGTGCTGTAGATTGCAGATAGCCAGGTTTTCCATGATTCTTTCTTTTAGTAGTGTTTCCATGATGTTCACACTACTGAGGTCAGGCTGGCTGGTCTGTAGTTTTCAGCTTTCTCTCTGTTCCCTCTTTTGTATAGGAGGACTATATCAGCTCTCCTCCAGTCGTTGGTACCTCTACTGTTTCCAGTGACCTGCTGAAGAGGTTTGCCAAAGGTTCAGCCACCACCTCTCTTAGCTCCCTCAGCATCCTGGGGTGTACCTGATCTGGCCTCATAGCTTTATTTACTCTTTCAGTTCCTTTAGGACCCCTTCCTGTGAAAAAGGACTTGCATCCATTTCTGTACCCTTCTATCCTTTGTACTCACTTCTGGTCCATTACCTGCCTTCTCCGCTGTAAAGACTGAGCAGAAGTATTTGTTTAGTATGTCTGCTTTGCAGTTGTCATCCTCCACTCAACTCCCATCCTCCCCTTTCAGCCTCACTATCCCTCCTTTTGCCTATCTTTTATCACTGATGTACCCATACAAGATTTTCTTCCCTCTAACCACTGATTTTGCAATGTGTTCCCCTGTTTCTGCTTTGGCTTCCCTTACTGCCCTCCCTACCTCCCTTTGTTTCTCCTGGTACTTATCCATGTCCCCTTCTGCCTGTACTGCCAACTTGAAGGACTCTATCATATCTCCCCATCTCGTCATCTGCCAGTGAGTAAAGGTTCAGTGCCTTGAGTCGATCCTCATAAGATCTGCCTGATGGCCCTGAATCATTGTGTTTACCCTATATTGCACTGTTTCCAGCTTGCCCTTCTCTTTCCTTAGGTGAGAACTCCAGAGCGGGGCATGATACTCCGGGAGCAGATTCACCAGTGATCTATAGAGAGATAGTAATACCTCCTTTGTTCTGCTGTCAGTACCCCTTCCTATATACTCCAGCATCCTGTTTACCTTGCTGTAGGTTTTGTTACACTGGTTTGATTGTTTTAGAGAATCACTAATAATGACTCCTAGGTCTCTTTCCTCTAATGTGGTGCCCAGCTTGACTCCCCCAATCCAGTACTCTGTCCTTAGGTTCTTGCTCTATATGTGCATCACCTTGAGCTTCTTGGCATTGAATTTCAATTGCCAAATGTTTGACCACCTCTATAGCCTTTGCAAGTCTCTCTGCATCTTTCTAACCCCCATCTCACTGTCTATGCATTCATAGAGCTTGGTGTCATCTGTGAAGAGACACATATTACCCTGGACTCCTTTTTACATGTCATTGATGCACATATTGTAAAAGACTGAGCCCAGGGTCAGTACTTGTGGTACCTGACTGGTGACCTCCATCTCTTCTGATTTGCCACTGTTAACCACAACCCTGTGCTGTCTCATTTCTAGCCAGTTTCTCACCTCTCTAATTGTGTCCTTCTTTGTCCCCAGATTCTCTGGCTTTGTCAGCAATGTTCTGTAAAACACTGAGTAAAAAACATTGCTGAAACTGGTGTAGAGTACATCCACAGCACAGCCCCTATACACTATCCTCATTACCCAGTCAGAGAATACTATAAGGTTGCTCTGACAAGACGTCCCAAACAACAATGAGGACACCAAGACAGGGAGCACCTGTTGGTCACATTTTGGCACTCTCCCCTCCATGGCAGTAGCAGCACACCAGTCAGAGCCTGCTCTCAATGAATATTTGTGGAGACGTTTGGTCCACCAATTGGATGGTTAGCAGATGGAGAGAGGGGTGACACTGGGAGAGCATACCCAACTACATATTTAATGAGCTCTCTGGCTTGATCGGAGGAAACAGTGAAGTGAAGACAATGGGAGAGAGAGCACCTTTTGTTGGTGTTTCAGCACTCTTCCCTCAACAGCAGTTGCAGCATGCCAGCCGGAGCCTGCTCCCATTGAGGAGTTGTAGAGAAGTTCAGTCTGCCAATTGGGCAATTGGCAGTTGGGGAGAGGATCAGAACTGGGACAGGCCACCTGACATACATATTTAAAGAGCTATCTTGCTCAATCAAAGCAAACAGTGCAGAGAGAACACTGAGAGAGGGAGTGCCTGTTCTTGGTGTTTCAGCACTTTCCCTCCACTTCAGTAGCAGCAATGCCTGCTGAAGCCTGCTCCCATTGAGGTGCTGGGAGATGTTCAGTCAGCCAATCAAGTGCTTGACAGTTGGGGAGAAGGGCTGAGCTGGGAGAATCCACACCTCCCTATAAAGGTCTCCACTGCCAAGTGGTCCTGCCATTTGTTGCCCTCACACTGAGAACATGCCCCAATGACAGTGATGGCTGGATTCTGACCAAAGTCAGCCCAGGAGACAGCAGACAGCCAGAGACTCTGTCCTTTGGATCACAGGTACTACTGTACTGTTTCTGAGACATACTGTGGTTGGGTGATTGAAAACTTTCTGTTAACCATGTGTGGGTAATGTTGTATTTATGGGAGTAGGGGCTTACTGGTAATTGTTTCTGGGTAATTGTGTTGTAGGCATGGGGGCTTGTTGGAAACTGTTTTGGGAAAAAATGGGGCTGTGAGTGAGGGGCCTTGTTGATAATTGTCTGGTAAAATTTGTGTTTTTAATAGTGGGCACTTGCTGAGTATTGTTTCTTGGTAATATTGTGTTGTGAGAGCGGGGCTTGCTGGAAACTGCTTCTGGGAAATATTGTGATTGTGGGTATGTGGGTTTGCTGGTAACTGTCTCAGGGTAAATGTTTGCATTTGTGGATGCAGGGGCTTGCTAGTAACTATTTCTAGCTATGATTTAGCTTGAGCCTTGTTAGTCGATCAGTGTCCATGATTGCTCTCCATCTGGCCATATTTGTCCATAAAAATGAACTTAAAATTAACCCCATTGGGTTTAATGGGGTGCATCCCTGCACTCTCCCTGGGCACACATCATTAGGTGCCTGAGCGCGGGGGCAGAATTGGGCAGCGCCATCAAACCGGATATGGAAGGTATCTGGGGAGAGCAATATTACAAACCCTTCTGCTTCAAAAATAGTGAAGAAAATTTTATAAGCTATACAAGAATGGCATTTTGATGAGGTAAGGCAAGTGGCAGCAGGGAGGAGATGGGCAATTATAGGCCTGTTAGCTTGACCTCAGTGGTAGGTAAGTTAACTGAAACACTACTAAAGGAAAGGACTGTGGAATATCTTGTATCCAACAGATTACAGGATCCAAGGCAGCATGGCTTCATGGGGTAAGGACAAGCAAAACAAATTTGATAGATTTTTTCAACTGGGTGACCAAGGAGTTAGATCAAGGAGGAGCAGTAAATATGGCCAACCTGGATTCAGCAAAACTTTTACACCATTCTCCATAGGAGGCTGGTAAGCAACTTGGAGAACTTGGGTGGGATGGGGGGATAATAAGGGTGTAACCTGGGTAAAAAAATGGTTAGTGAACAGGACACAGAGGACAGAGGTAAATGAAGATCGCTATGAGACACGGAGAGTGATCAGTGGAGCACCTCATCATGAATCAGTGCTTGGACTAGTCCTCTTCAATGTGATTATAAGTGACATATTGGTGGAACTAGAAGGGGATGTCTGCCTTTTTGCAGATGATACATAGATACATACATGTTGCCAGCAGATAAGGGCCTTGAGGCCCATCCAGTTTTCCTATCCCTCTTTCTAATGCTTAAGGTACCCTAGGTGCTACAAGCCTCCCCCCATACCAAAGCTTGATAGTTCCCATGTGCCTATCCCACACCTTCTTGAATCCCTGAACTGTGGCCACCCCCACCACTTCCTAGGGGAGACTGTTCCATCTCTCCACCACCCTTTCAGTGAAGTAGAATTTCCTCAAGTTTCCTCTAAGTTTTCCACCTTTTAGTCTCATGCTGTAACCCCTTGTACTGCTATTTCCCTTCATGTGAAAGATGCTCCTCTCTGGTACCCTGCTGATCCCCTTTAGATATTTGAAGGTCTCTATCATGTCCGAACAGGCTAACCCTCCCTTCTAGATCCCCTGCAATAGTGCTTATGAAGACATTGAAGAGCACTGGTCCCAGCACTGATCTCTGTGGCATGCCACTTGTTACCCATCCCTCTTGTGAGCTAACCCCATTTACCTCCACTCTATGTGTTCTGTTACTCAACCAGTTTCTAACCCACGTGACCACCACTGTCCCCACTCCCAGATTTGCCAACTTGTGGATTAGTCTCCTGTGAAGGACTGTGTTGAAGACCTTCCTGAAGTCCAGATAGGCCACATCTACTGCTCTGCCCTGGTCTATTTCCTTTGTCACCCACTTGAAGAAATCAGCCAAGTTGGTCTGGCATGGCCTCCCTACAGTGAATCCGTGTTGCCTTGGGTCCAGCAGCCCCCTTGTCTCTAGGTAGTCCACTAGCCTTTCCTAAAGTAGGGTTTCCATCATTTTACCTAGTATCATGGTCAAGCTGACCAGGCAGTAGTTTCCTGCCTCCTTCTTGTTACCACGTTTGTGCAGGGGTACCACTTGTGCCCGCCTCGTCTCCTCCAGAACCATGCCTGTTTCTAGTGATCCACTCAACAGCTTAGCCAGAGGTTTAGCTAGTTTCTCCCGGAGCTCCTTTAGGATCCTTGGGTGTATCCCATCGGGACCCATAGCTTTATCCACCATAAGCTGTTCTAGTGCTCTTTTTACTCTGTCCTCTGAAAAAAGTTTAATGTCCAACCCTTCTCCCTGTTTTCCCTTCTCCATTAATGGGAGACAATCCCCAATGTCTTCCTCCATAAATACGGAGCAAAAGTATTTGTTGAGGATGGTCACCTTGTCAATGTCTTTCTCCACTACCCTGCCTCCCTCTTCCCTAAGTCTCACAATACCTTCCCCGGTCTTCCTTCTCTCACTAATATATATAAAGAGTGCCTTCCCTCCTTCCTTCACCGATTTAGCTAGCTTTTCCATGGTTTCAGCCTTTGCTGCCCTTACTGCCTTGTTCACTTCCTTTCATTTTCACAAGTATTCTTGCCTGTCCTCCTTGCTTTGTGTTGCCTTGTACCTCAGAAATGTCATCTCATTTCCTCTTTCTAGCTCTGCTACTCCCCTGGTGAAGCACAATGATTTCCTCTTTCTTTTGCTCTTGCTACAGGGCCTGTGCACAATGGTTTGCTACCAGGTGAGGGGCTTCCCTTATCTTAGCCCACTGATTCACTACTCCCCTTATGTCATTGTATCCCTGCATAGCCTTCCTGAATTAGTCCTTCATATTTCAAAAGGCTGTCCTCCTGAAATCCAGGATTCTAGTCCTTCTGTGGCTAGCCTCCTATGACATCCTTATGGTGAACCCCACAGCTCGATGATCACTAGTCCCTAGGGGCCCCCTCAATGTGACTTCCTTTATCCTGTCCCCATTGCTTAGAACAAGATCCAGAATTGCATTTTCCCTTGTAAGCTCCCTCACTAGATGACACCAAGATCTGCAACAGAGTGGACAATCTGGGAAGGGAAGGATAAGTAGGGATCTGAAAAGACTTTAGGAGTGGTCAAGAGTATAACAGCTGAGTTTTAATGAAAAAAAGTGCAAAATAGTGCACTTGGGCCATAGAAAGTTGGAAGCAGAGTACAAAATGGGTGGAGTGATACTGACAAAGAACAAGCAGGAAAGGGACCTAGGAGAAATCATATTGGATGCCCTAAAGTTGGCCAGGCAGTGTGGCAAGGCATTCAGAAGGGGGAATGGTGGGGTACACAGGAAGGGATTTCACTATCAGGATGAGGTCGGTGGTGATGCCCCTACTTAGATCACTGGTAAGACCTCACCTGGAGTACTGTGTCAAGTCTGGAGACCACATCAGAGGAAGGATATTGACAGAGTGGAAGAGACCAAAGAAAGGCTAATAAAATTGTGCAGGGTCTGAATGAAAAGCGCTATGAGGAGAGACTAAATGAGCTAAACATGTACCCACTGAAGTAAAGGAAGGAGAGGGGTATATGATAGAGACCTTTAAATATCTAACAGGGGTTAATAAGGTACAGGATGGAAGTATTTTTCAGAGTAAAAGGTGCTCTAGAACAAGGGGTCATGCTATGAAGCAGGAGGGAGGTAAATGAAAGAGGGATGTGAGGAAGTACTTCTTCACTGAAAAGGTGATGGATCCCTGAAAAAGCCTTCCAGCAAAGGCAGTGGGGGCAAAAACAGTGGAGGGGTTCAAAAGTGCCTGGGACAGGCACAAGGGAATTGTAGGAGCAAGTAAGGGAGGGGAAGAGATGGCACCATAGCTCAGGCGTAGTCTACAGCAAAATATGAAGGCGAAAACAAACAAACAAATAAAATAATTATAATATGGGCAGAGTAGGTGGGCCAAGCTGCCCTTATCTTCCATCACATTCTAAGTTTCTATGTTTCCCAGCCACAAACCCATGCTGTTTACTTTCCTGGAGTCCACTGCTCACTAAGTTGTTAACAATGCCTCTTTGACTAGTGTCTCCATCAGTTTACCCACAATAAAGTTAAGACTGACTGGTCTGTAGTTACTCGATTGTTCCTCACCCATCCTTATGGAGTGGTACTACATATGCTGCCCTCCATTCTTTTGGAATTACCCCCATCAGAATTAAGGTATTGAATAGTCCTATAATGGGTTCAGTTAATTCCACCACCAAGCCCATTTGCACCTTTGGATGCATCCCATCTGGCCCCAGAGCCTTATCTATCTTTCAGACTGCTATCCTTTTCCCAACCCTATAGCTGGTAAATAATTGTCACCTCTTCTCTGGGATCCCCTTTACAGTTGCCTCTGGCAGATGCCATCTTCCCTTATTAATACACAGCAGAGGTATTCATTTAGAATGATTGCTTTCTACCCATCCTCCTCAATTAACCTACCTCCCTCTGTTATCCTAACACTTCCTCCTTTCCTCCTCCTTTCTTTCCTTTTAACTAATACATCTAAGGAACTGTAGTTCCCCTCTTTTAACTCCCTCTGCAGTACGCAGCTCTGTATCTCTCTTAACTTCCCTGACCACCATCTTTGTTTTCCTTGTTCCCATTTGGTACTCTCCCCATGTACCTGGTGCAGGCATTCTTTTTGGCTCTCATTACCTCCCTGACCTTTGCAGAGAACCATATTGGTCTCTTACCTGTCTGTTTGATTACTATTTTAATGCAAGACTCTGTTGCCTCAAGAATGCCCCCCTTTATTGCCCCTCATCTGTCGTCCACATCCCTGATATTGTCCACTTTGACTAACTTTTCCCAATGCCAAAATATTCCAGCACCATCCACCAAAGCACAAGCCACACAGGTAGCAGTGTAAGGCTTATTTATTCACAAAAGTGCATATTACCTCCTATAACAAGGGAGAACCAGAGGGATGCACAACCTCCAACTGGTTTCGATGTATAAGCTCTGTTTGTTTGCTGGTTACCATTTGCACCAGAAGCCACTTTTACTTGTGGACATTGTGTTTACTGCCCCAGAATCAACAAAACTAGAATATTTCAATCCATTAATTGTTTCAAGGTTTTTAAGATTTGTCACTTCATTGATTGTAGTACATTTTTAAGATGCTTCACTTCACTAATTGTAGTACATCAGGGGTAATTTACATGGTCTGAAGGAAAGAATTGTTGAGTACCTAGAGGCCAGTGGGGCACAGGACCCAAGGCAGCATTGGTTCACACTGGGAAGGTCATGTCAGATGAATCTAATTGATTTCTTTGACTGGGTGACCAAAGTAGTAGACCAGGGAGGGGCTGTGGACATAGCCTACCTAGACTTTAGCAAGGCATTTGACAAATTTCCACACAAAAGATTAGTAGTCAAATTAACCAGCCTTGGAGTGGGTCCCAGGGTGGTAGCCTGGGTAAAACATTGGCTGAACAACAGGTCACAGAAGGTCATTGTAAATGGAGTCCACGCTGAAGAAAGAGGGGTTACTAGTGGGGTACTGCAGGGTTCAGTACTGGGTTCAGTCCTTTTTAATGTCTTTATAAGTGACATCGCAGAGGGACTGGAAGGAAAAGTATGCCTCTTTGCAGATGACACAAAGATCTACAACAGGATTGATACACAAGGAGGCGTGAAAAGGATGAGATGGGACTTGGCAAGGCTGGAGGAATGGTCAAAAGTATGGCAGCTTGGATTCAATGCAAAGAAGTGCAAAGTAATGCACCTGGGAAACAAAACCCAGGGGAAGATTACACAATGGGGGGAGGTAGTAACAACAACAAAAATGGAAAGGGACCTGGGGGTAATCATATCAGATGACCTTAAGGTTGGCAAGCAATGTGAGAAGGCGGTAGGGAGGGCTGGGGGGATGCTGGGATGTATAGGGAGAGGCATCACCAGCAGAAAACAGGAAGTTGTTATCCCCCTGTACAGACAGTTGGTGAGACCCCATCTGGAGTACTGCATCCAGTTCTGCAGCCCCATCTCCACAAGGACATAGACAAGTTGGAGGCAGTTCAGAGGAGGGCAATTAAAATGGCGCAGGGTCTGCAAGAGAAGCCATATGAGGAGAGGCTAAAGGAGCTTAATATGTATACCCTTGAGGAAAGGAGGGAGAGGGGGGGACATGATAGAAATGTTTAAGTACCTCAGTGGAATCAACAAAGTCCAAGAGGGTAGCATCTTTCAGAAAAAGAGATGTGCAAGAACAAGGGGACACAATTTGAAGATAGAGGGGGGAAGGCTCAGCTGCAATGTGAGGAAGTATTTTTTTTTTTTACAGAGAGGGTGGTGGATGCATGGAATATCCTTCCTGAGGAGGTTGTAGGGTCTAAAACTGTGGGAGAATTCAAGATTACATGGGACAGACAGGGCAATTTTTGTGGGGGGTAGGAAGAAATAGGCTTTTGGTTAAATAGAATCTGCAGCTTATCCTCTAGGTAGTGAAATGGGCAGACTAGGTGGGTCAAGCAGTCCTTATCTGCCGTCAAAGTCTATGTTTCTATGTTTCTATGTAAGTGCAGTGCCTTCTATACAGGCATGACAACAAGAATGGTCAAATTGCGTATTGGTGAAAATTAAAGTTCCATCTGCACAGGGGAAGTACATAATGCCCAGCTGAGGTGCTTGCATCAGGGGACTCCAGAGAGCCTTAAGAGGTAAAGTCTCCTTCTTTCCAGTGTACTTGTGGAGAGGTGTTACCCCATCAGCACTGTGTGCCGACTGCCCCACCCTCGGCTCTACCTTTATTGCTGCATACAGGTCACATGACACATAATTTGACCCCTCTCCACTTTCCCATTTGCAGCTTATATTTTCTGCCCACTAGGGGTGACTGCAGTGCTCTCCTAGTCCTTGTTCTCTGCCTTCCTCTCACCACTCTAGATTCTCTCCTAATCTCTACTCCTCTCCACCACTATACCCCCTTCTACTCATAGTTTGCTACTATCCACTGCAGGTCTCACATCCTGTATCTTTGGTTCCAAAGTCAGCAGCCCTACCACTGAGCCAACAAGTCAGGCTATTTTTTCCCTCTCTGTTTTAAAGCTTTTAAGCCTTTTGTCTCCATACTGGGGGGGGAGGTTATCTCTTATCACAGGACTCAAGCCCTGTACCCCTGATACCAGAATCAGCAGCTCTACCACTAAGCCAACCACTCAGGCAAATTTATTCTCAGGCCCAGATATTCAAACTGTGCCCAAAATGAGCGCAACAGCAGGAGCAAGCACAAACCAATTGCGCATATGCACAACAGGTGCGATATTCAAACATGGATTGAACAAATTGCTCAAGCAACCAACATCTGAATATCGCACATACTGCGACACAGCGCAACCAGGATGGAGAAGCTGAGCCGAAATATTGCGCTATAGCACAACCAGGGCAGCTCAGCTGAGTAGTCCAGAGGTGCCATAGCGCAAGCAGAGCCCCCCCCAGAGCAATGGAACTGCACATCCAGGGAGGCAGGCTGGGGCCCACCGCCAGCCATGCCACATGGGCACAGGAACACTGCAGAACCAACACCACACCTGCACACCCAAGCACAGCATCACTGGGGTGTGACGGATGAACTACTGGCCCATGGGGACAAGCCAACAAAGCATAGCAGAGCCATGACACCCAGCACAACCACTGGCAGGCTGAGAGTGCCACACACAGGGGTTGACAACCACAGTGCACATCAGCCCCCGTATGCACAGCACACCCTGCACTGTGACCCCAAGACACCACCTATGTGCAGTGACTGGCACTGCAGAAAATGCATCCCCCCCCAGCACACGTCAACCCTGTGCAGCACAGAAGCCTACAAGCCAGACACACCCTGTGCACCCAGCAGTGGGTGGCAGCAGATGGCAAGACCAACAGAAAGTCACAGCCATGCTGAAGATACCTCCCCATGCACACACACACACACACACTACCCAGGACCATACCACCCCAGATGGCATGTACACCCCTGCAACTGAGCACCCATAGCCAGCTGCAAATCAGAGACCAACACATTATTCTTATCAAAATAGAAATGTATATTGACATAAACAATATAACCATAACAATAAAACTATTTACAAGGGCGGGTACAAGGTAGGGGTGTTCAAGGGGTAGGGATGACAAACTTGGAGAGGGAAGGCAGGGTGGTAGGGATGGGAGAAGTGGGGAGGGTAACTGAAGTTATGGGCCAGCCGACCGCTCATCTTCCGGCTGCTGTTGGCCCGTCCTGTTCCGCCTCCTGCGAAGGCCATGCTGGTGTATCGATTGCAGGATGGCCTGGTTGTCTGCAAGCAGCTGTCTGAGGCCCCGGACATCCCTCAATATGCGCTGGAGAACCTCGATGCCTAGGAAAATGGGAACACAGTCAATGGCTGTGACTGACCACAACCCTGAACACCACCCAACCTGCAAGCCATATAGTCCAATGTCCCACACCTGTGATGGCATGCACCCACCCACAGTGAACATGCACATGGCCATCACAAACAGGCGGCACCAGCTATGCGCACCACTGCACACACACACACTGCCCATGTCCATCACAGCACAAACAAGGCTGTCAAGTGACGTGGCAACGTGGTGCGATGCCAGTTACACAGCTATGTGCCCAGTGCATGCATGGACCACCAGTGACACATACACAGACATACTGTGATACTGGACAGTGATGCATGTCACCTGTGTCGTGCATACAGACATTGAGACATAGACAGCGTCGGCAGATAAGGGCCTATGGCCAACCCAGTCTGTGCATTTGAGCATGTAAGTTCACCTTGTTGTCCTAGAAGTCTGTTGCCCCTTACCCCTGACCTCCAGAAGTCCGTTATGTCTATCCCGTTGCATTCTGAAATCCAGTGATTGTTTCAGCCCCACCATTTCCTCTGGCAGGGTGTTCCACTTGTCCACCACCCGTTCTGTAAGATCATTCTTTCTCATGTGTCCTGTGAATCATCCTCCCTCCAACTTCATCCCATGCCCTCTGGTCCTGGAACATCTTTCTCACTGCAAAATGGTGTTTCCCTGCACCCTGCTTCCTCCCTAAGATACTTGTATGTCTCCAATCGTATCCCTCTCTCCTCCTCCCCTCCAGGGGAGTACATGTGCAGTTCCATCAGCCTGTCTCCATGGGACTTGTGATGCAAACACATGCACCATCTTTGTTGCCCTCCTCAGAAACTTCTCTGCCCACTATGTATACATTTGGTATGTACTCAGAAATGTACACTGTACTCCAGGTGGGGCCTCACTAGTGTCTTGTATAGTGGAATTATGACCTCCCCTTTCCTGCATGGTTGTATTGTGTAGGGATACTGGTCTTCACCCCCCCCACCATGCAATAGCATCCATGAAGTCATAATACTCACACTGCACAAGCAGCTGTGTCTGCTGCTGTTGCTGTTGCTGCTGCTGCCATTGCTGCCGCTGCTGCTGCTGTTGGGGTGCAACCCCTGCTGGCACCGGGGCCCTGGCACGGCCCTCATCAACCTGGGCCTGCATCCTCACATCCCGGCCTG
Organism: Neoceratodus forsteri; assembly: GCA_016271365.2. Taxonomy (NCBI): domain Eukaryota; kingdom Metazoa; phylum Chordata; order Ceratodontiformes; family Ceratodontidae; genus Neoceratodus; species Neoceratodus forsteri. The sequence goes on from CM057459.1 coordinate 1,055,774,510, forward strand.
TGGGAGACATATGTTGAGACAAACATCAGTGTGACTCAAAGCAGACTGCCCCCTGCCCCAGTGAGTGCCTGCCACACAGCCATACCCATTCATCTCACAGCTGCACACTGACACAGCCAACCGTGGCTGAGCCATCCCCTATGCACAGCCACCAAAACACACACACACCCCTACAGAGAATACAGGTGCATAGATGGTACACCCACCTGGCCTAGGCACCACTCCCCACCTGGCGCGTGACGCAGCCTCACCAACACGTCCGGATCCCTCGGCGGAGGTCACTATGCAGTACCGGCACTGCTCAGCAGACGGCACCGTCCATGACCCCACCAGGTCAGTGGCTACTTGCTGCCACACTTGTGTTCTTGCAATGGTGAGAGCGCCTCACCCAAAAGTACCATAGTGAGGCTCCACTAGGCCACCAGGTTGGCCACTTCAAGTTGGCTCAGGACACAGCCCTCCTCCCAGCCATTGTACCAACTACAGCAGGCAATATGGCGCCCGCTGCGCCGTAACACGTGGATATATTGCGCAATAGACCACCACAGGCTCCAATCGCGCTGTTCCGAACAACGCCATCACTTCACATAGCACTGTCACCAGACAAGCGCCAATAGGGCGATACACATGGCAGGGCGAACAGCGCCAGGGGCAAGGTCATACACAGGTCATGGGCAATGATGCAAGGCTACACAGCGCCATCTGACATATAGGCATCCTGCGCGACCGACCAGCTGCGTACCAGTGCCACAGTAGACTATTGCGCAGTAGTGCCACAGCGCCATGTAGTGCCCATTGCTGTAGCGCCACTGGCACAATGGTGGCCATGGCCTGAATTGCCGATCGCGCTCAGCACATCAGCAGTGTGACAGACACCTGCGTAAGCTATATGGGCAAGCGTAATGCAGTGTACCACACAGTCACAGATCTGCGCCATTGGCTCAGCCGACTCATCCGTAGTGCGCAAAGCGCAGATTCGCGATATTCAGCCGACACATGAAAATCATCTGATCAGCCATTCAAAGGTGCAGTGGCGCGATTTGCATGTCATTAAAGTTGCTCCACTCCTAATTTGCATGTATTGTGCTATAAATGTGCGACATTGGGCTGCACTGCCCAGATTCGGTTACTGCAGGTGAGAGGTGAGTTGCATGTTGTGTGATGTTCTGGACAATGGTCATGGGAAAATACTGTAGACTCCACAGTGACAGGTGTCCACTTCCCCCCATACAGATTGCCATGACCGAGCAGAGCCAAGCTGAGGGTGAGGACAGTGGGCGTAGGAGGTGGCCCAACTTTACAGCAGCAGAGACAGAGGCCCTCTTCCCAGGCCCTACCTGGATGAGGAGCCAGTACTAAGTGGGCCGGAGGGGCACCCCTCAGTCCTGTGTGGCTGCATGGGAGGGATGGCTTCAGACCCGTTAACCTGCGGAAGCCACCAGCGCTCCGTGCAGAATACAAGAAGATGAGGACAGACCGCAGGAGGTTGAAGGAGGAAGGTGGCAGCCTTCAGGGGAGGCACATGCTGGCACTGGCGGGAGCCCGCCAGTGGTGTTGGAGCTGACCCTGACTGAGGAGACACTGGTCGCATCCATGCAGCGGAGCGCTGTAGAGGGCGTACCAGGAGGTGGATTCCAGACAGGTGGAAGCCCTTCACTGCACGGTATGACATGGTGGTGGTGTTTGGGGGGGTGGGGAGAAGGTTGTTCACATGCAGTCACATGTACTCTCTTTCTGTTACAGATCCTGTTCGTCTTCAGGAGATGGTGGTGGTGGGTCCAGGTAGTGCTGATGACCTGCTGGACATGGAGGAGGGTCCATCCACCTCTATCACCAGCCAGCAGGCACTGCAGCAGCATGCACGCTGGGCCGCCAACTCTGGTGTCGGTGATACGGGTGTGGGGGGTGCACAGCCTGTGTCTCAGCAGTCTGGCATGCAAGCATGCCAGCATGCTGTGACCATGGCTGTAGCATATACCTGCACCATTGATGATGCAAGGACTGCAATGGGCAGTGATAGGTGTGTGTCCCTTGACGGACACACAGCAGGCCAGCACATGCCCCTGGGCCTTTCTGGTTCCAACCTATGTACCAGCATGCTGGCACAGTCCCAGGCTGTGCCTGTCAGCACCGGTGGGGCAGCAACAGTGGCTGTGCAGGTGTCTGGCACTGTTGCCAGCACAGCGGTGGAATGAGTGGACCCTGTGGCACAGCGGTTGGAGGGGCAGCAGTCACCCACCAGGTCTGGGGGTACAGTGTCAAGTGGTGGAACATGTCTGCTGCCCTTTGATCCACCCATTCCTGGTCCTGGTGAACAGCGCCCACCCTCAAGGGGTGTTGTGCATCAGGACCTTCCACGCCCTGGGGGACAGGATGCCGTTGGGGCACAGTACCCATTGGACAAGCACACCCACCTGCTGCAGGAATCAGTACAGCTGCAGAGGCGGATTGCAATATCCGTGGAGGCACTGTCTGTGTCCATGGAGCGGCACAGCAGGGAGTGTGCTCTGGACCGTGCTGAGCTGGTCCATATGCGGACGGATGTGACCACCGCCATTGACAGGCTGACCCAGGCAGTGGTCTCTGTCGTGGCTGCATTGGGCACACAGTCAGGTGCCCCTGTACCGCACACCCCACACAGTTCACTCTACACTCCCCATTCCTGGCATCGTGCAACACCAGGCTTGTCGATGCTGGGTTCTGCTGTGGGCATCCCAAGCACCCCGGTGCAGGTTTGTTCGGCATGCTGCAGACCCCTGTGCGGGCAAGGTCATGTTCGAGCAGTGGGACCCCTGGTGGTGCAACAGTGCCACCCCATGTGGCCCCTGCTCAGCCTGCCAGTGCTGTTGGGTCACGGTGGGGGCCACCCACGCATCCGCAGTGGCCGTGGGACAGTGCTACCTGACTGAGCTGTCTCCCAGTGCGGGCCCTGTCTGGTGCTGCCATGTGTGCAATGTGTGTCATGGTGGGCGGTGCACTGCCAGGTGCTCTGCTCACCACGCCGACACATGGACCACCACACACCCACCCAACTACTGTCCACAGGTGCATGTGCATGATGATGCCTGCACTGTACACCAAGGTGCAAGGTGCCCAGCATCTGACACACGTGCTTGGACGGTACAGGTGTGCAGGGTGGTCGGTGGTGCTATGTGTGTGCTGTCTCGGTTCTGCAGTGCTGTGCATCTGCCCATGTAACTCTGTGCCTGGTGTGTGTGTGTCCATAGAGTGCTCACCCTCCCTGATGGTGTGTTTGTATGCCTGGACCCTTCCACTCCCTGACCGTCATGCACCCTGGTGTGTTCCCTGTGTGCCTGTGGTTTGCATGGACAGAGTTGGTTGCACATGTCCCTTGACTTACCTGTGTTGTGCGAGTGCTCCTCTGTGATGGTGTCCCGTGCAGCTGGGCCTGCCGGATCAGTCAGGGTCCGCAGTCCTAGAGGGGCTGCTCATCACCATCAACACCGGCGCGCACTGGCGTCCCCATCGCTATCCCCTCTTGACCTGTATGGCTATCCCATGGTCTTTGACCATGTTGTGCAGGATGCAACAGGCCAGGAATATCCACAGGCCTTTTGAGGCCTGACTGTAGGGCACCGACCCGAGGTGTCTAGGCATCGGAAGTGCCTTGAGCATCCCAAACACCCACTCTATGATGTTGCGTGTTGCGGCATGTGCCTCATTATAGCATTGCTGCGCTGGGGTCATGGGGTGCCGGTACAGTGTGAGCAGCCAGGGATGGAGTGGGTATCTACTGTCACCTGTGTGGAGATAGTGGAGATCAGTCTCATGTTCAGGTCCATATTGGCCATCTCACTGTGTGCCACTACCTTGGCACCTGTGGCCTTCCCACCCTTGCCCCAGGTTTGCATTCCATACATGTGTACTCGTCCACTAGATGTCCTGTGGGGATGTCCCCACTCTCGAATCAATGGCACAGTGCAGACTGATACCATATGAAGGCATCATGTGCTCCGCCAGGTGTGTGTGACAGACGTTGATTATGCGCCCAGTGGCATCACACACCACCTGGCAGTTGACACTAGGGAGTCCCTTTCTGTTCCGATATGCGAGGCCATCAGGGCCAGGTGGTGTGAGAATGGCCACATGGGTGCAGTCTATGGCCCCTAGCACACCAGGCATACGTGCTACCCTGTGGAACTCCTGCATGTTTGCTGTACGCTCTGCCACAGTGCTGGGGAAATGGATGTACTCCGCAGCATGTGGCAGCAGTGCGCTGAGGAATTGGGTGAGGATGCGTGACGTGGCTGACTGTGTGATGCCTGTGGTGTCCCCTGTCGGCCTCTGGAAGGATGCCCGTGGCAAGCAGGCACATGCAGGCTGTCACCTTGGTCTCCACCGACAGAGCGAGACTCCGTCGTGAGGGTGCCTGCATCACATCACTGCACAGCTCACAGAACCGTCTCAGTATTGCCCTGTTCAGGTGGTACTGGCCTGCGATCTCTACATCTGTGTACAGCTCAAAGCTGATGCGGGCACGGTACTGCCTGTCGGGGGCATACCGCCGACGGGCCCTTCCACTGCCACATCCCCCTGCAGCTTGCATTCTCACCCCCCTCATTACAGCTTCCATGTAGAAACTGGCACTGTCCATCTCCCTGGCTTCTGACTCCCCCGGCTGGTGTTGCTGTGTTACCCCCACTGTCCTCACTGCTACTTCCACTGCACCGGGCACCCCCCGCTGGCCTCTACAGACTATGGCCCACACTTTCCTTGCCTGCCCTTTGCTGGCTGGCTGTCTCTCTCTGTCTCTCTGTCTCTCTGTCTCTCTGTCTCTCTGTCTCTCTGTCTCTCTCCCACTTGGCAGCCTGGTAGCATTCTTGCGCTGCTTCCTTGAGCCTTTTTATTTTGGCTCATTTCCAATAGTGCGCAATTTTCGGCTGTGCCGCTCTTGCGCATCATGCAAGTCTTTGAATATCGCATTGCGTTCTTTATGCATGGATCCACCCCCTTCGGTTGCGCATGCCTTCATTTTCATTGCGCTGTTGCTCAGCATGTTTTCGGGGGCGCAACTGCCTCCTTCTGAATATCGCTAAATGGCGCATTTTCGGACTTGAGCATGCGCAACCCTTTTGAATATCCGGGCCCCAGTTTTTAAATCTCTTAAAGCCTCTGTGACTAAACTTCCAAATTTCTGTCTACATAGCCAAGGTTCCCCATGTCAGAATTGACCTTTGTACCTTTGGCACAAAAGTCTATGACCCTTCCACTGTGCCAATGGAGCAGTACAGAATTATCCTTTGCTTTATCTCCTCTATCCTTGTCTGCACCCCCAAAGATCCTGCACTACTAAGCCTTACCATGACCACTCTCTCCACCACCAACATTATCTATTGCCCCCACCCCTCCTCTTACTATACACCATTATCATGGCAGATACCCCCCCAAGCTGCAGCTTACCAGGGCTCTGCCTTTACACCCCAGAGTCTGTTTCAGGTGACCTGACACTCCAGATCTGGACACACACTCTCCTCTACCTCAACCCACAGGACTCCCAGGATCCCCTCACTCATCTCCGGCAACTATATTCTAGGCCTTATCTCCCACTGGCCACTGCCTTGTTTTGCCTCTCCCTTCCTGAGGGATATGCCCACCCCTGTCTGTGTGCTGCTCCACACTTGTACTACCCGAACACACTCCATGGCATTAACAAATCAGAGGCTCACCTCCCTACGGTTATTAATGCTACTCCTCCTGATCTCTTGAAACATCCACCCTAACCCTGGTCCAACTCCCTTGCTGCCAAATAATCAAACTGCACCCGGGGAACTCTGTATAGTCTCCATCAACATCTGTAATTTGCTAAAGAAATTTGATAATCTACAAGGGTGGGTTGCTCAACATCGGCCAGACATTATCTCAGTGGTAGAAACCTGGCTAAATGGCTGCACTCCTGATTCCGCAGTAGCTCTGCCAGGGTACACAATATTTCGGGATGACAGACTAGCCAAAAAAGGGGGAGGTTGTGAAATTTACCTCCGTGACACCCTCCAAGGTCTCACTTTACCTTCCCCAGCTCTTGACCATGGTGCCCAAGTCCTCTCCCTCCAAGTTAATGTTGCTCCTTCCAGGGCACCTCTCTTCATCTCCTCTATCTATATCCTGCCCAAGAATCAAAAAAGTGCATTCCAGTCAGTTCTCGCCCACCTCCAGCAACACCCAGATAGGCAGAAATTATTGCCCTGGGTGATTTTAATATCAATTGGTTAGTAGACACTGCTGCTCCATATAGTGATGCTGCAGTCACTCTCAGTCTATCTCAAGTTGTATTGGCAAAACTGTAAGACCTCTGAAACAGAGAATACAGGAACATGTTAGATCTGTTCTCAATAAACGGCAGGATACACCTGTTAGTATGCATTTTGCGGTATATCATAATTCAGATTTAAGTGGTCTTAGATTTATGGGTTTAGAACATGTTCCAACCCTGCCGTTTGGTGGGGACAGATCTAAAAAGTTATTGAAAAAAGAATGCATGTGGATATTTAAAATGGATACTATTAGACCAAATGGATTGAATGAGAAGTGGGACATAAAACCATTTCTTTAGGGCGAGGTGCTTTGTTCATTATAATATTTATTTATTTTGCATTAGTTTACTGCTTTTTTGCTAGTAAAGTTAAAATGAATATAAGATCTATAAATGTAACGAATTTAATGGAGGTATTATATTATTTGCCTGTGGTAACTATTAGATTATTACCTGTGTGAGATTTTGAAAGATTTAAATATTTTGTATTTGAGTCCTTCTTTTGTTTTTCTTCTTTTCTATGTTACAGTTTTATTATAATCAGACTTTAATATCCAGCACTATAACTGTTTTGAAAAATAAAAAAGGAAAATAAATCCTTTTTATAAATGTTAATGTAAAATTTTAGGTATTCTATCCCTTTAAATGCTGTTAAAACAGCTCATTAATCGTTAATTATTTGAGCATTTAAAAGTGCTGTGGATATTGGTTTGGTTACCCCCTCTGAAGACTCGTTTGGGTCGAGGCGCTGGGGGTGTTCTGTTCGTTACACCACTTGGCTTTTTTGCACCAGTTTTCTACTTTTTTGTTAGTGAAGTTAAAATAAATGTACAAATTGAGTTATATAAAAAGTGACTTTGCTTCATAATTTATCTGGTGCCATTCGCTTTTGGGCTCCTGATTTTGGATTTCTTGTTTTTGGGGCTTGCAACCCCTCGGTGAGCTGCATGGTTGCTGTAGGAGTTCTGTTCACAGTGTGTCTTTGGGTGTGGTTTTCTGCTTTTTTTCACTGCTGAACGTGTATGTTGCGAGGGGGCAACATTTATCCTACTATTAGCAACCTTGCGATAAGTGTTGTGAGAAATTCCGGTTTGGATATTTATTTTTCACTTGATCGAGAGAAAATGATGAATTCCAGTATTGAAACTATAAATTCAAGTGGAAGTATCGACCGGGACTGGATGAGAAGCGAACCTGCAACATTTGAGGAAAGAAGAAAGTTTCTGAGAGAGAAATTAAATCAAGCACAAGGTATGTCTCAAGATAATGAGAGCAGTAATATCAGAAGTGATTTTATAAAGTTGGAAGCTGTCCTTATAAAAGAAACTGAACTGGCTTTTAATATAAGTACTTTAGAGGAATATTTACATCGTGGACAAGCACCAAGAGGTATTAGAATTTCAGTTGTTCCTTCATGTGGGCTTGCCAGTTTTGCCTTTAGAGATGAGTGGTTGAAAGCTGCAGCGGAATGCTCAAAGACTTTTTTACAATTACTAATTAAGGATGATATGGTCAGATATGCTGAATTGCAAAAGGATTTGGATGCTGTTAAAGATACTGGGCCAGATATTCAAAACTTTGCCCAGGGGCCAAATTAGCACTGCCCAGCGGGCAAACTGAGCCCGGAGCACAAAGCAAGCCATATTCAAACGGAATAGCCCAGGGCAAACAGCTTCTGAATATGGTAAGTAACAGGCCATGCAAACTGGTTGGAGTGCAGGGGCAAACAATGCCCTGAATAAGACAGCACTGAATAAAACAACCAGGAAGTGCAACCCACAACAACAACACAGTACACAGCAACGTGAGGGCAGGTACAGACGAACTACATGGCCAATGTGTGTGCCAGCAAATGCATGGACTCAGTACAGTTGCAGGAGCAGCAGATGAGAAAGAATGATCAAAACTTTACAATATTCCCCGTACCATTAGCGCGCGCTTCAACACATTAACGCGGAGCTAACGTTAGCCTGGAGCAAACACGCTTGCCCGGAGCTAAAATGTGCCATATTCAAAGTGCCATGCAAATGAGCCTACTTAGGTAGTCTCTGGGCAAACAACCGGATTAGCATCTCATTATACCCTGATTTGCACACAGTTTGCCTAGCGTTACTGCAGGGTCCCATAGAGCCACCTGTAGGTCAGTCTGGAAGTACAGGGCAGACAAGGTCCAACTGCAGCTCCATCTGTAGGTCAGTCTGGCAGTGCACGATGATAGCTACAGGCTACAGGTAAACAGTACAGCATAGCATAGCATATTGTACCCCAGGGGACAGGACAGCATAGGCACAGGTGGTGGTGGTGCTGCATGCAACTGTCACACTGTAGGGCATGCTACAGTGCACAGCAGACACTACAGTAGCAAGGGAGACAGTAGTGTGAGGGACATAGCACTGCCTATGGTGTGTAGGGCAAGTGATGCTGATTGCACTGTACACAGTGACAGGCCCAACCTGCAGGTGTTTACTGACAGTCGACATTACTGTTACACTGTTGTGTGACCCACAGATGCTGTACCTGTGGCATGTGATGCTCACAGTGACATGTACATATCTGGCTTTGTGTGTTGTGGCAGTTGTACAGCTGTGTGGTATGTAGCTGGGGGGGGCATATATAATCCGAAAGGCACACTAGTGTTGGGGTATTCTAATACTGGCCCATGTGCACTGCATGCTGAGTCCCAGCCTTGTGGCCACCTGGTCTGTGGCACAGCCTGGCCACCCACACACACTCCCTCAACATCCTCCATGCCCACAGTGCTGCATGTGTGTGCTGGCATCTGTTTTGTCCACAGATGTGTGGTCAGCAGGCGCGGTGCTGTATGGCTACACTGCCATGCTGTCCACTGGCTGCAGGGTCACCACTGCCTGGCATGGCTGGGACTGGTGGCAGATGATGGCATCATTGTGATGCCATTGGTTAGCAGCAAGCTTCCACTATGTTTGGCTTTATCTATGTGTTATATTTATGTATTAGGATTGGCAAGACCCGGCTTAAACCAGCAAATCCCACGACAGCCATTTATAAGGCATAAAGCTGATTGCCCAGGATTAAGACCAGCTTTTTCTGGCGGTAATCTACACGCTTAATGTCACGCTAGGTCGCGCTAAACCACTTAGCGTGGTGCTAGCCACTGAATATAGCATTGCGCTTGTATTCATGTCAGTTTGCCCCTTGCATACATTATACTTTTGCCTGGCGCTAATGCAGTTTGCCCACGCTATTTGGCCTTTTGAATATGGCAGACCCGCTCTAATCCCACGCTAAACCTGCGCAAATGATTTTTGCCCAGCGCAAAGTTTTGAATATCTGGCCCACTGTGTTTAAATATAAGGATTTTGTGGAATTTCAGGACTTTAATACACAATTAAATGATAAAATAAAAAAACATGAAATGGAAGTCATTCAGAGAAAGATTAATAAATTGAAAAGGGACGCCAATGATTATGAGCTTGGTAATATACTTAATTGGGGAAGAGTACGCTCTCAGAGTCATGGCAGATCCAGATCAAAGGTTAAATTTACTAATAGCAGCATTCCGAAGTCTAATTTAGTCATTGAGAAGTCAAAGGAGTCTAATGGGAGACAGCTGTCGCCACTTAAATCAAATTTTCAGAAGCGCCCAGCTCCACAGTCTTTAGGAAAAGAAAGATCAGTAAGACTAGAAGAGGAAAACGTGGGGGAAGGTATAAATCAAAACAGTGGAACCGAACGGATTCTGAGAGAAAGGAAGAAACACATTGTCTACAGATATTGAATTTATCTAAAAGAATTCTCAATAAAGATGAAGAAAATGTATTAAAAAAGGGACTTAGTTTTGTTCCAACACCTCAGGTGAACGATTTTCAGATTTATGTTGACTTACAGAAGTTTTTTAGAAAGTTATATTTAAAGTTATATTATTTGAAACAAAATCAGGAGTTTGAAATGGGACGTATGGATACTGTATCTACAAATTCTCAAGATGCTTTGGATTTGGATTATTTGCTGAAAGAAATGGAATGTAATGCTGCTGCAATGACTCTGTCTGACTCTGAATCTAGCGCTGTGGCGTTTAAGCCAATACGCTTAGATGAAACTGTAGATTCGAATCCTGCCAGAACCACTGATGAATTTGATTTAGATCTTGAAATTCTGGAAAGTTTATTAGAAGAAAATGAAACAACTATAATGAAAACTACAGACTCTGTGGTTACAGGACTGGATTTTAGTTTAATAAGGAGAAATTATTTTCGTCCAACTTCACAGTTTTGTCCTAAAATCTTTAACAGTGCCATTATTGCATACGAAAAAGTAGTGACTAAAAGAGTTTTTGAGACATTGAGAGAGGCTGGTCCACCAAGGAGATGTAATTTAAGTTTGAATGAACGTAAAGCCCTTGATAATATCCATAATGACAATAGTATCGTTTTAAAATCAGCAGACAAGGGAGGTAACATTGTCATCATGGATAAAGAAAAGTATGCTAACATGGTATTAGACCTTTTATCTGATGTTGACAGTTATAAAATTCTTCCAGGTAACCCGACACATGATTATAGAAAAGTTTGAAATGTGTTTCTGAGGCAAGCTGTAGCGGGGAATTTTATTTCAGAGACAGAATTTGGTTTTCTCTGGGAGGAGTTTCCAGTTGTACCGAGTTTTTATGCTTTGCCAAAAGTGCATAAAAATATGGATAATCCGCCTGGATGCTCTATTGTTGCAGGTATTAATTCTATGACACAGAATTTAGGGAAATTTGTTGATTTTTTTCTTGCAACCTTTTGTTTCCAACCTACCCTCATATATCAAAGATAGTAACTGATTTATTGAGGAAATTAAAAGAAATAGAATGGAAGGAAGGTTTTGGGTGGTTGGGAATAGATGTGGAATCTTTGTATACTAGTATACGACATGATGATGGTATTTTAGCTGTAAAGGAATTTCTCCCTACAAATGATAAAGATCTGCCAAGGGAATTTCTATTAGATTCTTTAAAGTTTATTTTGACACATAATTATTTTGAGTTTGCAGGTACATATTATTTACAATTGCAGGGCACTGCTATGGGAGCCTCTATGGCTCCCAGTTATGCTAATTTGTTTTTGGGGAGTTGGGAAAAACATTATGTTTACGATGTTAACAAGAATCTTTTTTCAAATAATATTGTCAACTGGTACCGTTTTATTGATTATATTATATGTGTCTGGAAGGGTAATGAAGTAGAAGCTTGTATGTTTGTTGATTATTTAAACAAAAATGAGTTAAATTTGAGATTTACTTATACTTTTAGTTATCAAAATATAAATTTTTTGGATCTGAATCTTTCAAGTGAATTTGTTGGAAATTCCATTGGCATATCATCACGAACTTATAGGAAAGATACTGCAACAAATTCCCTGCTACATGCGTCAAGCGCTCATCCACCAAAATTAGTAAAATCTATACCATTTAGCCAATTCCTACGTATTAAAAGAAATTGTAGTAATGATATGGAATTTGATAGTCAATCAGAAGAGTTATTATGTAGGTTTTTGGGGAGAGGTTATGATAGAAATTTACTTTTAGAAAGTCTGGAAAAAGTGAAAAAGATGGATAGAGATATTATTCTTGCAAAAAAGAACAAGCCTATTCAATCAGAAACTTGTACTTTTGTTACTAAATATAATCATGTGTCGGGTCATATAGGAAATATTATATATCAATATTGGCCTATTTTATTAGGAGATGATTTAGTGGGGCAAGCAGTGGGTCTGAAACCTCGGGTGACATTTTCTCGGACTGCAAATATTAAAGATACGGTGGTACATAGTAGAGAGTGTAAACATAATGTTTCTGAATTAACTTTTTGGATACCTAAAAGAACAAATGGTTTTTATACCTGTAAGATGTGTAATATCTGTAAATATGGGGTCACTGGTAAAACATTTCAACACCCTTTAAAACAAAATGTGAGAGAGTTGATTACATGTGATACCACATATGTAGTTTACATGTTGTGGTGCCCATGTGACCTTATATATATTGGCAAAACTGTAAGACCTCTGAAACAGAGAATACAGGAACATGTTAGATCTGTTCTCAATAAACGGCAGGATACACCTGTTAGTATGCATTTTGCGGTATATCATAATTCAGATTTAAGTGGTCTTAGATTTATGGGTTCAGAACATGTTCCAACCCTGCCGCTTGGTGGGGACAGATCTAAAAGTTATTGAAAAAGAATGCATGTGGATATTTAAAATGGATACTATTAGACCAAATGGATTGAATGAGAAGTGGGACATAAAACCATTTCTTTAGGGCGAGGTGCTTTGTTCATTATAATATTTATTTATTTTGCATTAGTTTACTGCTTATTTGCTAGTAAAGTTAAAATGAATATAAGATCTATAAATGTAACAAATTTAATGGAGGTATTATATTATTTGCCTGTGGTAACTATTAGATTATTACCTGTGTGAGATTTTGAAAGATTTAAATATTTTGTATTTGAGTCCTTCTTTTGTTTTCTTCTTTTTCTGTGTTACAGTTTTATTATAATCAAACTTTAATATCCAGCACTATAACTGTTTTGAAAAATAAAAGGAAAAGAAATCTTTTATAAATGTTAATGTAAAATTTTAGGTATTCTATCCTTTAAATGCTGTTAAGACAGCTCATTAATCGTTAATTATTTGAGCATTTAAAAGTGCTATGGATATTGGTTTGGTTACCCCCTCTGAAGACTCATTTGGTGAGGCGCTAAGGGTGTTCTGTTCATTACAACACTTGGCTTTTTTGCACCAGTTTTCTACTTTTTTGTTAGTGAAGTTAAAATAAATGTACAAATTGAGTTATATAAAAAGTGACTTCGCTTCATAATTTATCTGGTGCCATTCGCTATTGCGATCCTGATTTTGGATTTCTTGTTTGTGGGGCTTGCAACCCCTCGTTGAGCTGCATGGCTGCTGTAGGAGTTCTGTTCGCAGTGTGTCTTTGGATGTGGTTTTCTCCTTTTTTTCACTGCTGAACGTGTATGTTGCGAGGGGGCAACATTTATCCTACTATTAGCAACCTTGCGATAAGTGTTGTGAGAAATTCCGTTTGGATATTTATTTTCACTTGATCGAGAAAATGATGAATCCAGTATTGAAACTATAAATTCAAGTGGAAGTATCGACGGGACTGGATGAGAAGCGAACCTGCAAACGTTGAGGAAAGAAGAAAGATTTTGAGAGAGAAATTAAATCAAGCACAAGGTATGTCTCAAGATAATGAGAGCAGCAATATCAGAAGTGATTTTATAAAGTTGGAAGCTGTCCTTATAAAAGAAACTGAACTGGCTTTTAATATAAGTACTTTAGAGGAATATTTACATCGTGGACAAGCACCAAGAGGTATTAGAATTTCAGTTGTTCCTTCATGTGGGCTTGCCAGTTTTGCCTTTAGAGATGAGTGGTTGAAAGCTGCAGCGGAATGCTCAAAGACTTTTTTACAATTACTAATTAAGGATGATATGGTCAGATATGCTGAATTGCAAAAGGATTTGGTTGCTGTTAAAGATACTGTGTTTAAATATAAGGATTTTGTGGAATTTCAGGACTTTAATACACAATTAAATGATAAAATAAAAAAACATGAAATGGAAGTCATTCAGAGAAAGATTAATAAATTGAAAAGGGATGCCAATGATTATGAGCTTGGTAATATACTTAATTGGGGAAGAGTACACTCTCAGAGTAGTGGCAAATCCAGATCAAAGGTTAAATTTACTAATAGCAGCATTCCGAAGTCTAATTTAGTCATTGAGAAGTCAACGGATTCTAATGGGAGACAGCTGTTGCCACTTAAATCAAATTTTCAGAAGCGCCTGGCTCCACAGTCTTTAGGAAAAGAAAGATCAGTAAGACTAGAAGAGGAAAACGTGGGGGAAGGTATAAATCAAAACAGTGGAATCGAACGGATTCTGAGAGAAAGGAAAAACACATTGTCTACAGATATTGAATTTATCTAAAAAATTCTCAATAAAGATGAAAATGTATTAAAGAAGGGACTTAGTTTTGTTCCAACACCTCAGGTGAACGATTTTCAGATTTATGTTGACTTACAGAAGTTTTTAGAAAGTTATATTTAAAGTTATATTATTTGAAACAAAATCAGGAGTTTGAAATGGGACGTATGGATACTGTATCTACAAATTCTCAAGATGCTTTGGATTTGGATTATTTGCTGAAAGAAATGGAATGTAAAGCTGCTGCAATGACTCTGTCTGACTCTGAATCTGGCGCTGTGGCGTTTAAGCCAATACGCTTAGATGAAACTGTAGATTCGAATCCCGCCAGAACCACTGATGAATTTGATTTAGATCTTGAAATTCTGAAAAGTTTATTTGAAGAAAATGAAACAACTATAATGAAAACAACAGACTCTGTGGTTACAGGACTGGATTTTAGTTTAATAAGGAGAAATTATTTTCGTCCAACTTCACAGTTTTGTCCTAAAATCTTTAACAGTGCCATTATTGCATACGAAAAAGTAGTGACTAAAAGAGTTTTTGAGACATTGAGAGAGGCTGGTCCACCAAAGAGATGTAATTTAAGTTTGAATGAATGTAAAGCCCTTGATAATATCCATAATGACAATAGTATCGTTTTAAAATCAGCAGACAAGGGAGGTAACATTGTCATCATGGATAAAGAAAAGTATGCTAACATGGTATTAGACCTTTTATCTGATGTTGACAGTTATAAAATTCTTCCAGGTAACCCGACACATGATTATAGAAAAGTTTGAAATGTGTTTCTGAGGCAAGCTGTAGCGGGGAATTTTATTTCAGAGACAGAATTTGGTTTTCTCTGGGAGGAGTTTCCAGTTGTACCAAGTTTTTATGCTTTGCCAAAAGTGCATAAAAATATGAATAATCTGTCTGGACGCCCTATTGTTGCAGGTATTAATTCTATGACACAGAATTTAGGGAAATGTGTTGATTTTTTCTTGCAACCTTTTGTTTCCAACCTACCCTCATATATCAAAGATAGTACTGATTTATTGAGGAAATTAAAAGAAATAGAATGGAAGGAAGGTTTTGGGTGGTTGAGAATAAATGTGGAATCTTTGTATACTAGTATACGACAAGATGATGATATTTTAGCTGTAAAGGAATTTCTCCCTACAAATGATAAAGATCTGCCAAGGGAATTTCTATTAGATTCTTTAAAGTTTATTTTGACACATAATTATTTTGAGTTTGCAGGTACATATTATTTACAATTGCAGGGCACTGCTATGGCAGCCTCTATGGCTCCCAGTTATGCTAATTTATTTTTGGGGAGTTGGGAAAAACATTATGTTTACGATGTTAACAAGAATCTTTTTTCAAATAATATTGTCAAGTGGTACCGTTTTATTGATGATATTATATGTGTCTGGAAGGGTAATGAAGTAGAAGCTTGTATGTTTGTTGATTGTTTAAACAAAAATGAGTTAAATTTGAGATTTACTTATACTTTTAGTTATCAAAATATAAATTTTTTGGATCTGAATCTTTCAAGTGAATTTGTTGGAAATTCCATTGGCATATCATCACGAACTTATAGGAAAGATACTGCAACAAATTTCGTTACATCGTCAAGCGCTCATCCACAAAATTAGTAAAATCTATACCATTTAGCCAATTCCTACGTATTAAAAGAAATTGTAGTAATGATATGGAATTTGATAATCAATCAGAAGAGTTATTATGTAGGTTTTTGGAGAGAGGTTATGATAGAAATTTACTTTTAGAAAGTCTGGAAAAAGTGAAAAAGATGGATAGAGATATTATTCTTGCAAAAAAGGACAAGCCTATTCAATCAGAAACTTGTTCTTTTGTTACTGAATATAATCATGTGTCGGGTCGTATAGGAAATATTATATATCAATATTGGCCTATTTTGTTAGGAGATGATTTGATGGGGCAAGCAGTGGGTCTGAAACCTCGGGTGGCATTTTCTCGGGCTGCAAATATTAAAGATAAGGTGGTACATAGTAGAGAGTGTAAACATAATGTTTCTGAATTAACTTTTTGGATACCTAAAAGAACAAATGGTTTTTATACCTGTAAGATGTGTAATATCTGTAAATATGGGGTCACTGGTAAAACATTTCAACACCCTTTAAACAAAATTTTAAAATAGATGTGAGAGAGTTGATTACATGTGATACCACATATGTAGTTTACATGTTGTGATGCCCATGTGACCTTATATATATTGGCAAAACTGTAAGACCTCTGAAACAGAGAATACAGGAACATGTTAGATCTGTTCTCAATAAACAGCAGGATACACCTGTTAGTATGCATTTTGCGGTATATCATAATTCAGATTTAAGTGGTCTTAGATTTATAGGTTCAGAACATGTTCCAACCCTGCCGTTTGGTGGGGACAGATCTAAAAAGTTATTGAAAAAAGAATGCATGTGGATATTTAAAATGGATACTATTAGACCAAATGGATTGAATGAGAAGTGGGACATAAAACCATTTCTTTAGGGCAAGGTGCTTTGTTCATTATAATATTTATTTATTTTGCATTAGTTTACTGCTTTTTTGCTAGTAAAGTTAAAATGAATATAAGATCTATAAATGTAATGAATTTAATGGAGGTATTATATTATTTGCCTGTGGTAACTATTAGATTATTACCTGTATGAGATTTTGAAAGATTTAAATATTTTGTATTTGAGTCCTTCTTTTGTTTTTCTTCTTTTCTATGTTACAGTTTTATTATAATCAAACTTTAATATCCAGCACTATAACTGTTTTGAAAAATTAAAAAGGAAAAGAAATCCTTTTTATAAATGTTAATGTAAAATTTTAGGTATTCTATCCCTTTAAATGCTGTTAAGACAGCTCATCAATCGTTAATTATTTGAGCATTTAAAAGTGCTGTGGATATTGGTTTGGTTACCCCCTCTGAAGACTCGTTTGGGTCGAGGCGCTAGAGGTGTTCTGTTCATTACAACACTTGGCTTTTTTGCACCAGTTTTCTACTTTTTTGTTAGTGAAGTTAAAATAAATGTACAAATTGAGTTATATAAAAAGTGACTTCGCTTCATAATTTATCTGGTGCCATTCGCTTTTGCGCTCCCGATTTTGGATTTCTTGTTTGTGGGGCTTGCAACCCCTCGGTGAGCTGCATGGTTGCTGTAGGAGTTCTGTTCGCAGTGTGTCTTTGGATGTGGTATCTCAAGTTGTGCCCACTACCACCCAACACAACCCGAGAACAGGTACCTTGACCCTCATCAACCTAATTCTTACTAATCACCCTCACAAATTCACCCAGGTCTCCATGCTATCTGACACACTGAGTGACCATTCCCCAGTACTCGGGCGCTGGTCTTACTTAGCTACAAAGGTCACTCCTAAAGTTAGCTTTCAGCAAAAACTCCAGGCAAGCTACAGTCCTTGAAATACCACCTCATCAGTTGGGACTGGTCTCCCATTGCTGCCTCGCCTAATATTGACTCTGCCCTGTAGTACTTTGTCAGTTCCTTCAATTCCGCATGTGACCTTTTTGCACCCTTCTGCAAATGAGTCATTAAAGGAGCAGACAACCCGTGGATGTCCCAGTCCATTCTGGACCTCATGGGCTACCGAGACAATCTCTGGCACATAGCCTTGGAGACTGGGAGGCCCACTGATATGCAAAGTTACCATGAGGCCAGGAACTGCTGCACCTGACAGGTCTGACAGGCAAAAGCAGACTACTACAGTGCACCCTCACTGCCTCCTGGGGGAAGGGGCACAATTTCTGGGACTCCCTCAAAGATCTTAGTGGCAAAATCTCTAATGCCCCCCTTCCCAGATACTGGTAAATGGTGATATATCCATGGACCCTGACACAATAGCAAATGCACTGAACTCCTCATTCTCAGACCTCAGAGGTGTGCTCCCTGCCAACCTTTTTGTATCCATCCCCACCATGACATTGACACCCACCCAAGTACCCCCTTTCCACTTCAAGGTCATCTCCCAGCTTGATGCTGCCCCCCTCCTGCTAAAGGCACTCAGCAAATCCTGGTTCAGCAGTGACAATCTTGATCTTAAAATACTAAGGCTCACTACTCTCTCTGAAGTACTCTACCCCCTCGCTGCCCTGCTAAACCACTCCCTTGCCCTAGGTCAGTTCTCATCCATGTGGAAACCTGCCCTCATCACTCCGCTCCTGAAGAGTGGTGACCGAACCCTGCCTAGTAATTATCAACCCATCTCAATTATACCCACTTTCTTCAAGGTTCTTGAAAAGATAGTCACCATCCAAATCACTGACTACCTTGCTCAACACAATCTCCTCTGCCCTGAACAACATGGTTTCAGAAAAAACCATAGCACCACAACCATACTTTTTGAATATACCAACACTCTCCATGTGACCTTCGATGCAGGCCAGATTGCTGGTGCTCTCTACATAGATCTTTCGAAAGCATTTGACACTGTCCACTACTCACTTCTTCTAAGCTCACTAACCCAAATAGGTTTATCAAAGGATACCACCATTTTGTTGTCAAACTACCTGTCTGACAGAACCCAGAGAGTCAGATTAGGGCATACCTTATCATCCCCCCTCAGAGTTACATCTGGGGTCCCCCAAGGGTCAGTCCTTGGCCCCCTACTTTTCACTCTATTCCTTAACTCCCTGCCCAAGGCCTGTTCTTGAAGTTTCCTTCTATACTCAGATGATGCAGTTTTGTTCAGCACCCACACCAACCCTACCGCCCTCCAGGTAGCCCTCCAAGGGTCATTTAATGAGGCCAAATCCTGGTTTACTGACCATAGGCTTGTTCTAAACTATAAAAAAAACTAAATCCATTCTGTTTGCCCATGCCCAAAACAAGTTCAGTAACCACCCCATGCTTATCTATAATTTCCATAATGAGACCCTGGAACAAGTTTCTACCTTTAAATACTTAGAGGTTACTCTAGATGCATGGCTAACCTACCATGAACATATCTGCCAACTTAATACAGCTGTAAATGTGTGCATTTGTCTGCTACACCACTACAAGCACTGTCTTTCCCCTGAAGCCCTACAGCAAGCCATCTCCTCCTCCATCATGTCACTCATTGATTACGGGATTATCTTCTATGGCGCTGCCGACAATACCTCCCTCAACAAAATTAGGGTTTCTTTGAATAAAGCCTGTAGACTGGCCACAGGATGTGACCAGCTTACACACACCTGTACTCTTTATATCAGTGCAAACTGGCTTAATTTCATTGATCACCCAAAGTGCCAGACCTGTCTCCTTCCCAAGAAAATCATAACTGGCCTCACGCCCCCTAATCTTGTGACACTGCCCCCCCCAACAGCACCAGATGCACATGTTACGCTGAGAAATCGCCCCACCAGGTTCCCCACTGTAAAACCTCCTTGGGGCAAAGAACTTTCAGATATCGTGCCCCCAATTGGCTGAACACACTGCCTATACCAGTTCTCAAGGCTCCTAACCTAGGCCTGTTCAAATCCCTTCTCCATAGCAATATCTTGCTGATTCCACATGTGACTGTACCTGACCTACCCATGACCTATAACTGCCATGACAATGGACCCATTTGGTCTTGCTTCTAGAGTGCCTGTCTCTGGTTTCTGTCTTACCCAAGCCTCAGACTAGCTGACACTCACTGGACTGTGCTGCTTGCACATTTCAGTTATAAATACTTCTCTACAACAACTACTGTGCTGTATGATTTGCCCCTGTAGTTACTGTATTTATTGTATTTTGTCCTGTACTGCATTGTCTTTGATTGTTGAAATTATCCTGTAACACATCCACCTGTTGTAATTTACCAAGTATTTTTCATAAGGTGTGATATTTCCCACACTGCTATTTATACTGTGATGTCTGTACACTATATGCTCTGTGTTGTTTTCTATGACGTGGAGCCTTTGAAAAGGAGTCTCTGACTAAAAGGTATTAATTCTGATTGTATTCAATAAATAAATAAAATAAATAATGATCTCTATTGCTATTTGTGTAAATGTGGAGGGGAGGGACAAAACCATCAGTTTACATTTTCTGGTTTTGAATAGGTCAAACGTGGACCTAAGGGAGGGGATTTGGCGACTAAATTGCAGTGCAGGGAAGCTTTCTGGATTTTCCAATTGGGGCAATGAAACCTCCAGGTTTAAATAAAAATATTGAATTAAAGGCCTTTTTGCATAAATGAAATGTAGTCTTCCATACTGATCAAATGCCACTTTATGCTGTGCCTCTGTTTAATGAAAATTAATTTCTATTTATGTAACTTTATTATTAAATGCATTTTTAAACAGTGGTCACTAGGGGTGGGCAAAAAAAATCTTCTGCGGGTGAAGTTCAAGCAAAAGTCTGACTTTTGCTTTCGTGTAAGTTCTTAAATTGATTTCTGAACTTCCACAGAAATTCCACCTGCAATCGCCACTCAAGTATCAAGTGCCATTCACCCCCCAAAAAGCCCTGGTGGCTAGTGGTCCCTTCCCCTCCACCTGTCCCGCATGTAAAAAAATACCCCTGGTGGCTAGTGGTCCTTCTCCTGTACCCGGTAACCCACCCACCCCAAAATGTACAATACCTCCCCGCATCCCTGTCTCCATTTCTCTAGTTTTAAAACAAATCTCTGGTGGTCTAGTGGGTTTTGTTTTTAATTTTAACACCCTCTCCATCCCAAATCCCCAGTCCAAAATCCCTGGTGGTCCCACTAGCCCACATGTCAATGAATGAGCACTTACACTCTCATTCATTGACAGCTCAGTGGGCATGCCAGCCATGGAGGTGAGAGCAGGGCTGTGCTGGTCCTCCCACTGCTGGGGTTACGATGGGGGTGGGAGTAGGGTGGTGGGACACCTGACTGCTGGGGAGATTGGATGGGGGGCACTGGACCACCAGGGAGTTTGGACTGTGGATTGGGTATGGGGAGGGGGTTAAAATGTAAAAACAAAAAAGCACTAGACCACCAGAGATTGGTTTTGTTAAACTGGATAAGTGGAGATAGGGATGAGGGGTGTTGGGGTTTACTGTACATTTTGGGGTGGGTTACCGGGTGGTGGGGAGGTACCACTAGCCACCAGGGATATTTTTTACATGCTGGGCGGGTGGGTGGAGGGACCATTAGCCACCAAGCCTCATATTATTAATACCAGGCAAAATTTCACCCGATAGCTTTCACAAAAGTTTTCGGCTCTGCCACAGGTGGAAGTTTGAAAACTTTCCTGAAAGTACCTTGATTTCCACAGAAGTTCTGTGGGGGTAGAAAATGGCAGTTTCACCCACTCCTAGTGGGCACTATATTATTAACTGTATGATGAATGGATTAGGATTGCTGAGCTCTCATAGGATTATATTTGCTGTAAATGAGGGTTTTTTGTAACTCTGCTTTGTCATTATTTGAATTAACTAATTCTTTCATTATATTGCACTCTTAAATGTGTTATCACTTAGGTGTTAAGATCTGTTCATCATCTTGTTATTATTTATTTTTGTATAAATAACTTGTGGGTAAAACACATGGAGTTTCTCCCAGAGGACACCTATTCAGCAAAACCAGTTGGAGTTTGTGGGCCCCTCTGGTGCTCCCTTTTTGTAAGAGGCAGTGTGCACTTTTGTAAATAAATATGTCTTACACTGCCCGGCCTGGTTGTGCTGAGGTTTGAGGTGGTGGATGCCACACTTCATGCCATGCCGGTGACTTGAGTTTGGGAGCGAGCTCGGGTGCCGGGGGTTGGCAAGGGAGGTAGTGGATTGAGCACCTTTAGGGCTGCTCTCCTGTCCTGGGGGAGGTCATTGGGGAGCTCAGTGCTCCGGCAGCCCCTGGTGGAGATCAGGGGCACTGCAGAAGCACGGGCAGCATGTAACAGGGTGCCTGATGCTGGCAGGGTTGCCATGCACCAAGCATCAGGGGGTTCACATGTGGAGAGGGGTAGGGAACACAGAACAAAGAAAAGCTCTGGCTCACTGGGATAGGCGACAGGACCTATCCTCCATGCCCAGCACCGGGTTCATCTCGGCTGGCCTCACTACTCCTCCACCCAGGCCCCACCTGCAAGCCAGAGTCTGCCTTTCAAGAGAGTCCAATGAAGGAGTTGGGCTATCCTCCCCAGGTGGGTCAATCTGGGGCTGCTGGCTGTGGGGGGGGACAAAAGCACATACCCTAGAGAACCTCAGGTGGGCAGGCATAAGGATAAGGTTGCCTGACAGAGTTCCCACGAGTCATGATCGGAGGGAAAAAGATTCAAAATAAATAAATAAACAAGTCTTACACTGCTACCTGTGTGT
Organism: Neoceratodus forsteri; assembly: GCA_016271365.2. NCBI lineage: Eukaryota > Metazoa > Chordata > Ceratodontiformes > Ceratodontidae > Neoceratodus > Neoceratodus forsteri. The sequence continues at coordinate 1,055,797,035 of CM057459.1, forward strand.
CTTGTGCCTTGGTGGATGGTGCTGGAATATTTTTGCCCTGCTGCAGGTTTTTTTTCCTTAGTACACTGTTCCGTGGGATGTCCTTTATCTGTTTTCTAACTTGTCCCAATATCAGCTCCCTCATCCAATTGAAGTCTGCCCTTTTGAAATATAGGACTTCAACTTGATGAGGGATTACTTGTCCTAAGGGCCAGGTCAAACCATATAGATTTATGGTCACCGGACCCAGTGGCTACCCTACCCTCACTCCATTTACCACTTCCAAGTTGGCAACCACGTTAAGATTGAAAGCCCTCCTAAACAGTCTGCATGAGCAGGCAGTCCTGCAATTTATCCAGCAGAGTCTGATTTCCGGAGATCAGGCCACTGGAATGACCCAATCAATATCTGCCAGATTTAGATCTCTCACTGCCCCTTTCTAAATCTGTCCTTACTGTATCTCCTTATCTCTCACTCTCTCTCTCTTCCCCTTGCTCTGTAGGACTACAGATCATCGTCCATTCATAGTTTCATGCCTGAGGATGCCATGAGCAACCACAGTGATTCTTTCCCCCATTACATCCCCTGATGTTTCCATCCTCCACTGCCTCTATGCCTTCCCTGATACATAGTGCTAAGCCTCCTCTCATACCTTTTCCTCTGTACCATCTAAACATAGTGTAGCTCTGGACTGTCAAATCCCAATCACTATTCTCTGTGGCCCAAGTTTCTGTTATGGCTACTTGATCCCTCTGAGTGTCTGCCACCATTTCTTTGAGCTCACTAATTTTATTCCACTGATTGCTGACACTAAGGCAGATCCCTTTCCATCTTTCTCCTGTCCTAATGCCATTGCTATTTCTTCTCCCATATTTATTCATAAGTGTTCTTAATGTTTTTTTTTTTAATTTTCATGCTGAATGTAGACTTTGACAGTGATAAGAGCGGGAAATATTTGGCTTGGCAGTTGTGCCACCAGGAGAGGGAGAGGGCCATTGGCCAGATAAGGGACCCTACAGGTCAGTTAACCTCTGCCGCAGCCCAGATAGGAGCAGAGCTCAGGGCCTTTTATTAAACCCCCTACACCTCAGAAACCTCCCCAACTGCACAACAAATGGATGACATTTTTGGGAAAGCATCAATTCCCTCTTTGCAGCCCCCCCCAAGGCCTACAGACTGGACACCAGTATGACCAAGGAAGAGCTGCACCATGCAATTAGGGTGCTTAGGAGTGGTAAGGCCACTGGCCCAGATGGCTTATCCATCAATTTCTTTAAACGTTTTGCCCCTACATTGCTAGAGCCATTATACGACATGCTAGTTGAAGGTCTGGATAAGGGTATGCTGCCCCTTCCATGCATTCCACCATGATAACAGTGCTTTCAAAACAAGGCAAGGACCCCTCTCTACAGACATATCTCTCTGCTCACTGCAGACTATAAAATTCTTGCCAAGGTTGTGGCCTTGCAGATGGAGTCAATATTTATGGATCTCATCCACCCAGATCAAGCTGGATCTGTGCAGGGTGATGGGGAAGCACAATATTTGTAGGAATCTCAACATCATTCACTCATGGGGGAAGGCTCCTTCGTGACATGGATCGGCCATTATTGCTTTTGATGCTGAAAAGGCCTTTGACTGCAAAGAATGGGGCTATATGTTTGAAACTCGGTGAAGAATGTGTATAGGTCTCCTTCTTATTATTTATTTATTTATTTATTTGTAAAATCAGTTTACAACCTTTGAGCCAGAGGCTCATTTCCAAAGGTACTTCATCACATAAAGACATACATTGTGTTTTTGGTTACATAGCGTAGGTTTGCAAAACAATAGGCGTTCAACAGAGGTGCCATGTCACACTGTGGTCAGACAAATACATTTGGGTTACAGGGTACATGTAAGTTGAGAGAACAGGTGTTACACAAGTTGGTATCAATAGTGAGCAATCTAGTAGGTAAACACTGAAACAGCTGGTACTGGCCAGGTTAAACATAGGCACGGTGTACAGGGAAGTGGTGGTGGGGATGGCTAGGAGAGCCCGGAGGGCGTTGTCAAGAGAAGTAGAGGTGGAGGCTACTTTCAGAGACAGGAGCAGTTACGAGTGTTGATGATGTGGTTTTGAAGGGTGGTTTTGAACTTAGAGATGGTGGTGGCATTGGAGATGGGGGCAGGGAGAGTGTTAAACCAGGTTGGGGCTCTATAGCAGAAGGACCTCTGGCCACGGCTGGTTCTTGATCTGGGGACCATTAGAGTGGTCTTGTTGGAAGACCGTGTTGCAATAGTGGGAGGGCTCTGGTGGATGGATGCCATTACCCCAGGGGAGGAGAGCCTGAGTAGGGTGTTTTTTTGTGAGGAGACAGGTTTGGTATTGGAGCCGTTCATCCAAGGTAAGCAATTTAGCCTCAACATAGAGCTGACAGGTGTGAGTGAGCCTGGGGGCACCAGTAATCAATCTGCAGGCTTTGTTCAGGGTTAAGTGAATTTTTTTGAGTGCAGTGGTGTCGGCAGCACCATAGACTGGTAGGCCATAGTCTACAAGGGACAGAACGGATGATGTAACAGCGAGCCGGAGAGCATTTGGGGAAGGCAAGTTCTATGGCGGAAGAGAATGCCCAGCCGTATGTTAGTGGCGGATGTTAGGACATCAATGTGGTTGTGAAATGTGATGGCTGAGTCGAAGGTAACCCCAAGGTATTTGTGGGAGCAGACTTGTTCCAGTGGCTGATTGGTACTTGGAAGGATATAGAGTGGGTGGTTGCTAGCTTTGTTTTGGGGGTGGGAAAAGAGCATAGCTTTGGTCTTTTTAAGATTGATGACGAGTCTGCGCTCCTTAAACCAGGCTGGCACTGTTGAAAGACTGCTGTAGGGTGTCCTGGAGGAGCACGGGATGCGGTGGGTGGCAAAAGGACAGCGTCATCTGCATACAGTAGAAATTTTGCGGGGCATGCACTGGGCAGGGTGTTCAGATAGAGTGAGAAGAGAGGGGCCAGGATGGAGCCATGGGGACCCCAGAGTGAATGGAGATGGTGTCGGAGTGCTGTTGATTTTTACACAATCGGCCAAGATAGCTTGTGCACCATGCTAAGGGCCAGCCGAGAGACCAGTGTGGCAGAGTGCATTCAGCAGAAGTGAATGGGAGATGGTGTCGAAGGTTCTTTGAGAGGTCAATGAACACTGCACCAGCTGAGGAGCTGGTATCCAAGGAGGAGTGTAGGAAGTTGGAGAATTCAATTAGGGCAGTGCTGGTACTGTGACCAGCATGGAAGCCATGTTGCTCTGGGCATAGAATGTTATGCTTAGCCAGATAATCAGTGATTTGAATGGCCACCACTTTCTCCAGGGCTTTAGAGATGGGGGGGAGGATGGAGATTGGCCGTAGTTGTTGGCCGATGACCTGTCGCCCCTTGTGGAATTGTGTGATAATGGCTGTTTTCCACGCTGTGGAAATTGTCCCATGCAGAGTGACTGGTTAATTAGGCTGGTGAGTGGGCAAGAACTTCATCTAGCACCAGCCTGAGGATACTGGGGTCCAGTGAGTCACTGCCGGGACTGTTGCCATTCAAAGCTTTGACTAGGATGGGTCTGGCTTCCCGGGTGGAAATCTTGAGCAGGTGGAAGCTGGGACGCTGGAGGATAGGGGGAGGTTGGTTGGGGGGAGGGTCAAAGAAATTACTAGGGAGGACTGAGCTAAGGTCAGTGAAAGCGGTGTTGAACCAGTTAGCTATGGTGGCAGGCTCGGTGGTGGTAGTGTCATTTCTAGTGAGCTGGGATGGGGCAGGGGAGTGAGCTTTTCCGTTAAGTTGCTTAATATTATCCCAGAAAGTCCAGGCCGAGCCCCAGGAGGAGGTAAGGAAGGCCTGGTAATGGTCGGCCTCGGCTTTCCTGATGGCCCATGAGCACTTTTTCTGGGCTGCATTGTAAGCCTGCCTATCAGACAGACGACCCGTTTCAGTGGTAAGGTGCCAGAGGTTATCCCGATTCCTTAGTAATTGTAGAAGGGCCGGGCTAACCCAAGGTGCATTCTGTTTTTTGGACTGGATTTTGGTGAGGGGTGCAAAGAGATCACAAGCCATGTTGAAGGTGTGAGTGAAGAAGGCAAGGGCAGTGTCAATGTCAGTAGCATGATGAATGGGGGACCAGTTTATCTGGGTGAGGAATACTTTAAGGTTTTTCAGCCCACCAGGGCGGAGGCGCCTACGGAGGGTGGTCTGGGCTTTGGGTTTGGGATTGGAGACTGCCCAATGAAATAGGATAGGATAGGAGAGAGGTCACTTAGGGAGTCTGGGAGGACCTGGATGTTTTGGATTTTATGGGGTCTGTTAGTTATAATAACATCCAGAAGGGTGCTGGTACCTCTCTTAGGGTTTATTCTTGTGGGCTGGGTGACAAGTTGCGTCAGGTCTTGGGCGGCAAATGAGTCTCTGATCACAGATGAGGAGGTGCTGAGCCAATTTACATTAAGGTCCCCAACTAGGATTTGCTCCGCCTTATGGTGGAGGGTTGCCAGGTAGTCCGTTAAAGATACCAGGGCCGGGTGCTGGTTCTTTGGAGGAGCTAAGCTGTGGTGAGATAGAGAGGGCTCCTAGAGGGGTCTGGGGTGAGTTTGAGGGTAAGAGCCTGGGCCCCATTTACAAGGGCAGGGGTGGGGAGTGCATGTCCAAGTATTGTGTCCCTAGTGTAGATGCACAGCCACCCCTCGTTTGCCTACTCTGTCCTCGGTATAAGGTATAGCCTGGGAGGAAACAAATGAGTCAGGGTGGATTTGGCCAGCGATATGTTTCAACCAGGGCTATGATGTCTGGTTGATGAGCCAAGGCCCAGCACTGTAGGGTGTCAAATTTCTTCAGCAGGCTGCATATGTTCATGGAGACTACTTGAAGACCAATGGGCTGGGTGGGTGGGTGGAGGGGCAGGCCTGGGTTGGGATGTATGTTCCCTGTTAGGAGTAGAAGGAGAAGTGCTCTGGTCAGAGGATGCCAGATGGAGAGTTTACGCGGGAGTGATAGGATGAGGAAGGGGTTTAGTAGAACAGGGGTGGGTAGTGCAGCACAGGCAGAGAAGGCTTGTGTGATCAGAAGCACAAGGGAGCTGGGGGGGAGGAAAGGTAATGTCTGGATGGGGGGTGAGGTGGAGAGGAGCATATGGGGTGTGTGGAGGAGGAGGGAGGGGGAGGAGCAGTGGTAAAGGAGGAGGGGAAGACAGGAGGGTAGGTAGGAACACTGGAATAGTGAGGCTGAGGGTTAATAGGGACAATAGGGTTGGTGGAAGGCAAAAGAAGGAGGAGGAGGAGAAGAGAAAGGCTGGCGAGCAGGGGGTGCACATGCATAGTTGGTAAGGGTGGGGGAGCTGAAGTGAAGAAAGAATGGGGTACTAGGATGATAGAGGGGAGATAGTAGTGAAAGGTCACTTCTAAGCCTAGTTGCTGCTATGGTGTTGTGGCAGGGCTGGTGCATGAAATACACAGAGTAGTAGGTTCAAGTCTTGACCACGGTAGCAGGAGGGAGTTGGGTTCAAGGTCTGCTGAAGCACTCAGATAACACTTTAGCAGTGTCTGAGGGTTAGAGCGTTTTTAGAGTTTTGAAATCCTGCAATAATAATAGACAGGTGTGCTAGCTGAATGGTGGGACTGCTGACTTTGAAAGTGAGAGTGCAGGGTTCAAAGCCTGCAAAGGCAGCAAGAGAGAAGTGGTAAACTTATATTTTGGCAGGTGGGGGGGGTAAGAGACTAAAAGGCTTAGAAAGCAGGAGTAAAATAGGTAGGCAATGTAGTCCAGAGGCAGAGCTGCTGACTCTGACTACAAGGGTACTGGGTTTGAGCACAGCTCAGAGACAGAGTGTAGAAATATTTTTTTTTTAATTCAGAGAAGGAGGGAGGAAGGGTTAAGAGTTTGAAAGTAGAGGTGGCTGTTAGCCCAGTTCATTGGTTTATCAGTAGATTTTGGAGAAAAGGGTACTAGGATTGAAGCTGGCAGGTGCTTAGTGGTAGGTTGATGGGAGGAGTGAGGAGAGTAGGTGGTAGAATGATTTAAAGGGAATTGCAGTGACCTCTAGTGGGTCAGCTTTCAAGCAGTGGCTTGGAGGGGTAGATAGCTGAAAGAGGAGCTAGAGTGGAGAATGGAGAGTGCAGTGACCCCTGGTGGTTGGTGTCTATAAGCTGCAAATGGGAAAGTAAAAAGGAGGTAGGTCATGTGATGTAACATGTAACCTGCCAGCAGCAATAAATGAAGTGCTGACTCTGGCTGCTGGGGGGGGCAGTGCCTCACAACAGACAGGCTGTAGTGCAGGACACTTTAACTCTTACAGGCTCTGGCAATTCCCCGAATTCCGTCTCCACTGCTGGGCTAGCTGGATTTGAGTGATGTACTCTTCCTCAACAGTCCAGATTGTGATCAATGGGGAGCTGATACCCACTTTCTCCCTTTGGCGGGGTACCTGACAGGGCTGCCAGTTATCTCCCCCTCAGGAACCACTGGCGGTGGCCATTAGAGGGCACGTTGGTATTCGGGGATTTCTGGGTGACAGGACTGAGCACAAGGAGGCTCTATATGCTGACAACCTTTTGTTATACTTAAAGGACCCAGTTCAGGATATGCCAATGGTACAATCAATTCTGCAGAAGTATCGCTCCCTGTCCAGACACAAAATCAACTGAACTCCCATTGGGAGGGCAGACAGGGTCCAGTTGATCTCTAATTTGGGTAGCCTCCTTCTGGTAGACTGGATCAAATATCTGGGAATTATTATTTTGGCTAGATCAAGTACCTATACACATGAAGCTATAGACCCCTACTCATCAAACTGAGGGAGGACTGTGACAGATGGCAGCTGCTACCCCTCTCCCTGCTGGGATGTATCAACTTAGTTAAGATGACTATACTACCAAGATGCCTGTATTTGTATCAATCCTTGACAATTTCAGTCTCAGCAGCCCATTTTAAGCAACTAAAGTCTATTTTACACAGGTTTATGTGGAGGGAGAAATCAGCCCACATAAAATGAAGCATCTGCAGTTCCTGCCCTCCCAGGGGTGCTGGACTATCAAACTTTCAACATTACTATTGGGCCTCACAATTGGCATTCCTCCCACTAGGACTGCCCTCTCCAAAATTACCTTGGTTACCGATGAAGGAGGAGGAGCTAGGGGACACTTTGTCCACTTGGCTTTTGTCCACCTCTCTTTCATCCTCCACCCCTGCTCTTGTCTAATGCTTTCATGACATCCACTCTTATGTCCTGGTTGGCTTCTCACAAACTTATCAGACATGTCTCCTTACCCTCCCTGTTCACTGACCTTATAACTGCAGTGAGGCAGAAGGGTCCAAGTTCAGTTAAACTCCAGCAACACTTGCTAAGTTGGTGCTGCAAGGGTCTACACTTTGTCTTGCAGCTGTACTATGGTGGTGCACTAGTTGTTTTCCCTACATTGAAAAAGAGGTGACACATTGACCCAGGGGACTGTTTTGTGTACCTCTTGATGTGGCAGAGATTGGGGAACATTATGGACCCATCTACTGGATGGTCCAAGCCCTCCCCTTTTGAGGAAGAACTCTACAGGCCACAACGGGGGAGTAAACCCCCTAGTGACCTATTACCATACCCTCTAGGAAACTGATAACCTGGTGGCCTTTGACATGAAGGCTAAATGAGAGCAGAATCTCTCAATCACAATTGAGTTGTACTGTTTTATTAAGTGTATTTGTTTGTTACGTACTGTGTGCGATTTACTTGGAACCTTTGAAAAGGAGTCCTTGACTCAGAGGTATTAATCCCAAACTGAAATAAATAAACAAATCAATCCAGCTACATGGAGACTGCCTGTCAAATGTGCCTCAGCATGCTCCCATAGCAATAAACTCAGACAGGTACAACTTAAATTTATGTACAGGGTATATTTTACTCCAAAGAGGTTACCTGCTATGAAACCAGGAAAATCAAGCCAGTGCCCTAAGTCCTCAGCGGAGAGGGCAGACTTTCTACATCTGGATCTGTCTTGCCCCAGGGTGACACCTTTCTGGCACGAGGTGCTTAATATAATGAGCAATGTGTTGAGGTATAGAACATCCAAATTGCCGCTGGAACTCCTGCTAGGAGTGGACTCCTGTCACCCTGAAAAAAACAGGAATGCACCTCTCTGGTCTCTTGCCCTGGTCAATGCTAGGAAAACTAATGTCTAGTCATGGATGTCCCTGAGCTCCCCGACCATTCAGCAATGGGCTAACAAGTGAAAACAATGATGAATTCTGGAAAACTCCAGCTCAAAGCAAATGGGGTCTTGTTAGATGCACTGGAGGTGTACAGATAAGCCCCCCAGGATGAAGCGCAGCACTGCAGAATTATGCAATACAATTACTGCAGTAAACAATGCAGTTTCAATAGGACTTAATCCCTTCAGTCATGCAGTAAGCCAGTGACACTGTGCTTCATCCTGGAGGGCTATCTGGGTATGCCCCACATAAGGCGACACCAACACAGCGAACTGCAACCCTGTCTGCAAAATCTACTCTTTGCCAACAGGTCACTGTGTTGGTGTGCCTGAGACAGTGGCACACTGTCTCCGATCCTGCACCCCTGCTCTGAATCAACTCCAACTGGAGTTGATAATCCTAAAGACTGGGAGACACACAGTAATAATGTAAACCACAATTTGCGGTCGAACTGGCATCATAGAGATGCTTATCTGTACCTCTTTCCCTCTTGATACTAGGTTCCTACTTTTCCTCTTACTAATAATCTGATATATGGACCCTAGCACCACTCAGTACTCTGGTAGGTGGTGGAAGGCCACCCTTCCAGCAAGAACCAAATCTATTGAACTTCTTGATGGTCCATTGATTGCAATATTTATGAGTGGGATTAAGCTGACACAACACATAGTGTATTTGGCTAGTAATTGTTAATGGTTTCATGTACTGCTGTACTATAACTGTGACAAGATATCCAGTATGTTTTGGTTGATGGTATTATTTCTGATTTGTATTTCAATAAAAAGATTTAACAAAAAACACAAACACTCGAGAAAAGCATTACCCCAGTTCTAACAACCACCTCCCCACTCAATGTCATCTCTATACTGATCCTATGATAATCCTTGGACAGTTTTTAGTACCCTAAGGCTTAAACCAAAATGTCTTACCTTATATATGGAAGTCTGTTATATTTAGAGTACTTCCTACACTTCCCTTACTTAATCCCTTAACCTTGGTTAATTCCAATTATATATTTATATTTCTACAATATACATATATGTAACCATAAATATAATTATACAAACATATATAAATACCTATTTCACTTGTATCATCCAACTGTAACAGCAAATCTCTATATTGTAGAAGTCAGTGGGCTCTACATCAGATGTTCTATCAGAACTAGAATACTATGCCAGGAAAGCTGATTCTTAGCAACAGACAGATTTTGGCTACAAATACTTTCCTAAAGTGTTTTTGTTTTAACAGAAAAACGTTATAAAGTTAAGGGCAGCATGAATTCATGGGGGGGGGGTCATGCCAGATGAATCTGATTGATATCATTGACAAGTTAACCAGGGAAATAGATATGGGGAGGGTAGTAGACATGGCCTATCTGGACTTTAGCAGGGCCTTCAGCACTGTTGCACAGGATACTGATTAAGAAATTGAGCAGCCTAGGGGTAGGATCCAGAATGGTGAACTGAATTAAAAACTGGTTAATGGATATATGACCGGAAGTGGTGGTTAACAACATTCACTCTAAGGATGGAAGATTGACCAGCAGGGTGCTGCAGGGCTCAGTACTGGGACCAGTCCTCTTCAATGTCTTCATAAGTGACATTGCAGAAGAACTTGAAGGGAAGATATGCCTTTTGGCAGACAATACCAATATCTGTAACAGCCGGGTGGACAAACAGGAGGGGTGAAAAGAACTCGTAGGGATTTTGGGAAACTTGAAGGGTGGTCAAAAATATGGCAGTTGGGGTTCAACAACAAGAAGTGCAGATTTATGCAGCTAGGGCACAGGGACCCAGGAAGTGAGTCTAGGATGGGGGGATACTGTCAGTTGCTATGCAGGAAACAGAGCCCGGGTTTATTATATCTGATGATTTCAAAGTGGCAGAGCAGTGACACAAAGCATTGGGTTGAGCCAGTGCAATGCTGGGATGCATAGGAAGAGGTATCTCCAGCAGGAGGATGGAGATGGTGTTACCACTGTTAAGACCCCACATGATGTATTGTGTCCAGTTCTAGAGGCCACACCACAGAAAGGACATTGACAGAGTGGAGGCAGTCCAAAGGAGGGCAACTAAAATGGTGCAGGGGTTGCACCAAAAGTCCTATGAGGAGAGACTGAGGGATCCCAACAGAAAGTCATATGATAGCCTGACATAAATTTGCCTGACAGGCAACTGCTGGACATTTTTTGCCTGACAGGTGTACAATCCTGACAAGGGATTGCCCAACATTCAGATTGTCAGTGACCTGGAGATAGTCATATTAAGTCTGGAATGTGTGCGGGGTGGCAGAGCCCCCCTTATGTAGTGTGCATTGTGATCCTGCATCCCCAGGCTTAATATAACTAACTGTAGGCCACTGACTTACTGAATGTCAGGCAATCTCTTTTCATGACTGTATGCCTGTCAGGCAATTGAGATGGGTGGAAAAAAATGTTGGTCAGTTGTCTGTCAGGCAAGTATATGTCGGGATCTCATAGTAGATCCAGCTCAACATTTGCACCCTGGCAGAATGGAGATCAAGAAGGGAAATGGTAGAGACCTACAACTACCTCATGGGGTGAACATGGTGCAGGAGGGGAGTCTCTTTCAAACGATGAAGTGCAGAAGGATGAGATTGTGATAAAGGTGAAGTGGGGAGTTAAAGATGTCTGTAGGGAAGTCCTGCTTCACTAAAAGACTAGTGAACACGTGAAATAGACTGCCAGTAGAAGTGGTGGAGGCAAAAACAGTAAGGGCTTCAGGCATGCATGGCACAGAAGTAAGGAAATGTTAATGAATAGGCAGGGAGGAGGGAAGGAGGGTTGCCAGTGACCAGTAAGGGTCCACTAAGACAGACTAGTAGGGATCATCTGGGCAGAAAGGGTAGGCCAAGTTGTCATTTTCTGAGAATAAATTCTATGTTTGTATGTTTCTAGTTGGAATATACTGTTTGTGTATTCTTTAAATATACACTCACCCAAAACAATGATTAAAAGAAGGCTTCTCTTTTATTCTTTGCTTTTTCTCTGAACTTGAGCACTTCCCCATCAACCTCTGCGGATATCCTCCTTGCCTTGACTGCACCATCTTTATCATTTACTCCTGCTTCCTCAAGGTTCCATGCGATTTTGGCAAAAACAAATGGCAAAACAATAAGGGCGATGGAATTTCGGCGAATGACAAACCGGCAATTGTACACATAGGCGATCACCAAAAATGACTACAAATGTTTTTCAGTGGGAGGCCTTGCACACTGCACCCTCCTTACTAAATTAACCAACTCCAAAGTCATAGCACCTTGGAGAGGGGTGAAAAACATTTGTAGCCATTTTTGGCAATCACCCATGTGTACGGTCACCATTTATCATTTGCCAAAATGCATTCGACCTTATTGCTCTCACCCTATTTGATTTGCTCATACTGCATGATACCCTTCCAGTTCACATTCCCTCCATGGCATGTCCCTTGGGTCAGTATTTCTTTGAGAAGGCTTCTCTCTTGGGATGGCAATCAGAGAGGTGGAACCTTACAGTGTCTAAGATTCATCCTGCCATGCTTGTACTTTCCACCTTGGTTTTCACCCCTCACAGCAGGACGTAAAACACTGTTCCATACCTGTGCACACACATGCATATTACAATGCAGAGCATTTCCTGTATCCTTTTCCCAGCTGCCACCAACACTATTGTACCACCAGTGATCATCAGCATGGCAATAAAACAGCAAGACCTTGCCTACCTCCTTTCATTGAAGATGATAGTGTCATTAGGAACACTAAGCACTCCTCCACCCCCTCCCAGGCCTATTGATGATCCTGGCTCATGATTCCAGATCTCTAGTGTCATGGTCAATAAAGTTGATGTTGTGATGATGAAATCAGAGTTACTTTTATAAGGGCTTGGAAAACATTCTTTATTTCAGTCAAAGAGGTTGTAATTGTAAGGATGGGCTATTATTTTCCATTTTGATTGTTAATCAGTTAAGATTTTAACCAGAGTGACTGAAACAATAGCACTGCAGTGGATGCCATATACTATGCTAAAAATCAAGTTTATTTTGGGGGGGCAGTAATCCCACTTTGTCCACTTCCTCAGTGCTTAAATGTCATGTCCCTTGGGTCAGCATTTCTTTGTGAAGGCTTCTCTGTAAAGACTGCAGTCAGAGAGGTGGGGTCTTAGAGTGCCTGATCTTCATTCTGCCATGCTTAGACTTTCCACCTTAGTTGCCCCACCACAGGGTATGAGACACTGTTATGTACCTTTGCATACACTTGCGTGCTACAATGCAGAACATTTCCTGCATCCTTTTCCCAGCTTGCAGTAAAATTACTTTGCCACCAGTGTCACCGTCATGGCAATCAAACAGCAGGACCTGCCTGCCCCCTTTCACTGAAGAGGATAGTGTCATCAGAGACATTCAGTGCTTTACCCCCCACTGATCTATTGATGATCTGGGCTCATGATCCCAAATCTCTGGTGTCATCATCAGCAACATTGCTGTTGTCATGATGAAGTCAGGGATTTTTTACAGTGTCCTGGAAAACATTCTCTTTTTCAGTTGGAGAGGTTATAATTGTTGGGATAGGTCATTATTTTCCATTGTGATTTCTAATCAATTATAAATGTTAGTTATAGTGACTGGGGCAATAGCATTGCAGTGCATGGCACATACTATGTTGAAGAACCAAGTCTGGGTTCTGTGTCAGGGTCACCAGTGGAGGCAAGCAGGAGTACTGAGCCTCACAATCAATGTTCTTCTCATTCATGGAGGGAGAGCAGACACTCAAGATGTGATACTGCCACATGAGTGGCCACAGGTGTCAGTGCAGCTGAGAATACTTAGCAGGAAGGACAGTATACACAGTGTGTAAAGAGCCACCAGGGATGCATTGGGCTAGGAGCACCTTTAGTTTGTAGAGCAATAGGAAAATGGGTGGGTACCTTTAGCACATATCACTCACTGCTCACTGTTGCAGCCAAGAGCTACAAAGTTTGCCAATCCCCTTTTCCTGATAGTGGGTTATCATACCCCCTAGTGACAACAGACAAGACCACACAAGAGGGAGGATACTCCCCTGGTGAAGAACAGGAAGGAACTGAGTATCAGTGTGATATCCTGCCAGAGGATGGTACCTCACAGAGCTAATTCCCTATGGAATGATTAAAAATAGATTTGTTGTCAGTCCATCAGCACTGTGGCAGTGTTGCTCCTCACAATGTAGTTGACCCAGGTTCAGGAACAAGCAAGAGTTGTTGGGGAGGCAGCAGTGAAGGAAGATTCAGCATCCAAGAATGATTTCCTCCAGAGAGACATGATGACTGAGTAACCACAGATGGCAGTGCAGCAGAGTGGGTGGGAGGATTGTGCTACTTCAGTTACTGCACAGTGTCTTTCATGTCAATCTATTATGAGCCCTTCATGCACCAATATCCTGGTGGATGGGCTGAAACAGAAGTGGAAAAAGCACTCTGGCTTGGTAGTTTGATAGCCTGGTACTCTCAGGCACCGTGCAACATCCTGTTGCCTCCCAGTGATCAGATTGTTTGAAAGGGACTCCTTTCAACTCCTGGCCCCACCCCATGAGCAAGCCTTGGCATCCAGTGGAGATCCACAAATAGGGATGAAGCAGCGGAATGGTTGCCAGAGGCTGAAAAGAAGGGTTAACCGGGGCAGGCAATTGTTAAAATACAACATGAAAATGCAGTGCTTACTAAATGGTTGTAAAAAAGTAAAGATACAGTTTAAAGTGCCAAAGTGTTATTTTTATTATGACTCAATACAAATGGCTTCTTCATGTGCCACATTTAACAACCACCTTGTATTCCCACTGCAACTTCACTGAAGCAACTCCCCTTAACATGTCACATCCCACTGATGTTTTTCAAGAGGCTGGGGAGTCACAAACATATATCATAAACAAATAAATTTGAAAAATATCTAACTAGGAAAGAATTTTACATGTCCTTATCTTAAAAGCTGTGGTTAGAGATGATGAAAATGGCAGTGGGGAGTTCTACACTATGTTATTAAGTGAGGTGACTGTTTCTGTGGTCATAAATACATCCCAAAGGATTCTGGAATATAGTTAGGACCTCAAACTTTAAGAAAAATGTACCTATTTGGGATTTATTTTTAAATCTGAACCATTTAAAGTGGACATTAATGGAGAGAGCCAGCTGTTCTGGATTTCTAACTAGAAACAGTCAAGTTCAGGGGGTTTCAATACTTTCTCAAACCAGTCCCCAATCCATATTTAAGAATGATGTAGGAAAGATAATCTAAACTAGTATATTAATTTAGTTTTCATATAGTAACCAGTGGAGTGTGAAATGATCAGGTTAATACCATCTTGGCAAAAAGATGAGCAGTTGCGTAATGGAAATGCTGGCGACTTCAAGCAATCCTGGTAAACCCATAAGCAATGAGTTTTAATATTGTACTTTAACTCTGAATGCACACGGGCTATGGATCATTGCTACTGATGAATGATAGTCAAAGTAGGACTTAACCTTGATAAGGTCATAGCATGCAGTACCTTATAGAGAAACCACTATGATGACTGAAATAGAACATCCATAAGTAACATTCTTGTGCTGAGGATACTCTTAATGAGCTGACTTCTAGCAAAGAAAATGTTGGAACTTGTAATTTTGACTACTGCATTTAAGGTTGTTCTTTTCTAGGTTTTTGACCTATTTCAATCAGTGGATAAAATTGTTGTACTCTTTCCTGTATCTGTTTTTCTTAACCCTCCAAGTTTCAGCACCTCACCTTGCACTTGCTGTGTGTGTGTGTGTGGGGGCATTAGTCTGTTTTATTGGAAAGCACTAACAGTCTCTTAATTCCTGCTGTAGTCATTTCATGAATGAACATGTATCATTATTCCTGGCAAGCACAACTGAAAATTGAAAAGAATTCCTTGAAATGCTGGAGTTGCTAAATAAATTATATTTGTAAAAGTGCAGACATACTGTAAATAGGCATTACTCTTCAGGTCAGGAAAAATGTGAAGAATCCAAGCATGACCATAAAGTGCAGGAATCTCAACTATGTATTAAAAGCCACTGGGCAGGAGTGTCAAAAGGGGCAGGTGAAGATGTAAATATTTGTTCCACCTGCACCTGCCCAAAAGTGCCAAAACTCAGAAGGCCAATTTCCAAAGGGTTCCAAGTATTTGTGACAGTTTTTACAATTTACTAAGAAACAAGACTATTCAAACAGTTTATTTAGAGAAGAAGATGCCTTCAATGGAAAGGCTTCTGCCTCAAAGTACTGGGTAGGCTGCTGATGCTGTTTTTTCAAACACAAGTCACACTAGAAAAGAATGTGTTTATTCTTAAGCACAGCAACCACTAATATCTTCTGGCCATTTCTAAAAATAATCTTATATGATATTTTATCATGCATGAAACTATATTTTGAATGTAGTACCATTTGAACTGTTAACCACAAAAATAAAACTTTTTTTTTAAAGGCAGCTTGGAGTCCTACCATGAAACATAGACCCTAATGGTACAGTTCGCCTGTGTTGGTACATGACTGTACATGTCAGTATAATATGTTGTTAAAATTACAGGACTGCAAAAATTTTGTGAACCATTTAATGTATTTTTTACATCAATGTGAAACATTTTATGTTTTTTGTATCGATATATGGCAGCTGTATCTCTTTGTCATCTTACTGCTATATCTACCTAGGTGACTGCAAGATTGCATTTAAAAAAGTATTTAGCCTTAATGGTTTCAGGGTTATCAAACGAAAAAAATATGGAATCACTTCTGAAGGAAAGAATTGTTAAGTACCTGGAGGCCAGAGGGGCACAGAACCCAAGGCAGCATGGATTCACAGCAGCATGGTCATGTCAGATGAATCTAATAGACTTATTTGACTGGGTGACCAAAGTAATAGATCAGGGAAGGGCTGTGGACATGGCCTACCTAGACATTAGTGAGGCTTTTGACACAGTCCCACACAAAAGATTAATATACAAGTTAGCCAGCCTGGGAGTGGGTCCCAAGATGGTAGCCTGGGAAAAAAATTGGATAGAGAAGAAGACACAGAGGGTAATAATAAACAGAGTCCACTCTGAAGAAAGGGGGGTTACTAGTGGGGTTCCGAAGGGTTCAGTTGTAGGACTGGTCCTCTTCAATGTCTTTATAAGTGACATTACAGAGGGACTGGAAGGAAAACTATGTCTCTTTGCAGATGACACAAAGATCTGCAACAGGGTTGATAGACAAGGTGGGGTGGAAAGAATGATAAGGGACTTGGCAAGGTTGGAGGAATGGTTAAATGTATGGCAGCTTAGATTCAATGCAAAGAGTGCAAAGTAATGCACCTGGGAAACAAAAACCCAGGGGAAGAGTACACTATGGGGGGTGAGATACTAACAGCAACAAAATGGTAAGAGACCTGAGGGTAGTCATATCAGATGACCTAAATGTGGGCAAGCAATGTGATAGGACAGTAAGGAGGACTGGGGGGATACTGGGATGTATAGCAAGAGGCATCACCAGTAGAAAACAGGAAGTTGTTATCCCTCTTTACAGACAGCTGGTGGGACCCCATCTGGTGTACTGTGTACAGTTCTGGAGACCCATTCTCTCAAGGACATAGACAGGATGGAGGCAGTGCAGAGGAGGGCAACTAAAATAGTGCAGGGTCTGCACCAGAAGACATATGAAGACAGACTTAAGGAGCTTAATATGTATACCCTCAAGGAATGGAGGGACAGGGGGGACATGATAGAAACTTTCAAGTACCTCAAGGGAATCAACAAAGTCCAAGAGAGTAGTATCTTTAAGAAAAGAGATGTACAAGAACAAGGGGCACAATTTGAAGATGGGGGCTCAGAGGTAATGTGAGGAAGTATTTTTCATGGAGAGGGTTGTGGATGCATGGAATGGCCTTTCTGTGGAGGTTGTGGAGTCAAAAAAAGTGGGGGAAATTCAAGAATGCATGGGACAGACATAAGGCAATTCTAGGGGTTGGGGTAGGAAGAAGTAGGCTGTTGGTTAACTAGGATCTGCAGCTTATCCATTAGGTAAGGAAATGGGCAGACTGGGTGGGCCAAGCGGTCCTTATCTGCCATCAAATTCTATGTTTCTATGTTCCTATATACTCTGAAAGGTCTAACTATGGAAGAATTAGGGCTAGACATTTATTTTATATTTTGCAATGAAAGCTTGGAGTCCAGCCATACTGAATACAAGAAAAATTAAAAAAATTAAATAAACACTGGAAAGGGTGGGTGACCTGGAAGAGAGGAGCGATAAAGAAGTGATATTGAGGGTGGGAAGCCTGGACCACTTAAATATTTTATTGGTTAGACAGAGAGCAAGAAAGATAGATAGCTAGATAGATAGATAGACAGACAGACAGACAGACAGACAGATAGACAGCTAGATAGATAGATACATATAGAGAGATATATAGATAGACAGATAGACAGATAGATAGATAGATAGATAGATAGATAGATAGATAGATAGATAGATAGATAGATAGAATGAACACAAGATTGGCAGCTCACTGCTTCAAATTAAGTTATTAGCAGGACCCCACCTGTGGCTTCAGAATTCAAGAAAGTCCCACTCTTCTCATAAACAGAACATGGGTGTATGGCTCCTCTAGGGTGTGTGTGTGGGGAATGGGGTTTAGATCAGTTAGAGCATTTTCTCTGTTACAGGTTTAAAAAAAAATCAATGAGGGAAGGGTTTCTTTACTGCTGGGGCATTAAAAGTACAACACTGGGGATTGGAAATCCCAGTGTCAGGCTACTGTTTGGGGAATAGGGGCAGGCGACCTGGAGGGGAAGAGGGTTAAGAGAAGAAGAACCAGTGGTGGGCACTCCAGTCCAATTATACTGAATACATATAAAATAAATAAACAAACTTTCAGAAGGGTGGGAATGTGACCTGAAGGGGAAGGGAAGAAAGAAGAGGTACTGGGGCTTGGTACCTCAATCCTCTTAAATATTATTGATAGATAGATAGATAGATAGATAGACAGATAGAAGGAACAGGGGATCCTCGGCTCACTATTTTAACTTATGTTGGCCAACTGTGGCTGTACACTTCAAGAACATCCCACTGTTCTCATACAGAGAAGATGGGTGGAAGGCTCCTCTCACTGAGCGGGGCACCCATGATTTTGAAATGCCCAGAAAAGGTATTTCTGGCCATTATTTTTAAAAACAAGCACCAGAATCTAACTCATGTTTTCTAGTTTGAGGGGAAAAACAAGATGGTGGCTGTCACTGCACAAAAAAAAATCATGCAGTGAGAAGCAAATGCTGAGAAATCTAAAATGGTCTTGTGATATGGAATTTTTCATGTCGTATCAGAATGTTATCCAAAAAAAAAAAAACACTGAGCATGCACAGAACAGAGGGAAGAAAAACTTTAACTCCTTGTAACTCTAGAACTGTTTAATATTTTTTCACAAAATCTTCCAAAGGCACTATCTTGGTGCAGCACATTTGTACTCTGAAAGTTTCAGAAAAAAAAATTCCATTCTGTGTAGGCTGTACGTGAAAGCAAAACTAAAAACCTGAGTTAAGTTTAGGAAACAAAATTGACCTCTACAGGAAAATAACATTTGTGGATCTCAGAAACTGCACAAGCTGCCATTATGAAACCTTCCACATATATAAACTTTTCCTACCTTACAATGTATGCAAAATGTCAGCTTATGTCATCAAACAGTCCCAAAGCTATTAAGGTACAAATTAGGGGATTAACAAACAGTACAACCTGTCATGCAAGTCTAACTTTGCTAGCTCTACCATGCCACTATAAGATATATACAGTGGCGTTCCCCAGGATGAAACACACTTGTAACGCATTCTGCAGTGTGCTGCAGCAGGACCTAGTGAATAAAGCAATGTTATTTCAATGACAATTAGTTCCCTTTGTCATGCAGGAAACTGTGGCATTCACTTCATCCTGTTAGTGCTACATTTTCCTGAATAACAAAAGGGACAAATTACCTTTGGAATTACATTGCTTTATTCAGTAGGTCTTCTGCAGCATTCTGCAGAGTGCTGCAAAATGCTGCAGAATTGTGTTTCATCCTGGGAGACACCACTGTTTAT
Source organism: Neoceratodus forsteri (assembly GCA_016271365.2). Classification (NCBI taxonomy): domain Eukaryota; kingdom Metazoa; phylum Chordata; order Ceratodontiformes; family Ceratodontidae; genus Neoceratodus; species Neoceratodus forsteri. The sequence continues at coordinate 1,055,816,298 of CM057459.1, forward strand.
AAGATTATTGCTTTGCTCAATTTTCAGTCTTTTATATGTTCTACATTATTACGTCCTTGTTACGCCCACTGTTTCTAAAACATCTGACTGTCTAAAACTGATGTCATAAATACTAGTTAGTAACATCTCAAGCAGTTGTCATTTTATGTATCAAAATGAGACATCACTCTGGGCCATCCCCAACTGGATCCACCCTCTTCTCATCTCAGACTGCTTCCATGCAGAAAAGTGTATGATAACCCCAGTTTGCACTGGATGCCTTTGAACTGCTATTAAGGATGAACACAACAGTTAGACAGTACTTAGAGATGCAGAGTATTGAAATTCTGCCCAGTGAAGTGAACGCAAAGTGGGCACTTCATGTTGCGGAGTGGGCAATGCAAAGTGCTTACTCCACCTTGACATTACCACTTTGCGTTAAGACGGAATGGCAATGCAAAGTAAGGTGAAGTCATTGTTTTTAACAGACTTCGCATTCTTCATTATGATTCTAAGTGATCCACTTAGTGTTTCAGATTTGGCAGCCCCCACACACATCACATGGCTTACAGTACTGTAAGTCACATGCTCTTTAGCTAGGCAGGAAGAAAGTGACTCATACAAGCAGACACTTTTACTTTCTCTGTGCAGACGGAGAGAGAGTACTGTGTTTTATAACTGATAATACTTTGAGATCAGAGCGAGGAGGAGATTTAAACTCTGATTTAGACCTAACAGCTTTTTTAAAAGCTACATTTTGTTATCTTTTCTGTACTCTTTTTTACTTAATTTGTTCTTTCTGTAAATTTTATTTTTCTTACCTTTATAAGTAGTTAATTATTTGTCTGTGTCTGTGTGACTGTGTGTGTTGTGTTGTGTGACAATGCGAGTAGTGATTGCTCAGACTGAGGGAGCTCAGTAGGAGAGATGGACCAAGGTGAGGGAATGTCTGGGGTGGGGGCAGCTCTGGGAGAGCGTGGTAGTGGTAAGCGTCGTACCGTGCGCATGTGTGGAGGGCATGGGCGCCCATTCCTGTTGGACTGCTCAAAACTTGTGAGTGTCCCCCCGCACTGGAAGCAGGACCAGCACTGCCTCCTGTCCTGACTCTGAGACAGTTGAACCACCACCACCACCATCAAGTCCAGCACCAGGTCCTCTGGAGCAGGATGTGCCTGTTCCCCCGGGCCCAGGTGTGGATCCCATCCCTGTTCAGCACCATGACCAGCCATCTGCCAGTTCATCTGGCCATCCCCTGCCTGTGCCTGGTCCTCCCAGCACCGCCATTGTTTGGCAGTTTTTTTGACTGTGTTGGTGCAGACAGCAGTGTGGTCAAGTGCCACCTATGTGAGGTGCAGGTGTGCCGTGGTCCCCGGGGGCCTCACCTGGGGACTGGGGGCCAGCACACCCATATGCTCAATCACCAGCTGTTGGAGTGGCAGTTTGCCATAGAACGGACAATGCCTGCACCTGCTGGCCATTCTGTGGCAGAGGGTGCAGCTGTGCATTGCAGCATCCCTAGGAAGAAGAGGATCACAGCAGCACCTGCTGCTCCACCAGCACCCCCACCACCATGACCACCACTAGCAGGTCAGCCTGTAGAATATGTGGACCCCAGAGAACTGCATGTAACACAGGCTGACTTGGCAGTTCTCTGGAGTGCTGTCGAGGAGAACGAGAGGGTGAGTGCTGTGGAGCAGTGGCTGGATCACATAGAGGGACATCAGTTGCAAATTATGTCCATGCTGGAACTGCTGCTAGATCACCATAGGATCCCACATTAGTTTTTTTTTTCTCACACCATATGCCCCCCCACATCTTCCTTGCTGTGTTATAAAATGTATTCCTCCACCATCCCCAACTCCTGTAATTATGCCCTTTTTTGTTGTCTTCCATATGCGTGACATTTTGTATTCTGAGCAGTGAAAGTATACTGTGCTGAACTGCACATGTGCAGTCAGTCTTCTTTCCAGTCTGTGTATGTACTGTAGACATTGTCCAACTCCCTGACTTAAAAACACACATTAATGATTACAATGGTGGGGTGGGGAATCATGGAGAGATACTACAAAACAGGCTTACAATACATCCAAGTAGCTATTAAAAAAAATAATGTTGTGATTCGTGACGTGATCATGAATTATGACTAATGACTGCATTTGTGACTGTGATAATGAAGAATGTGATTCAGTGTCGATGGTGTGAGATAACCAGTATGAAACTGTATTGGGGATGCAAATGCCTACGGCTGTACTTCCCTGATGAGCTGTAGCTTAAAACTCCCAGACGTAAAACATGTATCAATGAGTACAATGGTGGAGTGGTGAAGTCTGGAGAGATACTACAAGACAGACTTACAATACATCCAATTAACTAGAAAAAAAAATAATGCTGTGATTCATAATGTGAAGGATTGAGAATCATGATTTGTGACTGCATTTGTGACTGTTATGATGAAGAACGTGATTTGTATCATGAGTGACTCATGATGATGGTCCTGACTTAAAAATGCATATCAATGAGTACAATGTTCATGCAAAACTAAGCACCACACCTGAGCAGTACTCTGAAGGGAAGCCAAAGAAATAACTGTGACTTAAGTTACAGATGGAGATTGGGCTCTAAAGAGATGCAAATGCACAGACAAATTAAGCTTGTGCTGTGCACTGAAGAGATGCAGACACAAAGGCGCAACACCTAACCAGTGCTCACCATCAGAAATTCAAATCTGGAAAAGAATTCCTTTGCCGTTGGGGTGGGGTGGGGGAATGTACTGAACTGCTACAGTAACAGTCATGAGTACTAGTACCAGTAAAGATACCACAAAGAAGTACAAAAATCACACAGCTGCAGTGGATAGCAGCTTCACATTGCTGAAATTATTATGTGGCATATTAAAAGGTGTCTGATTTGATGACACACATCACACACATACTCACACACATACTAAGTAATGCATAGCAAATTGAAAACTTCAGTAATATAACCACATAATTTAAACAAACTAAAATTATGCACTGCGGCAGTAACAGTCACTAGTACTAGTACCAGTAAAGATACCACAAAGAAGTACAAAAATCACATAGCTGCAGCGGATAGCAGCTTCACATTGCTGAAATTATTATGTGGCACAATGAAAGGTGTCTGATTTGATGACATGCGGCACACACATACTCACACACACACTAAGTAATGAATAGCAAATTGAAAACTTCAGTAATATAACCACATATTTTAAACAAACTAAAATTATGCACTGCTGCACCACAACAATTGGCAAAAAAATGGCAAGAAATATTGAAAATATTACTGCGTGTACGTTAACACAGTTACACAAGAATAATATTACCAAAACAGAAAGCACTGTCTTTTTCTTCAAGTTAATCTACCTACACCACAGATACACCCCTTCCCCAAAGCACACTTCCACTGTCTCTCAGTACGTAGACTGAATGTTACACATTAACATTCAAAATCCATACACAAACAATAAATGCTTGATGATATGAGCACAGGAGGGTTTCCTGTAATTGATGAACTAAAATTTCAGCAAAAAAAAATGACCCAAAAAGGCTTTTTTAACAGTTTTTTAAAGGTTTGAATTGCAGAGAGCTGTCAGAGCAGATTGTCTCCTACAGCTTCCTACACACACTATCCCCAAAATGAGGCTGTGCAGAACAATCTAGAGCCCATGTGACCTGAAATTTCATGAATCACTGCAAAATTCACCTTTGGAGCTTAAAAACAAGGCAAAGTGAGGCGAAGTACATTGTTTTCAATGTTCTTCGCCTTAAGATTTGGTGGAGTAGTGGTTTGGGAAGGCGAAGTAATACAAAGTCATTGTTTTCAATGGACTTCACGTTAAACATTATAATGCGAAGTACTCTGCTTTGCATTGTGGAGCACTCCACGAATTCGCCTTCATTCCATGAATCACTTCATGGAGCCAATTGGGGGCCACTTCGCCCATCACTAACAGTACCATGATTTTGTAGTTGCAATAGTTGCAGCTACTGGTTGTATGTCTCTGACTTCTGCTTCTTACACCATTTTGTCTTCTCTCCAATAACTCCAAACTTGCAGTCATGCAGGCAGCCCCAGTCTGAACTGAGTGAGCACCATATACTGCTGGAGTGATTCTGTGGCCCTTTGAATGATCTTCAAAATCTTGCTAAAATTATATCATTACAGCAGGACATCAGACTTGTGAATAAGTAGTTGACCCCCAAACCCTAAACAAATTGTCCAGAACTGTTATTGTCAACCACCTGGCAAGACACCATGCAGCTTGAGGGTCTTAAGGTCACCGCTAAACCCCTTCCTCATTTAATGGGTATTCTATTGCCTAACCACAATTCATACCTGGTCTGGGCCCCATATGACATCCTCTACTTGCATCCCCATAATCCATTTGCCTTTAACTGTTCCATAAATTTGCTAACCCTATATCTTAATGAAAACAAATGAGACCTGTACTTATTTTTAGTAATACATCTAAATTACTGTTAATAACATATACAATAATGCATGGGGGTGAGTATATAATGAGAAATCAATTCCCACCCGAGGTGTGGGATGCTACATAAACCCCTAGGGTGAATCCTAAGAGGTTTATAAAAGCAACCCTCACCGAGGGTGGGCATTAATTTCTCATTTATGTACTCACCCCATTCATTGTTATATGTAATTGTGGGGGACTTTTTTTCCCCAATCAGAGTTAATAAAATAATAACTTATTTTAGTAAAACCTTGTGTGTGCCTTTTTTGTATCAGAATCCTTTTAACAAGAGAAAATAATCACAGACTTTTATCCTGGGGGGTTAAAATGTTGTTAATAGTAGTTTGGAAAGATTACTGTCAAGTGCTTTTTGTTCATATTTTGAAGGTGTTCTCTAGATGTGGGTGGTCATTGTCATGGCAATATGGAAATAAGGCAGAGAGGTCAGACTCTCTAACTCATTTGCATATCTCCTTGACAACTAGGAACTGGAATTGAAAAAAATATCTGAACATTTTGCAGTAACAGACTTGGGAACTTTGTTTTTTGTTTCTTGTTTTTTTTTTTTTTTGCATTAATGGTTTATCATCTGTAAGGCTAGGAAATGCCAGGGACTGGTGAGCGAGACTGACTGAATGCAAGTGGGGCACAGGAGAACTTGGGTTAGAGTAAGATCCTAAACTGCCACATTCTGTTGAAGGTTAGGGATTTTTCTTTTTGGGGGTTTAAATTCTGTGAAAACATATGCTGTAACAGTGGCACTTCGGGAGAGTGTTTCTGTGACTGTGGTTCTGAAGGGAATTGTGAAAATGCAGTCACCGAGTCAATGCGAGCAAGACTGAAGAGAAGTTGTTGTGTGTTCGCTTTTATAACTGATGAGTTATAACAATGAATTATAACCTGCTTCTCCAATAAATGAAAAATGGCTCCCAGGTATTACGTACAGAATAATACATGGGATGGTGTGTTTAACAAGATTTTACACCCCCTGAGGTGCAGAATGCTACATAAACCCCAATAATGAAGTTTGAGGGGTTTATTTATGCATATAACACCGAGGGTGTATGTAAAATCTCAAGTTTAACACACCACCCCATGATTTATTTTATAGTATTGCTGGGGAGTGTTTCCTAGCCATAGCAATGATATAAAATGAAACAGCTGTGGACCAGTCTGAATGAAGTGATCTCTGTGGTCGGCGAGTGAGCAGCTGCTGAAATGTATTTTTTTTTTATTTAACTGAGGATTACTTGTTTACTCCAGCAGGAAAAGTCAACTTTTGTGAGGTAAGTTTTTTTTTTTAATTCACTTACCACTGACGCCAGTGAGGGTGGTGGCCAAGTGTCTGGTGCTATGTGAGGGGACAGCTGAGGGAGGCACATGTGTGGAGCGAGAGGAACCCAGTGTGTGTGCATTGTTATAACCCGTGGGTTATAACAGTAAATTATAACTGGTTTTCCTATGAGATGAAATGCTCCCCTGTTATTAAAGTACATTAATTGTATACTTACTGTTAAATATATACAGTACATTGGAAACTGTTAATACTACTTCATGACATTTTGCCTCTTGGTCATGTTTCCCATGCTCAATCTGAATGACTGAATAAAGGATAACTAAAACAACACTAATGAGTCTGATACTCTTGACAGAAACATTGTATACATATTTAAAAGAAAATTAATATCTAGTGCAAACCACAGAAAATAGAAGTGAAAGTTTATTTGTTTATGCATTTGTTTATTTATTTAGCTTTTGTTTACCAGGTAAGAGAACCAGACAAAAACCTACCCATTTCAGGCATGATCCTGGAGAGTACAATTACAGGTAACAATAATAATAAAATGATCAGAATGCATTACTTTAAGACAGTGAAGAAAAAATGCACAATTTCTTGATGAGTAAAGGCCCAATAAACAATCTCAGGGTGGTGTAATTTGGGGGTGCAAAGTGGCACCCTGTCCCCCCCTCCTGAAAACTGCCATACAAAAAACTCAAACTTAGCTGCTGCTAAGGCAGAAGTGACTATTGGCAGCTAATTCATAAAGCAAATCTGGCCATCAGATGTTTGTGGGTACAAACAACAATTTTTTGTGTTAACATGTTGGCATACGCCACGCAGGGTGGTCTGGACATTTCAGAGTGCTGGTCCCCTGCTGGCTTGCCATGCACTTTGTCTGTGGCAAGAGGTGCTACTTCCTTAGTCATTCCCCAGAGTCAAACACCAGTATATTAAGGCCAGTTTGTGGACCAAGTCAATTTTTTTTTCATGTCCCTTGCCAGTCATCCCTGGCTGTCCAGTGGCCCCTAAACCATTTGAAAGTTTTATCTGCACCCCTGGTGTCCAGTGGAACCCCCCAGACACTTCCCGTTGTGTTTATTTTTTTCTGAATATGGAAACTTAGGGTTAGGGATCCCATATCAAATTATACAGTTCTTCAGGAGTTGGTTGTGATGTGCCATGCAAGTGGCTGTCTGGGGTTGGAAAGAATCTGCACATCACATATTGGTTCATTGGCATGTCGATCCCACTCCTTTACCTGTGTTGTCACTATTATTATGTGGCCACCAGATATTGGTAGGCAGAAATGGTGGTTCTGTCCATGCACATGTTGACATATACACTACACGGAGGTCTGGGCATGACACAGTGCAAGTTGAATGGTGCCCAGACATGTCTGAAGACCATGCATTCCCACACCTGTACCTTAAGGTCAAATTGTTGGCCAAGCTGTTTTCAACTTTTCATATCCTTCATTAATTATTCAACTGTTCTAGAATTTCACTTGTATTCCTGATGTCCAGTGGGTCCCCCATAGGCCTCTTTCTCTGGCATCTTGTCTATATATAATCCCTCACCAATCTCAGTCTCATAGGGAGACCTCAGTAGTGCTGTGAGGAATGTGGAATTACACTGGCTGAATTAATGAGGAATGACTATTCAGCTGGTGAAAATTTTCTCTGGAATTTCACTAGTTCTTCTTCAGAATTCTGCCTGCTGTCATCCATGGAATAATATTTAGTGGAACAGCTTTTTTTCTGTGGAAAATTATTCTGCAACTATTTCTGCAGAAAATATTGAGATCTGCGGAATAATATTCTGAGGAAAAGCATTTATTCCATGGACAATCATTCACCAGCCATTTCCGCAGAAAATATTGACAGCCACAGAATAGAATTCAACAGAAATTTGTCATTCCATTTCCAGTGAAACTTTGGTGGAAATTCAGTGGAATTTTCAAAATTTTGTGGAATTCTGTTCTGCTGGAATTTGAGAATTCTGCACAGCACTAGTACTCAGGGAGCTGCCAAACACCTGCACCAACCTTGTAGGACTGCTTCGGGTTGCTAGTGCTGAGGTAAGCAGGATGCTGTTCAAGGCCCAGAAATTATACATGTGCATCAGAGCACTGTATTTGTATGCCAGTCCATGCCCCTTTCCCTGTATCATCACTGTAAACTTTGCAGTGATGCAGAACAAGTCATGAGACCCTTTTCTGTATGGCACAAAGGGCACATTTAGAAAATGTGTTGCAAATTAGAAATTGTAAGCACTTATTTTATTTATTTATTTATTTATTTATTGAATTCTTGGATTACAACCTTTGAGCTACAAGTTCATTTACAAAGGTTCCACGTCAGGAAGAAAATGTGAGAGTACAATAGTAAAATACAGGGTTACAATGAACATTACACAATTGTCAATGGTAATATGACTGACGGAGTGCATGGGATAGGGATTGTGCCTTAACAAACAGGTAAAGTCAGAGCAGCAGCAGTAATGCATAGGAGAGAGTTGGGGGAGGAGGGAGGGAGATACAAGAGTGAAGGGGTAATGGGAGGTGTTTAGCTTGTAGGAACCACTGGCTTGTGGTTGCCTTGTCAGGAAGGGGTGGGAGAGTGGAAGGACTGGGGGTTAGGAAATAAGGGGAAAGAGGGGGTGAGAGGGACTAGGACTGATATCGGGGGGGAAGGGGTTGTTGGAGGAAGGTTGAAATGGGAAGCAGCAGATTGGGTGATTGCTTAAGTGCGCTTTGGAGGGGTAAGCACAATTTATAACTAGGTGGGTTGGTCAGGTAGGCAGGTGCATTTCCCTTTGCTGGATAGGTGGGATCTAACTGCAGATTTGAACAAGCTGATTTTGCTAACAGTGGCTAGTTCAGGTGGGAGTGAGGTAAGCCATAGCGGGCCCTGTTTTCAAAGGAATGCTGACCTTGGGTGGTGCGACTGTAGGGGATCTTGATAAAGATCTTATTGGATGTCCTTCTAGTCCTTGTTGGTGTGACCAGGTGTATGAGGGAGCTGGGCCCTGGAAGCCATAGGCCCAGAGTTGCTTTTTTGGCAAGGAGACAGGTTTGGGACACTAAATTGCAACTGTGAATGGTGGTGCCCTTGATATCATATGTATTTATTTATTTAAAGTCTTTGTTTACTGGGTAAGTGCACTGATCCAAGGACTGTTTTCAGGCATGACCCAGGCCACAAACAATGGCTCAGAACAAACAATTTGAGACATTTTACAAGCCAAATAGTAGTAGCAGGTTACAGGCAAAACAGATAAATCCCAAGGAAACAGTACATGACAGAGTAAGCAATGGTACAGAAAGAGTAATGTCTGATGTACTGTACAGTTACAAGTTTCAAAACAGAGTAGCCAATAAATGTGGTACTAGCAGTAAATACTAAATTGAGACATGGCAAACAAAACCTAGAAGGGTAAACAGTATGCAAACAGAACAATAACTAGGTGGAGGTGAAACGAGGAGAAGAAGGGGAGATAAGTGCAGGTAGGGAACAATAAAGCCAATTCAGTCACCCACTGAGTGCACTAAGTACTGAGGAGGGTGACAGGGTGCAATTCCTAAGAGGGATCTATAGTAGGGGAGGGAGGGAGGTAAAGTAGTGAAAATAAGTGCCAGTGGAGTCATAGGCACACACCAGGTTGCAAAGTAACTAGGTAATAGGGAGAGGGGGAAGGAAAGAGAGAAGGAGGACAAGGCAGGACACCTAGGGAAAAGAGCTGGGGAGAGGGGGAGGAGGCAAAGGGGACATAAAGTAGCAGGGTCAGGGATGGGAGGTGTGGAGAGCAAGTATGTAAGGAAGAGGGGGGAAGGGAAAGACAAATGTACCAAAAAAATAAAAAAAGGAGGAGGGGCTGGAATGAGGGAGGGGGGTAGAGGTAACTGCAGCCCAGAGTGGGAAGGTCACCCTAGGGAGCATGAGCAGGTGGATTCCAGAAGTAACCAGGTTCTGAGACTGGATTTGAATGAGTGGTTCGAGGCAGCCATACGGATAACTGGAGCATAAAGTGTCATGAATCTACTCTATTCTGCTTTTTTCAGTTTACTAGAGAACACTTTTTAAATTGTATCAGTCTTTTCAAGGTACTGGAAACCAGTTTCGCCAATCTTTTCATGAAATCTGTATAAACCATTTCATCAAGGTTTCCTGACATCATACTGTCATTGTTTATGACATTGTAGTGTCCAATATGGGACCAGCTGAAAACAGTCAGAGTTTTTTGTAACAGACAGTGTACAGCAATTTTTTTAATCTATATTTTATACTCTGTGATATACCCAGATATCAATAACATTATCTATCCAATTCACGTCAGAGCTATAATAGAGATGGTAGCAGGGTATTTTCTCCCTATTTATTCACCATTCCTCTTACCATCAGTGTGGGCAGTACCATTATTGGCCTTCTGCATGCAGCAGAAGGAGCAAGTTCTCTAGCTAACTGAAGAGATCACTGTGATGTTGGAACCTGCCATTACCACCCCCCCCCTTACCAATGCTGCTTGAGTTAAGTGAAGTAGATTGAGGTTTGTCTCCCAAAGACTGCTACTGCCGCTGAGATAGTGGTGAGTCATAGGAGTGTGTGAATACCTTATCGCAAATATGCTGGCTGAATATTTCATTTAGGCTTCAAATATTTTGGTATTTTGGGGGGATTAATTAAAAATAGAAACAGTCCCCCACCCTACTAGCTAGCCCAAATCATTAAATACAAGCCCCCATCCCCAGCCACTGTTAGTAACCCAATCCCCCTCCTCCCCCCAGCAACCATAATTTGAAGTTTTTGCTGGAAAAGCACCCATAATGGGTGATTAGCATAACCTGCCCTCCTGTATGGCCTGCTACCATCTAAGAACTTAAAACAGTGCTAAAACAGAGATAAAAACAAGGGCAAATGCTGTAAATTATGCTATGAATAATGTGTTTTATTAATATATAACTGGTTATCATTTTTTTCTATTGGCTAGACCAGTTCTTATTTGCTTTAATAATCTATTTGTTATGGGAAACACGCACACAATCTGTTTACTGTTAGCGTGATCCACAATCTTTCACTCATGCTTTATCTGAGTGAAAGTGAAAATCCACTTACTCTACAGTATCTCTCAGAAAATGAACACTCAGATCAAATTGTTTTACTAACTGCCATTTCCAACACAATTAAACTGTGAGCTAAGAGTGAAAGGGCATGACAACTATGTGTTGAAACTGAATGCTACAGTGACGGTTTGCTTTTTGTTCTTTTAACTGTTACAGCTGTCAGATTAATTTAGAAAAAAAAAACATAGTGTAATGCACCATTGTTTCAAGGTGAACAGTAGTAATTAAGTAAAACTAAAGAAAGCCACAAAAACACTACCAGTAATGTCCATTAGGTTTAAACAGAGCAGAGTACAGATGTAGACAGCACGATGTGTTACATTTAAGTGTCCTTTTGTGAGTAGGTCTTTTAGCAGACAAAATACAGTAGCTGCCAAAGGGATCTGGATGGAAAAAATGATGCACAGAAATGATAACAAATTACCATGGGTTGGTGTGCAAACTCAAATTTAATACATACTCTCAGTGTTTGATGCTGTTATAAATCCCTCAAGCTTTGCTCTTGGAATTTATGTAGCATCACACACCATGGGAGTGTATTAAATTCTAGGAATGCTTACAACCTCATGCATTATATCCTATAGTATTATGCCACAGAAAATAATGCCTCTTGCCTCAGAGAGTGGTATGCAATATAAACAGCATCCACAATATAACTTCATGGCATTATAACTTTACAAGGGAAACACATTACAAAAAAAAATGTAATTACTGAAATTTATTCAAGCTTGCAGCATTATTATTTGTTGACAGTCTTTGTCACTTAATTTCCTTTCTGGTATGGACACACCTCCACTGGTTCCAGAAGGGAAAATGAAGCACAATATCTGGGTGAGGCATTTAAAATGTTTAGTAATTTAACCCCCTAAATGCAAGAACAAACTCTGAGTAAGGAAAATTAAATTTTTACAATTTAGCAGTCATCTCAGTAACCTATATTTTACTTCCCTAACTCCACCCACCTGAACTGTAAACCAACTTCAATTGCTTTCTTTATGCATTTATTGTTTCTAATGATAAAAAATAACTAGTCAGCAGCCAACCTTCTGATGATACCATGTAAGAAAACCTGTGTGGGTTCCTTCTTGCTTTCAAAAATGATGGTTTTAGTAAGGCTGTACAGTACATGGGCAAATAGTATTTCCTAAATACCACAAATAGTAGGCTTCCAGAATATTTGGATGCCCTTTACAAACAAATAATTATTTGGCTAGTATTCAGGAATGACTATTTGGTGATACTTCCAAGACTCGAATAGCTCAATTATACAATGAAGAGCTGTTTTCTGGAGCTTATAGAAAAGCACACCATGTGACTTCCTCACTCTTAGTTGATTGAGGACAAGAGACAGAAATTTCTGAGAGCTAGCTCAGCAGTACTTCTGTGGTCTTAAACTTACAAAAAAAAAAAGCATTTGTCAATGCCGAATGTTGCTTGCTTGTATGTGCTGTGTACGTATTTGGAAGTCAGTGGAGTGCAAATATTGAAAATTTGCAAACTTACCAGCGTGCATAGGAACTGCGCAACGCACGCTCGTGAAGCAGTCATTTATAGGAAGTCTGTGACCAAATTTTCAACATAGCCATTTTAAGACCTCTGCTTATGAGCAGTGTCACTGTGATTTTCTTAATTTGTCCCATACATTGATTTCACACACCGACCGCGCCATTGTACCCTAGATGGGCGGAAACACATTGTGGGCGAGATGTGAAAAATGACAGTTGTACTGCTCATAAGGAGGTGTGGTAAAATGGCAATGTTGGAAATCTGGAGTGAAAATATTGAAAATGTGTGAACTTAAGAGCATGCGTAGGAAGTGCGCAATGCAGGCTCGTAAAACAGTCATTTTTAGGAATTTTGTCACCAAATTTTCAACACAGCCATTTTAAGACCTCTGCTCATGAACAGTATCACTGTGGTTTTCTTAATGTGTCCCATACAGTGATTTCGCACACCAACTGCGCCATTGTGCACTACATGGGCGGAAACACGTTTTGGGCGAGATGTGAAAAATGACAGCTGTACTGCTCATAAGGAGGTGTGGTAAAAAGACAACGTTGAAAATCTGGAGTGAAAATATTGAAAATTCACAAACTTATAAGCGTGTGTAGGAACTGCGCAACGCAGGCATATAAAACAGTCATTTTTAGGAATTTTGTCACCAAATTTTCAACATAGTCATTTTAAGACATCTGCTCATGAACGGTGTCACTGTGATTTTCTTTATGTGACCCATACAGTGATTTTGCACACCGACTGCGCCATTGTGCGCTACATGGGTGGAAACACATTTTGGGCAAGATGTAAAAAATGACAGCTGTACTGCTCATAAGTAGGTGTGGTAAAATGACAATATTGAAAATCTGGAGTGAAAATATTGAAAATTTGCGAACTTACGAGCATGCCTAGGAACTGCGCAACGCACGCTCGTAAAGCAGTCATTTTTAAGAATTTTTCCACCAAATTTTCAACATAGGCTTTATGAGAGCCCACCTTATGAACACTCACAGTGCCATTTCATTAATCAGTGCTGAAAGATCATTTCGCGCAGTGACTGAAAATCACCCTTTGGGCCCGATTAATGCCATGACAGTGAGAGCATTCATGAAAAGGGGTCCCAAAAACCCCATGTTGAAAATTTGGTGCAAAAATTCCAAAAAATGCTTGAGATATGCAGCAAAGTTGAAAAAACCCTATTTATTACATTATACAGCTTACTGGCATTTCCTCAGTTCGCGGTCGGCTTTGAACAGTGCAGACGTGTTCCCAGTCCACGAAGATCATCGCACCGGAGTCCGGAGGTAAGATGGGGTGAGGGGGGTGGGAGGCAGGTGCGAGTGGGTGGGTGTGGGTGGGGCCCAGACAGCGAGGGACTGTTTTTGTGTTGCGGTTTTTTTTTTTGTAAAAAAAAACAGGACAATGACGCAGGACATTTGCCAGCTGGGGTGGGCTCCCAGCATGGCACAGGGAGGCTGTTTAGGGGGCCATGGAGCCGATGGGGGTGGGCACCCCCATTCCAGCTATGGCATCTGTTGCCAAGCGTTGGGTGGGCCCAGCGCGGCACCGTGTACCTCAGGGGGACAGTGGAGCTGACGTGGGGAATTGGGCACCCCCACATACACGATGTGTTGCCATGCTGGGGTGGGCACTCCAGTGTGGCATGTGCAACTCTGTTTGGGGGGGAGCGCAGTACAGCTGATGGGGGATTGGGCACCCCCATCGGCTATACAGAGTGTGTGGGGCGGCGAGCATGTAGTATGCATGCGTGTGTGTGTGTAGGGGGAATGCGCATGAGCAGGCAATATCTTATCGCTGCTCACTGAAGTGTAGCTCTCCCTTTCAACTGTACTCCATTGCATTTTCGACTGCTGTCATAGACAGCTCCAGCAGCGATTGGAGAACTGCGGCTGCGCCTGCAAACACACTGACTGAATTGGAAGAGGGCTGCCACACCTCCGAAAACTCAGATGATGGCACTATGTTTCTTGCACATGCATGCAAGTAACATAAAAAGAAATAATTTTTTTGTTCCACATGCTTATTTTGGGTCAATATTATTTGTTTCATCAGTGTCAGAAAAGCTAGGTTTCTCTTTCTGATTGGGTAATTTTGTCCTTGCTGCTGTCCTCAGTAACAGGGACCAGGAGAGCTTTTTGCTTACATCTTTAACCCTCTGATCTCTGACACAGCTCCAGTGTGGGTTTTTAGTTTAGCACATTTTGTTTTTTATGTTTTGTTTTTTTGCTGCCCTTTAGTTCCAGCCTTGGTTCCTTGCTTGACTGAGAAGGGTGACTGCTAACTCTCTCTCCTGTGACTAACTGTGAATGATTTGACTGTGAGTGCAGCAGTGGTTAAATTGGAAATGTTTAGGTGAAGGAGTTCTACCATCTAGATTTCTAGGTGCTGGAACTCTCACTTCTAGGTGGTGGAACTTTTCTATAGCTGTCAAAGAAGGAAAATAACAGAGCTGGTGAAACAATCATACAGTTTTTAAAAGGTGGTGGAACTGAGTTCCTGTGGGCTCCTGGCCCATTTAACCCCTAGTGTGCATAATATTTCAATTTGTGAGGCTGTACCCTGCATGTGCACTGGTGTGAGCAGGCATTGTCTGAAATGATGTGCTGCAATTTTCATGGGTGTGGCCTGACTGAATGAATTGATGTTGTTTGTCATCTGGTTCCAGGCTTAGATGCCTGTACAGCTGAGGAGTTTGTCAGCTGACTTCCCTCTTCAGTATCTCATTGCACTCATGTTGTCAGTGCATGTGTAATATATTATTTTATGGGGCTGGGCCCCACACATGCATGTTTGTGTACATACAGTTTCTGAATTAAACTTCTTCAGTTCTGTGCCAGTCAGGCTTGACTCACTGATTAATTGCTGTTAGTCATCTGGTTCCAGGGTTGGATCCCTATGCAACTGAGGAGCATGTCGCCTGGCTCCCCCCTTCTGCAGCTGATTGTGCATGAGTTGCTTGTGAATGGGAAATATTTTTTTTATGAATCTGCACCCTCTGTCTGTGCACAGTAGCAGACACACATTTTTTTAATTAAACTACGGCAGTTTTCAGTAGATTAGGCTTGATGCACTGAATTGTGAGTGCGTCATCCGCCAATTCCTTGCCTGGTCCATGTGCAACTGAAACAGTTGTCCTTTTCTTTCCCCTTCTTAGTAGCAGTGTTTTTTTTTTATTTGCTACTACTTTTTGCAGTAGAGTATAATTGCTAGGGTTGCCTTGTGTATTATTGTTGTTCCACAAGTGCTAAATAAACCTTCACATGCACAGGCACTACATAGTAGTAGTTTGTGTTTTACACTGTAACCGCTAGTGACCTGATCCATCATGTCTTAACAGCCTCGCAAACAAGCTTGGTCCATCCCAAGCAAACCATCTGTACCCCTGGCCTCAAGTGGTAAAGGACAGGTTACTAGAAAGGATTAGAAAATGTATTAGATTAATAGACAGATTATAGAGAAAAGCTTGCAAATCTGTATGTATTGAGTACTGATATAAATTTAAGTTACTCAGAAATCAGTGTAAAAATTGGTACATATATCAAAAAAGAACTATTAAAATAACAAAATAGAATTCACTAGGAACTCCTCCTGTTACTGGAACATAAACAAAAGCTTTGACCCAGCTAAAAATATTATGACCACAATGAACTTTGTAGATGAGAATGGTCTAAATCAACCCCCTCAATTGCAGCAAACCTGCTAAATGAATACTTTTGTAATTTACCTGACATTAACATTTCAAATGTTGGCAGTAGAAGTGCAGGAGAAAATCTTAACTTAAAAAAATTTGCAAATTCCAAGGTTTATATTTAAACTAATTACATTTAAGAATTGATAACTGAGCTTGGTAAACTACATTCTAAAAAAATCACCTGGCCTTGACCAGACCGGAATATTTGTTCCTAAAAATGTCTGCTAAAATAACATCTTCAGTGCTCGTTAGTTTGTTTAATAGAAGTTTAATTGAAGGAATATTTCCTGAATATTGGAAGTGGACTAAGGTGATCCAAGTTTTCAAAGGAGGCAATTGCAATGGTGAGTCAAATTATAGAACAATTTCGCTGCTGTCTATTCTATCTCAGCTGATGGAGCAGTTGGTATGTAGTCAATTAACTTAAGACTTGGAGCAATATTCACTATTAGCAAATCAACAGTCAGGATTCAGAGCTGGGAGGTTGACTGACCCCACACTTGTTGAATTTGTAAGCAATGTGGCCAGAGATATGGATGAAGGGAGGGTTGTGGGCACAGTGTGTGTTGGCCTTTTGAAAGCTTTCAACCTTGTTGACCACAACATTTTGTATAACAATATGATTAAGACTGGTGTAGCACTTGAGATCTTAAACTGATTCCTGAGCTACCTTACTGGAAGAACAAAGTAGGTTATGGTTAATAATGTTCAATCTAGGGTTGGGCAGTTCGGCTAGAGATGTCCCTCAGGGGTCTATTTTAGGCCCCTTAAAGTTTTGATACATATAAATGATTTAACAAAACCTATAAAGAACTCAGATATAAAGGTATATGCTGATGACATGGTTTTGAATAGTTCATCATATGATATAGCTGATATGGAAATCCAACTTCAAGATGATTTCAATAGATTAAAAACAAGGTACCAACATTTTAAGTTACTCTTAAGTCAAAAGAAGATCCAGTCCATGTTATTTTCATCTTTCTCTGCTAAAAACCAAAATGACAGTATATTAAATATCAGGCTATTAAATGGAGATCTGATTACTACAGTAAATGAATATAAATATATTGGTGTATTAATTTATAATTTCTTGAAATATGATAAGCACTTAATAAACACAAACAAAAAATTAAATTGCAGTGTAGGCACATTAAAATGTCAAGTCAAGTCAACTTTATTTTTAAGAACAATTCCGCAATGATGAAAGAGCTTTACAAAATCCATAACACAACAAAAATAAAAATGTTTAAATCAGACTTTAAAATATGGTTAAAAATAATTAATGACAAAAACTTCCAGTTACTTAAATCAGGAAATGCTAAATAGAACAAGTGGATTTTAAGAGCAGCTTTAAAGCTCTGGATGGTCAGGCACTCTCTAATTCAATGAGGCAGAGAATTCCACAGGGTAGGGGCTGCAAAAGAGTAGGTCCTGGAGAGCTTTAATCAAACTTCCAACAATCCATCATTGGAGGAATGGAGTGAGCAGAGGGGGCAACTGGGGCAGAGAATATCTTGCAAGTAGCATGTTCCCTGACCTTGTAGGGCTTTATAGATCAGTAACCCGACCATGAAGGTGATCTGCCAATGAACAGGCAGCCAGTGCAGGTCACAGAGCACAAGAGTGATGTGGAAAAATCTTGGTAAGCCAGTCAGCAGCCTGGCTTCTGCATTCTGCACTAGCTGCAAATGGTGGATATCAACTCCTGGTAGCCCTAGGTATAGGGCATTGCAGTAATCAAGGCGTGAGGTTACAAAGTTATGAACCACCGTAGGGAGATTTCCAGGTGGGGCCAGTCACTTAATCTGGGAAATGTTCCTCGGATAGTAAAAAGAGGCCTTAATGACAGCAGACACCTGAGATTTTAATGTCAGGCCACTGTCGGACACAATGCCCAGATTTTGTGCTCAGTATAAGGTAAGCAGCTGATCCCCCCCAACCCAGAGCCCGGATGGTTGACCAGCCAACATCCCCATGCCTGGATGACCTGTGTCCACCACCAACACTTCAGTCTTTTCTGAGTTCAACTTCAGCCAGTTGGCACTCATCCAACCCTGGATCTCAGAGATGCAGGTGTTAAAAACCGAGACCGCCCCGCCCTAATCAGGTACAAAGGACATGTAGAGATGTGTATCATCTAAATAGCACTGAAAACTCAGCCCATACCACTTTATAATGTCTCCCAATGGCAACATATATACTGCAAACAGCATGGGGGACAGTACAGAGCCATGCAGAACACCACATGACAGGGGTAGAGGGGCAGCAGAATAAATCCTTGACACCACTCTCTGAGACCTGCCAGTGAGGAATGCTTGAAACCCAAAGCTGTTGTTGCAAAGTGCACACACCCTTGCTCCAGGAACAAACTGAAAAGCAGACTCACTTAAAAGTTCATTTCACTGCTTTATTCTTTTCTTTGTATGGCAAGACAATGTAATGCAGGCTAGCCAGTATTACATTATCTTGCCATACAAAGGAAGGAATAAAGCAGTGAAATTAATTTTTAAGTGAGTCTACTTTACATTTTGCTCCTGGAGCAATGGTGTGTGCACTTTGCAACAACAGCTTTGGATATAACAGTACTGAAGTTTCACCACCTTCCCAGTGATCACCACAAACTTTCAAAGAGAATGATAGACACTACCTGAGAACTGTACTAGACAGTCCACAGAAAATCTGCAGATGCTCTAACAGCACCCCATGGTCCACAATGTCGAACAGTGCAGAGAGATTAAGGAGGACTAAGATGGAATTGCTCCCCCGATCCCTCATTATCAGGAGACCATGAGGTCCCAAACAATGGCAGTCTTGATACTGTTCCTCTTCCTAAACCTGGATTGGAGAGGGTTACAAACATCATGAGACATGAAATGGTCATCCAGCTGTGTCACCACCACCTTCTCAATAACCTTACCCACAAAGTGCAGGTTAAAGACAGGTTTGTAGTTTGCTAGACAGTCCAGGTCAAGAGATGGTTTCTTTAGGAGGGATGCCACTACTGCCTCCTTCAGGGGATCTGGAAATACCCATCTTTAACAAACACTGGACAATCTCAATAAGGACTGGGCAAATGACTTCAACGCACCCCACTAGGAGGTGCCTTGGGCCTGGATCCATACTACAGTATGTTGGATGCATACCCTGGACGAACTGCACAGTGTCAAATATTTCCAACTGGCTGAAGTTGGACCACACAGACTGGGTTCTTGCAACTTCTAGCCAATCTCCACAATGCCCATTACAGAGCACTGAATGGCTCTCCGACCTGATGATGACAATCTTATCAGTCAAGATCCGAGCAAACTCACCGCGCTTATCCTGTGAAAACACTCTCCAAAACTGCAGACAGGTTGGATTGCACAATCTGTCTACAGTTTGGAAGAGCTGAGCTGGTTGATTCCTCACAGCAGCAAACTCCTTGGACAGGAATTCTGCCTTCTTACAGGACATTGTTGATTGGTAATATTATAATGGGCAGTCATTCTAAGTTTATTGTTTGCCAGGCCCGATTTCTGCCAGCACTTCTCCAACCTTCGCCTCTCTCACCTCAACTCCTTCAAAGTCCCTTCAAACCAAGGGGACTTTGGGCGAAGATTGAGGGGGTGAATACGGACAGGAGCTAGGGAGTCGAGGGCTCCTGTCACTGCCCTATTATAGGCTAGTACCAGTTCCCCCTGCTACTTGCATACACTTGACACACCTGATAAGTCTGGCACCACCTCAAGACCATCTGGAGTCAGACCCATTAGGGGCAGTAACTGATCATCTCCGTAGGATCAGGTCTATTCTGGCGTACCTTGAATCTAAACCCTATAGTGTGATGGTCTGACCAAGAAGGGATTAATTTGTGGTAAACAGAAAACCAAGAGAGAGTACAGCAACTCATCTTATATTACAAGTATTAGAGTACAGTAGTATAGTATATAGAAAGGCACCCAGACATACACTACATTGATTAGTTACAGTTTACAACAAGTTGGCTTGATTTGAATTAAAAAAAACAATTGATAACTCATCATTGCAATCTTTACATTATGCTAGAATGGGATCCTCTTTCTGTTACATGGGAAAAATATAAAATTATAATGACTTATAAAATTGTCAATGGACTTGTATCTAGAGATGCATCAAAATTAAATTTCACCGGTGAAATTCCAGCGAAATCATGAATTTCACTACGCGAAACATTTCGTGAAATTCACAGATTCCATGGATAAATTTCACAGGTGTGAAATGTGAAATTCCGCTGGCGAAATCATCAATTTCACCAGCAAAATGCAGAATTTCTCCCGCTAGTAGTGGAATTGTGCTTGAGAGTAGTGAAATTCCGCTGCCTGTGGATGAAATTCTGCATTTTGAAGGTGAAATTTGTGAATTCGCTGGCAAAATTCATGACTTTGCCAGCGGATTTTCATATTTTGCACCTGTGAAATATTTCACAAAATGTGCAAATTTTGTGAAATATTTTGCAAAATGAAATTCACGGATTTCGCACATCTCTACTTGTATCAGGTGTTGACTTTAATTGTCTGCTAACAAATTGTACTAGATATCATTTTAGGGACATTAGTAATGAGGATTATCTAGTTCCAAAAAATACATGCAAGGCTTAGACTACTCTTTGCTAACTACAGGTTATGAAAGATATAGAATCATCTAGCACCTGAGGTGCAATGTTCGGATAAACTAAAGCTTATCCAAAAACAGTTTCTAAGACAGTTTGTCACATTTGTAACAGTTTTTGACCAGCATTATTTTATATGACTATCTCATGGCTTAGAAGCCAATATTTCTACTTAGGAATTCTGATGGTGTTACATCAACTAAAACTGATGCACTATTTATTGTTATTGCCAAAGCGCCCAGCTGATTCAGTTCTGGTGTTGCCCAGGCAGTAAGGGAAAAGAGGCTGGCCAATAGAAAATTCAGGAAGACCAAATGACAGGTGGATAGGGAAAATTACCTAAGGTTGACTAGTGAGGCAAGTAAGCAAGTCCAGCGAGCAAAGGCACAGAAGGAACTGCAGATAGCTGAAGGAATTAAGAAGGGGGAGAAGGCTTTCTTTCACTATATAAGTGAGAAAAGGAAAAAGAAGGAAGTGATTGTTAGGCTTGAGAAAAGAGAGGAGTGGAATGGGTGGAGGATAATTGGGGAAAAGCAGAGATACTAAATGAATACTTCTGTTCCATCTGCACCACGGAGAAGGATGGACCAGTGCCTTCAGGAGGGAACAGAGGAGCAGGGAGGGAGGGGAACACAGAAGTAGTGATAGAGAAGGATATAGTGGGGGTGGGGCTGCTGACATTGAAGGTGGACAAATCACCAGGCCCAGACAGAGTACATCCAAGGGTACTAAAGGAACTGGCTGAGGAGATGGCAGGGCCGCTGGCAGACCTATTTAATAGCTCACTAGAGTCAGATGTGGTACCGCAGGACTGGAGAACAGCACATGTAGTGCCCCTCCACAAAAGTGATCTTAAGGATGACACAGGGAATTACAGATCAGTCAGTCTGACCTCCATTGTGGGAAAGCTCATGGACACCATACTAAAGGAAAGTTTTGTGGAATATCTAAAGGGGCATGGTCTCCAGGACTTGTGGCAGCATGGGTTCATGGGGGGGATCGTGTCAATCAAATCTGATTGACTTCTTTGACTGTGTCACTAAGACAGTAGACCGATGCCAACAGGTAGACATCCTCTATCTTGATTTCAGCAAGGCCTTTAACTCTGTGCCCAACAAAAGGTTGATTGGGAAGTTGGTGGATCTTGGGGTTGGGGAAAAGATGGCCAGATGGGTGAAAAACTGGCTGAGGGACAGAACCCAGAGGGTGGTTGTGGGAAAAGAGTTATTTGGTACCAGAGAGGAAACCAGTGGAGTCCCACAGGGCTCTGTCCTGGGGCAGGTGTTGTTCAATGTCTTCATCAATGACATTGGGGATGGCATTAAGGGCAAAAGGTGCCTATTCATGGATGACACAAAGCTCTATGGGAGAGTGAACACAGCTGAAGGGATACAGGGCATACAGGAAGATCTGGAAAAGCTGGGGAGGTGGTCCTGGATCTGGCAGCTTGGCTTCAATGCTAAGAAATGCAAAGTTATGCATATTGGAGCCAAGAATCCAAGGACAGAGTACTAACTGGGTGGATTCCAAGTATCTACATCAGAGGAGGAGAAGGACCTGGGAGCGATGAACACTAGTGACCTGAAGCACTCCACGCAGTGCAAGAAAGCAGCAGCAAAGGCAAATATGATGCTTTGATGCATATCCAGGTGGATCAGTAGCAGGAGAGTAGAGGTTATATTGCCCTTGTAAAGATCACTGGTAAGGCTGCATCTAGAGAATGGAGTTCAGTAGTGGTACCCACACCTCAAAAAGGACACTAACTTGCTGGAGAAGGTCCAGTGGAGGGCTACAAAGATGATAGTGGATCAGCAGGGTAAGGCATACGAGGAGAGGTTGAGGGCAATAGAAACATAGAAACATAGAATTTGACGGCAGATAAAGACCACTTGGCCCACCAAGTCTGAAGATTTCCCTACCTAACGGATAAGCTGCAGATCCTAGTTAACCAACAGCCTACTTCCTCCTACCCCCCCACTAGAATTGCCTTATGTCTGTCCCATGCATTCTTGAATTCCTTCACTGTTTCTGACTCTATGACCTCCTCAGGAAAGCTGTTCCATGTATCCACAACCCTCTCTGTGAAGAATTACTTCCTCCCATTACCTCTGAGCCATCCCCCCCTTTTTCTTCAAATTGTGCCCCCTTGTTTTTGCACATCTCTTTTTCTTAAAGATGCTACCCTCTTGGACTTTGTTGATTCCCTTGAGGTATTTGAAAGTTTCTATCATGTCCCCCCTCTTCCTCCTTTCCTCGAGGCTATACATCTTTAGTTCCTTTAGTCTTTCTTCATATGTCTTCTGATGCAGACCCTGCATCATTTTGGTTGCCCTCCTCTGAACAGCCTCCACTCTGACTATGTCTTTACGGAGATGGGGTCTCCAGAACTGTACACAGTACTCCAGATGTGGTCTTACCAACTGTCTGTACAGACAGCCAACAACTTCCTGTTTTCTACTGGTGATGCCTCTCCCTATGCATTCCAGTATCCCCCCAGCCCTCCTTACTGCCTTCTCACATTGCTAGCCCAGCTTTAGGTCATCTGATATGACTACCTCCAGGTCCTTTTCCATTTTTGTTGTTGTCAGTATCTCAGCCCCCATTGTGTACTCTTCCCCTGGGTTTTTGTTTCCCAGGTGCATTACTTTGCCCTTCTTTGCATTGAATCTAAGCTGCCATACATTTGACCATTCCTCCAACCTTGCCAAGTCCCTTTTCATCCTTTCCACCCCACCTTGTGTATCAACCCTGTTGCAAATCTTTGTGTCATCTGCAAAGAGACATATTTTCCCTTCCAGTCCCTCTGCAATGCCACTTATAAAGACATTAAAAAGGACCGTCCCCAGTACTGAACCCTGTGGTACCCCACTAGTAACCCTCCTTTCTTCATTGTGGACTCCATTTACTATTACCCGCTTGTCCTGTTGTCCAACCGGTGTTTTACCCAGGCTACCACCCTGGGACCCACTTCCAGGCTGGCTAATTTGTTTATTAATATTTTGTGTGGGACTGTGTCAAATGCCTTGCTAAAGTCTCGGTAGGCCATGTCCACAGCCCCTCCTTGGTCTACTGCTTTGGTCACCCAGTCAAAGAAATCAATTAGATTTGTCGGACATGACTTTCCTGCTGTGAATCCATGCTGCCTTGTGTCCTGTGCTCCACTGGCCTCCTGGTCCTTCAGAAGTGATTCCATCATTTTTCCTACCACTGAGGTCAAACTGACAGGTCTGTAGTTTCCTGACTCTGTCTTGCTCCCACTTTTGTGAAGGGGAATCACATCCCCCCTCCTCCAGTCCTCAGGTGCCACACCATCCTCCCATGATTTATTAAAAAGGGTAGTCAGTGGTGTTACTAGTTCTTCCCTTAGTTCTTTTAGAATTCTGGGGTGAATCCCATCAGGCCCCATTGCTTTATCCACCTTCAGTTTTAAGAGTTCTTTCAGAACCCTTTCTTCTGTGAAAGGACTAATATCAATCCCCTATCCAGAGTGCTTCTATTTACTTCATTAGGTATTTCCCTCTGCTCTTCCATTGTGAATACTGAGCAGAAGTATTCATTCAGTACCCCTGCTTTTTCACTGTCAGTCTCTGCCCAACCACCTTCCTCTTTGTTCACCCTCAGTATCTTTGCCTTAGTCTTTCTTTGCTCCCTAACGTGCCAATAAAAGGTTTTATCCCCTTCTTAACCAAGTTGGCTATGTTGTCCTCGGTTTGGGCCTTTGCTATTCTCACTGCCTTACTCGCTTCCTTCTGCTTTAACTGGTACAGTTCTCTGTCCTGCTCCTTTTGTGTTTCCTTATACTTCCTGAATGCTATCGTTTTCTCCCTTACCTTCCCCACCGCTTCTTTTGAGAACCATAGTGTTTTTTTTGTTTGTTTTGATTTATTTGCTTCACGTAAAGGCTTGTTGCCACTGTGATGGTTGTTTTGATGTTTCCCCATTGTTGCTCCACCCCACCTTCTTGCCTGTTTGCTAGTGCTTTTCTGAGGCACTCTCCCATTTTGACAAAATCAGCCCTCCTGAAGTCCAGTACCTTCACTTTTGTGTGGTTTGACTCTACAGCTAAGTTTATCATGAACCACACTATTTGGTGGTCGCTTGTTCCCAGATGGCTACCCACTCCAAGATCAGATATCCTCTCTCCGTCCCCATTTGAGAGTACCAGGTCTAAGATTGCTCTCTCCTGAGTGGGTTCCAAAACTAGCTGTCTGAGGCATGCCCCCTGTAGGGCATCGAGAATGGCCCTGCTCTTGGATGTGGCTACTGCAAAGGTGCTCCAGTCAACATCTGGCATATTCAGGTCCCCCATCAGCAATATCTCCCCTTTCTCTGCCATCCCAAGGATGCCTTCTATCATTTCCTTGTCCATTTCCTTCCCTTGAGATTGGGGTCTATATACCACCCCTGTGCAGATTGTGGAGCCATTTCCAGTCTCCAGGGTGACCCACAGTGCCTCCTCTCCTCCCTGTTTACCCTTTAGTTCTGTTGCTTTGATCCCTTCCCTTACATAGAGAGCTACTCCTCCTCCTCCTCCTCTTCTTCCCTTCCTGTCCCTCCTGTAGATTGTGTACCCAGGTATGTTGACATCTCAGTCATGGTTCTCTGTATACCATGTTTCTGTGACTGCCACAGTATCCAGGCATCCCTCTTCTATCAAGGCCACCATTTCAGCGAGCTTTTTACCTAGACTACTGGCATTGGTACTCATTACCCTCCATTTTTTATGGCTTTATTTCTTTTTTCCCCATCCCTGTCCCTACTGCCTTTGTCTTTTCCATGTACTCCTTGGAAGACAGAAAAGAGAGAGAGTGGACATGACTAGGACTTTCAAGTACTTGAAATTAGTAAATATGGTTGATAAGGAGAGTCTCTTTAAGCTGTGTGGCAAAAATGGCACTAGGGGATACAGTCTTAAGCTGGAGGGTGGGAAGTTTATGAGGAAGGTCAGGAAGCACTTCTTCACAGACAGGATGGATGACACTTGGAATGCACTGCCAGAAGAGGTCATTTCACTGAAGACAGTGGGAAGCTTTAAGAGAGGCTGGGAAAGGCATAGAGGGAAAGTAAGGATTATGGGTAGGGAGGATGGGAGGAGTGGGGAAGGAGGGCAGGGACATTAGCTCTAGCTGTGGACTCTGCAATACTAGCAGACTTGATAGACCAAATGGCCTTATTCTGCTGGCTTCTTTGTATATTCATATGCTCATATGTGATAAATATTCATGGTTTTAAATTTTTACGTGTTTTGCTATTGTCCTTATATATTGTTCTGCACTGAAAATGACAGTGTAATTACAGGACAACTTTTTAAATAGGGCCACTTTGTCCTAACTGTTTTATCCTGTATAAAAATATAGCAACTTACTACTATTACTACTAGACCAATAAAAATGCAGCACATCCAGGAGGGAACTGCCAGTGCCATTCCTGGGTCACAATCTTAAATCAATCTATGCAGAACAGAGGAAGCACTTGGTATGGGATCAGTAACAAAACACAATAAACAGCAGAGTATAAAATTCCGAATACATTTATTTATGCTAAGGCTGGAGGATGCTGATGAGGTCCTGGTGCTTTATATGGAACCTGGTCTTTGCCAGGGGAATGTCAGCAACATACAAATGCACTACAGTGCTCCATCACTATAACAAACTCCATTATAATGAAATCTCACTTATAAGAAGCATTCACCTTGGCTCCCATCAAAATGTCAGAGTCAGTTGTTTTCATCTGCTGATCAGCTCTTTAGTGATGTGGTCAGGTTGTCAATCAGCTGTTTGCAGTACCCTATAAAGGACCCAAGTTACTGTCAGGTGGTTTATACCTGTAGTCTACCTGTGGTACTGCCTTTGTTGCTGCGTTTTATTTGCTTTTATTGTACCTGTCTTTTAAACATGAAAAGGTCCGGTTACCCTGTGGAGACAAAGCTTGCTATGCTTGACAGGCTGAAAGTCAGGGAACTAACCAAACTGTCCAGCAAGACCTGATACACAAAGTCCACCATTTGCACCTGGCAGAAGAGAAGGTGCTTTGAGGGACTTTGTTTCTGAATGTGTCAAATGTGAGGGTTTGAACTATAAGAAGCTGCAGAGAGCAGACAAGGATGCAGTTGACCATGCCATTTAACTATGGCTCAGCCAGCAATGTGAAAATGGGGTTCAGATGTCAGGGGGCTTACTCCTTGAAAAGGCTGAACATTTCACCAGAGAAAACCATAGTGAGAATAGCCACTTTAAATCATCTGCTGGTTTGCTGTGGCATTTCCAGCGCTGTCATGGAATACAGAAAGTGTGCATCACTGGGAAACATCAGAGCTGCAATGACATTGTAGCCATTGAATATATCCCCAAATTAAAAGATATCTTGGACTAGTGAGACATAATTTCTGAAATATATGATCCATTTGTCTGGAGAGGCATTGGCAAAAGTATCTGCTTGTACCATTCTACAATGCTGGGTCTTCCTGCCTGGGCAGACATTTGGAGGGCGCTACTACAGGGATGTGAAATGGAATATGAATCAAGCAACATTGAGGAGATTGCTGCCATAGCAACAGACCTACATATGGCAACATTAAACAGTGGAACAACTGATGACTGGCTAGTGGTTAACGACATAATACCAATGAATAAGCAGCTGTCTGATGCCGAAATTGTGCATTCCCTGAATGGCATGGGGCAATGGACACTGAATCAGAGGAGGATTAAGAAGGTGAAGAAAGTGAGGAGTACTGTGTCAGACCAACAAACACTGAGGATGTTACAGGACTTTAGAAAGCCTTAGAATGGCTTGAGTACCAGTCTGCTGACCCTATCAAACTCAGTCAGGTACTCCAGGTCATATCATACACATGCAGTTTGGCTATGAAAACTGCTATGAGGCAGACAAAAAATATGGACATTTAAAAAAAACTCCAAAATGAGCAAGATGGTCCACAGATTCTAAGCAAGTACTGTATTTCATGCTTTTAGTTATTTATTAGCGAAAATTTGACTTTTTTTCTAACTTTTACATTTAAATTAAAGTTATTGATCATTTGCTTGCACAAATGGCTATGTTTCAAATGTTTCTTTAAGTACCTTGATTTAACAGACTCCACTATAACAGTCAGGTTGGACCCGAATGTGTTCATTATAGTGAGGGAGCACTGTATAAATACACAACCCTTCAAGAGATACAACACAAATAACAGAAGTTAATATATGCAAGATTGAGATGCTCTTCTAACATAACAATCCATAAATCATCCACTCAAGCATGAAACTGCATCAAGATTACAAAACATCATATGATCAGTTCATGCAGTGGCACCAGGTAATTTTACAGACAGAGACATTGCTTACTCCCTGAGGTTAAAAAAACTGCTAGTGAAGAGCTTTATTGTTAGTTTCATTGATTATGGTCTGGTTGTCCATGGGTCAGTGAATGATGGTACACTAAGCCATGTAAGGGGGTTGCTCAACAGGGTTAGTAGTTTTGCACTTGATGATAAATTGGATATGTATACATGTGGTCTCTACTCCAGCCTCAACCTGTTAAACATAAAGTTGAGACTTCACTACAACATGTTCCCACCTCCATTCCACACGCTCTTGTAGCTTCCCCTATACTAACTGGCAATGAACCTGTCCTGCCTCCCTGTCCTAACCCTGACTACTGTAATGGACCCTGTCCATCTTGCTCTCCCTCCTCTCTCCCTTTCTCACCCCCAACACTGACAATGGACTCTGTCCAGCTCACTCCATTGCTGCTACCCCCCTCCTTCTATATCCCCTGTCACTCTTCCATCTCAATGTTCTCTCCGAGCTACCATATAGACCCTGGAATAGGCTCACCCCCGCCACTAGTTATCTCTATCATGCAATGGATTGTACTTAAATATTGTACTCAAATGTCTTATGGCTTTCCAAGTATGACATTTTTATATTTATGATCTGCTGTCAATTGTGCAATGAATTGTACCTGAATATTTTACCCAAATGTATTACTGCTCGCCATGTATAATTTTTGTACCAATAATATGCTCTTTATGTTATACAAACTGTACCATGTTTATGTTAACTGTATGTCATGTCAACTGTCATTGTAACCTGATGTGGAGCCTTTGAAAAGGAGTCTCAGACTCAAAGGATTGTAATTCTGAATATCCAAATAAATAAAAATAAATAAAACACACTTGCAATAGGCTTTCAAGCACTTCCCAGGTATGCTGTCACTCTTCACTCCTACTAAAAATCGTTATGCTACCAGGGGTGTGACAAGTCACACACTGCCAATCCCAAGGAGAAGGACTGCATTGGGTCAGAACTCTTTCATGTACTGGTTCGCCAAACAATGGAATAGCCTTAACCCTGTTATTAGAGACTGCAACTTTGTCAAAGTATTTAAATCTAGGCTACTCACCTTGATCAAAGATTCTGTTATCTGTAAATGCTTTAAATGACTGTTGTGTGGCATTGACAAAGTAAATTAGTTTGCCATTCCTCTTACACTAGTTTATTTCTTGTTATGTACTAGGAGTGTGTGGAAAAAAAATTCCACTGGTGGAATTTCGGCCAAAGTCGGATTTTCACTTCCACAGAAGTTTGGAAATCATTTTGAAAACTTTTGCGGAAATTCAGCTGAAAAATGCAGAATAAATATAAGAAATGTGGGTTAATGTATTAAACTGCGGGAAAAAACTCAGCAGTGTCAGTGTTCTATTCTGAGACTTATGTATTAAACTGTGGGGAAAAAACCTTGCAGAAGTAATGCAAGAGACTTTATTTCTGCATGTCATGTGAAAAGTCCACAGTTTGTAATTAAATGTCACAGTATTGGTGGAAATACGCAGTTATTTGGTGAAAGTTCAGAATTCTGCCACAGGTAAAAGAGTGGAGGTTACCGTGAAATTTTTGAAATTTTGAGGAATTTCCGTGACGGACGAAATCCACACTTTCACCCACCCCTATTATGTAGTCTTGTTGCCAGCATGTCTTTATTGTTATTGTGTAACTATGTAATAATTTGCTGTTATTGTTTGCACCCCTGCTGTAATGCACATCAATTGACTGTTATTTATCTTGTGACTATGTATAACTGTGGTTTTTGACTCTGAATCCATTGAAAATAGACAACTGCCTAAAGGATTCTTTGTGAGGGAAATACATAAAAACAAATAAACAAAGATGCAATGCAATACCTTGCAGGATTATTGCAAAATACTGCAGTATGTTGCAGGGAGCAGTGTAATTCAATGACAATTAAACACTGTTGTCATACAATATTTTGTGTCATATCGTTTACTACAAGCTACTGCACTGCATCCTGTCTTGCTCTGCTGTATGTTATTGATACATAATACAGTTACAGAGAAGGGGGTGAGATAGACTACATGGACAATGATAGTCTGGTGTCTTTATGTATTTGGTTGGCTCAAATATTTTTCTCTTTAAGCATGCCTTCTGGTTCTGGTAGCAGTGGGAAAATTACTTCTACTAGTACCAACAGTGCTACTACTATTGTGTCACCACCTGTTCCATCTGCACGTTTTCTGTTACATCCCTCTATAGAGGTAATAGGAGGGCATTAGTTTACATGCCTTGTGTGGGAAGCAGCAACAGCCACAACTACCACTGTTCCCATAGCTTCCGCAAAGGATTCAACATCCCAAGTCAGAAAGCTCCACTCCCAACACCAGTACCATTCTTGCAGAAGGCACCCTTTCTACTATCACCATCATTGTAGACACTGCAACAACTATTCATAAGCCCATGCTGACAGTGTCTACTGCCACTGTGACTGTGACATAGAAACATTGAATCTGTTGGCAGATAAGGACCACTTTGCCCTCTCAGTCTGCTCATATCTATCCATGCCTTTACTGTCACCACAGATCCTACCTGATCTCCATCTACTTCCCCTCTTGCATTCCTACCAAGATTCCTGTGTACCTGTCCAATACATGCTTGAAGCCCACCACTGTTTTTCCCCCTCTACCTCCACTGGAAGACTATCCAAGGTGGCTACCAATTTTCAGTAAAAGAGCCCACCCACTTATCCCTCCTATACTCCCCCCCCCCTTCCAGCTTCATTGCATGGCCCCATGTTCTCATGTACCTTCTCTTCTGGTAAATACTCTCCTCCTGTACTTTATTCTGTATGCCGACCGTAGGTCAACTCCATGACTGCAAAGACCAGCACAGCAACAGATTTTGCCTGAAATCATTGGATATCTGTGCTGGTCCCTGCAGACACAGGTGGCAGATCTCCCAGTGTTGTGTCCCCTCCCAGATACAACTCCAACTTGGAGTTGTATATTTAGAGACCAGAGTGTGGGGGTGCAGCCTCCATGTGGGGGTTAGTAGACACAGTCTAAGAAAACATGTTTTCGACATCCTTGACACAGTACACCAACACTAGCCACTGTGTCAGTCACTGTCAGGGATATCGGCATATGGGATGCCGCAGCTCGATAGTAAAACCACCTTATTCACCCCATAAGGTATTTATAGTTCTTTATCATGTCCCCCCTCTCCCTCCTCTGTTAAAAGGTGTGCGTACTGAGAGCCTTCAGACTCTCCTCCTGGGACCTATGAAGCAGCCCTGCACCATTTTAGTTGCTCTTATCTGGACAGCCTCTACCCTGTCTATGTCCTTACTGATGAGTGGTCTCCAGAACTGGACAAAGTACTCCATTTGGGGTCTCACCAATGATCAACAAAGCGGTAACACCACCTCTCTCCTACTGCTGGTGATATCCCTCCTTATGTGCCCCAGCATCTTACTGGCCATTCCTACTGCCTTGTTACACTGCTTCACTACCTTGAGGTCATTAATATGATTGCCTCAAGGTTCCTTTCCTTTTTATTGACTGTCAGTAACTCTTCCCCCATTTTATACACTGCCTCTATGTTCTTGTGACTTATTTCATGGTTTTGCAGTTTTTCACATCAAAACCCAGCTGCCATACCCTTGACCACTCCTCGAATTGTCTCAAGTTTTATTGTCTCCAACCCCTCCAGAGCATCTACTCTATTGCTAATGTTGATGTCCCTGCAAAGAGGCATACGTTCTTGTTCAGCTCTTCTGTTATGTCATTTACAAAGACATTGAATAGGACTGATCCCAGTACTGGTCCCTGTGATACCCCATTGGTCACACTTCTGTCATTAAAGTGAGTTCCATTTACCACCACCCTTTGTCACCTATGCATCAACCTGTTCCTTACCCCATTTACTGCCTTAGGTCCTACCACCAAACTGCATTGTTTCTTTATAAGCCTTCTATATGGTACTGTATCAAAGGCCCTAGTAATTCCACTGACCCATCCTGATCTATTCCCTGGTTACCTTGTCAAAGAAATTGATCAGATTCATAGGATGTGACCTCCTCCTATGACTCTGTAATACCTCAGGTCTTGTAACATGCTGGATATAAGATACTCCACTAGCCTTTCTATTAGAAGTGTCTCCATGTGACCTGTGTCCATGAACACCTTATAGGCTTGACCCAGTGCAGTGCCTGATATTATTTTTGCAGTGCTATATGTGTGGTGTTGTGCATCATGGGTGCCACAAGTAGCCTGTGTTGTATTAGTTACAGCTGTATGTTGGATGTTGAAACATCATTGAGGTATATATGGTACACCAGGTTTGAAAGGGGTTAATAATGTTGTTTCAGTGATTTTAAATCATCTTTAAAATAAAAAAAACTTTTCCTGGCTGAGTACTGAATACTAAATAACAAATACCTAAATACTGGTAACCTGATTACAAAATATTCAGCCAAATATTCAGGAAACGGTATTCATACAGCTCTAGATTTTGGCAGATGCCAGCTGCAAGCACAAAGGTAACTATAACAACAAACATGTTACTCGCTCAGCTGATTCTAGTGCTGTCCAGCACAACAGCTACTTGTGATATGAATTGCAAAAATAATTCATTTTACACATTCCTCAAAGGTATTGATTGAGAGATTTACAGTGCAACTGGGTATGTGCTGAAAAAGAAGTTATTGTTGTGCTTTGCCAAATGTAAAAATACTAGGTTCTTTACTTAGAGATTGTCTTGGGGCGGGGTTGCAGAATGGCATTTACAGGAGAAATACCAAATCAAAAATCAGTACTTCAACATCATTTAATATATGTATCAGAATTACGTAAGTTATTTTAATGGTTTAGCATGTTAGCAAACGGTTACATACATTTGGTTTGCAAACTTGATGAAGTCAGATGGTGGTGGTGGGGAACATGGCTGAGCAGGCCCCATTAGAGGTGGGGGAGCAGGGGATAATTCCTGGGACTTTGCATCAAGAGGGGCCCAGGCTACCCTGCATACTGTATGTAGGGAAGGGGCTGCGAGCTGGTAGGATCCCCAGAGTCTGAACTTTCCTGCAGGGCCCACAATTCCTCTCAAGGGGCCTGTGACTGAAACTCACTTTTTAAAAATTCAGTTATTGTTACAGTGTAGTCATTTTATACTTGTTAACAGATCTAATTGTATGTACTTTATATGCAATCTATGTTATATTGCTGACACCTCACATTGTCAACCCTATACCAAAAGCCTGTATTTCGAATAAGAAGTCTGTAACATTGTACTTACCTTGTATTATTTTTCATCGATGCTCTTCTGGAAACCTGTGTGTATTGTAAATTTAATGTTCTGTCAACGTCTGAAGGGACTGACTGTTGAACTGTAAATAGTGTTTATATTGTAAATATTCATTTCTCTGTATACTGTTCATTTCTCTGTACACTGTTCTGTTTATTGCTTGTACAAGGGACATCCTTGCAAATGAGCTTGCTCAATGGATGTTATCCCTCCACAAAAAACAATAGATGAAAAATAGAAGAATAGGTTAGGCAAGGTGTATGGTCTACAGAAAATAAATGACAGTCTTATGATCAGCCTTAACCAGTCAGGTTTCAAAGCTTTTGTGGCCTATTTTCTAAACATAATGGATGTTGTGTATTTTTAATAGCAGTGGGATCACTTCAATTATAAAACAGTTTAAGCATTTTGGGCCCTATGCATAATGCCTATGGGCCACAGAAACCAGGTGAGTAAGCATCGCTACGCATGAATGCCATGGAGTGGGAGTTCTGCAACATTCATGAATGGGGGCACAAGTGAGCAATGCACCAGATCCCCCAACTGCATTGACAGCAATTCACTGGGGGTGTTCCGGGGGTGTGCCTGCATTACATGCCATTCACTAAGGTGCACAGTGCAGTGCACGGGGGGCATAGGAGGGTGCAGGGTATGCCAGGGGGGACCTTGCCATAACCACACTGCACACCCAACCCTGCCCAGACAGTGGCCCCAGCAACAGTAGGGTAGCCCTGCACACACATGGCTGCCCCAACCCAGACATGTGGAATGTAGTCCCATGCACATATGGTGACCTGGCCCCCATAAGTGTTGCCCCCCCAGGGTGTACACCCAGGAACCATGTGCATGCCCACCCCATCTATCACAGCTATGTCACCTCCCCCCCCACCTAAGCGGCCTCATTTGGGACCCTTTCCAAGTACCATGGAGGTCAACCACAACACCCCCCACCCCTGATCCCAAAGAAGGTGATGTAGGTAGTGATGGTAACATGTATGATCCCATACAAGTAGAACACCTAGGTAACTTATGCCATCATTCTGTAACTGAAGTCCCATGTCTTCCAACAGTCTATGAGCAGTAATTCTCCGCTATTGGCAGGGCATTGGATTTGGTCCAGTGCATGTCTCAACTAGTGATGAATGACAAGTGTTTAGACTATGATGTAGGGAAATGAGAGGGTGGACAGGTTATTCATCCTGTAAGCAATGCTACATTCCTTGAAATGCTCTGTTTTTAACGGTGTGGAGAAAGTCCGAATTCCAAATTTTACTGGGTTTTTCTGTTAGTAGACCTCATTAAGATTACATTTACGACAGTTAGGAAGATTGTAGATTGGACATTATTCAATTTCACTCTAGTACTCCTATTTCTTTGCAAAATAGTGCAATGAGTATCACTAAGCTTGGGAATCCCAACAATCCCTTTCATGGGAAGATGAAGGATGCATTGGCTTGATCAGTGGTCTGCTTTTAATCTCAAGTGGCAATTCATCCCCTCAACTATGACTATTTATATTAAAAATTAATTCATCTATATATTAATATTTTGATTTATGACTATTTAGTGGTGGAGCCAGCAGCGTGCCAGACAGGATGCACCAATCTAAGCTCCTGATCATTTTTAAACATTAAATGTATGCAACTATAATTTTACAACCCTTATTACTAGTGGGAAAGCTACACTCTTTAATAGCTAATTGTCCCTGGTATCTGTAAGAGCATTTTGGTGCCTGTTACACCTATTAGTAAAAGCAATGTGAAATACAACCGGGGAGTCTTCATAATAGAAGCAGTAGAACTATGCACGAGCATATAAGGCAATAAAGCACACACATTTTTCCTTTCTCCATCAGAAATTGAGTCCACTATCACCCAATGGCAAAACGTAATTACAGACATCTACAAAAAGGTAGAAAAAATGTTTACACCAGGATTGCGGAAGTACAGGTCAGAGCGGATGATGCAAAGAATGTAGCAAAGGATGTTTCAGCAGTGGGGGGCAAAGCAATGGCACCTTCCTTGACAATAGTGAAAGAAAATAAACTTTTGCACCACAGATTGGAACACATTAAAATGGTGCTAGGGCCCTGAATGTATATCTCATGGGCCTTCTGGAGCACTCAGAGGGAGAGGAGACCACACCATAGATTGTCATATTTCTTAAGGACTTACTTCAGTATCACTCTCCTCCTTGTATCCAGATGGCTTATAGAATTACTCATTGATGGCAACCACCCATAAAAAAAGACACATTGAACACACTTATTATTATTGCAAGTGATCCAGAAGAAAGGGTGGGACTGCTGGAGGTGTCAAAACCTAAAAGCAAGCTCTATTTTGATACAGACACTTAGAGTTTCTTGTTCATTGACATCCATGAGTGCCACAAAGTCTTCAATGGGAAAATGTTGAGATTTTGGGAGTGCCATAATAACCACTCATTACAGTTACCAGGCAAGCTGCAGGTTATATATTATATGCTGGTAAGGTATACATGTTTGGAGATCCAAAGGAAGCATGTATCCTTTTTTTCCATACAGCGTCTTGCCCCTTGGAAAGCTATACATTCCATTCCAGCCTGCACCAGACCAGATGCCACCTTCTCTGGACCTACCTTAGTTCAAATCCCCCATGGATTTCCCCATCACACTGGGGTCAGAGAAAAGAGAGCCATCCTTCTGTCTCAGAGTCTACATCTAGAAGTCACTGAAGGGTCCATGTAGTAGTGTGGTTCCAGAGAGGTGCACGGTGCACCAGGTAATCCTCAGGTCCTTTTTCTTGCTCTTCTCCCCTTGCAAGCTGATGTGACATGGGTTGCATATGCACATGGAGGTGCATATATGCCTCAGAACCTGTGGCTCTTCCTCCTCTTTGTGAAAAACTCTGTCTCTTGGACATCAATGTTACCCTCGGTGGCAGTCAAGAGCTGAGTCAGCAAGCCTTCATAGTCCAGGAGAGGACAGCTGCCTGATGGCTGCTTCATCCACTCCTAGCTCTTCCCCCAGCTGACTCCCAGCAAGTACTGCTTGTTAGGAAAGATCATTGTACAACAAAGAAATCTATAAGTTAAGATCAATTGTATGGAGTTAAAGATCTACATAAATATGGGACTACAATCATTATAACCAGACTCAGTATAACTATTTTAGATGATATTCTCAGCATACTATATGATCATTATTAAATTTATGCACCAGCCATGTGACTACATTTAGTTCATATTTGTAGTAACCATTTCTAGAATGAAATGCTTATCTTTAGATGATCCCAACATGAGGTATCAAACTGGAATAGCAAATACATTCTCCTACCATTTAATTTACATTTTGTTGCATTCTGATGGCATTGGTCTATGAAATGGAATGTGTATTTAGTTGATAATACAATAAAAATATATTGGAAATAAAGAGCCGTCTATTTATGCTATAAGGAATCAAAACTTTCCCAATTTTAAGCAGGTCATTAATCTCAGAGGAATCATATATTTACAAATTCTAATAGAAACACTGATCCAGGACCTCAGGTATGAGAATGTTTTATAATCAGGTTCTGGTCATATACATTTTCAATCACCAAGGTAATGGGTTATAATTCTGAAGATTAAAAATATGGAAATTCCAGTTAAATCCTTCATTTATGAGAGAGAATAAAATGTTTGTATTTGATTGTTTAGGATAGGACAAGAATGTTTTAACATCTCTGGGCAGTTTCTCCATCAATAGTCAAACCATTAATGCTACAACATCCTCTGACTGCTCAGAAACATAATAGATTCGAGAAGAAATCTTTATACATTTTCTAGTACCAAGAATTAAACACTGAAATATTTAATGCTCAGTAGCATTATTGATTAGACAGTATTGTCATTACAGTGGCTTCTTACTGTGTCATTAATACAGTGCAGTCAACTATGTAACACTGATTTTAAATGTTCATCATAGGTTCCTTAGAGGTCATATGATTGATTTTAGGTTATATTATAAAACTGAATGCAGATGCACAGTCTTTTTTATATCCTAGGTTGTAATGTGTATGGATTCCATACAATTACTGCAATACCTTGGTTGTGCATGCTCTACAAATCAATAGAGCCTGGGCAGGTGCACAAGGAAGTAACTGTACAATGTTTTAGTAATTGAAGCAATAATTTTGTTTTACCATGTGTATACAATGGCAGAATACTGTACTGTGATAGTAGAAGGGACTCGAGGTCCATCTTGTTCACCTTTTCAAGAACATGGCAGTGACTATATCAATTATGAGTAGAGACACACTTCTAAGCTTCTAAGCATGCTACTCATACTCCTACTGTGTAATTCTCAGTGCTATTCTCCTCAAGAGATCTGTGTAGTCCTGCTTTGAAAGACTGAAAAGTGATAGCTTCCATGACCCTACAAAGTAGACCATCATACTTTCTAATGGTTAACCCTAATCTTCCCCAACCCAGTCTGAGTGCATCTTTTGAATTTCTGATTGCACTCATAAGCACAAACATCTGTGTATATTGCACACTGTCTGCCTCCTTTAGTACTTGGAACACTGTTTTATATCCTCTCTCAGGGTCCTCTACTCCAGGTTGAATAAATTAGTATTTCCAAGCTCTTTCCTTTGCTCTTGCCCCATAAGCTACTATTCAGCTTTACGGTCCTCTGCCGAAACCACTTAATCTCTACAATGACCGTGAATACTTGCAGTATTTCAGGTATAGTCTAATTAAGCCCAAACATAGAGAGTGGTATATATACAAGAGGAGTCAGTTGGTAGCTCAACAAAATCAACATTTATTTGACTGATGTATGTCTACATAGGACATTTGGAGTGAGCATAGTGGAGAGGCAGTTTGCAGGGAAGCAGTACAGTATATGGGATTCATAAAGAGATGCTAACAGAGAAGGAATATGGCTAAAGCTGGTTCACAATTCACACTTCACCACTTGAAGCAATGGACAAGAGGATCCTGATGTTTTACAGAACCACTTCTTCTGGTGGTCCAACTTAGGGTTTTCAGGATTCAACATACTCTCCAGAGTTACTCCAAGATCCTTTCCCATGTCTGTGCTGTACAGCTTTTTCCACACAGGGTGTATCAGTGACCCAGATACCCTGCCACTGATGCAGTACCTTGCATTTCCTTGTATTAAATATAAGCCCCATTTTTGCCTCACACCCAGTATGCATATTGTTTCATGTAACATGTGACACTGTGTGTGGTCACAGTATAATATGTGCATGTCTCAATTAATTGTTCAGTTACAGGTACAGCCACATTCCTTTAATCCACTTCAAAAGTGTGTACTATATATTCCCGTACTACCACACACTCTGGAATATGATATATTACTTATAAAATGGCTTATCATCTTTTCTGTTTAATAAGTAAACATATAAAATTATCTGTCATTAGAAATAGCAATTAATTAAAAAAAAAATCCTTCCGTCTAAGGGTAGTCTCTTAGCATCTGTAATTAACATAACTGTAATATTTATTGCTTAATGTTAACTTGGAAGACCTGGAGCATTGTGAAGTTCTATTGCAAAATAATAAAATCTAATAAGGAGTAATATGTTCTCAGAAATAGGAACCAGTATTTAACTCTGACAATGAATTTATTGAAGTAATCACACCACTAATGAAGGTACATTCCAACTTTTCTTCAGATATACTAAATTCAGTAAGAAAACTAATGGAGCTATACTCCTTTAACAAATATATCAGCACATTTATATTTTTTGTTCTGCTTAAAAAAATAAATTAGAACTGATTTATAAACTTAACCTGTATTGTACATTGACATTCTTAAATGTGTTCAAGTAATATTTTCATAAAACTAAGTTCTGTCACCAAAAATAGCTTAATGTTTATTTGCAACATTGTTTCATATCTTTAGCCACAAGAGCTCAAGTTTCAAAAAACAGTCTGACATTTCTGTTGCATCGTTGTTAATCTTCATATAATTAAAGGCTTCATGTCTACTAGACTTATTTTAACTACAATATTTTAAACACATTTGTGCTTTGTTAACTAATTATTCAAACTCACAGTGGTTTTCTTTTGTCCACAATAATACTTTTCATGGGAATTGAGAATGCTGTGTAAATGATAATAGCAGTTTTATAACTCTTTGCTTTTTAACACTGTTGCTTTATAGGAACTGACTTACAAAAACCCTCACTGTATAAATATATTTACCTTAATCTAAATCTATTCTCTTTCAGCATTCATTTGTTTGTTTGCCAAAATAACCTGGTCAAATGTTTTGACTGGGTGACAAAAGCTCTTGATGGCAGTTAGCCAGTTGATGTCCTGTATCTGGACTTCAGCAAGGCCTTTGACTCAGTGTCTCATGGGAGACTGACTAGAAAACTGAGGAACCTGGGGGTAGGGGTGAAGCTGGTTAAGTAGATAGGGAATTGACTGAGTAACAGACAGCAGAGGGTGGGGGGGTATTTCTCAGCACCCAGCCAGAATGATCACTAGTGATGTCTCGCAAGGATCGGTTCTGTATCCACTGCTATTTAATGCAGTTGTAGAAGACACAGAAGAGGAAGTTAAGAGCAAGATGAAGATCTGGAAAGACTTAGATACTGGTCAAACACATGGCAGCTGGGGTTCAATGATAGAAAATGCAGTGTACTGCATTTCAGGGCCAGGAACTCAGGGAACTATTATGACTTGGGGGGGACAGTTATCCGTCTCTGAAAAGGAAAAGGATCAGGGTGCGATGATCACAGGGAATATGAATCACTCAGCAGAATGCAGAAAAGCTGCAGCAAAAGCCAACAGAATTCTTGGGAGCATTGCTAGGGGATCACTTCTAGAATAAAGGAGGTTATTCTGCCACTGTACAATTTGTTGGTGAAGCTGCACTTGGAGTACTGTGTGCAGTTCAGGTGCCCATACTTAAAGAGGGACATCAGACTCCTGAAGGGAGTGCAGAGGAGGGTGACCAAGATGATCCAGGGAATGGGGGAGAAACCCTATGAGGAGAGATTAAGAGAGCTCAACATTAACTCCATGGAGAATAGAAGGGACAGAGGTCATATGATCAAGACCTTTAAGTATTTGAAGAGCATAAACAAAGGTAGTACTGAGGGTATGTTTCGATTGAAGGGGAAGGGATCATGAGGGGACATAGACAGAAGCTGGAAGAGGGGAGGTTCAGGATGCAGCTGAGGAAGCATTACTTCACAGAAATGGTGATGGCAGCTGGGAACACGCTTCCTGAGGAGTTGACCTCACTGAATTCAGTGAGGAGTATTAAGAAGGGATGGGATAGATTCATTGGCAAGGTACAAGTAGGGAGACAATTGACCAGGGTGGGGGAATTAGGGCAGGAAAATTTGGCAGGCGGGAGGTAAAGGGGAGGTGGGGCAGGAGCAGTTGTCTGAACTGTGAGCTGCACTTTCAAGCAGACACAATAGACCTTGAGGCCTAAATCTGATGGCATTGACATACTGTATTTTCATATTTAATTATACATCAGTGTTACAGCAGAACTGTCCAGCTGATTTTAGAAACTTGAGCGCATGTGGTGAAAGATATAAAATAATGTTGTAAATGAAATATTAAGTCATTGTTGATGAATGAACACAGTTGTATGAGGTTATATAAGTTATATGAGTAGTGGTACCTATTTTTTTTATGTTGCTTAATTTTAAGGAAATAAACATATTAAGTTTAAACAATTCAAAAGCAATGATATGCCCTCCTTGAAAACAATGACACAATGTTGCATTTTACAAAAATGAAAAATACTTTTCCCCACTGATCCGATGAACTCCTACTATCAGTGATTCTCAACTTTATTTAACAGACTCTGGCAAGAGCCGATAGGACTGCCTAGGAGGAATTTGGGGTTAAAATATTGAAAATTACCAAATCTACAAGCCTGCATTAGCAAAATGTAATATAGTCTCATAAATGTGTTGTTTTGTAATATTTGTACACCAAATTTTCAACATAGCCTTGATATGACCCTACCTCATGAAGAAGGGCCGAACCAATATTCAACTCCTGATCAAAAGGTGATTTTGTGCCGGGACTGCAAAGTTGTTTATTCTTTTGTTACATAACCTACATATTCAATCCAACATATGTCTGTTCTCTTGATACTCTGCTGTAAATTTTAATTGTGTTATCCTCCT
Source organism: Neoceratodus forsteri (assembly GCA_016271365.2). Taxonomy (NCBI): domain Eukaryota; kingdom Metazoa; phylum Chordata; order Ceratodontiformes; family Ceratodontidae; genus Neoceratodus; species Neoceratodus forsteri. Next base: position 1,055,857,755 of record CM057459.1, read on the forward strand.
TTCTTGTGTAACTTGTCTGATGATGTAGAGCTTTTATAAATGAGTCGCTGACTCAAAGGTTTGTAATTCCAAAATGTTCAATAAATAAATCAACTTTTGAGACACAAAAACAAATTTTGGGCCAGAGCTGAAAAATGACAGCTGTCACATTCATGAGGTGCTGTAAAGAAATGGCTACGGTTATAAATTTTGGGTACAAATACTGAACATTATCAAAGATACAAGCTGGTGTACAGTGATATGAGCTAGTATGATTAAACAGCTTAATATGAGTGACTCAGTAATACCGCTCATAGTTTTGAGCAACTGTCAGAAAATGCCAATGAGTAAGGACTGAGTGTTGCACTTAGCTAAACTTGCTGAAACAGTATATCTGGATTAGTTTGGCCATGCTCTGCCAAGTAGGCCATTTGGCACAGTGGATTGAGCCACTCCCCCTGGAGATGGTGGACCTGGGGAGATTTTCTTTTTCCTAGGGCTTTTATATTTCTTCTCTCTCTGCTCCCCCCCCCCAGAGTTGATAATCTTAATTTTGGGGGTATAGGGGAGATAAAAATACTTGTTTCAGTTGCTGTTTTTGCAGTAGTAAGCGACCATCACTGTTTGCAATGATTGGTGTTATGCTGTTTGCCCTTTTGATGTTGGTTGCTTTTGTACTCACTGTATGTGATCAGTGCAGTTAAAGACTCACCATTATCACATAAAACTCATGAGCCAACATTTTCAAAATTCAATGTAGGCTCATAACTTTATTGTCTTTTAATATTTTTACACCAAATTTTTTACATAGCCTTCTTATGACCCAACCTCATGAACAAGGGCAGAGAAAAGTTTTGTCTTCTGCCCAAAAGGTGATTTCACACAGGGAACACAAAATCACCTTTTGGGATGTGAAAAAATGTTTTGACCAGGTTTTGAAAAATGACATGAGGTGCTATAAAAATATGGCTATGTCTTTTATTTATTTTTATTTATTGAAATGTTTCACCAGGAAGGCATGCTAAGCAACAAGTTACTCATCTCCAGGTGTGACCTGGTGGGTAGGGAAACATGAGGATAGCATTCAGAGATTTTGTACACAGTATAGATATACAATTTGACTACATTCAATAAAGTCAGCAGACTATACAGAAGTACCAAAAAGGAGAAATGCTAACAGGGATGAACTAGATGGATACAATGCTAACAGTCTTGAACTAGATAGCTACAATAGCACAAATATACTTGGCAAACACTTGGTGGACATAGCTTTGTAGTTAGAAAATGGCTGGATAGAATACATGGAGATTGAACTAGGGCATGATTGTGAGGAGACACACAGATAGAACAAAATTTGCAAGGTGTAACAAAAGTGCAAGGCTGACTATAAATGCATTAGAGATTAAAGGCTAGGCAATAACTACGACTAGGAAGGGTGGGTGTGTGGGTGGGGGCATATAGGCAGACAGCAGGGGGATGGAAAGTGTGGGATTTGGAGGAGGGTAAGGCCAGGAGTGGAGGAGAAGGGTCTGCCAGGGCCAGACCCCTCCAGAATGTGAGGGACCCTGCCTTCACCAGGCTGAGGCCAAGCATGAACAGGAGGGAAGCAGGTTGTAGGCAGTGGGAGTTAGAGCACATCAGGAAGGAAGAGAGGTGGAAGAGAAGGGTCTGCTGGGGTCCGGCCCCTCCAGTATGCTGTAGACTCTACCTGCACAAGGCAGAGGTAAAGCGAGACAGGAAGGATGCAGGTTGTGGGCAGCAGAGGTAGAGCATGACAGGAGGGCAGTAGGCAGCAATGGGGAATAGGCTTCAGAAGGACTAAGAGAGAGGGAGGTGGGAGAGAAGAGGGGCCAAGACCCAATCCCTTCAGGAAAGAATGGGGTGGGAGTAGGAGAAGGAGATGAAGGAGTTTACCTAGGTTCTGGATTCCTCCAGGATGCAGAGAACCCTGCCAGGGGCCTAGGCCAAGCAAAGGCGAGTGGGTAGTGAGAGTAAGCTGGTGTACAGAGGAGGGAACGGGGTGGGAGTAAGGTGGAAAGGAAGGGGTGCTGGGGAGGCTGCAAGGGGAAGGTTTTGCAGGAAAGAGGTGGACATGAAGCTGAAGCAGTCTCATAGGGGAACAAGTTAAGGAGAATTGTAGCAGGAGCAGATAGCAGAGAGAAAGTTATGTAAGGCAGAGGCAAGGGAGTGGAAGGAGGAGGAGTGTCATATTTAAGGTGGGAGGGAGTTCCAGATTTTGGGGAAGTGATAGGAGAAGCCTGATTGGCTGATGAGGGTGGTATGATGTGGGGCTAGCAGGGTGCGAGTGTCAGAGGATCAGAGGCAGTGGGTGGAAGGCAGGGGGGAGGGAGGCAGCATGAGAGGTAGGAAGGAAGTACACCAAGCCAAAGTTTGGAAGTTAGCTTAGCACAGTAAGCCAAGCATCTGTTAACAAGTGGGGGGAAGGACAGGGCTTGGTAAAGGCCACAATAATGGGTTCAAGATGGGACATCAAGAATGAATTAACAGAAGGAGTTGAAAAGAGAGTCCAGTCTGGTAGGGGAAGAAATGGGAGTGGCACCATACTCTACATCACAGTAGTCAAAAATAGGTAGGATCATCTTATGGACAAGTTCTCATTGGGCCGTAGGAGGGATGCAACTACTGTTCCTGTAAAGGGCTCCAAGTTTAGGGTGCAGTTTTTTTCAGAATGGAGTCAATGTGGCCAGAGAAGCTGAGGTGTTGGTCCAGCCAAACCCAAGGTATCTGAAAGAGGGGGTGTCTTCAAGGATGGTCTCATCAAGGGTGTGGAAAGAGGGTAAAGGATGGAGCCTCAAGAGGCTCTGCCTAGTGCCAAAGGTCATGGAGACTGTCTTTTTGGTTTTAGGAATAGTTGATGTGAGGCAAACCAGAGCTGAACCTGATGGAAGTCATACTGTAGAATGGTTGCTACATCAATGGTGGTTTTGCAGAGTGAACAAGACAGTGTCATTGGCATACCTATGGATGTAAAAGGAGGGGGAGCAGAATGAGGGTAGGTCATTTAGAAAAATGGGGAACAAGGATTTTGCCAAGCCCAGTGCCCTTTGGGACTCCTATGGAGATTGGGAGGGGTGGAGAGATTGCATTCTGAATCCTGACTGATTGTGTTCTGCCTGTGAGGTAAGCTCTAAGCCAGGTAAGAGCAACAGTAGACAAACCAGCAGCCATAAGGGAGTCAAGAAGGAGGGTATGGGAGACTGTGTCAAAAGCCTTGGTGAGGTTGACAAAGATGGCAGAGGTGATGAGGCCATTGTCCATACCGGTAAGGATAGAGTCAGTGAGCCTAAGAAGGGAGGTGGTAGTGGAGTGGTTCTTCTGAAGACCATATTGGAACAGGGTGAAGAAGGAGGAGTCAATAAGAAAAGAGGTCAGTTGAGAGAGGACCAGGTGTTCTTGGAGCTTAGCAAGGGCGGGGAGGAGGGAGATTGAGTGATAGTTGGCAGGGGAGGAAAGATCGCCACCCTTAGGGAGAGGGAGGACCACCGCATGTTTCCAGGGTGTAGGGATGGAAGAGGTCATAAATGAGAGATTTAGAATTAGAGAGAGAGGGTAGGCAATAGCTGGGACTGAGAGGTAGAGAAGTTTAGGGTCAAGGTCATCCGGAGAGGAGCCTTTGACGGGATTGAGAGAGAGGAGGGCCATTAGTGTCTCCTCAGGGGAGATAGGACAAAATCAGAAATGGAGATGGGTATGGGGGGGGGACTGAGTGGTAGGAGAGGGAGAATGAGTGGAGAGGCTTGAGGAGAGGGATTTTATAAGAGTTGAGGCACAGGAGGTGTAGAAGGAGTTGAACTCCTGAGCCACTATGCAAGGTTCAGACTCTAGTGTGTTGTTTATAGTAAGCACGGGGGGTTGGTGATGCGAGGGGGGGCGAATAGTGAGTGGACTATTTTCCAAAATTTGGAGGGGGAGTTTATGTTATTGAGGAAAGAGGATTTAAAATATTCAGACTTGAGGTGGTCCAGGGATGATGGATACCTCAGACTCTAATGCATTTGAACCGGGCAAGGAAGTCCCAGGTAACTATAAATCTGTCTTTGAAGTAAGTGCGTGTAGATCCCCGCCATGTGGAGGTGGAGATATGCATACCTCCATGGTGAGAAGAGCTTGCTGCCACACGACCCAAGCCCTTGCTTGCAGGTACAGCCCAGACAGCGCTCCGGGAACTCAAGACTGCAAGTTTCCACCTCTCTGCCCATCAACGGGAATCTATGTTGTAAATTTGGGGTCAAAATATTGAAAATTACCATAGCTACTAGCCTGCATTCACAAAATTCAACATAGGCTCATAACTTTCTTGTTTTTTAATATTTTTTACACCAAATTTTTAACATAACCTTCTTATGACCTCACCTCATGAACGAGGGCACAGAACATTTTCAACTCCTACCTGAAAGGTGATTTTGCACAGGGACCACAAAATTGCCTTTCAGGAAAGATCTGCCTCATGACAGTACAATTGTTCATGAGGCGGGATCCCAAAAAAGGCTTGTTAAAGTTATGCCACTAAGCCACTAAGTTCAAAACACCACTGAAATATATTGAACCGCATCTTCAGTTCGCAGTCCAGTTCTGAAGAGTGAAGACATATCCGTGGTCCTGAGAGGATTACGGCATTGGATCTCCCAGTGGGTAAGTAAGGGTTCGGTGGGTGCGGGGTTGTCAGTTCTGAGTGGGAGGGTCAGGTGGGGGGAGTGCAATGGCTGCAAAAGACATTGATGGACTTTTTTATTTCATGTTAAAACAAATAAATTGAGAATTGCTGAACTGGGTGACTGAGCACTCACCAGGGCCACTGTTAGTTTCTTGGGGGTGGGTGGGTGGGTGCTGAGAGGGAGGATCGTGGTGGGAGGAAACAATAAATAAAGTAAAAACAAAACTCACAAATAACCGCATGGGTGGTAGTGCATGAGGTGAGGGGACAATTGAGGATTCCTGCACTGGGATTGGGCACCCTCAGTGCCACTCTTACATTTCTGAGGGGGTTAAGGGTGCATGCTGAGAGGGTGGGTCGGTGGGGAGGAAACAATAATTATAGTAAAATAAAAGGCACAAATAACTGCACATGCATGGTCGTGCATGGCAGGGGAGTCAATGAGAGAACACTGCTGACAGTAAAAATAGTGTAGTGCAACTGCATATAGAGACAGTGAGCAGAGTGCTTCATAGATGTGGAGGTGACTGTGTTGGAATTACAAGATGTTGTTCGGTCACAAGGAATGTGGGAGTCTTTTTCTCATAGCAATAGGTCTGCAGGGCTATGCCCACTGCAGCCCTAAAAAGGAATGCCCCCGATTATAGCCCCACACCTTTGTTTTGGGACAACCCTAAATTTGCACCTTTAGACTAGACTTTTTTATAAGTTAATAGGACTTCTAAGGGGAGTCTCTTATAGTATAAGAGACTCTGAGCATAAGGTATGGGAGAGAGAATGGCAAAGCAAAGCTGAGTGATTCTGTTTGTCCAAACCTCACAAAATGAGTCTCTTATACCATAAGAGACACACTTTGGAGGCCTAATTAACTTATTATTAATCACTTGAATTTAGTTCTAGTGATTTATAAAAAGTATATAACCTTTTTTTTTATTTTAATATACTGGCCTCCCTCTACTGATGAAGGGTGTGTGCCTTTCTGAAGCACTCCCACACAACAGCACACTGTACACAAGATAAGAGGTACAGTGCCTCTGTGTGCTGATTGGTTGAAATTGCATTAATGATTTAGAATAACTTACCTACCATCTTACAATGTACATTTTTATGTTTGATCCTGATGTCCCCCTACTCTGATAGCATGTATACACAACTATACTGATCATATCTTATAATCACCAGTGGCTTGTGGTAGCAACAGGGGTCAGTCAGTAGAGATTCAGTCAAGACAAATTCTTCTCTGAGCAGATTCTCCCCTGAGCTTTTAAAAGCTCTAGTATGACAGTTACCAGTCCCATCGTAACCCCAGGGTGTTCTGTACTTAGCATAGGGACTAGTGATGTAATTGAAACAACCATATTAAAGCATTTTAAAGCACCACTGTGACAGTTCCAAGAGTCCCAGCAATCCCAAGGTGATCTTTACTTAGCCTATTGATTGCTGCCATGCTGTTGATAACCATATTAAAATTTTGAAAGCTCCACTAGTACAGTCACCAGTCCCACAGCGAACCCAGGGTGGTGTGTACATAGACTAGGAATTACTGAGGAACCAGTGGCAGCCATATCATAAGCATTTAAAAGCTCAGCATTTTCTGTGATCTAATTTCTAGCAGATGAACTCCATTGCTGCTATCAGCTATGTGGGATGCTAGGATGCTACTAGAGCAGCCATGTTTAGAAGATGTTGAGACAGGGAATGTCAGGATCAACTAGGTTTTAAAATGGTGAACTGATGTTGTCTAGCTTAGCACATAAAGAAAGGAACAAGAAATGAAGCAATATTAGATATTGCATTAATTAATCTGGGGACAGTATTGGACAGTGCTCTACAAGAGTACTGCTGGAGAAAGTGACCACAACATTTCATTGTGAAGAATAAAGATTATGATTGAAAGGGGATCACAGGATACAGCTCCACATCAAGTCATCAATAGGAAATTCAGTGCAGCACAAACAATGCAGACTAAGCATTGAAACTCAAAACTGCGCATCCAGAATACTGGTGTGGATTTGGGGGAAAGAAAGATTTACTATTACAAAACACTGCCATGGACCACCACTCATGAAATTTTGTAACTTACTTTTTTTTTCCCCGGCTATATTCTGGATGTGCCATTTTGACTTCTATGGCTTTGTCTGAACTTTTTCCAAACGCGATGGCTTTCCTCTCGAGGACTTGACATGCTACCCAGGAAACTATAATTATGGGGATTCAGATTTAGATTAGATAATAAGAGATTTTCATGAGTGGAGATGGCAAGTCAAGTTCAGGGATAAAAAAGTGTATGAAAAATGAGAACTACTGAAGAGAAAAATATAGTCACACCAGGACAATTAAATACAAAGAAAATAATGGAAAGTGCTGGTGTATCTTACAGCATAGAGTAGGAAAAAAATAAATGCTAATAAAAAGGCAACCAATGAACTGAGACAAGCATAGCAGTGATAACTAGATACATACATAGATACATAGATACTGTTGGCAGATAAGGTCCTATGGTCCACCCAGTCTGCCCATTTGAGCTCATAAGATCACTTTAAGTTTTTCTAGAAGTCTGTTTCCCCTTACTCCTGACCTCGAGGATTCCCTTATGTATATCCCATGAATTCTTAAATCCCATGATTGTTTCAGCCCCCACAACTTCCTCTGGCAGGGTGTTCCACTTGTCCACCACCCTTTCTGTGAAGGAAGTCTTCCTCATATTTACTCTGAAACTCCCTCCAACTTAATCCCATGCCCTCTGGTCCTGGAACATATTTTTCATTGGAAAACAGTATTTTCCTGCACCCTGTTCCTCCCCATAAGGTACGTGTATGTCTCTATCATATCCCTCTCTCCCTTCCCTTCTCCAGGGAGTACATATTCAAGTCCTTCCATTTATCCTCATAGGACTTGTGATGCAATTTCTGTACCATCTTTGTTGCCCTCCTCTGAACCTTCTCCACCCTGTCAATGTCCTTACATAGGTACAGTCTCCAGAACTGGACACTGTACTCCAGGTGGGGCCTCACTAATGTCTTGTATAGTGGAATTATGACCTTCCTTTTCCTGCTGGTGATGCCCCTGCCTATGCATCCCAGCATCCTATTTGCTTTACCTGCCACCTTGTCACACTGTTTCCCTACCTTGAGATAATCAGAGATGATAACCCCAAGGTTCCTTTCCTGCTTGGTCAATGCTATATCCCCACCCCGATTGATACTTATGTTGTTTCAGCGTTTCTGTGCCCCATTTACATTATTTTGCACTTTTTTGCAGTAAATTTCAACTGCCAAACCCTTCACCATTCTTCAGACTTCTGCAGGTCCCTCCTCATTCTGTCTACACCCTCTGTAGTGTCCACTATGTTACAGAGCTTCGTGTTGTCAGCGAATAGGGAAATTCTGCTTTATAGGTCCTCTGCAATGTTACCGATGAAGATGTTGAGTAGAACCGGTCCCAGCACTGATCCTTGTGGCACCCCATTGTTCACTCTTCCCTCTGTGGAGTGACATCCATTTATTACCACCCTCTGTGTCCTGCCACCCAGCCAATTACCCATCTACTGCACTACTGTTCTGCCCACTCCCATATTCCCCAGTTTGTTAGCAGCCTTCTATGTGACACAGTGTATAAGGGCTTGCTGAAGTCTGGATTGGCCACTTCCACTGCCATCCCCAGATCCACCTAACTTGTTACCCAGTCAAAAAATTCAATGAGGTTGATCTGGCATAACCTCCCCATGGTGAAACCATGCTGCCTTGGGTCCTGTAGTCCATTGGCAACCAGATGTTCCACCAATCTCCTCCAGTAGTGCTTCCATGATCTTCCCCACTACTGAGGTAAGGCTGACTGGTCTGTAGTTCCCTGCTTCCTCTTTGTTTCCACTTTTTTATAAGGGGACTACATCTGCTGTCCTCCAGTCTTTGGGTACCTTTCCTGTTTCCAGTGACTGGCTAAACAGGATTGGCAAAGGTTCAGGCACCACATCTCTTTGTTCTATTAGGACCCTGGGGTGCACCTTATCTGGCCCCATTGCTTTATTGACTCTTATTCCTTCCAATTCCTTTAGGACTCTTTCCCGTGTAAAGGGACTTGTGTCCATTTTCATGCCCTTCCCACCCTTTGTACTCCCTTCAGACTTGTTACCCTCCACTTCCTCATTAAAGACTGAGCAGAAATATCTGTTTAGTATGTCAGCTTTATGGTTGCCATCCTCCATGCTGCTCCTGTCCTCCCCCTTCTGTCTCACTATCCCTTTTTCACCCTTCTTTTTTCACTTATGTACCTGTAAAATATTCTGTCCCCTCTGACCACTGACTTTGTGATGTGCTCTTCTGCCTGAGCTTTGGCTTCCCTTGCTGACCTCCCTGCCTCCCTTTGCTTCTCCTGGTACTTCTCCCTATCCACTTCTGCTTGTGACTTTTTGTATTGCTTGAATGCGATCTTTTTGGGTTTCACTTTCTCTGCTACCTCCTTGGAAAACCATAATGGCCTCCTCTTCCTTTTCCCATTGCTAACCTGTTTAATGCATAATGGTGTTGCTCTTGTAATCCCTGTTTTAAATATTACCCACTGTTCTTCCACCCCAATTCCTTCCCCATTCCTATTAGGGTCTCTATTAAGCATGTCCCCATTTTTCCCCAAATCTGCCCTCCTAAAATCCAGGATACATGTTTTTGTGAGATTGTGATGAAACAAGAGAAGTCTTTACACAGAAGTTGAAGGCAGGGGGCAGTATGGTGCTGTGGTTTAGGACACTGAGCTGCAAACCTGTAGACCTGGGTTACAGTCCCATAGCCCCCACTTGCATACTGTGTGACCTTGAGCAAGTCTCTTAGCTTCATTGTGATCCCAGGTTGCACCTAGAAACAAGCTTCGGTTTAATGTGCCTTCCTTGGTTAAACAATTTCCCATCACAATTGAGAAATATAAACAAAATAGTTTGCATGAGAAAAATAAATCAATTAAAAATAGAATTACTCAAGTAGCCAAAAAAAATATATATATATATTTCTTTATGTCAATAGCACAAGAAAGACAATTAGGATGGTGGCCCCTTAAACAAATTTGAGGAAGCAAGTGGATGTCATGAGGGATTGGATGCATGTAGCATATTTAAAGAGTACTTTTGTTCTGTCTTTACTGGAAAAAATGATTATATTGATACTACTGCAGAAGAAAATATTGTACCAGGCAAAGGAGCAGAGACAGAATCAACTGAGGCACTGCTTCTGTATTTAATTGTCATTTATTTCTACCACTACCATTTGTGGAGTGAAACTGTACTACACCATGCACATCATGCACTGTTATTATCCTCTTCTTCGTGTGACTGAGAGTACCACCCCACTTGCTATCTATTGTTTTTACGGTGGTATAGGTTATACTGCAGTTACTGCAATGCTTGCTGAATTCTGCATTTTGATGTAATTGTCAATTTAATAAACTGTGATCATAGAAACATAGACTTTGTCAGCAGATAAGGACCACTTGGCCCACTCAGTCTTCCCATTTCCCCTACCTACTGGATAAGCTGCAGATTCTAGTTAACCAACAGCCTACTTCCTGCCACCCCCCACTACAATTGTCTTGTGTCTGTCCCATGCATGTTTGAATTCCCCCACTGTTTTAGCCCCAACAACCTCCCCAGGAAGGCAGTTCCATGCATCCACCACTCTCTCCATGAAAAAAGATTTCTTCACATTACCCCTGAGCAGTCCCCCCTCTATCTTTAAATTGTGTTCCTTGTTCTTACACATCTCTTTTTCTGAAAGATGCTATCCTCCTGGACTTTGTTGATTCCCTTGAGGTACTTGAACGTTTCTATCATGTTCCCCTGTCCCTCCTTTCATCAGGGGTATACATATTAAGCTCTCTCAGTCTCTCTTCATATGATTTCTGATGCAGACCCTGCACCATTTTAGTTTGCCCTCCTCTGGACAGCTTCCATCCTGTCTATGTCCTTGCGTAGATGAGGTCTCCAAAACTGCACACAGTACTCCAGATGGGGTCTCATCAACTGTCTGTACAGAGGGATAACCACTTCCCTTTTTACATTTGCTTGCGCGCATGCACAAGGAATGTTTTGGGAGAGTAGCACACTTAGAGGTGTGTCTCTACCGCCCAATGCACTGCTCCCTTGAACAGGCATGGCGTCCTGCACCAATGGGTGCAGGAGTTCAGTATGACAGCGGTGTTCCTCTGCTTCAAAGGAAAGCACCGCTGCCATACTGAGTGCCCCCCCTCGCGTCAGGCGCTACTCCCCCGAGCACGTCACGCCGCCCCTCCAAAGCTTTGGTGCCACACTGGGAGCCCACCCCAGCATGGCAAATGTAGTTTGCTGATGGGGGTGCCCAATCCCCCGTCGGCTCCATGGCCTCCCCCTCAAGCCGTCCTGCTGCCACGCTGGGAGCCCACCCCAGCGTGGCAAACCTTCCATTTACTTTGCCGGCGGGAGTGCCCAATCCCCGTCAGCTCCTCACCACCCCCGGCCATCTTCTGCCATGCTGGAGCCCACCCCAGCGTGGCAAGCGTCCATGTCGTAATTTTTTTTAACCTGTAAAACAAAATGGTCCGTGTAACGTCTCCCAGACCCCCTCCCACAACCCGCACCCACCCACTGCGCACCAGCCTCCCCATACCCCCCACCCCATACTACCTCCAGACCGTGACGATCGGTGGACCGGGAACACTTCTTCACTCTTCAAAGCCGACCGTGAACTGAGGAAATGCTGGTAAGCTGTATAATGGGCTACATAGGGGGGTTTCAACTTTATTGCACATCTCAGTCATTTTTTGGAATTTTTCACCAAATTTTCAACATGGGGTTTTTGGGACCTCTTCTCATGCATGATGTCACTGTCATGGCGTTATTCAGGCCCGAAGGGTGATTTCGCAGGCACTGTGCAGTCACTGTGCAAAATCACCCTTCGGCTTTGAATAATGCCATGACAGTAACATCATTCATGAGAAGGGGTCCCAAAACCCCATGTTGAAAATCTGGTGCAAAAATTCCCAAAAATGACTGTTTTACGAGTGTGCATTGCGCTGTTCCTACGCAGGCTCGTAAGTTCGCGAATTTTCAATATTTTCACTCCAGATTTTCAACATTGCCATTTTATCACACCTTCTTATGAGTTGTATGGCTGTCATCTTTCACATCTCACCCAAAATGTGTTTCTGCCCATGTAGCACACAATGGCGCAGTCGGTGTGCGAAATCAATGTATGGAACACATTAGGAAAATCACAGTGACACCATTCATGAGCAGAGCTCTTAAAATGGCTATGTTGAAATTTTGGTGAAATAATTCCTTAAAATGACTGTTTTACGAGAGTGCATTGTGCAGTTCCTACGCACGCTCATACGTTTGCAAATTTTCAATATTTGCACTCCAGATTTTTAACATTTCCAATTTACCACACCTCCTCATGAGCAGTACAGCTTTCATTTTTCACATCCTGCCCAAAATGTGTTTCTGCCCATGTAGCGCACAATGGCGCAGTCGGTGTGCGAACTCAATGTATGGAACACATTAAGAAAATCACAGTGACACTGATCAAGAGCAGAGGTCTTAAAATGGCTGTGCTGAAAATTTGGTGAAAAAATTCCTACAAATGACTGTTTTACAAGCGTGCATTGCACAGTTCCCATGCACGCTCATAGGTTTGCGAATTTTCAATATTTCCACTCCAGATTTTCAACATTGCCATTTTACCACACTTCCTTATGAGCAGTACAGCTGTCATTTTTCACATTCTGCCCAAAACATGTTTCCGCCTATGTAACGCACAATGGGGGTAGCAACAAGGTCATGCTGACAACTTATTGTGCAAATACCAGCACTCGCACAGGGCATTAGGGTAAAGCACCATACATGCCAAACACCACTGCAAATACCTGCAAGCGAATGTTCAGCACTGACAAATGCTTGTTCTACTTGTGATGCCCCTTCCTGTGCATCCCAGTATCCCCCTGGCTCTCCTTACTGATTTCTCACATTGCTTACCCACCTTTAGATCATTTGATATGACTACCCCCAAGTCCCGTTCCATTTTTGTTGTTGTTAGTACCTCCCCTGCTATTGTGTACTCTTCTCCTGGGTTTTTGTTTCCCAGGTGCATTACTTTGCACTTCTTTGCATTGAATCTAAGTTGCCATATGTCTGACCATTCCTCCAACCTTGCCAAGTCCCTTCTCATCCTTTCTACACCCCCTTGTGTATCAACTTCATGTTATCCTGTCTTGCATTGTCATAGTACTATTGTTTTGTACAATCATGTTGCCACTATTTTATTATATTGTATTCTTAGTGGTTATGCCTGAAAATATGCATTTATGCCTTTTGAACTTACTAGGTGGAAAGAAAGAAAGAAAGAAAGAAAGAAAGAAAGAAAGAAAGAAAGAAAGAAAGAAAGAAAGAAAAGAAATTTTTTATTGTATAAAGTTCAGACACCTTTAAAAACATGATATTTCTTGTAAAACAAGTAGAGCATGTCATGAAATATTCCCCACATGCTCTGCTACCAGTCCCACGCATGTCCAGTTTTCTTTTTCTTTTACACTTTGAATGAAATAATTTAATATTTTATATGTTTCATATGGTGGCAAAGTGTTTTTGAAAAAGAGGTTGGTGTGAGTTCAGGTCTTTGTGTACTTGGTCAAAGTTTAGATATACTCCTGTTAGATCTGGACACAATTTCCAGACTAAGTTAAGCAAGTCCATCATTTTATTTTATTTATTTTTTCATTTCATTTTTATTCTTTCATAAATGAGTAACATTCACTGGACATAAGGCCCATTTACATGTGTGACCTGATAACACATGGAGGGTAAGTGACTTGCTCAGGGTCACACAGTATGCAATCAGAAGTCATGGGACTCAAACCCAGGTCTTCTGGATATGCCAAGCTTATTTATAACTTGCTGCTCTAACATGTAGGACATACTGCCGGCCACATCTACTGTACCTGATATCATTTAAATCTGTCTGTATCAATCTGTGTCCTAAATTGAAAGCCAAGTGCCATAAATCAGATTGATATGCTGCGGACATGTACAACCTTTACAATTAATTCCAATAAAATAGAATTTGGTTTAGACATACCAGAAGAGCTCACCTTATGTCATTTACAATGCATACTGTGTATCACTATGTTTATTAACTCTGTATTTTATTTGTGAATGTTAATTTCTATAGTTACTGTATATAACTATATTCATTATCTCTGTTGTCATGCCTCCCCCCCCAGTTTACGTCTAAACAAGGTTTCCCACATTCTGTTTGCTTGCATGGTAAAATATGTTTTAAATTATATATATACATATGTGTATATATATATATATATATATATATACATATATATATATATATATATATATATATATATATATATATGTATATTATGTATGCAGTAGTGCTGCCATGAATTAAAGTTGAGAGCCATTTCTATGTTAAACCCCAAATTTTGCACCTTAATAACTTTGCAACCATTTCATGGATTTGCCTGAAATTTGGAATACATAATCAAGAACCATAGGCCTTGGGATCTGCCAAGTTTCGTACTGCTCAGATATACAGCTGTGGAGTTATTAAGCATGATCTGTGTGCGCATTTACACTTTTCTGGAATTCTACGGTCGCGCCTACAGGTCGTACGGTTTGCGCGAATGGTCTGAAATCTTCAGGGAGCGTGTGGCTGGGGTCCCCAATGTGCCTTTCAAAGATTTCATGAAAAAATATTAAACGGTTCAAAAGCTATTCAAAAAACAGTTTCCCATTATAAGTCAATGGGAAAAGTTAACAAAAAGTTCGACAGTGTCACAAATGCACTTTTTAGTGTCACAAATGGCCCTGTTAGTGTCACAAATCTGCCATCTTGTTTTCAGCTGGTGATCAGAAAAATGGTTGGCATTTAAAATTGAGACCTTCTAGCAATCTAATTCTTTTTGTATTCACCTAGGCGGGCCGTGAGGATGCTAGCCATGTCTTTATTTTGGGGTAAACACCCCAGAAATATGTTTTTCAAATTTCTGGAAAAAGTAGTGTCGCAAAGTAGTGTCGAACTAGTGAAAGTGTCGCATTTTTTTTGCGAAAGCTTTCGCAAATCACGACACTACTTTGCGACACTATGCCCAAAATAACAATAATTCTTTGGCACTCCGCTGCAAAAGAACGGTTGGGAGTTTTAGGCTGAAATTTGAGGAACACAGAAGACATCTCACAGATGTGCCTTTCAGTGTTGTTTTGAAAAATATAACATGGCGGCAAAGTTGCGGCACTCCAAAGTTGACCGGTTTTCCCATAGGATAACATTACGGCGCCTAACGCATTGCATAAATCCTTTGGCACCCTGCTGCAAAATAACGGTTTGGTCTTTTTTCCTGAAATTTAGAGGGAAGACAGCCAACAGCCCACAGATGTGCATTTCAGTGGTTTGGTGAAAAAACATTACAGAGAGGCAAAGTTATGGCGCTCCAAACTTTTCTTTTTTTCCCATGGGATAACATTACGGCATTCGCCGAGCCTTTCAGGGCCCGTATCTCGAAAACGGTGTGAGATACGGACTTTTCATCGGAAAATTTCTTAGCCCCCTAATGGGGGTTAAGATTCAAATTAACCAGGACAGTTGTAAATAATATGACTTTTAAATTTTTTTTCTACATCATACGGTTCCTGAGATATAATGTATTTAGTATTCCAAGATCTCATTTTCTGTGTCGATACTCATTATTATGCATACATTATTTGTACTCACTGTCTTTCTCTATGCAGGTTTTGGGGAAAACCAGCCTGTGCGCTTACATTACTGTTACTGTTGCCCTTTCCGCTTGTGGTTCTGTACCCGTTTCACTTACGATTGACGTCTGCGCCACCATGTGCGTTATCCTTTGCGTTTTCATTTGCGCTTGCGTTTCTGTTATTTTTTGCCATTTCCATCTACAGTACTGTTTCTCTTTCTGTTTCACTTTGCGTCACCATGGCCATTGACATTTCTGTTTACAGGCACCATGTTACTATGTGACAACACATCACGTGGCAGACCATTCCCGTCTACGCCACCATGTACGTTACCCTTTCTGTTCTCATTCGTGCTTGTGTTACCATGTGCGGCTCTGTTAGCATTTCTATTTGCATTGCTGTCCCTGTTAGTATGCCACAACACATCATGTGGGGAGGGCCCCGCGCTCCCGCCACCGCATTATGCGGTGGGCCCTGCGCTCCTGCCGCTGCATTACATTCACTATTTCTTGTTATCATTCTCAAAAATAAGGGAAATTAGAGGCAAAAAACTCCATTTAATGCATTAGTGTTGTTCCACAGTGAAAAAAGTGAGAAAATTTGCTGTTAGGGTTGAAAACCCCACTTGCACCCCCCCACTCACCCCCCCAACCGGCATTGGGGTGTGCATTGGGATCGTAAGGGTCTAACTCTCAACCCATTCTATTATACTTCTGCTGCTTTACACATGTCATGGGGTGAAGTTGGGGCTGATATCAATGCCACTGTCTCAATAATCAAGTGAATCCTTTGCGTTTTCATTTGTGCTTGCGTTTCTGTTACTTTTTTGCCATTTCCATGTACAGTACTGTTTATCTTTCTGTTTCACTTTACATCAGCATGCCCATTGACATTTGTGTTTGCAGGCACCATGTTACTATGTGACAACACATCACATGGCAGACCATTCCCGTCTACGCCACCATGTGCGTTACCCTTTCTGTTCTCATTCGTGCTTGTGTTACCATGTGCGCCACTGTTAGCATTTCTGTTTGCATTGCTGTACCTGTTAGTATGCCACAAGACATCATGTGGCGGGAGCGTGGGGCACAAAGGGCCCCGCGTGCCCGCCGCTGCATCGCATTCACTATTTCTTATCATTCTCAAAAAGAAGGGAAATTAGAGCTAAAAAACTCAGTTTAATGCATTAGTTAGGGTTGTTCCACAGCGACAAAAGTGAGGAAATTCGCTGTTAGGGTTGAAAACCCCTTGCACCCCACCCACCCCCAACGGCATTGGGGTGTGCATTGGGATCGTGGGTCTAACTCTTACCCCATTGTATTATACATCTGCTGCTTTACACATGTCATGGGGTGAGAGTTAGGGCTGATCATCAATGCACACCCCAACTCTACGCTCATCATCATTTGCGTTTTCATTTTTACATTGCGTTTCTGTTACTTTTGCCATTTGTGTACTGTACTGTTTCTCTTTCTGTTTCACTTTGTGTCACCATGCCCATTGACATTTCCATTTACAGGCACCATGTTACTATGTGACAATAAATCACGTGGCACACCATTCCGTCGCCACCGTATGCGTTACCCTTTCTGTTCTCATTAACGCTTGTGTTACCATGATGTGCCATTGTTAGTATTTCTGTTTTAGTTTGCTCTCCTGTTACTATGCCACAAGACATCATGTGGCGGAGCCGAATTCATTCACTATTTCTCAATATCATTCTCAAAAGAAGGAAATTAGAGGCAAAAACTCAGTTTAATGCATTTGTTAGGGTTGTTCCACAGTGACAAAAGTGAGGAAATTGCTATTAGGGTTGAAAACGTAACTCCGAATTCACCTCCCCAGCACCACACACACACAGACACACACAGGGTGTGCTGTGGCATGAGGTGTGGCTGGTGCACATGTCTCTATAGGGTGATTGACTGACCATTAACACAATTCTTGGGAGTGACTTATTGCTATAATAATGAAACATGTTTTTAAACAGTTTTAAACCTTGTTCAGTATATAAATCAACCTCTTCATGTATGGTAATAAAACATTAACATAAGGTTGTAGGATGTTTGCAGCCAATGAGAAACGTCATTTTGTCAGACTGTGAAGTACACATAGTAGTGACTGAATGGTACATGTATAGTCACAGCTGTGACCTGTTGGGTGCTGATGTGTGGCACCTTGGTATAGTAATATATGACTGCATAGGCGGAAAAGTAAGTACATTGCTGAGTTTTTTACACTGTTAGGAATTCTGTCAAATGTGACATGCAATGTCCCACATCATTGCATATGCTGTGATACTGACTGTATGTCATAGGTACCAAACAAATTGATGGAGGTATAGTTGTAGCAGTATTAGTAAACATTGGTTTGTATGCTTAAG
Source organism: Neoceratodus forsteri (assembly GCA_016271365.2). Lineage (NCBI taxonomy): Eukaryota > Metazoa > Chordata > Ceratodontiformes > Ceratodontidae > Neoceratodus > Neoceratodus forsteri. Next base: position 1,055,875,518 of record CM057459.1, read on the forward strand.
TCATAGACACTTAGTTTTATGTCATAATGGTATTTAAGGAGTCGACACAGGTGGTTATGGTTTTCAAAAATTTATTTCCAATTTGTCAAATGGAGAAAAGGTCCAATCAAGAGTGAAATTTAGTTAATAGAAGCAGTCTCACAATACAATCTTTGTATGTGTGCAATCATTGCTTGTCAAATATGTAAATGTGTAATAATAATAATAACTGTATAATATGGATTGGAGTAAGTGTGTGATATAATAGGAAACTAATCAGGTGTTGTGTGTTTCTAGTTATGTTTCAGTACTCACTACTCTTTATGTGAGGAAGTAGTTTCTGACATTCGACCTGGAATGGGGGATACTTACTGCCAGCGATCGGGCATGGGATTGAGGGACACTATGCCTGCGATCGGGCTGCGAGGGACACTATGCCCATGATCGGCCAGCGGGGGGGACACTATGCCCGCGATTGGGCTGCAGAGTGCATCGGTCCCCAAGGGCTGCTGCCTGGCAGGGTGCCAGGTGCAAGTCCTCGGGGATCGGCGCACCTACATGCTAATGGCATGCAAATTGGGCTATAATGACATGCAAATGGCCCCCCGTGCCATGCATGTATTATGGCCCCATATGCATGTCAGCTTTTGAATATCGTGAATTTGCACATGGCGGCAATGGTACTTGCGCCATACACAAGCTGGACTGATCCCTCTCTGTCAACTTAGCGCTGCGCATGAAATTCCACAAGCGCCATGAACAGTGGCTATGGCTGGGGCGATATTCAAAGGAGTTGCTCAATGAAACAACTCCTTTGAATATCGCACAGGACACACCCTGCACATCAATTTTGCACAGCGCAAGGATTTGCACCTTTGAATGGCGCAGTTTGAATATCCAGCCCAGTATGTCTACTTAAAAAATATGCAGGCAAAGAACATATCATTATTACATGAAACTCAAGAGAGAAAACTAAATATTTTCAGCTGCATATTAATGGATTTTCTTTTGTGTCTTTACAGAACAAGAGCATCAAGAGACATGCACTGTGCACTGCTGCTGTGTCCGCAGGCTTGAAAACAAAATAGACAGCATCAAAGCAGAAACTGCTGCGCTGCGGGAGGGACAAGAAAAATTGTTGTCCCTCTTTGCAGCGCAGCAGGCAACTATTAAGTTACTGTTGGAGCCTGTGGACACAGCAGCAGGTAGCAGTGTAACAACTACCACACCTTCACCTGCACCACCCACACCAACTATTGCTGAGACAGAGTGATAGCCTCCACAGCTTCAGAGGTATCTCCCCCTCGCTGGTGCCACAACAGCTTCCACTTTCATTGCGCCTCCACATACTGTCCAACTTTCACCCTGGACTGCCTCGAGCAGCACTACACCTCTCTTCAGTTTGGATACTGTGTTTTGTAAATAGTTTTACAGAGTACAAATAATTATTAAGTTTTATTTTATTTATTCAGAATAATGAATTTTTTTTTTTCGTTTGTTGTTACAACACTTTGAAGACTCCTACATTTTTTGTATTTTTATTTTTCTGGTACAACTATTTATTTTTCTATGAAAGACAGATTTATATTTTTTTAAAAATGTTTTATATTTGACATGATTTGTTTAATTAGAAAAAATACAATATTTTCTTAACAAAAAAATTGGTTCAGTTTCATTTTTGCTTTATGGGTAGTATCTATGGAACAGGTATGACAAACTATTGTTTTAAGAGATGTTAAAAGAAAGGTGTTGAAGCTCAGATTGTATAGTTCAGTGAAAACTTACTTACAGCTTTATACCAATCTTTAAGTTCACATAGCTGTACAATTAAGCAATATGCTGGTCAATATTTATCATGTTTTCAAACATGTTAAGATAATTATAAAAACACATGACCATGACACATTATGTTGATGGTGAATTAGTAAGTGCGTAAGTAGATTTACACTTGGGCAAACATTGTGGCATAATACAATGCTAGAAGGCCATAATGTCAGTGTCAACAGAATTGTTGACCAATCATTGTCAAATTTAAAAATAGTTACATTTCTTGTGCAGTGCAAGCTGAGGCACACATCAGGGTTGAACAAGTCTTTATTGTGAAATATAGACTATTTATTATCACTTGTTTTCAGAAAGGTTTAGTAACATGTAAATAGTTGTTTGAGCAGTATCTTAAAACTTAAGCAAGTGAAGTTCAAGATGAAAAAATATGGAGATCTTGAACTGTGTATCAGAAAACATGGCAACAGATTCTATGTGTTATTACAGTAGTAGCAGTTACTGCTAAATGGCAGAATGTTAAAGAGAGGCAAACATAGTTTTCATGTGTCAGTGCAACCCTAAACACATGTAATCACAAGCAGTAATAGTAATGCATAAGTAGATAGATACCCAACACAAAAAATATTATGTGGTCATTTGACAATCACATTATTGATTTGTGTTACATTTTATTACTGTGGGTGTAAATGTGAGTTCTGTTTTTTTTTTGTAAGACTTACCATTGATGTGTTATACATGAAATCAAATGGTGTATTAACAGCATGGCAAGCCTGTGCAGTACCACTACTGTACACATAATGGTAATAATTTGCTGCTGGTGTGGTGCGTACAGTATGCTCTGTGAACAGTGCAATGATACACCTAATGATGTGATGTAAGTGGAAGGCCAGAAGGGTATGCAGTAGAAGCAGTGCATCCATGCAGGTAATGATCTGTTGATAGTGTATATCTTGAAGATCCTGTGCCCCCGCATCTACATCTATATGACAAATTACATGATGGTACTGTATGGACTGATGTACATATACTGCCAGCATAGTATACATGCACAAATTACATGATGAGATCGTGGCAGGCAAAGGGTGAGTAGTACCACCATTGTATTGATACAGTAAATGATGTGCTGGGATTGCACGGTTGTAGTGATTGGTTTCTATTTAGTAGTTTGACTTCTCATTCTCAAAAGAAGGAAATTCATAGCAAAACACTATGTTTAATGCATCAGTTAGGGTTGTTCCTGACTGACAAAAGTGAGAATTAGACTGTTGGGGTTGAAAACCTAACTCAATTCACCCCAGCACACACACACAGACACACACACACATTCAAGTATGGGGAGGACCAAGTCAACACAACCAATGACAGACATCCAGCAGCAGGTGACAGAAATAACAAACAATTGTCTAAATGTACTACGAGACATCCCACCCACCTGACCAGGTACTGCATGCTCAGTGGAGATCAAAGCAAAACTGAGGCCATGTACACCAAACGTACACATCCTGATTGCAGCTACACGCAACGTACCACACTTAGTAGTTGCATGGCCTTACCTACCGATGCCCACCACACCACAACTGGTACTATGCCGTTATTCAATATAAATGCTGAAGGTGCATGATGACAGTTGTAGAAAGGTTCTTACACTAGTGAGTATACATTAATTAAGGAAGCACATAAATTAACTACAAGACACTAGCATGCTCAAGATAAAGTAGTGATACATTTAGTAGGTGATTTACATAGTAGTACATTTACTGCAATGGTTTACTCAATATAGAGGCTGATGTAAGCGTATGGAAAAGCATTGCCTGTTCAGCGCTGTGAAATTCGTACTGCCAGTATCACATGCATTCTTACTGATGAAGGTGTACTGCTGATGAACATACATAGACCTTTAGTGTGTTTCAATACTAAAGATGCAGTAAGTATTCTTTGTAAGAAACATTGTAATTGCATGGATCAGGCCAACAACTTCTAAATATCATAGCACTACTGAGCCAACAATGATGTACCTGTATCAGAGATGTATATAGGATAGATTTTCCTGTAGGCACTTACTGAGTATGTTGTACCTGATAAAGACAATCTCATTGCATCTGTGATGACTAACTTATTCAAATAGTAATACATTTACTATTGTTGCAATGAGTGATCTATGCCACTTATGGACACAGTGTGATTTTTTAACAGTTGTTTCATACTCGGCTGTATGCCTACTGTTTGGGTTTGCCACACTTCTGTCACTGATGCTATCAAAGTGATAACTATGTTATTGTGGTACAACAGGAATCAAGTAGGGTGTGGTGTAGATATAAACAGAATGTGTTTTAGTATTGATTTAACTCACAATGGGGTAAGAGTACTAGGACAGCAGGGGTTATCCTCTATCACTGACTCTGTCAGTTATAATCACACTAGGGTTTTGATGACTGTAATGATCAAGTTACACTGTTCATCTTCATGAGTTCATATTCACAGCCATTCTCCAGTAAGTAGACAGAGTATGATGTAACTGGGTGGGACACTGTGTTGCAAAGCTGCTGCAGTGCCTAGCAGAGGGAGAGTATCTACTCATAAAGACAATTAAGCAATAAGGCATGACCAACAGTTATGTTAAATGGTCTGTTAATCACTCTGTAGGGGTTTAATGTTGAATGAGGCATGGCAGGTGCCACATGTCCTAGACAGTGATAAACTGACCATTAACATAATACCTGGAGTGGCTTATTGCTATCATAATCAAACTGTTTTTAAACAACATTAAACCATGTTCATCATATGTTAGGCTCTACATGTATGTTAATAAAAACTAAACATAAGGCTGTTACAATGTTTACAGTCAATTAAAGCTGCATTTCTCAGACCTTGTTATAATCAGAGATATTATACCTGTACAACTCCTTGGTTTTGCTGAACTCTATTGCTCAGGTGGCCCACTACAAGTGGTGTGGTGTGGTGTGGGGCATCGGTAGGTAAAGGCCATGCAACTACTAAGTGTGGTACGTTGTGCAGCTCAACAGGGATGTGTATGTTTGGTGTACATGGCCTCAGTTTTGCTGTTGATCTCACTGAGCATGCAGTACCTGGTCAGGTGGGTGGGGATGTCTCGTAGTACATTTAGACAATTGTATGTTATTTCTGTCACCTGCTGCTGGATGTCTGTCATTGGTTGTGTTGACTTGGTCTCCCATACTTGAATGTGTGTGTGTGTCTGTGTGTGTGGTGCTGTGGGGGGATGGAGTTAGGGTTTTCAACCTAACAGCTAATTCCCTCACTTTTTGTCGCCATGTGAAACAACCCTAACTGATGCATTAAACATAGTTTTTTGTTATGAATATATATATATATATATATATATATATATATATATATATATATATATTATATATATATATATTATAGTCGAATAGTAGTGCTGCCATAGTTAGGGTTGAGAGCCATTTACATGTTAAACCCCACATTTTCACCTTAATAACTTTGCAACTGTTCAACGGATTTGCCTGAAATTTGGAATACATGATCAAGAACCATACATATTGGGATCTGTCAACTTTCGTACTGTTCGGATATACGGCTGCAGAGCTATTAAGCGTGATCTGCGCGCATGTTTATACTTTTTTGCAATTCTTTGGTCATCTCTACAGGTTGCATGGTTTGTGTGACTGGTACAAAATCTTCAGGGAAAGTGCGGCCGGGGTCCCCGATGTGCCTTTCCAAGATTTCATGAAAAAATATTAAACGGTTCAAAAGTTATTCAAAAAACAATTTCCCATTATAAGTCAATGTGAAAAATTAACAAAAAGTTCAACACTTTCGCAAATGCAGTTTTTACTTTCCCAAATGGCCCTTTTACTGTCGTAAATCCACCATTTTGTTTTCAGTTGGTAATCAGAAAAATGCTTGGAATTTAAATTTGGGACCCTCTAGCAAAACAATTCTTTTTGTGTTTACCTATTCGGACCCTGAGGATGCTAGGCATGTCTTTATTTTGAGGTTAAACACCCTAGAAATATGTTTTTCAAGTTTCTGAAAAAAGTACTTTCGCAAAGTAGTCGCACTCATGAAAGTGTCGCAAATTTTTGCGAAAGCTTTGCAAATTGCGACACTGCTTTTCCAGGGTATGGCAAAATGACAGCAATTCTTTGCCACCCTGCTGCAAAAGTACGGTTTGGTCTTTTGGGAAGAAATTTGGAGGGAACCCAGCCAACATCTCACAGATGTGCCTTTCAGTATTTTGGTGAAAAAATATTACAGGGCGGCAAAGTTACAGCACTCCAAAGTGGATGCTTTTTCCATTGGATAACAGTACAGTGTCCGCCGCATTACAGGAATCTTTTGCTGCCCTGCTGCAAAATAACGGTTTGGTCTTTTGGGCTGTAATTTGGAGGGAAGAAAACCAACTTCCCACAAATGTGCTTTTCAGTAGTTCAGTGAAAAAATATTACAGGGAGCCAAAGTTAGGGCACTCTGAACTTCTCTTTTTTCCCCATAGGATAACATTATGGCGTTCGCCGCACCTTTCAGGGCCCCGTGTCTCGGAAATGGTGAGTGATGCGGAATTTTCTTAGGAAAAATTCTTAGCCCCCTCTTGGGGGCTAACTACAAAACTAGCCAGGAAAGTCATAAATTATATGACTTTTAAATTTTTTTTCTATGTCGTACAGTTCCTGAGAGATAAGCAATTTAGTATTCCAACCCCTCATTTTCTACTCCGAGATCCATTATCATGCATACATTCTTTGTACTCACTGTCTTTCTCTATGCAGCTTTTGGGGAAAACCAGCCTGTGCGCTTACATTACTGTTACCGTTACTGCTTCCCTTGCGATTCTGCCATTCACTTACTGTTCCCGTCTACGCCACCATGTCGTTACCCTTTGCATTTTCATTTGTGCTTGAGTTTGCATTATTTTTACCTTTTGTGTCTACAGTACTGTTTCTCTTTGCATCACCATGTGCATTACTATTTGCGTTTGTGGGAACCGTGTTACTATGTGACAAGACTTCAGGCCCCGCACTGCCGCCACCGCATTACATTCACTATTTCTCATTATCATTCTCAAAAAGAAGAAATTGGGCAAAAACCTCCATTTAATGCATCGTTAGGGTTGTTCCACAGTGACAAAAAGTGAAAATTCAGTGTTAGGGTTGAAAGCCCCCTTGCCTCAACCCACCCCAACCGGCATCGAGTGCGCATTGGGGTCGTTGGTCCTAACTCTCACCCATTCTCCTAAGTACTCTGCCTAACACAAATGTAGAGGGGTGATCTTTACACATGATGGGGTGAGTTGAGCGACGGACTAATACTCCTGATGCCGAACGAGGTGGCTGAAGTGCGAAACTCTTTAACACCAGTCTCGCACAGCCGCTAATGAAGTATTCTTCGATAATAATTTTCTCTCTATAGCCAGTATATATATATATATATATATATATATACACATATATTTCAAACAAACTTCATTTAATGCATCAGACAGGTTTAATTTGGCAAAAGTGGGAAATGAGACATTAAAGTTGAGCCTAACACCCACCACCATCCTACCACCCCCATCCTCCACAGATCGACAGATGCTGGGGTGTGCCATGGGTCACAAGGCCCAACTCTCACCCCCATTTCATGTGTAAACAGGTTGACATGCTACAGTAAAGGAGAATGGGGTGAGAGTTAGGACTCATGACCCCATGGCACACCCCAGCATCTGTCGGTCTATGGAGGTTGGGGGTGGGGTGGTGGTGGGGGTTAGGGGCTCAATCCTAACATCTCATATCCCCACTTTTGGTGCTTTAACTCTAACTGATGTACTGAACAATGTTTTCTGCAATGAATTTCCTTACTGTTTGAAAAAGTGTAATATAACTAGTAGATAGCATGTGTTGGTGGGATGGCCCAATGCTCCCACCAAGTTGGCCATATCTGCATAATGATATGCATCTGTGGGAGTGTGGGCCCTCTGGCCCTGTGTTCCCACTTACACATAGCTACAGAGCCATACAGCAGCCCTATAGGGCAAGGATCCCTTGTAATACTAATTTGCCAATATCTCAGGAACAGTAGTAGCTAGAAAACAAAATTCAAGTGTCATTGTAATCATGACAGCGAGATGTCCATGCAACATACATCGACTGAATCCATATCTTGCATCGTTTATGAGATATGGTCACTGAAAAGTGCTCAAAAGGCACACTTGGAACTCTTACAATACATTTTTGCCACTGTCTTCATAACAGTAGCAAGTAGGAAAAAGATTCCACTGCTGGTGTAGTCTATGATTTCAGAACTTGTTTCTACAGCTTGATCTAAGCAGTAGGTAGCAAAAAATCTGTATATTGCTTTGTTTTCAAGATATGGGCACCAAAAGGCACCATGGATGCCTCAGTGTTATGTTATGGGAAATTTTTCAACTTTGGATTGCCATAACTATGTAACCAATGCAATCTTTTTCCACCAAACCAGCAAATCACATCTGTGGGGCACCCCCTTTGCACCCTGAAAATTTCAAGCCAAATGTCCTTATCGTTTCTTAGCAGTGACCTGGCAAAGTTTTACAAATCCTTGTTCATGAGTTGTCAAAATCCTCATTCGTGAGCCGAATGCCCATTCGTGAGGTGACAACATCCACGTTCGTGAGGCGATGCATGTTTGTGAGATAGGGCAATCTGGTCTTCATCTTACGAATGAGGATTTTGCTAGCTCACAAATGAGGATTGGCTCATGAATGCGGATTTTGACACCTCACAAACAGGGATTCCCTGTTCGCGAGATAGGGTCATCTGGTCCTCATCTCACAAATGGGGATTTTGACAGCTCACAAATGGGGATTTGGCTCATAAATGGTGATGTTGACACTTCATGAACAAGGAATTTTTTTTTATGATCTCCTTTCATGAGCTGTCAAAATCCCCATTCATGAGCCGATCCCCATTCATGAGATATGGCCATCTGGTCCTTATCTCACGAACAGAGATTTTGACAGCTCATGATAGGGGATCGGCTCACGAATGGGGATTATAACACCTCGCAAATGAGGATCAGAAGTGAGTCACAAACAGTGATTTTCAAATTTAAAAACAGCCCTTTTTTAATAAACTGATGGAAAGCAAACACATGGTTTTGTAGACTGCATCACTCTGAACAAAACCCATGCATTTGCTTTCACAAAATGCATCTGTGAGGCAAGTAACAACATTTTCTTTTGTGCTAAAAGTGAAAACAAGATGGCGGCTCACGAACAGGGCTTTTTTTCTCCCGAATGGGGATCTAATGAATCCTTATTCATGAGCTGTCAAAATCCCCATTCGTGAGTACAAAATTCTTGTTTGCAGCTGTGCATCTATCCAAAAGATTCAAGTGAGCATGCTCAGAACATGAATTTTCAAAAAATAAATAACTTTGGATCAGAATAATATTTTTTCACCAAACAAATACTGACTTATTCTATAAGGTAAGCTCTGTCTACTCTGAAAGTTTCAGGCTAAAATTCTAAATGATGTGGCTGCAGGGTGATGAGGAAAATTCAGGAAAAATTGCCAAAAAAAAGTGAAAAACACACCTTTTTCCACATGAGCTGCACAAAATCTGAACATCCAATCAAAACAAAACTTGGCAAGTCAAGAGATCTACCCCATGGGACAGGACATACCAAATTTCATGCAAATCTATAAGAAGGGTTGCAAAGTTATTCAGGTGCAGAATTTGTGGTTTAACATTAAACTGCACACTCAACCCTAACTATAGAGGTGTGGTCGGTGTGTGTGTGTATATATATATATATATACACACATATATATATATATTATGGCAGCACTACCGTGCTACCATAGTTAGGGTTGAGGAGCCATTTACATGTTAAACCCCAAATTTTGCACCTTAATAACTTTGTAACTGTTTGATGGATTTGCATGAAACTTGGAATACACAATCAAGACCCATACACATTGGGATCTGCCAAGTTTCATACCAGTCGGATATATGACTGCGGAGTTATTAAGCATGATCTGTGTGAGCATTTACGCTTTTTTGGGAATTCTATGGTCATGCCTACAGGTTGCACAGTTTGGGTGACCGGTCCAAAATCTTCAGGGAACGTGCGGCCAGGGTCCCTGATGTGCCTTTTGAAGATTTCGTGAAAAAATATTAAACGGTTCAAAAGTTATTCAAAAAACAAGTTCCCATTATAAGTCAATGGGAAAAGTTAACAAAAAGTTTGACAGTGTCGCAAATGCAGTTTTTACATTCACAAATGGCCCTTTTACTGTTGCAAATCCATCATTTTGTTTTCAGTTGGTGATCAGAAAAATGCTTGGCATTTAAATTTGGGACCCTCTAGCAACCTAATTCTTTTTGTATTCACCTAGTCGGACCCTGAGGATGCTAGCCATGTCTTTATTTTGGGGTAAAACATCCCAGAAATATGTTTTTCACATTTCTGGAAAAAGTACTTTCACAAAGTACTTTCTCACTTGCGACACTGTCGAATGCATTTGTGAAAGCTTTTGCAAATTGCAACAGTACTTTTCTAGGCTGTAGGAAAATAGCAGCAATTCTTTGGCACCCCACTGCAAAAGAACGGTTTGGAGTTTTGGGTTGAAATTTGGAGGGAACGCAGCCGACATCTCAGAGATGTGCCATTCAGTGATTTGTTGAAAAAATATTTCATGGTGGCAAATGTACGGTTCTCCAAAGTAACACTTTTTCCCATAGGATAACATTATGGCGTCCGATGCATTGCAGCAATCCTTTGGCACCGTGCTGCAAAATAACGGTTTGGTCTTTTGGGCTGAAATTGGGAGGGAGACAGCAAACATCTCACAGATGTGCTTTTAGTGGTTTGGTGAAAAAATATTACAGGGAGCTAAAGTTATGGAACTCCGAACGTCTCTTTTTTTCCCATAGGATAACATTACGGCATTCGCCGAGCCTTTCAGGGCCCGTATCTCAGAAACGGTGCATGATACGGACTTTTCGTTAGAAAAATGCTTAGCCCCACTACAAAACTAGCCAGGAAAGTCTTAAATCATATGACTTTTAAATTTTTTTTCTACATCATACGGTTCCTGATATATAAGCAATTTAGTATTCCAACTCCTCATTTTCTGCTCCGAGACCTATTATTATGCATACATTCTTTGTACTCACTGTCTTTCTCAATGGAGCTTTTGTGGAAAACCAGCCTGTGCGCTTACATTACTGTTTTCCTTGCCCTTTCCGCTTGCGGTTCCGTACCCGTTTCACTTACCGTTCATGTCTACGCCACCATGTGTGTTATCATTTGCATTTTCATTTGCACTTCCGTTTCTGTTATTTTTTACCATTTGTGTCTACAGTACTGTTTCTATTTCTGTTTCGATTTGCGTCACCATGCCCATTACCATTTGCGTTTGCGGGCATCTTGTTACTATGTGACAAGACATCACATGGCGGACCGTTCCCATCTACGCCACCGTGTGCGTTACCCTTTCTGTTCTCATTTGCGCTTGCTTTATCATGTGCACCAGTTTTAGCGCTTCTGTTTGCGTTGCTGTTCCTGTTACTATGTCACAAGGCATCACAGGCCCCGTGCTGCCGCCATCGCATTACGTGGTGGGAGCGCGAGGCCCAGAGGGCCCCTAGCTCCCACTGCTGCATTACATTCACTATTTCTCATTATCATTCTCAAAAAGAAGGGAAATTAGAGGCAAAAAACTCTATTCAATGCATCAGTTAGGGTTGTTCCACAGCAACAAAAGTGAGGAAATTCGGTGTTAGGGTTGAAACCCCACCTTGGACCACCCAGCCTACCCCCCAACTGACATTGGGGTGTGCACTGGGGTCTTCGGTCCTAACTCTCACCCCATTCTCCTATACTTCTGCTTCTTTACGCATGTGATAGGGTGAGATTTAGGGCCGAGTGACCCCAATTCATACCAATGCGGTTGAAGATGAGTGGTCAAGAGATCAACCAACAGCCTCCCTCACTTGCCGCTGATAGCAACTAAATCATTAACATTAGCTATCATATATATATATATATATATATATATATATATATATATATATATATATATATATATATACATATATATATTATGGTAGCATGGTAGTGCTACCATAGTTAGGATTGAGGAGCCATTTACATATTAAACCTAAATTTTGCACCTTAATAACTTTGCAACTGTTTGACGGATTTGTCTGAAATTTGGAATACTGAATCAAGACCCATCCGCCTTGGGATCTGCCAAGTTTCATACCGGTCAGTTATGAATCTGCAGAGTTATTAAGTGTGATCTGCTCTTGAGTTTACACTTTTTTTGGAATTCTACGGCCGCGCCTACAGGTCGCATGGTTTGCATGACTGGTCTGAAGTCTTCAGGGAACAGGTGGCTGGGGTCCCCGATGTGCCTTTCTAAGATTTCTTAAAAAAATATTAAATGGTTCAAAAGTTGTTCAAAAAACAAGTTCCCATTATAAGTCAATGGGAAAAGTTAACAAAAAGTTCAACAGTGTTGCAAATGCAGTTTTTACTTTCACAAATGGCCCTTTTACTGTTGCAAATCCACCATTTTGTTTTCAGTTGGTGATCAGAAAAATGCTTGGCATTTAAATTTGGGACCCTCTAGCGACCTAATTATGTTTGTATTCACCTAGTCGGACCCTGAGGATGCTAGCCATGTCTTTATTTTGGGGTTAAACATCCCAGAAATCTGTTTTTCAGATTTATGGAAAAAGTACTTGCGCAAAGTAGTGTCGCACTCACGAAAGTGTCACAAATTTTTGCAAAAGCTTTCACAAATTGCGACAGCACTTTTCTAGGCTGTGGGAAAATGACAGCAATTCTTTGGCACCCCACTGCAAAAGAATGGTTTGGAGTTTGGGGCTGAAATTTGGAAAGGACGTAGCTGACATCTCACAGATGTGCCTTTCAGTATTTCATTGAAAAAATATTACATGGCAGCAAAGTTACAGTACTCCAAAATTGATGCTTTTTCCCATAGGATAACATTATGGCGTACGACTCATCGTAGCAATTATTTGGCGCCCTGTTGCAAAATAACAGTTTGGTCTTTTGGGCTGAAATTTGCAGGGAACACAGCAAACATCCTACAGATGTGCCTTTCAGTAGTTTGGTGAAAAAATATTACAGGGAGGCGAAGTTATGGCACTCCGAACTTCTGTTTTTTTCCCATAGGATAACATTACAGCATTCGCCGCGCCTTTCAGGGCCCGTCTCTCGGAAACGGTTCAAGATATGGACTTTTCGTCGAAAAGCATCTTAACCCCCCCCCAAGGGAAGAGTACAAAACTAGCCAGGAAAGTGATAATTCATATGACTTTTAAATTTTTTTTGTATGTCGTACGGTTCCTGAGATGTAAGCAATTTACTATTTCAAGTCCTCATTTTTCTGTTCCGAGAGTCATTATTTTGCATACATTCTTTGTACTCGCTGTCTTTCTCTATACAGCTTTTGGGGAAAGCCAGCCTGTGCGCTTACATTACTGTTACCATTACCATTTCCGCTTGGGGTTCAGTACCCATTTCACTTACCGTTCACGTTTACGCCACCATGTGCGTTACCCTTTGTGTTTTCATTTGTGGTTGCATTTGCATTGTTTTTAACATTTCCGTCTACAGTACTGTTTCTCTTTCTGTTTCGCTCTGCATCACCATGCGCATTAAGATTTGCGTTTGCGGGCACAATGTTACTATCTGACAAGACATCACGTGGTGGGAGCGCAGGGCCCTTCGGGCCCCGTGCTCCTGCTACCACATTACATTTACTATTTCTCATTATCATTCTCAAAAAGAAGGGAAATTAGAGGCAAAAAACTCTGTTTAATGCATCAGTTAGGGTTGTTCCACAGCGACAAAAGCAAGGAAATTCGATGTTAGGGTTGAAACCCCCTTTGCACCCCTCCAGCCCACACCCCCAACTGGAATCGGGGTGCTTGTTGGGGTCATCAGTCCTAACTGTCACCCCATTCTCCTATTACTCAGCTTCTTTCCACATGTGATGAGGTAAGAGTTAGGGCTGACGACCCCAACACGCACCCCGATTCCAGTTGGGGGGGTGGGCTGGAGGGGTGCAAAGAGGGTTTCAACCCTAACATCGAATTTCCTCCTTTTGTCACTGTGGAACAACCCTAACTGATGCATTAAACTGATTTTTGCTCTAACATATATATATATATAAATATATATATATGATATACAATGGTGAGCTGTCAGAGAAACAATTTATCTGCACAAGTCTGTCTGACCTCGGGTAACCTCACAGGTGGCATAAGCTACGAATAAGGTGTCTGAGGTCAAACAGCAGAAGTGTAGATTAATCATTTACCTGACAGCTCACCATTGTATATTTCATTTATGCAATAAGGATGCTTTCTGTCAATGCATAGACATTTTCTTTTGACTGTTTATTTTTTTTTTTTAAATGATAATTTCTGGGACTGTTTGTTAACTTTCCTAGTGTATGTCCACCTAATGTAATGGTTGCTATTAAAAGAAACACCACTCATTTTGTAGAAAACTTTGTGCTGAACAAATGGCATGCTCACAGTACCATGCTACTTTTTTATTTTAAAGTTTTTTGCATTTGTTTGTCGAAAATGTGGATACAAAATTGAATTTTCTGCTGTTTATTTTGCCAATTATAAAAAAAAATGAAATGGTGCCTATAAATGAAACACCACTCATTTTGTAGATAGTTTTGTGCTAAACAACTTCTATGCTCACAGTATTATGCTTTTATTATTCATTTTAAACTTATTTGCATTTGTCAAAAAGTTAACAAAAAATTTAATTATCTACTTTTTTGGGGTAATTATAAATAAATCTGTAAGGTATCTATAAATGAAACACCACTTATTGTGCAGATAATTTTGTGCTGAACAGCTTTCTTGCTCAAGGTATTATGCTATCTTTTTTCATTTTAAAGTTATTTGCATTTGAATATAGTTAGTACTAGTACTGAGGCCTAACATTCTAAATGAGTTCCAGAGTGATTGTGACAAATCTATTATGTGTATAAGTCTGTGATGATGCATCTACTATGTGTATAAGTGTGAGACTTTGCATTTATACATATGGTAACTCAGTTTTATCACATAAATACACACACACATATATATTTATTTTATTTATTTATTTAGTTTTTGTTGATTGGGTAAGTTCACTAGACAAATCCTGCCTATTTTCAGGCACGACCCGGGGGAGGGGGATACAGATGAATGCCAACTGACCTTGAACTAGATTAAGCTGTTGGTGGTATTTTTAGTGAATGAGGGAAATTTGGCCAGGACACAGGGGAAATTCCCCTACTGTGTGGTCAGTAGGATGACTTGCTGTTGCTGGACACAGGACCATTTGGTGGTCTGCACTGGAGGAGGATGGACGTCGCTGAGCAGAACAAGCAGTTGGGAGCTGCACTACATAATGTTGAAGCTACGGAGACTGAGGGGCACCTTAGAGTGGTTAAAAATATGGAGTACAGCGAGTTGTTTGTATCAACAGAAGATCTACTGAACCTAGGTGTCTCAGAAACCTCGACATCTGTTATACGGGTGTCTCCTGATGTGGAACAGTTGCAAACCAAATTAATAAACTTACATCAGGAACAAGTGAGAGTTGCAAGGCAGTTATCAGAATTGGTTGCAGGAGAGGTTACGGTGATTACCGCAGTGGAGGGCGGAGATCCTGTTGGCGGTGAGTCAGTGCCTCCTTGCGCCATGGAAATCCAGTTGGATAAGTCTGTCTACAGAGGTGATCGGAATCACAGCAACAATCCTGAAGCTAAGAGGGAAAAGGCTGGCAGTAGAGAACTGGAATTAATTCAGTGCCGGAAGCCGCTTTCGAACATGGAGGAGAAGGACTGTGTACAGTCGGTTGCCGGGTTACACCAGGAAGTTACGGAGGAGGCAGAAGTGGAGCGGGGATGCTCAGTCTCTGTTGAACACCAGGCTACCCTTATGAAAGAAGCGGGGTTTGTTTTTCAGTGACAGATCAGTAATTCAGTTACTGTGTCTAGTATGGAAACGCCTTGTGTATTTCAAACGGAACCAATGATTCAAACGGGGGTGTTGGAGTTTTCCTTTATGAAATGGCATCAGGAAAAGGTAGGAGAAGAGGGGAAAGACAAAAGAGCAGCAGTGACCTTTGCAAAAAGGAATTTGGAAATGCCTGTAGTGGGGTTGGCTGGGAACCTACACAGTAAAGGAGAGACTGGTGGGATAAATTCATTTCCTAAACCTTCTGGAGAGCCTTTAATGGCTGAAAACTGGTCTACACAAAGAGCGTTAATTGAAGCTGGCTGGACTTTAGAGAGAGGGTCTTGGAAACCCACACCGGATTGGGACCGAAAATAAAATTTTTCACAAAATGAGCTGACATGGCAACTGAGTTGCCTAGGGAACTGAACACTAGTGGGGATTCTGTGAAGGTTGGGGAGGCAAAGCCTTCTAAAGTTATAGTGTCGACAGAAATTCCAGTAGTTGCCATGCCAGTTGATCTTGAGCAGGAGGTGGTTACAGTACAGGCACCTCCTGTTGCAGAAAAACCCTTACTGTCTGACTTGTTTTCAAAAATTAAAAAAGATGCAGCACCTCGTAGGAACACGGTGCGACTACGTTATAAAGGGAGTCTAGAAGTCAGACCAGATAGACAGTATGTGGGTAAATGTTTATTGAAAGAATCCTTGCATTTTTCTCCAAGGGAAGTGTTTGTGTTTATTAATATTTCAGGAGAAGACAATTTTGATGTAAGTTTTCGTTCCGCTTATGCCCTGGATCTTTTTAGGGAAAGGTATAACCAAGTGAAATTCTCCCCCATATGGACACCTTTTTTTGTGATACCCGTAACTAAACCATTGATAAAATACTTGACTATCATGTTTAGAAATGAAGGCGTCCATGTGGCTGATATTTCATATTGGTTGGCCCAGAAATGTGAGATTTGAGTTCCCCTGAAGCTATCTTGGATTCAGAGCAATTTTGGACAGGGGGTTGGCGTTTCAAAGTTAAACTTAGGCAATCGGACACAGGGATTGAACATATTCCAAATTCTTTCATCTTAGGAAGGGATGGGGTGTGTGTTTTTATGCAGGGCAACCTCAGGCTTGTTATAAATGTGGTGCTAGAACACATTTATCTAGTTCCTGTGATAAGCCGAGATGTGAAAATTGTGGAGAAATTGGCCATATATCATTTCAATGTTCTAATTTTACAAAATGTGATCTTTGTGAGGATAAGGGACATGTTTTTTCAGAATGTGTCTGGGCAGCCAAGAATAAAGCGTCTTGTGGTAGCCCTGATTTGCTGATTCAAAAAGCCCAGGACCTGGTTGCAGGAGATGTTCAGACTGGCCCAATAATGAATACAGAGGAATTGCCTTCTGTTCCTACAGTAGGGGAGGACCAAGGGGAGAAGGAAACCTTAGTAGTTATTGACCAACGGTCTTTGACCCCGGTCCCGGTTGGTCATACGGAACAAGATGATAATAGACCATAGGAGCCTTTCCGAGCACCTTTGGTGACACCAGTAAGAAGGTCCTCAAGAAACCTTAGAACCTCCCAACCTCCATCCACTACTGAGGTAGAAATCAGTAATCCTTTTGTGATGTTGACTGGTCAGTGGGGGAAGTCGGATATGGATTGCCAGGACAATGATTCTCAGCAGACACAAGACAGTCCCCCTTCCCCTTTCCAGGTTCAGGAAGGGTATAAAGGTAAAAAGAAGAAAAGAAGGAAAAAAGATAGGTAACCATCTAGATTTTGAATGTTTCAGTTCAAATTGGGTTCCTTAAATGTCCATAGCCTATTGAATTTTAGGAGAAGGCAGATGATTTATGATTTTATTCATCTCAATGCTCTAGATATTTGTTTGCTGCAAGAAACTTGGATGTATTCTATGGAACAGGTCAGGTTCTTTCACAGAGAATGGTGCTGGGGACCATCTTATTGGTCTTTTGGACAACAATCAGTGGATGGTATTGGGTTTTTATTTAATTCTTATGATTTTTCATTAATTAAATTAATGGATCTTTTTCCCGGATGGTTAATGGTATTGGACGGGGTTTGGAAATCCAGGTTATGTCGTTTTATCAATGTATATGGTTCACAGGTTAAGGCAGAAAGGGTTGCACTCTTTCAGATGTTACAACCTTTTTTGGTAACCTCTTCTGATGTTTTTTTGTGTGGGGATTTTAATTGTGAGTTAAAGGTAGCAGGAAGTCGACCCTTAGGGGCTGGGAAGAAAATTTACTGTGATTCTAATGCCTTGGAAAAAATGATAAAATCATCTGGATTAATAAATGGGAGTAGTCAGCAACGTAGTAGGTTAAA
The DNA here is from genome assembly GCA_016271365.2 of Neoceratodus forsteri. Classification (NCBI taxonomy): domain Eukaryota; kingdom Metazoa; phylum Chordata; order Ceratodontiformes; family Ceratodontidae; genus Neoceratodus; species Neoceratodus forsteri. The sequence continues at coordinate 1,055,893,601 of CM057459.1, forward strand.
ATTTACTTATAAAAGAAACCTTCATACCTCTACTATTGATTATATTTTTCTTTCTGAAAGAATTCCTTTCAAATTTGAAACATGTCCAGTTTCCTTCTCTGATCATTTGCTGCTAATTTGTACCCTTTCTCCACATTCCGTACCACTGAGACAGAAGGCATGGTGGAAGCTGAATCCACTGTTATTGAACTCCCCGGTGGTGTTGAGAATAATTCGAGCATTATTGACAGCAAGACTTTCAGTAGCCTTTTTATATGACGATGTGGGTGAATGGTGGAAAGATTCTAAAGAAGATTTTTGCCAATTATTAAAACAGCAAGGGAGGTCTAGGGCTAATAGTAATTTTTTGCATTATCTTAAGTTGCGGCAGCATTTATATTATTTACTCTCAGTAGCAAATACCTCTAAGTTCGATTTTAGTTCTCAAATTTTAACTTTGAAAGAACAAATTAATGAAGTCCAATATAATAGGGCTAAGACATTAAATGCACTTTTTCAATATGGGGTAAAAAAACAGCCTGTTGGGGATCAATATGAAGCCTTCAAAAAATACAAACATGGGGGTCACGTGATGGCAGCCTGAGCGTCGGTAACGCACTCCCGGAGCTCCGACGCATTGCCGTAGGTTTCGGTGTTTTAAAATTAATCCTCGTTGACTTAAGCCACCCGAAACAGAAGAGAGAGGTCTCCGATCGACTTTAAGCCACTCGTTGCTTTCCAGGATGGAGGTTTTGTTAAAAACCGGCCTTGGCTACTACGCCTCCACAGATGCCGAAAAACAGCAGGCGCAAAATGAGCTAAGCAGCGGCCGCTAGTCTATCCCTGCTTCCCAGCATCGATCGCTGCTCTTACAGGCGAAGTTTTGGAAATAATGCAGCGCTGCAAACCTCCATATCATCCTTGGCTGAAGATGTGCAGGATATCAAAAATCTGTGGATTCCCTCACAAGAAGGATTGGGGATGTAGAGGTAAAGATGGCTCTATGAAACCAGCAAGCAGGGGCTGATTCAGAATTAGTGCTGGCTAAGGAGAATCAAAAAGCTCGAAGAAAAACTGGATGATTTGGAGGGGGAGGAGAAGGAACAATTTAGTGGTCATTGGTATACCTGAAAGAAGAAGGGAATGCCCCAATTACATTTTATGCAAGCTTTGCTACAAAGTAGCAGGTTTCTCCCCGAGATGAACTCCACATAATAGAGAGACACACGAGCCCTCGCCCTCCCTCCTACACAAGGGCAGCCTCCCAGACCTTTAATCCTAAGGTTTCTAAATTTTCTGGATAAACAACATGTTTTAGATAAGGTCAGAGGATGAGGGGCTCTCATGGGAGGGCAAGCAAATACGGAGTTATACAGGTTTGCCCCATTCTGATGAGGTCAGAAGGCAAGAATACCTATTGTCTCCAAACTCATTGCTGCGTCTAAGCCATTTAAAGTTAAATATCCTGCAACATTAATGGTCTCTCATTGTGGGAAATGGTTATCTTTTGAATCATATCAGCAGGCACTACAGGATTTGCAGTGGCTCTTCCCAGACCTCTTCAAGTGAAAGCTCGACTCACTCATCTGGTATTAAATGACTTATTATCTTGAACATTCTGGACATAACCTTCTGAGTGCAGAGAAGATGTGTTCCCCCCCCCTTTTTTTTTCTCTCTTCCCCCTTGGCCTGGCTTGCTATAATAACCCATCTTTCCAATTTAGTGGCTTCTCTAACTGCTGACCCTGCTCAGGGTGTATCCTGGTGTGGTTCCTTCCTAAGAGAAAAGTTGCTATGGTTACATTCATCCTTCCTGCTCTGGAAATGTTGGTCACTTCTTAAGGAGTCACAGACGGAATTTGGAATTTATATCAGGATTTGGGCATGTGGACTCTTATCTGGGATAATGTATGCAGTATATAGTCTGAACTGCAATAACCAGATCCTAGAGGATTATAGCAAAAGAAGAAACGAGAGAGAAAAAAGAAAGAAGGGAAGAAGGAAAGGAAAAAGGAGAAAAGCAAGCAAGAAGAAAAAAAAAGGAAAGTAAAAGGAATAAAAGAATGGAAGAGGAAAGTGGTTTTTTTTACCTTTATTATCTTGTCTACCTAGAGGATGTTCAATCAGGATTGAGGGGGCCTCATAATATGAACTGATTTCTCTAGTAATAGCTTTGTCCTTCGGCGGAGTGGGGGGGCTCCGGAAGGTGACTAGGTGGTAATAAGTCTTGGGCTGTTCGGATGTATATCATGTGGCAGGTTTATCATAGGCATGCAGTTCTAGGGAACTGGGGGTTTGGTATCAAGGGAAGAGAAACATTTGGGATGTCTGTTATAAGGGATGGGGATGGGGAGGTGCTGTTAGGTGGGCGGAGAGGGTGGGTTGTGGGAGGGTACTCAAGATTCTTTGATAAGAGGGTGGGTTTCTCTTAGTCTTGTGGGTGTTGGTATTGTTCAGGTCATGTTTTATATTGTAATACCCCAAATAACTGTTTACATAGGTCCTCATTATAATTTTCCTCGTCACTATGATCTTACCTTATAAATTTGTTAGTTGGAATATCAAAGGAGCCAAGGATAGGGTTAAGAGGCAGGTGGTATTAAAACACCTTTCTCATCTAGGGGATCAAATTGTGTTTCTCCAGGAGACCCATCTAAAAAGAACTGATCTTCACTATCTCAGGAGAATGTGGGTAGCCCAAGTTTTTGGCGCTGGATCTTCGACCAAGAGCGCAGGGGTTGCTATACTCATTGCTAGAGGGGTCGCTTTTAAATTGGTGCATGAGTGTTGGGACCCAGAAGGCCGATATGTTTTTGTACAAGCCATTTTAGCATCTCAGCCAGTGATCTTAGGCTCAGTCTATGGTCCTAATAGTGATTCACCCTCCTTTTTTAAGAATCTTTTTGATAAGATGGACCTAGATGTTCATAAAATCACCATTCTTGGAGGAGATTGGAACTTGGTACTTCAAAATGACTTGGATAGGTCTCATAACAGGCGTAGGGGCCTTTCCCCAGCCCAAAGGGCCCTGAAAGATTTTATTAATAAAGCCGCCTTACTTGATATTTGGCGTATATTCAACCCTGAGGAGCGGCAGTATTCCTTCTACTCTCCCGTACAATATTCTCTCTCGAGAATTGATTATATTTTAGTTAGCTCATCGGTGGTGCCCAACATGATTCAGGCAGATATCTCCGCCAGAGTAATTTCAGATCATGCTCCAGTTAGCATAACTTATAGGCCTTTTCCAGAGTTTCGACGATCAACACAATGGAGATTAAATTCTCAAATGTTAAAAGAAGAACCCTCTTTAAGGGTCATGAAGGACTTTATTGTACACTTCCTGGTGGATAATAAAGATTCCGTAAACCAAAGAGACCTGATCTGGGCTGCATTAAAATGTTCATTAAGGGGGGAATTAATCAAGATGGCATCTAGGAGGAAACGAGAGCAGAGGGATAAATTAAGCTCTGTTTTATCCTCAATTAAATGTTTGGAATCCAGTTTATCTCGGAATTCATCTGATTCTGAGTGGGTTAAGTTACATCAACTACAGGCTCAATATTCGGGTATGGTCTTTCAACAAGCAGAGTTAGCTCTTGAGCGAAACTTCAATACTTGGATATAGGGGAAAAGGCCAGTAAACTCCTAGCTTTGCGCGTAAAACAACTTGACTTGGCCCACCACATAGTGAGTGTACTAGTTGGTCAGGGGATCAGATTTGTACAGACCGAGAGAAATACCCAAGATCTTTGGGGAATACTTTCAGAAATTCGCTTGAGGAACCCGACTCCAGGCCTTGGTTCTGAAATTGCAGCATATTTAAGTGTATCTAATTTGCCAAAGTTAACAGAAGCTGAATCTGAAGTCTTAGATGCACCAATTGTGATTTCTGAGATACATCAGGTTATCCAGCAGCTGCCCCTGATAAATCTCCTGGACCTGATGGATTCCCAAGTAATTTTATAAAAGCCTTTCTCCCAGATATCTCTCAATTTTGCTAGACACATTTAGGTATTGGTCCAATGTTGGTATCTCTGATCCAAGCTTCCTGGAGGCCACAATATCTCTAATTTTAAAACCAGGAAAGGATCCTCTAGCTTAGATAGCTATCAGCCAATATCTCTACTTAATACGGATATTAAAATATTGGCGAAAATTCTGCAATAGATTATCAAAAGTCATGGATCGCCTCGTGTGTAGGGAACAAGTGGGGTTCATGAAAGGGAGATTATCCCATGATCATTTAAGAAAATTATTGCATCTTATCGCATAAGGCCAAAGAATCCAAAACTCCAGCAGCTCTCCTGTCACTTGACGCCGAAAAAGCCTTCGACCGGGTGTCCTGGCCCTTTTTATTTGCTACCCTTTCGGCTTTTGGCATACCCCGGAACTTTCTAAGATGGATTAGAATCTTGTATTCTTTTTCCTCGGAGAGAGTGAAGTGCAATGGAATGTTATCACCGGCTTTCAAACTTGAGCGTGGTACCAGACAGGGTTGCCCCTTGTCCCCTTTATTATTTAATCTGTATTTAGAGCCATTGCTGCATAGGTTGATGAAGAACCCACTCATAAAAGGCATACAAATAGGGAGTCTAGATATATATAGCGGCCTATGCTGATGATGTGTTATTACATATTGAGAACCCAGGGGCTTCTATACCACCTATATTAGAAGAAATCAATAGTTTTTCCAGAGTATCTTTTATAAATTGAATTGTTCCAAAACAAAAGTCTTCCCTTTAAATCACTACATCAGGAAAACAGATTTGCAGGATTTAGGTTTGAGCTGAAACCAAATCCATTACATTTTAGATATTGCCATCAAGCGCAAGTCTACGCTCTAATGGTTAAGGATAATTTAGAGTTGCGCTGGTTCAAGTCTCAGAAGATCTTAAGAGATGGAGCACAATTTCCATATCTTTGTGGGAGTAGAGTTGAATCTCCTAAAATGATTGCTTTTCGAGGATACTATATCCATTAACATGCTTGGAACCTACCTCTCAATGGAATGGTTTGCTAAGGTACAGAAGTTATTTAATTCCTTTTGTGGCAAGGCAAAACAACCCGTTGATCATACCTTAATCTGACAGCTCCCAAATTTAAAGGTGTTAGCTGCCCCTCCTGTTTATGTATTACTTGGCCCAACATATGTGTAAGTTGGCCTTATGACAAGGAGCATGGAAGGGTAGCATATTCACCTCTCTGGCTGGATATTGAACAGGACCTGGCGAAGATGGTGAAAAGCTCCTTGTATGCTTTACTGTTTGTTCCTTTGGCCACCGTGCCTAAACTTCTCAAAAATAACCCTATGGGATGGTCAATCAGGGCTTATCATCAGCTACAACGTTATTTGGGGGTTCGCTGGTGGTTATCGGGTTCCCAACCAATTTTGGAAAATCTCCAGATTAAAATGGCCAGAACTCCCATACCCATAACTTTTTGGCCGCAAATAAGCAATTTGACCGTAGCCGATTTTTGGGACCAGGATAGCCTGTTCTCGTTTGAGGTTCTGAAAAAGATCTTTGGTTTCGTGGGCTTGGATTTCTTTAAGTGGCTACAGCTCAGTGAAGCTTTAGCTCAGGTATTTTCGTCGGTCTCCTTGTTTAATCAGGGGGGAAAAAATGTTGACACTCTTCTGAAAGGCGCGAGGCAATCACATGCAGTGTCCAAGGTTCACAAGCTCCTCCAGGAATGGGATCACAGGCTCCCTTCAGGTACATGTTATTATTGGGTAAAGTTTTGAACATACGAGACTCCCCTGAGGTCTGGAAAGCACTCTGGATGACCGCGTATAGGTATATTAAGCAAGACAGGCTAAGATTGGTACATTTCAATATCATGCACCATCTATACCTGACCCCTTCCCATTTATTCAGAAGGGGCGTACTCAGCTCACCTTGTTGTTGGAATTGTAAAAAGGAAGAGGAAACCCTATATCATTTACTGTGGTTGTGCCCGGAGATTCGCACTCTCTGGAGAACTATGAGTAGTTTATTAGACCCTATCCTTGGCTCAAATAAAATGGACACTGCCGAGATTTGTTTGTTGCTTGCTTTCCCAATGACCACTCCTAAAGTTTGGAGGGCACGTGTCTCTCTTGTTTCAGCTGTTATGAAGTTGTTAATCTTAAGACATTGGTCGTCGGATAAGGTCACAACTCTTTTGGAGTGGCATAGGGAATGTACTTTAGCATTACAACTTGAAAAACACATTGCTTGTATGCGGGGTAAGCTTGAGTATTATGTATCTTTATGGGGCTCTTTGGAGCATTTTTAGATGACCTGGAAGCCGTTAAACTAAGAAGTTTTCTATATTGAGGCAAACACCTCTGATTTCTTTATCTGACTTGACTGTTTATAACTTAGGGGTAGGGGGTGGGGGAGGGTGGTGGGTTTTGGGGTATATATATTTTCTTTGTTGCTATTGCAGCAGAAAGTGCGAGACTTACAAAAATTGTATAACAGAGGATATATTATGTACTTTCAGTGTAACACCTCTTTGGTTATGTATCTGATGCTTTGTTGTAGTTAAAACTAATAAAATATTAATTATAAAAAAAAATACTAACATAATACACATTTAGACACACTCTTAAATAAAGAAGGGTGCTTAGTGAGGGAGCAGAAACATCTTCAAGAAATAGTTAAACAGTTTTTACTGGCACATAAGCCAGAAAAACCTCCTAGTGAAAATACCATAAAGGAGTTTTTGGACCAGATTACAGTACCAATTAACAGCTTTGACATATCAGTATTAATTCAGCCTATTACAAAAGCAGAAATAATGACTGCCATTAAAACCCCAAAAATTGAGACATCACCAGGGATCGATGGTTTGATGGCGGAGTTATATAGAGCTTTTCCAGCTGAATTTTTGGAGTGTTTGGTGTTGGTGTCAATTCTTTTTTCACTTGCCCAGTGATTCCAAGTTGGTTTTCCGAAGGATTGTTAATTTTCTTATATAAATCAGGGGATAAAACTAGATTAGACAATTGGAGACCAATTACACTACTGAATTCTGATTATAAGCTTTTTACGGGAATTATGAATACAAGATTAAAACAGTTTGCTGCCATGGTTCTTTCCCCCTATCAATTTTGTGGGATTCCTGGGAAAAAAATTTATCAGGCTCATATGGTCATAAGAGATATAATAGAGTTTTCAAATTTAAAAAGGCTTTCTGGTTGTATTATCTCAGTGGATCAAATGAAAGCTTTTGATAGGGTTTATCACCCTTTTTTATTTTTAACTTTACAACACTATGGAGTACCGAAAGTTTTTTTACAGTTGGTGAAATCTATTTATCTTACTGCTATTAACCACCCTGTAATTCAGCTGGAAATAGGAGAGGGATTACATATTCCTACAGGGGTCCATCAAGGATGCCCCCTGAGTCCATTACTATATGCCTTCACAATTGATACATTAATTCTGTCTTTATCACAGAATCCATGTTGGGAAGGGATTGGTTGGTCTCCCATCTTGGATGACTTATATGTACAGGCATATGCTGATGATTTATGTGTTTTTTTTTCTAAAATTGAACAGGTAGAATATTTTTTAGAAGTTATGGACTCTTATGTTTTAATATCAAATTCTAAATTGAATAAAACTGAGTCAAGGTTTGTTTATTGGGATAGGTAATCAGACTGAGCTCCTCTTGCAGAGATTGAAGATTTCAGCCAAACCGAAAAATTTTTTGGGATTGTTCCATGGACCAAAGAATGTGCCGGAGCTTAATTGGGAAACAGCCTTAGCTTCTATAGAAGGGAAAATACATATTTGGAAACTATGGAAATTATCTAAATTGAAAAGGGTATTGGTCCTCAAACAATTTATAATTCCAAAGTTATTATATACAGCGCTGATATTTCCGTTACCACAAAATTTTGAAACAAAGTTATACAGTTTATTTTTTCAGATGATATGGGGTAGTAGACTCAATCCTATTAAAAGACAATATACGTATTTAGATAAAGGAAAGGGAGGCTTAGGGATGATAGATCCGATAATTTTCTTTTCAAATTTATTTATAGCTGCTAATGTTAGGGCAGGATGGGGGACTTCAACAGGTGGCTATGAGATACTACTGAGACAAGTGCTTGGACGGTATTACTCTAGTTGGATTACGATTCCTCCTAAACTGATTCCCACATTGTTTATTCCTAATTACTTTTTGCCTATTGCAAAAAAAAAATATTTAAATGGGGGTTGTTGGCACAGACTGTGAGGGATAATACTGGATCTCAGTTATATACCACAGTAATGCATCAATTATATCCAAGGGAACCAGTTTTTAAGAACTGTCCTTCAAGGTGTTTGGAGGTAGTGTTAAAAAGATTAAATAATCCAAGATTACATTGGGCCTGTAGCTTAATGGTTAGAGCACTGGAACGGCATACCAGAGGTCCGGAGTTCAAATCCCGGTGCACCCACATTTTCCTTTCTCATTTCCATCCTTGGTTTAAAAAAACTATATACCTTGCAGGGGTTAAACTGCACTGAGAAGTAGTGGAATTTCTAAACTAATTATATGTGGGAAATGTTATGGCTCACGGTTTATGGCAGGATTGGACTTCGGGGAAATGCAAAACATAAAGCCTTACAGGAAAGAACTTGTCCGTTTTTGGAATGTGTGGCACAGGAGGAAACTGTAGAACATTTCTTTTTTTCTTGTACTTATGCCAAGTCTCTTTGGAAATTCCTGGCCTGGAAATGGAATATGAAATGGTTATTATATATGGATTATGATACATTGGTACTTGGTCATTCTCCTCAGTTTAGGTCCAAGTATAATTTAGAGACATTGCAATTTTTTTGTAGTGCTTTGATATATTATCTATGGCAGGCTAGGTGCCAATGGGTTTTATATCAAAAATTAATGCCCTATGATACTGTAAAGATGTTGATTCAAGGGGCCATGAACAGGGTTTATATTCATGATTCAGAATTTTCATCCCCTAGGAAGGTAACAGAGTGGTGGAAAGGGTTTACAAAGTTTATCAAATGCAAATAAGGGAAGAGCGGGTATAAATCTTGGGCAAAGTGTGGGTACAAACTACTTGTAGGAGAATGGTTGGCGACTAGGACAGTAGAATTGAAAGGTTTCAGCATGACTTAACATTTATGAATTAAGACTGACTGATAAGCATGAATTCTTTCTGTTTGGCATTACTTGTTTTCATGATCGCTAAGCATGATTTAACACTGTTATTACTTACTTTGTTGAAAAAAAAGAAGAGATAAGACTCCTACGCTTAGTGGAGGGGTCCTTTTTTTTTATTCACTACACTGGTTCAATTTGATGTGTAAATTAGAATCAGGAACTTAGTTAGATAAATTCAGACTGTATAATTCCTTTGTTTTTTTTTCCTTTCTGGCCTGTTTTATATTGGTGTGATTTAACATTGTTTTGGAATTGTTTTTCTTGTACTACATGATTGGTTTATGGTTATATATGATTTGACACTGTTTTTTCATTATTTGTTTCTGATGTTATTATAATAAAAAATTCCCCTACTCTTTTAGATAAGTGCCATGGGATCTTCAACATCCACCTGAGCTACCACCAATCCAGAGAGATGGGACCTCAGTTTAACATCTCATCCGAAAGACGGCACCTCAGAAGAACAGCACCCCTCTCATGCTGCACTACAGTGTCAGTACTGGGATATTAACCCAAGTGCCATATATATATATATATATAGAGAGAGAGAGAGAGAGAGAGATGGAGAGAGAGAGAGAGAGAGATTCATTGCAAAACTATTCTGTTAATGCATCAGTTAGGGTTGATATTACAGTGACAAAAGTTTGGAAATTTGATGTTAGGGTTACCAACCCTACCACCCCACCACATCCCCCCCTCCTGCACACACCAGCAGGTTGCTGCTGCTTCTCCTGGCATCCCCACTAATCTGTCTGCCTTCAAAATGTATACCCTGAACTGCATGTATTTGTCATCCAGTGATACCATATTCTGCTGCAACTCCCCCAGCCCAATCTACTAACCTATTTGCATTCGTAATTGTGTATCCTGTACTGCATGTAAATATCATCCTGTGGTTCCCGACACCCGCTAGCCTATGATATAATATACTGCTGCACTGTTAGGTTCTTCAATGTTAAAGATGTTCTGCTCTCTTTGTTGTATATTCTGTACTATATGTAATATCATCCTATGTTACCCTGTACCCTAATTTCCCCCAGGTCGCATCTAGAAATGAGTGGTTCTCCACTCAGTATGCCTGCCTGGTGAAAGAAAGAAAGAAAGAAAGAAAGAAAGAAAGAAAGAAAGAAAGAAAGAAAGAAAGAAAGAAAGAAGAAAGAAAAATTGCTTGCATTGGATTATGCCTGTGAGACTTGGTGAGGAGTAAGATTGCAATAACTTGAAGTTAAGTCAAAGCAGAGACAGCAAAATCTAGCTTAATAGGAGGGCGACCCTAGGGTTGTTAGTGTTGTGCAGTGGTGAGTCCTGGGGTGGGCACCAATTGCAAACCAATTGCAAATCATCCAATTCTATGGTAAAGTGTTTTGAGCCTGGTGAGAGTGGGTTCTCATACTGCCTGTACTACTGGGGCACCATAGAATAAAAATTCTTCTTGTGTCAATTCAGTGCTGTGCTGTTGTTGAAATGCTGCTATGTGCCTTTGCTCATTCCTTGGCATCTTGACTCCAGCTAGAATCGCAGAATCAGAAATATGCAGTTTGCCAGGAAAAAAGCAGAGTGCAATAGCCACGTGAAAATTAAATGAATAGCTCAATTCTAATTGTTAATTAAATGAAGCAACCTGATTAGGTTTTAACTAGGCAGTGATAAACAGCAGCACAATTAACAAAAGCAATGTCAAGACTGATTAAAATCAGGCACAGAGTAATAGTCAATTAAATAATTAAATACTACGTTTACTAGTCTTCATGATGGACCAACCATATATAGTAGTCGTGGCAGTGGCAATGCTTAATGAGAAATCAATGTGAAGCCTCAAATAACTTAATTTCCCTTGTTGAAGAAAGCCAGTTGAGCATAATAAAATATCAGCTTAAAATGCAAACAGTCAATTGAGCACAGCCTTATGCACGCCTTTGTATTTTCAGCTGTGACCCATCTTTACAAATTTCATGCCAAGTATACCATTCTCCCAAAATAGTGCACAAGTGACATGGGGTCTTGGTTTTCAAAAAGCCCAAATCCAAGCCAAAAGGAAAGGATGATAGTCAGGAGTAAAGCAAAAAGTGAAGCGAAACACAGTAAAAGCAGCAAGTTATTCTCTGAGGCCAACAAACACATTTTAAAAGAAAAGGTAAAAACACTTATTCGTCTCCAAAGTGGCACATAAAAAAGAGCATGTGAAACACACTGTAAAACACACAGGAATAGTATACAATCTGTCTAGCAAAATAAAGAAAAGTTTATGTGAAACTATGCAGATCTGTAGAAAGATCTGTGTAGGTCACAAGGAGATCTTTCAGGGATTGATGAGGTCCAAGAGGTCTAAGAGAGCGAGAGAGAGAAAGTCTACAACTTCCAGCTTTCCAAGTCTTGCTAAAATTCTGGTGCAATCCACCCTACGCAGGGTTTACCATGGATAGCTGATCCAAGGGGCTCCTGCCACCAACAGACTCCTCTTCTCTGAGTGAGGTTCTGTGGAATATACAGCAGCAGCAGGAATTAATCAGGCTACACCAGATGGTCTGGAAAGACTGTGTAAGGTTTCACATTAAGGTAGCAATAGCCATATACTTGAGCACCGGTGGTACTGGCTGTGCACAGATGAAGGCAAAGAAGGCACATTGAAATTTCACCTTACACAGCCCTACTTTCAGAGCTCCTACACAGCAGTACAGCAGGAACATCACACCTACTCGCAGAAAAGAATAACAAAAAGAACAAGCTGCATCAAACCTTGCTTCAATTCCAGTTTTCTAATGCTACTTGGGTCAAAAGCAGAACTACTTGAGCAAAGTGGCTTGTGTCACGCTTGCATCAACAAAATTTGTGTACCATGTTGTGACAGAGCTTATGTCAAAAAAATGATGCACAATCCCCTTTTTTTATAACGGTTGTAGCTGATGACACTGTGCAAATGATGCATGCCATTGTTTGACCAGCCAGAGCTGGTCTAAATAATACTGGAGCATATAATGGAGAGGGTAGCTTATGTAGCAAGTTGGTTTTAGAGCCAATAGTCCCATGCAGGAGTAGTTTAGAGCACTTAGGGGGTTTAACATGCCATTGTCTTGGACACTTCAGTAGCTGTATTTTTTTGACTCAGCTTGAGTCATTCTCATCCCATGCATCATCTTTTTGATATGAGTACAAGGCTGTGGGACTGTTACCTGTAAAGGCTGAAATATATTGTAACTTCCTAAAGCTTATTACTGTAAAGTGCCACACAGTGCTGACGATTCAAGTAAAAGGAACTCACATATCATATGTTCTTCAACCAAACTTATAAAAAAGCACTATGTGCGAAATGCATCAGGTGACATAGAGAGGGGTGGGATTCTATTGTTGTGAACATTCCAGAGAGAGTTCAGCTACCTGAGCAACTGGATTTTACAAAGATATGATTGCCAGCATTGTGTATACTACTTTTGATTGATGAACACATGATATGTGAGTTCCTTTTACTTGAATCTTCAGGTCTATTTGGCACTTTACAATAATACAATTTGACATTTGGAAAGTTGCAATAGACTACAGCCTTTACAGGTGCTGGTCCGGCAGACTTGTACTCATATTCACATTTTGACAAAGGCACCGTAGTTCCCAGGGGCGGTCATACCCTATGCAGCTACATTATCTTTTTGATGCAGCTTGAGTCAAATTCTTGCCTCATGCATTGTCTTTTTAAGACAACTTGCATCATTCTTGCTCCATACATCACTAGTGTTTTTGACTCAGCTTCAATCATTCTCACCCCATGCTTCATCTTTTTGACTTAACTTTAAGTCATTCTTGCCCCATGCATTTTTGACTCAGCTTGTGTCATTCTCTTCACATGCAACTTATTTTTGATGCAGCAGACCTCTTGCATTATTTTGGGGACTTTGCCACAAAGAATACTTTTCTTGAAAAATGTGATGCACACCATTTGGCACACATGGATTTGATGCAAGGGGGTTGTTTGATGCACCTTGTGTCAGTCTAAGGGCCCCTTTAGAATCTGGACCATTGTTTCTACTCTGTTGATTTTTAATGCCACCTGGTTTCAAAAGGTACATTACTCCGCTGGCAACTCCCGGCTCTCCTGGCCACCCCTGATTGGAGGATTCTCCCCTGGCATGCTCACCAATTGGACAGTCCCAGTCTGAGCAGTGCAGCGATTGGCAGCTAGACTATTCTGTGTTTCTGAACTTTGACTCACGGCTTTCTGCCTTTTGGGAACCTGGATTATAAGAGTAGCAATCACATTGTATTTTGCTTAATTTTTAAAAATGTTACAATGTACTGAAATGCAATACTTTAGAGTTTAGAGGCTGAGTGCTTTGGCCTAAGTTATACTTTGATTAATTTTGCAAAGCACTATTGCCTGTAATTTCATTCCCTCTCGGTGATTTTCAGCTTCTATAGCTATGGGTTTCTCCAGTAGCGAACTTTTTTCTTTCTTTACTACCTGCCTACCCAAACTGCTAAACCAGCTAGTTTCTACCGCCACCTAATTCTCTACTTGGTTCTCGGTGACTCAAGCACTCCTGGTTATACTGCCCCTAGAAATCAGTTGGTGATTTGTGCTCTCTGCACCGACATCCCCTCCCTCTTTTGCCTGCAAATTCTCTCTATCTAAATCACTCTATAGTCATTGCCCCCCGCCAGCTTTTCTCTATAGCATCTCACTGTTAGTGCCTCACCTTATAACCCTCCCGCCGTCTGTACCTTGATCACTCTCTATACCTTACACCCCTTTCAGTTCTTTTGTCTGCTAACCACTCCCCCACCAAAATCAGGCATTATCTGCCTAACTCTGTATCTGTATCTCCCCAGGACTTCAGCCCATGACTTGGGCACTTCCTACTGCTGGGGCATGCTCCCTCTGCCAGGCTGCCTCCCCACAGCAAGCCGGCTTAGGCGCAGTACCACCTGGATTCAAAAGGTATGTTGCTCTGCTAGCTACTCCTGGTTCTCCTGGCTGCCCCTGATTGGAGGATTCTCCCATGGCATGCTCACCAATTGCACAGTCCCAGTCTGAGCACTGCAGTAATTGACTGCAAGACTATTCTGTGTTTTTTGAACTATGCCTCAAGGCTTTCTTCCTTTAGGTAACCTGTTTTTTTTTGCCCCGCATTGCCACCCCAACCCCGACTGCTATTAAATGCTGCTAGGCTCCACCCAGAACTCCACTCTTGGCAGTCTGCTGTCTCTCTCTCTCCCCCCCCCCTTTAAAGCGTCTCCTCCCTCTATCTGCCCCAGATCTGATCCACCCATTCTTCAACTATGGCTCAGTGTTTTGTGCCAGTCCTGCATCATATCAGACATATGGTCATGGCATATATTATTTTACTCTCCTTGTTTACCGGCCAACCCAAGATCTGCAGTAATTTACACCATGTAGTCAGAAACCTCAACTATAGCCCACACTATATTGCTGGCTGCTCTATAGGAAATTTCTTTGCCTTCAACAATGTACCTTGGTCTCCTTTCTACACTAAGCCTTTGCTTTTCGATGGGCATACCTGCAGCAAGCATGCAGGTTGCTTTTTTTCAGCTAAATATTCTCCTGATCAATGAACCTAACGAAAAACAGATACCAGATAAAATGACATTGTAATAAAAGGTGGACTAGGCAGACTAGTAGGCTGCTGAGAATGCACCTTATGAGAGTTGTTCTCATGTTACTAATGCTATCAGGAAACATTCACCCCAATCCAGGTCCTAATGGATCTACCCCAAATTCCGATCTCCCCAAACAAGGGGCCATTAAGCTTGCCACCATCAATGTCTGTAGTCTGTTGCATAAAATGGACATCCTTGAAGTATGGGTGTCTATGCGCAACCCGGATATATTAGCAATTGTGGAAACATGGCTATCGCCAAAAATACCTGACTCAGCTGTAGCTCTGCTGGATTATATAATCTTCAGGCTGGACAGAACCTCAAAGGGGCGGGGTTGTGCAATATACTTGAAAAACTCCATCACAGGACTAGCCCTACCAACTATGGTCCTTGATGGCCCTGCCCAAATATTAGCCATAAAAGTTCTACTGGGTGCACACAACAAAACATTTACTATTATCTCGGTCTACATACCACCTAAAGACCCATCCCATGGCCTCCATGTATCTTGGATCATCTTCAGGCTCAAAAACAATTTTCTGAAACTACTATAATAAGGTACTTCATCATAAACTGGCAATCCCAGGAACTGGGGCTTCAAAGGATTCCTTAGCATCAATGCACTTATCCCAATTTGTCAACCAGCCAACTAGAATAAATTACAAAACTAGGACCATCACCACTATTGATTGGATTGTATCTAACCACCCAAGCTGCATCTCTAATGTTACTGTCCACCTTGACTCTATCAGTGACAACTCCCCTATCACAAGTAGTTGGTCAAATAAGTTCCCCACCCCTAAGACCATTACAATCTACAATCAAATATGAAAACGTGGTCACCTAGACCTCCTAAAGCACCAACTCAGATCACAAGACTGGACCTTTCTTGACTCTATAGATGATGTCAATGTGACCCTGGACCACTTTATCAGCTTTTACAACCTGGTCTGCAATACCCATGCACCACTAAGAAAAATGAAGGTTCGCGGGATTGTTAACTCCTGGATTATGCTGGAACTAATTAACAATATGAAACTTTGGGACCATCTCTGGCAAATAGCCAAAGCCTCTGGGAAGCAATGTGACCTACGGGCATACAAAACAGCCAGGAATGCCTGCATGAAGACAATCCAGCAATCAAAAAGTAAGCATCACAGAGAATTACTATCTGAATCCTGGGGTGACAGTAAGAAATTCTGGTCTAATATAAAAGACATAACTGGCAAAGAAATTAAGATCTCCCCAACAGCGTTAAACCACAATGGCAATACCATCACTGACCCGATCACCATCGCCAATACTTTTAACACAGCTTTCACCAATCTATCCGATGTCCTTCCAAAAGTCTTCTTTGTTGATGCTCCTACTATAACAAATAGGACTACGGAAAACAACAACCTTGGCCACCCACCACTGTATTTCAAGTGGGTTTCCACAGCCCAGGTCAGAAAACTCCTAGCCAAAGTCCTGGGGAAATTCAGGCACAGTGGGAACTCCCTTGACCTTAAGCCCATCTCACTCACCCTTGAAGAGGTTCAATTGCCTATTACTAATATTCTTAATTTATCCCTCTCTCTATCATAGTTCCTGACCATCTGGAAGACTGCACTGGTTACCCCAGTACACAAAGCCAGAGATTGCACTCTTCCATCAAACTACAGACCAATATCAATCCTCCCCCCTTTATCAAAAGTATTGGCATGTATAGTAGCTAACCAACTTATTGACTACCTAGGGAAGTACTCCAGTCAATGTAAGCAACAGCATTGTTTCAGGAAGAATCGTAGTATGACCACAGTCCTGCTAGAATTCACTAGCTTCTTACATAAATCCTTCAACAACAACAGCCTTGTTGGATTGGCCTTCATTGACCTCACAAAGGCCTTTGATACTGTAAATCATTGACTCCTCATTGATCAACTCACAAAAATTGGTCTCTCACTTGACACTCAAAAATATTTTGGGAGCTACCTGTCAGATAGGTCACAACATGTAAAGATAGCAAACAGTGTCTCAGATCTTCAAGTCATCCAGTCAGGTGTCCCACAAAGTTCAATTTTAGGCCCACTCCTATTTAGCATCATCATAAATAACTTACCTAATGCTTGTCAACAAAGGACACTACTCTACGCTGACAATGTCATCATCTTTACAAGCCACCCTGAACCCTCTTTGCTAGAATACAACCTCCAGCTTGGCTTCCTTGAAATTGAAAAATGGTTCCAATCTCACAAGCTTGTGCTCAACTATAAAAAAAGCTAAACTACTACTGTTCTCAGCCTCCCATCATAAGCACAAGGTGTTTGCCCTGACAATCAAAAATAACCATGGCGTCCTGCTCTGACAAGTACAACAGTTCAAATACCTTGGTGTTATCTTGGACAATCACCTCTCCTATGTACTACATATTGAGACCATTGCCAAAACAGTTAATGTAAAATTAGGTCTGTTATTTAGACATTGAAGAAGCCTGACCCATGATGGACTTAAATTGGCTGTAAGTAGTTCAGTTCTATCTATTATCAGCGTTGATTCTGCCACATCTCTAAATAGTCTAAAAACTACACTGAACAAAGCTTGTTGACTTCTCACTAGTGCTGAGCCCCCACACCCACAATTGTGATCTGCATGCATGAACAGGCTTGCTCAGTCTACAAGGGAGAATCAGGTACCACGCATGCTTACTCACAAAAAGGGTGCTTCATGGAAACCTGCCAAATGGCCTCTCCAGTCTTCTCCCCAGATTCTGAAAGACTTGCCACACTACGACCTTGGACATGGAGCTCCTACTCATACCTAGGTTCAGAACTACCCAGAGCCAACAATCCTTCCTTTTGCAGAGTCCCTATGTTGCTGAATTGTCTTGGCTGAGATCTTACTGAGATTCCTCATACTACCCAGTTCAAATGTCTCCTCCACAGATACATTATTAATGGAAATGCCTGTGACTGCCCCTCATAATTGTCCAACATCTTCCCTTGTGATGTCTGAAAAAGAACAGTCTCAATGACAAGGCCTTTGCTGCCTCTTCTCCTCCCTCCCCCTCCATTACCCAGCCTACACCTCTGCTCCTTATAACATCTGCCTTCATCCTTGCCACCACATATACTGTACTGGTTGGTTACTGACTTCCTGGTCACCATCTATACCGCACTGGATGGTTACTGACTTTCCCCTTCACCCTGTCCTCCTCCTCCCTGTCTCTGGCTCTCCTACCCCTTCACCTACATCCTCTACCTCCTTTTACTCCCCCTCCACTATTTCCTTGTTCATCACATAAAAAAAGCTGTCTGGAAGCAACTTTCACCCTCCACTTAACTAGCTGTCCTCCTCCCCTCACTCCTAACTATCTGGCCAATTCTGGATTAATGACTTCCTAGTGTGCATTGTAATGACTTTCTATAATACATTTTAAATAATTTACTTTGTAAATGACTCCATATTGGTCATTGTAAATAATTTGTTTTCATCCCCTGTCTTTGTACTACCCCTCCCAAAACTACATGGAACCTTTGTAAATCAGCTGTGCTGAGCTGAAAGGTATTGTAATCCGAGAATGAATGAATGAATGAATGAATTAATAAATAAATAAATAAATATATCTGTTTTACTGTATTTAATTCTATAGTGAATACTTGGTATGCAGTGCTTTCCCCATGTATAAAATATTCTAGTATTTAATAGGAAGGAGTAGGGGTAAAGATTTTACATTTAATGCATTTTACAATGGAATCTCCTTGCAGATTAATACTAACATGACCCCAGAGGGATCCATAATACTGAGTAGGTAGTTCTAACTAGCTAAGAGTAGATTCTGAAGGGAAATACTTTTTGAGTGGGAAGAATTGTGTGCCATCATCCCATCTCTCTTGGCAGACACAGACATCTGCACTTGCTTCAGCTGACATGTGATCTCTGCTGTGTGCTTATGAGACTCTGTTTAGCCACAAGCTTTAGATTTGCTTAAAATCAGATTTATCAAATACAAACACCTTTCCTACTTGTTTGCAAATTGAAACAGAGTATGTAACTCTTAATGTCCCACTAAAGATTTCTGACATGCAGTCAGTGGAAAGAGGAGGGGATAACAGACCTCCACAGCCCCTGAATGCAGTGCAGTTCCCCACAGAGACAGACCCAATGTGCAGAGAGGACACATAAGAAGGATAGAGATAGTTTTTTTTATATATTTTCTAATTTTTTATATGACAAACAAGCACTGAATCTTATGAGATGGTGCACTGGAAGTGCCATGCCACAGGACTTCCAGTTTCACCATAAACTGAATTTGCCTGGTGCAAACACCTTTTCCTAGATGTTTACAAACTAAAATGGAGTTCATACCTAGTAAGGTCTCACTAAAGAATTTACAAATGCTGCCAGAGGAAGTGGCGGGCACATGAGAGATGCAGAGACTTTTTTTAGATTTTGTTTTATTTTTAATAAGACACACAAGCACTGAATCTAAAACTCCAGTTAAAATTTATCAATCAGCCACAGCTCAACCATCAGGATCCCAGACTGCATTAGAAATGCTTTTACAAGGTGCCAGCTTTATTAGGTGGCAGGCTGCAAAACATGATATATTTGCTAGCCTTTTTTGATTCTATGAGTAAGCAACTATATTTATTTACAGGTATTTCGTTGTTGTTGACCGGGTAAGTGCACTACACAAGTCCTGCCTATTTTCAGGCATGACCTGGTGGAGGGGGATACAGATGAATGCCAACTAACCTTGAACCAGATTAAGCTGTTGGTGGTATTTTTAGTGAATGAGGGAAATTTGTCCAAGACACCGGGGAAATTCCCCTGCTCTTTTTGATAAGTGCCATGGGACCTTTAACATCCACCTGAACTACCACCAATCCAGGTAGATGGGACCTCGGTTTAACATCTCATCCAAACAACGGCACCTCAGCAGTGCAGCACCCCACTCATACTGCACTACAGTGTCAGTACTGGGATATTTACTCAAGTGCCAGATGTGGGAACTGAGCCCTCTGATCTCCCAGCCTCAGAGGTGAGTGTGCTACCTACTGAGCCACTGACACATGCTGAGTAGCATAGTTTTACCTGAGACTACTGAAGGAATTAGAAAAAGAAAATACAGAGCCAAATGCAGCCATATGTAACACTACAGTAACCTCATGGAAGATATAGTGCTTGATGACTAGAATGACAAAATAGTAGCCTTATTCACAAAATAAGGGAGTAGGGCTGATAAGGAAAACTACATACGCTGTGGGACACTTCAGTGGTGTGAGACAGTATTGGCTGAGAGAATCTGGCAATTCGTTTTTTGTTCTGCACTGCAAATTCACCTTCTACTGCTTGCAGCTTTTAATTGTGTATACAAATTAGGGGAGTGTTTGTTGGCACTTCACTACATGCTAACATTCTCATTTAGCTAGAACAACTACTTGCTATAGCGTAGCATACAGAGGACTTTAATTTGAAGCTACATCATAGTCTGTGATACCAGGGAGATCAAACGCTCGCTGCAGGGGTCAGATGACCTCATTCTCATTTCCGGTCTGTCTGGGTTATAAACTGCTCCGTGCAGTCGAGCGCGCATCTGCCGTGTGAAAGATGCCTGACTAACCGTCTGATCCTCGCATGTGTGCATATGTTAAGCAGTGGAAAGCAGGTAAACCTCTAAAGGTATCAGTCGAATTGTTTGAATTTGGGGTTGTAGTGCAAGCTTAGTCTGATATTTAAATAATTTTGTCTTCTTGCCATCAGAAATGTTGAGCACTATTAAAACTTTGGAGGGGGACATTGGTGTTAAATATTCTTGTTGTTTGATGTACAGCTTGATGTTAGTACCTGTACCACAGACGCCATATAAATGCATTAAGTGTACTGAATTTGAGACCCTGCTTAAGGAATTGGCAGGTTTTTACAATAGATATAGGTGTCTTGATTTCACACAACACTTTCCTGAATTTAGAGGTGTAGAAAATGGTTTATCAACAACTGGACTACCCTTAAACATAGTTTCATATGTGAAGCCTTCTACTTCTCAACATATTGTTACCCCCTCCCTTTTGACAACATACCAAAACAAAGAAGTTGCTATTAGGGAAAATTATCTTATCAATAATGAAACTTCTCAAAGTGGCCAATTGTCAACTTTATCGGGTGAGGGTAGCAAGAGAAAGTGAGACTCCGAGGAAGACCTTGGTGTTCTAAATGATGAGGGTTGGTATGAGGTGCAGACTAAGAGAACAGCTAAGAAAGGAAGGAAAGCTGAAGTTTTTACATTACCTCTCTTTAATAGTTTTGACCCTCCTTAGTTCAAGTGATCAGGATGTTGAAATAAATAATGGACCCTTTCATGGGACTGATGTACCTAGTGATCGCAAAGTGATCCCATGAGATGCTCAGAAGGAAAATCTCAGTGATATAAATCATAAAATCAGTGAGCCCCATGCTGATTTTGCCAGTAATAACTTATCAAATAATCAGGTGGCTGAGGTTTTTGGGTCAGATGAGGGTTTACAAAACCTTACTAATATTAATTCTTCCCAAAATCCTACCCCACTCTCCCACCTAAAGATCTCAAACCATTCTGTTACTGACGATAACAAATCATTTTTCATCTTGGGTGATTCAATTATACGATATACAGATCGATATTCTACTAGGGGCAATCCATTTAAAGTCACCAGCAGTAGTTACAGTGGGGCTTTAATAAGGGATATTGCAGAAATGTTGCACTGGTATCTTAAACAAGACTGAAGACCAAAATACTGTTATTTTGCATGCTGATACGAATAATATAAACAAATCTGAAATACAGGAAATGATTAATGAGTTAATTGAGGCAGTGTCCATAATGAAGAGTCTAAAAGCTGAAATTATTATCTCAGAGATCTTATCAGTACCATGAGCATCTGCTGCAAGATTACAAAAAATAAAATCTTTTAATAATTGGCTTCGCAGGTGGTGCTTGGAAAAATCACATTATGTGTTTACAGACATGGGAATTGTTTTCTACTAACGATCGTCTTTTCTGCTCGGATGGTTTACACCTGAGCAAGTTAGGCTCCAAATTATTGGGGAATATCTTTTACCAGTCTGTTAATGGTAAAAAAGAAAATTCAAAAAACTGGCAAAGGAGGGGCAAATAGAATCTGTAAATCCTCCTATAGCAAGTTCAATTCCTTTTGAGATACATAGGCAGAATAGTAGTGGGAATAAAAATCAGACTCTTAAAGTCTTGATAACTAATGCTAGAAGTCTTCATTATGCAAAAAAGGATGAACTTGAGTTAATTTTAGTTAACAATAAGGTGGACATTGCTGCAATTTCTGAAACTTGGTGGGATGATACTTCATCATGGAACCATTTTATCCCTGGTTATAATTTAATTCATAAGGACAGAAATTATAGAAGAGGTGGTGGTGTGGCAATTTATCTAAATAAGACAATAACATTTAAAGAACTAAATCTAATTCCAAATGATACAAATGAAATTCTTTCAGTTGAAATACAGTCTACACCCAATAAAAATCTTTTGGTTGGCATGTGTTATAGGCCTCCTGATATTACCCAATGTGATCATTCTTCCTTATTAAAAGATATTGCAAATAATTTAAAGCATAAGGATGTCCTATTACTAGGAGATTTTAACGTCCCAGGAATTGACTGGAATGAATATACTACAACTACTTTCCAGGAACATGAGTTATTGGAACTTTGTATGGTAAATGGTTTGCAGCAAGTTGTTGACAAACCAACATGGGGCAAAACTATTTTAGATCTGGTACTTACAAATATACCAGAAAAAACTACTAATTTAGAGGTTAGTGATCCATTGCTCAATAGTGACCATAATATTATTACATTGAATATTGTATATGAACAAATTAAGCAGATCGGTGCTACCAAAGTTTTGGATTTTGGTAAAGCAAACTTTGTGGCTATAAATGAAGAGTTGCA
Organism: Neoceratodus forsteri; assembly: GCA_016271365.2. NCBI lineage: Eukaryota > Metazoa > Chordata > Ceratodontiformes > Ceratodontidae > Neoceratodus > Neoceratodus forsteri. The sequence continues at coordinate 1,055,916,302 of CM057459.1, forward strand.
TAGTTATTCTCAGTTAGATTACACTATTCCTGTAAACGAATTATGGAATAAATTAAAATCTAAGATTCTTGAACTTACTGAAAAACATATTCCTAAACGAACCATATATAATCTCAGAGGAAAGTTCCCTATGTGGTATACATATAGGGTTTGTAAATTAATATCAGCAAAAAAGAGAGCATACAGATTAATGAAAAAAGACTCAACTGATTATAATAAAACAAAATACAAGGAGGCATTAAAATCTTGCAAGCTTACCATCAATATGGAAAAAAGGAATACTGAATTTAGACTAGCACATATTAAAGATGGAGGGAAATCCTTTTTCTCTTATGTTAATAATAAAAAGAAGGACTCCAGTATAGTGGGCCCAATTAAAATTGCAGATAATTTTGTGAGTAATCCTGTTGATATGGTTAATGAGTTCAATAGATTTTTCTGTTCAGTGTTCTCCGATAAAGATCTAAATTCTTTACAGGATATTGATCCTATTGATCAAATTATAATAACTAAGGATTAAATACGCTGTAAATAACATCAGATCAAAACAAATACTACACCTGGACTAGATTTATTGCACCCGAGGGTCTTGAAGGCTATAGGATGGTGGCTGGTTGATCCACTATTTGTCCTCTACAATAGATCTTTACAAATGGGAGAGGTCCCAGCTGACTGGAAGCAAGCTTTAGTTGTCCCTATTTTTAAAAAGGGGGATTGTAGTAACATGACAAACTATCGACCAATTAGTTTGACCTGTATCTTGGGTAAAATTATGGAATCTATGGCAAAGGACATACTTATTACTGACTTAAAAACTATTGGTTTTGTTGATGATACACAACATGGCTTTAGGACCCAGAGATCATGCCTTACTGCAAATCTTTGTTTCTATGAGAAGATTAGTAAACCTTTGGATGAAAAAAAGCAGTGGATATTGTTTTTTGGATCTTTGTAAAGCCTTTGACAAGGTTCTGCATTTAACACTTCTTAAAAAAATGAGAAAACTAGGGATTAGTGAATTCATTATAAAATGGGTTCAGGAGTGGTTGATGAATAGAGAACAAATTGTTAGGATTAAGGGTTATACTTCCTATGTAGGTAAGATCACTAGTGGGGTCCCCCAGGGCTCTGTATTGGGCCCATTGTTATTCTCAATTTTTGTATCTGATCTGGATAAACATACCAAAAGAATTTCAGTTAAGTTTGCTGATGACACTAAAATTGCATTGGATATCAGTAAAATGGATGGATATTCTGATCTTACTAGAGATCTGTTAATAATGGAGTCATGGGCAGTTTCAAATGGTATGTCTTTTAATCTGGACAAGAGTGTGGTTATGCATTTGGGTAGCAATAATCAGTGTTACAATTATTTCTTATATGGTCATCAATTAAAGTCTGAGGAACACGAGAAGGATCTAGGTGTTCTAATATCCAAGGATTTAAGATTTAGCAACTATTGTACTGAATTAATTCAAAAATCTAATAGACTAATTGGTTGTATTAGACATTCAATCACTTCTAGAGATAGAAATTGTATAATTCCCTTGTATAGGGCTTATATACGACCAATCTTGGATTATTGCTCTCCTTTATGGAGCCCATCATTACGTGGTGATATAAAGAGAGTGGAGGGGGTCCAGAGGAGGGTTACTAAGATGGTTCGGGGCCTTTACGGTGAAGATTATGATACTAGACTACTCTCTTTGAATCTTTATTCATTGGAACTCAGGAGAAAAAGAGGTGATCTCTTGTTGATGTTCAAAATTATAAGGGACCCTATATTGTTTTCAGATTTAGGCTTTATTTGATATCAAAAGTTGTTCTCTTTAAGAAGTCATAGTTATCAATTAGGACTTACATATCCTACAACTCAGCTAAGAAGGAATTTCTTTACACAGCGGATTATTGTATTATGGAATTCTTTACCAAAAGATATTGTTGAAGTTGATTCTTATAATCTATTTAAATTAAAGCTTGATAGGTTTTTGTTAAATCAGGGAAGTGGGAATTAATGCCTGCTAATTGCAGGAGATGTATATTTATGGGCTTTGGCCTTCTGTACATCTATACTTTCCTACCCTGACTCCTAGTACAGCAATGTGATTCCATAGATTCATAGATTCATAGATGTTGTACGAATCTGTTAGGCAAGAAATGCCTTTTATGGATTCGCCACCTGATTTGCTGGTGGAATTCATATTTTCTATTTCCCATATGTTTGTCAAGCCTTTGTTTAAACATGTTTATTGTGTTAGTGTCTATGACATGTTTTGGTAGTGCATTCCTCTGTGTGTACCAAAGATTTCTCTTATTTGTATAGTTTTGACTACCTTTTAATTTCTTGTTATGTGATCTAATATTGATGTTGGTGTTATTATAATTTAGGTCGATGGTCTCAAATGTTAATGCATGTTTTATTGCTTTGAAGGTTAAACATAAGTCTCATCTCATTCTCCTATATTGCATAGAATATAAGCCCAATTTAGTCTGGTTTTATAGTCTAAGTTGCCTAAGAATTTTATGTTTTTTGCTGCCTTACACTGAACCTTTTCTATAAGTTTATTGTCTATAAGTGTGGGGCACAAACAGAAGAACAGTATTCCAGATGGGGTATGACCAAACTGGAATAAAAGGGAATCAATACCTTTTCATTTCAGCTTTTAATAATTTTCAAAATTCATCCCAGGATTTGATTCTTTTCTTGACAATATTTTTAGTATGTAATTCAAAAGAAAAGTTATTTGAGAGTGTGACACCTAAATCTTTTTCATCGTCTATTGTTTGTAGTGGTTTTTGTTTAATTTGTAGTCATAGCAAGGGTTATTTTTATCTAGGTGCATTACTTTGCATTTCAGTTCATTGAATAAGAGTTTGTTTTTGATTGACCATATTTCAAGGTGCGTTAAATTATTTTGAAGATCTTCAGAGGACTCTGAATCAGTTATGATGCTACATAGTTTGCAGTCATCTGCATATTTCCCTATCCAGCAGTGTTCTAAAATAGGGAATATTGTAGATATTAGAATGTTAAAAATAACTGGTCCAAGCACAGAGCCCTGCTGGACTCCACTGGTGACAGAGCCCCAGGAAGAGAGATAACCTTTCATTGAAACCTGTTGTGAACGGTTTAATAACCAAGCTTCTACCCAACGTATAACGACTGGATGAATTTTCAGAATTATCATTTGCTCTATATGAATTTTATGTGAAACCGAGTTGAATGCCTTGGGGAAATCAAGAAAAATGATGTCAACAGCTAGTTTTTTATCTAATGCCTTACTTACGGGTTCTAGAAAGTTTAAGAGATTGGTTTGGTAAACTCTACTCTTGACAAACTCATGCTGGGTTATGTCAGTATGTCTATGCTCAATCATATGGGTATTAATTCTTTCTTTTAACAGTCTTTCTAGTAATTTACAGAAAACTGCCATTAGACTTATGGGTCTATAGTTTAGGGAAGATTTTTGGGGCCTCCATTATGTATAGGAATCACCATAGCCTGGTTCCAAATAGGAAGAGTTGTGCCAGAACTGAGAGAGGCATTAAATAATATGGTTAATGAATCAGCTATTGTTTCCACTATTTTCTTTATACATAAAGGAGAAAATCCATCAGGACCTGCTGAGCCATCTGATTTTGTCTTGGGAAATTACTTCAAATCAGAAACTGGAAAAGGGGGAGTCATATGATGCCAGTATCAGAGTAACAGCAGGATAGTGAGTCTCCAACAGCCCTAGTTAATAAAAGTTAATTTAAAATTATTTTGTGGCTTTTTGCAATTCCCTCCTGGTTGAACACAGTTTGCTTTCTTCTACTGATTGCTACTGGAGGAGCCTAATTGATACTGGCCACCAGCAAGGACCAGAAACTTGCCCCGCAATATTTGCACCACTAACTCTTGCAGCTAGAAAGGTGGGGCCTAAATGCCCATTCAAGGAGGTCACTGTCAGCCTGCCAACTTCCCTGACATCTAAGCTGCTCACCCTGGACTGCTTTTTTACTTGATCTAGGCAGACTTACAGATTCCGTCTTGGAAATCACCACTGAAGTTTGGACCATATGCTCAGCACTGGAGGAACTCACCCAGCATATGGGTGATGCTGAAGCCTGTATCGTGTCAACTGAAAATTCCCAAGCTATACTAGAGCCAGAGGCTGTTATTCTGCATCACAGGGTAGCCCAGCTAGAAGAGCGACTAGAGGACCAGGGAGGCCATATTCACAGCAACAACTTGATAAAAATGGACATTCCTGAAGCTGCTGATGGACCTGATATGCTACTATTTACATAAAATCTCCTTCAGAACATTGCCGGTCCCCTACCTCATAGCCCCAAATACATCATTGAATGGGTACACCACTCTTTCTGACCAAGACCCACTGAGGGCAAGAGAATTCATCCCATTATCATCCATTTTTTTTGTTACTTTAGAAAAACAGCACATCCTAAATCAGGTTGGATCAGTCCAAGAACTTTAATGGAAAGATCAACAGATTGCTATATTCCAGGATTTATGCCCTTCTGTTCAAAGGAAGTGCATGGAATATCATGAACTATTCTCCAAGTTGCAGGCAGCTTAGCTTTGCTATCGGATATTATACCCTGCCCACCTAGTGGTAAATCTGCCAGATGGTTAAAAGACCTTCCACTCAGCTGAACAGGCTAAGCAGGAGGTTCCAACTATGCTCTCTAACCTATTCTTAAGTGGTCAAAACAGACGGGGAAGACATTGAAGATGGAAGTTTCAACCGAGGCATCCTGAAACCACTCGAACTGTTAACAACCTGCGCTGCCTCTGACACTCATCTTGAATGGTAACCAGTTAGTTACCTTATGCTTCCTGATCATTGTGGTTTTCTGAATGTTTTATATTGTATTATAATGTTTGGTTTTCTTTTTACTATATGTTTTGTACAGAGCTTTGAAAAATTTGAAAGGCGCATTAAAAATAAAATTATTATTATTATTATTATTATTATTATTATTTTGATGCTGTTAAGGAACTCTGGTTTTTGGACTGTACCTTTTATTTTTTGCAATGTATTTAGCTTGGCAACTGTATGTGTTACTGGATTGATGTGGTTTTGATTGATACTGTCTCTTCTTGGCTTGTTTTTTTTGGGGGGGGCAAAAGACTCGGTAGGCCTATGTTACATGTGAAAGCTCTCCCTTTAAATGTGCTAAACTCCACTGAATATTGACATGTTTTGAAGGGGATTTACTTTGTCCTTGCTTCCTGAATTAGAATGTATGCTGCCTTCTAATTAGAATCAGCCTATTAACCTGTGCCTTTCTACCACTGTTACAGTGGACGTGACAGCTTTCTAATTGCAGTCACTCTCATAGTTTTTTTTAGTTCTGAGCCCTTCACTTTGTTTCTGGGGACTACTCTCATGTCATTCCAACTGCTGAACTCCCCTTCTGTTTTTTTTTCCTTGCATGTTTTTCACATTTACTATGTATTTCACTGACTGCTAGCTATCCTTTTTATTGGCTACGTATCCCTATCATCTTTGCTGTATGCCTAATAGCCCCATTGGATGGACCAGGAAGTGAGTAGTTTAGGGGACTCAGCTTTTCATATTACAACCCCGCTCAGCTTTCATATGCTGTTGCTCCTGCCTGTCTGATTTGCCCTCTTTATACCTAACATAATGTCATCCTGCTTTTATGGTCTGAGATTTTTGTTCCGTATTATGACTGGACTGGACTGCAAGTACACCCCACTTACTTTTTATCTTTCCTGAGTGACAGTCCCTCATCATGGGCATTTTGAACTGGAGCCCACAATTATACCTCCCCGCTACTAGGCTTAATGTTACTAGCACTGATAAACAGCAGGAAAATCCCAGCCTCCCCCTACAAAACAGGGCACTAAATGAGAAAAAGATAAAGGTAGAAAGGTCAGTGGGGGATGCTGCTACAGAAGGTAAAGCCATCAAAAAATGGAGAGCAATGAGTATCAATGCCCGTAGTCTGGGTAACAAGCTTCCTGAAATAGTGACCTTGATGGAGGAGGAACATCTGGATATCGTGGCAGTCACAGAAACATGGTACACACAGAACCATGACTGGGACATAAACATACCAGGATACACTATCTACAGGAGGGACAGCGAGGGTAAAAGAGGAGGAGGAGTAGCTCTCTACATAAGAGAAGGAATCAAAGCAACAGAACAAAAGGGTAAACAGGGAGGAGAAAAAGCACTGTGGGTCAATTTGGAGACAGGCAATGGCACCACAATCAGCACAGGGGTTGTATACAGACCCCCCCGGGGGAGGAAATGGACAAGGAAATGATAGAAAGTATACTTAGAATGGCAGATAAAGGGGAGATATTGCTGGTGGGTGATCTGGATGATGCCAGATGTTAACTGGAGTGCAGTTGTAGCAGCCACTTCTAAGAGTGGGGTTATTCTAGATGCCCTACAGGGGGCATGCCTTAGACAACTAGTATTGGAACCCACTTGAGAGGGAGCAACCTTAGACCTGGTCCTCTCAAATGGAGATGGAGAGAGGATCACAGATGTAGAAGTGAGTAGCCATTTGGGAACTAGCGACCATCGAACAGTATGGTTCACAATAAACACATCAATAGAGTCAAGCCATACAAAGGCAAAAGTACTGGACTTCAGGAGGGCTGACTTTGCCAAAATAGGTGAGTGCCTAAGGAATGCACTAGCAAATGGGCAGGAAGGAGGGGTGGAAGAACAATGGGGAATAATAAAAACTGCCATCACAGAGGTAACAAGCCTTTGCGTGAAGCAAATAAACAAAACAAATGATGTAAGAAACCACTATGTTTCTCAAAGGAGGGGCAGTGAAAGTTCAAGAGAAAAGAAAGCATTCAGAAAGTACAAGGAATCACAGAAGGAGCAGGACAGAGAATTGTATCAGTTAAAGCAAAAGGAAGTTGGGAAGGCAGTCAGAACAGCAAGGCCGAACTGAGGAAAAGATAGCCAACTCAGTTAAGAAGGGGGATAAAACCTTTTTTAGGTACATCAGGGAGTGAAGGAAGACTAAGGGAGGGATAGTGAGGCTTAATAAAGGGGAGGGGGTGGGCAGAGGGTGACTGTGCAAAGGCAGAGATATTAAACAAATATTTTTGCTCAGTATTTACAAACGAAGAGAGGGAGGTACCTAAAACAAACAATAGAAACACTCTGGATACAGAAGTTGATACCAGCCCATTTACAGAAGAAAGGGTTCTGAAAGAACTCTTAAAACTGAAGGTGGACAAAGCAATGGGGCCTGATGGGATTCATCCCAGAATTCTAAAAGAACTAAGGGTAGAATTAGTGACACCACTGACTACCCTCTTTAACAAATCATGGGAGGATGGGGTGGTACCTGAGGACTGGAGGAGGGGGGATGTGATTCCTCTTCACAAAAGTGGGACCAGGGCAGAAGCAGGAAACTACAGACCTCTTAGTTTAACCTCAGTGATAGGGAAAATGATGGAATCACTTCTGAAGGAAAGAATTGTCTAGTACCTAGAGGCCAGAGGGACACAGGACCCAAGGCAGCATGGATTCACAGCGGGAAGGTCATGCCAGACGTATCTAATAGATTTCTTTGACTGGGTGACCAAAGTAGTAGATCAGGGAGAGTCTGTGGACATGGCCTATCTAGACTTTAGCAAGGCATTTGACTCAGTCCCACACAAATGATTAATATACAAGTTAGCCAGCCTGGGAGTGGGTCCCAAGATGATAGCCTGGGTAAAGAATTGGCTGGAGAATAGGACACAGAGGGTAATTGTAAATGGAGTCCACTCTAAAGAAAGGGGGGTTACTAGTGGGGTGCCACAGGGTTCAGTGTTAGGACTGGTCATCTTCAATGTCTTTGTAAGCAACATTGCAGAGGGACTGGAAGGAAAAGTATGTCTCTTTGCAAATGACACAAAGATCTGCAACAGAGTTGATGCACAAGGTGGGGTGGAAAGGATGAGAAGGGATTTGGCAAGGTTAGAGAAATGGTCAAATGTATGGCAGCTTAGAGTTACTGCTAAGAAGTGCAAGGTAATGCACCTGGGAAACAAAAACCCAGGGGAAGAGTACACAATGGGGGGTGAGATATTAACAACAACAAAAATGGAAAGGGACCGGGGGTAGTCATATCAAATGACTTAAAGGTGGGCAAGCAATGTGAGAGGGCAGTAAGGAGGGCTGGGGGGATACTGGGATGCATAGGGAGAGGCATCAGCAGTAGAAAACAGGAAGTTGTTATCCCTCTGTACAGACAGCTGGTCAGATCCCATCTGGAGTACTGTGTGCAGTTCTGGAGACCCAGTCTCTGCATGGACATACAGAAGATGGAAGCTGTCCAGAGGAGGGCAACTAAAATGGTGCAAGGTCTGCACTGGAAGACATATGAAGTGAGACTAAAGGAGCTTAATATGTATAGCCTCGAAAAAAGGAGGGAGAGGGGGGACATGATAGAAACTTTCAAGTACCTCAAGGGAATCAACAAAGTCCAAGAGGGTAGCATCTTTCAAAAAACGAGGTGTGCAAGAACAAGGGGTTACAATTTGAAGATAGAGAGGAGGCAGCTCAGAGGTAATGTAAGGAAGTAATTTTTCACAGAGAGGGTTGTGGATGCATGGAACGGCCTTCTGGAAGAGGTTGTGGAGTCAAAAACAGTGGCTGAATTCAAGCATGCATGGGACAGCCATAAGGCAATTCTAGGGGGTGGTGGTAGAAAGAAGTAGGCTGCTGGTTAACTAGGATCTGCAGCTTATCCATTAGGTTGGGAAATGGGCAGACTGGGTGGGCCAAGCGGTCCTTTTCTGCCATCAAATTCTATGTTTCTATGTTAGATAGTCTTACTGTTACTAGATTAATTACCTCTTTGGTTTCACTACTGCTCACTGCTGCATTTCCCTTTCCCTGAGAGACTATAACAGGAGGAGAGGGTCTGAGTGACCTATCTGGCTCTTGGGTGTATCTGTGACCACATTTTTACTTCTCTTTATTTTTTACTCCTCCAGGACCCGATCTTGCCACTGGTTCTATACTTGGTTTTTGCCCCCACTCATGCCCCCACTACTTATTAGGAATACCTACCAGTATTTAAACCTTCTCTTTTTCTTCATAAATTACACTGTTGCTGCCTGTGTCTTAGGTAGGCTGGTGAAAGGCTCACACTCCACCATGTGCTCATCTGGGACTAGTTAGTATGGAGGTCAGTCACTAAGACTGGTGTACTTTGGTAACTGTAGTTCTGATTACAATTTTGGGGTTGTTGTATATGGATTTTAGTGTTTTTACTCTTTTACTTTTATTGTTGTGTTCACTTTGTTTCTAGGATGGGAGGGGGGAGGTTTTGTTGACCTGCATGCCTCCAGGGGCCTTGAGTATATTTTTGGACCTTTCTGTGCTGCCTAGTGCTTACCTGATGTGATGCCTATCCAAATCAGATTTATTTCCTGGATTATCAAGGGGGGGCAGACTAAGGAGAAAAGATGCTGTTTTCAGAAACATTTACATCTCTTAGGAAGCTCAATAGTGAGTTTACAGGAAACACACTTACCAAAGGCCAGATCCAATCCATAGGTTCTGGAGAGAATGAGCGCGTCAAGCATTTAGGGTGGGTAATAGTTGTCAGCAATGGGGAGTCACTATTCTTATTGCCCATTCTGTGGCCTTCACTGAGCTACAAGAAAAAGCTAACCAAGAGGGGAATTATATCCTCATTAGAGGATGCCTATACTGGTTCTATGTGATAACGGCAACTGCCAAAGGGCGATTGCCATTACAGCAAAGTCAGAGTGCTGAAAATCAATGTCAGCGCTCTGACTCCAAGGCGCACAACAAAATGGTGCCGGGAACTTGTATTTTTTATGTTTATGAGGAGGGCTGAACCCCCAGCAGCCTTCCATGAGGGGAATAGCCACCTGCCCCCATTAAAGGATTCTCAACTCCAGGGGGGTGCACGTTGGGGGGGCAGAACGTAAAAAAAATTAAATTCGGGCCAGGCAGCAATAAGGAACCCGCGCCCAGACCCGAACCTAGCACCCTAACCACCAAAGCCATGAGCTGACCCACTACACCACGGGGCCAACTTTGCAGCCTACCACAGTGCCAGCCCTCACATCCCTTTCCTTCCCTTGCTGTGCATGCTCGTTCCCACCCCCATGTGCCTGTACATGTAGTGACTTCCTGTCACAAGTCACCCATCCGGTCACTGTCCCTCATCGGTAGCCCCTGTGACGGGTGCCAGAATTGAGTCGCCCTTTTGTGGGTCACTCAGTTGTGGCCACCTACATCACAAGCTTCCGCCTATACCAGACCAAGATGGTACTAGACTGAGTTTATGGTCTGGAAGTGGACTCAATTGCTCACTTCATGCCTCTAGCTACAGCCCTAATGCCATTCACCTCCTTAGTCATCATTTTAGGGAGCAAGAGGAATTTAGTCCAGACACCCAACTTAGACAAATCAGAGCCAAGCAGGAAAGATCTTTACCAAGGCCAGAGAGCCCTGAGGGATTTTGTGGATACCTTGGGGCTTCTGGACTTGTGGAGGACCCTTTTTCTGAATGAAAGCCTTTTCTTTTTACTCCGACTTGCATCAAACTTTCTCCAGAACTGACTATTTTTTTTTAATTTCCCAGAAACTTTTGCCTGTGATGGAAATTTGTGAAATTGAAGAATTGGTCTTACCAGATGGTATCACATCGCAACAGTGACAGGAATACAGCAAAGACCATCACAGCGACATTACCGACAGTTTGTTGTGATCGTCTGCTGTATTCACAACACTGCTGCTTCTGGGGTGTTCTCCCCCTCCCCAAAAAACTCAGACTCAGTGTTGGTTATTTAAGGTCTGGGGGGTTGGGGGAGGGGGTGAAGCCCCTACAGACAACACATTTTTTTCCAGCAATGACACAACACCAATGGGTGGTGCTGTGCCATCGCTATATTGATGGATGCTGTTCTCTGTGTCGCCGCGGCATGGTGGAACATCATCCCATTTCTTTACACCTTGATTTTGGTAATGGAATCCCTATAGATAAAACTTGGAAACCTAATGCCACTCTCTTTAATAATCTGTTTATTGAAAAAAAAATTAAAGGTTTAATACAGCAACTTTTTTATTTAAATTTTTATTTTAATACCGGCACAGTGATTTGAGGAGATACTCTATGGGTTAAAAGTGTTTGGCATGGAGAATTGATTCTCCTAGCTACTAAGAAAAGGAAGCAAAAAGAATAGACTGCTCAGTGTCTTCTCTCAGACATTAGGTGGAAAGAATCCTCACTATCCAGACCAACTTTTGAAACAAACTGGTGTCATCTTAACTAATTACGAGAACAATATGCTGCTTTACTACAAGAAAAGACCAGGAAGCCATTTTTAGAGTCAAAGTCATACAGTATATACTGAGCAAGGTATTAAGGCAGGGAAACATATGGCTTTAAGGCTTCATCACTATGGAGCTAAAAAAAATGTATTAAAGGTATCCGGACAAATGCTACTCACACCCTTACGACTGATGCCAGGGAAATTCCTGCAGTTTTCCAAGATTTCTGTCAGAACCTTTATACGGCAGATCCACAGCTTGCAGACATGGATCAGACCCTATCTTTTTAGGCTCTGTTACAGTGCCCATCTTAATCCAATGTAATGTGCCCTGTTAGATGGCCCAATACAACAAGGTGAGGTTGAACTAGCTATTAAAAGCCTTAAACTTGACAAAGCCCCAGGTCTTGATAGTTTCTCACCTACTTTCAAAAACTCCACCTCCTGGGTTTGTGTGGGTGGCTGTTTGTGTTTGTCTGTGTCTGTAGGTTAGTTTGTGTGGATTTACATGGTTTTCTGCTTGGAGTAACTATGCCATTCTTGCTCACATCTTTGAAAATCTCCTGGACTGGATTTCTGCAAATCATCACCACCAGGCATCAGCCTTTTCATTTTAAAATCAACTTTTTTTAAGCCATCCCGAGCAAAAAATAAGTCAAGCAACAAAGTCTGACAAACTCAATGATTCTGGGTCCTGCTCTGAATCCACCTTTTCATCTGACCTGCTCCTAAAGGAACTGCATGTGGGCTATTCAACAACCTTCTTGAAGAACAAAGGAAGCATGCAGACAAAAGAATTTCACATCCTGCATAGGCACAGTCACAGTTCATCACCTTCGGGAATTTTAATCCATTCTGTGACTTTGGACCTCAGCTCTTCACCATTTCTTCTGGCTTTTGACTTACCACCAGGCACCAGCATTTTCAATTGAAATCAACTTTAAATGTACTTGTCTCTAAGGGCTATCTGTCCAACAACCATCTTGAATAACAAATGAAACATACAGACAAGAGTTTCACATCCTGCACATGCCCAGTCCACAGTTCATAATCTCAGCCATTTAACATATTCTGTGACACTGGACTTCAGCAGTTCACCATTTCCTCTGGATTTGACTTTTTCATTCAGTGCTTTCATCTTAGATCTAGTAGGCCCACCCTGGGGGCTACTGTGGTGCAGCCACCAGACTACTGCCACTGCTCACACTGAAGAAGGGAAGCCTTAACCCGGCTTCCCCCAGGACTATGCCACCAGCTCCAAGAAGCCGACAGGGCACTCCTGTAGCACAACTGCCGACAGTGCCTGTCATTACCTCCTGCCAGCTCATGGGGAAGCCCTGACTCATCTACTACGGGCAAGGACTACCAGTGATGCACCCCAGGTAACGACCTCTCAGTGCCTTTTTTAAAAAAAACTCTTGGACTTTTGGGTGCTTCCCATCTGTGGCTGCTGATTGGCCCACTCGTCTACCGAGTTTGAAGTGATTGGTTCCCCGGCTTCACAGCAGCCCCCAATTGGTCTCTTCTTCAATCCTCTCTAAGACTGCTAGCCTGAATGTTTCTCTGTGTACTAAATTTTTGCCAATACTTGCCTAGACTGCTAGAACTGAATACCTGCCTGCTAAATAATGTACTAAGAGTATTTAGGGCCTAGTCTGCTGCTACATTCTACTGTTTACTGCTGTGTTTTACTGCTGTGTTTAAGTTAATTTGTGCCCTGCTTAAAGTGAACTTTCCTACGGCAGCCACTCGGCTATACAGTACTTTAACTCCTATGCTATCACTGCTGTTTCTGTCATCACTCTCTATCTGCCAGCAGCTGACCTGCAGCTCTATCTTTACATTTCTCCTCTAATCAGCCCTTTCTGCCTCTTACTGTACTGGTCCACCGATGGCAACTTCTCAGCACGTTGCCTGACTTGACTTTGCTTGGCTGACTCGGTACTACCCCACTACTTACTAAGCCTAAGCCTCTCCTCTCCTCTCTTCTTCCTGCATCTTACCCTTCTGACCAGGCCTCTGCCCACGGAAAGTGCTGCTGCCTGAAAACCAGTCCCTTTCTTAATCCCCCTCCCTTCACTTCTCCTACAGATCACCCACCCACTTAGCCTAATCCCTCTTTTGTTCTACTTTCCCCAGACTCCCACTGTCTGTCTGCCTCCAGCCCATGCCCAATTGCTCCCAGCCCACTCTTAGCTACAGCTATTTATTTTCTCCCTCTTCTCACAACCTTCCCCAGATCTAGTAGGCACACCCTGAGTGCTACTGTGGTGCAGCCACCCCGCTACTGCCACTGCTCACACTGAAGAAGGGAAGCCTTAACCCAGGCCCCCCAGGACAATGCCGCCAGCTCCAAGAAGCTGACCAGGTGCTCCTGTAGCACCTGCCGCCACCTCCCGCCAGTTCATGGGGAAGTCCTGACTTGGCTACCCTGGACAAGGACCACCAGTCTATTGTTTCCACCAGAGCTGTGTGCAGGATCCCCACCCAGCCGCTCTATCTGAACTCTTTCTTATATAGCTCCCTGTGATCACATTACCCGAGGCTAAACTTACTAAGTGCCTGCTTTCCCATCTGCTCCTTATATGGATCTACCACTAGAGGGATTTAGAAAAGTGAGCAATTTTGCTTCGCATTTATTTATTTGCTTTTGTTTACCAGGTGAGCACACTAGTCAGCCTAGTGCCTATTTTCAGGTGCAACTCAGGAGATTACAAGGTACATTCAAAAACATCAGGCATATCAAGGTAATTACAAGAACATTAGGCATATGCATTACAACAGATGGTAGATAACAGCATAGTACAGGCAATGATCGACACTAATCTGCATGTAGGGTCAGCCATACCCTCAGGTGGGTATGGGTAATGTACAAATTGTAGGAGAAAGCCCTAAGAAATCATGAAGTAGAAGACTACAAGTACTCTTTACATGAACAGTTGGGCAGAGAAAGGACCCAGTACATTTAATACATCTGATAGCAATGAGTTCGCCAGTGGATATTGGTGCTCGCTGGTGGATATGAGTGGTACTACCTCCTCTTGTGTGCCTAATCTCATGCTAGGTTGGAATGAACCTTCATAAACAACCTGTGGATGAACCAGCAATGGCACCTATGTCTGCATCCTGGAAACCTGGGATTTTATTGTGCCTTGTTTCACTCGTACTGATATCCCCTACAGAGCCCTCAAGCTGCAAGCTGCTGCCAGCTGCCCTAACTCACCCCCAGGTGACTGTACTCAATACATATGGCATAACCACTTCTCCTGACTGCTGGACAAGCTTATACTCTGCAAAAAGGCACCATATGCATTGTCCCCAGGACCACAGGCCTAAATATCCCTCCTTAGTCTCACAAATCCATGGATTCCTTGCCCACTACAGCTCCTCTGAAATGCTGATATCAGGGACACAGCAATGCCCAAGAAGCTACAAACTCCTTCTGAACCACATTACCTGCCTACTACTTCTACTACTAATGTCATCGGGTAACATACACCCCAACCCTGGCCCTCCTCACTCTCAGAATAGCCTACAAAATAAATCAGCAGGACTCACCCTTGCCACCTTAAAAACTAGCAGTCTGCTGCCAAAACTGGACACCTCAAGGTATGTGTTACCAAACACAACCCTGATATCCCCTTGATCATGGAAATGTGGCTATCACCCAAGGTACCAGACTCTGCCACTGTGCTGTCTTGATGCACACTTTTTAGGCAGGACCGCACCTTGAAGAAAGAAGGGGGTTGCATAGTCTACATAAAGAACACGCTTCAGGGGCATATCCTTCCCCTCCACAACAGAAACACCAATCTGCAAATCCTATTCATCAAAATCCTGTTGGGCATTCACAACAAGGTGCTTACAATCCTCTCAGTCTACATTCCATACAAAACAATCATTTCTGGTGCTAGCGACCTTATGGACTTTATTGGCATCCTACGCCTTTAATCAGAGATCATTCTTTTTGGGTATTTCAACATCAATTGGCCCTCACCCACAGCTGCTATGGTGAGAGACGATCTAGCGACTAGCCACTTCTCAACCCCAACAAGGGGCAACTACAAAACTGGTACTAGCACACTTCTGGACTGGATCCTCTCAAACCGGCCAGCCCACATCACCAACACCACTGTCCTCCCTGACTCACTGAGTAATCATTAACCCATTACCTGCAACTGACAAAACAACTTCTGCAAGCCCCCGGCCTGAACCATAACCAGTCGTGTACTCCTCAAAGGTAACCTACCACAACTCAAAGCAGACCTTCAATGCCTAGACTGGTTTGACCTACATGAAACAAACAATGTAGACATCACACTTGGCTGCTTCATTACAAAATTTAATGACACTTGTGATAAACATGCCCCCCTGAAAACAAGAAAATCTAAAGCTCCCTGTAACCCCTAGATAATGTCAGAACTCCTGCTATAACTCAATGCTCTGGACCGACTGTGGATAAAGGCATGCACACATGGTACAGCTGCCAATATCCAACTATATAAAAAAGATAGAAATGAGTGCACAAAGATTATCCACCTAGCAAAATGCTCCAACTGTAAGGAAGCTCTCTCCAGCTCCTGGAACTGCAGCAAATCCTTCTGGGCCAACCTCATTGTTATTACTGGCAAGGATCCCAAAACGGCACCCTCCATACGCCTGGTCAATGATGTACCCACAGTGGATCCACTACAAATTGTAAATGCCCTAAATACTGCCTTCACGGACCTAAGTGTCATGATCTTGGTGGACTACTATGACTCTCCAGTCCAGAAGCATCCAGTAGGTGATCAATCCCTTATGGGGAACCTACCCCTTTTTTACTTTAAAGAAGTCAGCACTACTGAGGCTAGAAAGTACCTTGAGGAGGTGCTGGGCAAATCGAGGTACAGTGGAGACATCCTGGACCTTAAGTTCATCGCTATGGCACTTTAGGAAGTACTAAGTTCCCTGATCACCATCACCAATCTATCCCTTCATCACTCTCAGTTCCCCAGTACTGGAAGTCGGCTTCTATAACACCAGTTCACAAAAGTGGAGACTGGGCACTACAGAAAAACTACAGACCAATCTCCATACATATGTCCCTCTCCAAAGCACTTGAACAGATAGTGGTGGATCATCTTGTGGAATACCTGAACATGCACCAACTCCTATGCCTGGAACAACATGGGTTCTGAGCGGGGCACAGCACTAACACAGCCATGTTGGAATTCACTGGTTATATCCTCCAAGCCCTGAATCAAGGACTGCTAGTGGGGGCTACCCTCATTGACTTATCAAAAGCTTTTGACATGGTTCACCACACACTCCTCCTTGAACAGCTAGCTGACACCACTCTCTCTTCTGATACAGTTCAGGTTTAACATCTATCTCAGCAATCGATCACAGTGGGTCAAGATTGGGGGCATCGTTTCAGATAGCAAACCTGTCCCCTTGAGGGTCCCCCAGGGATCAATACTGGGGCCCCTTCTATTCAGTATCTTCCTAAATAAACTTCCAGGCTCTTACACCAGTGGCATGCTATTGTATGCTGATGACACTGTCATTTTCACCTGCAACCCCAACCCCGAACCACTTCGAAACAACCTCCAACTAGGCTTTACTGCTGCCAAAACATGGTTTCGGGAGGATAGACTAATCCTTATCTACAAGAAAACTAAGACCATGATCTACTCTATCACCCACAGCAAACAGAAGACCATCACACTATCCATCCTGAACAACAGTGGCAATGTACTGGAACTTGTGCAGCACTTTAAGTACCTGGGTATCGCACTTGACTCCACCCTGTCCAATGCACAGCATATAGACAACACTGCCAAGGCCATCAATTACAGAACTCCACCACCACAAACACAGCCCTACATATGAAGCACTTATTATGGCCATCACCAGCTCAGTTGTTACCCTCATTGACTATGGCCTGGCTGTTTATGGTTCTGCACTGGACTTAGTGCTCCATCTCATCTCTCTGGCCCTTAATAAGGCCTGCCAACTCCTCAAAAGTGTTGCAAGGCTTACACACACCTGTGAGCTTTATACACAGGCAGGGTGGCCCCAGCTGAAGAGCTGAATTAAGTACCATGCCTGTCAACTGGCCACAACAATCACACTAAATCTGATGCCACAAGGAGTCCAGAATCTGCTCATGCACCATGTAAGTGCCAAGCTAACCAGGAGCACCCACAGCCAAATTTTCAGTGTGCCTAGATGCCAAACTGCACAGGGTCAACATGTATTCTACTACCGCACACCACACTGGACCAATGCCCTTCCTTCAGCCATCTCCAATACCACAGCCATTGGTGCTTTCAAGCATAAGCTCAGGCAGCACCTTTCCCATGTAAGACAACTGTGACTGCATTGGCCATTCATGATGACCAAACAACTTTCCTACATTTGGACCACCGTAAAGCAGCAGCACTTAGTTTTCCACCTAATCCTAGGTACACCTACCTTCACAGTATTTCATTGTTCCACCTCCCCGTCTACCCCCTCCCTCCCCAAAGAGCACTTCTTCCCTCCTTGGCCCCACCTCATGCCCCCATCTGATACTTTCCTAGCCCCATTGTCTCCAACCTTCTTTAAGTCTGTTCATAACCCTTACAGAGGCATACACTTTACTGTGCCTGTTCTCCACTCTGTTTCTTCCCCCACAAGTATGCCTAACTCTCCGACGTAGGTGCCTTATCACCAATGCCGAAGCAGTGTCTAAATGTAATACCTTAAGCTAAATGCTGTCTCAACCTTGTAATTAATACCAATTTATTGTCTACCTAGCTTGTAAAGTATTGTTTTGTACCAGTGCAATTTTGTACTTGCTTGTAATGTAATGCCTTGTAATGTAATGCTATGTACCGGTTCAAGTTTTTTTCTTGTAACTGACGTGGAACCTACAAATGAGCATCTGCTCACAGGTGTTCTCCAAGATATCAATAAATAAAATAAAACACCTTCTATAAAAAAATTTGCTGCTGAACTAGTCCCTTACCTAACTGCCAACTTTAATAGATTCTTTGAAGAGGACATTTCTGACCCCACTCTCACAGAGGCCACCATCTTGCGTATCCCTAAGCCTGGATGAGATGATACTTTCCTACCATCTTGCTCATAAACTTAGACCTTAATATTTTCGCTAATGCACTTGCCCATAGACTTGAGGAAGTCTGGAAGACTCTCATAGGCCCAGAGCAGCTGGGTTGTGTTGTGGGGTACCTATGGATCAACCACCTTAGTAAGGTGCTCCATCTTATCTCATCATCCAGAGGAGGGTAACTCAGTGGTTGCCTTGGTCTCCTTTGATGCAAAGAAGGCTTTCAATTGGGTGACATGGGTAGATATGGTATACCTAATACCTTCATCAAAGGGATTCAAGTGCTCTATCAATCCCTATCAGCTCATATTAGTTGCAACAGGGTGTTGTCACCCCCCCTTCCTTTTAACTAAGAGTACGCAACAAGGTTGTCCCCTAGCTCACTTTTTTTTTACCTTTATTTAGAACCCCTTATTTTAAAACTTAAAAATATGAATATAGCCAGAGGTATAGGAATAGGATCCCATACTAACTCCATTTCCACTTATGCAGATGACATTCAACTTCACCTTACCGATCCTCAGGTGGCTTTCCCAATGGTCCTCTCTATTATTGAAGATTTCAGCTGACTCTCCTCCTATAAAATCAACATCCACAAGACTGTTGTGTTTCCATAAAATAATCTGGTAGATAAGCAAGCAATGCTTCATCTAGGGCTTAAATGGGAAGATAAATCTCTGACATATCTTGGCAATAAAATTCCCAGACATCTTTCTGAGTTCCATACCTTAAACCTTGATCCCTTAATTAAGCAGATTGATCAAGATGTCTCCCAATGATCCTCTCCCCCTGTTCCCTTTTAGGATGCATTAACATCATTAAAAGTGCACAGGCCTGGTTGCACTGAGGGCTGAGGCACTGGACACCACACCTCACACCACGCCAGTGACCTATGTTTGGGAGCGAACTCAGGTTGCCAGGGTTTGGCCGGGGAGGAGAGGATTGAGTGTCTGAAGGACAACTCTCCTCTCTGGGGGAGGGTGGACTTGCAATCCCACCTCAATAGCAACTCCCAGTGGAGGCTGGGAGCACCAAGCCAGGATCACGCATGCACATGGAGGAGACGATGGTGGATGCTCACGAGTGGGGTGTGGGAACATGCCCAGCTTGCAAGGACCATCATTGCATGTCTGCACCTCCACAGGGGATCACATCGTGACAGTACAAAGGAAAACCCCCAGATCCTGGGGAGACGATGGCACACCAGCCCCACGCACACTGTCTGATCCCACCCACTCAATTCCCGATGTCCACTGGTCTTCACCTGTCCACCAGACGAGATTAAAGGAGCACCCAGGTAGGAGAGGGTGGCTCTGCCCTTGGGGGCACAAGTCAGGGGGCACTTAAGGTGGTACATGGTGCTAGGTCGGGGTTCCAGAGAGACATGAGGTACGGGGTGGTCTCAGACAGGGTGGGACCAGTTGGGAATGCCTGATTGATGCCCCAGGACTGGTGACTGGAGGGAAATAAAGGGGGGAAATAATTAAAAAAAAGCATGTTACCCTGAGTTTTATACCCTCTTAGTGTGCTCAATTTAGTCATCCTGCTTCAGTGGTTTACTAAACTTCACAGCAGAATTTCCAGATTTATCTGGCAAAATAAAATTAACAAATGTTCCTATAAATGGCTGGTAGGTCCAAAACACATATGTGGCCTGCGCTTACTCAATTTTATGTTTTACTACATTGCTGTGCATGGGAGTATACTGTATATCTTTGTTGGTAGGCCTTTTGTAACCTGGCTTCTGCCACTCTATAAACCTTGCTGGCTTACAGTTGAAGAAGAGTTGGTGCGAAATTGCAGTCTTCAGCTTTGTTCACTTTTCTACTTAACTGCATCTCAGGTTCCCCGCCCACTCCATTGTACTCCCATCATCTGGTCTGTTTGGGCTAATATTCAATTATGTAAATGACTCGGACTACATGTTTTAAATGATAGTACTCAGCCCCTGTTGTTTTTTAACTCCAACTTTAAGACTGGGGGCAAGATCCTGGATCATAAACACTGGAATACTTTTGATATCTCTTCAGTGGACTATTTTCTAACCAATAACACATTCATCAATATCCAGGCCTTTTCAGAAAGCTCAGTAGTATTGCTCCCCTTGACATTGAAATTCTCAGAGTTAAAGCACTATGTTTTACAATTTATGGGCCCTACCTCATGGCCAGAGGCTGGCAGCTCCATAATTCAGTGCTTAGTTACTACATGTATCCAACCTCATTCGGTTTCTAATTTATAACACCCTCCAAACTGTAGAACCAGTACAACCTCCTGCTAGCTGTAATTATTAGGCCAGTGAGTTAGGTTTAACTCTGGAGAATTCAAACTGTCAACAACTTTGGAAAAGTATTTACAAGTGTATCACACAGGATTGTTGCAGAACACAGCAATATACGATTCTCCATAATGTGTATTACACACTGAGGAAGTTAGACCTGATGCATAAACTGGATGTTGATATCTGTCATGAATGTAAAAGTGAGGTTAGCATGCTTTACCATATTCTATGGTCTTCCTTTAAAGCTCAGCCGTTATAGCTAGACATCCAGAGGAAATGTAATCCTCTCCTAGGTCTTCAAGAGGCCTTTGCTTCTCAGATATGACTTTTAGGCATCTTAGATGACACTGTATTTGGTCCTTGAAGAAGACATACAGTGTTCATTGCTTCAGTCACCAAATTAATAATTCTTCGTCAGTGGTCAGATGATGACACCCCAACATATATTGAATAGCACTGGGAAATATTATTTGCTCTCAACGCTGAGTGTACCATTGCCAATATTCATCATAGATACCTCATCTTTCGCAGATGATGGAAAACGTTGCTAACCTTATTTACAATCTAGTGGACACACTGATTGTCTGTTCTTGTACTCAACATATAGTTTATTTATAAGCCCACTGTTTTATTTCTACTCTTTTTTCTATACTAATACATGCTATGACTATTATGGCTACTATCTTTCTATAATATAGTTTTAGATCCACATTAGTGATTTCTTTGTAGTATACTTGTGTCTCTGTAGATACAGATCATGGGGAGGGGGGACAAGATTGTTGGGTGGTTGCTGTGTTTGTTTTGCCCAGTTGCTTGGCTGCTTGTTTCTTCACATCCTGTAGTGTTATTGTCTTTTTTGGTTTGTTGCTGTTAATCTTTGTTACTGCTGTTAAAGATTTTAATAAAGAATACTTTAAAAGACAAACTGGCAAAGGGAGAAGTAGCAATGTGATTTGCTTGGACTTCAGCAAGGCTTTCAATCCAGTCCAATGTTTGGAAATTATCAATAAATTATGAAACTTGGGACTGGAGTAGAGATGCAGTGAAATTTAATTTTGCCAATGAAATTCTGATTAAATTTTTAGCTAAATGAGAGCATTCCACAATATATTTTGCAGATGCAAAATGCAGAATTTCGCATTTTGCACTTGCAAAATATTTCATGAAATGAGCAAATTTTGTGAAATATTTAGTGTAACGAAATTTGTGGATTTCACACATCTCTACACTTGAGGGAAATGTAAAATGGGTAAAAGTTTGGTTTACAGGCAAATGACAGAATATGAGGATGAATCAGTTCAGTTCAAATTATGACAATGTTACAAGTGGTGGAGTACCACAGGGATCAGTGTTGAGAACAACTCTTTTCAATCTAGTTGTCAGTGACAAGGACAAATGGCTGAAAAGTTGAATTTGCAGATTTGGAGACAGCATCAATACAGGTGGTAGGGCTGACACCCAGAAAAGACATGTGAAGCTACAGTAGGATCAGAATAGATTGTCAGAATATGCTGAGAGATGTGGATATAATTTGATATTGATAACTGTGTAGTAATGCATCTAGGTAAAAAAAAAATTAGAGCAACTGATTTTTACCTATATGGTTGAAATTCAGGGTGATGAACAGTACAGTGATTTGGAGGTGCTAATATCACACACTCTAAAGTCAGAAACTCAATTTGAATTATTAGCAAAAGAGGGAACCTGATGACAGGACAGTGTTACAAAACCAACCAGAATGTGCCCAGTGTGGTCTTAGTGAACTGACTTGCTTTAACAACACTGCCAGCAACCTGGTAATGACTTACTTGGAGCTGCCCCTTGTTGTCCCACTGCAGGTTCTTGCTCTCAAAGTGTAGAAGAATCAGCTTTAAACCAGTGCCTCATAGTAATATACTCTTCAAAGGCAGAGAAGTACTGTATGTCTCACCACATGTTTCCAACATTATCTGTGGTAGTTTTCTTCATGGAGGGCTCTGCAGGCCCTGTGTGAAAAAAGAGAGCATGTCTGACCTTGCTTTCTCAGGGGAGGGGGGCGTTAGGGTTAACAATCCCAAGAAAAACCCCATTACAGATTCAGCAAGACTCCAGAGTCCCAAAACTCTAATGAGTTTTCTTTGTGCTGTTTGGAGGGGAAGGGGTGTGGAGTTAGGGCTGGAAACCCTAATGCCACATTTCCCTGCTTTTCTAGCATTATGTTGTACCCAAACTGATGCACTGATGTCATTTTTCAGAGAATTTCACTTATTTTTCATATAGCAGAACCATATCCTCATTCATGCAGGTCACTTCTGGACCTGCATGAACAGATGCAAATGCACAGGACCTGATAGGCACTGTGCTAAGGAAGACACCATCCACCTTTAGTACAGAAGTGCAACAACGAATGTCAAAGAATTCATGGGGCTGTCTACTGGGCTGCAGAAGTGCAGGGCCTTCTGTATATAGCATTTCAATGTGGATGCAAATACAGATACACAGGGCAAAGAATTCAACTCTCATCTGAAGCACAGGGCCTTCTTGTACACACAGGTGTAGAGGTATAGGGCCCTATGCCAAGGGAAGTGCTCTCTTCAATATATGTTACTTGGGCCGATGTGAGCAACTGTGCTCATTCCACCCCAGGCTGGGGGGGGCAGTGTCACATGACAGTGCATTCCCCAGCTTTAGCCCATCCAGTGAGGTCACTGAGCTCATCCACAAATGCAGTTCACTGGCCCAGGATCATACAGAAATACAAGTTGGGGTAAAGCATGGTATTATACATAACATTTTTATTTTTTTTTATTTTGATCTCACATTTTCATGGCAGTCATTTCATGACTCCCCCTTATAACATGGCATGTGGCATTTATAGAATACTGGCTGAAATGTCATTTTGTACCACACGTGTGAAAACATGGTTTATTCAGGATATTAAAAATGAAATCTGTCAAGTTAATGAGGTAGTTTGAATAAACAGCTATGTTAAAAAATTGGAATTAAAATATTGAAATATTGAAAATCAGCAAAGTTATGAGAGAATATTGAACTATTTTAATATTAACTCATAACTTGATCATTTTACCATAGTTTTCTACTGAAGCTTCAACATAGTCTTCTAATGACTCAACCTCATGAACCCGTAGGTCAAGTTTTTCAAATCTCACACAAAACATGATTTTGCAGAGTGACTGTGAGATCACTTTTCAGGACAGATTTGAAAAATTTCAACTGCCTTGTTATTGAGGTGGGGTCCCAAAAAGGCCACATTGAAATTTTGGTGGACAAATGTTAAAAATTAGCAGCTTTATGACTGAATTTTCAAATATTTCAATGTTCACACCTAACTTGGTCATCTGAACATGCTTTTACACCACATTTTTAACATAGCCTTCTAATGACCAAACCTGATGAAGCAGATAGGTGAAAATTTTCAAATCCCACCCAAAAGGTGATTTTGTGCAGCAACCACAAAAGCACCTTTTGGGAAGGATTTAAAAAACAACTCCATCTACATTGTTCATGAGGTGGGGTCTCAAAAAGGCCATGTTGAAAATTTAGTATAAAAATATTTAAAAATGACAAAGTTATAAGTAAAAGCTCAAAAGCCATTGAAATACATTAAACTGGCCCACATTATTTTCTTATATCACAGTCACTGGTTCCAGCAGCAAAACTTTTTTTTGATCAGAGAGTTGATTTGCACTGTAGGATATGTTCAGATGAGTGAGTGTGTGTGGGGGGGGTTGGTGCTGAGAGGGGGGGTCAGGCTGCGGTGGATGTCAGATTGGCACAGGATCATTATTTTTTTTTCAGACTCAATTTTGAAAAAGACATAAAAGGACTGTTTTTTTTTTTTGCAAGTTTCCTACTATTGGATGCAACACTGGGGACTGGGCACCCCAGTGCTGGCTTATGATCCACAGCCACAGCCATGCCTCAGACTTAGTTTTCTCACTTGGGCTTGAGATCTCTGATCTCAGGATTGATCCAGTCATTTGGTCTGATCACTGCATAGTGAGGTTTTCATTCAGGGCCCACCCATTAATCCCTGTCTTGTAGAGATGGTTCATTACCGCCCTTTAAAAGGGTTTTCCCCAGAGGGACTGGCAATAATGGATCTGTCTGGTGTGATTATTGCATGTGCAACAGCTGTGGGTGAGGCAGTTGTAGCCTATAACAAGGCTGTCACCAAGGCACTCGATTCTGTTGCACCAATTTGTGTATGACCTAGGTCTTCTCACTAGAGATCCCTGCGGTTTGATGGGGCTTTCAAGGAGATGAAGACCAAGTATCAGAGGTTGGACCACTGTTGGAGAAGGACCCAGTCTGAGGAGATAAATTGGCTTTGAGACTTCACTATGTTGAATATCAAAGGGCAATCAACTGTAAAAAGGCATAGTTCCTGTCCAGGGAGATTGCTGTAGCAAGGAACAGACATAACTCAACTTTTTTGAACTGTGGAGTGACTTCTTCATCCTGCCTGTCCAAAGCCAAAAGAAGCATTTTTGGTTGCTGGTTGTGAAGAGTTTACTCTGTTCATCTCTGACAGGGAGTCCTCCATTAGGAATGAGATCTCCCCAACAAGGCAATTGTGGTCTCATGGTGGTGAGCTGTGTATGTCAGTAGGCACTCCAGTTGTTTGAAGGGAGTTTAGACTGGTTGAGGTGGCCGAGATTTGTGAGGAGATTTCAAAGCTGTAGCCCACATACTGCAGACTGGACCATGGTCCAACCTATTTCTTAATGGAATGTGTGAAGCCCATTGACCCATTGTTCACTGAGATTGTTGGGTGGTTGCTTTCAAAGGGATGTTTTCCCAGCTCCCTAAAAGAGGCACTGGTGAGACTCCTCCTTAAGAAGCCATCTCTTGACCTTGACATCTTAGCGAATTATAGACCTATCTCTGACTTCCCTTTCATAGGTAAGGTTATTGAGAAAATGGTGACTCTGCAGTTCAAGGCACACATCACAGCCTATGACATCTATAAGCCATTCCAGTCAGGTTCTAGGTCAACACATAGCACTGAATTGTGTTAGTCAGAGTGCAAAATGATCTCCTCTGGGTGTAGGATAGAGGGGAATGGTGAGTTCTTGTTTTCCTTGATTTCTTCTCAGCCTTTTACACTGTGGATCACACAGTGTTGCTGGGTCACCTAAGGGAGGTCTGTTGACTCACTGGTATTGTCATCAGCTCGTGTGAGTTCTTTCTCATGAGCAGGGTACAGAGGGTGATGATGGGAAATTTCTCATCCTGTCCAAAACCCATGCCATGTGGAGTTCCCAAGGGCTCAGTCCTGTCACCTGCATTGTTCACAGTGTATGTGCTTCCACTGGGTGTGATTATGAGAAGGTATGGCTTGGGTTTTCTCTGCTATGCAGGTGATACCCAACCGTAGATGTCATTTGTACCTGAGACAGAATGCGCCATGGAGGTGCTAAATAAATGTCTTGCCAAAGTCCAGGCCTGGATGTCCTCTAGCTGACTGAGACTTAATCCTGAAAAGGTGGAAGTGCTAGTGACTGAGACTGGTCATCGGCATGATGTGGACACTGCTGGGATGGGAACAGGATTATTTGTTGGCCACACTCCCCTGGTGACATTCACCAAGGTGAAATATCTGGGTGCTAAACTTGATGATGGGTTGACACTTGAGGCTGAGATGTCATCCATTGTCAGAGGTGGTTTTTACCACTTGAAGAATGTTGCCTGGATTAAAGCCTTGATTCCACCTGACGATCTGCTCTCATTGGTACATGCATTCATAACATTGTGGCTTGACAACTGCAGCACTCTATACCTCAGGGTAACTGGAGGGATTCTCTGGTGACTGCAATTGGTGCAGAAAGCATCAGATAGGCTACTGACAGGACTTCTGAGGTCCTGTCATGTGACCCCAGTTCTCAATGACTGCACTGGTTGCTTGTTAAGTGGAGAATCACCTTCAAGATGGACTTGCTCACCTATAATGCCCTACATCGATCAGTCCCTGTCTACCTGAATGACCTCTTGATTCCTGCTTGTCCCATGTGTTCACTTTGCTCCTCTACTGAGGGCCTCCTAGTGGATCCCATGGCCCACCTTAAATCCTTTGGAGATTGTTCATTCGAGGTGAGGGGCCCAGCATTGTGGAACTCACTACTAAGATCTTTGAGAGAGGCCCTATAGGTAGAGGCTTTTAAGCAGGGCTTGAAGGCTTATCATTTCAGAAAAGCATTTTTATAATATTTATAATCAAATTGTAAACTATTGCAGCCTCTATGTATGTTTTGATTTTAATTTGTTTGATTTGATCTGTTTTTTGTATATCTTCCTACCTATTTATTCAGCACCCAGAGACACCGGGATGGGGTGATTAATAAACTTTACTTACTTACTACTTACTTATCTCTATGGTGGCAGTGCTGGATGGGCACTCCAATGTCATCACCTACTCATTCAAGGGGGCAGGTGGCCTGGAAGGGAGGGTGTTGACAATTAGTACTGGTGGTTGGCACCTCAGTTCATTGTTTTATAATACAGAATACTATGACTGATTGAGGAAACATGAGGGATGTCTGGCTGAGCTGGGAGGGTAAAGGCATGAACATAGGTCTCATAGGTCATATTCGAGCATTTATAGGCAATATTGATCTTTGATAGCTCACCTTTTCTAAAAAAGGTTATATCTAGTCAATTTATTGCTTAAGCAATAATCACCTTGTTTTAATTTAAATTTGGCTATGCTTGGCTTCCAGCCACTTCACAAGGTAGGCTGTTCTAAATCTTTGCCACCCTTTGGTTGACTCACATTCTTTGTATGGCTGCAGCAGGCAGAGTCCTGCAGATGTTTTGCTATCACAGTAGAGAGAGGAAGCTCTCAAGATTCCTAATGGACTTCTTAAAATTATAGTTTTCTTACAATTTGTATGCTAGAGTAGTTTGGCTTTGGTGCCTCCTTGTTCCACACTTTTCTGGTGGGGTTACCACCTGTCCCATTTCATGTTGGACAGTCCCAATTTTTGCACTCCCATCCTATCACCCATATCAAGTGTCAGTGGAACATCAAATATCCTTCTTTTGCAGAGGCATATAAACAGGTTGGAGCTGCACTACTTAACTCTTTTCAGTTCAGGCTGTCAGCTCACACAGCTCACAAAATCACATACCTCAGCCTGAGAAATCAGCAGCATTCCCTGTAACTGATACCAGATCCACTACCCCACACACACATTATGGCCTTCCATGTCTGAGAGGAGAGATTATTGCCTGTTTTATTACCAAAATGTATTTCAATTATCTAAAGTAGTGACATTCCCCTTCCCGATGAATGATGACCTTTATGTACACATAGCAAAAGCAGCAGTGGAATTGAAAGGCCAGATGATAGTGGAGCTTTTAATGTGTGTGGCAGGGAAGGGTGGTGTATATAAAAAGGGGGACCTCCCTACAAAGTTTGGAATGCCCAAGAACGTGCTGCAATCTATTGTACTTTTAAGACAATCTGGAAGTATCTTTCAAAATATATTTATTCAAAGCATACAAGCATTTGAATGGGAAAAGTTACTAGTGAGCTGCCTACCAACTCATTGTCAATATGGTCCCAGAAGTGTACCATGTCGATATAGCACTGCTGAAATAGTGCACCAATAACCACGCGGTGTGAATCATGGAAACATTCAGAGCGATGGGGGTATAACAACGGTAGGAAATTACCACTACCCCTGTTGTTCTGCACTTTCCTTGGGAGATATCAAGTTGCCATGTGTGAGTCACTTCCATTGTGGAGTGGCTAAAGCATAAGCACACTGCACGGTTGGAGACTTGGGACC
The DNA here is from genome assembly GCA_016271365.2 of Neoceratodus forsteri. Classification (NCBI taxonomy): domain Eukaryota; kingdom Metazoa; phylum Chordata; order Ceratodontiformes; family Ceratodontidae; genus Neoceratodus; species Neoceratodus forsteri. The sequence goes on from CM057459.1 coordinate 1,055,944,777, forward strand.
ACAGTTAGGTTCCTTGCTGGACTCCTGGTGTTGTGACCTTTTGTGTGTTTTTTTTGGGGGGGCGAAATCTAAGATTTCCCCATCCTTGAGATTTTCCTCATCCCCCAAGTCCACACTCAATCAGAGTTTGCACCCCTTGCAAAAATAATGAATGCCTCATTATTTGTAATGGGCTCCGCTGTTTGTGTTGCAGTCTCTTTTGTTCCCCACATCATTTCAGGGAATGATCTTTTGTCTGCAGCATTTATTGATGCACTGTTTTGTCTGCAACATTATGACTCCATGCAGTCCCAGCAATAGAGTAGTGGATTATACAACAAGGCTACCAAAAATGATACAAATACCTCCTGAGTTTTGAGATCATGTTTTCAAAATTGTTGAATGGGCCTTTCTTTTTGATTGTATGTATAGCAGTCAAGTGAAATTCCTAGCTTGCTCATGGCGAAGGAGATGGTCTTCCCATCAAATAGCAATCAGAACTTTTAGTGCATACAGAAGCTGCTTTAAATTCCTGATTTGAAATCCTGTTGGTGGTTACAGCAAGTCATTACATTTGAGGAACTATTGAATAAACCTCATATGTAGTGTTATATTGTTAGAATGTGTGTAGTACTAGTGTTCTTTGAAAAACTGCTGTATATACTGTATACTGTACTCGAGTAATGTGACATAGTTTACTGGACCATATAACAGAGACTGTACATAGCATTCAAGCTTTTGGGACAATAATCCCAGGCACTTGATGCAAGGATCTTTGTGGACTCAAAGCTTGTGCACTGTAAAATGCATGTGGTGTAGTGGTTAGAGCACTGACTTGAGGGCCAAGAAAATGCAGGTTCAAACCCTGCTAGAGCAAAATATTCACTCTGTGACCTTTGGCAAATCTCTTAACCTCTTCATGCTCCAGTCCACGCAGTAAATGGGTAGCACCATGACCCCACTGGATAAATAAATCATAAAGAAATACCCCATCTCGAGAGTACAATTTGCTATAGTCATAATGGGAGGCACACAAGGGTGTATGACAAAATAATGACACTTGGCACAGTAGACAGAAGTTGAATATAGTCATTTGAAAGATATGAAACCTGAAAATGTGAATAATTATTGGTTATAAAAGGGGTGGAGCTGGGGTGGGGTTTGGGGGTGTGGTTTGTTGTCCCATTTTCACCTCATCCAAAGGTGGCAACCCTATAATTTTGACTGAAATTTTTTTGATTCATTCATAAATCTCTTCTACATGGAGCATACTCATGCCAGCTTTAAATTGCAGTCAGTAGATGTGCTCAGTATGTTAACAGCTGTGTTTTGTTATCAGTTCGGGAGGGAGATCTACAAGACTTAGAGTGTGAGAGTGTGTGTGTGTGTGTGTGTGTGTGTGTGTGTGTGTGTGTGCCTGTGCCAGTGTTGACCCTTTCCTGCTAACCTATTTCTAGTCAACTTACAAATGGCTGTAATACTATATGTTAGCAGTGCACTGTTCAGAACAGAAGCAGTGCATGTGTGTTAGTGTGTGTGGTATGACACTTTGTTCTAGTTGCCTCCAGGGTACCCTTGTGTCTATCCCACTACTTCTTAAATTCCCTGACTGTTTTAGCCCCAACCACTGCGTCTGGTGGGCTATTCCAGGCATCCACCACCATCTCTGTGAAAAAATATTTTCTTTCATCTCCCTGAGCTCCCCCAACTTCATTTTGTGCCCCCTTGACTTGGAGCAACTCGTATTTTGGAAGATGCTTCCTTCCTGTACTCTGTTTATACCGGTAATGTATTTGTATGTCTGAATCATATTCCTCCTCTCTCCTTTCCTCTATGGAATACATATTTAACTGCTTTAATCTTTCCTCACCATGTCTTATTTCATAGGCCCCGCACCATGTTAGTTGCCCTTGATGGCACTGCCACTACCCTGTATATGATATTTCTCAGATGGGGTCTCCAGAACCAGATGCAGTATTCCAGGTGTGGTCTCACAAGTGTCTTACACAGGGACAAGATGACCTCCATCTTTCTACTCAAGCTACCCCTCCTTATGCATCCAAGCATCATGCAAGCCTTTCTAGCCACTTTATTGCACTGCCTAGCTTCTCTTAGATCCCCTGAGATGATAACTCCCATGTCCCATTCCTGCTTCATGACTGTCAGAGCCTCCCCACCTAGTTTGTATTTTCCTCTTGGGTTCTTGTACCCTGTGTACATGATTATGCACTTTTTTTGCATTGAATCCCAGCTGACATTCTTCAGACCATTTGTTTCCAGTTTGCTAAGGTCTTCCATCACTCTTTCAACACCCACTGGCATGTCCACCCTACGACATACCTTTGTATCATCTGCAAAAAGGCATACCTTCCCATCCAGCCCCTCTGCAATATGTCCAATAAACATATGGAAAAGGACAAGCCCCAAACCTAGTCCTGCGACACCCTGCTCTACAATTCTCCCTCTCCAGAGTACTCCCTGTTTACCACAACCCTCTGACTCCTGCCATTCAGCTGGTTCTTCACCCACAGAACTATTTTAGGATCCACTCCTTGGCTGTGCAATTTGTTAATCAGCCTTCTATGGGGGACAGTGTTGAAGGCCTTTCCAAAGTCCAGATAGGCTACATCCACTGCACCTCCATGGTCCTTTACCTTAGTTACCATGTCATGCATTAGAGTAGTACAAGGAGTTAGAGAAAAACACAGTGATTATCCTAAATACAGTAACGTTTAGGGTTAGATGTATAAGTAAATAAATACTATATGAGGCAGTGTATGTGTATTTGTGTGTCTGTGCCAATGCTCTGTGTGTGTAGACAGTGCACTTCTGTGTTATACTGGAATATATACTGTATGCATATATATGTGTATGTATATGTATTAGCCAGTGTTTGTGTATCACAACAATTAGAAAGTATAGTTAGGTGGATCAGTGCAAAAAATGCTACTCTACATTCCCCGACCATCTAGATCAGTTTCAGGTGTCTAGTGGCAACCACCCACCTTCCATTGTCCCTTGGAGCCTGAAAAGAAGAAAATGGTCCCTCGATCTATTTTTTCAATCATTAAAAATGTGTGTAGGCTGTGCACTGCTGTGTTATACTGGAATATATATATAGGGGATACATGATGGGCAGGAGTGTGATATGTGAAATATCTTCATGAGTGAATATTGACCTCTGGATACTCACGAGTGCCAAAGGCATGAGTGAGAGTATCCAGAGGTCACTGTTCATGAGTGAAGATATTGCACATATCACACGATCTGGCCATCATGTGTGCAATTTATACAATAGGCCTTTCTAAAGTGGTTCTGAGTTGCTTTCAAACTGTGTGCAAGATAGAAAAACTTCTTCCATATTCATTGGTTTTGTTTTCTTCTGTAAGGGGAATTTATTTATTCTTCCAGTATAGTTCAGCTGTATCAAAGTATGTTTGTTGCTTTGAGTCTGCATGGTTTGATGTATTTAGCAGTCAGTGCTCTTTCTTTTCTTTTTCTTTGAGTAGGAACTTTACAGATCTTCTCAGCATGTGAGTGTCTGTGAGATTGAATGCAGTAAACATGTTTTGGGAGATTCAGGTACTTGAAAAGCAGGTGAATTTCATTTGTTTTAATGAGCTGAAACAAGTTGCAGCACTCAGGGAGAGTTAATGGACTTGTCTGTGACATCACCATAGTGAGAATAAATGTTGATGAGTTAGGCACAGTATGTATAAACAGCATTTATCATCACTGTGTTAGCCTGGGTCTGCATTTATCTCACTGTGGTTACTAATACATGTTTTTATCAGTAACAAATATAGCTCACCCCTATTGTTTACTATATATATATATGTATGCACACACACACACACACACACACACACACGTGTGTGTGTGTATTGGCATTAGTCTGTGTGTGTGTGTGTGTGTGTGTGTGTGTGTGTCACAAGAATTAGAAAATGCAGTTAGGTGGCTCAGTGGTCAGTGCAAAAATTGCTAGTCTACATTCCCCCGCTATCTAGATCAGTTTCAGGCTTATGCATGTCATCGCTGAATTAAATGAGGTGTCAAGTGGCACCCCCACCCCCACCATCCGATGTCCCTTGGAGCCTGAAAAGAATTAAATGGCTTCTCAATGTCTTTTTTTTTTAATCTGTAAAAATGTGTGTAGATAGTAGACTGCTATGTTACACTGGAATATATATACCTATATGTGTATATGTATTACTCAGTGTGTGTGTGTATGTGTGTGTATCACACTTAGTGCAGTTAGGTGGCTTAGTGGTTAGGGCAAAAATTGCTAGTTTACACATTTTTCACTGCCCACAATACCACCATTTTGCAGCCATATTGGCTCTTGCTGAAATTTGTTTATATAAAGGGAATACTGTTGCTGTTGTCTATCTGGAGATCACTTCTCCCTCATCCAGTGAAACCTGAAATACTTTTGTTACTCGTCCTGCCATTTCCTCTGCCAATTTATTTATTATTCTTGGGAGTAGACCATCGGGGCCTGTTGACTTATTGGGCTTTATTTGTTTTGTTTTTTTTTGTTTGTTTTTTTAATTCAAAATTTATTAGGTTTTTAACTACACAGAGAACAGAACCAACAAATGAAAAAAGCAGAAGAAAACAAACATTAATTCAGAACAATGTATCAGAACTGTTCTCCTTCTCACCCACCCTACACCATCCCTTCCCTAACCCACCCACCAGCCTACACAACACAATAAGTACCAGATGAGACACAGGGTTAAACATATGCTGGTATAGGGGAATTAAATAGAATAAAGAGTGTGAAGTGGGTCCCAGATGCGTCTATACTTCTTCAACCTATTATTAAGACTGACTATGGCCTTCTCAGTTCTAAGATTTGCAAGGAGTTCCTGAAGCCACTCAGAACAGAAAATGTTCAAGTCATCCTTACAGAGATGCAATATCACCTTCTTGACAGACATCGAGATAAGGGCCATGTGATATCTGCGATTGAGTATCACTACCTCCAAGAAGTCACCTAGTACACAAATCTCTGGGGTAAACAAGTCATTCAACTCCAGCAGAGGGTCCATTTTTTGTTGGATGGTAGACCAGAGAATTGAAGTCTTGGGACAAGAACAAAAAATATGAAACAGGGAGCCTTCTTCTTGTTGATACCGGATGCAAGTAGGGGATGGAAGAAGACCAAATTTAAATAACCTTTGTGGAGAATAATATAAATTGTGTAAAATATGAAGCTGAGTGATACGCAGTCTATCCTGGGTAATATACCTGTGGCAATTGCGCCATATAGCTGGCCAATCTAAATCACGAGTGGAAAATGTTGCAGACCAGTATGCTAATGAAGCAAACAGCCCATGTAGGCCCAGTTGTACAAAATCCCATAGTTCTTGGATACAACATGTGGGGCGCATACTAAAGGTTGCAGCTGTAGAATAAAGGAAATGTTAGTCCGTTGAGGGGGAGTTAAACCAAGAGCCTTCAGAATTAGATGTCTTAGTTGAAAGACTTTGAAGATATTAAAAGATGGAATATTAAATTTACTGATAATCTCAGTAGTGGAGAGCAAAGAGCCTTCATCAGATATAAGCTGAGAAAGGATGCCATCCCCCAGGTGTGGTAACCAAGAGGAATGAAGCATTTTGTTATCAATCTTAAGCTTCAGGTTGCCCCATATGGATTGTGCTAAGTCTTGAGTATGGTTATACTTAAGAAAGGAGCACAACTGCATATGAACCCTAACTGAGACGGCTATGGGGTAGATTTTAATTTGGGAGGGATAACCTTGGGATTAATATGTAGAAGATTTATTGATGACATACCACAGACCAAGAAAAGGGCCAGCTCAGTTCTAAGCCAGTGGGGTAATAAACATTGAGCATATATCTTCTCGGGGGAAGTGTCCATCTAAGATATTTAGAGGCTTGGCTGGCCCAGTAATAGACAGTTAACCCCTTTTTAACCTTGGGGGCAGCGAGTTTGTAATATGCTAATCTGGGTTGCTTGTTGGACCAGTTGAATTTACTAAAGATACTGTGAATATTCCGAAACCAAGTTAAAGGTAACCATATATCAAGTAAGTGAATGGGATAGAAAAGCAGAGGGAAAACATTCATTTTAACTATGTTAATCATGCCCCACAGAGAAAACGGGAGTTTGGACCACCTCTCAAAGGTCTCCATTGATAGTTTTTGCTACAAAATCCAAATTTAGTTTCTGGGTAAGTATTGAGCTCCGTGATATCTCTATACCAAGATACAGGAATTAATTCTGTTTCCAGGAAAGACCCAGTGTGGTAATAGAGCTTTTAAGAGTCTTATAATTAAGAGGGAATATGACCGCTTTATCCAGATTTAGCTTTTAATTGGACATTTGGCTGTACTTTTTAATGAGGGAAAGCATAGGGAGAATTGACGCCGCCGGGTGTGATATTTGTAGAAGAAGATCATCCGCATAAGCAGAGACCTTAATTTCATGGTTTAGGATAGAAATACCTTGAATTCTATCACATGATGTCAGTAACCAGATAAGAGGTTCTAGATATAGGTTGAATAGCAATGGGGATAGGGGACAGCCTTGTCTGGTGCCAGACTGTAAGAGGAAGGGATCAGATACTGCCCTATTAGCCATAACCCGGACTATTGGGGATTGGTATAATGCTTCTATCCAAGACTGGAATTGCTGAGGGAACTTATAGGCATGAAGAACACAAAACAAAAAGTTCCAATCCACTCTGTCAAAGGCCTCAGCATCCAGAGAGATCAAAACTGCCAGGAAGGGAGCGTCTCTGGATGTCAAGAGAACATGCAACAGTATTCAGAGGTGATCAACTGAAGAGCGTCTCTTCATGAAGCCTACCTGTTCTGGGCCAATAAGCTCAGGCAATATAGTGTTAATACACTCTGCAAGCAACTTGGTTAGAATTTTAATATCTTGATTCAATAAAGAAATGGAGCAGTAACTGGAAACTGATTCTGGATTCCGATCTGCCTTGGGTAGTAGAACTACTACAGCTTCAAATACAGAGGGGTATACAGCTGCACCAGACAAAATGTAATGAAATAGAGGCAATAGTAGGGGAAGAATTTCCTTGTGAAATTTTTTATAAAAGTTGGCCGAAAAGCCATCTGGCCCAGGGAACCTGTCTGAAGAAAGAGACTGAATGATTCTAATCAGTTCCACAGAAGAGATATGTGTTGTAAGGGGACCGTATTGGTCTTCAGAAAGAGAGGAAAGCTTTGCTGTAGCCAGATAGTCATCTAGAATTTGAGTGGGAGGAGGATCAATCATAGAGCTGTATAGGATGTTACAGTACTTACGGAACTCTGTTACTATTTCCAATGGAGATGTTTTAAGGGATCCATTGAGCTGGGAATGAATAGATCTAATGTATTTATCTGATTCCATTTGTTTAATCCGAAGTGCTAGGAGCCGCCCAGCCTTCTCACCCTGATCAGAATACCCCGTCTTACTCAAAGAAATTGCGAACTCCACTTTTTCTCGTAACATTTCTAAATAGGCCTCTCATAATCTGACTAATTCCTGTCTGACAGTGTCAGGAGACTGAGGGGATAAAGTAGCTTCTATTATTCGAATCTGCGAGAGAAAGCTGAATATTCTTCGTTCTCTTTGTTTTTCCCTCTGGGCACATAAACTGATAAGAATCCCTCTAATATATGCTTTGAAAGCACACCACTCTAAGTTTGGTCTAGAGGTGGACCGAAGATTGGCTTCTATAAACTGTTCAATATGTTTAGAAATGGTTGCAACCATATCAGGGTCTTTCAACACCTGGTTGTTGATCTTCCAACGCATGACTCTCTTAGACGAGGGTGAGAGAAAAAGATGGCAAGTTACAAGGGAGTGGTCGGGGGGGCCTGGCTCAATGGAGGTGGCATTAACCTTAGACAATAACATGTGGGAGAGAAGGATATAGTCAATACAGGAAGCAGTGTCATGAACTGATGACCTGAAAGTATAACCCCTTTCCATGGGGTTAAGTACCTGCCATACATCACATAAACCAGTTTGATCAATGAGCTCCTGGAAAGCCTGTTGTGCTGGTGAGAGACCCTTACGGGAGCAACCAGAATGGTCCAGTGAGGAATCAAAAACTAGATTTATGTCTCCACCTAGTATTATTGGTAAAGAGAGAAAAGGGGTAAGAGCAACAACCAGTTGCACGAAAAACCCTGGTGAATCCAGTTTTGGCCCATAGACACTACCTAAAAGAATCTCTGTTGTATACAGAGTACTATGTATTAGAACAAATCTGCCCTGCAGATCTTTAACTATCTGGATGGGAGTGAATGGTATCTTTCTAGCTATTAAGATCATAACCCCATGGCTTTGTGAGGAGCCCTCAGCCAAAAACACCTGCCCCACTTGTAATCTCCTCATTCGAGTGGCTTCCGAGTCCAGTAAATGCAATTCCTGAAGAAACACAATTTCCGCTGATAATAAAGATAAATGCTTCAGTATTTTATATTGCTTCAACTGCTGCCTAGGTCCCTTCACATTCCAGGAAGCAAATTTAATATTGTTCATGCTGCAATATCACAAATATGGGACTAACCCAGCAATACAAGAACCTTGAAAATACCAGCAGTGTGATCAAGCCAAGATATGTGTTGTGTCTCCTTCCACCCATCCCCTCCCCAGCACCCAAACAGTTGTCCCCTATCCCTGATAACAATAAAGGAACAAATAGTACAATAAAATCATACAAACCCACCCAGCCCCCTTAACTAATTTGGACTGCGTTCTGCAGACAACTTTTTCCATTGCTCCCTTCCTCCAGCCACCCTGAGAAACAACTAGCTCAGATTCCCTAAAATGGGGAATCAAAAGGGTGATACAGCATTCCAAAAACAGAGCCAGTCTCAAGCAATAAAACATTGACTGGTAACTTTGAAACATTTAACTACTGAACTTTAAACAATAAACATTGTGCATGCAACATACATTATTGCTAATGGCAAGGACAATATATAGGCCACGTAAAACATCCACTGAAGAAAAAAACCCTATACATCCCTCCCCCCCAGACCAAGTTCTATCCCCAAACAATTATTATAGCCAAGAACATTGGAGTTAACTGTGACATTATTCAGATAAATAAAGTGAATCCTCTCTTTAACTTAAGGAGCAGTAGTGCAGCCCTCAGATACTTAATGAGACAGCACTGCAGTAGTTTACTGAGCCGCAGTGACACAAACCTTAAACAAGAAAAACAACTACCATTCTATTACACCAGTGTTAATCTAACTAATGTAGATAATGTAGTAATTAGTCAGAACTGAGAAACAAACTACAGTATTTACATACTACACATTTTGGTTTGTAGTCATTTATCACAAATTAAAATGAAGCTCCATGTTTGTTTAAACAAATCAGATGCACCTTTCTCCCACTGTGTAAATCTTTTACGCCCAGCAAGAATACTTTGTAGAAAAAACGATCATTAATAAAAAAAAAGAAAAAAACATTCAGGAAGGACAGCTGGAACCTGACCAATGCCTCCGCCAATATCACCAGACACAGGCAAATCCCAGAAACGAAGGGAGTGTGCACCCTCTGGAGATGTTTAATGACAAAGCAAGAGATAGAGAAATATGATTTCACTTGAATGGGAGTCAGCATGAAAATAGCCCTGCTGTAGGAGCTAAAATTAAAATCTGCATTGGCTCCATGGAAGATCAAAATTTTAGGCAGTATTACAGGTTGGAAACAAGGAGAGTTTACTGCTGCCATAGCAACAGGAGGGCTCTGCTGCTCCTATACCCAGCTCTAACACAAAGAGCCTTTGTCATACTGTCTAAGCTTCAATTCCTGACCAAAGGATTAAACACACTGAATTTGCAATCCATTACTCAGCATTTACCCCAAACCAGATTCAAGTGTCATGGAAGAGATCGGGCATGGCTTTCTTCAGTTCTTTACCTGCCACCTCGGGATCCTCGAAGCTAAGCTAGGAGCCTTTGACTGAAACTTGAGGCCGAGCTGGGTAGGACATGTGAAAGCGGATTCCAGCAGCAATGATTTTGGACACCAGAGGGTGAAAAGCCATCCTCCACTGGCGTATAGTAGCCGACAGATCTTGTGCCACATGGATCCTGCTACCTTCCCAGCAAACCTCTTGAATTTATTTCACCTTCGCTCAAATGTGTTGACGCTCCAAAAAGTTGAGAAATTTAAAGATGAAAGGTCTTGGGGGGATCCAGTCGGTGGGATCGCTCTAAGTGCCCTGTGCGCACATTCAATCACATATTTAGGGCCACATGGAGAGGGGCCGGGAATTTTTTCTACAAATTTTTGCGCAAAAAGAACTGGATCTTGTCCCTCTTTAGCCTCTAGCAAGCCAATGAGGACCGCATTGTTCCTGCAGCTGCGGCCATCTAAGTCTTCCATTTTGAGCTCCATTTGTGCGATCCTTTTGCCTAGCAGCTATAATTTAGGGATCAAGTTTGTCGCAGTGTCTTTCTATCTAGCAGATTCAGGCTTCAGAGTCAGCAGTACGTCTGGAGATGTCCTCCAAGGCGGTCGAGATGGTTTTGATCTCTGAGGTAATTGTTTGAAGCTCATCCTGGAATGGTCTAAACTTTGCCAGAAAGCCTGCTAGGGTGAGTGGTTCGAGATCCGGGGAGTGAGAGCCAGTATCCAGTGATTCAGTAGCGTGCGAGGCCCTTTGTTTCTTTGGGCCTTTCTCCGGCATTGCAGGCAGCATGCGTTTAGGTAGAGTCCTCTGCATTTCGACCTCCATACAGGAAATCCTTACAAGTCGAGTATAACACAGGAGTTCAGAAAACCCTTAAGTCAGGTATATACAGTTTACACTGTTTTTGAACTAAAAATATACCAAAATTATACTCAGGTGGCTGGAGCTAAAGATTGGAGCTAACACCAGGCTGTCTGTATCATGTGATCTCCCTGTCTTTATTTTTTTTAAACATTCTGTAGTATCTTTCTCTTTTATTTTTTATCCTTTGATAATTTTCAACTTGATTTTGCTGTATAGGTTTTGTTTTCTTAGGTCAAAATACTGTACAGAAGTAGTTGTTTAATACCTGTGCCATCTTCTTTACATTTACAACTCTATTACCCATTTCATCCACTATTATAACAAGGGTCTGAGAAATAGAGCTTTCTGATTGGCTGTAAACATTCTAACAGCCTTATGTTAATCTTTTATTATCATACATGTAGAGCTTAACCATATGCTGACCATTTAGTAGTGTGAAAACAGTAATGGTTAGGGGGGATGATGATTTCATTTTTTTTTTTTTTTCCATTTATTCTTTGGTAACCGGGTAAAGGCAGTGAACCAAAGGTCCCTTTTCAGGCCTGACCCAGACAAAAAAACATATAAAAATACACAAATACAATCAACAGCAATACCAAACCAAAAAGTATAAATTACAACTTGCAGTTACAAACAGATTTATGTAATAAGTAATTTTTTAACCTTTGTTTAAAAGTGAAAACAGAGGGAGCAATCCTAACATCAAGTGGGAGTGAATTCCAATACAATGATGCTGCTAATGAAAAAGCTCTAGAGCTTAATCTATGCCGAGACCTGGGAACAAAATATAGGGGTCTGTCTGCCAACCTCAGGTTGGGAAGCAATTCTCTCATTACAACAAGATCAGAAAGGGAAAAAAGGAGCCAAAGTAAAAACATTTATACATCAGACAGCCAACAAAATATTCTATTCTGCAACTAGGGGAAAACCACCCCAACTGAGAAGAAAGATTACACCGATGTGTCCTAATGGGGGATCCTAAAATAAATCTACAAATATTATTATAGGCCACAGTTAGTGCTTGTATTTCTTTTGTACTTTTGATATAATATAAACAAGAACTGTAATCAAAATATTGAAGAAGAGAACCAATAACAATTGCTAATCTAGTTGCTTGTGAGAAGAATGACTTGAATTTCTATAACACCTCTATTCTTTGATTTACTTTCTTAACCATTGACTGAATATGAGGTGAAAAGGTCAAACTGGGATCCAATAGTGTGCCCACATACTTAAATTGAGAAACTTGTTCAAGCAGATCCCCGTCCGAAAATCAGATATCCTCAGTTCCAGGGTGTCCACTGACATAAAGTGCGTGCCAAATAACATAACTTTTGTTTTAGCTGAGTTCAAAACCATAGCATTTAAAGTAAGCCAAGAACAGATGGCACCAAATGCCTTTTCTAGGGAACAAGAAAGTTCAGACACAGAATTTGACTGAGCACAAATTACAAGATCAGCTGCATAAAGCAGTGATTCACTAAACTTACAAACTCCAGGAAACTGATTAATAAAAATAGAAAATAACAGGGGTCCCAAAATGGACCCCTGAGACACATCACAACTAATTGGCAATACATCAGAAACCACAGAACCTACTTGAACAAATTGACACCTTTTACTCAGATAATCATAGAACCAATAAACAGCAACATCAGAAAACCCCAGATCTTTCAATTTTGTGCGGGACAAACCATGTTCAATCAAATCAAAAGCCTTGGTTAGATCTATGAACATCACTCCAGTCATCAAACCCCTCTCAAACACAAGTAGGACAGTGTTTGTGAACCCAACCAAGGTCATGTCCTTACCAAAGTGCTTACAGAACCCATGTTGTTGCCTTGACAACAAATCATGGGCAAACAAATAGGCATCAATTTGCTTAGCAACTTAACTCTCAAGTAGTTTGATAAAGGGATTCAGTACTGATATTGGCCTATAATCATCCATTGAAGTAGCACAGCTCTGTTTTGGAATTGGAACCACCTTAGCTTTCTTCCAGGACAGGGGAAAAACACCTGTAGCCAATGACATATTAAAAATATAACAAAGGGGATCCATAATAAAGGGGATAGCCAATTTTAAGAAGCAGGCATCCAACCCTTCCCCACAGTCAGTCTCTTTATTTGGGAGAGACTGCAGGAGATGAAAAATGTAATTTGATGTTACTTCCTTAAACAAAAACCTGGGTCCATCTACCAAAGGAACAGAAGAAAAGGATTTAGTATTACCAGCCTGAGGGAAAAAAGATCTAAACTAAGAAAGATCTGAAAATTTAGAATTCAACGATTTAACAATTACGGGCAAGTCACCAATTTCTTTGTTGTCGACATTTAATTTCTGGATGTCAGATTTTGATTTAGGAGAAAGTAAAGAATTTACGTTATTCCAAAACTTCTTTGTATCTGCCCAGTTATCTTCAAAGTGATCTCTGAAATGAGCTTTTTTAGCATTTCTAACAGTTTGAGAGACTAAATTCTGAAGTCCACGGTAGAGATCCATTGAAACTAATGGGAGATAATTTAAATTTAGTCCAAGCATTCAGTCAGCGGCCAGCTGTGGTGGTGAGAGGAAGGCTGAGCTGGTCACCGGCTCCATTCTGGGAATCTATTTGGATGGGCGGAGTGTCGCTGCCGGGTGGGGGGGCCACTTGACCACCAGGGAAATAGAGCTGTTTTTATTTCAAATGGGGGTCGGGATATATGCTGGGGTGGGGGAACCACTAGACTACCAGAGAAACAGAGCTATTTTTATGTCAAACAGGGGTTCGATATGTGCTTGCGGTGGGGGGGACCACTAGACTACCAGGGAAATGGAGCTATTTTTATTTCAAACAGGGCTCAGGATACATGCTCGGGTGGGTGGACCACTAGACTACTATGGAAATGGAGCTGTTTTTATTTCAAAAGGGGGTTGGGATACATGCTTGGGGTGGGGGGACCACTAGACTACCAGGGAAACAGAGCTGTTTTTATTTCAAATGGGGTTCAGGATATGTGCTGGAGGTGGGGGGACCACTAAATCACCATGGATTTCAGTGATTTTTGGGGCTAGTGGGAGTCAGGGTATGTGATGGGGAGGGGGGGTTGACACCGCTGCATTATCATCAGCTTTTTACCAGTGGTATTTAGTGCCATGGTGCAGGTCGCACCAATGCCGTAGCATGGTGCTGTATCTTTGAATATGCCGGTGTGCTGGCATTCAGGGCACCTCTCCTCAGTCCCTCCCTAGCATACATTATATTTTAGCGTCGACACTAACACTTAGTGCCGGCACTAAATGTCCTTTTTAATATAGCAATTGGGTGCAAAATCAGCACTAGTCCAGCGCAACAGATATGCACCCCATGCTAACCTTTGAATATCTGGCCCTTAATGTTAAAGAAGTTACACTGTGATAATGTTTGCAAATGTGAATACTTGTCCAGTATGTTGTGTAAGTGAAAATTTTGTATTGTAATGTTATGTGTCAGGCATGGTTGAAAAAGGGCTGTGCCCAGTTCATTTCCTGGTTAAAAATAAAACAAACAAACCTAATGTGTAGTTTCTCTTATGGTTAACATATATCTAAACAGATTTATGATTACCTTTAACTCTGCTTGCAATGAGATTTCATAATCCCTTTTAGCCTTTCTCATAAATTTTTACATTCCTTGGTTTTTTGCCCTATAGTTCTCCCATGCATCTACAGTATCCACCTTCTTAGCCTTTATGTAAGCCTTCCTCCTCCTTTTTATCATACTCTTGACTTTTTTATTTAACCATCCTTGTTTCTCACATTTTTTTGTTATATTACATTTTTTTATGGGATATATTTATTTATAAGTTCATTTAATTTGAGCAGTAACTCTTTCCACATCTCTCCTAGGTTTTATCCTTAAACAGCACCTCCCATTCCCAAAATCAAAACTCCTCTTTCACTTTATCAAAAGCTGCAAGGTTGAAACATTTAATTGTTGTCTTACCACTTTCATTAGAGTTCATTCCCAGGATTTTGAACATTATCATATTGTGATCATTACCTTCTAGTGGTTCAAGAGTCCTACCATTACTAATCTGTACATTCATGTTGCTCAGAACCAGATCTAATATGCTTTGGCCTCTTTTCTCTGTTTGGAAAAAATGTTCAATATCCAGTTTATATGTGAACAAAATCTCTTTCTAGGACTGCCACTCCTTCCATAGTGATCCAGTTTATACCTGGTAAGTTAAAATCACCAAGTAGGACAATTCTCCCATTGAAACTTTGTTAACTTAATAAATTTAGCATCTTAGTATTCATCTCATTTCTCAGTGAGGGTGGCCTACATATTGGTCCTATTAAACATTTATGTTACCTTTACTTGGTTTTATTTTTAATCAGACTTCCTCCAAACCATTATCCTCATCTTGATCTATCTCATCAACTTCTATTTAATTTGCCACATATATCGCCCACCCACCTTTCCTACCTTTCCTATGTCTGCTATATAATTTGTTGTCAGTAATATTTATCCTCCATGAATCTTTCTTGCTCCACCAAGTTTCAGTGATAGCACACAGATGAGCCTTCTCTTTCTTTAACATAAACTATAGCTCACCCTTTTTCTTAACAAGGCTCCTTGTGTTAGTTAATAGTCCATTTTAACACTGTTTCATTTTTATCTTACTGATTTAGGGTCTTTTTATAACTCTCTTAATTGTTGTTTTCTCCCCACCCCCATTCCCCTTAGTTGTCGGTTTAAACAAACCCCAATTGATCTGAT
This sequence comes from Neoceratodus forsteri, assembly GCA_016271365.2. Classification (NCBI taxonomy): domain Eukaryota; kingdom Metazoa; phylum Chordata; order Ceratodontiformes; family Ceratodontidae; genus Neoceratodus; species Neoceratodus forsteri. The sequence goes on from CM057459.1 coordinate 1,055,960,283, forward strand.
AATCCTAGCACCTAGGACCATTGAACCATCTCTATTTGGATGTAAACTATTCAATGTATACAGACACTGACTTATCATAAAATAATCTCAGTTTCACTATAAAATGAAACCCTCTCTTTGACACCACTGACACAGCCATCAATTGAAGCACTAAATGTTCTGTATTTTTCATCTACCAGCTCTTGGTACTTGGAGAATTTACAACATAATTATTTTACACACTTTTTCCACTAACTTTTTTCTAACCACTTCTAAATCCTTTTTTATGTCATTCACCCTTCTCCTGCCTATGTGATTAGTACCAATGTGCAGTATAGTTACTGTTCTTTTAGTATCTTCCATTAAACTCTCAATTCAAGGTTTTATATCTCCTACTTTTGCTCCTGGCAGACAGCTAACCATAGTGGTATGTTTTCTGCTGTTACAAATGATTCTGTCTGCAAATTTAATAATAGAATTACCTATACTACAATGTCTCTTTGTTGTGAACAATTTACCATTTGTGCATTAATACCTTCTACCTCAGGTGAATTTCTGTCTCCCGGGTTTATCAGTGTCTCATGGTTCCTGAGTGAAAAACTAACTTCAGGGTTATCTCTTTTGTCATCTTCAAATTCATTTAATATGATATATCTATTTGTTAGCTTCACTGTCTTGAGTGGTGATTGTGTAACATTATCCCATCTTTTTCTGTTACATGGTTTCACTGTGCACTACTCCTTATTTAACAGTTCTTCTTCCCCAGAACATTTTATTTTTTTCCACTCTTAGTTGGATGTTCTACTTCAATCTGTCTCTCATTTAATGCATTTTTGTTTTTTTCCATTTAACCTCATTGCCATTTCCTCTAATGATTGCTCTAATTTATCAAACCTAAGCCCAAACTGTTTTAGTTCATGTGAGAGGTTTCAATTCATGATGCATTCTTACATAGATTCACACATTGTGCACTCTTTGCCCTTAAACCACACTTCACCATCAAGGGTAATAATAGTATCAGCCACTCTTGATAGAGGGGTCGATACCAGTCCTTTCACAGAAGAAAGGGTTCTGCAAGAACTCCTAAAACTGAAGGTGGACAAAGCAATGGGTCCTGATGAAATTCACCCCAGAATTCTAAAAGAATTCAGGGAGGAACTAGTGTAACCACTGGCTACTCTTTTTAATAAATCATGGGAGGATGGTGTGGTACCCGAGGACTGGAGGAAGGCGGATGTGATTCCCTTCACAAAAGTGGGACCAAGACAGAGGCAGGAAACTACAGACCTGTCAGTCTGACCTCTGTGGTAGGGAAAGTGATGGAGTCACTCTGAAGGAAAGAATAGTCGAGTACCTAGAGGCCAGTGGGGCACAGACCCAAGGCAGCATGGGTTCACAGCGGGAAGGTCATGTCAGATGAATCTAATAGATTTATTTGACTGGGTGACCAAAGTAGTAGACCAGGGAGGGCTGTGGACATGGCCTACCTAGACTTTAGCAAGGCATTTGACACAGTCCCACACAAAGATTAATAGTCAAATTAACCAGCCTGGAGTGGGTCCCAGGGTGGTAGCCTAGTAAAACATTGGCTGCACAACAGGACACAGAAGGTAATTGTAAATGGAGTCCACTCTGAAGAAAGAGGGGTTACTAGTGGGGTACCGCAGGGTTCAGTATTGGGTCCAGTCCTTTTTAATGTCTTCATCAGTGACATTACAGAGGGACTGGAAGGAAAAGTATGCCTTTTTGCAGATGACACAAAGATCTGCAACAGGGTTGATACACAAGGAGGTGTGGAAAGGATGAAAAGGGACTTGGCAAGGTTGGAGGAATGGTCAGAATTATGGCAGCTAGGATTTAATGCAAAGAAGTGCAAAATAATGCACCTGGGAAACAAGAACCCAAGGGAAGAATACACAATGGGTGGGGAAGTAGTAACAACAACAAAAAAGGAAAGGGACCTGGGGCTAATCATATCAGATGACCTTAAGGTTAGCAAGCAATGTGAGAAGGCAGTAGGGAGGTCTGGGGGTATGCTGGGATGTATAGGGAGAGGCATCAGCAGCAGAAAACAGGAAGTTGTTATCCCTCTGTACAGACAGTTGGTGAGACTCCATCTGGAGTACTGTGTCTAGTTCTGGAGACCCCATCTCCGCAAGGACATAGACAGGATAGAGGCAGTCCAGAGGATCGCAACTAAAATGGTGCAGGGTCTGCAAGAGAAGCCGTATGAGGAGAGACTAAAGGAGCTTAATATGTATACCCTTGAGGAAAGAAGGGAGAGGGGGGACATGATAGAAACTTTTAAGTACCTCAGTGGAATTAACAAAGTCCAAGAGGGTAGCATCTTTCAGAAAAAGATGTGCAAGAACAAGGGGACACAATTTAAAGATAGAAGGAGGGCGGTTCAGGGGCAATGTGAGGAAGTATTATTTCACAGAGAGGGTAGTGAATGCATGGAACAGCCTTCCTGAGGAGGTTGTGGGGTCTAAAACTGTGGGAGAATTCAAGAATGTATGGGACAGACATAAGGCAATTCTTGTGGGCAGTAAGAAGAAATAGGCTGTTGATTAACTAGAATCTGTGGCCTATCCTGTAGGTAGAGAGATGGGCAGACTAGATGGGCCAAGTGGTCCTTATCTGCTGTCAAAGTCTATGTTTCTATGTTTCTATGTAGCCATGGTAGACAACAGCACAGTAGGAATGTAAGGAACAAATTGGTGTTTGCTGTGGGAGGCTATACGAGGAAGTAACCCTGTGATAATCCAACAGTATATACTTTTGCTACCAAGTACCTACCAAAAGTAATTATAGTTCTAAGGTTTAAAATGTTGCCAGACATTTTTTTTATTTGCAGACACACTGAAATGCAACACAATACCCAGCCACAGTTTTTTTTTATCAGATGAAGACTATACAAAGAACAAACTGGCTTGGAGAAGGAACTATAAAGAAAACCAAAACAAATACAGTAGCAAAATGAGGGACATAGTGGTTTACATTAAATTATACAATGGCAAGAAAATGTCTTGCTCTCTGATTGGTCAGTGCGCACCTTCACCAGTGATGTTTTCTGAGTATCTCATCACTGTTTGAAGGTTCAGATTCAGAAGAAAATGGTCTGATACCTTTTATTGGACCAACCTCGATGTTACAAAAAGAACAAAGTGCCAAAGCTTTTGGACCAACCAAGTCCTTCCTGAGTAGCTTATGACAGTTATTTAGAAAATCCCATACTAGTAACACCCAGATCATGCTTAAAAAGCCCAGAAAGAATTTTAAACCAATGAAAATTCATTTTGTAACATCTAAGTTGGTCCAATAAAAGATATCAAACCATTTGCTTCTAGATCTGTTCTTACAAGGACCAATAAGGCAACTAAACTAAATCTGTTTGTATGAAGGTTTGGCACAAAGAGTGGAGAGGAACAAAATCACTGCTCCCATTTATGTGGGAGCCATCACTTGATCACACCAAGGATTCAAAATCACTGAACAGGCCTTCCCATTTCCGCTGCCACCTTATTTTCAAAGTAACTGCCCCAAGGAAATGCTCTGCATAACTACACGTCAACTAGGAAGCTGCTGAAAACCTAAACCATAAAAGATTATTTTCTTTCTTCCTTTTTAAACTGATGCTACGAGTGGCTTAAGAAAGTATATGATGCAGGTACTGCCTTGCACTGCTCTGCTCACAGTTACTTTCCTTATTCTATTAACTCCTGATCCCACAACAGAAAAGCACATCTTTTGAAACTGTCTTTTAAAAAGAGCCACTGCGAGCAGCTTCCTAATGTATTCTGAGACTTGCTCTTTCTGTAATCATTACAATCTCAGCAACCCACCTCCAGATCCATAAAGGAAACTGTAAGTCTCTCTGCAGTCCCCGCTCAGCCCAAATTCTATACATGGCACTCTACTTACTGTAGAAACAAATTTAACTGGAGATGAGTGGGGAGAGCATTTGTCACTGTACTACAACACAAAAGATACCTTGTGGAGATTTGGGGGGCATATGTCATTATAGCAGTACACAAAAAAAGAGAAACCTTAGGTGGTGAGGGAGCTCAGAGAATCCCAGTGAAAGGGTGGCACAGCCATACAATGCCACCAGCTTAACAACAGATGCAACAAAAACTGTTTTATGTATATGTTTTCCTACCCATACAAAAAAATCTGAAAATCTATCTCAACACAGTATTTTTTATCTTTTTTTTTAACAAATGAGCTATTGTATAATAGCAATATTGTACTCCAGGGTATGTATCGTGCTGGGATAACATCACTTCTCAGGTGCTGAACTTACTCAGCCTATGGCATCATGCTTCAACCACTCAAAGTGTGATGTTATCCAAGCACAACACACCATATACCCACATTACAACAAAACTGACACTGCGAAGACCATTACAGCAACAAATTGGCAGTTCACTGTAATGGTGGCATGGTACTCCAACATGGCTTCTCCAGGACCAACGCCCCCTCCCCAAAACAACTCTGACCTGGAATTGATTATTTAAAAATCCATGGGGTGGAGGGGCACAGCCCCCCCCAATAAAAAATGTTTCCCTGAAAGTACAGTGCTGACTGTTGGCATTCTGCCATTGCTGTAAAGGCAGTCAACAGATTTCTTGTTGAACCGTTGTGGTAGAACCATGACACACACCCTATAATGCATTATTGCTTAAATCACAGTCAGAGGATGGGCTAATTTGGTCACTACCTAAATGGATATACCAGTTAAGAGTTCCAGGTCCCAGTTTCCAGAAACAGTACCCCAAAGAGTCACAAGAGGGACCCAACATGGTGATTAAGCATCCAACATAGTTTACTATGATAAGATTGCATTAAAAATATATTTCAACTCAGTAAGCAAGAATACCTTGTAGATAGGTTGAATAAAGGGGTCTGAAGAAAATGCTACATATAAAACTGCAGTGTATGGCTGTAATTTATAATATAGTTAAAGACTGGACTTAAATCATATTAGTTGATTACTAAATAACCTAAAGTAATGATCAGCTAGAAGGAGGAGGAATCACACAACCTGACAAGCACCTTGTACAGGAACAGGCTTTCTGTGCAGATGTATGGTGAAGTGCCTTCTTTACTGACTGGTCCATGTAATGCCAGCAGATGCTGCTTGCCTCTGCTACATGTCACCTCTGATCATGAATGGCTCTGTGTGCTAGAGTCAAGCTTATAACCACACCCATAACCCTGGAAGTCATGCTTTGATTGGTTGAGAAGCCAGTCAACCACACCACCCAAACATCAGTGTATTTTCTAAAATTACATCCTCAAAGAAGCCACTGCACCCCTGTGTTAGGAGTCTTTGGCAATAAAATCAGTTTAAAATGAATACAATTACTGGGTGAGCTATCTACTCAGACACTGTAGACCTTGGAGCTCAGAACACGGTTTCCCTGAAGTACTACTGGCAGTTGCCATGGGAACCTCTTACAACACACGGATAGGTCACATAGCAGTTATAATAATACAATATGTGTGGGCTTAGTATTTTTCATCAGGCTAAGGGTGCAGAAGCACACAGGAGAAACTCAGGTTTTATTGTTTGTACCTATACACAACAGGGAAGAAAGAAAGAAAGAAAAAGAGAAAGTGAGAAAGCGAAAGAAAGAAAGAAAGAAAGAAAGAAAGAAAGAAAGAAAGAAAGAAAGAAAGAAAGAAAGATAATTGGCTCACTGATGCCACACAAGCCAGCACCACATCTCCATCTGCGGCTTAAGGTGTCAAAAATCCCCACTGTTACCAGACAAAAGACACACTGTAAGACAGTAGTGTGGTGGGGGGTGAAGCAATCCCACAGTACTACAAAAAGCAGCACTACTAACTGGCAAAACAACACAACAGCACTATTTTTCTTCTACTGTACCTATATCTACCCAGTAAAAAATTAAGTAAAAAAATATTTTGAAATATATTTTTAATTTGTTTTCAATTTTATTACATATGAGGTGTTGTATAATAGCAATAATGCACTTCAGAGTGACTGTTGTGGTGGAATAACATCACTTACTGGGTACTGAACACACTAGCCAGTGGCCCCATGCTTCAACCACTCAAGATGTGCTATAATCCCAGCCTCACAGACAACTTGTTGTGCATTATTGTTGAATCACTGTGTAATAAGAGCCATCTTCAACACCTAGCCAGCTGAGCTTCTACAAGCTCCCCCTTTTGCATGATTTGATTAATTCATAGGGAGATAATCTTAACACTACACAGGTCACTAGTTAAGCCATACTTGGGAGTACTGCTCTCAGTTTTGAACACCATATTACAAAAAAGAACATTATAATCACACAGGGAGTGTTGGAGGAGTACAACCAAACAGATCTGGGGGTGAATGGGTAGGAGCTAGAAGGGCTGACTGAATGAGCTCCAGTTGTTTAGTGTGGGAAGCTATAGGATAAGGGAAGACCACATAAACATGTACCAAATCATGGAAGTTATTATAGGACTCAAAAATAATGTCCATCTATAAGGAGATAGCCACTAGTGGCCAATAAAAGCAGGTCAGGGATGTTAACTTTTACGAATGAACAAAGGAAGTTCTTCTACACACATTAGGTGAAGAATGCCTGGAATTCTTTGCCATAGTAAGTGTTAGATGTAGAGATATTTACCATCTCTATGACTACAGTAGGTTGGTTAAGGATATGAGTTTGAGAATAAATACAATACAACCCCATTGAGCTGCAGGGGATGATCTCTGTGAGCTACAAAACCTGCTTCTGTTTTACAATCCTTTATTCCCATGTTTCAGGTAAAAGTTGAAGGTGCTAGTGAAGTTTAAATGCACTTGTGCTACCTGAGCTCTACCTCATTGCATTGAATGACTTAATTGTGTCGTAAATGTGCTCTTGACCAACTGTGCACCCATGTTTATTGGATGAATTTCACTGGTGATCTAGGTCACCCCTGTAAACAGGCATATTCCCAGTGGACTTACCTAGTTATCAAACACATAATTAACTAACTAACTAACTAACTAACATACATACATACATACTATATCAGCTATGTAAGTAAATAATCTTGATGAAATACCCTGAAAGTGAAAAACATGGGGCACGGATATGAACATTCCCATTTAAATGAAATGTATTAAAAGAGTTCACCATTCAGATGTTGAACCCTCTTTTGTTTGTCTTGTCGGACAACATTTATTTTTTTAATATAATGTAGTAACACATATCTGGAGCCAAAGACCATTCAGGACTGGCATGGCCAACTCATTGATCATTGAAAAGCAGTTGACCCCTCAAAGAGAACTTTGAGAAACATAATATTTGGACACAATTTAGCTTCTACAGTGGTCGCATAAGTTCTGTTTCTTTTCCCCTTGATTCATTGCTGAAGTTATAGGCATAAAAAACAGGATATTTTTCCCTCAAAAGATCATCAGCTCCTATTGCTTATTTCCATCCTGATGTCATAATATTCTGCTTGTAACATGACAGTTGTTCCCATGGCATCAGACTGTGACATCAGGACAGAAGGTTATGACTTCCAGTGGGTAATATGCTATTGGAAGAGACTAAGACTAAAGGAAAAATATTCTGTTTTCATGCACATCTCCTTAGTAAGAAATGGGGGGAAGGGGAAATCCAGCAAAGAAGTATGGAGTACAAGCATAACTTTGTCTGAATATTATATTTGCTGAAATTTACTCCAAATGCATCAGCAGCTCATGAAAGACCACTCTGATCATGGCCACCAGTACTCTTAGCACCCAGCTGCTGACTCTCATTTCCATTTTTGTTCTGAAATATATTCTTAAAATCTGCTATTGGTGGGGCAAGGCCTAGATGCCAACTAAGAGGGCTACTGTCCATATATCTGCCACACCCCTCATGACATACACAAGTTGTTCTCCATATTAGCTGACAAGAGAGAGTTTGTGCAATTGGCATGAGTTCCTCAGCTTACCACTTGCATCCTGTGGAATTCTGTGTTAGTATGTGCAGAGGTTTGTGTGCAGTCTTTGCAGATCCTCCTCAACTGTTTCAGTCTTCTTGACTATCTCTGCAGTGTGTGACAGAGGCTCACAGCAGTTGGAATGGAGTGAGCAGCGAGTGTCTGCACCATTGACCCTTATACCTCCACATCAGGATATACAGTATTACCAGATGTTTCCATGTCATAATAGTGAAAATGGAACAGCAACTTGTGTAACAGCAAGTACATTTCACTGAATCTGAAAATTGCTACACACCTAAAATAGCAAACCTCACATGAGCAACGGCACTGCAAACATTACAAGGGCAACAAAATTTACCAATATTTAATGCGGGGGGCTATGGCCTCCGCACCCTCCAAATTACTATAATCAACTCCAGGGAGAGTGGACACAGGGGGAAGTGGGAATTCATGAGAGGAGGGATATTGTAGCTGGGGCACCACAGTTGAGGAAACAGGGGACAGGGAACAAAACAAATTGCAAACACCCACTCCAAGTTATAAAAATAAATACATGTTGCCTGTCCTGAACCCACAACCCTCAGCATTGCAGGCAGTGACTCACTCCAGCACTCCAGGTGGCCAGCTTGGCAACACTCTACTGCACTACTCCATTTAACCCACACTGTCACACCATACCCCACTCCCTTCAGTCGCCTTTGCTGTTATTTCCTCCCACACTATTCCCCTTCATCACTATTCCTGAATTCTCACTGTTTCATCAGATGTGCATCTTGAGTCGCTCATATATGAGTCACTCAATTTGCATCTCCCTCATCACGGGATACCTTACTGGACTGCCCGAGACCGTGTTAGCTGACATGGCCAATCTAAAAATGAATACAGCTTCCGCATCAGAGAACATTCACTATCTCCCTGAGTAAACACAGCCAAGCTGCACCTCATCGATTTAGATGATGCACAACAGTGCATCTTGTGGTAGCTCGAGGACAACAAGCACCATCTAGACTGATTGTGGGAAAGGGCAGAGGATCAACAAAATAGTTAGTGATGAAATAATGTGAAAATCCTCAGAGTTCCAAACATGCAGAAACATACAATGTGGAATGCTTTCTTCAAGATTTACTACCACAGCTGGGGCCCTGGCTTTGCAGCACCAGGTTGAAGTCAAGAGGCATGCTGCATCGGAGGCCTAGCAGCACCAGCAGGATCCACACCATGCCAAAACATACAGTAGATGACTTGTTGAGATTTTCACCTAAGGAATACCTACAAAAGCTGGCCAGAGAAAAGGGGTAACTTCTGTGGAAATGTACAAGGATCTCACTGTATCAGGATTAATCTCATAAAGAAATGAAGTGATGTAAAGAATATACCTCTATCAGATCTGCCCTTAGAGATGTGGGGATATCTTGCCACTTCAAAGGACTAGCTAAATTTTACATTCTGTGAAATGACCTCAAACTCAATGGCTGGAGCCACAGGGGACCAGGGTTCTAATTCAAAGCTGCTGACTCAGCCTTCACATCTGCACTACAAGTCTTAGGCTTTGGGCTAACCAGAGCTATGACAACCCTCTTTACAGGAACCAATGAATAAATCATGTGGGTACAGCTGGAAGTACCAGACGAAACACAAGGTTACACAACATGGCAGTGCCCTGTGAGGATAATGACTAGTGTGACATTCACTCAAGAAGACAAGGCAAGTTGTTGACCAGATCCAGAGGCTGTGATCATCAGATAGCAGCCACAGGTTCCAAAAGTCACCCACAGACCAGGAGATCCAATGAAAGAGACCCAACTTCATACTTTGCACCCTCTTCCCCACCTGCTAAAATGGCCAGAGACTCAGCAAACAAACCTGTCTTATTGGACTCTCTTCAAATCTTGTAACCTGCAGATGATACTAACTCTGCTGAAGTGACTCTACCTTCCTTAGCCTGTATAGCTGGTAACAACTATGACATGGACACATTACTCCCTGTTGAAACTTCAGTAGACCTAAGGGTAAAATCTTTCACCAGTGTTGCAGCAGCAGCACAAACTTCCCTTGAAGATGGACTCTCATATTGCTGTATCATTTCCATTAGTGGAGCTAACACTTAACACTAAACCATTCTAAATAATGTTTTTTTTTCTCCCTACAGGTCTCTTGGGCACTTTAAACTCTGGACTGATTTGGGGAAACATGTTTCAAGGTGGAAGGCTACTATATGCATTTTGGGTCAGGCTGTCATGGGAGTGTTTCAACCTCTTAAATGAGGACTTTGTACTACAGATGTCTCATTATATGGCATGCAGACCCCTCCCCATGACTCAAATCATTCCCATCTGTCATGTGCTCCCATTTCAGGGCAGTTACTTCCCCCAAGATGACATCATGCCCTCCCACACACCACTAATGTTTTCTCTCTATGAAGCAATAATTTTTCACTATCTGTTATGGGGAAGGGTAATCTTTTTCCTACCTGTGAGTGTACTGTTTACACCCTAGGGGATACATAACACCATGAATAGCCTCACAAGAGGGAAGCACCAGCAGGATGTACTGCAGCAGGGGGTCTGTCCTAAGCCTCCCACTAGAGGCTGTGAGAGCATTAGCTACTTGAATGGCATCCTTCATCCCATCCTGCTGCAGGGCACCTCCTTCCAGTTTTGGCCCCCATCTCTGTACAGACCTCTGGGGCAGAAGAATATAGGTGACCCTGTGGGTGGAACAATGTGCGTTATATCTCCTTTACCATGATACCCTTTGACAACACACACCTCTGAGAATATTACTATCATTATTAGACACATCCAATTCTAGAGAGTCTGACAATTCTCTGCTGATGCATAACCAACAGAATCGTCATGGTAATGTAGAGTAAACTTACATACAGTACACTCTGGAATTGAGGTGAGTATCCAATGATTAGTTACTCATTTCTAATTCATCAGTTTACCATTGTGTCAGGATTAAGAGGAGACTTTCTGAGTCCCTTCCACCTGCTTATGCAATACATGCTTTAAACACCCCTCACTGTGCTTTGCGCTAAACCACCTCTCCCCACACCCCTTTTTTTCTAGAGTGCTCCCCCCACCACCTTCGTGGTTCCTCTCTTCCCCCCAGGCCTGCCTTATTGTCTCCTTCCCTCACACACTCCATACTTTATTTCACCTTCGTTCTACTTCCCCGTTTCCTACCCTTTCTCCCCACATCCTCTCTTCCTCTCCCCCTTTCTTTTGCCCTCTGTCCTGCTAGCACTTGTTGTAACATCCAGCATTTTACAACAAAGTCTTATCCCTAGACTGCCTTTCATCTCCTTAACCTCTCCCCCGATGCCCTAGACATTGTTTTACACTGTTTTACTTAATTTGGCCTGTCTGTACATAATCCAATATGTAACTTATGCATTTTACTGTATCTGCTTCATTCCCCTATATTGTTACATACTCTGTACTTGATGTGGAACCTTTGTAAAAGAACCACTGGTTCAAAGGTAATTGTAATCCTAGAATACAGTAAATAAATCAAATAAATAAATAAATACAACACCTGGTTTTGGATGCTCTGGAATCTGTGGACTCATGCTTCTGTTGTATTACTGTCATATTGTACTGTACACTGGTACGGCACATATATTTCTGTATTGTTGTTAACACTGGAATTACTCTAACACACCTGTTGCAGCACAGTGCTATTTTGCACCTCTTTTTTATCCTGTCCTCCCTGAAGAAGGATAGTTTTTAGCAGTCAGTAGCTTGTAGTTTTCGAACTGCACTAAGATTTACCTAATAGTTGTTTAGTTATAGTGATACCCCAGGGGATAATCTCATCAGTCTTTCTCATCTCCTAACATTTATGTTCCCCCTTTCCCCCTTATAGCCTTCTCTCTACCACTTCACAGTGTCTAGGTCCCCACCTTCATTGCAGGCCCTTTCCATGACCAACTAGTCCAAATTACCTCATGGAAAGGTGTGACAGGGCACTGGTTCCCTAGTGAGCCTTATGTCCTAAAATGTTGAAAGAATGAACCAGCCAACGACAAGCTCATAGGTTTTACAACACCTTAAGTCACTCAAAGTAGACACCTCATTACTACTGGAGATCCACCTCACTGGGAGAACGGTGCACTGGCTCCACAAGTCATACGTGGATCAGCTGGCACACATCTTTGTATCCTCTAAATCCAAAGGTGTGGTCATTCTGTTTAGTTCAGTCCTTCAGTGGTCTGTGGACAAAGCTAAAGCTGACTCACAAGGTATATGGGTTCTGGTCTCCAACACCTTCCCTTGAGGTAAGGTTATTATAGCCAATATCTACATCCCCAATACTAATGACACAGATTTCTTTCTCCAGGTAAGTCAGGCATTTGCACAATTCTGCAGTGACTAGCATATCCCACTCTTAGTGGATGGGGATTTTGACCTGACTCACAACCCCTTCACAGACAGGTTAAAGATTACCTCAGACTCCCACTCCAAAGCCCAAGCAGCTTTATCACACAAACGAATGAGTAGGGTCTGGCAGACATATGGTGGAGAGATAAGCCATTGGTCAGGACTACATATTTTATTATTCAATCTACAACTCACAAAGCCATATAGACCTCTAGTAGATTGACAATCTAGTGGTTCCAGGGGTATCCAACCAAGGCACTGAGCAGCCTATTGTGACTAACCATGCTCATATTACACTCTTTTTTGAGCCTGTGGATTCCCATACAGGCTTTCCTAGACAGAGGTGTGACCTTATGCTTATCAAGGACCCCCAACATTAGGGAATGCAAAAAGTGAAATTCTATTTTGAGCTAAATACTACTGAGGATGTCTGGGCAACACAACATGGGAAGCCTTCAAGGCATACTTATGTAGCAGGGATATCTCTTTCTCTACTTCTCAGAGAAGAAGTTAAATTGACCAGCCTCAAAGAGGAACTATGACATCTAGAGACACATTTTAAGTGCATTACCATACTTGCCCCACACTGGTAGTGCAGACCACAGGTCTTTGTTATAAAATGAAAACCCTTATGCACTGTAAAGTAGAGTGGAAACTCTTCTGCTTCTGTCCCAATTTCTGGGAATCTGAGAAGAAAGGTGGGAGACTTACAGCATGCATATTGAGGAAATAGAAAGTTGAATCACTCACGTTTGTCCGCTGTAGTAGGGATGGGGCAATTATCTCGAAAGTCAACAAAATTAACCAGATCATGAATCAATACTATGAGATGCTGTATGCAACAGAACACTCCTCGCCTTCTTTGCTGGCTGATCTTTGGTCACTCTTAGGCCCAACAACCATGCCCGTGCTGACTCCAGAGTGAAAATAGGAGTCACGCAGCCTCTGATGGAGGGTGAGCATAGAACCATCCTTCATCTGTTAACCAAGGTCATAGCCACAGGCAGAAACTGCTTCATAGTTGATCTCTAGCAAATCATGCTGCATGCAAATATTCCTTTCTAATCTTGACTCACACAAAAAGTGTAGCCAAGGCCTTGGAAAATATGGTTGACAATGTCCTCCCCTCACTAATCTACCCCACCCAGGCTGGTTATTACAAAAGAAAAAATGGGAGCTGATAAAATATGCACAGTGCTCAGCCTTAAGTGGCATGGAGCCCAATTGAACACACCAATGTCTGCAATGGCTGTGACCTTCCAAAAAATATTTCATTCTGTAAAGTGGGACCATCTATGGGTAGTGCTGAAAATGTATGGGTTCAGCTTCTTATTTAGGAACTGGATATCCATTCTGTATCAGAATCCCATTGCAGAAGTCTTTACAAAGTGTAAGCTGACTACACTTATTGCTCTCCAAAGCGTCATGCTCCAGAGCATTTCCACACTTATGTCCTCTTCCTCATTGTTTTATACCCACTATCCAGAAAGCTGTTGGCTATAGAAGCCATTCAACTGATCACTGTTGGAGATACCCAATACCTGGTGAACACTTATGCTGACAATTTTCTCTTTACACAGTCAACCTAGTCCAGTGTTTTCTTCATGTTATGAGCCTCCTCATAGACTTCACTGCAATCTATGGATTGGTAGTGAACTGAAAAAAATATTTTCTCCTCTCAAGCCCAATCACAGTGCCTCTTGCACCCAAGGATTGTAGTTGGTATGGGCCACTGACAGTTCATATATCTAGGGATAAATATGATCTATAAATGGGCTGACCTGACAACTGTGAATGTCACCTCTCTTTTAGAGGCCCTAGAGCAAAAATAAATTGGTGGCACAAGAGCCACCTTTCCTTCAAAAGGAAAATTGAGCCCATAAGAATGCTCACCCACCCAAAGTTTGCCTATATTTATAACAAACTATCACTAGAAATTGATGATTATCTATATGCCCATTTGGACAAACTCCTCAACCCCTGTATTTGAAAGGGCAGGTTACCCAGGCTGAGCATGACTAACCTAAGGGCCCATTGGTCTGGAAGGGAACTGGGGTTATCCTATGTCCAAGGATATATGTTGGTATATAGAACAGCCTACTCCACAAGATTTGTTTCCCCACTCACGCCCCTTTCAGCAGAGCGACTTGCCCTGTAGACCACTCTTGCCCAGGTGTCCTGTCTTTGTCTGCTGCTTGGCCCCAGAACAAATAATAGAATTGCAAGGAATCGTCCCATTCTTTCAGAGACCAAAAATGCATGGCTTCACTGTGTGATGCACACTCACACACTGAAGAAGGACTGTATCTCCACTAGGCCTGTTACCTACCTCTGGGATAACATCCAGATCCAAATTGATAATAACACTGTCAGATGGGGGCATTGGGAAGAGAAAGTTATTCAAATTTTGGCAGCTGTCTTCTTCCAGGGCACAGACACATCAGCCTCCTTTAAACAGCTGATGATAGATACGGGCTTCAAAAGACAGACTTCTGGAGATAATTTCCATTTCATGAGTTCAATTATCACTGTGAATAAAGCAGTAACTTTCATCTTTAGCATTCCTGATTGTGAAATCTGGATAAACTGGAGGCAGCCCGGAGGCTGGTGGGGATAGTTTACCATTCCATTAGATATGCAGTTCATCCCCTAATGGACAAACATGGGGCTGACTGGGAGACAAAGATACAGAGGGAGATTCCCCAAGAGACGTGGGATGCTTGTGTGTGAGCAGCTCACTATACTTATAAAGATGCCAAGGAACAACAAATTCAAACTAAAATCTTGCAAAGGTGGCCTAGAACCACCATAGCCCTCCACAAAGAAGTTCTACTCCCAAACTCTAACTGCTGGAGATGTAATGACTCTGAGGCCAGCCTCATTCACATCCTATGATCCTGCCCACACTTGCTCAAGGTCAGGCCTAATGTACTCACTCACTAACTGCTCCAAGGTCCTAGGTGAAATTATTCCACACTCTCTTGATTTGATTTTGCCAGGAGACACCTCATTGGTGGAGGATCTGGGTCTGCTACAGCTGTGCTGGCTTGTGGCTGCTGTTGTGGAAGCAGAGAGAGTCATCTTGATGAAATAACACCAGCCCTCTGGTCCATATTTACTTGTTTGGCACAAAAGCCTTTCTAAACAAGCACTATTCAAAAGCCTTTCACAATCAGCACAAGGGAAGATCAAGGGATACTTCCATAAATGGGCCCCCTTTTTTCATCTTACACTAGTGCTCAGCTTCTATCTCCCCCATGAATCCCCCATGGGCTTCAGCCTCCCTTCACTCCTTACTACTTGGTGAAAAATGTTGCATGTAACTTCCCCCTATCCTTCTCCCTTATCTGTGTGATACAAGACATGTGATGGATCATATCTACATCTGATAGCTATTCCTTTTCATGAGCATGCATTATTTAATTTTGCTAGAATGTGTGATCTGATTAATAGCACACCAACTTGGTATCATTATTTTACACAATTTTGTGCTATTATGATATTCTGTTTAATTACTGCCCTACTATCGGTATGTATTTTTGGTTGTAATGTTTCTGTATCGAATATGTGCTTTTATATCTGTAAGCAAGTTTAATTACAATCAAACCTTTAATTAAAAAAAAAAAATTGGCCAGCTCAGTGGCACCAAGCTATAGGGCATCGCTCTGGCATGCTAGCAACCTGGGTTCACATCCTGAGCCTGATTACAGGAATGGATGCCAGCAGGGAAGTAGTTAGAGCATCCTTTGGACCCCTCCCTGGAGGGAGTGGGAGGTGTTGGTCTGCTTGATGAGCTGCTCCTTGTGGTAGCTAGTGGAGGTGATCTAGGCAGCATGCAGCACTAACCACATTGCCAATCATCCCCACCCCAGGATGCTGCCATGGCCACACATAGTGTGAGGTGGGAAGGGCCACAGAAAAGAGAAACTTGCCCACCTAATCTCCAGATGATGGCCACCATGTTCCACCTGCACCATGTAGCCTAGCTGAGCTGTGACTTTTGAGCCTCCTGGCTCCTGTGCCTGGTGTGAGTCAATCACTGAGCATGTACAGTATATAGTACATGTTCATTGAGTGCTCACTCAGTGGCTGGCCATGGTGGTGAGAGGTAGGATGTGCCAGTCACTGTCTTAGTTTGGGGATGGGGGAGTGAGGTGATGTAGTACTGCCTGCTGGGGTGGGGGATGGGGGTCCATTAGACAACCAGGGAAGAGGTGTTTGTGGGGATCACCAGGGATATATTGTAATATAAATAATGTACCTTAAGGGCAGATTGGGGCAGGGGTGGATCACCAGGGATGTATATTATTATTACAAATTTACAGTACTGGCAGATTGGAGCAGGTGGTGAGGAGACTCATCAGGGATATGTATTGTTATTACAAATGTTCAGTACCAGCAGATCAGGGCAGCTGGTGGAAGAATCATCAGGGATATATATTATTATAAAACATTTACAGTACCAGCAGATTGGGGTGGGCGGTGGGGTTCACTATCCACCAGGAACCAGTTCACTGTGACCCAGCAGCTTGCAGCACACAATGCAGATATGCCATGTGTTAGGGACACTGCCATGGTTGCTGCAAGCTGCTGGTCTTTGCCACTGGGATCCTACCCAATCGAGAATCAGGCACAGGGCCCCTGGCACACCCAGATTTACGATAACCCTAGATCACTGCAACTTTTTGAGAATTGGATTGCAGTTTCTAAATGACATTTTTAACCTAAGTGATGCTAGTAATTCAGGACTGGAGTGACACTTTGAAGTTTGATGAGTTTACAAATAGAGCAGTCCAAAGAGGTAGAAAGATGCATTGACCCCTACTGTTGATTTGCTGGCATTTCTTCATTCCTGCTAGTGCTGTGAAAAATGTTCAAGTGCAAGTGAAATGAGGTTCTATGGAATTTTGGAAAATTCCAGTTAATTTTAAGTAACTCTGATTGATGGAATCAGAATGGTGGAATTCCACAGTAAAATACAAAAAAAATTGAAATTCTGCAGATTTGTTCTAGAATTCCACAGGTCCTTATTGTTTTCCACAGACCACATTTCTGTGAACATTATATGCTAATTCTGTTTATGCAAGTTGGTGAATTGCATCAGAAATGCATCTGCCTGCTTTCTGGGAGTCCCATCTGATGTTTAAATAGTCAGTTGTCTGTTTAGAAACTGTCCCCAAATCCTGCAGCTTACTCTGACATATGTAAACTGCTGAAAAGTATTCCACCATTAAAAATTCACATGAAGAAATATATGTGCATTGTTAAGTACTTGGACTAATTAATATTTCTTCCTCAGCTATCAGTAGTGCCTGGAAAAATTGTTCTATGATGTCAGAACATGGTATCTGCAATTACAAACTCTAGCAAGAACCAATATCATTGCAAGATGGTATTGTGGACAGTAAGAAATGTGTAAAACTAGCAATTTTTGCATTAACCACTGATCCACCTAACTGCACCTTCTAATTGTTGTGATATACATACATGCTTAGTAATACATACACACATACAGTATACACATATATATTCCAGTGTAACATAGCAGTGCACTGTCTACACAAATTTTTAGAAATAAAAGAAGACACAGAGTGACTGTTTTCTTCACATCAGAGGTGGGTGGTTGCCTCCAGACACCTCATTTAAATCAGCAATGGCATGAATAAGGCTGAAAATGATCTAGACAGCAGGGGGATGTAGACTAGTAATTTATGCACTAACCACTAAGCCACCTAACTACACATTCTAATTGATGTGATACACACACACTGTCTAATAAATATACACATATATGCATATATATTCTAGTATAACATACCAGTGCACTGTCCACACAATTTTTATAAATTAATTTCAGATCAAAACTTCAAACCATCAGGGTGCTAGGCGATGACAAAAAAACAGCATAAAAAAAAAGCAATTTTTACTTTTTTCACTATCCACATCTCAGAATCTCCACATCTGACTGGAATGAAACTTGGCAAGTCAAGATATCTTGCCCCCAAGACTGCACAAGCAAAACTACTGTGTAAATCCATTGAACAGTTGCAAAGTTATTAAAGTGTAAAATTTGGAATTTAACATAGAAACCCTTGTTCAACCATAACTATAGTGGTGCTACGGCACCACTATAATTCATATTTATCTAACATTTGTGAGGATATTTTCAGGCACTTCTCAGTGATATGTTTGCTCCCTCCTGACTTATAGTGAGAATACTGAACTATTCTCATTCTAGGTCCCCATCAGCAAAAATATTCTGTCTGTAGGTGTGGATTGGTGGTGGTGGTGGCAGGGTGAGGGGCAGCAGCACAAGCTGCACTGTTCAGAGTTTAGAACTCTGAGCTTCACTTATACTCTGGCTCCCCACCCACTACTTTAATTTCTACCCAGACACTCACTAGTTGCTTTCATTTTCTCTCATTTTATATTCCTTTTCATTTAAACTTATAGATAAACATGTAAATAGCCATAAACTGAGCTGATATTCATCCAATCAAATAATATTCTTTTGGATATTTCTGCTACAATGAAAGTGAATTCAGATACCTCTCACCACAACATCCTCAACTCTCCCTTTCATACAGCACATTACTTATAGAGATACTGTAAGGGAAGCTCCATTCCATGACTTCTCTGAACAGAGGACACACTTTCATTCACTCGGAGTAACCACCTGGCTAATGACTGGCAGCACTCATCTTAAATGCACTGATGCATCGATGCATGCAAAAGCATCACATGTGTCATGTGTTGCGTCTGACAAAGCCATCCCAAAACAGCACAGGAACAGCCCAGAAAAATGGCAGAAACTGTGAAAAACACAGCAAGAATGTAAAATGAGTTCTGAGAGTTTTAATTTACTGTAACTTTTTTTATTAAGACAAATTACCTGGCATGTGTTTTTTTTTTTTATTAGTGTAGTATAGGAGCAGGTCACATTAAAATCCATGGCTTGGCTAAACCAGGTGTGTGTTTCTACAGTAATGATGATCCTCAGCTGTCTCTGGGGATTAGCAAGCGTGGTGTTGCCAGTGTGAGGTAGCAGCTGTGATGCAATAACCCAAAGCTGCACATTAACAGCTATGAGTGTTTCTCAGCATTGTTTTCCTGTGTGATATTTTCCTCAGAGACTAGCTGCAGGGAGTCTGTGGTGAGCATTTGTTCATGACAGAAACAGCATCTTTTTACTGTTCCTCAATTCACAGTGTCATCTGACGCCATTTCTTTCATGAACAGTCTCACATCAGACTCCCTGCAGCTAGCCACTGAGGAATATATCACACATATCACTGTCATGCTGTTGAAGTCCAAGCTATCTTTCAATATGTAACTGCAGCTGCAGTAACTGTAGCACATGTGTGTGTGGAGATATGCACTGTTTATGTACTCTTCATTTAAAAGCCAGAGCTACAAAGAATGCAAATTTTGAAATGACAACTGCTGGGGAAGAAATAGCAGAGCGGTGATTATTTTAATAATCCTTGTGCTCCTATTTTCTATGTTGGGTCGTCCCCAGTTCTACTGAGATTACTTTTACACACAGCAGATGTATCCTTGCATTGTGTTCCACTTATATGATTGCTATGATACACTGTCAGGTATGGGAGCAGAGCACAATGCTGAACTAATACCTTTTAGACTAGAAGAAGCCATAGTTAATGGGACTGCACTTGATGAAGTTAAAGATTAATAATCTTATGTCAAAAAAGGATGGTTTCACAAAGGATTCACTTTAAATCCATTTATTACATCTAAAAAGCAAGCAAACAGAATGGTGTTATGCCAGCAGAACAGGGAACACCCTCTGCCTAGCATTTCATCCTGCCCATCAAGGGGTGTCATCAGAGGCTAACAGCACCTATCATCTACAGGCTTATGTAAAGGCCTATTTCATTATTCATGAGCCACACAACCTGATTGGATATTCAATGTCTTTTGAACTAAGAAATCATTGTGAACACATTCACAAAAATGTATATTCAAAACAGCATGCTCAAACATTGTATTCTTCAGTAATTAAAACAAAATAAAGTCCATTCATAGATGCTCACTCTAACTTATTTCTGTTATTGCTGTTCACGCATGAGTGGACTCAGCCTTGAATCTTCACCTGAAAGAAATGGAAATAAGTGTAGTACAAACCACTGAGGATAAATGCAGTAATGGCAATTGCTTACAGATAACCAATTTTGAGTGATTCAATTTAAGCACCTGTAAGAGGAGCAACTGATACTAAATAGTGAGGAGGTAGGGGAATAGCAAGAGACAGCAAATAGAAAATGGTGTATGGGAAGGGAAATTCATGTTTGTAGGGTTATGAGGCGATGTTGTGCAGACCAGTTCCGAGCCATTCCTGTGGTGTGGTGGCTAGAGCTACTGCCACTGGTGCTGGCAGACCCAGATACAGAACTGGTGTTGGGTGTTATTGCATGTTTTGTTTGTGTGGGGTGTTGTTTAGATTTTAAAGGGTTTTTTTTTGTTTCACATCTCGTCCCCCTGACTTTGTTCCCCCCTGCCACTGTTCAACCCCCTGCTGACATTTTTTCCCCTCCCAAAGTTGCATCCCCACTCGAGTTTCTCTTCTCCTTGAAATGCACCCCACTGGAGTTGATTATATTAATTTAATGGTGTGCGGGTGGCGGCACCACCAGCACAAAGGGCAGTGCAGGGGGCGTAGACTCCTGCATAAAAAGTTAGTACATATATGCAGCTGTGCATCAATTTGGTGGCTGCTCATTGTTGTTTCACTGGTGGTAGTAGTGGGTTCTATGATGTCAGTTCAAAAACAGTTTTCTTGCCTAGCATCATAGCGACGAGATTTATGTCGACCGCAAGTTGAGGTCGACATAAATCCCAAATGTCTCCAGGTTTGTTTTTCTATTGGGGAGGCTTCACCCCCCTGAATCTCCCATGCGGTGATCTCTGCCCCCCTCATCCCCTGTACTTATTATAATCAACTCCAAATTGGACTTGATTTGGGGAGGGGATGCAGTCCTGGGAGACATTGTGCCCCTCTCTCAGGGGCACCAACACAGTGACCTGTCGGTGAACTCTCGATTTTGTCAACAGCGAGGTAGGTAGCTGTGTTGGTGTTGCCATCGGGGAGGCATACTGTAGTGGTGCAGATTGCCTTTTGTGGTTTTCGGTGATGTGAACTTGCTGTGAGGTAAGTCACCATTGTAGTTTCGCTGTTATGATATAGAGCCCTCACACATCATATTCTACAGTAATCAAAACAAAAAATTAATTCAGTCATAGATGTTCACCTAACTGGTTTCCATTTAACTATTGAAGTGGGATTTCTACTCAGACTTGAAACTTCACCTGAAAACAAGGTATGCACTGAAAACATTTTTTTTTAAATATTTAAATTCACATGAATAATACAGAATTACATTTATCTTCCAATACAGTAGTCGATCACTGCATAAACTCCACACAAGAAAACTACTAACAAATGCCTTGCAACCTCATCTCAAACACATAGTGCCAGGCAGGACAGTTTAGGGGCACCATTACTGTCCCCAGTAAATGTCTCAAGTGAGTTCAGTGTGCATGCACAAGTCTGTGTTCCACCATCAATCAGTGAACAAAATAGTGCAGTGAGCCCACAGTGATTGCCATTCACCTCCTCTATTTACAAGTCTGTCCAGTATCTGGTAAGCTCCTTTCAAGCCACCGTGCTCCCAAGATGTCTGCTGGGTTATGCCCACTGCAGACGTAAAAAGTACTGCAAAAATTCAAATACCATTTTCAACACCTACATAATATTTATTCCCCAAATAATTCTTGGCAGCAAACACATAATGTACAATGACATAATAAGGCGTTATAATTATTGGTGGTTTAAATTCGTCTTTCGGATGAGACGTTAAACCGAGGTCCCATCTGCCTGGATTGGTGGTAGTTCAGGTGGATGTTAAAAGATCCCATGGCACTTATCGAAAAGAGCAGGGGAATTTCCCCGGTGTCCTGGCCAAATTTCCCTCATTCACTATAAATACCACCAACAGCTTAATCTGGTTTCAAAGTCAGTTGGCATTCATCTGTATCCCCCTCCCCCGGGTCGTGCCTGAAAATAGTCAGGATTTGTCTAGTGCACTTACCCGGTCAACAAAAGCTAAATAAATAAAAATAAATAAATGCCCTCTTCCAGCTTGTTAACATGTTCATTATCATACAAATTGCCCGGTGCCCTCAAGTATGGAAATGTGGCTGCAAGGCAGTTTTCAAAGTTCTGTTACAGCATGCAGTTCTTTGCCATCATCATTTTGTATCTGTGTAGTAAATACTTAACTTACCTACATAATACAAGTTTATGACCAACACAAATAGATTTGTGTTACTCACATCGGTGGTTGAATTGTTATATGGGGATCCGTACAGAATCCCGACTGACAAAATCCCAACAACGACTAGCCCGACACTGGAATCCTGACAGGATTATAAAGCCAACAAACAAATGGCCAACAAATAAAATACTGTCAAATGAATGACCGGCAGTTAAAATGCCGACTCGAGTAAAATACATTGAAGCGCATTGGGCAAACTCCCTCCTGTAGATTGGAATCCTTAGATTTCAGACAATTTAGTACCAAACAGTTTTGATCATGTTTAAGAAGAGAATGCTCTGATTTTAGACAGTTTACTCCCAGAAAAGTAGCTCTCACTACTTGCATTAACTACTTGAGGAATCGGAAACAGAGCACTTTCTCAATGCAGCAGGCAATTACTCTTTCAGTTTGCATCAAAAAGTCTCGGTCATGTTTAAAAAGGAAAAGGTGCAGATTTTAGACTGTTTACCACCAACATAGTTCTCACTTACCACAAAACAGTCCCGGCCACTCTAAAAGAAGAGAAGGCACAGATCCTAGCAAAGAATACAGTATTTTAGACAGGCTACCAACATAAGTGTATAGGGTATTTTGCCCACCTGCTGTCTTATCTCAGCACTTTCCATTACTTTTCAACATGTCGCATCCCACCTTTCCAGTTGATCACAACAACATTTTGTTACAGGAGGGAAAATGCAGAGATAAGATAGAAAAAATAAGACAGCAGGTAAACAAAAATGCAGGTTCGCTATTACGAATATTGGTGCTAACCTGGGTTCCGGTGACAATGCTGTGATAATAGTAAGCTCATTACTTTGATAGACCTCTCCTTGCCAAAATGTCCAAAAGTGACTTTTTTTTTCCAATTGTTTAGCCAGGTGAGACACACTAAGCTGAAAACTTGTTTAGAGGTGCAATCTGGGAACACAGGGAAGTTAAGTGACTTGCTTAGGGTCACACAGTATGCAAGTGGGGGCTGTGGGATTCAAACCCAGGTCTCCAGATTTGCAGCTCAGAGCCTTAAACCACCGCGCTATACTGCCTCCTACTGCTTGTTGCAGCTGAGATACACTTGTGCTTCTGGCTCACAATATTGGTGCT
Organism: Neoceratodus forsteri; assembly: GCA_016271365.2. Lineage (NCBI taxonomy): Eukaryota > Metazoa > Chordata > Ceratodontiformes > Ceratodontidae > Neoceratodus > Neoceratodus forsteri. The sequence continues at coordinate 1,055,984,032 of CM057459.1, forward strand.
AACCTGGGTAAAATGCAGCTATCGCAGCATGTTATTTATGTTAAGTTACCAGTAAAATGTACATCAGTGATGCAGTAATCAAGAAAAATTTTGTCAAGGAAAATTTTGATTTGCTGATCAGCTGTAAAGTTGGGAGGTGGGTGGAGACTATTTACTGTCGCCAAAAGTTGGGATTTCATGAAGACAGTCTCATGTGCTTGTTGGCAGTTTAAATCTTGAGATTAAGTGTCGGGCTAGCATTTAATGGGATTATGTGTGTCGGGCATCTGTACCTAACCAGTAATATGCTATTGTTTTAACTTTATCCCTCTAATTTTGTTTGTTACTGACATGGAATCCTAGCCTATTGTTTAGAGGCTTTTTTGCTACCAGATCTGAATAGATAGCAGTGGTGCAGATCTGTTACACTGGTGTAGACTGAGCACTGTAAATAGCTACCAGAGCATTGCAAGCCACTCTGTTGCAGCAAAATGTGTTCACTGGTTTTTTGGGAACACAGAGCAGAGTGCACTGGTGCAGACACTTTTTTGAAAGCATGTAAAATTGCCTAGCAGAAGTGTGCTCATGTTCACTAACCCCTCCACCTGAAATGCACTCAAAACACCAGAGGTCCACTGTGAACACTGCACAACCACAGTATGTAAAAGAAAAGAGCAGTGGTGCAAACAGAGTGGAGCAAACTGATTCAAGACTGCAATGCTCCAGATCAGTGTAATGTAAAAGTGTCTTTTGTAAAACCAGTTTCATTAAAGAAACATTTTACTTACACAATACTATGGTTCCCATCTTCTCACTGTGGGGTGGGGGGCTGGCAAACTGCGACTAACACACAAACACAAAACCATACATTTAATTGACCCCATGCACTAATGGGGCAGAGTGGCTTCATGTGCATATCTGGGGTGTGCAACAACTCCACACCCTGCACAAACCCCCATGCAGGATGCTCTAAGGGGGGCATGCAGCACTTATGCAACTGATCCCTTGGCCATGCAAGGAGCAATGCAGCAGGGCCAGGTGAGGAGCTGGCCAGCACTATGCAGCATGCACTAAGGCCTGTACTACTGGCTGTGGGGATGCATGGGGGGCTCAGGGTACACTATGGAGAACCCTGCCATAAACCCCCTATATGCTCCCTGCACATCCCAGGACCCACCAGGCTACAGGGCATTTAGCGCACAGACCCTCTGGGCCTCTACATAGGTCCACTTGGTGCAACCCACCCACCCCAGCCCAGCACACAATGGTGTGCAGCTGCATGTTGCCAACCAGCACCCCACAACCCCTGGGGGCACCAGCACATGGATGCATCCCCAGCTCCCCACCCACTGTCCCACCAGCAGTCAAGCTCCTAACAGTCCCACTGCACTGATCAGTGCCATCAGAGGGCCAGTGGCATTGCCCTCCCTCACCTGCCACATATGCCGTCCATCAGACATCCACATGGTGCACTGCCAATGCATGCCCCGCCACGCAAGGGATCCAGTACTGGACCCAGTCTGGGCATCCAATTGCATGCCCGATGGCTCCACCATCCAGCTCCCAGCCGCCCTGTGCAATCCTGCATACCAGGGGGGTTGGGCTGTGAACAGGTGGCCAATGGTCATGAATGCTGCTGGTGCACACCTCTCCTCAGGTATGCCCACTACATGGGTGGGGTACACGCGGATTTCGCGTAACCCCACCACATTAGTGCATAGGGACCAATGTGCATAAAATTTACATTGGCTTTTAAAAAGGAAATTAACCACTATGAGATGTTTATATAATCCTTGCCCCTTTGTTCTCAGTTCTGCAGCTTTCCATGAAAGGCAGCATTATGTCAGGAGAGTCATTATTGTTCTACACCCACTTAAAAGGGTGGCAAATTGAACCTGTTGATATATAATATTAGTTATATATGCCAAAATGTATTTATCTATATACAATATGTGTTCTGTTTTCTTTTGGAAAGCATACTGAGTTGATTACAGCTTGTTGCCATATACATCTTGTAAGTGATGCAAGGGAAACACAAAAATCATTATGGTAAATAAGTAAAATAAAACAAAATACAGTAAGGAACCAAAAGTAAAATATGAAAGACAAAAAGTGACACAGTAGCAAATGCACAGCACAACAGAACAAAAATGCAGTGCTAATTGTAGTGCAAAAAACAAGCACAAACAGTGGCTAAAAGAGAGCTATGACGTACAAAAAGACAGAAATGTAAAGAAATGCAACATACAGAGAGGAAATAGACAGGGATCTACTGAAAGCCATCCATGTGATGGCAGTGAAAGGAGAGGTGTTACTGGTGGGTGACTTTAAATTTCCAGAAGTTGATTGGAGCACCCAAGCAGCTGCAACAGCCAGGGGCAGGGATGCCCTGGACTGCCTTCAAGGGGCATATCTTAAGCAAGCTGGTGCTGGAGCCAACATGGGAGGAAACAATTCTGGACCTATTACTAACCAAAGGGGACAGAATTACAGATGTCAGGGTAGGTGAACACCTGGGATTCTGTGACTATCGCATAGTGTGGTTTGATTTAAAAACTACAACAGGGACTTGCCACATGAAGGCAAGGGTTCTGGACTTCAGAAGGGCAGACTTCAGTAGGATGGTGGTTAGTCTCAGGGAGGCACTAGATAGGGGAGAGAAATGGGGGGAGTCGAGGGAGAATGGGCATATCTAAAATGAGCCATGTGGAAGAAACAAACCTTTCTATTCGACAAGTAGACAAAGGCAAAAAGAAAAGAAAGCAACTATGGAAAAAGTAAAGGCAAAAAAGTTAGCCTTCAGGAAATATCAGGAGACTTAAAAGGACGAGGACAGAGCAGTGTATCTAGAAAAACATAGAGAAGCAGAGAGAGGGCAGTCAGGAGCACCAAGCCTAGGACAGAGGAAAATATAGCAAATGAAGTTAAAAAGGAGACAATACCTTCTATAGATACATTGACAAGAAAAGAAGGACCAGGGAAGGGATTGTAAGGCTATAAGAGGAGGAAGGGGTGGGAGTGGAAGGGGACCAGGATAAAGCAGTAATCCCGAACAAATATTTCTGTTCAGTCTTCACAGAGGAAGAAGAAGGGGAGGGACCTCACTAAGATCCAGGATGGGAGGGGAGCTGGACAACAATACATTCAAAGAGGAAAGAGTCCTAGAAGAACTTATAAAACTGAGGGTTGATAAGGCAATGGGACCAGATGGGATACCCCCTAGAATATTAAAGGAGTTGGGGAGGTACTGGCAGCAACATTGGCATCCCTGTTCAACAAGTCACTGGAAATGGTGGAGGTTCCGGAGGACTGGACAACGGCTGACATGGTCCCTCACCACAAACGTGGGAGCCGGGAGGAGGCTGGGAACTATAGACCTGTCAGCCTAATCCTGGTGGTGGATAAAATTATGGAATCTCTGCTAAAGGAAAGGATAGTAGAGCAACTTGAATCTAGTGGAGCACAGGATCCAAGGCAGTACAAATTCATGGCAGGAAGGTCATGTCAAACTAATTGATTGATTTCTTTGACTGGGTCACTAGGGAGGTGCATCAGCGGGAGTGGTGGATGTGGCCTACCTGGACTTCAGCAAGGCATTTGACACCATTCCACATAGGAAGCTTGTCAGTAAGCTGGGCAGCCTGGGACTGGTATACAAGGTGGTGAACTGGGCTGGAAATTGGTTGAAGAATAGAATGCGGAGTGTGGTGGTAAATGGGGCTAAATCTGAAGTAGGGATGGTGACCAGCTGGGCGACACAGGGTTCAGTTCTTGGACCACTGCTGTTTAATATCTACATCAGCGACATTGCAGAGGGGCTAGAAGGGAAGGTGTGACTCTTTGAAGATGACTCAAAGATCTGCAATAGGGTGGACAGTCTATGAGGGATGGAGAGAATGAAGAGGGACCTAGCTAAAATGGAAGAATGGTCCAGAGTGGGGCAACTAGGATTCAATGCGAATAAGTGCAAAATCATGCACTTGGGGTGCGGGAACCCAGGGAAGGACTACACGATCAAGCAAGAAATATTAGTGGTTACAAAACAGGAAATAGATCTGGGGGTCATCATATTTGATGACCTAAAGATGGCCAAACAATGTGCCAAGGCACTGGGAAGAGTCAGTGGGATGCTGGGGTGCATAAGGAGAGGTATTACCAGCAGAAGAAAAAAGGTTCTAATACTATTATACAGGTCATTGGTGAGACTTTATTTAGAATGCTGCATCCAGTTTTGGGAGGCTGCATCTCTGGAAGGACATAGACAGGATGGAGATAGTTCAAAGAAGGGCAAGAATAAATGTTGCAGGGACCTGCACCACATATCATACAAGGAAAGATGGGGGAAACGCAGTATTTAAACCCTGGAGGAGGGGATGGAGAGGGGAGACAGGATAGAGACCTTCACGTGTCTCAAGGGGATTAATAAGGTACAGAAGGGCAGCATCTTTCAAAAGAGAAGTTGCTCTAAAAACAACAAGGGGCATCACATGAGAATGAAAGGGGGCAGAATAAGGGGCAATGTGAGGAAGTATTTATTCATGGAAAGGGTGGTGAGCCCTTGGAATGACCTACCCCAGGAGGTGGTGGGGGAAAGCACAGTGGGGGGGAATTTAAACATACATGGAATAGACATAAGGGAATCCTAGAGGGGGGAAGGAGTGGCTATAGCAGTGGACCAAGTAGGGTAAGCATCAGCTAAGTAAAGGTAAAGGTATACAGGCAGACTGGATGAGCCTTGTGGTCCTTATCTGCTGCCAATTTCTATGTTTCTTGTTTCTATAGTAGAGCTCACCAGTATGCAATGCAATACTGCAGACTTCTTGACCAAAATTACCACAGGAAACAACACAATTCCAATGGCAATTAATCCCTTTTGTTATGCTGAAATCTGTAAAGTGTTGCATCCTGACATGCACCACTGTAGAATAACAATACAGTGCAAACTGCAGGGCATACTATAAGTTATGTAGTGATTAGCAACAGGAGGCTGGTGTGCCTAGAACAGTTACATGTATAAATCTGTTGACTAAGAAAAAAAATATTTGTTTATCCCTTAAGAGTGAGTAGCAGTTAGTAAGTAGGCCGTGAAATGGGAGAAGGGCCAGGAGTCAAAATGAATGTGGCAAACAGAAATAGAGAAAGAGACGGTTAAGTACTAGAACAATGAGAGCTGTAAAGTAATATCATCATTGAAGAAAGTTACATGGAAGAATGGGTTGAGGGGCTAGATTTCAGATAGGTAGAACTGTGTGGAATGAGAAAATTCCAAAGTCGATGAATTCTGATAGAATTATGCATAATTCTACAGTATTCCACAGAATTCTGTCAGAATTTCACAGAATTTTTGAAATGTTTTGATTTGGTCATAACTCAGAGACTTAATGAGCTAGAGATTTGAAATTTGGCATGAATATTTTTCAGTATGTGCTTTAATGGCCAAACATAATGGCATCAGAACACATCATTTTAAAATTATAGCTGCTCAGAATCTGTCATGTTATTTTTTGTGGAATTTTTCATGAAACTTTCTATCCGCATAAAACTCAGACACCTTTGGAGGTAGAGATCTGAAACTAGGTACATATATTAACATAGCAATAACCCATATATCTGCAAACGTTTATGATATTTTGATGAATGTTTTCAAAATGATGCTAAAATAATGAATATTTAAATTTTGGCACACTATTTTGCTACCTATAGCAGAGAGATTAAGCTTAAGGCTTAAAACTTGATGAAGATACCCATGTTGTATATTTCTCTAAATCCTGAAAATATGGAGACATTTGGATAAGAATTGTTAAAGTTAGATGGAAATAACTGGAAATTAAATGTTGATTACATGTTTGGCCATTCATATCTCAGACCTCTTTTAATCTAGGACTCCGAAGTTTGGTACACATATGAAAGCCATTTTACCTGCATACCTGCCAAACTTGGTATCATTTGGATACATTCTTTGAAAACTAGACCAAAATAATTGAAATGTAAAATTTGACAAATATATGTGAAATGTTTTAATTTTTTTTTTTTAATTTGGTATTAACTTTGCCATCTTTTGAGGTCATGATCTATAATTTGGCATGATTACCTTGTCGATAGGTGTTCTAATAGTGTGCCAAATAGTATGATATTAGGACTCATCTTTTCAAAAGTATAGGTACTCAAAATCTGTCATTTTATATTTTGTGTGAAATTTCATGAACATTTTTATCTACATATATCTCAAGCACCTTTGAAGCTAGAAATCTGAAACTAGGTACATATCTAAATGCATGAGTAATACAGATACTTGCAAAATTGTGTTACGTTTTGAAGAATGCTTTCAAAATTACACTAAAATAATGAAAATCTAAATTCTGGCAAAAAGTTTGGCTACAAATATCATAGATCCCTTTAGAATGCACAAGTTAGTGTAGGTGATTTGATATCTTTTTTTTGGACCAACAGAGATTAAAGAAAAACCTTAAACTTTCAAACTCAAGCGGAGTTCTACTTCAGAAGAAATGGCAGATCTTTTGAAAAACTCACTTTTAAAAGCCCAGAGGGGGAAAAAACAATTTACAGATGAGAGTGACAGATTAGCAGTTAGTTAAGAAATGCAACCATAGATAAGCAGGCATGCCTGAGACTTCAGCAGTCAGTAAATCAAATGTTACAGAATGGAATGTCATGTAGTAAATAATCTGATGTTACAAGTGTCACTGAAGTTAAGTTAAAGAAAATGTGCGTGTGCGTGCGTGTGTGTGTGTCCGCGTGTGTGTGAGTACTAAAGCATATTAATTAGAAATACGTAAAATACACAGATGTGGATATTTTGAGACTACGCATGTGTGTTCTAAGCATTTAGAACAGCAGTTTTGCATGTGGAAAACTTAAGTCTAAGAGATTACCCACCCCCTTTTAGTTGAAATCAACCTTATAAACCCAGGAAGCAAAATGAGAAACTGTCTGTGTCTGTGTGCTCAGCACTTAATGAAATTGCAGATACTCTGTACTAGCAGAAAATGAGTCTACACATATTTTCAATGCTGGCACTAAGTAAACATGTTTCATTCTGTAACTATGTGTTCATTTATCAGTATTATTTGTGAATATTTAAACATACAGGCCCCAATATTCGGAATTGGGCCTGGCAATGGCGCATGTGGTGGTGCAGCGCAACTGGTGCAACTCAGGGATATATTCAAAAGAAATGAGCCATGGTGGATCTCCTCTGAATATATTAGGTAATGCACACTACACAAATACAATGCGCTAGTGCATCCTCCCAGACAGGGCTGAATACCAGGAATGGGAACTGCACCAGTGCAACAGAGTTACGCTGTGCGCAAATTCCTGATATTCAGCCAGCAGTATGCAAAAGGGCCATAATACATGCAAGGTGTTGGTTGTGGACCAGGGTCGCTGTGAGGCAGGTTTGTTAGCTGGATCACCCTCGGGCTTATGGCTTGGGGGTGTCCAGCTGACTACCTCAGACCGGGTGTGGAACCTGGGCATTGTATTTGACGATTGTCCGACTTTTAAATCTCAGGCGTCAGCGGTTTTCAAAACCTCTTTTTATCATCTGAGGAATGTCGCCCGGGTGAAGCACCTGGTTCCTCCAGAGGATCTTCCAGCTTTGGTCCATGCCTTCGTTACCTCCCACCTGGACTACTGCAATGCCCTATACTTAGGGCTCATGGGGGTTGAACTTCGCTGCTTGCAGTTAGTGCAGAATACGGCAGCCAGGTTTCTGACTGGTTCTTCTAGGTCCAGTCATATAACGCCTGTGATCCGTGGACTGCACTGGCTGCCTGTTTGTTGGTGAATCACCTTCAAGGTCGGTTTGCTGACCTATAAGGCCCTTCACGATCAGGGACCTGCTTACCTAAAAGATCTCCTTTGTCCCTACTGTCCACCCAGCTCTCTCCGATCCACTGATGAGGGATTGCTAGAGATTCCCAGGGTTTGCTTAAAAACTTCGGGGGCAAGGTCTTTCAGTTTTAATGCCCCGACCCTGTGGAATTCTCTACCTCGTCAGGTGCGAAATTGCCCAACTGTCCAAAGCTTTAAAGGAGCCTTGAAAACCTACCTTTTTAGCAAAGCTTTTAATGATTGTTGGTTATTTTAATTTTGTTTTAAATATTTTTTGTCTTATGTAATTTGTACAGGTGCCTTGGTTTAAGAAAGGCACCTCATATAAATAAAGAATGATTGATTGAAGGTGCAAAAGGGGTCATTTGCATTTCATTATGACCCCATTTTCATGGGTTGTGCAGGGCTGGCCAGCAAAATGCACCGGGTACCCTGCACAGCATGTGTGCTATCAGAGGATGTCTAGTGGTACCCCCCCTCCCCATCCCATACCTCTGCACACCAAACAAGAATGCCTGTCAAATCCCTGGTAGTCTAGTGGTACCTCCCTTCCTCCCCATAGCCCCAATTGCATGAAATAGATCTATGTATAAGTCCCTGGTAATCTAGTGGTACCCCCCACCCTGCCGATAAACCTGATCACCCAAGATGCAATACTCCTGTTGTCCTGGAAGTCTAGTGGTACCCCATGCCCCACCGGTAAACCTGATCTCACAAGATGCAATAATCCTATTGCCCTGGTAGTATAGTGGCTCCCCCCACCCCTTCCGACCCTCCGATCACCCAAAATATGTATAATTCTGTCCCTGGTATTCTAGTGGTAACCCCCATCCTGCCCGTAACCCCACCATAAACTCAAAGGCAATAAATCCTTTGTGGTCCAGTGGCACCCCACACACCCCCAACTACACAGGACCCCCTGCCCACCCAGCTCCCCCACATCATCGGCAGGCAGCAACAAACCCACCCGCATACATCCGCAGCTTCCTGCCAAATGACAGCTTACAGAATCAGCTGCAAGCCCATTGGTCCACACTGTGGACCAATGGGCTTGCAGTGCATGCTGTAATAGTCATTCACAAATATGTGAATGAATGACTTCATTCACATATTTGTGAATGACTATTACAGTTTGCACTGCATGCACATTGGTCCATGGAATAACCCATATATCTGCAAACGTTTATGATATTTTGATGAATGTTTTCAAAATTATGCTAAAATAATGAATATTTAAATTTTGGCACACTATTTTGCTACCTATAGCAGAGAGATTAAGCTTAAGGCTTAAAACTTGATGAAGATACCCATGTTGTATATTTCTCTAAATCCTGAAAATATGGAGACATTTGGATAAGAATTGTTAAAGTTAGATGGAAATAACTGAAATTAAATGTTGATTACATGTTTGGCCATTCATATCTCAGACCTCTTTTAATCTAGGACTCAAGTTTGGTACACATATGAAAGCCATTTTACCTGCATACCTGCCAAACTTGGTATCATTTGGATACATTCTTTGAAAACTAGACCAAAATAATCGAAATGTAAAATTTGACAAATATATGTGAAATGTTTTAATTTTTTTTTTTTAATTTGGTATTAACTTTGCCATCTTTTGAGGTCATGATCTATAATTTGGCATGATTACCTTGTCGATAGGTGTTCTAATAGTGTGCCAAATAGTATGATATTAGGACTCATCTTTTCAAAAGTATAGGTACTCAAAATCTGTCATTTTATATTTTGTGTGAAATTTCATGAACATTTTTATCTACATATATCTCAAGCACCTTTGAAGCTAGAAATCTGAAACTAGGTACATATCTAAATGCATGAGTAATACAGATACTTGCAAAATTGTGTTACGTTTTGATGAATGCTTTCAAAATTACACTAAAATAATGAAAATCTAAATTCTGGCAAAAAGTTTGGCTACAAATATCATAGATCCCTTTAGAATGCACAAGTTAGTGTAGGTGATTTGATATCTTTTTTTTGGACCAACAGAGATTAAAGAAAAACCTTAAACTTTCAAACTCAAGCGGAGTTCTACTTCAGAAGAAATGGCAGATCTTTTGAAAAACTCACTTTTAAAAGCCCAGAGGGGGAAAAAACAATTTACAGATGAGAGTGACAGATTAGCAGTTAGTTAAGAAATGCAACCATAGAATGGACCAATGGGCTTGGAGCTGATACTGTAAGCTGTCATTCGAAGGGCAGCCATGGAGGTATGCGTGTGGGTTTGCTGCTGCCAGCCAATAATGGGTGGGCTGGGTTGGCAGGGGGTCCTGTGTGGGTGGGGGGTAGCATGAGACCACCAGGAATTTATTGCCATTGAGTTTCTGGACTATCAGGGGATGGACAGAATGGGGTTTACCACTAGACTTCCAAGGGCAGAATTATATATATTTCAGGTGATCAGAGTGTCAGAAGGGGTTGGGGTACCACTAGACTACCAGGGACATGATATAATGTTATTTTGTGTGATTGGTGTTATGGGCTGAGGGGGGGGGATCACTAGACCACCAGGGACATCTTTGGGTGCTTGAGCACAGTGTACTGGGAGTGTGGCCACCCACAGCTGGTGGCTGTTGAGATGTGCCTTGCATTATGGCAGCTCACTTGTGGGTGGTCACCATTTGAGCCTTATTTTCCAGGCTCAACCTTGTGTATGTGACACATCTCAGGGTTGTGCTAGCATATGTGCTGCACATCCCGGGCTGAATATCGGGAGATGCCACATATGCATGGGCACGCCGCCTGGAGAAGTGCTACATACATTATCTTTGCGCCCTGGCACATTGGGAATTGCAGTGTGCAATTCCCTCCTTTGAATATTGCCCCAGGATGCATTTCTGGGGTTGCGCTGGTGCAGTTCACTTGTGCCTTGTTCAAACACTTTGAATATCTAACCCACGTTGTTTAAACATGATCAGTCTGCAACTAGTGTCCATTAGTTAATATTGTTTGGGAACATTTAAAATGTAACCTGAAACAGGCCTGCTTGTAAATAGGGCCCTAATGATGTCATTGTACTCATATAAGCTTGTATGAAATTAAAATCTTTTGCTACTAAATAGCAGTTCTGCATATGTGAAATAAAAGCCCAGGGAATCACCAACCACTAGTTAGAAACAAACCTATGAATCCGCATTTAGTTATAATAAATAGAACCATTGAAGCAATAAGGCATGACAGGGTGTGTGTCGTTGCTGAATAATGTCACACCTAGGGTGGGTCAGAGCATCAGGCAGCAGGCCGTGTGCTTCTACCACCCTAGGTGTGATGTTATTCAGCGATGACGCACACCCTTGGAGTGCCTTATTGTGATCATAATGTGGCTATAAAACATCCAATAAGACTTTAATGATTAAGCAATAGACATAAGAAACAAATCAGATGTTATAACTTTATTATAATTAATTTAGACATCAAATAGAGATAAAATAGTCTCTTCAATAGCTTTATTGCATCCCTCCACTGACTTTTTTATAGCCAATTTTATTACTTTGAGTGTAGCAATATTTTTTATACTCCTTCTTTTATCTTATTTTTCACTTTACAGAATTGAACACATTAATATTGACAGTCCAGTTTAGTGTCCCTATAGAGATAAATTGTGCTGCAGCAGAGGCATCCATATGGTTATTTTCTGTGTTTCCTTTTTTTTAACAGCAGTGAAGACTGTCCCAACAAACAGAAAAAATAATAATTGAACAATAAAGTATGACAGGGGTATGCATTGTGATTGGATAGTGGCTCACCTCGGGTGTGGCTTGAGGCATGCGGCATCTTCGAGTGCCTTCACTTCAGCCACCCGAGAAGTGCCATTACACCACCACAATGTACACAATGTTTTTTTTTTGGGACGGGGTGAAGAAATGCACCAAATCAAAAAAGAAACATGTTTAGAACTTTCTTAAAACATTCTCAGCTCATCCCAGCACTGACATACTATCTCAGGTCTAAATATTATGTACAGCAAAAATTTATGCTTTTTTTTTTTTTATATTCTTCTTATTTTTGCACCCCACTCTGGTGCACCAGCGGGGTCATCCAGCCATCAGCCTCCACCAACCCGGAGGATGTCTGGGCTTGCTCAATATGTGAGGGGTCTGGTACGGCCGCACCCAGCCCAGAGGAGGGTCTCCCCTTAACTTTCCACTCCTGAACTGGCCCAGACTCCCCCAATGCAACTCCCTCATCAGGCCTCCAGGTCAGCAGGAGCATGACTATAAAGCTGCACAGTCGCGCCCTGCCATTTTTTCCTCCAGTAGCCCCTTGGAGTCGACAGTGCAGTGACGTACAGTGCATTGATTTAGGCATCTGCTGAGCTGCCCCCAAATGATGCGCCACACCCGTGTTGCCCATGGTCATCACCAGGGACCACTCAAATGCGATGCATCTCACAAACCCACCCCAGAAGGAGGAGAGCAGTCCTTTGGAAGCTCAATCCACCCTCTCCATTGCCAATCCCCTTTGGCCTGGGTCCTTTCCCGAACCTGGGTCACCGGTGTGGTGAACGGTGTGGTGTCCAGTGCCTCAATGCTCAGTGCCACTGGGCTGATCCAAATTTATGTGTTTTTAATAAGCTATTAAACCCTTTAGTTTCCCCCAACCCACCCCTTTTTACCAATCCTCTCACCTTTCTTTCTTCTTCTTTATAATGTGCCCTTCCTTTTCTTTGGGATCCGTACCTTTGCCCAGCATGACATTGCCCGACAAGCAGTATACCGACATCAGTTTCCCACCATAGGCTTGCACCACTAAATAAAATCCTGCTTGACATTTCCACGACATTACCTGCAGCATTTAAGAATAGTGAAATGCTTTCATATAATAACAGAACAAATCAGATCCCCCTTTCTATGTTTATGCGTTCTGCTTGTGACACAGGGAAAGAGGCTGAAATAACAGAACACTGGTGATGGTTTCTTCTACAATAACAGACAATCGGCAAACATGTAAAGGGAATGAGGCTGAAATAACAGAACACTGGTGATGGTTTCTTCTACAATAACAGACAATCAGCAAACATGTAAAGGGAATGAGGCTGAAATAACAGAACAAATCAGATCCCAGAAGTAAATGTAAATTTAAAATGAGCTTACCAAGTTAACCCAGCCTCACCCGTTCTGATGTAGGCAACTTGGTGGCAGTACAAGAAATGAACCAGGTTTCTTGATCAGGCTGACATGACCCAGTGAGACTTACTAGGGAATGCTGAGTCAACATTTGGTGGCAGCACAAGAAGCAAACCAGGTCTCTTGATCAGGCTCACATGCCCCAGTGAGACTTACTAGGGAATGCTGAGTCAACAGTTGTTTCAGCAGCAGGCTCCCTGTTGAAAAAAGTACCATTCCCTCAAATGGAACAGAAACATAGAAACATAGAATTTGATGGCAGATAAGGACTGCTTGGCCCATCCAGTCTTCCCATTTCCCTACCTAATGGATAAGCTGCAGATCCTAGTTAACCAGCAGCCTACTTCTTTCTACCCCCACCCCCCAGAACTGCCTTATGACTGTCCCATGCATGCTTGAATTCAACCACTGTTTTTGACTCCACAACCGTTCCATGCATCCACAACCCTCTCTGTGAAAAAATACTTCCTTACATTACCTCTGAGCCGCCCCCTCATCTTCAAATTGAGCCCCCTTGTTCTTGCACACCTCTTTTTTTGAAAGATGCTACCCTCTTGGACTTTGTTGATTCCCTTGAGGTACTTGAAAATTTCAATCATGTCCCCCCTCTCCCTCCTTTCCTCGAGGCTATACATATTAAGATCCTTTAGTCTCTCTTCATATGTCTTCTGGTGCAGACCCTGCACCATTTTAGTTGCCCTCCTCTAGACAACTTCCATCTTGTCTATGTCCTTGAGGAGCTTGGGTCTCCAGAACTGCACACAGTACTCCAGATGGGGTCTCACCAGCTGTCTGTACAGAGGGATAACAACTTCCTGTTTTCTACTGGTGATGCCTCTCCCGAGGCATCCCAGTATCCCCCCAGCCCTCCTTGCTGCCCTCTCACATTGCTTGCCCACCTTTAAGTCATCTGATATGACTACCTCCAGGTCCCTTTCCATTTTTGTTGTTGTTAGTATCTCAACCCCCATTGTGTACTCTTCCCTGGTTTTGTTTCCCAGGTGCATTACCTTGCACTCTTAGCATTGAATCTAAGCTGCCATACATTTGACCATTCCTCTAACCTTGCCATGTCCCTTCTCATCCTTTCCACCCCACCTTGAGCATCAACTCTGTTGCAGATCTTTGTGTCATCTACAAAGAGACATATTTTTCCTTCCAGTCCTCTGCAATGTCGCTATAAAGACATTGAAGAGGACCAGTCCTAATACTGAACCCTCATGTAACCCACTAGTACCCCCTTTCTTCAGAGTGGACTCCATTTACAATTACCCTCTGTGTCCTATTCTCCAGCCAATTCTTTACCCAGGCTATCATCTTGGGACCCACTCCAGGCTGGCTAACTTGTATATTAATCTTTGTGTGGGACTGAGTCAAATGCCTTGCTAAAGTCTAGGCGCAGCCACAGCCCTCCCGATCTACTACTACTTTGGTCACTCAGTCAATGAAATCTATTAGATTCATCTGGCATGACATTCCCACTGTGAATCCATGCTGCCTTGGGTCCTGTGCCCCTCTGGCCTCTAGGTACTTGACAATTCTTTCTTTCAGAAGTGATTCCATCATTTTCCCTAGCACTGAGGTTAAACTAACAGGTCTGTAGTTTCTTGCTTCTGCCCTGCTCCCACTTTTGTGAAGGGGAATCACATCTGCCCTCCTTTACTCCTCAGGTACCACCCCATCCTCCCATGATTTGTTAAAGAGGGTAGTCAGTGGTGTCACTGGTTCTACCCTTAATTCTTTTAGAATTCTGGGATGAATCCTATCAGGCCCCATTGCTTTGTCCACCTTCAGTTTTAAGAGTTCTTTCAGAACCCTTTCTTCTGTAAATGGGCTGGTATCAACTTCTGTATCCAGAGTGTTTCTATTGTTTATTTTAGGTACCTCCCCCTCTTCATTTGTAAATACTGAGCAAAAATATTTGTTTAGTATCTCTGCCTTTTCATCGTCACACTCTGCCTACCCACCTCCCCTTTATTAAGCCTCACTATCCCTCCCTTAGTCTTTCTTCGCTCCCTGATGTACCTAAAAAAGGTTTTATCCCCCTTCTTAACTGGGTTGGCTATCTTTTCCTCGGCTCGGGCCTTTGCTGTTCAGGTAGGAAAAGTTTATGGCTTGCTTGTGAGGCTCTGCTTATGAGATAGCCTGCTAGATCCCTTTATGATGTCAGCTACCTGGTGGCAGCACTAGAGGGAGCTTGGCTTCTTGGTCATGCTAACAGGCAACAGTGGGACTTACAAGAGGAGATAAGGCAACAATTGTTTCAGCAGCAGATTCCCTATTAAAAAATAGTACCAGGGAGAATTCTGGTGATGTCAGATCACAGACAATTGGCAACCATGTAAAGTAAACACTGGTGAAGCCTTTTTCTATGCTTATGCTTTCTGCTTGTGACACAGGGAATGAGGCTGAAATAACAGAACAAATCAGATCACAGACATAAATGTAAATTTAAAATGAGCTTACCAAGTTAAGTTAAGAGATGGGACACAGTATTACCTTGATAAGCTCATTTTTAATTTGTTCTGTTAATTCTGTCACAAGCAGAAAGAATAAGCATAGAAAAAAGCATCACCAGTGTTTACTTTACATGTAAGACCAGCAAACAATAATCGGGAAAACATCATGTTGGCAATTTGCTCTGAGGGAAACAGATCGTGGGCAATAAACAGTTGGGAAAAATTATGCCTGGCAACCATACTAGACCCTTTTCTTTGTTTTGTTTATGTTCTGTCTTGCCATCATTCCAGAAATGGAATGTTTACTACAGATAGTATACAAGAATTCAAACCTCTGCTCAGGTCTGATGGCAGAATGTTTACTCCCACTAGCACACAACAGAAGGCCTCAGATGGAACCAGGGTTTTTGTTATATCTGTGACAGCTTAAACAAAACATATTTCCCTAGTAAGCAGGTGAGGATAGGAAATGGATTTTTCATGGTCAGCAAAGAAACACCATAAATTACAATTTTAAGAACTGTAGTACTTAATTTTTTAAGTTATGTATGTGTGCGTAATAAGAGTGTTATGAGGTTTAATTCTGTTGTTTATAAATTTAATACAGTTTGATTTTAGGGCCTAGTTTAAGGTTTTTATTGAGTAAAGGTGATAGCCACATTTGTGATGGCAGTCTGGAGTAGCTGGTACCATCGATTTTATTGTGAAGATGCTATGTGCCTTCTTCCAGTGCTGCCATCATGGGATATCAGCACTGTGTTCCAAGCTCCGCAGCCAATCAGATTACTGGATTTTTTATAGCCATATTATTATTTATAATTTAGCATATTAGAACCATGTAAAACAAATAACTGTCCATGTGTTGTACCTGAAACCAGGTCCCAAAAAAAGGAACACTTTAAATATTGTAAACGGACATGAAACTGATGTCTACATTCATGCCATCATGCATATACAGTATTCAAAAGAAAAATCAGTTTCACCTCCCATGCTCACCTCTGTTGTGTATTTTTGAAATGGCCGTTGAGAACCAGGACCGATAAGTCAGAGATGGAGTGATCAGACTATAAGAAATGTTGTCCAACAGGCTTTTCGATTTTCATTTTATCATGTCTGTGTAGGTTCAAACAGGTTCAAAGAGGTTGTCAAGTTTCCTCCACATAACCTGTTTGTGAACATTTCTTGCATTGTCTGTAATAAACAACACTCCGAGATGCACATGTACTATTCCCCTGTATGCTGAATTGTCTATTTTGGGGGGTGTTGACAAAATGTGAAGTAGAAAAGTGCCCACATGGTTCTAATATACTTAAAAATAAAATGGTTCCATTTATTATATCTAGTTAACAAAAGCTGTGGAGGGAGGATGGTGGACACTTCTTTTTTTGGAGGCAAGAGTCCAGAAGGGGCTTGCAATTTTGAAGGTGGACAAAGCAATGGGGCCAGATTGGGTGCATCCAATGGGATTAAGGGAACTCGGGAAATACTGGCTGCACCTCTGACAGTTCTATTTAACAGTGTGGGTCCAAAGTTGGTAAACTGTATAAGAAATTGGTTAAAAGAAAGGCAGCAGAGGGTGGTGGTAAATAGAATGCACTCCAAAGAAGGGAGGGTGACCAGTGGGGTGCCTCATGGATCAGTGCTGGGACTGGTCCTCTTCAATATCTTTATAAGTGATATTGCAGAAGATCTGGAAGGGATGCTCTTACTCTTTGCAGATGACACCAAAATCTGCAATAGGTTGGACTCTCCAGGGAGGTGGAAAGGATGAGTAGAGACCTGAAAAAGCTAGAGGAGTAGTCCATGGTATGGCACCAGGATTTCAAACAAGTGCAAAATAATGCACAAAAGGCACAGAAATCCTGCTGCTGAGTACAAAATGGGTGTAGTTGTATTGACGACCAGAAAACAGGAAAGTGACCTGGGGTAATCATATTGGATGACCTACATATGTCCAGCCAGTGCAACAAGGCAGTAGGGAGGGCTAGTGAGATGCTGGGGTGCATTGGTAGGGATCTCATCAGCAGAAAGTGGGAGGAGGTGTTGCTTCTGTATAGATCACTGGTAAGATCTCACCTAGAGTACCGTGTCCAGTTCTGAAAATCACATTTCCAGAATGACATAGACAGAGTTGAAGTGGTCCAGAGAGGGACAACTAAAATGATGCAGGGTCTGCATCAAAAGCCCTATGAGCAGAGACTAAAGAACATCAATATGTACACCCTGGAACAGAGGAGGGAGGGGGATATGATAGCAACCTTTGATTTTAAATGCCTCACAGATTAAATAAGGTACAGGAGGGAAATATTTTTCAGAAGCAAACGTATTCAAGAACAAGGGGGCATTCTATGAACCTGGAGGGGGTTGGTTCAGGAGAGATGTGAGGAAGTAATTCTATACAGAAGGTCTGGTGGATTCCTAGAACAGGCTTCCAGCAGAGGTGGTAGAAGCAGAAACTGTGGTGGGGTTAAGAATTCATGAGATAAACACAAGGGAATCAAAGTAGAAAGGAAGAGAGGTGGGATAAGGAGCTTTAGGTAAGGCACATTTTGCTATAATAGAGTCGGTAGGGAAAAAAGACCAAGCAATCTTTATCTTCTGTCAGATTCTTTGTTTCTATTTTTCTAATACTATGGTTCATATAATGGTATACAGAGTAGAAAGAGACCAAGGGCCCATTTAAACAGCTTCTCACATCTCAGACATAGTATTTCACAGTTTGAGTTGATACCATGCATTTATCCAAATTTTCTTTGATGTTAATTTGTCTTTTTTTATTTATGACCTCACCAGAAGTTAGGTTATTCCATAGGCTTATGATTCTCTGAGAAAATAAATACTTTTTATTTTATTTATTTCATCTAGGCTTACAATACCTTTGAGTCAAGGCTCTTTTACAAAAGTTCCATGTCAGCGTGTGCAACAGTCATCATTTTCAGTTACAAACATATAGTCATTGACTTACAGACATGTAATAACCAGTACAAAGACATGAGCTATGAGCAAGACAAAGGAAGGAGGGTGGGTGGGTGGGGAAGTGAGGTTGAAATCGAGGGAGGAGATGCAGGGGGTAATGGGGAGTATGGGAGGTGGTTGGGGCAGGAGAAGGAGTGGAGATATGGGAGGGAGGTGGGCAAGGACAGGAGACAGTGCAACCAGGGGGCATTGTCGAGGGAATTAATTATTTTGCTTCTGATTTTACCTCTCTGTAATTGTAACAGATGTCTTCTAGTGCCCATGCTGTCACATTTGAAACTAAGATCTAAAGCAGTCATCAGCTTAGGATTATTTACTGTATCAAAAAGAAGCAATGCATTCCCTTTCACATTTCATTTTTTGCAAGGACATTACTCTTACAGAAATAATGTTATGAATTGTTTTTATGCTGCATACATAAAACTACACAAGTGATATGCATGCTTCAAGTATGATTTAAATGTTAAACTGGAACTGATTTCATGCATGTGGTATGAGTGCAGCAAGCAAGTGTAAAAAACATGATTTTTATGTTAAATTGGGAAAGACAGCATGCCTGTGGCATGCTTGCAAAAAGCAAGAGGTCACTGATAACTGCATATGTAAAAAATAAATGACTTGCTCAGGATCACACCATACACAAGTGAGGGTTGAGATTCATACCCAGGTCTTTATGCCTCCAAGTCATCTGGCTTGCAATTCAGTGCCTTTAACCACTAAGCCATACTCTCTGCACATATATGTCTTATTTGTAAATCAATACATACAGTATCTGAATATATCTGCATGCATGCTGAATGCTTGCAGCCACTGTTATGCTTTTCAGTTGTCTTCTGTTACTCATCTCAGTTTCACAGTTGAACTGTAGCATACATACAAATGGAAACACATGTGGTTTTTTCCCACCCCAATAGACAAACTTACCCACAAAACCACTTAATTACTTCTGTCTAGCTTCTACTCCTACTATTTTCTCTCCATAGTTTTGAATGCTTCCACACAAACAGACTTTAAGATGCAAACACAAAAGTAGCAATAACTCGACACACACCCACATGGCCAGTCCCCCCACCCCATGCACACACACTTTATTGGGTACAGCCATGCTGCTACAGACATCCCACCAAGTATAGAAATAAGTCAAATGTTTCTTACTTGAGTATTAGGGAGCCAGAGGCAGAAGTCTTTAAGAGATGATGTCCATGTGTCAGAGTGCTGAGGCATACCCCCTTGAAATGAATGGAGTTATTTTTTATTACTATTTTACATGTTATGATGGTGAGTTGGGTAATAATTAAAGCCACTGTTCTACTAACAAGACCCTTGTTCATAGAGCGGTGGCCTTCATTAATCTCCAACTCTCCATCAATAATGTATAAAATAGTAATAAAAAAAAAAACAGTTCATTACAATGGTTCATACCCCTGCAGTCTCCTTTGCCCTTTGTCATAATGTGCCAGAGTGTGGGAATGTGGAGGTGAGCTTCACTGGGGGGGGGGTTCATAAGCTTGACTATCGTGGGGCTCCAATAATTTGTGCATATCATACCGCTCAACTGTCCATGAATGCAAGTGCAGTTCTAGAATGTCTTTAACATCTTTAAAAGGTACGACTTATTTGTTTTGACTGAAAATTGATATGCAAATCAGGAAAAATTCAAATGTATTAGATTCATCTGTATATACACCAGAGCAGTGCATCAGATTTGGGGTTTGACCCACCCAGTTACTAACCAATTTATTTCCAGGCTGAAGTCCCCCCCAAAAAAAAAGAACTTTGTCTTGATTTTTCTCCCCGACTCCATTCCATTCAGTACCCATCCCCTATGGGTCATGAAGCCACCCAAAGGTGAAGAAATGTGAAAAACAGATGAATATTTCAGTCCTTCCTCCTTCCCCAATCCCCCTTTAAAAATAATTATTTACTTACCCGAATATATGGCCAGAACTTGCAGCCCGGCACAGTGTGCCACCAGCCCAGTTTTCAGTCCACTCCCTCTTTCTCCTTCCACCAGAAGCTGGATGCTAGAACCATTCATCACAGGTCCCCAACATGTTCCATGACCAAGTCATCTCACCAATCCAAACCACCCAACCTAGGTTGCTTGCTTCTTGCTTGGTTGCTGCTGTGGCTGCTGCCACACTGCACTGATCAAGGCCTCTGAAGGCTACCAACACTGCTGTCACCACTGCTGCTAAGCCTAGCTTGCTGTCATGGGGGTCTGTGCTGTTTTTTTGCAAGACGAGCCTAGTAGAGAAAGTAGGTAGCCTAGTCTTGAGTTAGCTTCTAGCTCACTCTCTGCCCCTTCAGCCATCAGAGGAGATGGAGATTCACTAAGAGTAGACCAACAAAAATATGCTGCCACAACACTGCTATTGAGAGCTCGGTGCTTACTGTCTCCTCCAAGCTGCAGTGTGCAGTCTGTCTACTCTGTGGCAGGAAAGAAAGTGTCACACTCATATGATTAATTTGCTCTTGCTTGGCTGGAGCTCCTCCTCATCACATGTGATTGTGCCACTGATAATAAGCTGAGAGAGTGGACAACACAATACAGACACAGTCAAGTCTGGAAAGTACCTGCAGCATGAGCACACATAGGCCAGTTGGGCACTTATTATGCAAATGATTAAATGCAAACTTAATGCCATTAATGCCACACCATAAGAACAACCTAGGCACAAATACAGGGTGAGGGGCAATTGCCCCCCTCTCCCCTACCTAAATACCACCCATACTTAATGGTAGACATTCATTCTTAGGTGCTAATGCAATGGTTTCCACTGTGTTCTGAGGTACTGTATCTCCATGTTTCATGATGTGTTCTGATCATGTGGGTTAGTGTCCCTCATTGTCCCTCATTTTAAGTGTCCATGTACCTCATTTCAGTGACAAAATATGAAGTATGGTGCATGCTTCTAAGACCCTACTCAGCACAAAGAGTGCTGAACATGGTCATAGTGTATATGCTCAATACTGAATGACAAAGGAAAAGTAAGTGAGAAGAAACAGTCATGGAGAAACACATTTGTAGCACTAAATATGCATAAGGGATTTGCATGGTCCAAAACAAAAAGGATAGACTTCACAACACAGAGGTCCCCTTTGTACATCTGGAATGGGGATGTTGACTGGCTATATCCTAGGCATTTAATGCAGTAAGCAAACAATACTTTACACATGGTGATTTAATGACAAAATTCAAAAGCTATTAACTTGCAAAAAGATTAGAATTAATGAGTTTACCTAATTTTATGGAAATTCAAATAAAAATGTATTTTAATGACTAATTGCTAGCAGTAGTTAAGAAATAGAAACTGATGTGTATTTTTAGATGAGATTTGCACCAGTTAAGTTGCTGCACACATGGTAAGCATGCAGCATGTGAACCTGATGTGATGTTTAAATGATGTTCACACCAGCTTAACTACTGCACTCATGTCAAGCGTGTAAGACACGAACCTGATGTAATTTATAGATATTACACCAGCTTACCTGCCATGCACTTGTCAAGCTTGCAACATGCGAACACAATTTGCTTTTTAGACCTGGTTCACTTAGGATCACTTTGTGTATGCAAAC
This sequence comes from Neoceratodus forsteri, assembly GCA_016271365.2. Lineage (NCBI taxonomy): Eukaryota > Metazoa > Chordata > Ceratodontiformes > Ceratodontidae > Neoceratodus > Neoceratodus forsteri. The sequence goes on from CM057459.1 coordinate 1,056,006,029, forward strand.
TGCATGCAAATATTGCACAATTAAGCATGTGACATGCATTCTACATGTACACAGCACACCTATATCTCTGTAAGGGTAGTGTAGGTTTTGAAATCCTTTCCTCATACTGTCAGATACATTTTTTATTTTCCCTATTGATTTTGTTACCTTTTTCTGTACATTCCATAGAGAGTTTATTTCCCCTTGCCTGTGTTGGGCCAAGAGGGAGGAACCATTGTACAGTATTGGGTGCACATAGGCTCTGCACAGCATTTGGAAAATGTCCTTAACATATCTGTTCTGATTTAGTTATGGCCTAAAAGTGGACACTTGTGGTTCATAAAAACAATGTAATTGAATACATTGTCAAACCACCCCAAGATTACACAAATTTTTTGAGGAAAAAGGATCACTTAGCAACATGTTAGTAAATATGCACAAACTTTGTTATACCATTGATAATGACAATAGTATTAATTAGTACTATTTTTTATTGGCAACATAGTGCTAATGTTAGTATATCAAGTTCCATCTCTGATCATTTTGATGATAAATATTTACAAACTTCTTACATATTCAGATAAATACAGCACTAGTGTAATCACGTTTTGTCAGTTTAGGTTATTTGCAATCTAAGGTACACAAGACATGACACTAAGTTTTTTTTGTGAATATATGCACTTCTGAGGAATGCTATCTGTACCATCCAAAACATAGACACCTTCCTGAATGATTTGTTTGCTTTTTGAAAAAGTATGTAACAAATATCATAGTATGTTATCTGATAACAAACTGTAGAAGTAGAACAGTCATGAATGATAGTGATTGATGTCTGCATCAGGCCTCAACTAAGATGATCACGCTCAATAACGTAGAGAATTGATGTGTGCTAAGAATACCTATTCCTTTATGTGAGGCAATTCCTCCATGGTTTGTTGCTTATTTATTTTTTAAGCACATATTTCACTCATAACTTTTGGAGGGTGTACTGTAAGCAAACCTATTAAGGACTGTGGTGTCTTGTAATGCATTGTATTTTCTGTGTAACTGTTCAGCTCTTAACATCATTATTGCATAACATTTTCTCCTGTTTTCCACATTGTGTATCCCCTATCACCAGTACTGTCCACCTCTGCCCTGGCACCTCCCTACCCCATCTGTTGTCCAAAGTGGTTTTTACCACCTAAGGAGTGTCACCTGGATTAAAATCCCTAGTTCTGGCTGATGACCTTCCTTCACTAGTACATGCCTTTGCAACATTCAGGCTTGATTACTGTAATACTGTGTACTTCAGGGTCAATGGAGGGACCCTCCGTCAGCTCCAGCTGGTGCAAAATGCAGTGGCCAGGTTACTGACGGGCCTGTCTAGGTCATGTCATGTGACCTCGGTCCTGTGAGTTCTGCTTCAGCTGCCTGTCAGGTGAAGAGTCATCTTCATGGTGGGCTAACCCACCTGCAGGGCCCTATATGGTCTGGGCCTAGGCTACCTGGCTGATCTTCTGAGACCTGCCACCTCAGTCCACTTCCTCTGCTACTCACCAGGGGCCTCCTTGTGGTTCCAAGGGCCAGGTTGAAAATATCTGGCAACTGTAGCTTTAAAGTTGCTGGCCTTGCCCTCTGAAACTCACTTTCCATCTCTGTTAGGGAGGCCCAATGTTGGAGTCATTTAAGAGGGGTCTTAAGACTTATCTTTTCAAGCTGGCTTTCTCAGACTAACCAGAGTTCTTTTATTTTATTATTATTGTATTTACTGATTATTATAATGGCACTACATGCCATATTTTAACTTATCTATGCTCTGTAGTTTGTTTTATTATTCTCTATTACCTGTATGTTATTGTGTAAAGCCCCCAGAGGCTCTGGGAATGGATGTCATATAAATAAACGTAGCTTACCTTACCCATCTTTCCCTTCTTAGGTGCTTACCTCCTGCTCCAATGGAGTCCATAGTGCAACTCCTCCATCTGTGCTGAATTCCATTGGGAGTTGAAGAGTGGCCCACTCTGGTTTTTCAAGAGTGTGAGAAGTGGATTGGGCAGGGGGTCTGGCAGGTTCTAAGAGAGCTGTCATCATGCTGATCAGTCCTGGTCTTTCCTCCTTAGTTTGTCCTCACCACCACCACTGGACACTGACAGCTTGGGAATCATGGAGCATGTGCACATACGATACAAACATATGAACATATGAAAGGCCAATGAAAGAAGCCCAGAAGGTCTGTCGAGTCTGCTCGATGTGGAGCTCATGTGTGTACGCTACATATTGCTTCACACCCTTCCCTGTCACCCTAATCTTCCCCTTGACTCTGTCTCACTATCTTTTAAACCCATCAAATGTACTGTGATTTATTACCTTCTCTGTCAGTGCAATTCCATCCTGCCACCATCCCATTCAGTGAAGACTTGCTTTCTGGCCTCTGGCCTGACCCCCTCCCCCGCTAATTTGAAGTTATGCTTTCTGGTATTTCTGTGATCAGTTTTGAAAAAAAAAAACAATTTCCCTATGTCAGCTTGGTATTTGAAGGCCTTTGTCAGGTCTCTCCCTCTTTTCTCTCCTCTACTCGGTATATGTTCAGGCTCACCTGCCTCTCTTCATATTGGATAACCTGCTTCCCCGAATCATCTTGGTATCCTTCTTCTGTACTGCCTCTATCTTGTTTAAGTCTTTCTTAAGGTAGGGGGTCCAGTACTACATACAGTCTTCCAGAAGCAGGCACACCATGGACCTGTACCTGTTAGAATGACCTCTCTCCTCCTGCTGGAGAACTTCCTTTGTACATAACCCAGCATCCTATTAATCTTTTCTACCATCTTTTTGCACAGCGTTAATGGTTTCAGGTCACTTGTAATTGCCATCCATAGATCTTTTTCCTCTGAGACAAACTTTCACCCCCTCAAGACTGTACACGGCCTTGGCTTTCTTTAAACCCTATGTACATTACTTTGTACATTTTAGCACTGAACCTCAGTTGCCAGATTTAAGACCACCTTTCCAACTTTGCTAGGTCCTCCCTTAGATTGCTTATGCCTTCCTTAGTGTCTGCCCTCCCGTAGAGCTAGTTATCATTCATAATAAGTCATGTCTTGCCGAACTTGCAGTGAGATCATCTCCCATGCAGTAGCACTAAACTTGGGCTCTCTCATCTGGGTTTTCTGAAATCCATCTCATTCTTCTTAGGACATCAGCTTTTCAAAACAAACATCAGAATATCATAAATTAAGATGGCAACACCCACCAGATTAAAGGAATTTACTACTGAGATCCTGAAATTACCTAAACTATTACTTTGATTGTCTCCCAAATGAAATACCAAAGCAGAGGCCAAAGAGGAAAATATTACCATCACCTCACAATCTCTGCTTGCTGAGCTTCACAGCATTAAACATTCCCTGCAAAAGTTAGAAAAAGCAATACTCCACACCCAAACTGAAATCAAAGACCTGCTGGACTAAGCTTGTGAAGCATAAAAAGATTTAAGTGAGGCAATGGAACAGCTTGATGGCCACAAACCAGATTTCATTTACCTTATTAACTGGGAACAAGAAATGGCAGCAAAGTTAGAAGATGCGGAGTCTTGCTCTATATGAAACAAAGCTATATATTAATACACAGACTTAGGGGTGTCTCTTATGGGATAAGAAGGTTATCTTGTGATGCTTTTGGTGAGAGGACAGCAAAACAAAGCTGGGTAGTTCTGTCAGCCCAAAATAGCACGAGATAACCTTCTTATCCCATAAGAGACACCACTGAGTCTACATATTAATGTATTATATAGTAGTGCAACTCTCTCTAGCACAGCCGACTTAAAATTTTGTTGTGAATGTTCATTTTATTTTTGCCTGTTTTGCTGGTCTCCCCTGCTGTTTGCAGTGGTAGCAATATATTCCATTGAGTGGTCTTTAGCAGAGGGGAGGAAGCGTGGCTTAAAGGTTATTTTTGTAACATTTTGCCAACATGCTTGAGGTTTGCTACTAGCATTAACAGAAGACAGGTTTTACAGTATTGCAGGTAGAAAAATCAAGCTGTCAGGTACTCTCTTTCTCTGTCTATATATATATGCATCATTTTATGAACTGGTGTCAGGCATTCTGAGGAAGTTATCTCATTGAATAGACTGACCTTTTATTTCATTATGCTTCCAGATCACTTATGTGGCTGAGGGAGTGCTTCTTTCTAACACCATGGTGTCAGTTCATTGGGAAGCTTTGTGCTTCAATGGAAAGATTTTTTAAGCAAGATTCCTATTACAGCTGATTCCACTTTGGCAAATTTGTGAAACGAGAGTCACCGCAGCAGGAATCAGCTTTATAGAGCAGTGCAAGATACAATTGTTTGCTCAATAAGAGGTACAGTAATGCTGCATTCTGTTTTGTCGAGGCAGTTTTACTACTTTGCAATAGACTGCATGAGTTACCTGAAGGGACAGAGTCAGGGGACACACCAACTTATCTTGCCTTTCAAAGAACTCTTGGACCTACCAGCAGATTTCAGCATTGCCCTGGAAAGAGCACATCAAGCAATAGCTCCCTGATAGCAGACTCCCGAGGCTAAGCCCAAATTGACAGCAATGAATTTTGTGAACACCGGACAAAAATGCAACTTCTTAGAAAGGTCTGGGAGAAAAAGGAACTGGTCCTGGGAGACACAGAACTATACATGTATCATACTATATAACTTTACCCCATGTACTATGGAGCAGAGGTGGACCATTTGGAATGTTATCAAACAGTTGAAGGAAAATGGATTGCAAGCTTAGACATTTTCCTCTGCACAGCTCATAATATTCTTGGAGTTGGGACCACAATTCTATCAATCACTCGAGGAGTCAATGGATCCATTAAAAATTTTGAAGTGAAACTAAATCAAGTTGGCAACCAAAAGGCACAATTCTTTGAACAGTTCCTTAAAGGGTACTTTAACAAGCAGTTTTTAAAACTGTGAACTCCAAAATCTGGCTTTATATCGAGCTAAAGTAAGGGCTGCTGTTTACATTCATGCTAAAACTGCATTTATGTAAATAACATAAATGCAGTTTCATAACTATTGAAAAAAGTAAACATCAGCCTTTCACTTTCAAAACAAGCATTTGTCAATGCCGAATGTTTGCTTGCTGGCATTGGCAGTGGTAATGTAGAAGTTACAGAGCTGCGTAATAGGAATGGCAGTGAAGTACTGAACTGAAGCCAACCCCACCACCACCCTGCAGAGTGACAGGCATTGGGGTGTGCATTTGGGTCGTCAGGCATAACGGCTCAGCCATTTCACCACCCCACCCTGCAGACACTGACAAGTGTCATGGTGTTCCTTGGGGTCTTTGGCCTTATGCACCCCATTTCATTAGGAAATGCGTGAGATGGGTGATATAGGAGAATGGGGTGAACTTTGGGGCTGAAGAGTCCAAGGCATACCCGATGCCTCTCACTGGCTGCAGGGTGTGGAATGGTATAAGCATTACAGGCAAGAATCCCAAGTCACACCCCTGATGCCTGTCATTCTCTACAGGGTTGGGCGTTATGGTTGGAAACCCTAATGCCTCAGGCATTCGTTGGTATTTTCACTCCAAATTTTCAACATGTTTTTTTTGTGACCCCACCTCATGAATAGGGGAATATCAGTTTGTTAGCCGAAAGCTGCTTATGCACAGCGACTATGGAATTTAGCACCACAGGTGCAAAAACATTCCGAACAGGATGTAAAAAATGACAGCTGTACTGTTCATGGGGAGGTGTAAAAAATGGCAATGTTGCAAATCTGCAGTAAAATATTTCAAAAAATGGTGAAGTCATGAGCGTACATAGAAACTGTGCCACGCACACCGTAATATAATTAGGTTGGGGATATTTTACAGCAGATTGTCAACTCAGGCATTTTGGTGCCTCTGATCATGAACAGTGTCACTGTGATTTTCTTTATCTGTGCCGAACAATGATTTCCCACAGCGACCATGCATCTCAGCGCTGAAAGTGTGAAAACACACTTCAGCCGTGTTGTGAAAAATGACAGCTGTACTGTTCATAAAGAAGTGTGAAAAAATGCCACTGGTGAAAATCTGGACTGAAAATATTACAAAGTCATGAACTTACGAGGGTGCGTGGAAACTGCGCATTGCTCACTTGTAACACAGTCATTTTATGGACTTTTGTCACCAAATTTTCAACATAGCTATTTTAAGACCTCTGCTCATGAGCAGTGTCATTGTGATTTTCTTAATCTGTCCTAAACATTGCTTTCGCACACCAACAGCACCATTGTGCTACATGTGCGAAACACATTTTGGGCGTATATATGAAAATGGCAGCTGTACTGTTCATAAGGAAGTGTAATAAAATGGCAATGTTGAAAATCTGGAGTGAAAATATTAAATTTGCAAACTTACGAGCATGCATAGGAACTCATAGCATACGCACTCATAAAACAGTCATTTTAGGAATTTTTTCACCAAATTTTCAACATAGCCATTTTAAGACCTCTGCTCATGAACAGTGTCACTGTGATTTTCTTAATGTGTCCCATACATTGATTTTGCACATACTGCGCCATTGTGCACTATATGGGTGGAAACACATTTTGGGCAAGATGTGAAAAATGACAGCTATACTGCTCATAAGGAGGTGTGGTAAAATGGCAATGTTGAAAATCTGGAGTGAAAATATTGAAAATTCGCGAACTTACGAGTGTGAGTAGGAACTGTGCAATGCACCCTCGTAAAACAGTCATTTTTAGGAATTCTTTCACCAAATTTTTAACATAGCCATTTTAAGACCTCTGCTCATGAACAGTGTCACTGTGATTTTCTTAATTTGTCCCGTACATTGATTTCACACACTGACTGTGCCATTCTGCGTTACATGGGCGGAAACACATTTTGGGTGAGATGTGAAAAATGACAGCTGCACTACTCATAAGAAGGTGTGGTAAAATGGCAATGTTGAAAATCTGGAGTGAAAATATTGAAATTTCGCGAACTTACGAGCCTGCATAGGAACTGCGCAATGCACCCTCGTAAAACAGCCATTTTAGGAATTTTGGCATACATTTCAACATGGAGTTTGGGACCCTTCTCATGAATGATGTCACTGTCATGGTGGTATTTGGGCCAAAAGGGTGATTTCACAGTCACTGCACGAAATCACCCTTCGGGCCTGAATAACACTATGACAGTGACATAATTCATGAGAAGGTCCCAAAAACCCCATGTTGAAAATTTGGTGCCAAAATTCCCAAAAATGTCCGAGATATGCAATAAAGTTGAAACCCCCCTATATAACCCATTATACAGCTTACCGGCATTTCCTCAGTTCGCTGTTGGCTTTGAAGAGTGAGACGCTTTCCGGTCCACTGAAGATCGCTGCACCGGAGTCCGGAGGAGTATGGGGTGGGGAGTGGGGAGGCTGGGTGCGTAGTGGGTGGGTGCGGGTTGTGGGGGTTGGGAGATGCGCGGCGGGACAGTTTTATTTACAGGTTTAAAAAAAGGCGTCGTGGGGCGTTTGCCCGCTGGGTGAGCTCCCAGCGTGGCACAGGGCTGGGGGGTGTTCAGCCGCCCGGAAGATTGGGACCCACCGCCAAAGGACTACAGTGCTTGCCCCAAGCGTGGCACCCACAACTGGGGGTGGGGGCGCAGCTCAGCAACTGGGGCGCAGCTCAGCCAGCGGGGATTGGGCACCCGTCGGCTACGCCACAGTATGAAGCAGCGCCGTCTGTCGCAATGGCGTGGGGCTGCGAGTGAGCAGCCGATATCTTCTCGGTGCTCACTCAAGCGTAGCTCCCCCTTTCAACTGTATGCCACTGCATTTTGGAGCGTGTCATAGACAGCTCCAAAATGCATTGGCTTACAGGGGCCATGCCTGCCAGCCCACTGACTGAATTGGAGGAGGAGGTGACACACCTCTGAAATCTCCGATGAAAGCACTATGTTTCTTGCGCATGCGTGCAAGCAAACATAAAAACAGCCTTGGTTTCTCCCTAAGATGTCTGCCAAGTGTGTTAAGTGATGAGTCATGATGATATCATAGGAGCCAGAGACAGAGATCCACATATATTTTTTATTTTATTTTTATTTATTTATTGTGATATTCAGAAAGACCTTTGAGTCAGAGACTCATTTACAAAGGTTCCACGTTATACATAAATGGTACAGGGATGGGACTTGAACTACAGATTACAGCACATTACAAATAACATTCAAAAACAGGTTACATAGCTGTTTCATAGATGGCTAACAGAGATTTAGGTACTTTAGCACAGTCAGAAAAAAAAAATTACAGAAATATTCTGTAATAGGCTGATAGTCATGCAGTTTCATAAGTGCATTTAGGTACGGTGACCTGCTAATAGTTTGTTTGAAAGGAGGCAAGGCAGATCAGGTATCAAGGGCAATCACATCTGTTTGAGGCCTGCAGGTATTCTCTTAGCTTGGATTTATAAAAGCCCAGCCTTCTTTCATCAGTTATATGGATAGGGAAGGAGTTTGTCCAGGAAGGGGCCCTGAAACTGAAGGTGTGTTGGTATTGGGAGGTCTGGCCATGGGGTACCCATAGTAGCCGCTTGCTTGTGCTACGGGTTGTTTACCTAGTGGTGTTGGGAGGATAATTTGGTGTAGGGAGGGTGGGGTGAGGCCTAGTAATACCTTTTTGGTCATAAGGCAGGTGTGGTACCTGATTCTGCTATCCAGGTTTAGCCAGTTTGTGCTGCTGTAAAGGGAGCAGGAGTGAGTGAAACAATCACATCCTAGGATGAGGCAACAGGCCTTGTTAAGCACAAGCCGGAGTCTGTTTAGGGTTGTGGAGGATGCAGCACTGTATATTAGGATGCTGTAGTCTAGCAGGGAGAGGATAGAGGAGTATATGGTAAGTTGTAGTGCTTCAGGGGTGAGGCAGTGTTTGTACCGGTAGAGTATGCCTAGTCTGGAGCTAAGGGCAGTTGATAGGTGTAGGATATGTTGATTAAAGCTGAGGGTGGGGTCTAATATGATCCCTAAGTATTTTTTTTTTTACAAATAACTATACTTTATTTCAATAATAACAAACATTACACATCATCACCCAACCCAATACATCTCTTACATTGGTACATAAAGTGGATACAATACAAAAGAATATAAGAGAAATAAAAAAGAAGATCCACCCAGCCCCCGAACCCCCCACCCGCTAGATCTGGCAGCCAACAAATAAAGGGATATTAGGATAGAATCGGGTTCCATAGGGATCACTATAAAAAGATAAGAAAGAGTGTATCCCAAAGTGATGAACCCTTTAAACCCGCCCTAGATATAAAACGGAGATGGGATAGTAATTTAGGAAAAGGTTAGTAGGGCGGGTTGGAGATATATGGTAGTAAAGAAGGGGTAAAACAGATAAAAAGAGAATAAAGATAGACTAAACTACGTGGGAGAAGGGAATAATAGTTCTCTAGGCCACTTCAATTCCTTAACAGCTAATAATATAAGGCAAAAAGTTAAATCAACTATTTTAGAATATCGGTGTTAAGCTATGTGGTAGTTGTACTACTAACCATATTGACCTTTAGACGTCGATATATGTTGTCCCAACATTTATCAAATTTCTCTCCTGAGTTAAAGACAGAAGCCACAACCCTTTCTGCATTCAGAGCTTCCAGAAAGGCGTCCCACCATTCTTTGCATGAGGGTATACCCTCTCTACACCAGTAGCGAAGAAGTAACAGCTTGGCCACTAAGGTTATTAATGCTAACTGGTATTTATGAGCTATGGATGAAATATGAGTGAATTTACCAAGAATGCAGGTCTCGAGGTTGAAATATGCCACTACATCGCAGAAAGGGGCCATCCATAAACGGATTAAATCCCAGAATTTGGTTACCTTGGGGCACTCCCAAAGTTTGTGTAAGGTAGTAGCCCAGGGGTTGCCACAATCCTGGCATTTAGGAGATCTATTTTTGTATATGCGCGAAAGTTTGGCCGGAGAAAGGTACAAGTTGTGTAAAATATTGAATTGTAGGCCTCTTAGTCTATCTTGCTTAATACAATTATATAGATCCTGCCAGACTCTTATCCAGGTCTCTTCTGGCCAATTTAAGAGCAAGTTCACTTTCCAGTAATGCAGGGCAGGAGAGGCCTTGGACTCTCTTGAAGAGAGGATAAATTTGTAAATTTTGGATATCGCTTTGTTAGATAAAGCGAGAGCTTTTATCTTCGCTATCAAGCTTCCTGCCTGCTCCTGCCCTTGTCCACCTTTCAGAAATGAACAAACGCAGTTTCAGATTTGATATAGCCAAAATCTATCCTTAGAATCTACTGTAAACTTCCTAATCAGTTCTGAAAAAGGAACCGGGTATCCACCCGACACAAAGTCGGCAATTCTAAGTTTATTAGAGGAATTACCTACTCTACTTCTTATTGGTTGATTGCCAATTAGTAGGTTCAGGTTATTAACAAGAGGTTGCGACAAATCTTTTTAAAGGAGATATTTAAAACGAATAGAGTTGGTGAAGGCTTTAATATCCCAGCCAAGTGGGGTATCTTTAAGTTTAAATGGGATTCTAGGCCAGGAGAGAAGAGGAGGCCTCTGGATCCAAATTAGCAGTTTGGGCCATCAACTCATCTAAGGCGCTTGCTGAAGATGCCAGGATTTCAGATGCCCATTGGGCCGACCTTGCCATATGGCTTGCTAAATAATAAGTATAAAAATCAGGCAACTGCAGGCCTCCTTCTTCCCTCATGGCCGGTGAGCTTCCAGTAGGCCCGGCGGGAGGTTTTACCGTTCCAAATAAAGTCAGTACAATATTTATGACAAAGGTTAAAAAGACCTTGGGAGGTACATTGAGGTTAAAGAGGTAATAGGAGATTTGGCAAGATCATCATTTTAATTGTGTTGACTCTCCCCAAAAGGAAAGTGGAAGTTTGGTCCACCTGCCGAGGTCATCTCTAATCGATTTAAGGAGGGGTTTGAAATTCAAATCACATAATTGTGTTAAGTCTTTCGAAACTTTAATACCCAAATATGGAAGGAAGCTCATCTGCCAGCTCAAGCCCAGAGAAGAACACCAAGTTCATTGTAGGTGAGGGGATAGTGGGTAGACTAACGTTTTACTCTTATTCAGCCTATAGCCAGAAAACTCTGAAAATCGCGAGATAGTGGAAAACAACTGTGGGAGAGAAATCTGGCTATACCATGTATGGATTAATAAGTCGTCTGCAAAAGCAGACACCTTGAATTCATCATTCTTAATACGTACCCCTTGGATACCAGTATCCATCTTGATTGCTCTGATAAGGGGCTCCAAATATAAATTAAATAGATATGGTGAAAGGGGGCACCCTTGTCGAGTTCCACGCATTAGTCTGAAGGAAGACGATATCAGGTTATTACAGGAAATCCTCGCAGAGGGGCATGTATACAAAACCCGGATATAGCCCAGAAAATTGTCTGGGATGCCAAATTTAGAGAGCACCTCAAACATAAACTCCCATTCCACCCTATCGAATGCCTTCTCCGCGCCTAAGGTGACCAGAGAGGCTTCTTTGTCTGGGCTCATGGATTCATGTATTAAGTAAAACAGCTTTCTAAAGTGGTCTGCCGATGAGCAGCCCGCCACAAACCCAACTTGCTCGGGACTTAATAGCCCCATCCATACTGATTTTAACCTATTGGATAAAATCTTAGCAAAAATTTTAACATCAATATTTAATAAAGATATTGGCCTATAGTTCGTCACACGGTCCGGGGATTTATCTGGTTTTGCAAAAGAATAATCCTTGCCTCAAAAGAGAATGATCCTTGATCCTTCCTCACACCAAAAGGTGAACAACTGTCGTAATAACGGGATCAGGGTCTCTTTAAAGGTCTTATAGAACAAAGCAGTAAATCCATCCGGGCCTGGTGCTTTGTCAAGTTTCAAAGCATCAATGGATTGTGAAATTTCTTCAAGCTTAAAGGGGGCCTCTAAAACACAACTAAGGTCCGGGGGGAGTTGGGGAAAGGGGATATCTGTAAGAAACTCTCTCATACTGTGAAGCGCCTCAGATGGTAATGGCTCACTCGCATATAAATTCTTATAGAAGCCGACAAAAACATTCAGAATATCCTCGGGGCCCGAGATTATATCACCTGTCAGGGGATGTTTTAACGTAGCAACCCATCTTGCCACTGCTCTTCTTTTCAACTGCCAGGCCAACATCTTCCCAGCTTTACTACCTTGTCCTATGTAAGAAGCCCTCAAATTGGAAGCAGATCTTTCTACCTTCTCTTTCATAGTTGCCTCATACCAAGCTCTTAGCGAAGCAAGTTCTTGCTCCTGGGAGGGGAGATCTTAGATCTCCATCTATGGCATCTAGAGTCTTAATTCTATTCAAACAGTCCACTGCGGAACGTGTAATTTTCTTTTTGCGGATTGTCGCCAATCTAATGAATTCACCTCTCCATGTGGCCTTCAGCGCCTCCCACACTCGGTCCACTGCATGAAGAGATCCCCAGTTCTCTTCAATAGCTTGAAGCATAAAAGTTCTAAATTTCTCAAGTAAGGAAGAGTCTTTGAGTAAGTGATTATTAAGAGACCACGAATATGATCTAGGTGGCAGGGAAAGTGGACGGCACCGGAGGCCAACAGGAGAATGATCAGAAATTACCCGACCAGAAATAGTGACCTCGTGAACCAGAGGGAGTAGTTGGTGGCTTACTAAAAAAATAATCTATTCGAGAGTAGCTTTTATGGACTGGGGAGAAGAAGGTATATTCCCTAGTCTTAGGGTTATTTAAACACCAAGGGTCAGATAAACCTATTGAAGTCATAAACTCGAACATTGCTGTCTGAGTGGAGGACGGACGGGAGCCTTTAGACTATGAACGGTCCAGGCAGTTGGATTGGACCAAATTCCAGTACCCACCTAAAATTAATGGATTATCAGCTAGGGGAGCGAGGAGAACCGCCAGCTGTGTAAAAAAAGAGGGAGATTCCTGGTTAGGCCCATAAATAGAGCCTAACACTACATTTGCACCCGCCAGTTTACCCACAACAAGGGTGTACCTACCCTCTGGATCCGAGATCACCTCTATTGGAGAAAAGGGAACACTTTTGGCCACTAAAACAGCCACCCCTCTTTTACATGTGGAAAACCCTGCCCCAAAAACTTGGCCCACCCATCTCTTTTTAAGAAAGGGAAGTTGTTCAGGTGTCATATGTGTTTCCTGCAAAAAAACAATTGAGGGATTGAAACACGCCAGATGGTTAAGGACGATGTATCTCTTTTTGTTGTCCCTTCCCCCTTTTATGTTCCAGGAAATTATATTCAGCTCCGAAACCATATAACGAGTAATAAAAAATAACACTTAAACTGTTGGGCTGCCAGACCCCCCCCCAATAACCCCAACTTACCCAAAAAATAAAGAAAAAATCTTCTCTGTTGTCCAAACCCACCCACTTCCCCCAATCGCTATAACTAAACTTAACCCCGGCCCCAGGCCGCCTCCAATCTGCTGGACCGTGGCACGCTCTGAAGGTGGGGCCTCTCACTACACAAAGAAAAGTTGGTCAACTAACCTCTCTCCTTGAGGTCTAGAATTAAATTAACAATCTTGAATAAACATTTTAGTATTCTACTCAGATGAAATGTACTCGCTTCAGTCCATCTAGCTAGCTACAAAGGAGTCAGCAACAGAATCTAGAATTAGGGCTATCTCCGTAACTCTCTATTAATTTAATAAGTATCCATTGAAAACAGTAGCCCTAAAAAACTAGAGGATTACAGCTAGGTTAAACACTGTCACCAGGTTCTTCTAATCAGACCCTTAACAAATAATTTTAGAACTCAAAATATGGGCCTAGCCTGTTAACTACTAATAACCAACAAGTCAAACAATTAATGGATGGATAAAGTTCCGTCCAACCCCCAAAAGAGAAGGAGGGAGGGTCAAATAGGTCTGGTTGATGGAACAAATCCCATTAGTCTTAGCTGCAGGGTCTTTCCTTCACCAAGGGTTAACTGAGGAGACTGGTACACATAGAAGTGCCCATTGTCCACCGCAGCATACCCGCCGTCTACCAGAAATACTGCTCTGGGCACATCCCCCGTAGAACCCCTTAACAGAGAATGCCATTTGCGCCCTCCTCTGAGCATGGTAAATATTGCCTTAAGAAGTATTCATTAGGCATACTAGTCCCATTACCCCTAATGTAGCCCAAAAAAAAAGATGACCTGGCAAATATGGAAAAGTATAGAAACTGGAAGGTATAGAAAAACTGGAGGGAAAGGGAGGGGAGGGGGAGAGAGGAAGGAGGGGAAGAGGGACACAAAGGACGGGAGGGGGAGTGAGAACGTAAACTTAATAGTCTTTAAATGTCCGGCCTTTAAGTACTCAGAAATATATCCAGATTATGCTGTAGTATATTCAGTCCAGGTATTCAGAATATACTGGAAGCTATTTCAGCAGCCGTGCTTTCAGGTTTTGTGGAAAAGGTCCGGAAATAAGTCCTTTAGCACCTTCAGGGCTTCTTCAGGTGTCTCGAACAGCTTCTTCCCTTCCTTATGGGTAACTTCAAGTTTGGCAGGGTATAGCATGTGGTGCTTAATTCCCGCAGCCCAAAGCTTGGACGTAATAGGCCGAAAACTGGCCCTCGCCATCCTACTTTTGATAGTTAAATCCGGTACCAGACGGAGTCTCTTGGCCTCCCAGAGGATTGCTGAGAGCTTTCTTGCCTCCTTCAATATCTGTTCTCGATCGAGGTAATTCAAGAGTTTAAAATTATAGGCCTCGGAGGGTCTGCTGGAGGAGGTTTTGCTCTTAGGGCCCTGTGCCCCTTTCTCAATGATGTATTCTGGTCCATTAGCTGAAGGGCCTATTGTTTTTTTCAACATTTTCTGTAAGAATACAATCATGTTAGGTCCTTCCTCCCCTTCTGGCAGTCCAAGTAGGACAAGATTATTTCTGCAATTCCTGCCTTCGAGGTCTTCAAGGCGATCCTCTAGTTTTGATAAAGACCTTCTTAGTTCAATCGTAGCAGGGCCTTGTTTGTCCACACTGCGCTCCAACAAGGATACCCGAGCTTCTACATCTGTGACTCGACGTGCTAATTGGGTTAAAGCAGGCTTAAAGTCTGCCACGTCCTCGATTAGTTTAAAGAGGGCATCTTTTATTGTAGTAAGATCTCCGTAGATACGTGCTGGTGTTAAGTCTTCCGGGGGAGCTGCCGGGGAAGAGCTACGCCGGGGGCGTTTTGCCTCGAGCTCCTGCTTCGTTTCGTCCATTCTTGCCAAAACCCGTAAGTTCTCTTCTAAACACTTCTCCTTTCCTTCCGGAGGCTAATACTGTGAGTAAGAGGTTGCAGAGAGGTCCAGAAATTTTAAAATTTTATTATTTAAGTGAGAGCGAGCCCCGTAGACGTCCGCTACGCTTCCAGGTGCATCACGTGACGTGGATCCCTAAGTATTTAAAGCTGTTTACTTGTTCTAGGGGAGAATGATTGGCAGTGAGAAATTTGGGGCAGAGGTTCTTGTGTGGGTTCTGAAGGTGGGTGAATATCATGACTTTAGTCTTATTATAGTTGATAATAAGACACTGGGTGGTGAGCCAGTCTTCGATTTCACAGAAAGAGTGCTGCAGGGATTGGTGGAGTTTGAGGGGGGCCCGGTTGGAGGTGAACAAGACTGCATCATCCGCATAAAGGAGCAGATTTTCGGGCATGAGGATGGGAGGGAGTTGAGTTATAGCCTGAAAAGTAGGGGGCCAAGTATTGAGCCCTGTGGGACACCGGATCGGATTGGGAGGCGGGGTGATAGGACAGGGCCTACCTTGACTATCTGCATTCTATCGGAGAGATAGCTGGTGAACCTTTTTAAGGTGTCATCGGAGAAACGCGCGTAGGCCAGGGTGTTCAGTAAGAGGGCTTGGTTTGCTGTGTCGAATGCTTTAGATAGGTCCACAAAGATGGCGCCCATGAGGTGGCCATGGTCCAGGGCTGAGTGGACATGGGAGGTAAATTCAAGGAGGGTGGTAGTGGTGCTATGGCCCTTTCGAAAACCATGCTGCTGTCTGGATAGAAGGTTATATTTATTTAGGTGTTCAGTGAGTTGGTCGGCGACTATGCGTTCTAGTGCCTTCGACGGGGGGGTAGGATAGAGATGGAGCAGTAGTTGTTTGTGGATGTTCGGTCACCACTTTTATGGATAGTGTGATGTAGGCCAATTTCCAGTGGGTGGGGAATTTCCCTTGACAGAGGGAGCGATTGAGAATGTGGGTGAGAGGGTCCAGGACTTCCTGGAGGGTGAGGCGGAGAAGTCTAAGGTCCAGGGACTCGTGACTGTAGTGGTTTTTTGCTTATAGCTTTAGTAAAGTAGGGTTTCCCAGTCTCCGGTGTAAGGACTCATAGGTAGAAAGGCACCACAAGGGCGGGTGGGGGTGATACGGTCTGGCGTGGGGTCAAAGAAATTTGGGGGCAACACATGGGAGAGATCAGTGAAAGTGGTATTTAGGGCTGAGGCTATGCTGAAAGGGTCGGTGGAGAGGCTACCATCTATGTGTATTTGGTCATGTAGCAGATTTGGGCCTTTGCCACAGAGTCCCTTTATGTTCTCCCAGAACGTGTGGCCATTTCCCCAGGCAGAGGTTAAGGTGGCTTTGTAATGGTTTGCCTTGGCGGTGCGTATGGCCCAGGTGCACTTGTTATGGGCCTCCCGATAACGTTTCCTGTCCTGAGGCCATTGGGTCTCATTGGCCAGGTGCCATAGTGCATCACACTGACGTAGTAGGCCTTGGAGGTGGTCTGAGAACCATGGGGCATGGTTCCCCTTGGTCATAGTTTTGGAGAGAGGGCAGACTTGTCACAGGCTGAGTTAAAGATGTTGATAAACAGTTTGAGGACATGGTCAGGGTCAAGGGTATTTGTAAGGGGTGTCCAGTCCCATTCTCTGAGGTGGGCCTTGAGAAAGGCTAGTTTGCCAGGCCCTAGTTTGCATTGTGTAGTAATTTTGGGAGCGGTTTTGAGGGGGGTACCAGACCAGTTGCAGAGTACTGGAGAGTGGTCACTTAGGGTGTAGGGAAGGACTTGGGTGCTTGTTATTTTTGGGGGCAGTTGGTGAAAACTAGGTCTAGTAGGGTGGATGTCCCCATGCGGGCATGTAGCCGGGTGGGTGTTTTGATGACCTGGGTGAGATCGAGGGCAGCAGCCTCGTTGATGTAAGGTGCAGCTGTTTTGGCCAGCCAATTTATGTTGAAGTCCCCCAGTAGTATTTTTTCTTGTTATGGGGGTAGGGTGGTGAGGTAGGACATGATGGCTTGGAAGGTTAGCTTCTGGTCTCTGGGGGGGACATAGGCCATGGTGAGGAGAAGAGGGGATGTAGACCTACCTAGAGTTATATTTAGGGTGAGGACCTGAGCCCTGGATGTTAGTATGGGCAGGGGGAGTAGGTGGCCAGTAAGGGAGTCCTTGAGGTAGGCAGCACAGCCACCCACTCGCTTTCCCATACGGTCGGAGCGATAGAGGCAGTATCCAGGGAGGTTAACTGCCGAGTCGGGGACAGAGGGGGACAGCCAGGTTTCACTCAGGGCAATGATGTCTGGGTTGTTCTGGAGTACCCAGTCATGAAAGGAGTCCCATTTTTTTTGTAGGCTGCAAATGTTTAGTGAGCATGCAGGCCATTTCCAGGAGATGGGTGGGATGGTGGAGAAATATATATATCTATAATGCTGACTAGTTCTTCTTTCCATCTTTATTTTGAATTGTTGTACCAGAATGATCAACACCATGTATCAACTCATGGATTATTTTGAGCAGTACACGTTAGGCTATGATTTTGTTCATTTTGTTTACTTTAACTTGCGGAAAATGTTTTGCAATCCAGCTGACTTTTTCTTTGGCAAACTGCATTACAGTACAACACTTCAAGTACCTGATAATCTAGTAGCCATATGATGCACTGAATTTTGTTTTTTGTTAACTAGGAGAGATGCACTAAGCTGAAAGCTTGTTTACAGGTGTAGCCTTGGAGCACAAGGAAGTTTAGTGACTTGCTCAAGGTAACACAGCAAAGTATCTGTCTTGTTCAGTTCCAAAGCTCATACTCTCTTGTTAATCCACAAATAAGGCTTTCTTTTTCCATGTGAACCCCCTGCACCTAGCCTGCCTTCTGTTGCACACCCCACCATCCATACCCTGCCCTTAGTATTGCCTGGGGCCACATATGAGCTTGGGGTCTCATGAAGAGAATTATCACACCTCAGATTGTAATCTTGTACCGCAGAGAGTTTTGCACACCTATACTGATACGCATCATCAGCTGGCACTGTTAAAAATGCCTCCGAAATCACTTTCCAGTCCACATTTTCAAGTTTAACTTCTGCTCCCACAGTAAACAGAGTGGATCACCACCCTTCTACACAGTGAAGGTAGTATGTACAGTTCCCTGTTGTGTTTTTTTTCCCACCTCACTAACCAACAACTAGGTCTTCCTGGAGGGACAAGCAATAAGCATCATGACCCACCAGAAAAACTGCTGCTCATGCCCTCATAAGGGCTGCACTTACAATGGATAACATTGTTATTAGCAGGAGAGGAATACTAATATCGTGAGTGAATCCACCTGACTTCTAGTGTCAGTCTACTCCTTTACCTGTGATCTGCAGAACCCTACAAGACAGTTCCCAGCAATTCTTCTCCAGTACTTTTCTGTGCTCTATTCCACAATGCGAGCTGGCTGGCTACCACCCTTCCAAATCTTGAATGAGCTATACACAACTCCCTCAATACTGTCCTAACAAATATCAACATCCCCCCCACCCGAGGGTAATCTCCCTACACTGAATTCAAGTAACAGTTTAGATGCAGCCCTGCCACTCTGAGTATCTGTCATCACTGGCTACTCTCATCCACAGTCAGGAAGTGATCATGATTCTGATAGCCCCACATTTCAGATCTCACAGTGATCACAGAGAGCTTAATATGTATACCCTTGATGAAAGGAGGGACGGGGGGACATGATAGAAACGTTCACGTATTTCAAGGGAATCAACAAAGTCCAGGAGGGTAGCATCTTTCAGAAAAAGAGATGTGTAAGAACAAGGGGGCACAATTTAAAGATAGAGGGGGGACGGTTCAGGGGTAATGTGAGGAATTTTTTTTTCACGGAGAGAGTGGTGGATGCATGGAACCGCCATCCTGGAGAGGCTGTGGGGTCTAAAACAGTGGAGGAATTCAAACATGCATGGGACAGACATAAGGCAATTATAGTGGGGGTGGCAGGAAGTAGGCTGTTGGTTAACTAAAATCTGCAGCTTATCTAGTAAGTAGGGAAATGGGTAGACTGGGTGGGTCAAGTGGTCCTTATCTGCCGTCAAAGTCTATGTTTCTATGTTTCTATGTTACTCAGCGTCCTTCTTCATGTCTTCAACTAACCTGAATATAGCTGTACCCTGCTGGAATGGCCTCTTCAGTCCCTCTCTGGCATTCATTCTTCTCACCTGCTCCCCACACCAAAAACTGGTGAGTTCACTACCCTTCTGCATCATGAATGTGTTTAGTACAGTCTCCCGTGTTATATTTACATATTAATAATAAACTTGATCTTCTGGTAAGCCAGGCTGATAGCAGCATGTCACAAGTGGAAAAATAGACTTTCCTACCCATATAAGATCTAAGCCACCTATGATTAGGCACTATTAAATGACGTGCATAATGATGTGTGCACCCATCATTTAATAGTGCCTAATCAAAGGTAGCTTAGATCTTTTAAGGATAAGAAAGCCAGTCATTCCCCTTGTTCCCTGCTGCTATGAGCCTGACTTACTGGAAAGATATGTTTATATTTGATATGTCAAAATAAAACGGGGACTGTACTACTTGCATTCATGATGCAGAAGGGTGATGAGCTCACCAGTTTTTAGTGTGAGGAGGAATAGTAAAGCATGAATACCAGAGGGGGACTTGGAAGGCCACTCTTGCAAGATACTGCTATATTCAGGGAAGGAGGAAGACAGAAGGAGAGAAATATGAGCAGATTACTGTGAGAAAAAAGATGTGGGGCTGCCAGCACCTTGATCACTACCTGACCCCATTGTCTTGGCCAACATTCCCCTTCCCATAAAACCAGTTCATGCAATTTTCCAAGGCTGTGTGTGGATATTAATGTATGAAATGGCTGCCACTACATGTTCAGTCACTTCACTACCAGTCTAGTATTGCTCGTAAAACACTTTGTGATGCAATGTGTATGAAAGCCACTATATAAATGCTGATTATTATTATTATTATTATTTCCCATGGAAAAAGAAGACGAGACAAGCATATATTTGAGTTTCAAGAAAGTATGAACTCTAACATTGGGCTGCACAAGAACTTTGCTACAAAAAAGTGATGGCTCTAGGAGGTAGTGAAGGGTGTGGCTGCAACCCCCCTAATAGTAACGTACTTGCTTGCTGCTGCTGTATTTCACTTTGTTGAAGAAATCTGATTTATTGATTGTACAAATGTTTACATTCAAACTATGGATTACATTTGTAGGTTCTGCCAAAAACGTAGTAGAAAAGAAAAATAGCATAATAAAAATGTTAAAAAGTGCATATTAAGCATGCACACCACCCCAGCACCTCCATTGTAACATCCTGGATCCACTATAACCACTAGACCACCAGGTTATTCAAAATTTGTACTGCACTGTGGTTTGACACAGAGAAAGTTGTTTGGATTAAACACATTTTCAGCATGTTAAAGTAAACAAAATGGAACAGAACCATAGTCTAACATGTGAATTATACAAAATAATGCACATGGTTTTGACCATTTGGGTGAAACAATTCTGTACAAAGGGAAAAAAGAACTAGTTAGCACTATAGAGAGCCATATATCTCTCTGACTTCGGCTCCAATGATGTCATCACGTAACAGATTTGGAGGCCATTTTAGGAAGCAGTAAGACAGTTTTTTTGAAATTGGAAGGCTGATTTTACAATTTTCAAATTCTCTGGAACCACATTTAGGTAAATTATGTAAATGTAGTTTTAGCATTAATGAATACAGCAGCCTTTCCTTTAGTCACCCATGGAGTCAGATTTTTGAATAGTTTGATGTCAAAATGTTGTTTAGGTATCCTTTAAGCAGCACATATAAACCTCACAGCCTGCCAATTTTCATGGTACAAAATGAGTGGTGAAGCAAAGAAGCAATGAACAGACAAAGGGAAGAAGAATGATGCAACTTTGCCATAGGTAACCCCCCCCCCACACTTAAATGGAGGACAATAGACCAGACAGATACCGCTTCAAAATGCTGTTTTAAAATAATTTTTGCCCATTCCTATCTAAGCAGCCCATTCACATTGCTTGGAGGGGTTTCCTACATTTGCATTCAGCTGAACTATTGAATACAGAGACATTCTGAGGACATAGAGAATAGTGGATGGGCAACTACACACAACCAGTATGTTCTGCCACAGAATGGTTCTGAGTCCCTATGACCTCGAGAGCGAAGCTCAAGAGATCTGTGGGAATCATAACCCTGAGGTGGCAGAACACACTGGTTATGCACAAAGTTCCTCATCCTGTATTTTTTATAGTATATAGTACTATGTGAAATGTGTGCCTTATGTTTTTTTTCTCTTTCACAATGAAAATGACCTGTGCAGTCTCTAGAGGTTCTAGAATCCTGTTCTACCTTAGAAGGGTACAATCACATTCCATGACCTTTGAACTGTGGTACAACAGCATTTTAAAAAAGATGGATTTCTATATAGAACAATGCTCTACTATACACTATATGATGATTCCAGTATATCATTAGACAGTCTCGAGCACAGTAAATGAAGATTCACCTCGTGGGTGCTTTCCTGTGTTGAGACATTTATGCACCGATTTCTGTCTGAACTGTCACAGTAATGATGAAAACTGTATACTGTTTCTACAGTGATGGTAATACAATGAAGACCAGTACAGTGACAGAATCAGCTGTTCACTATACTGGTCTGCTGTGTTTCTGACACTGCTGTCTCTGGGGTGTTCACCCCCTCCCCGAAACAACTCCATATCGGAGTTGGAAATCTATAGTGCAGGGAGTGCGGGGGCTGAGCCCCTGCAGAAAAACACTTGTGTCCTGGATGGCACAATGCTGGCTGTCAGCCTTGTCTCATCACTGTAATGGCCATCAACAGAATTCCTGTCACTGCAGTATGGTGGAACCACTGAAAACGGTTCTTCATGTTTTAAATATGGTATGCAGTTCGTGTTTTCACAAGGATAGATTCTGTCTTGGATAATGATGGTGTTTTGGGAAGAGGGGAAGGGGTTTCCTCATTGATAGACACTCTGCTATGTTGAAACATACCCATTTGCCCATGTGGGTTGCAGTTCCCAAGTCGTTAGACATTAGATGTCAGAAAGGATCATTTAACTATATACATCCATGGAGTACACAGCTGGGTCATGGAACAGCTACAGCAGATGAAGGAGGTGGTTAATGGGATGAAAGTTTTTGATTGTGGATGTGAGGGTTGTTGCTTACCCCTGAAACCCTACTAATATTGAATATTTCAGGTGCAGTGATGATTGATGTCAAAACAGAGCCTTGCTCATGGTTACTGTTCACTGACAGCACAGGGCAGGATCTGGGACTTTAGGCTCCTTGGATCCCCAGGTCATCTCTCCCCAGATTAACTACACAGAGCCCCTGATAGGCATTTAGAAGGCTTTTGGGGCAGCTAGCCAACAGCTGTCAAATAGACACACAGCTACAAATATCCAGCCAGTGGCTTGACACTGTCACAGAGTTTGTAAAGTGTTTCCAAATGGACACAGCCTGATGATCCCTGGGGTGGGTGCTGTTCTCCACCAATCCGCATTAGTATAACCTGGCAATACAGACTAATTCAGTTAATAATTAAAAGGACAGAACTGCAGGTGACTGGTACACTGCTTCATAATGCTCGTTTGGCTGATAGCTGAGATCTCGGGGGGGGGGGGCACCACGACGGTGCTTGGGTTGCAAACTCCTACAAAAGAGTTTAATTTTTCCTAAGTAGGAAATTATGTATACACTAAACCCAGACTGGAGAGAAAGGTGGAAGTAACCCTTTTTTTCACCTTGCATTGGGACGATGATTTTTTCAGAGCAGTCTAGATGAGCATTTAATGGAGACTACTGTCGCTGTTCCCTCAGAGGAGGGAATATATGTGCCACACTTAGCCAGTGGCAGTTTGTCCACCTCACCTCTGATGTTTACACCATGAAGTAGGTTCACAGTTTGATTGCTAGTAACATCCAGTTGATGCTACACAGTTTTGTTTAAATAATGCAAGTGTCTGTTGTTTGTATAATGGTACAACTGTGTCAGCCCCAGTAAATTCTGTAGGCTCGGGGAAGGGCACTTGGGAAAGCCAGCAATTACTAATCCATTATAATTTGAAATTACTACAGACATTAAAGTAGTTACTTATGTTGTGAAAGGTTTTGGGAGCCAAGTTAAGCATAGCCAGCTGTAGTGAGAACTTAACAGACCAAAGTCCACCATATCAATGCTCCAGGAGAACCACCTTACTCGAGGAGCATAAAAAACTGATGCAATCAAGGGTGGGAGAATGCCACTATGTCACATATAAGGTCCAAACTCATACATATACATACATAGATACATAGATACATAGACAGTGTCGGCAGATAAGGGCCTATGGCCCACCTAGTCTGCCCATTTGAGCTTGTAAGTTCAGTTTGTTTTCCTAGAAGTCTATTTCCCCTTACCCCTGACCTCTACAATTCCTTTATGTCTATCCCATGCATTCTTAAATCCTGTGATTGTTTCAGCTCCCACCACTTCCCCTGGCAGGGTGTTCCACTTGTCCACCACCCGTTCTGTGAAGAAATTCTTTCTCATGTTTCCTCTGAATCGTCCTCCCTCCAACTTCATCCCATCTCATAGATGGGGAGTGGTCATATTGATTAGGAATAACACATGATTCCAGGTTACCAAGGTAGTGCAGGACCCATGAGGTAGATCTGTTAGCCTAGAGGGGATGAATAGAGACACTCCAATTCATCTTCTCAACCTTTATGCCCCAAAGAAGGAAAAAGAAAATCATCTGCCCCTCAGAAGTGACATTCTGTTTATACCAATGACAAAATCTAAACTTTGCATAATAGTGTAGGATTTCAACACAGTGTTCCACCTAGAGAAAAACAGGAAATCTGCACTCACCATCTGAAGGGCAGAATATACTGGGTATCAAGGGCTGAGAGTGCTGGTTAATGTACTAGGGATGTGTGACTCCTAGCAATATGTGAATCCCAGGGTAAATGGTTTCACTTTCTATTCAACAACATAGCAGTCATACTCCCACTTTAGCCCTGTTTACACTACCGACTGCAGCACATCAACCCATGTGCACAAGTTGATGAGCTGCAAAGTCAGCAGTGTAAACACTGCTGGAGCACCCTATGTGCCCATTGGATCATTTTTTTTGACCCGACTCAATTGTGGAATCAGTAGTGGAGCAAGTACATTAAATAGTAATGTGAATGCTTTGCTACCCTTGCTCCACTACAAAAGCTATTTTTTCATCAAAATTTGGTGACTTGACAGCCCCTCCTCGGAGCAACCTGCAGCACTGCGGGTACAAGCTGTGTGAATGGAAAAGAAGCCGGTGCATCGGGAAGGGAGCATCGCACATGAGACAGTGCTTCTGCAGTGTAAGCACAGCTTTAGACATACTATTCATGATGGAGGAATGTTTACACACTATACCAGGAGCTAAAATAGGATCAATGAGATTGTTAAACCACAGTCCTGTATACGTGGACTGAGCTATTGCCACTTCTTGCAGAAATTCCTCCTGGAGAGTGAACATTTCTGTCCCCAACAATCCAGAATTCACTCAGCTAGTGAAACAGAAGCTGCAAAAGTAATTTAGGAATAACTGGCTGGGAGACACATCCCTAGCCCCCCTAGGTATTATGTGGGACTGTGGCAACTTGCTCAGGGAACCAGTCAGGCTCTCCTATGCTGGATTTTATGGTGTTCCTACTTTTACTGACTTTGCTGTAATGCACTATTTCTCTGATAGAGGCAGTGACTGTGTTGGTGGGTGTGGCAATCTGTTCAGAGTGGCAGCAACTTTCATGACCAGCCACATTCTGTCAGATGTACTGTGTGGGATTGTGGCAGCTTCGTCAGAGAGCCAATCAGGTTCTCCTATCATGGATTTTATGGTGTTCCTGCATTTACTGATTTCGCCCTAGTGCCCTATTCCTCCAGTGGAGGCAGTGATTTTGTTAGTTGGTCTGGCATCCTGAGCTCTATTTTAGGGCATTTTCCTAGCAGTCCTCTGCTGCATAGAGTCTGAATTGAGTAAGCCATGAGTGAGCCATTCAACCAGTCACACTGCTCCCCAGGACTCATTGGGATATAGTATTTTAAATTGGTCTGTCTGTTACTGAAATGGTTAGTGTTATTAATTGTTTAACTATGGTATTTAATATAGAAGTGTAGCTTTTGAGTGTCTGCACTGCTTGACATTGCCTGAACGTAAATTGCTTCAGCTGCTACTTAGTACACAGTATGGGGTTGGAAGGAGATTGTAGTTCATACCTTCTAGGGTTTGCTCACATTTGTACTGGTTTAATATTTAAGTTAACTTTAGTATCCATTTTGCTTTTATATTATTATAATTTTATTTATGCTATTTTTAAATTTTAATTTACTTTTGAAGTCAATTTAATGTACTATTTAGTACAGAGCATAGGTGTAGAAGGGGGTTGTTACAGATTCCTGTGTAGAGTAATCTGACTCTGTTCTAATTTTGTATTTACATTACCAATTGTAGTTAAGTACAGAATATTTCTTGTTAATTTACATTTCTTAGGTTTAATCCAGATTACTAATCAATACTGAGTATAGCGTAGGTGTGGGATTACAGCTGTTCCCTATCTTGTGTCATCTCACAGTTGTCCTTGTTTAATTACTTTAAGCATTCAGTATAGGTAATTATTGATTAATTATATTTAAGTCACACTTACAGTTTGGTAAATCTAAAGATTTAAATTAGTCCAGACTCTGTGACTGGAGGGGGATTGCAGTTGACTGCTGTCTAGGGTCAGCTAATAATCTGTTCTGATTACAGGTAAAACAGGAGGAAGAGAGTGGAACAACAAATGTTAGGGTTTGATGCAGGTATTCCTAATTTGGATCTATATGAAGTTATTCATCTAGCAGTTAACTGCAGCTGGCCTGGGTGAAGTGTAAAAAAAGGAACATGTATGGGCATCAGAATGGGGGAACAGAGTGGTTAGCTGCAATAATTCTGGAGTAGAAATTTGTCTAGGGATGATGTGGAGTATGGGTTGATGTCCAGCATGTAGGAGTCTGGATCAGCTGAGAGCAGATGTTGGGCAGCTAAAATGGGAATTGGGAAGGATGGAGTGGAGAGTCAGAGAAGCAGAACAATGGAGAGAAAGACAAAAGGGATTTACACAGAGGAACAATGGTCTAAGGTAGGAAAACAGTGCTTGTAGGCTCACCAAATATCAGATGATACCTCAGCCTCAGAGGACCAGACAGCCAAGCGATGATGAATGGCAAATGGTAGGGGGAAAAGAGTAAAACTGCAACAGCAGCATCAGGAAGGCAATCTTTGGAAAGGATATCTTTGAGAAATAGAGTTGATGCACTATCTGGGAAGGTCGAGGTGGCAACAGGATGTGGAGTATTGGATCAAGTAAAAACAATGAGGTTAAGTACTGAATAACAAGAGAAACAGAATGAGACTGTACAAGGTACAGAGTGTGGGGTCTGAATAAGAATCATACAGAGTGGGGAAGAGAGTTTGGTGGGAAGGGAGTTGGTAGAGTAGGTGGATGTGAGAGTATAATAGTCAGAGAGGGAAAGGCATGCAGGAGAATGGAGATAAAATTGGAGAGATGAATAGATACTGTGGTAGGACATTTACAAGAGAAGACAGTAAGCAAGTAGGTGGGGGAACAGCTAGTAGAGGTGTCAAGGAAGAAAGAATAGGAGTTACGAAGGGAGGAGATAGAAGGGTATTAATACTTGGGGACTCTATAATTAAGAGAATTAGTTGGGGATCAAAGAGGTAGCAGAATGCAAGAATTGGGGTGATTTGCACACCTGGGATGACTGCTGGGAAGGTGGGCCTAAGAACACAGGGAATGGATAGGGGTGTGGGGGACCAGATGTAGTTGTACACCTAGGTACCAATTATCTAGCAGGAGAGAAAATGAAAGTAGTAAAAAATAGATTCAGGGCCCTGGAGAGCACCTTCAGAGATTTAACAAGATGAGTGTCATTCTCAGAAGTTCTACCAGTGCCAAGGGCCAGTACAGTCTAAAAGAAAGGATAGAGGATTTTAATGTTTGGCTGAGAAGATGGTGGAAAGAGGAAGGGTTTGTATGTATCAGGGACTGGGGGAATACATGGTTGGATAAATCACTTTATGCATCTCACAGATTACATCTCACCAGGGATGGATCAAGGGTACTCAAGGACAAATTGGGGGTATAGTATGCAGAAGGGAAATCTAAACTTTGGGGGGGGGGGCAGGTTGGCCATCAGGCCCAAAGTCACCTGAAGGAGATGGATGACAGACCTACCACCCATAATAGAAGAAGGGATCTGGTTGGTGAAGTGGGAGAAAAGCATTTAGAAATGAGAGGCAAAGGAAAACATTAAGAGGGAACTAAAGAGAAGGGAAGTAGTAGGGGAAGAATATGGGCTCAGATTCCAGGTGGAGGATAGTGTCCCTGAATTCAAGAAGTCTCAGTAATAAGATGGATGACCTGCAGACACTATTAATTACACAGAAACATAGACATCGTCAGCAGATAAGAACAGCTAAACCCATCCAGTCTGCCCGTAGGCCCTATACATTATATGTGGCCACTTACCCTATGTGATCAATGGCTTTTCCCCACTCCCTTCCCTCTCTCAGTTGGAGGAATATGTGGATATCATGGCAATAACAGAGACTTGGGCCAAACCTTACCATGACTGGGATTCCTGGATATAAATTATATAGAAGAAGCAAGGTGATAGGGAAAGGGGGCAGGATGGCAGTTTACATCTTGGAGGATATATTATGTATGTGAGAGGAGTCAGCTGTAGAAATGATAGAAATACTATGAATTCAGTTAATGTCCAGTAGGAGAAGGAAGGTAAGGTTGGGAGTGGTTCATAGACCTCCCAACCAGGATGAGGAGACAGATAGTAAACTGTGCTCACACTTATTGAAAGCTGCAGAAGAGGGTGAGTTGGTAATTGTGGGAGACTTCAACCTGCCCAAGATAGACTGGAGTAATTAGTAGACCTAACACATCAAAAGTCTGGTGATTCTAGAAGCATTACAAAATGAGTTTTTGACTCAGGGGGGCCCGATTCTAAGAGGGTTTATGCATGTCACAAGGTGACTTGCACCAAACTCTATGGAGCAAATCCCATTTTGTGACATGCGTTACACCTTTTGCCATTCCAAGATGTGGCCTGTGCCATGGTGCCTACGGCTTGCATCCAAGGGGCCTTCTGCCAGCCACAGCCCCTACGGTATGGTAGAAGGGGGGTTTCGGCAGTGACTGCACCCTATTCTGAAAGGCCTGCTTCAGTAACCCGTCTATACCAATCCAAGTCCCACCATGGCACTGCGGGGTTAGACCAGCACTTAGCTGGTCTAAGGGGCATCCATCCTGGCAAAATGGCGGATGCCCCCCATAGTGCTGTGAAATGCACATTGCCATGGCCCATGGACCCCTCAGCACAGTGATGTCCCCCACCCCCACATTTTGTAGTGCCACCCAGGTCTGTATCGCGATGTGCCTACCCTTGCATCAGTGCCATCCAGCCTACCCCCCCCAAGGCCCCCAGGGGATTGCAGGAAAGTTTCAAGGTGGGGGGCTCTGGGGTACTGTTACTTGTGGTCTGTGGCTTGCAGCACCCACATCCATTGCACCATTCCTGTGGCGCAACCCTGCTGCTGCTGCAAGTCACAGGACATAAGTGACGGGAACCCTGCCTGTCTTGGAATAGGGTGCAGGGTCTCTGGCATAGCGGTGAATGTTACAACTCGCATACACCTGTGAGTTGCGACATTCATTCTGGAATTGGGCCCAGGGAATGTCAGAACCCCCCAGGGAGGGAGCATTTCTTGATCTGGTGTTTACAAATGTGGAGCATGTATCAGACATAAAGGTCAAGGATCCTCTGGGTAATAGTGATTTTAAAACAATGTGGTTCAAGCTGGATATGGGTAGGAAAAACATGCCCATGGTAATCAAGGCACAGGTCAGAAAACATAGGAAAACCAGGATCAGTTCCAAAATTTGCAAATAACTTTTATTTTTCTTGATAAAAGCAAAACAAAAAATTAAAAAAATGTTCAGTATAACTATTTACAAAGAAAATACAAGCAGAGTAAACTAAGTCCTTCTTCTGAGGGTATCTCTTAATTCCAAGTTTCAGTCTCTTATTCTCCTTGCCACTCTAGCAGAAGCATTGCTGCTTTTTTTATAAGTCTTTGTCTGGGAACTTGTTAAGAAATAACATTCCAGCAAGTTCCTGCTATGTAGGTATCCAAGGTGATGGTCCTGTATTTTCTTTAGTTGATCATCCCTGAGGTGTCCCAAAAATGTATATAAAATGTTCAGTGTGAGATGTCTCAAAAAATCTTCACATGATTTTCATAAAAATACATTTTATTCATCCACAGTATTTCTCTTCTGAATCATGCCCTAATGTTTTGCACTCTACATTAGTGCTTTTTCAAAGAGGCTTCTATACAATTCTGAAATATAGATAATGCCTTTTTGGTTATTTCATTCTTCACAAATAATCTTAGCTGTTATAATGTGTATTATCTCTTTAAGAAAACTGCTGTCATTTACCAAAAGTAATATGTAGTGGACATTTTGTTATTCTGTTATTCACTTCAGGTCTGATTTCTCCCTTCCACCTATAAATATAACAGTCACAAACATCTCATTTTATCATGTCCTGTTTTTTAAAAAAAATCCCAAAAATCTTTCAAGAAAGTACTTTATATAGTGTTTTAATACCTCACTGCTTTGGTATCTTTTGTCTTTTAAGAAATGGTATACACCCTATTTGTTTCAATAGCTGTTTAAGCATTTTTTTATGAAATAGAAAATATAAAGCATAAAATATTTTAGTTTTTCTTAGTTCATTACTGCTTGTAATTCACCAGGGCCCAGATATTCAAAGTAGTTGCGCCGGCACAAGTGTGGACTTGTGCCAAGGAGCCATATTCAGTGGGAGCCATTGCACAGCGCAAATTCCATTGCACCAATGTACAACTATAATGTATGCAGGCACAAGTGAAGGGGTTGTGCCCATGAATATCCAGCACAGTGGCATATTCAACCGCGAAACCATGGCACAAGTGCAGAGCAAATCAAAGTTGCTCCGAGCAGACTGGCTCCTACAAATACAGGGTGCAAGCACACAGACAGCACTTGTGCCAGGCGAGAGAGAGTGAGAGAGAGAGAGAGAGACAAAGAAAGAAAGAAAGAAAGAAAGAAAGAAAGAAAGAAAGAAAGAAAGAAAGAAAGAAAGAAAGAAAGAAAGAGAGTGACAGACAGACCAAAGCAGACACAGAGGGAGAGGGACAGCGGTGGCATTGGAGAGGGAGAGAGGGGCAGAGAGAGTGACAGAGAGACAGACACACTGTCAGGCAGTGCACCAGGGTGGCACACAGCCAGCAGCAGCAGCCAACTGCTCAGGGGGATATTGGACAGCAAGGACAATTAATAATGCGCACTTCATGATGGAGGCCGTAATGAGGGGTGTGAGGAGGCAGGAGGAACAGTGACGTGGCCGAGGAAGGGCCTGTAGGTGGTATGCCCGACACAGGTGGTACCATTCCGCATCACCTTGAGAACTATAGTGACACAGAGACTGTGGGCCGGTACCACCTGAATAAGGCCATTCTGAGGCAGCTCTGTGAGCTGTGCAGTGAGGAGATGCAGGCACCCACAAGACAGAGCCACGCCATGTCCGTGGAGATGAAGATGACAGCTGTCACATGCATGCTTACCACGAGCACCTTTCAGAGACCAACAGGGGACATCACAGGCATAACCCAGTTGGCCATGTCCCTCCTCCTCACACTGATCCTCAATACTTTGCTGCCACATGCTTTGGAATTCATCTATTTCCCCAGCACGCAGGCGGAGCATACAGAAAACTATGCAGGACTTTCACAGGGTTGCATGTATGCCTGGCATTATTGGGGCCATTGACTACACCCACGTGGGCATCCTCATGCCACCTGGCCCCAAGGGCGTGGTATACATTAATAGGAAGGGGAGCCCAAGTGTCAACTGCCAGGTGATGTGCGATGCCAGGGGGCACATTACCAGTGTCTGCACCACACACCCCAGGAGTGCATGTGATGCATTCATCTGGCACAGGTCTGCACTGTGCCACAGGTTTGAACATGGGGACATCCCCATGGGCCACCTCATGGGTGAGTATGGCATGGGCAAGGGGTGATGGGCAGAGCATACCTTGGGATGGTGGAGGTCAGGGTGTGCAAGTTGGCATGGGTGCCAGGGACAGGCAAGGGGCACAGCATAGAAAAGCAGAGGGCTAACCATGTCATTATCCACACAGGGGACAGCACGTATTCACTGAGGCCCTGGCTGCTCACCCCCTACCGGTGCCATCATTCCCAGTAGAGGAACACTACAACGAGGCACACACCAGCGCATGCAACATCATCAAGCATGTCTTTGGCATGCTGAAGGCACATTTCTGTTGCCTAGACAGGTCAAGCGGTGCCCTACAGTACAGACCCTTGAACACCTGTGGCCTATTCCTGGCCTGCTGCATACTGTACAACATGGCCATTGATCATGGGATAGCTGTTGAGGCCAATGAGGGTGATGGTATTGGGGACGACAGAGGCAATGGGCCAGATGGTGGTGGACAGCCACCACCTGGGTGGAGGGAAACCTGGCTGCAAAACCAGACGCAATGGCACTGGGACACAATCACACCAGAGCACTATGATGTACACAGGTAGGTAGTGCGATACACATGCATGGGCCACATAAACTGGTACGGCACACATGCAGGGGCATGCATGGCACTGGGCATGCACACACTGAGGCGTGATGCATGGGTAGGGGAGCCAGGGGCACATAACCACACAGAACCAAACACAGCAACACACACACACACACACACACACACACACGCACCTCATACCCAGGTGGTGGTATGTGGTGTGAATCAGATGCATTGCACCGGTGCACAGGTGCAACCGGCACTAGACTGCCTTCATCATGCCCATGCCACACTGTCCAGGAGCCGGGCAAGCATGCACACAGGCAGTGTGTGGTGTGACACACAGGCACCACACCAGTGGTGGGCACACACACAGCCCATGTGCCCACAGAGCAACAGCTGCAGACTTCAAGCAGGGTGGCCCACACATCAGGTCCAGTGCACAGAACCATGGTCACCACGGCCATGGGGGAAGCCGTGCCTTTGCCGATCGGCAGCCACAGGCTGCACATCAGCCATGGGGGGTGAGCAACAGCCCCCCAAGGGTTGAACCGCAGGACTTCGACTGTGTCCATGCGGGGGTGTGAAGATGTCCAAATAGGCCAGCCCCTGGCATGCCTGGGATGCCCACAGTAGAGCTCAACGTCAACAGTGTTGGGGCTGCCTGATACCAGGTTCTCCGGGTGGACAACATGCTGGGGGGGGTCATCTGTGCCTGGCCTCTCCCTGTGGCAGCAAGCAGCACAAAGCCATCCATGATTGCAGTGGCAATGTGATCCAGGGATGCATTCATGGCTTCCTGCCTGTGCTGCTTCCCCACCAGGATCTGCACATTACCCCTCTCCTGCTGCTCAGCTGACTGGCGCACCTCCACATGCAGTGCATGCACCATAGTGGCAAGCAGCACCTGTTGCTGAACAGATGCCCACAGCAAATGGGTGTGCTCAGCCAGTGGGTTGGTGTCCTGGGGCTCCAGGGTGGGATGCCGATCCTGATGTGTTGACCGGCCAAACTGCACAGCCCCCTTCTCTGGTGGACACTGCACACTGGGGTCTGCGGGGGAATGGGTAAAGCAGGCACACCGGTGGCGGACCCTGTGTCCAGCTGCCCGGTGGCACCCGCAGCCTGCTGCTGTCACCTGTTCAGCTGCTGTTCATCACCCAGCGCTTGTGCAGCTGCACTACCACCACCGCAGGGCACAGCCGGGGCAGTGCACACTGCTGCACCCACAGTGGTGACAGGCAGCTGTTCTGCTACTGGAAGGGTGCTGGGCATGCTGCCTGTGTCAGTGGCTGGCAGGGGCATCTCACCAAACAACATTGCCCATGCTGTCGAGGATAATCTTAATGTCGTCATCAGTGTTGGACCTTGCCCCAATCTGTGTCTCTGTGCAGAGGACACCAAGGCTGGAATCCCGCAGAAACACATCCAGGGCCTCATCCGACCCCAGGTCCAGGGCATCCGCCTGCACTGTGCTGGTGAGCTGCAGCATGTCAGGTCCCCGGATGCCAGTGGAGGTGGATGGCTGGTCCTCCAGGGCCATTCCAACATCCACTGCTGCTGCCACTGCTGGTGCCCCATCATCCACACGGAAGCAAGCTGGTGCTGCAAGAGAAAGAAAGATGTGTCAGTAATGCATTGCCCACAAGTGCCCCTGTACACTGCCACTGCATGTGTCCTGCAGCATGGCATGCACATGGGTGTGCACACATGCATATGACATGCATGCTGGCTGCATGCACGCCAGCATGCCCATATATGCACCTTCCATGCCACCAGCTGTGCATGACTGACTTATGTACCATGCAGTGATGGGCTGTCATCCATCTGGAAACCACCTCCAGCCACACCCTCCACTGTGCTGTGGCACATGGTGGCTGCCACCAGCTCCTCCTGCACCATGAGCATTGGCGCATCTGCAGGCCCCCCTCTGGTGGCAATCTGGGATGCACGGATGGCTGCCACCTTCTCCTTGATGCACCTCTTGTCCATGCCCACCTTCTTCCAGCACTCCTGCGCTGACCACTGGTGGCTGTCATGCTGGTTGACGTATGCCACTGCCTCCTCCCAGGCCCCAGCCCTCACCTGTGGTATGCACGTGGCACCACTCAACAAGGGCTCCCTGTCCAGGTATGCATCGAACAAGGTCTCTGTCTCTGCTTTAGTGAAACTGGGCCTGCACTTCCAAGCAGGCCGATGCTCCTCACCCTCCTCACGTTCTGATATCTCACTCCCTGTGGACATGGACATCACAGTGTGTCAGTGGCAGCATCTCCCTGGTCCATCCCACCCTGCTGTGCTGTCTGCTCCCAGTGAGTTACAGCAGCATGTGCAACTTACCTCAAAAGGATGCAATACCAGTCCATGGCCTGTGCTGTTTTGTGGCACTTATAAGGTGCAACGCATGCAAATGAGGTGTGGTGCAACAGTAATGACATGCAAATGCACTCAGTGTGCCATGCATTGGCTGATTAACTCATTTGCATGTGGCAGCTAAATATCACAATATTGCCCCATGTGCAATGGGGTTGCACCAGAGTGAGTTGCGCTGGCGCAATGTGCATACATACACGATGCACAGGCCCACAGCATCATGGTGGCAATTACTCACCGTGCATGGACAGCGTGATGCTGTGACATTGTGCATGTTGTGCATGAGCCAGAGATGAGCATGGCTGCCCATGGGGTGCCATGCCCTATCATGCACGTCCGCAATGCCAGTTGACCCCTGACCCCTCGGTCTGACCTCTGACTCTGTGACCCCGTGTAGGCACACACATTCCATGCATCTCCAGTACTGCATGATGTGCGTGCACTGAGCATCGCAAGGTGGGTGCATGGTGTGGACACGTGTGCCTCCGGCTGCCATTTTCACCACCCAATGCAGTTAGTGGATCATGGTGCAGGCACGGAGATGGAGGGCCCAGAACTGGTCTCCCATCAAGATGGCCAACCTAATGACATGTGTGGAGCCCCATGCACCCCAGCTTTTTGGCCAGGTGCCCCTGCAGCAGCCCAGGGGTGACATGTGGCAGGCAATCACCACAAGCCTGGAGCACAGGAGGGGGTGCCTAGGTCTAGGGTGCAGTGTTGCTACCATTATGGCAATCTTGTGTGGTGGGACCCTGAGTGACTCAGAAGGCTACAGGCACAGGCCAGGCGAGAGGCCATGCCACAACCAAGTAAGTCATCCTATGACGCATGTCTGCCCTGGTGCTCTCTTGCAGTGTTGGCATGGCTGTCTGCCATGCCCTGCAAAGGGGTACACTGTCATTGTGTGCATCATGGGGTGGCATTGCCAGTTTACGCTTGCATTGCGATGCCGCTGTGTGGCAGTGCGGGTTGTGTCGAGCAGGGGCACACCCCGTGCACCGGGGTGGGGTTTGGGGGCAGCAGCTGTGGTCAGTTCCTGATGTGCACCTGTCTTCTTTCCATTCCCAGGACCTGAGGATCATTAGAGGGCCTAGGGTGCTGCAGCAGTGCAGCAGGCCGCAGCAAGATAAGCCGGAGATGGACCAGCACCAGCAGGGCCACAGAGGGCAGGTAGGCACTGCCATGGTCCTTCGCACTGTGCATGGGGAATGGTGGGGGTGTGGGTGCGGGCATGGCCACCTTTGCCATGTGCCATGGCAGCTGTGTGTATCACACTGTGAGTCGTGCATGCCACTGTGCCACATCCATTGGACACATGAGCCAGCTGTTGGAGGGGTGTGCATGTGCCTGGCTGCCACTGGTGTTGCTGTGGTGCCACCAGTGCACTGTACCATGTGACTGTCTTTGAGCAGTCAGGTGGCCATTGTGCAGTGGGGACCACTTCTGTGCAATGTCATGGTGTGCCGAGTTGCTGGCAGGCATTGGCCCACCCCCATGTGGGTGGCCATTATCTGCCATCCGGTGATGTGTGTTCCCACTGCCCATTGTGCACTGTGGGTGGGAATGGTTCCTTGGACATTACACTGATCACCTGTCCTGTCCCTTTCATAGCTGTCCAGTGGAGGCGTTAGAGGCCCGTGTACTGCAGGCTGCTTTGGCAGCTCATACTGAGTACCTCGACCACCACTGAAGCAGTCCTTCAGGTTTGGCACCTGCTGCTGGAAGACCAGAGGTGGTGAGGACACCAAGGGGTGGCAGGTCATGGCCGCTGTTAGTTTGGCCCCAGCTCTCCCCTGTTTCCCCTGCTGTACCTCTCCCTAAAGTCCCCTTTCCCATTGTACAGTCTCTGTTCCCTGTCCCCTTCCCTTGCTTTCCTACCCTTTCACACCCACTTGTTCTTCTAAATAGTTTGCCTTGGAAATATTTATTTTTTGACTTACCTGCCTGTGTCAGTGTCTGCTTTGCAGGAGGCATGAGGAGCCATGCTGCAGTGGCCAAGTGTCTGTCTGTGTGGTGTGCATGTGTCGGGGTACATGTTGTGCTTCTGTGGTTCACTGCTGTATACTGTGGTGTGTCCCACTGTGGTGGTGTCCTTCCCATCAGTCGGTGGCTGTGCCTTGGGGTGCCCATGGGGCAGCTGTCAGGGGTGTGTAGTGGGTGTGTGTGCGGTGGTGGCACATGGCCATGGTTGTTGGTCAGGTACTGGCTGCACACTGTGTTGGGGTCCCTGCTTGGTGTTGTGCGGCCTGTCCCATGTGGTCTGCCACACTACCTGCCACCCGACATGTTCAGTGCCTCCTGTGTTTCTGTGTGGCATGTGTGTGTCCTTGGTTGCATGGTCCTAGGTGTGGCCTGCTGTGATCTGGGAGGGTGGGTGGGCATGGCCGCAGCCTGTGGGGGCTCCTTGGTGGCTCTTCATTGGCCGTTGGCACCTCCTGTTGCCTGCTATCTGTGCCACTATTGTGTTCTGTGGAGAGGTGTACGGGTGCCTGTGTGCACCCTGCTGTGCCCTGCTGGTGGTGGCCTCCTGTGGCCTATCTCTGTGCTTCCCTGGCTCTGTCCCTGGGGATCTTCTCTGTGTCATGCCCCCTCTGTTGCTCTGCTGCTCTGCTCCCACAGTTGAGCTGGAGCATCTCTTTCTGCACCATGGCGCAACTGTGTTTGTGACATGGTGCAACTCTTGTTGCACCATGGCGCAAGTCTGGTTGTACCATGGTGCAAGTCTGGTTGCACCATGGTGCAACTGTGCCATATTCAGCCGGGTTGCGCTGGTGCAGTGCGGCCAGCACAACCTCTGGATATGGCTCTTATTGCACCATGGCTCACTGGATTTGCGCTGAGCCGGATGTGCGCCGGCATTTGGCACATTTCTGAATATCTGGGCCCAAGACATATTTTTGTTTTAAGCATCGCTGTACCTTCTACTTCAAATGAAGCTTGGCCCAGCCTTTTTACGGAACTTGCCTGGAGATACACAGTTTATA
Organism: Neoceratodus forsteri; assembly: GCA_016271365.2. Taxonomy (NCBI): domain Eukaryota; kingdom Metazoa; phylum Chordata; order Ceratodontiformes; family Ceratodontidae; genus Neoceratodus; species Neoceratodus forsteri. The sequence continues at coordinate 1,056,043,334 of CM057459.1, forward strand.
TATTTCAATTCCTATATTTCTTGCTTCAAAACCCTGTGATAAAGCGTTTTAGGACATTCAGCAAAGTTCTCATTTCCTTAGGTAGCTTTTCAGACTTATTACCTCATTTTTCTATTGCTGTCAAAACTTACTTTGTTTTAGCTCAGTAAAAAAGGCTGGGTCAAGCTTCACTTGAAGCAGAAGGTACAGAGATGTTTAAAACAAAAAAATATCTTGGTGAATTACAAGCAGTAATGAACTAAGAAAAAATAAAACATTTATGTTTTATATTTTCTGTTGCAGAAAAAATGCTTAAACAGCTATTGAAACAAATAGGGTTTATACCCTTTATTTAAAGACAAAAGATACCAAATTGGTGAGGTGTTAACATACTATATAAAGTCATTTCTTGAAAGATTGTTTGGAACTTAAAAAGAGGACATGATAAAATGAGATGTTTGTGACTGTTATATTTATAGGTGGAAGGGTGAAATCAGACTCGAAGTGAATAACAGAATAACAAAATTCCCCCCACAGATTAATTTTGGTAAATGACAGAAATTTTCTTAAAGAGATAATGCACAATATAAAAGCTAAGATTATTTGTGAAGAATGAAATAACCAAAAAAGGCATTATCTATATTTCAGAACTGTATAGAAGCCCCTTTGAAAAAGCACTAATGTAGAGTGCAAAACATTAGGGCATGATTCAGAAGAGAAATACTGTGGATGAATAAAATATATTTTTTATGAAAAATTGTGTGAAGATTTTTTGAGACATCTTGCACTGAACATTTTATAAACTCTTTAAGAGAGCCTGCTTAGAGAATGTTCTTGTAAGTTTACAGAATGTTATTGTAAGTTTCATTCCTTGCAGGTGCAACAAGACAGTACATGGTGTCCTAAAACTGACCTCTTGTTCACAGCTGTGCAAAGGGCTTACAAACTGCATCTTAGGTTAACCCCTTGAGTTCCAAATAGCTTTTTGTAATCATTTCAACAGTAAAACTATATACAATTTCAAACAAAGGGATCCCAGTATCACATACAGTTTTACAGAGATTCACATATATTTTTCATAACTGCAGATATGCAAGGTGGAAGAAAAGACAGAAATAGCAAGGGAAGGCAAAGAGATAGTGAGAAGCGGAGAAATGCGAAACTGTCAGATTGATTATTTCCTAAGTCTCACAAGAAACTGTGGTTGCACAACCAGACACTGAAGAGACAGAAAAGGAGAGGATAGAACAGACCCTTGCATTTAAACTCTTTCTGCATAACAAATGGGGCAGGGCCTAATTCAGCCCTGTCACATACCCGCTTCCCAAGAAGGAACCTGTTTTACAAAAGAAGGTTTCCAAAACGTTCTATTAAATTCCCATCTAACATCAGCTTATAACCTTTACTGTTCAGTGCAAATGCAGCATAGCAAACAGAGATGTTTCAGCTCACATTTTTTAACCTTTGGAATTCTCAATTCCTGATCCGTATCTTGACAGAAAATCATCATTGATATTCTCTTTGCCAGCTTTGTGCATCTCTTTAAATTTAAATTGCTGTGGTGCCAGGTACCACCATGTGTTTCTAGAATTTGTATCCTTCATTTGGTTAAGTCAACAGAGGGGATTGTGATCTGTTATAAGTACAAATTCAGCTCCTAGGGCTGGCCTGGTGACTCTGAGGGTTGAGGCGCTGGACGCCACACCTCACTCCACACTGGTGACCTGGGTCAGGAAACATGCCCAGGTCATCAGGGGTTGGCAGGAGTGGGGTAGGATCGAGTGACTGGAAGATTGCTCTCCTATCTGGGGGAGGGTTGGGGGCTTCAATAGCTCTGCAGCACCCCCTGGTGATGACTGGAGGGAGCTGCAGGGCTGATGCCAAGTAGTGGTGGAGTGTGGCCGATGTTGGCCCATTGTGCCTCACAACGTCATTGCATGTCCACACTCCCAGGGCTGTAATGTGGAGGAAAAATGGCTAGGCATGACCATGCAGCTTGATGTCCATACCCTGCAATGCCAGGAAGACTGTTGTTGGAATTGCATTGGGGGGTCTGAGGTCAGCCCAGCATGGCAGGGTACAGGAGGCCTTCCAGTGGGTCAGCAGATGGTCATACCAGATCCCCCTTCATGTGAGGGAGCCTGCTGTTCTTCGGGCAGGCAGAGCCGGCATCTGGATGCCCCCACTAGTAGAACACCATAGCAAGTGAGAAAAAAATTAGTTGTGATAAAAAAAAAACAAAGTCAGCTCCGAGTAAGTAAAACTTAAGGGACTCCATGGCCCACTTTGCCTCAAGGCAATGGTGGAGTACCTTTTCTCTCTGTCATGCAATTTTCTTGTGTTCAAAATAAGATGTTCTTTCCTATCTGTATGCTGACTCAAGATTGCACCTAGACCTACCTTTGATGCATCAGTCTGTAACAGAAACTACTTCTCAAAATCTGGGCTTCTTAAAACAAGGGCTGAACATAATGCAGCTTTAATGGCCTGAATAGCCTTGTCACACTCTGGGGTCCATTTCACATTATTCAGGAACTGCTTGTGAGTTTAGTGAGGGGAGTAGCTAGTTGGGTAAAGTTAGGAACAAATCCCTGATAATAGCCAGCCAGCCCTAAAAATGACCTGCCATGTTTATTGGTTTTGGGGACAGGGCTGTTACCTACAGCTTCTATCTTGGAAACCTCTGGCTTGAGGTCTCCATTTCTCAAAACATAGCCCAAATATCTGGTTTCCTGCATGCCCAATCCACACTTGTTAGTATTAATCGTCAGACCTGCCTTTTTGATCAATTGGATAAATGCTTATAGGTGTTCCAGGTGGCTTTTCCAGTCTGGACTTTACCCCACAATATCATCCATGTGCGTAGCACAATAACCAGTATGAAGGGATAACATTTCATCCATGTACCACTGGAATGTAGTGGGTATGCCATGGAAACCAAACAGAATGGTGGTGGACTGATAGAATCCTATAGGAGTGGCAAATACAGTTTTGTCTCTGGATTCTTTAGCTAGGGGGATTTGCCAGTAACCCTTGATGAGATCGAGGGTAGTGATATACTTGGCCCTCCTGATTCTGTCCACCAAATTATCCATTCTGGTCATAGGATAACTGAAATTCTGACACTTGATGAAGTTTCCTAAAATCAAGACATATTCTTACCCCCCCTTCTTTTTTTCTTTACAATCACCATTGGTGATGACCAATCACTTCTTGACTCTTCTATACTACCCAGTTCTTTCATTTTTTGTACTTCCTTAACCATGTCACCTCTTGACCACTCTGGTAATTTGTATGTCTTTTGTTTACTAGGGCAAGCATTCCTTGTCACTGTTATGTGCTTGACCCCTTTTGCTCAGCCTGGTGCTGTGGTAAAAGTACTGTTAAATGTTTTAAGCAAGTTACAAATTTCTCTGGTTTGTCTGGAGGTTAAAAAAGCATTCACCTTTACAACATTAGCATTTATAGTTTGTTCCAGTCTGTCATAAGTGATATCAATATCTTCTTTATCAGTTTCTGTAAAAAAGAGCAAAACATCTTTTGGTGTTTTTTCAACCCGTTTCTTGAGGAGGTTAGCATGGTAATGGTATATCTTAGTAACATTTTTCCTTTCAGGGGTCTCAGTCTCACAGTTAACTGTGCCAGTACATCTAAGCATTGTATAATGCCCTAGCCACTTCATTAACAGTTTGTTTTCAGTAGTGGGTAACAGTACCAAGACCTTTTCACCAGGCTCAAAAACCTTTTCTTTTACCCCATGGTCATAATACGCCTTCTGCTGGTTTTGGGCCTCTTCCTGATTAGTATGGGTGGTTTCTACATATTTTTCCAGCTTCTTTCTCAGGGCACACATATAAGATGTAATAGACTGTTTCTGATGGGGGTTATATTCCCATGTTTCTTTTATTACATCTAGTGGCCCTCTAGGTTGTCTGCCATGCAGCATTTCAGATGGTGAAAAACCTGTTGATGCCTGTGGCACTTCTCTGTAAGCAAAAAGTAGGTAAGGTAAGTACTGTCCCAGTGTTTTCCCTTCCCCTTTTATAAACCTTTTTAACATGCATTTTAGAGTTTGATTAACACGTTCAACAAGACCGTATGTCTGAGGGTGCTAGGGGGAGGTTCTTCTGGCAGTGATACCTAGCAGTCGATACAGCTCCTTCAGTAATGCAGCACCAAAATTACTACCTTGATCATTAATAATCTGTTTAGGTATGCCCACCTTGCTGAAAATTTTGGCAAGCTCTGCTGCTACTTTTGGGGCTGTGACAATACACATTGGAACTGCCTCTGGTTATCGAGTAGCATAGTCACATACTACCAAAATGAATTGATTACCCTTTTTACTTTTGTCTAAAGGGCCAACCACATCCATTGCAATTCTCTCAAAAGGCACATCTATCAAGGGTAGGAACACAGGAGGCACCTTGTCTTTTTTAGCCACAGGCGCTACTTTCTGACACTCAGCACAAGAACTGCAATAAGTAGCAACATATTCATGAATTCCAGGCCAGTAAAATCTGTACAGCAATCTGGCAAGGGTGCAATCCCTCCCTGAGTGACCAGCGATATGACTATTATGTGCTATCTGTAACAACTCAGATCTATACTTTTGTTGTATAACCAATTGTTCTACCTGGTACTGTGTCTGAGGTTTAACCCAAACTCTGTACAGTAGCCCATTACCTCTATTAAACATAGGTTCACCCTGTTTCAGTTTTACCCCCAGCTGCTTAAAATAACCCTGGAGAGAAACATTGTTAGTTTGTTTGGAAAGAAAATCACAATCGGTGATCATTTTACCTTCAGCATTTTCATATGTTAACTCCTTGTGTCCATCAGTCTTTTGTTGCCACTGTTTCATCAGGTGTTATTTTTCTTTCCTGGACTTCCAGATCTTGGAGCTGTGCTCAAATAAGTCCGAATCAAAATCAGTGAAAGGAAAAGTGGCTCCATCATCTGAGATTTTCTTTGCCTGAGCTCTTTTTGCCATGGCTGCTGAAACATCAGGACTTACTTCTTCTTTGATTAACTCAGTAAATCCTGGAAAGTTATTCCAATAATCACAGGTACAGGTAACATAGGTACTACCCCCACTTTCATTTGATGTGACACCCCATTAGTAGTCAGAGTAACTTGGCTGGTGGGATAATATTGAGTGCCCCCATGGATGCAGATGACACCAGTACTGGGTCCTTCTGAACACTGTTTTCCCAGCACTTCAATATGCACTAGGGTGTGTCTGCTTCCTGAATCTACAAGTCCATTCACAATCTTATCTCCCACCTTCACATCTGTTAAGTACTTGCCCCAGTTTGCTAATGACAAACCTGCTCCAGTGTCACTCTTCTTACTATAGCAATTTCTTGTAATAAGACCTGGCTTATTATAATTATAGCAAGTAAAGCCTTTGGGTACAGATTTGTTACCCCCATCAGAGTTTTTATCAGACTTAGAGTTAACATGGGAAAAAAAGAGTGTCTTACTGGTGCTTGGCTGTTACCTCATTGCTGTGGTGTTTTTCTGGCAATCTGGTAGTCCTCAGCTAAAGAAACATCCTTTTCCCCACTTTCTGGTTGGTGTTTTTTTACCCAAAAGTGCATGTCTGTAGGCAGGATGTAGATGAACTTCTCCATTGCAAATGTTTCAATGATCTTTGGGAATGTTTTGCCCTCTGGTTGGAGCAATTTCATAAGGCATTCTCTGAGCTGGGAGAAGGCTTCCCATGGATTGTCAACGGAGTTGTACTTCAGAGACTTGCCAGTAGGTCTCTCCTGAGATGTCATATCTTTTAAGGACATCTCTTTTCACCAGGTCATAGTTTTCTGACTGTGCAGTGTCCGTATTGCTGTAGGCAAGTTGGGCTTTACCTGTCAGGTAAGGTACCAGTCTGATTGCCCATTGCTGTCTTGGCCACTGGCAGACTGTGGCAACCCTTTCAAAAGTTGTCAGGTACGCTTCGATATAATCTGTGGGACACAACTTTGTAAGTTTAAGTTTAACTTTTAAGTTGTTAATGTTTTGTTACTCTACTGGACCTGTGCCAGAACCTCCAGCTTTGATAGCTTGCAAGGCATCCAGCCATTGTTGCTCTAGTTGCTGCATCTCTTCTTTTCTCTGCTGCTTCAATCACTGCATTTCTTCTCTTCTCCTCCTGTCACTGCATATCTCTTTTCTCTGCTGCTCCTGCCACTGCATCTCTTCTTTTCTCCACTGCTCTTCTTCTTTTCCATGACTGGTGGTGGCTATACAGTCTCAGTTTGGAATTTTGTTTCTGATTCTAGTTTTGCTGCCATTCTTCTGGTAACCACTCCTGGACTTGCTGCTGCAGAACCCATACCTTTCTTCTGTGTTTCCCTGGTACCAGGTCTAGTACCCATGCACAAAACCCCTTGCTTAGAGTATGCCCAGCACAAATCCCACTTAGGCTGAAACCATCTGTCATTGAGGCACAGATCAGGAAGCATAGGAAAAAAAGGAGCAGTTCAAAATTAATAAATAGCACTTCATTTTTCTTAATAACAGCAAAATTAAAAATTATTCAGTATAACTATTTACAAAGGCAGCACAAACAGAGAAAACTAAGTCCTTCTTCTGAGGGTATCTCTTAATTCCAAGTTCCTGTCTCTTATTCTCTTTGTCTCTCTCTAGCAAAAGCATTGCTGCTCTTTTTATAAGTGCTTGTCTGGGAACTCATTAAGAGAGCCTGCTTCTCACAGATGTTCTTGTAAGTTTACAGAATGTTCTTGTAAATTTCATTCCCTGCAGGTGCAACAAAACAGTACATGGTGTCTTAGAACTGACCTCCTGTTCACAGCTCTGCAAAGGGCTTAAAAACCCCTTGTGTTCCAAATAACTTTTTGCAATCATTTCAGCAGTAAAACTATGTACAGTTTCAAACAAAGGGAGCCCAGTATCACATACAGTTTTGTGCAGAGATTCACATCTATGCTTCATAACTGCAGATATGCAAGGGGGAAGAAAATACAGAAATAGCAAGGGAAAGCAGAGAGATAGCGAGAAATGGATAATTGTGAAACCATCAGAGTGATTAGTTCCTAGGTCTCACAAGAAAATTTGGTTATAAAACCAGACAAAGAAGAGACAGAATAGGAGAGGATAGAACAGACCCTTGCATTTAAACTCTTTCTGCATAACAAATGGGACAGGGCCTTATTGAACCCATCACACCCTCTAAGACTAAAACAGACTAAAAAAGTGAGGAATTGGCTGGGCATTGAAGGTGAACAAATCTCCTGGATCAGATGGAATACATCCAAGGGTGTTGAGGGAGCTCATAGGTGAACTTACGGATGCACTGGTCTACCTATTCAATAGCTCACTTAAGTCTGGTGTGATCCCACAGGACTGGATGATGGCCCATATGGTACCCCTCCGTAAGAGTAGTCCTAAGGATGATTCTGGAAACTATTGACCAGTCAGTCTGATTTCAGTCATGTGCAAAATCATGGAGACTTTAGTTAAGGAATGGTTGGGAGAGTATTTAAAGGGGCTGGGTTTTCATGAAGCTAAGCAGCATGGATTTATAGGAGGTAGATCATGTCAAACTATTCTGATTGTATTTTTTGACTGGGTCACCAAAACAGTAGATAAGGGTCAGGTAGTGGACATCTTCTACCTAAATTTTAAAAAGGCCTTTGATTCTGTGCCCCACAAAAGGCTGACTGGAAAATTAGTAGACCTAGGGGTTGGAGAAAAAATTACAAGATGGGTGGAAAATTGGCTGGGGAGTAGAACCCAGAAGGTAATTTTGGGGGGGACAATTATCTAGCACTGGAAAAGTCATGATAGGAGTTCCACAGGGATCAGTGCTAGAACCGTTGTTGTTCAATGTCTTTATTAATGAGGTTGAGCCTGGCATTAAGAGCAGGGTGTGTATTTCTGCAGATGACACCAAGATCTGCAGGAGGGTGGACTTTACTGAAGGGATATAGAACCTCAAGGAGGATCTGAAAATGATAAAGAGGTGGTTAGAGATTTGACAGCTTGGATTCAATGTCAAAAAATGTAAGGTAATGCATTTAGGAGCCATGTGTCCCAAGGCAGAGTACAATCATTGAGCAGTCCAGTTATCAGTTACAGATGAGGAAAAGGATCTGGGTGTGATAATAGCTAGCAACCTAATGCACTACCTGCAGTGTAGGAGAGTGGCAGCTAAGGCAAACCAAATGTTGGGATGCATTGCTAGGGGGTTTAGCTGTAGGCTGAAAGGAGGTTATTCTGCCTTCTATAGGTCACTACTGAGGAGTCATATGGACAACAGAGTACAATTTTGGCACCTTTACCATAAAAAAGACATTATCTTACTAGAGAAGGCATAGAGTAGGGCAACGAAGATGATTGCAGGTGATCAAGGAAAACCTATGAAGAGAGGTTGAGAGATCTAAACATGTACTCACTGGTGGAGAGGAGCAAGAGAAGGGATATGATTTTCAAATACAGTACTTAAAAGGAATACATAGAGTGGATAAGGAGGTTCTCTTTTGGTTTAAGTGGAAACCATAATACAAGAGGGCATTGTCTTAAATTGTAAGGCTGGAAGTTTAGAAGGAAATTTAGAAGACAGTTCTTCACTGAGAGGGTTGTGGACAGTTGAAATGAACCTAGATGTGGTTTTATTGACAATGGTTGGCAGCTTCAAAAGGGTTTAAGAAGACATAAGGGGAAAGTAAAAGTTATGAGTGTGGTAGGTGGAAAGGCTGAGAGATTTGGGGAGGCGGGCAGTGACAATAGCTCAAGCTATGGACCCTGCAGTTACGAGCAGACTAAATAGACCAAATGGCCTTTTTCTGCTGGCTAATTTGTATGTATTTATGTATGTATCTATGTATGTATGTATGTAACAAAATGAAGGCTACCATAGCTGGGAAGATTATGCAGTTTGTCTCTCAAAAAACCAAAAGGGATGCTGGACAGCAGTGGCAACTGGAGGGTGAGCTATTTGACTTGGAAGAAACACATCAAATTACACTAGATGAAACCCTCCTCCCCAACAATAAGAAATGCAGTGAATCCTTCCAAAAATATCAGGAACGAAAGGTTGTAGGGGACCTACAGTATGTCAGGCAATGGTTTTATGTGGGATGGATGGGAAACTCCTGGCATGGCAAATCAGGACAAGCTGTTAACACAGCAGTCCTTCACCTTCAACAGGGAGGTGCAGATACTATGGTGACTGCACATCTGGGGTAAATTGCAAGCATATCTGCCACCTACTATGAGAAGTTTTATTCAGAAGAAAAAGGCACAACACATGGCAGAGATTCAGGTCTTCCTGGAAAACCTACAGATCCCCTTCCTGACCCCAGAAAAATGAGAAGGGAAAAGCAGCTCTGGTTTCCTGGCACTGAGTGCAAAATTCATTAATCTTATAGACAGACAAAGGCCCTCAGCACTGTGAGTTATATCACGCCATCTCCCTGCTTCTGGTAGATTTTAAAATATTTACTTACATAATAGTCAACAGGGTACACGAGGTGGAGGAGGCCACTGTCAACCCAGATAAGACAGGATTTAGCAAGGGTGGAATGTTAATAATAACATACAATTCCTCAGTGATATCCTACACTTGCAAAAGGTTTCCAAGCACCTGAAATTGTCCATATCCATGGATGCAGAAAAGGCCTTTGATCAGGTTGACAGGGCCTTCCTCTTCTGCAACCTGGAAAAAATGAGGTTTGGAGATCAGTTCACTACTTGCTTCATATCTTTATATACCTTCCAAGATGCTTCAGTATGTGTAAATGGAGTTACATCTCAAAGATTTCCTTTGCATATGGATACGTGACAGAGTTACCCCCATCACCATTACTATTTGTATTAGGCATAGAGCCATTAGCAGTAGCAGTGAGGGCCAATAAGAATATCAAAGTGGAATTCTATTACAGGTGAAGAGAAACACCTCCATTTTAGGAACTGTGGAGCTAGGCTTTGCACACACCTCTTCTTAGAGGGGATCATCAGATTATTCCTGGTAGGTCCAACCCTTAAGAATCCTACTGTTTACTCCATTTTTCGTAGGATGATTATAACTGAACTGATGTGTAAAATATGTATCTGATGCCTAAGATACTAATTACTGTATGCAAATCAAATCAATGTACTTAGTTCTGACTGCTGTTGTGCTTTTGTATATGTGGAAAATCAACAAAATCTTGAAAGAAAAAAATATCAAGGTGGTACAAGTGGGAAACACAGACCAAAAATGTCCTTGTACACCAATGATTCCCTGTTTTTTTATTAGGGACCCAGAAACATCTGTCCTGACATTGATAGAAAAACTGAAAAAATTGGGGATATTCTGGTTACAAGATTAACTTTAATATGTTAGAAGCTCTGATGATATCTCGTTGTGCTCCTCACAATTCAGAAATGGGTTCCCCTATATATGGGCATCACATGATACCTTCAGGTGTTTATGAATCTGAGTTGCACCCTTGCTAGCCAAATTCTTTAACGTGACTTTTAGTACCTTGCTACAGGAAATAGCTAAAGATTTACAGACCTGGGGACTACTTCATTTTATCAGTAGGGTGCAGAATAGAAGTCTAAAAAATGAACATTCTCCCCAGATTAATATTCCTTTTCCATGCCCTTCCAGTGGCTATTCTGCATAGCTTTTGTCACAAACTGAAGTCATTAACTCAGAAGTTTATATGGCATGTACACAGGGTGCGCATTGGTGAAAATACTTTAACACCCAAAGGACAAGTGTGGTTTGAGTACGTCAAACTTTGAACTGTACTTGCTAGCCACATAGGCCTCCCAACTCTTTTCTATAACTAGGCAAACTATAGATACCGGGTGGTATGTTTTAGAAAATAGATCCTCACTTATGGCTCCCTTATACATTTTAATAGGAGCAAAGCTAACCCCTCTCTTACTAAGGCCCTCCCTTACTAAGGCAGTTACAGAAATCCTGGAAGAGACATACCTTAACAATTCTCCAGAAAATTAGAAAGGTCACACACACACACACACACACACACACACACACACACACACATGCACGCATGCTCACACACACATACACACACACACACACACACACACAACGAGATTGTCCCCCTCACTATTATCATAGGGGACCCATGATTTACACCTGCATTCAAAGACCCTGGTTTCCAAAGATGGAATCAGTTCACCTTTACCAGGTATAGTCAGCTGATGGAGGGTGACAATTCTGTCTCTTTTAATATACTTAAAATTCTATGTCCCCGTTGGAGACCTGTTTTTATACCTCCAGATCTGCCAATTAATGTCTACTTGTAATAAATCCCAAATTTCTAGGGACCAAACCGCTTGGGATGACATGGTATTTTGGGCTACAAGACTCACAACAAAATGTTAGTACAGTTCCATGTTATATACATTTTTACAAACCTCAGTGAGACACTCCCCAGATGAAGTGAGCAAAAATGCGAGATGGAGATAGCCACACAACTCTTCTCTCAGGAATGGGAAAAATACTGAAAAGAGGATGGAAATTCACAGCATCCCCAAGGTGGAGGGAACACAGGTGGAAAATCCTGGTTAGATTTTCCATACTCCAGCCATTACTGCACATTTTAGGTGGTGGAAGACTGAAAAATACAGAAGGAGATGTCTAGACAAGGGAGATCATAATCACATATTTGGGGGTGCCCAAAAATGAAATCATATTGAACTCAGATCCAGACAGATTTGGGTGGAATCTGGGGCCAAGACCTACAGATAGATTTTTAAAATCATTCTACTGGGCCTTCCTCTGTAGGGATTTAGTCACAGAAGGGACCAAGAAGTGTCTCATACCATGTGTATAGGAGCACTCAAGAGCAACATTGCACATTCACTCTCCCAATGTTTTACACGCACTACCAAAGAATGGAGAGCTAGAATGGAGACAGTGGTACAAATGGGACATATCGCTGAGACCCACTGACTTACCTTAGAAAAATTCATAGATAAATGGTCTAAATGGAATAGATGTACAACCCAGGTGGTCAGCTGATGGGTGAGTGAACCACAGACTAGAAACTAGAATGAGACCTGTGGGGTTATCTGTGATGGTTCTTTTGGGGAACAGACAGGTATAACTTACAGACTTTCCTTTCTTTCTTCAGCAAGAACACATGCTTATAGACAGGTAGAATGGACAATTAGACACTAAAAATTACTTTTAATATCTTAATATATTTTTTTTTGTTTTAATTACAAATGTGCATACATAAGTAAAAGCTTTGTTTCACTTCTTAATATTGTACAATGGTTATTCATCAGTCTGTCTGAGGAGATTGTGATGGTAACCGGCAATGTTATTCATTGCATTGTGATCAATTGCTTTGCACGATACTCTTCAGTAAACTGTAAGTTACAAAAAAAAAAGGAATATCTTGCCTTTGATGCTGTCCCCAATGTCATTGACAGACACATTAAGTAGGACTGAACCCAGCCCTGATCCTTGTTGGACCCTGCTAGTAACGTCTTTCATCAGTAAGGGCTGCACTTCCCAGCACCACATGCTGCATTCTACCTCCAAGCTGGTTTGCCATCCGCCTGGTCAGTTTTACCCCATCCCCATATTCATCAGTTTTTTTGATCAACCTGTGATGGCGGACTGAGCTAAAGGCCTTGCTGGAATCTAGGTATAGTGTGCTGGATTTTTAAAGAGCCCATAGATCACCACAATTTGCGTGATCGAGGGCTGTGGCACACTCTGGGTGCATCAGGTGCCCTGTGCCTAATTCAAGAAGAACTGGGGTTCCTGCACCACAAATCCAGGAGTTGCCATACCTGCAGGCAATCCCCAAGCAATCGGCACACCTTCAAGAAATGACACAGGGAGCCAGCCCCCCACCCAGTGCAACATCAGAGGAATGGGGACGGTGGGGGGGAGGGGGCTGAAACAGGTTAGGCAGGGGTAGTCTGAGGATGGAAGGGGCTTGGGGTGCCATAGTGGGTATTGGGGAGGCTGTGGGCAGTCAGATCAGTGATGTGGCACTCAGATGGGGTGTCAATTATATAGCAATTACATCGATGACATGGTACTTCTGGGGGGGATCCAGTGACACATAATGCCATGGCTCCACTTGGACACAGCCCTGGCAGCAGCCCCAGCCTTGGGGCTGCTGCCAGGGCTGTGCCCATGTGTGGTCATGGAACTGTGTATCTCTGGACCCCCAGTCATACAATAGCATTGATGTAATTGCTATATAATTGGCAACTCCACTGGGTGCCATATCACTGATCTGACTACCCCCAGCTTCCCAACACCCACTGTGGCACCCCATGCCACTTCCATCCTCAAACTCAACATTCAGACCCCCCCCACCTGAGTCACCAAAGTGTGTGCCAATGGCATAAGGGGCTTATATGAGCTCAGTGCTGGTCTATCACGAGTCCCTTGCTGCCTCCATGGTGGGGCTTACTGAATCCCAGAAAAGGGGACGGTGCAGCCCCCAACATGGAACAAGCCCCCTTGCAACCTGTGTCACCCTGCTGAGTGTGGCAAGGGTTGTACCATGCCAGGTTGATGCGATGGTTCCCATTTCAGGTGCAGGCCACATTTCTGAATTGGAAATGCTGCATCTTCTGACACAAGGTGCCACTTGCATCATTTCTGTTTGCCCAGGTACCTTGCATCATTCTTCAGCCTTTGAAAATCCAGCCCAGTATGTCTGCAGCTTGACCCTTGTCTACTGCCCTTGTGACCCAATCAAGGAAGCTTGTCAGATGTGTTTGTCACGACCTTGCTGACATGAACCCATTCTGCCTGCATCCCTGCAGCCGCTTTGCCTCAAAGAACTCAACCAACTGTTCCTTTAGAATGGCTTCCATCAGCTTGCCAACAATTGACTTCAAGCTGACCGGTGTATAATTCTTCAGTCTGACCATAAATCCTCTCTTGTTTAAGGGCACCATATCAGCTATCCTCCTATCATGCGATACCTCTCCTGTGTCTAGGTCACAGTTGAAAGGTCAGCAAGGGGGGCTGCAAGCAAGAACAAAAATGGAGCACTCCTGCTACTATTCTATTAGCCAAATTATTTTAAATACAAGATGCGTTTTCAGTGCAAATCAGTGCAAAAATGAGATATATGTACAGTTTGATGCATCTCAGCTGTCCTAAAGTTTCCTGACAAGCCTGAGCATTTCAACAAACTAGTCTTCCTTAGGGGGTATGGCTAGTGGTACTTCAGTAGCTGCTACTACTCAGCATAGAAACTCTCTTGGGGTATTTCTAGGTGTGAATCCCAACACGGTCACTACTCACTCAGTATATCACTCCTTACCAAAGGGTGACGGGATGGTGGCCAGCTGGCTTATACAGCATACTTCAGAGTTGGAAGTGCTGTTGGTGGAGTCAGGTTTGTTTGGCTCATCAGTTTTGAGTTGTTGCACCATTTTAATATCCTTGGATGGTGTTGCTTTTGAAGCTGTAAACAGTGTGAGAATTCAGGAGGTCATTCTGGACTCCAATCTGACATGTTTACAAAGTTTACAAAGTTTATTGTTTGGTCATAGACCTTTACAGGAATAAAAACAACAAGCTTAGCAAGAATACAATAAATCAGCACCAGGTAATTTAAAGTCAACTCATTACTCAGGTATATCAGAGAAAAATAAGTTTTCAGTATACAGTAGTATAGGCTGAATTTAGATTACAGTATCCCTTTTGCAATCAAAGCATGAAAGCATATTAACATTTGTACTTATAATACAGACCATGTATTTAGGGTACTGCCCTCCCAACCCCCACGCACACACACCATACTCGACAAAGCCCTCTTGAGCTGCTCCCCCATCACAGCCCCCATTTCACTATTCCCCACCTCTCACTCTCTGCTGTTGGTTTTAAACCCAGTCCCCCTTGTTTCACTTTCACCCAGCCTCTCGCCATCTGGGATAGCGTTAACCCCTATGCAGTTACTCTGCCATAGTCTATCAATGGATTTGGAGGTTTCCAGGGGTGTGCTACCTAGGGCAACCGATTAGAAGTAGCTTAGTATTCAATAACAGCAGCTCAGTTTTTTTCTCCTATTTGTCTAATTGTCATGTAATTGCTCTTTAATGCCTAATGATCAGGCCTCTGTAACCACTGAATATGTGTATTGTTTTATTGTCCACCCTAACGTGGAACCTTTGTAAAAGAGCTCACGCTCAAAGGTCTTTCCGAAATACTAATTAAACTAATTAAACAATTAGAATCAGTGCAATAAAATGCATTTATGCAATCAAATTATATTTATTCCTTACTAAATTTCAATTGAATTATAGAAATGGCTTTTAAATAGCCCACAACTTTGTTTATTATTAGGTTATCTTTAGTCGCAAACATTAAGCACAAAAGACCATTTTTATCTGAAGTTTGAATTGTTCCTCACAGTGGGTACAACTAATATGTCCTTGGCTTAGTGTACCATGGGCAGTTGAACATAACATATTGTAAATCTTAAGGCTTGTGCATAATACATGAGCATAGTTTTTCTGTTGTGTCAGTTGATTTGGAATATCTAGCTTTCAATATGTTAATTTGAAAAAGTTCCATATGGTATTTGGCATATAATTTCCTGAGAAGATGATTTGATAACACATCCAGATAATATCTATGGAAATGTCTATTGTGATGATGAACATACAATGTAGCAATTCTGATGGATGAAATTGTTTCCAAATCTTTTATTTTGTAAATGTTGGTAACCTTCCTGGTTATGTATGATTTATACTTAGAGATGATTAGTATACCTTTCTTTACATAACCCACTAAAAAGTATAACCCATAGTCACTGAGATGTGAATCTACCTTACCTAGCCACTTGGATTTCTTACAGTCCAAAGTTTGCCATCTACATTTTTCCTCTAAACATTTATGGGGCAATCCATGAGACCCCACACTAGTCATTCTAAGTCAATAGTTGATTATCTTGGCATCTGCTAATGCTTTGTATGGACGGTCGTGGGAAATCAGGATAACATATCAGGCAGACACTTGAAACTAGTGCATAAAAATGGCAGATGGAATTTGTCATTTTCTTTTCTTTTTAAAATGTGAGAATATACAGAAATCAAAATAAAATTTGAGTTAGAAGATTCACTCAGAAACAAATCATAAGCAACTTAAATAGCATAGACCACTGCTTTGGTTCAATAGGGTCTCAAGGCTTTTCAACAGCCCAGCCAGTAATTGCCAGTGTGAGCCCACACCACACTAGGAGGTCTTGCTCCTACCTCCAGCAACTGCCTACTGGCTCCCTATCTAATTCAAGTCACCCCTTAAGGTAAACTTTGTACATTTTTAGGCATGATGTCACAGTCATGTGATCAGGTACTTAACCTATTATCCTTTATTTCCCTGTCTTACCTGTAGTGTCATAGTATGGCTATCTGCTATCTGCTTGGGCATAACATTCTCTAACATACATTGTAAATCATATACAAGGGAAGTCCCTCTATATCATGTAAAAGATTTAATTATAGTAGGGTAACTCATTATGGAGTCAAGCCCCTTCTTTCTGTAGTGACATCGTCAGGTAGAATTCTTATAAATACAGGCTGTTTGAGGGCAGCCAGCCCTGTAGAGGACCATTACAAAATTGGGAGCTGAATTTTTGGGCCTGCTTTTCCTGGCCCACCAGACTACCAAACTGCAACACAGCACAACCCAGGAAAAAAAGGTAAAACAGTTTATGTTGTTATTTAAAAAGGGCTACACTTTTAGGAACAAAATTATAGCCTTTGCTTAAAGGGACACTGTCAGCCCCCTTAGGTCTCAAAGTGTCCCTGGTTTAAAAAACACATTTTATGATTGCCAACATTCTGTAAAGATTGTTGATGCAGCTGGTGGTTTGATTCTGGCTTATATTCTCTAAAAAAGTAAAAACAGACTGCCCAACATACTGGTGTTATCGCACCAAAACAGATTTGTTTTCATTCCTTGATCAACTCCTAATGAATCTTTCCTGGACTGGGAACACCCACAAAACAGTCTAACCCCTCAGGATGTAGTGGAACTTTAGGAGGCTACTTTCTCATGAGTGATTGCACTGCTTGATTGTGTTTCTAATGCTCAGGAAGTATGCAGCAGGAACAAAACCAGGACTGTAAACAAAAACAAAGTTGTTTATAAATATACATTGCCATGCATTTCAGTTCTACTAAGTAAGGAGACAGCCACAACAAACAGCAAAATCAGTGAATTTTAGAGAGGGTAAGCAATCATAAAATGTGGAGTTTTAACTAGAAATAATATGTTGAAAAACAGGTCGACAGTGTCCCTTTAAGCCAGTTTTATAATTATCTTGCTTGTTCACTGTGTGCTTTTGGAACTGCAAGCTGTTTGTCTGATGGGGACTGCCTGGCCTTAAAAGGTACAAGACATGCACTTTATTATTTCTTTGCGTCTTGCCTTGTCTTTAATACTGGCAATCCCACTCTGGCAAATTAAAAGGTTTTTATATTGCACAAAAGGACCAGGAATTTCCATATAATCGGAAAGGCTTTGCTTGGAGTTCAGTGGCCAAGCAGCCAGCCACTCCCACTTCCTGACCTATATAACAGTTCTTCTCAGCCTCATTGTGAAGCATTTTTTCTTTACTGCTGGAGGCTCTCTTCGTTTGTCCTCTGAGCTGGTTGGGGCCTACCCCCTGACCCCCACCTGCTGTTTCTGTGCATCTCTGCTGGACTTCGGTGTTTGTTTTCCTGCTTCTGGTTTGTAACTTTCCTCTGGCTGTGTGCTCCCCTGTGTTTTGTGTCTCTTGTTTTGGGGCCTTGTTTCCTGTTTTATGTTTTGCTGTGTTTTGATTTTGTCTTTTTTTGGGGGGGGGCTTTGTTTCTAAGCTACTAGCATACTGCTACTCAGAGCTCATGCTACTGCTTTCAGTTACCTACAACTGCAGCCACTGCTACTGTTTACTCCAATGACTATTGCTTGTGTTTTCACACTGCTCACCACGCTCAAACTACTGCAATGCAACTTCAATCATTATCTGTGTGTTTCAGCTCACCCATACACGATCCATGCTGCATACTCAATTCTTTTCACCTGACACAGTTTACTCTGACCCTAGCTGTGCTTCTCATTCCTGCTCTCATTCTACGTGCATCTTCATTGCACTGCCTGGCTACACCTGCTTTCAGAGCATTGTTTCCTTGTTTTATTGCAGTTACAACTCTGAGGTGAGCCTACTAAGCTCCTGCTGAGGCTGTTAATATAGCTTTATTATTAAATCTTGCCTCACCGCTGAAAACATCCTCAGAGTATTTGTCACCTTGATTTGGCTATTCATGTCTGGCTGGCTTGTCCCCAATGTAGTGCTGTTTTGTTGCTATACAGTATGTTATGCAGACCACTGTGCAGGTCCACCTATCACTACTACTGCTTATTGACCTATGTACTGGTCCACGCTTGCTTACACTATCATTGCTCATTGCAACCATTGCTCCTTGCTTACACAGACCATTGCATCATGCCTACTGCTATCCCCTCGGTTTCAGCCTCTGGGATTCTGCTGCACTTAATCTGCATTCGACCTTGTAAGGTCTCAGCATTCAATGATCATTATGATCTTAGCATGCCGTGCTCATTCAGCTCACCAGCTTTTCAGATCTCAATCAATTTCTGCGGCATGCCAGCCATTATATTCCGGCACAGGGTTCCTGCAGCTGATGGTCTCACTCTGCATTTAGTCCACATCTCGAGTGTGTCCAACTTGGGGTGGGATCCTTCTCACCTGGCCCATAGCTGAGAATGTCCTCACCCCGGGCTTGGCTTTAGCTGCCTGCTATGCTACAGCAGATCCTGGTGTAGAATTTAAGACTATTGGTGAAGGGTGGTTACGATGATCTCTTTTGGCTCTAGTGTTCCACTATAACAGTTAACCATTGATTTTAGTGGTTTCCCAAGCAAGGCACCTTCACTGCATTCTCTCTATGACTGCCTCTGGTTTACCTGGTTTGATTTATTGTAGGGTGAGTAGGCCAGGTGAGTGCCTCAGCAGTTGTTGCTCTCCTCTTGCGCCTTGGATGCACGTATTGTTGCAGAGTTTTCTCACAACCTTCCATGGCATTCCTCTCTAGAGGGTTTGAGTGAGATCCTTCCTCCAAATTGGAATATTTTCCACCTCCCTTTACTTGGGTTTTCCAAATTGCAGCTGCAGAGCTGTCACTAAATAAACTATCCCAAGCCTGGAGGGAAGGCAACCTAGGCCTTGGATCCCCAGAGATTTCCTCCTCATAGTGTTTTTTTTCTCTCCTCCATTGCCTCAGGTCATAACACTTAGCATAGTCGTTTCCCCTAGTTTCTTTAGGAAGGTTCCACTGTTGGATGGAGTTGGAGGATGTCCTGTTGTTCCCTCTCTCCTTAGGGGGTCCCCTAATCTCAACACAAACCATCAGTATCATGCTACGCAAGCTTGGGCATTCATTACATTATCCAACTGAGCATCTCATTACATTATCAAACTGCCTATGCTTCTACAACTATGTTACAGTTACTTCTCCTGTGTCACAGTTACTGCTTGCTCATATGCTTTGTGTTGCCTCCTTCTTTGGGGATGATTATACTACATTTCTTTTAGGGTTTCCTAAGGTACCTTTAGTCATGGGAATCATCCCATGGCACCTCTATGGGTGGAAACCTCTTCGAGGGTTCCTTGCCTTTCATACCACCTACAGGGTGGTTATTCCTCTGGAGTAGAGAGTGCAAACAGACAAAACCAAGCTAAAACTGTTGCACAAGCATAACACCATACTGGCTGTGTAGGTCAGTGAACTGGCATTTAAAGCAAACCTAGTATGGACAGTCGGTATTTATTTTTCTATTTTTAGACATAAGGTATCTCAATTAGAAGAAACCTATGATCCACTTATTTTTATTTGCTGCTATCTAATAAAACTGTAGGACACACAGTACTGAACTGAAAATCCAGCTCTCATAGTTGTCAACAGCTGCAATGTCAAGCCGTTGGCTTCACTTTCATTTTGGCCCTGAAATACTTACAGTTCCATTGCTTTTCCCTATTTATTGTAAAAGAAGATTCTTAAATTCAGCAGCTTTCCCTAGCTGCAACTTTATTTTATATGTAGGATCACTCCCATTATTGCTCACGCTGCACAGTTATTTTGTTTCATCTGTGTAGCCCCAGTTACAACACATCTGGAACTGCTATTTCTTTAGAACACCCTTAATTCAGGTATGGGACACCATGGGGCATCTTTATACACAAGCCAGTAGTGTCCCAGCCACCGGCACCTTGTTTTCATCTTGCCATCTTGTGCAACAGTCTGCTATGCTTCAGAGCACACCTTTGCTCTGAAACACTCTTACAATACATATTCCACCCAAGGAGTGCTTCCTTAACTGCTTTGTGCGGCAAAGCCCATGCTGGAGCATTCTGCTCCATCTTAAGTTATGCTCCTGTGTTGCCCTTCATGACTGGGAGCATTTTTTTACACCGAAGCCATGTTCCGTCACCACTGCACATATAGCCACAGCTCTGGTGTTCGGCGCTTTACAATACTAGCACCTTACACCAATACCTATTCCAGGGACACCAGTGTGTTCTGCTATGTGCTAAAATCATTTACCACTTGGGAGATTGAAGATAAAGCACTTTAAAGTTCAAGCTATACATAGCATGGGGGTTTGTAAGACTATAGGGGGCAGTAAAGATAAGGGAGAGTTGTCAGGTTGGCCACCCTGACAAGAAAAAATTAGCAAACAGATAAAAAGAAGTACAGAGTGAGTGAAGTGTGTGTGTGGGGGATACTAGTACCTCATTTTTATTAATGTCGGAGGCAAAAATTACAGTTCCAATACTGATGTCAGATACCCTCCCTGAACCCTAGGAGGGTTGGAGCTTCCACTCTCCCACTCTCAGAAACTCCACCTCAGGGACCCTTAAATTGATGGCATCTTAATTTCTGTCAGCAATAAAACAGATGCCATACATTTTCCTGTGGCATTAGGCACTTTATTTGGGGAGGGAGTGAAGACCCATGTCTTCCTACCATGGCACTCACCCATGCCAGGGGTCACCCTGTCACACTTTGAGACTAGTTAGACCAAGCTCTACTCTTGATAAAGAAGCCAGAACAGAACTACCTACACCCAACACTTGTTTATAGATTTTACTGAGCAGGGATTCTAAAGAGTCAGTTTTGTTTCATGCCCATATCGCTGGCTGATAAAGGGCTTGTGTAAGATATTTCACCTTGAAGCTTCTAGGAGTGGTCTAATTTAATATCCTCAAAATCTGCTGTTATATCTAGCCAGTGAGAGTGTTGTTTGTTTTAATTTCAATGTTAGACCTTAAATGTGATTGGACCAAGTCCCCTTACTGGACACATTTAACCCAAGATATATATATGTATTTACTGGTTTAAGTTTCTTATTCCCAATTTTCCATGACATTTTTGTAGTTTTAGAACCAAAAATCAATATTTTACTTTATGTCTCATTTATCTTTAGATTATACTTTTCCTTAAATAACATTAATACATTTAACTTGTGCTGTAGACCAGAAACAGAAAGTGCAAATAAGTCAAGGTCTTTGGGATAAGCTAATGCTGGAGAGCTATTTTTACAGATAAGAGGAGAGTCTGTATCAAATTATGATAACTAATAATAAGTTGTTTATGTTAATACAAAAAAAAGAGTACAGGCACAAGAATACAGCCCTGTCTAACTCCTTTGTTAGTAGGGATTTTTGTAGATAGTTGAGCAAGTTAACCCATCATAATCTGTGCCCAGGTATTCAAATAAAGCTCTCTAATTATTATTAAGTTTGGACTTATGCCTCATTGGTACATGATTTGCCAAAGAGCTATTCAAGAGATGCTATCAAATGCAGAGCTAAAATCTATGAAGGCCACAAAAAGCTTTTGCTTCCTAATAGAACATATTTTTCATATAAATGGATAATTGTGAAACAATTGTCAGTAAGGCAATATCTTGTATGAAACCTTGCTTGAAGTTCTGAAAGTCCACCCAGTTGATTAATTTGTTCCAGTAATCTGCCCAAACGTATCTTTGGGTATCCCGTGATAAGAGCGCTGGGGAGTGGGCATGTACAATAACAGCGACCCATTCCCCAGCACATTTCAAGGATGGCTAAGGGAGGGTAGGGCAGCCTGATGGAGGGGTGGGTGATTATAGCAACAGGATGTCACTATACATATGTGTGTGGGGTGAGTGGGAGCAGCACGCACAATGAGGGATGTGAGGGGTGGTGCCATGGTGGGTAGATGAGCCAACCCCATAGCATGGTGGGTGGGTTGTCGGCATCAGTCAGCAGGGTACTGGGTTCAGGTCTGGTCCTTGGTGCAGTTTTGTTGAACCCAGCCTGAACCCCTTTTTTTAAAATGTTTTCTCCCCCCTGACATGCACCCCCCTGGAGTTGAGAATCCTTTAGTAGGGTAGTGCATGTTGGGAGAAGCCTCCTACAGTGGGGGTTCTGAGGGAGCAGCCCCCACAGAAAACTTTGAAAAATGAATTCCCCACACCCTTTTGCTGTGCACTGGGGTGTTAGAGTGCCAAAATAAATTCTTGGCACTCTTGACTTCTTCAGCGATCACCTTTAGGCTTTCACTTTTATGACATAGAACCTATCTTTGCAAACACTTTCCCATAATATCTAAATGTGATAATGGCCTGTACATTTTTAGGTCTTTCTTATCATCCTTTTTATGTTCACTTGAGCGCATGCGCAAGGAACGTTTTGGGAGAGTAGCACACTTTGGAGGTGTGCCTCTCTCATCCAATGCACTGCTCCCTTGAGCAGGCATGGCGGTCCTGCACCAATGGGTGCAGGAGCTGTGTATGACAGCAGTGTTCCTCTGCTTCAAAGGAAAACACCGCTGCCAAACTGAGCACTGCCGCTGTCCCCACTCGCATCATGCGATTCCCCCGTGCGCGTCACGCCACCCCCAAAGCTGTGGTGCCACGCTGGGAGCCCACCCCAGTGTGGCAAACCTTGTTGGCACCCCCGTCGGCTCCACAGCTCCCCAAGCCATCCTGCTGCCACGCTGGGAGCCCACCCCAGCGTGGCAACGTTCACGCTTTGTTGCCGAGCTAGGTGCCCAATCCCGCCGGCACCCCCATGCAGTTGTTGGATGGGGTGCCCAATCCACCGCCGGCCTCGGCACCCCCAGCCATCTTCTGCCATGCTGGGAGCCCACCCCAGCGTGGCAAACATCCCATGTCATTGTTTGTTTTTTAAACTGTAAAATAAAAACTGTCCCACGGCACGCCTCCCAGCCCCTCCCACAACCCACACCCACCCACTCGCACACAGCCTCTCCACACCACCTCACCCATACTTACCTCCGGACTCCGTGCGACGATCTTCGGTGGACCGGGAACACGTCTGCACTCTTCAAAGGTGACCGCGAACTGAGGAACTGCCGGTAAGCTGTATAATGGGCTAGATAGGGGGGTTTCAACTTTATTGCATATCTCAGTCATTTTTTGCAATTTTTTCACCAAATCTTCAACATGGGGTTTTTGGGACCCCTTCTCATGAATGATGTCACTGTAATGGCGTTATTCAGGCCCAAGGGCTGATTTCATAGGCACTGTGCAGTCACTGCATGAAATCACCCTTTGGGCTTGAATAACACCATGACAGTGACATCATTCAAGAGAAGGAGTCCCAAAAATCCCATGTTGAAAATTTGGTGCAAAAATTCAAAAAAATTACTGTTTTACTAGCGTACGTTGCACAATTCCTACACAGCCTCGTAAGTTCATGAATTTTCAATATTTTCACTCCAGATATTCAACATTGCCATTTAATCACACCTTCTTATGAGTTGTGCAGCTGTCATTTTTCACAACTCACCAAAACATGTTTCCGGCCATGTAGCGCACAATGGCGCAGTCGGTATGCAAAATCAATGTATGGGACACATATTAAGAAAATCACAGTGACACTGTTCATGAGCAGAGGTCTTAAAATGGCTATGCTGAGAATTTGGTGAAAAAATTCCTAAAAATGACTGTTTTACGAGCGGGCATTGCGCAGTTACTACGCACGCTCATACGTTTGCGAATTTTCAACATTTGCACTCCAGATTTTAAACATTGCCATTTTACCACACCTCCTCATGAGCAGTACAGTTGTCAATTTTCACATACTGCCCAAAATGTGTTTCTGCCCATGTAGAGCACAATGGAGCAGTCAGTGTGCGAACTCAATGTATGGGACACATTAAGAAAATCACAGTGTCGCTGTTCATGAGCAGAGATCTTGAAATGGTTATGTTGAAAATTTGGTGGAAAAAGTCCGACAAATAACTGTTTTATGAGAGTGTGTTGTATAGTTCCTACGCACGCCCGTAAGTTTGCGAATTTCAAATATTTTCACTCCAGATTTACAATATTGGCATTTTACCACACCTCCTCATGAGCAGAACAGCTGTCATTTTTCACATCCTGCCCAAAATGTGTTTCCGCCCATGTACACACAATGGCGCAGTCGGTGTGCGAAATTAAAGTATGGGACATATTAAGAAAATCACAGTGACACTGTTCATGAGCAGAGGTCTTAGAATGGCTGTGTTGAAAATTTGGTGAAAAAATTCCTAAAAATGACTGTTTTACGAGTGTTCATTGTGCAGTTCCTACGCACGTTCGTAAGTTTACGAATTTTTAATATTTTCACTCCAGATATTCAACATTGCTATTTTACTACACCTCCTCATGAGCAGTACAGCTGTCATTTTTCACATCCTGGCAAAAACGTGTTTCCGCCCATGTAGAGCACAATGGCATAGTCCATGTGCGAACTCAAAGTATGGGACACATTAAGATAATCACAGTGACATTGTTCATGAGCAGAGGTCTTAAAATGGCTATGTTGAAAATTTGGTGACAAAATTCCTAAAAATGACTGTTTTACCAGTGTTCATTGCGCAGTTCCTAGGCAAGCTCATAAGTTTGCGAATTTTCAATATTTTCACTCCACATTTTCAACATTGCCATTTTACCACACCTCCTTATGAGCACAGCAGCTGTCATTTCTCACATCTTGCCCAAAACGTGTTTCCACCCATGTAGTAAGTTTGCGAATTTTCAATATTTGCATTCAAGATTTTCAACATTGCTATTTTACCACACCTCCTCATGAGCAGTACAGCTGTCATTTTTCACATCCTGCCCAAAACGTGTTTCCGCCCATGTAGCGCACAATGGCGCAGTCGGTGTGAGAAATAAAAGTATGGGACACGTTAAGAAAATCACAGTGATACTGACCATGAGCAGCGGTCTTAAAATGGCTGTGTTGAAAATTTGGTGAAAAAATTCCTAAAATGACTGTTTAACGAGTGTTGATTTTGCAGTTCCTACGCACGCTCGTAAGTTTACAAATTTTCAATATTTTCACTCCAGATTTTCAACATTGCTATTTTACCACACCTCCTCATGAGCAGTACAGCTGTCATTTTTCACATCTTGCTCAAAACGTGTTTCCGCCCATGTAGCGCACAATGGCACAGTCCGTGTGCGAACTCAGTGTATGGGACACATTAAGAAAATCACAGTGTCACTGTTCATGAACAGAGATCTTAAAATGGCTATTTTGAAAATTTGGTGACAAAATCCTAGAAATGACTGTTTTATGAGTGTTCATTGCGCAGTTCCTACGCACGCTTGTAAGTTTGCGAATTTTCAATATTTTCACTCCACATTTTCAACATTACCATTTTAACACACCTCCGTATGAGCACTGCAGCTGTCATTTTTCACATCTTGCCCAAAACATGTTTCCTCCGATGTAGTAAGTTTGCGAATTTTCAATATTTGCACTCCAGATTATCAACATTGCTATTTTACCACACCTCCTCATGAGCAGTACAGCTGTCATTTTTCACATCCTGCCCAAAACGTGTTTTTGCCATTGTAGCGCACAATGGTGCAATCCGTGTGTGAACTCAATGTATGGGACACATTAAGAAAATAACGGTGACACTGTTCATGAGCAGAGGTCTTAAAATGGCTGTGTTGAAAATTTGGTGACAAAATTCCTAGAAATGACTGTTTTATGAGTGTTCATTGCGCAGTTCCTACTCACGCTTGTAAGTTTGCGAATTTTCAATATTTTCACTCCAGATTTTCAACATTGCCATTTTACCACACCTCCTTATGAGCACTGCAGCTGTCATTTTTCACATCTTTCCCAAAATGTGTTTCCGCCCATGTCGCGCACAATGGCACAGTCGCTGTGTGAACTCAGTGTATGGGACACATTAAGAAAATCACAGTGTCACTGTTCATGAACAGAGATCTTAAAATGGCTATTTTGAAAATTTGGTGAACAAATTCCTAAAAATAACTGTTTTATGAGCGTGCATTGTGCAGTTCCTATGCATCTCGTAAGTTTGCGAATTTTCAATATTTTCACTCCAGATTTTCAACATTGCCATTTCACCACACCTCCTTATGAGCAGTACAGCTGTCATTTTTCACATCCTGCCCAAAATGTGTTTCCGTCCAAGTAGCGCACAATGGCGCATTCCGTGAGAGAACTCAATGTATGGGACACATTAAGAAAATAACAGTGGCATTGTTCATGAGCTGAGGTCTTAGAATGGCTGTGTTGAAAATTTGGTGACAAAATTCCTAAAAATGACTGTTTTACGAGTGTTCATTGTGCAGTTCCTATGCACGTTCGTAAGTTTACGAATTTTTAATATTTTCACTCCAGATATTCAACATTGCTATTTTACTACACCTCCTCATGAGCAGTACAGCTGTCATTTTCACATCCTGGCAAAACGCTGCTTCCGCCCAAGTAGCGCACAATGGCATAGTCCGTGTGCGAACTCAAAGTATGGGACACATTAAGATAATCACAGTGACATTGTTCATGAGCAGAGGTCTTAAAATGGCTATGTTGAAAATTTGGTGACAAAATTCCTTAAAATGACTGTTTTACTAGTGTTCATTGCGTAGTTCCTATGCAAGCTCATAAGTTTGCGAATTTTCAATATTTTCACTCCACATTTTCAACATTGCCATTTTACCACACCTCCTTATGAGCACAGCAGCTGTCATTTCTCACATCTTGCCCAAAACGTGTTTCCACCCATGTAGTAAGTTTGCGAATTTTCAATATTTGCATTCAAGATTTTCAACATTGCTATTTTACCACACCTCCTCATGAGCAGTACAGCTGTCATTTTTCACATCCTGCCCAAAATGTGTTTCCGCCCATGTAGCGCACAATGGCGCAGTCGGTGTGAGAAATAAAAGTATGGGACACGTTAAGAAAATCACAGTGATACTGACCATGAGCAGCGGTCTTAAAATGGCTGTGTTGAAAATTTGGTGAAAAAATTCCTAAAATGACTGTTTAACGAGTGTTGATTTTGCAGTTCCTACGCAACGTCGTAAGTTTACGAATTTTCAATATTTTCACTCCAGATTTTCAACATTGCTATTTTACCACACCTCCTCATGAGCAGTACAGCTGTCATTTTTCACATCTTGCTCAAAACGTGTTTCCGCCCATGTAGCGCACAATGGCGCAGTCCGTGTGCGAACTCAGTGTATGGGACACATTAAGAAAATCACAGTGTCACTGTTCATGAACAGAGATCTTAAAATGGCTATTTTGAAAATTTGGTGACAAAATTCCTAGAAATGACTGTTTTATGAGTGTTCATTGCGCAGTTCCTACTCACGCTTGTAAGTTTGCGAATTTTCAATATTTTCACTCCACATTTTCAACATTACCATTTTAACACCCCTCCTTATGAGCACTGCAGCTGTCATTTTTCACATCTTGCCCAAAACATGTTTCCTCCGATGTAGTAAGTTTGCGAATTTTCAATATTTGCACTCCAGATTATCAACATTGCTATTTTACCACACCTCCTCATGAGCAGTACAGCTGTCATTTTTCACATCCTGCCCAAAACGTGTTTTTGCCATTGTAGCGCACAATGGTGCAATCCGTGTGTGAACTCAATGTATGGGACACATTAAGAAAATAACGGTGACACTGTTCATGAGCAGAGGTCTTAAAATGGCTGTGTTGAAAATTTGGTGACAAAATTCCTAGAAATGACTGTTTTATGAGTGTTCATTGCGCAGTTCCTACTCACGCTTGTAAGTTTGCGAATTTTCAATATTTTCACTCCAGATTTTCAACATTGCCATTTTACCACACCTCCTTATGAGCACTGCAGCTGTCATTTTTCACATCTTTCCCAAAATGTGTTTCCGCCCATGTCGCGCACAATGGCACAGTCGCTGTGTGAACTCAGTGTATGGGACACATTAAGAAAATCACAGTGTCACTGTTCATGAACAGAGATCTTAAAATGGCTATTTTGAAAATTTGGTGAACAAATTCCTAACAATAACTGTTTTATGAGCGTGCATTGTGCAGTTCCTACGCACGCTCGTAAGTTTGCGAATTTTCAATATTTTCACTCCAGATTTTCAACATTGCCATTTCACCACACCTCCTTATGAGCAGTACAGCTGTCATTTTTCACATCCTGCCCAAAATGTGTTTCCGCCCAAGTAGCGCACAATGGCGCATTCCGTGAGAGAACTCAATGTATGGGACACATTAAGAAAATAACAGTGGCATTGTTCATGAGCAGAGGTCTTAAAATGGCTGTGTTGAAAATTTGGTGACAAAATTCCTAGAAATGATTGATTTACGAGTGTTCATTGCGTAGTTATTATGCACGCTCGTAAGTTTGGGAATTTATAATATTTTCACTCAACATTTTCAACACTGCCATTTTACCATACCTCCTTATGAGCACTGCAGCTGTCATTTTTCCCATCTTGCCCAAAACGTCTTTCCGCCCAAGTAGTAAGTTTGCGATATTTCAATATTTGCACTCCTCATTTTCAACATTGCTATTTTACCTCACCTCCTCATGAGCAGTACATCTGTCATGTTTCACATCCTGCCCAAAATGTGTTTCTGCCCATGAAGTGCAGAATGGTGCAGTCTGTATGTGAACTCAATGTATGGGACACATTAAGAAAATCACAGTGACACTGCTCATGAGCAGAAGTCTTAAAAAGGCTGTGTTGAAAATTTGGTGAAAAAATTCCTAAAAATGACTGTTTTAAGAGAGTTCATTGTGCAGTTCCTTCGCACGCTCGTAAGTTTACGAATTTTCATTATTTTCACTCTAGATTTTCAACATAGCTATTTCACCACACCTCCTCATGAGCAGTACAGCTGTCATTTTTCACTTCCTGGCCAAAACGTGTTTCCGCCAATGTAGCGCACAATGGCGCAGTCCGTGAGTGAACTCAATGTTTGGGACACATTAAGCAAATCAAAGTGACATTGTTCATGTGCAGAGGTCTTTAAATAGCTGTGTTGAAAATTTGGCGACAAAATTCCTAGAAATTACTGTTTTACGAGTGTTCTTTGCGCAGTTCCTATGCACGCTCGTAAGTTTGCGAATTTTCAATATTTTCACTCCACATTTTCAACATTTCCATTTTACCACACCTCCTTATGAGCACTGCAGCTGTCATTTTTCACATCTTTCCCAAAACGTGTTTCCGCCCATGTCGCGCACAATGGCACAGTCGCTGTGTGAACTCAGTGTATGGGACACATTAAGAAAATCACAGTGACACTGTTCATGAGCAGAGGTCTTAAAATGGCTGTGTTGAAGATTTGGTGACAAAATTCCTAGAAATGACTGTTTTACGAGTGTTCATTGTGCAGTTTCTATGCACGCTCTTAAGTTAGTGAATTTTCAAAATTTTCACTCCACATTTTCAACATTACCATTTTACCACCCCTCCTTATGAGCACTGCAGCTGTCATTTTTCACATCTTGCCCAAAACGTGATTCCACCCATGTAGTAAGTTTCCAAATTTTCAATATTTGCACTCCAGATTATCAACATTGCTATTTTACCACACCTCCTCATGAGCAGTACAGCTGTCATTTTTCACATCCTGCCCAAAACGTGTTTTTCCCCATGTAGCACAAAATGGTGCAATCCGTGTGTGAACTCAATGTATGGGACACATTAAGAAAATAACAGTGACACTGTTCATGAGCAGAGGTCTTAAAAGGGCTGTGTGGAAAATTTGGTGACAAAATTCCTAAAAATGATTGTTTTATGAGTGTTCATTGTGCAGTTCCTACGCACGCTCGTAAGTTTACGAATTTTCAATATTTTCACTCCAGATTTTCAACAATGCTATTTTACCACACCTCTTCATGAGCAGTACAGCTGTCATTTTTCACATCTTTCCCAAAACCTGTTTCCGTCCATGTAGTAAGTTTGGGAATTTTCAGTATTTGCAATCCAGATTTTCAACATTGCTATCTTACCACACCTCCTCATGAGCAGTACAGCTGTCATTTTTCACATCTTCCCAAAATGTCTTTCCGCCCAAGTAATAAGTTTGCGAATTTTCAATATTTGCACTCCTGATTTTCAACATTGCTATTTTACCTCACCTACTCATAAGCAATACAGCTGTCATGTTTCACATCCTGCCCAAAAAGTGTTACTGCCCATGAAGCGCACAATGGTGCAGTCTGTTTGTGAACTCAATGTATGGGACACATTAAGAAAATCACAGTGACACTGATCATGAGCAGAAGTCTTAAAAAGGCTGTGTTGAAAATTTGGTGAAAAAATTCCTAAAAATGACTGTTTTACCAGTGTTCATTGCGCAGTTCCTATGCACGCTTGTAAGTTTGCGAATTTTCAATATTTTCACTCCAGATTTTCAACATTGCCATTTTATCACACCTCCTTATGAGCACTGCAGCTGTCATTTTTCACATTTTTCCCAAAACGTGTTTCCGCCCATGTCGCGCACAATGGCACAGTCGCTGTGTGAACTCAGTGTATGGGACACATTAAGAAAATCACAGTGTCACTGTTCATGAACAGAGATCTTAAAATGGCTATGTTGAAAATTTGGTGAACTAATTCCTTAAACTAACTGTTTTATGAGCGTGCATTAGGCAGTTCCCACGCACACTCGTAAGTTTGCGAATTTTCAATATTTTCACTCCAGATTTTCAACATTGCCATTTCACCACACCTCCTTATGAGCAGTACAGCTGTCATTTTTCACATCCTGCCCAAAACGTGTTTCCGCCCAAGTAGCGCACAATGGCGCTTTCCGTGAGCGAACTCAATGTATGGGACACATTAAGAAAATAACAGTGACATTGTTCATGAGCAGAGGTCTTAAAATGGCTGTGTTTAATAATTTGGTGACAAAATTCCTAGAAATAATTGATTCGGATGTTCATAGTGTAGTTATTATGCACGCTCTAAGTTTGCGAATTTTCAATATTTTCACTGAACGTTTTCAACACTGCCATTTTACCACACCTCCTTATGAGCACTGCAGCTGTCATTTTTCACATCTTGCCCAAAATGTCTTTCCGCCCAAGTAGTAAGTGTGCGAATTTTCAATATTTGCACTCCTGATTTTCAACATTGCTATTTTACCTCACCTCCTCATGAGCAGTACAGCTGTCATGTTTCACATCCTGCCCAAAATGTGTTTCTGCCCATGAAGCGCACAATGGTGCAGTCTGTTTGTGAACTCAATGTATGGGACACATTAAGAAAATCACAGTGACACTGATCATGAGCAGAAGTCTTAAAAAGGCTGTGTTGAAAATTTGGTGAAAAAATTCCTAAAAATGACTGTTTTAAGAGAGTTCATTGTGCAGTTCCTACGCACGCTCGTAAGTTTATGAATTTTCAATATTTTCAATCCAGATTTTCAACATTGCTATTTCACCACACCTCCTCATGAGCAGTACAGCTGTCATTTTTCACATCCTGGCCAAAACGTGTTTCCTCCAATGTAGCGCACAATGGCGCAGTCCGTGAGTGAACTCAATGTTTGGGACACATTAAGCAAATCACAGTGACATTGTTCATGTGCAGAGTTCTTTAAATGGCTGTGTTGAAAATTTGGTGACAAAATTCCAAGAAATTACTGTTTTACGAGTGTTCATTGCGCAGTTCCTAGGCACGCTCGTAAGTTTGTGAATTTTCAATATTTTCAATCCACATTTTCAACTTTTCCATTTTACCACACCTCCTTATGAGCACTGCAGCTGTCATTTTTCACATCTTTCCCAAAACGTGTTTCCGCCCATGTCGCGCACAATGGCACAGTCGCTGTGTGAACTCAGTGTATGGGACACAATAAGAAAATCACAGTGTCACTGTTCATGAACAAAGATCTTAAAATGGCTATGTTGAAAATTTGGTGAACAAATTCCTAAAAATAACTGTTTTATGAGCGTGCATTGTGCAGTTCCTACGCACGCTCGTAAGTTTGCAAATTTTCAATATTTTCACTCCACATTTTCAACATTTCCATTTTACCACACCTCCTTATGAGCACTGCAGCTGTCATTTTTCACATCTTGCTCAAAACGTGTTTCCGCCCATGTAGCACACAATGGCGCATTCCGTGTGCGAACTCAATGTATGGGACACATTAAGAAAATCAGAGTGACATTGTTCATGAGCAGACATCTTAAAATGCCTGTGTTGAAGATTTGGTGACAAAATTCCTAGAAATGACTGTTTTACGAGTGTTCATTGCGCAGTTTCTATGCACGCTCTTAAGCTAGAGAATTTTCAAAATTTTCACTCCACATTTTCAACATTACCATTTTACCACCCCTCCTTGTGAGCACTGCAGCTGTCATTTTTCACATCTTGCCCAAAACGTGTTTCCTCCCATGTAGTAAGTTTGCTAATTTTCAATATTTGAACTCCAGATTATCAACATTGCTATTTTACCACACCTCCTAATGAGCAGTACAGGTGTCATTTTTCACATCCTGCCCAAAACGTGCTTTTTCCCATGTAGCGCACAATGGTGCAATCCGTGTGTGAACTCAATGTATGGGACACATTAAAAAAATAACGTTGACACTGTTCATGAGCAGAGGTCGTAAAATGGCTGTGTGGAAAATTTGGTGACAAAATTCCTCGAAATGACTGTTTTATGAGTGTTCATTGGGCAGTTCCTACTCACGCTTGTAAGTTTGCGAATTTTCAATATTTTCACTCCACATTTTCAACATTGTCATTTTACCACACCTTCTCATGAGCACTGCAGCTGTCATTTTTCACATCTTGCCCAAAATGTGTTTCCGCCCATGTTGTAAGTTTGCGAATTTTCAATATTTGCACTCCAGATTTTCAGCATTGCTATTTTACCACACCTGCTCATGAGCAGTACAGCTGTCATTTTTCACATGCTGTCGTAAATGTTTCTGCCCTTGAAGCACACAATGGTGCAGTCCGTGTGTGAACTCAATATATGGGACTCATTAAGAAAATCACAGTGACACTGTTCATGAGCAGAGGTCATAAAATGGCTGTGTTGAAAATTTAGTGACAAAATTCCTAGAAATGACTGTTTTACGAGTTTTCATTGTGCAGTTCTTATGCACACTTGTAAGTTTGCAAATTTTCAATATTTTCACTCCACAATTTCAACATTGGCATTTTACCACACCTCCTCATGAGCAGTACAGCTGTCATTTTTCACATCCTGCCCAGAACATGTTTCTGGCCATGTAGCGCACAATGGTGCTGTCTGTGCGTGAACTCAATGTATGGGACACATTAAGAAAATCACAGTGACACTGTTCATGAGTAGAGGTCTTAAAATGTCTGTGTTGAAAATTTGGTGACAAAATTCCTAGAAATAACTGTTTTACGAGTGTTCATTGTGCAGTTCCTATGCACGCTCGTAAGTTTGCGAATTTTCAATTTTTTCACTCCACATTTTCAACATTGCCATTTTACCACACCTCCTTATGAGCACTGCAGCTGTCATTTTTCACGTCTTTCCCAAAATGTGTTTCCGAACATGGAGCGCACAATGGCACAGTCGCTGTGTGAACTCAGTGTATGGGACACATTAAGAAAATCACAGTGTCACCGTTCATGAACAGAGATCTTAAAATGGCTATGATGAAAATTTGGTGAACAAATTCCCAAAAATAACTGTTTTATGAGCGTGCGTTGTGCAGTTCATACGCTCGCTTGTAAGTTTACGAATTTTTAATATTTTCACTCCAGATATTCAACATTGCTATTTTACTACACCTCCTCATGAGCAGTACAGCTGTCATTTTTCACATCCTGGCCAAAACGTGCTTCCGCCCAAGTGGCGCACAATGGCATAGTCCGTGTGCGAACTCAAAGTATGGGACACATTAAGATAATCACAGTGACATTGTTCATGAGCAGAGGTCTTAAAATGGCTATGTTGAGAATTTGGTGACAAAATTCCTTAAAATGACAGTTTTACTAGTGTTCATTGCGCAGTTCCTATGCAAGCTCAAAAGTTTGCGAATTTTCAATATTTTCACTCCACATTTTCAACATTGCCATTTTACCACACCTCCTTATGAGCACAGCAGCTGTCATTTCTCACATCTTGCCCAAAACGTGTTTCCACCCATGTAGTAAGTTTGCGAATTTTCAATATTTGCACTCAAGATTTTCAACATTGCTATTTTACCCCCTCCTCATGAGCAGTACAGCTGTCATTTTTCACATCCTGCCCAAAACGTGTTTCCGCCCATGTAGCGCACAATGGCGCATTCGGTGTGAGAAATTAAAGTATGGGACACGTTAAGAAAATCACAGTGATACTGATCATGAGCAGCGGACTTAAAATGGCTGTGTTGAAAATTTGGTGAAAAAATTCCTAAAAATGACTGTTTTACAAGTGTTGATTTTGTAGTTCCTATGCACGCTCGTAAGTTTACGAATTTTAAATATTTTCACTCCTGATTTTCAACATTGCTATTTTACCACACCTCCTCATGAGCAGTACAGCTGTCATTTTTCACATCTTTCCCAAAACGTGTTTCCGGCCATGTAGTAAGTTTGTGAATTTTCAACATTTGCATTCCAGATTTTCAACATTGCTATCTTACCACACCTTCTCATGAGCAGTACAGCTGTCATTTTTCACATCCTGCCCAAAACGTGTTTCTGCCCGAGTAGCGCCCAATGGTGCAGTCCATGTGTAAACTCAATGTATGAGACACATTAAGAAAATCACAGTGACACTGTTCATGAGCAGAGGTCTTAAAATGGCTGTGTTGAAAATTTGGTGACAAAATTCCTAGAAATGACTGTTTTACCAGTGTTCATTGCGCAGTTCCTATGCACGCTCGTAAGTTTGTGAATTTTCAATATTTTCACTTCAGATTTTCAACATTGCCATTTTACCACACCTCCTTATGAGCACTGCAGCTGTCATTTTTCACATCTTTCCCAAAACGTGTTTCCGCCCATGTCGCGCACAATGGCACAGTCGCTGTGTGAACTCAGTGTATGGGACACATTAAGAAAATAACAGTGACATTGTTCTTGGGCAGAGGTCTTAAAATGGCTGTGTTGAAAATTTGGTGACAAAATTCCTAGAAATGATTGATTTACGAGTGTTCATTGCGAAGTTCCTATGCACGCTCTTAAATTAGGGAATTTTCAAAATTTTCACTCCACATTTTCAACATTACCATTTTACCACCCCTCCTTATGAGCACCGCAGCTGTCATTTTTCACATCTTGCCCAAAACAAGTTTCCTCCGATGCAGTAAGTTTGCGAATTTTCAATATTTGCACTCCAGATTATCAACATTGCTATTTTACCACACCTCCTCATGAGCAGTACAGCTGTCATTTTTCACATCCTGCCCAAAACGTGTTTTTGCCCATGTAGCGCACAATGGTGCAATCCGTGTGTGAACTCAATGTATAGGACACATTAAGAAAATCACAGTGACACTGCTCATGAGCAGAAGTCTTAAAAAGGATGTGTTTAAAATTTGGTGAAAAATTCCTAAAAATGACTGTTTTAAGAGAGTTCATTGTGCACTTCCTACGCACGCTCGTAAGTTTACGAATTTTCAATATTTTCACTCCAGATTTTCAACATTGCTATTTCACCACACCTCCTCATGAGCAGTACAGCTGTCATTTTTCACTTCCTGGCCAAAACATGTTTCCACCAATGTAGCGCACAATGGCGCAGTCCGTGAGAGAACTCAATGTTTGGGACACATTAAGCAAATCACAGTGACATTTTTCATGTGCAGAGGTCTTTAAATGGCTGTGTTGAAAATTTGGTGACAAAATTCCAAGAAATTACTGTTTTACGAGTGTTCATTGCGCAGTTCCTATGCACGCTCGTAAGTTTGCGAATTTTCAATATTTTCAATCCACATTTTCAACATTTCCATTTTACCACACCTCCTTATGAGCACTGCAGCTGTCATTTTTCACATCTTTCCCAAAACGTGTTTCCGCCCATGACACGCACAATGGCACAGTCGCTGTGTGAACTCAGTGTATGGGACACATTAAGAAAATCACAGTGTCACTGTTCATGAACAGAGATCTTAAAATGGCTATGTTGAAAATTTGGGGAATATGTTCATAAAATAACTGTTTTATGAGCATGTTGTGCAGTTCCTCACGCGCGCTCGTAAGTTGCGATTTTCAATATATTCACCTACATTTTCAACATTTCCATTTTACCACACCTCCTTATGAGCACTGCAGCTGTCATTTTTCACATCTTGCTCAAAACGTGTTTCCGCCCATGTAGCGCACAATGGCGCAGTCCATGTACGAACTCAATGTATGGGACACATTAAAAAAATCACAGTGACATTGTTCATGTGCAGAGGTCTTAAAATGGCTGTGTTGAAGATTTGGTTACAAAATTCCTAGAAATGACTGTTTTACGAGTGTTCATTGTGCAGTTCCTATGCACGTTCTTAAGTTAGCGAATTTTCAAAATTTTCACTCCACATTTTCAACATTACCATTTTACCACCCCTCCTTATGAGCACTGCAACTGTCATTTTTCACATCTTGCCCAAAATGTGTTTCCTCCCATGTAGTAAATTTGCAAATTTTCAATATTTGCACTCCAGATTATCAACATTGCTATTTTACCACACCTCCTCATGAGCAGTACAGCTGTCATTTTTCACATCCTGCCCAAAACGTATTTTTGCCCATGTAGTGCAAAATGGTGCAATCCGTGTGTGAACTCAATGTATGGGACACATTAAGAAAATCACAGTGACATTGTTCATGAGCAGAGGTCTTAAAATGGCTGTGTTGAAGATTTGGTGACAAAATTCCTAGAAATGACTGTTTTATGAGTGTTCATTGTGCAGTTCCTATGAACGCTCTTAAGTTAGCGAATTTTCAAAATTTTCACTCCACATTTTCAA
Organism: Neoceratodus forsteri; assembly: GCA_016271365.2. Lineage (NCBI taxonomy): Eukaryota > Metazoa > Chordata > Ceratodontiformes > Ceratodontidae > Neoceratodus > Neoceratodus forsteri. The sequence continues at coordinate 1,056,080,570 of CM057459.1, forward strand.
CATTACCATTTTACCACCCCTCCTTATGAGCACTGCAACTGTCATTTTTCACATCTTGCCCAAAACGTGTTTCCTCCCATGTAGCAAATTTGCAAATTTTCAATATTTGCACTCCAGATTATCAACATTGCTATTTTACCACACCTCCTCATGAGCAGTACAGCTGTCATTTTTCACATCCTGCCCAAAACGTGTTTTTGCCCATGTAGCGCAAAATGGTGCAATCCGTGTGTGAACTCAATGTATGGGACACATTAAGAAAATAACGGTGACACTGTTCATGAGCAGAGGTCTTAAAAGGCCTGTGTGGAAAATTTGGAGACAAAATTCCAAGAAATGACTGTTTTATGAGTGTTCATTGCGCAGTTCCTACTCACACTTGTAAGTTTGCGAATTTTCAATATTTTCACTCCACATTTTCAAGATTGCCATTTTACCACACCTTCTTATGAGCACTGCAGCTGTCATTTTTCACATCTTGCCCAAAATGTGTTTCCGCCCATGTTGTAAGTTTGCAAATTTTCAATATTTGCACTCCAGATTTTCAACATTGCTATTTTACCACACCTCCTCATGAGCAGTACAGCTGTCATTTTTCACATCCTGCCCAAAACGTGTTTCCGCCAATGTAGCGCACAATGGCGCAGTCAGTGTGAGAAATAAAAGTATGGGACACATTAAGAAAATCACAGTGACACTGATCATGAGCAGCGGTCTTAAAATGGTTGTGTTGAAAATTTGGTGAAAAAATTCCTTAAAATGACTGTTTTACGAGTGTTCATTGTGCAGTTCCTACGCACGCTCGTAAGTTTACGAATTTTCAATATTTTCACTCCAGATTTTCAACATTGCTATTTTACCACACCTCCTCATGAGCAGTACAGCTGTCATTTTTCACATCCTGGCCAAAACATGTTTCCGCCCAAGTAGCGCACAAAGGCGCAGTCCATGAGCGAACTCAATGTTTGGGACACATTAAGAAAATCACAGTGACATTGTTCATGAGCAGAGGTCTTAAAATGGCTGTGTTTAAAATTTGGTGACCAAATTCCTAGAAATGATTGTTTTACAGTGTTCATTGCGTAGTTCCTATGCACGCTCGTAAGTTTGCGAATTTTCAAAATTTTCACTACACATTTTCAACATTACCATTTCCACACCTCCTTATGAGCACTGCAGCTGTCATTTTTCCCATCTTTCCCAAAACGTGTTTCCACCCATGTAGTAAGTTTACGAATTTTCATTATTTGCATTCCAGATTTTCAACATTGCTATCTTACCACACCTCCTCATGAGCAGTACAGCTGTCATTTTTCACATCCTGCCCAAAACGTGTTTCTGCCCCGAGTAGCGCACAATGGTGCAGTCCATGTGTGAACTCAATGTATGAGACACATTAAGAAAATCCCAGTGACACTGTTCTTGAGCAGAGGTCTTAAAATGTCTGTGTTGAAAATTTGGTGACAAAATTCCTAGAAATGACTGTTTTACGAGTGTTCATTGTGCAGTTCCTATGCACGCTCGTAAGTTTGCAAATTTTCAATATTTTCACTCCAGATTTTCAACATTGCCATTTTACCACACCTCCTTACGAGCACTGCAGCTGTCATTTTTCACGTCTTTCCCAAAATGTGTTTCCGAACATGTCGCGCACAATGGCACAGTCGCTGTGTGAACTCAGTGTATGGGACACATTAAGAAAATCACAGAGTCACCGTTCATGAACAGAGATCTTAAAATGGCTATGTTGAATGTTTGGTGAACAAATTCCCAAAAATAACTGTTTTATGAGCGTGCATTGTGCAGTTCATACGCTCGCTTGTAAGTTTATGAATTTTTAATATTTTCACTCCAGATATTCAACATTGCTATTTTTACTACACCTCCTCATGAGCAGTACAGCTGTCATTTTTCACATCCTGGCTAAAACGTGCTTCCGCCCATGTAGCGCACAATGGCATAGTCCGTTTGCGAACTCAAAGTGTGGGACACATTAAGATAATCACAGTGACATTGTTCATGAGCAGAGGTCTTAAAATGGCTATGTTGAAAATTTGGTGACAAAATTCCTAAAAATGACTGTTTTACTAGTGTTCATTGCTCAGTTCATATGCAAGCTCATAAGTTTGCGAATTTTCAATATTTTCACTCCACATTTTTAACATTGCCATTTTACCACACCTCCTTATGAGCACAGCAGCTGTCATTTCTCACATCTTGCCCAAAACGTGTTTCCACCCATGTAGTAAGTTTGCGAATTTTCAATATTTGCATTCAAGATTTTCAACATTGCTATTTTACCACACCTCCTCATGAGCAGTACAGCTGTCATTTTTCACATCCTGCCCAAAACGTGTTTCCGCCCATGTAGCGCACAATGGCACAGTCGGTGTGAGAAATAAAGTATGGGACACGTTAAGAAAATCACAGTGATACTGATCATGAGCAGCGGTCTTAAAATGGCTGTGTTGAAAATTTGGTGAAAAAATTCCTTAAAATGACTGTTTTACGAGTGTTGATTTTGCAGTTCCTACGCACGCTCGTAAGTTTACGAATTTTCAATATTTTCACTCCAGATTTTCAACAGTGCTATTTTACCACACCTCCTCATGAGCAGTACAGCTGTCATTTTTCACATCTTTCCCAAAACGTGTTTCCGCCCATGTAGTAAGTTTGCGAATTTTCAATATTTGCATTCCAGATATTCACCATTGCTATCTTACCACACCTCCTCATGAGCATTACTGCTGTCATTTTTCACATCCTGCCCAAAACGTGTTTCTGCCCAAGTAGCGCACAATGGTGCAGTCCATGTGTGAACTCAATGTATGAGACATTAAGAAAATCACAGTGACACTGTTCATGAGCAGAGGTCTTAAAATGGCTGTGTTGAAAATTTGGTGACAAAATTCCTAGAAATGACTGTTTTACCAGTGTTCATTGCGCAGTTCCTGTGCACGCTCGTAAGTTTGCGAATTTTCAATATTTTCACTCCAGATTTTCAACATTGCCATTTTACCACACCTCCTTATGAGCACTGCAGCTGTCATTTCCATCTTTCCCAAATGTGTTTCCGCCCATAGTCGCGCACAATGGCACAGTCGCTGTGTGAACTCAGTGTATGGGACACATTAAGAAAATAACAGTGACATTGTTCATGAGCAGAGGTCTTAAAATGGCTGTGTTGAAAATTTGTGACAAAATTCTAGAAATGATTGATTTACTGAGTGTTCATTCGTGAGGTATATGCACGCGTAAGTTTCGTAGTTGAATTTTCAATATTTTCACTCAACATTTTCAACACTGCCATTTTACCACACCTCCTGTAAGCACTGCAGCTGTCATTTTTCACATCTTGCCCAAAACGTCTTTCCGCCCTAAGTAGTAAGTTTGCAAATTTTCAATATTTGCTACCTGATTTTCAACATTGCTATTTTACTCACCTCCTCATATGAGCAGTACAGCTGTCATGTTTTACATCCTGCCAAAATGTGTTTCTGCCCATGAAGTGCACAATGGTGCAGTCTGTTTGTGAACTCAATGTATGGGACACATTAAGAAAATCACAGTGATACTGATCATGAGCAGAAGTCTTAAAAAGGCTGTGTTGAAAATTTGGTGAAAAAATTCCTAAAAATGACTGTTTTAAGAGAGTTCATTGTGCAGTTCCTACGCACGCTCGTAAGTTTATGAATTTTCAATATTTTCACTCCAGATTTTCAACATTGCTATTTCACCACACCTCCTTATGAGCACTGCAGAAGTCATTTTTCACATCTTGCTCAAAACGTGATTCCGCCCAAGTAGCGCAGAATGGCACAGTCCGTGTGCGAACTCAATGTATGGGACACATTAAGAAAATCACAGTGACATTGTTCATGAGCAGAGGTCTTAAAATGGCTGTGTTGAGATTTGGTGACAAAATTCCTAGAAATGACTGTTTTACGAAGTGTTCATTGCGAGTTCTTGTGCATGTCAGAAGTTATGAATTTTCAAAATTTTCACTTGCATTTTCAACATTGCTATTTCCACCACCATCCTTATGAGCACTGCAGAAGTCATTTTCACATCTTGCTTGAATCGTGATTCCGCCCTAAGTAACGCGCAGAGTGCGCAGTCCGTGTCTGGAACTCAATATGACACATTGTATTACAGTGTCACTGTTCATGAAACAGAGATCTTAAAATGGCTATGTTGAAAATTTGGTGAACTAATTCCTTAAAAACTAACTGTTTATGAAGCTGCATTAGGCAGTTCCACGCACACTCATAAGTTTGAATTTTGCGAATTATTACCCAGATTTTCAACATTGCCATTTACCACACCTCCTTATGAGCAGTACAGCTGTCATTTTCACATCCTGCCCAAACGTGTTTCATGAAGTAGCGCATAATGGCGCATTCCGTGAGCGAACTCAATGTATGGGACACATTAAGAAAATAACAGTGACATTGTTCATGAGCAGAGGTCTTAAAATGGCTGTGTTTAAAATTTGGTGACAAAATTCCTAGAAATAATTGATTTACTAGTGTTCATATTGAAGTTATTATGCACGCTCTAAGTTCTGCGAATTTTCAATTTTCACTGAACGTTAACACTGCCATTTTACCACATAACTCCTTATGAGTACTGCAGCTGTCATTTTTCACATCTTGCCCAAAATGTCTTTCCGCCCAAGTAGTAAGTTTGCGAATTTTCAATATTTGCACTCCTGATTTTCAACATTGCTATTTTACCTCACCTCCTCATGAGCAGTACAGCTGTCATGTTTCACATCCTGCCCAAAATGTGTTTCTGCCCATGAAGCGCACAATGGTGCAGTCTGTTTGTGAACTCAATGTATGGGACACATTAAGAAAATCACAGTGACACTGATCATGAGCAGAAGTCTTAAAAAGGCTGTGTTGAAATTTGGTAGAAAATTCCTAAAATGATCTGTTTTAAGAGAGTTCATTGTGCAGTTCTCTTGGCTCGTAAGTTCACAGATTTTCAATATTTTCAATCCAGATTTTTCAACATTGCTATTTCACCACCCTCCTCAGAGCAGTACAGCTGTCATTTTTCACATCCTGGCCAAAACATGTTTCCTTCAATGTAGCGCACAATGGCGCAGTCCGTGAGCGAGCTCAATGTTTGGGACACATTAAGCAAATCACAGTGACATTGTTCATGTGCAGAGTTCTTTAAATGGCTGTGTTGAAAATTTGGTGACAAAATTCCAAGAAATTACTGTTTTACGAGTGTTCATTGCGCAGTTCCTAGGCACGCTCGTAAGTTTGTGAATTTTCAATATTTTCAATCCACATTTTCGACTTTTCCATTTTACCACACCTCCTTATGAGCACTGCAGCTGTCATTTTTACATCTTTCCCAAAACGTTGTTTCCGCCCATTTCGCGCACAATGGCGCAGTCGCAGTGTGAACTCAGTGTATGGGACACATTAAGAAAATCACAGTGTCACTGTTCATGAACAGAGATCTTAAAATGGCTATGTTGAAAATTTGGTGAACAAATTCCTAAAAATAACTGTTTTATGAGTGTGCGTTGTACAGTTCCTACGCACGCTCGTAAGTTTGCAAATTTTCAATATTTTCACTCCACATTTTCAACATTTCCATTTTACCACACCTCCTTATGAGCACTGCAGCTGTCATTTTTCACATCTTGCTCTAAACGTGTTTCCGCCCCTGTAGCACACAATGGCGCATTCCATGTGCGAACTCAATGTATGGGACACATTAAGAAAATCAGAGTGACATTGTTCATGAGCAGACATCTTAAAATGCCTGTGTTGAAGATTTGGTGACAAAATTCCTAGAAATGACTGTTTTACGAGTGTTCATTGCGCAGTTTCTATACACTCTTAAGCTAGAGAATTTTCAAATTTTCACTCACATTTTCAACATTACCATTTTACCCCTCCTGTGAGCACTGCAGCTGTCATTTTCACATCTTGCCCAAAACGTGTTTCCTCCCATGTAGTAAGTTTGTGAATTTTCAATATTTGAACTCCAGATTATCAACATTGCTATTTTACCACACCTCCTAATGAGCAGTACAGGTGTCATTTTTCACATCCTGCCCAAAACATGCTTTTTCCCATGTAGCGCACAATGGTGCAATCCGTGTGTGAACTCAATGTATGGGACACATTAAGAAAATAACGTTGACACTGTTCATGAGCAGAGGTCTTAAAATGGCTGTGTGGAAAATTTGGTGACAAAATTCCTCGAAATGGCTGTTTTATGAGTGTTCATTACAGTTCCTACTCAAGCTTGTAAGTTTGCGACTTTCAATATTTTCACTCCACATTTTCAACATTGTCATTTTACCACCTTCTCATGAGCACTGCAGCTGTCATTTCATGATCTTGCCCAAATGTGTTTCCTACCATGTTGTAAGTTTTGGATTGTTTCAATATTTGCTCTAGATTTTCACATTGCTATTTTTACCACACCTCCTCATGAGCAGTACAGCTGTCATTTTCACATGCTCTTTAAATGTTTCTACCCTTGAAGCGCACAATGGTGCAGTCCGTGTGTGTGAACTCAATATAGGGATCATTAAGAAAATCCCAGTGACACTGTTCATGAGCAGAGGTCATAAAATGGCTGTGTTGAAAATTTAGTGACAAAATTCCTAGAAATGACTGTTTTGCTGAGTTTTCTATGCAGTTCCTATGCACACTTGTAAGTTTCAAATTTTCAATATTTTCACTCCACATTTCCCCATTGTCATTTTACCACACCTCCTCATGAGCAGTACAGCTGTCATTTTTCATCCTGCCCAAAACATGTTTCTTGGTTGCTGACGCATAATGGTGCTGTCTGAGCGTGAACTCAATGTATGGGACATTTTTAGAAACATCACAGTGACACTGTTCATGAGTAGAGGTCTTGAAATGTCTGTGTTGGAAAATTGGTGACAAAATTCCTTGTGAACAACTGGTTTTAGCAGTGTTCATTGCGCAGTTCCCAGGCACGCCGAAAGTTTGCGACCTTTTCACTCACCCACATTAACATTGCCATTTTACCACACCTCTATGAGCACTGCAGCTGTCATTTTCACGTCTTTCCCAAATGTGTTTCCGAACATGGAGCGTTCAATGGCACAGTCGCTGTGTGAACTCAGTGTATGGGACACATATTGCTATTTCACCACACCTCCTCATGAGCAGTACAGCTGTCATTTTTCACATCCTAGCCAAAACATATTTCCGCCAATATAGCGCACAATGGCATGCAGTCTGTAAAGTGAACTCAATGTTTGGGACACATTAATAAAATCACAGGGACATTGTTCATGAGCAGAGGTATTAAAATGGCTGTGTTGAAAATTTGGTGACAAAATTCCTAGAAATGACTGTTTTAGGTGTTCATTGCACAGTTCCTTTGCACGTCATAAGTTTGTGAATTTCAATATTTTCCTCCACATTTTCAACATTGCCATTTTACCACACCTCCTATGAGCACTGCAGCTGTCATTTTCACATCTTGCCCAAAACATGTTTCCGCCCATACGTAAGTTTGCGAATTTTCAATGTTGCAGTCCAGATTTCAACTTTGCTATTTTACCACACCTCTCATGAGCAGATACAGCTGTCATTTTCACATCCTGCCCAAAACGTGTTTCTGCCCATGTAGCGCACAATGGTGCAGTCCGTGTGTGAACTCAATGTAGGACACATTAAGAAAATAACAGTGACACTGTTCAAGAGCAGAGGTCTTAAAATGGCTGTGTTAAATTGGTTACTAAAATCCTTGAAATGACTCTTGCATGAGTGTTCATTGCGCAGGTACTATGCGCTTGTAAGTTTATGAATTTTCAATATTTTAACTCCACATTTCTACATTTCCATTTTACCAGACCTTCTTATGAGCACTGCAGCTGTCATTTTTCATCTTGCCCAAAATGTTTTCCGCCCATGTAGAAAGTTTGCGAATTTTCAATGTGGCACTCAGATTTTCAACATTGCTATTTTACCACACCTCCTCATGAGCAGTACAGCGGTCATTTTCACATCCTGCCCAAAATGTGTTTCTGCCCATTTAGTCACAATGGTGCTGTCCATTAGTAATGATCTCAATGTAGGGGACACATTAAGAAAATAACAGTGACATTGTTCATGAGCAGAGGTCTTAAAATGGCTGATGGCTGTGTTGAAAATTTGGTGACAAAATTCCTAGAAATGACAGATTTACCAGTATTAACTGCGTAGTTATTATGCGCGCTCATAAGTGTGCAAATTTTCAATATTTTCTCTCCACATTTTCAACACTGCCATTTTACCAGACCTCCTTATGAGCACTGCAGCTGTCATTTTCACATCTTGCCCAAAGCGTGTTTCCGCCTATGGAATAAGATTGCGAATTTTCAATATTTGCACTCCAGATTTTCAACATTGTTATTTTACCACACCTCCTCATGAGCAGTACAGCTGTCATTTTCACATCCTACACAAAATATGTTTCTGCCCATGATGCGCACAATGGTGCAGCCCTGTGTGAACTCAATATATGGGACACATTAAGAAAATTACAGTGAGCACTGATCATGAGCAGAAGTCTTAAAATGGCTGTGTTGAAAATTTGGTGAAAATTCTAAAATGACTGTTTTAGGAGTGTTCTCTGTGCAGTTCCTAGCACGCTTCGTAAGTTCACTGAATTTTCAATATTTTCACTCCACATTTTCAGCATTGCCATTTTACCACACCTCTTTATGAGCACTGCAGCTGCCATTTTTCACATCTTGCCCAAAACGTGTTTGCCCATATGGCGCACAATGGCGCAGTCCTGTATGAACTCAAAGTATGTGACAAATTAAGAAAATCTCAGTGACATTGTTCATGAGCAGAGGTATTAAAATGGCTGTGTTGAAAATTTGGTGACAAAATTTTAGAAATGACTGTTTTATGAGTGTTCATTGCACAGTTCCTTTGACCCTCATAAGTTTGCAATTTTCAATATTTTCACTCCACATTTTCAACATTGCCATTTTACCACACCTCCTTATGAGCACTGCAGCTGTCATTTTCACATCTTGCCCAAAACGTGTTTCCACCCATGTAGTAAGTTTGTGAATTTTCAATATTTCCTCTCAGATTTTCAACATTGCTATTTTACCACACCTTCTCATGGCAGTACAGCTGTCATTTTTCATCCTGCCCAAAACGTGTTTCTGCTCATGTAGCACACAATGGTGCAGTCTGTGTAGAACTCAATGTATGGGACACATTAAGAAAATAACAGTGACACTGTTCAAGAGCAGAGGTCTTAAAATGGCTGTGTTGAAAATTTGGTGACAAAATTCCTAGAAATGACTGTTTTAGAGTGTTCATTGCGTAGTTCCTATGCGCGCTCATAAGATTCGCGAATTTTCAATATTTTCACTCCACGTTTTCCAACATTGCCATTTTACCACACCTCCTTATGAGCTCTACAGCTGGCATTTTCACATGTTTCCCAAAACGTGTTTCCTCCCATATAGTAAGTTTATGAATTTTCTATATTTGCAATCCAGATTTTCAACATTGCTATTTTACCCCACATCCTCATAGAGCAGTACAGCTGTAATTTTTCACATACCTCCTAAAACGTGTTTCTGCGCCATATAGCACATAATTGCGCAGTCCGTGTTGAACTCAATGTATGAGACACATTTAGAAAATCACATTGACACTGTTCATGAGCAGAGGTCTTAAAATGGCTGTGTTGAAAATTTGGTGACAATATTCTTTGAAATGACTGTTTTATGACTGTTCATTGCGCAGTTCCTATGCACGATTGTAAGTTTGAGAATTTTCAATATTTTTACTCCACATTTTGAACAATGTCATTTTAACACACCTTTTATAAGCACTGCAGCTGTTATTTTTCACATTTGCCCAAAATTTGATTCCGCCCATGTTGTAAGTTTCAATTTTCAATATTTCCTCCAGATTTTCAACATTGCTATTTCACCACACCTCCTCATGAGCAGTACAGCTGACATTTTTCACATTATGGCCCAAAACATGTTTCCGCCCTTATGGCGCGCAATAGGAGCAGTCCGTAAGTACACTCAATGTTTGGGACACATTAAGAAAATCACAGTGACATTGTTCATGAGCAGAGGTCTTAAAATGGCTGTGTTGAAAATTTGGTAACAAAATTCCTAGAAATGGCGGGTTTCACAGTGTTCATTGCGTAGGTTCTATGCACACTCGTAAGTTTGTGAATTTTCAATATTTTCACTCCACATTTTCAACATTGCCATTTACCACACCTCCTCATGAGCACTGCAGCTGTCATTTTTACATCATGCCCAAAATGTTTTCCCGCCCATGTAGCGCACAATGGCGCATTCTTAGTCGCGAACTCAATGTATAGGACACATTAAAAATCATAGGGACATTGTTCATGAGCAGAGGTCTTAAAATGGCTGATGGCTGTGTGAAAATTTGGTGACAAAATTCCTAGAAATGACTGATTTACCAGTATTCATTGCGTAGGTTATTATGCACTGTCGTAAGTGTGCAAATTTTCAATATTTTAACTCCACATTTTCAACACTGCCATTTTACCACACCTCCTTATGAGCACTGCAACTGTCATTTTCACATCTTGCCAAAACGTGTTTCCGCCATGGAGTAAGTTTGCGAATTTTCAATATTTGCACTCCAGATTTTCAACATAGTTATTTTACCACACCTCCTCATGAGCAGTACAGCTGTCATTTTTCACATCCTGCACAAAATGTGTTTCTGCCATGAAGTGCACAATGGTGCAGTCCTGTGTGAACTCAATGTATGGACACATTAAGAAAATCACAGTGACACTGATCATGAGCAGAAGTCTTAAAATGGCTGTGTTGAAAGATTTGATGACAAAATTCTAAAAATGACTGTTTCACGAGTGTTCATTTCACAGTTCCTTTGAGCGCTCATAAGTTCGAGTTTCAATATTTTCACTCCACATTTTCAACATTGCCATTATACCACACCTCCTTATGAGCACTGCAGCTGTCATTTTTCACATCTTGCCCAAAACGTGTTTCGCCCATATAGCGCACAATGGCGCAGTTCGTGTATGAACTCAAAGTATGTGACAAATTAAGAAAATCACAGTGACATTGTTCATGAGCAGAGGTATTAAAATGGCTGTGTTGAAAATTTGGTTACAAAATTTAGAAATGACTGTTTCACAGTGTTCATTGTACAGTTCCTTTGCACGCTCATAAGTTTGTGAATTTTCAATATTTTCATTCCACATTTTAAACAATGTCATTTAACACACCTTCTTATGAGCACTGCAGCTGTTATTTTCACATTTTGCCCAACATTTGATTCCACCATGTAGTAAGTTTCGAATTTTCAATATTTTCACTCCACATTTTCAACATTGGCATTTTACACACCTCCTATGAGCAGTACAGCTGTCATTTTCACATCCTGCCCAAATCGTGTTCCACCATGTAGCTGCACTGTGGTGCTTTCCATTTGTGAACTCAATGTATTGGACACATTTAGAAAATCACAGTGACACAGATCATGAGAAGTCTTAAAATGGCTATGTTGAAAATTTGGTGAAAAAACTCCTAAAATGACTGTTTTAGAAGTGTTCTTTGTGCAGTTCCTAAGCACACTCGTAAGTTTCAAATTTTCAATATTTTCACTCCAGATTTTCAACATTGCCATTTTATCACACCTCCTCATGAGCAGTACAGCTGTCATTTTTTCATATCTGGCCAAAACATGTTTCCGCTTAATAAGCACAATGGTGCAGTCCGTAAGCGAACTCAATGTTTGGGACACATTAAGAAAATCACAGTGACATTGTTCATGAGCAGTGGTCTTAAAATGGCTGTGTTGAAAATTGTAACAAAATTCTAGAAATGACTGTTTTACTGAGTGTTCATTGCGTAGATCCTATGCAGCTCGTAAGTTGCGAATTTTCAATATTTTCACTCCACATTTTCAACATTGCCATCTTACCACACCAATTATGAGCACTGCAGCTGTCATTTTCATATCTTGCCCAAAACATGTTTCCGCCCATGAAGTAAGTTTGCGAAATTTCAATATTTGCAGTCCAGATTTTCAACTTTGCTATTTATCACACCTCCTCATGAGCAGTACAGCTGTCATTTTTCACATCCTGCCCAAAACTTGTTTCTGCCCATGTAGAGCACAATGTTGCAGTCCGTGTGTGAACTCAATGTATGGGACACATTAAGAAAATAACAGTGACACTGTTCAAGAGCAGAGGTCTTAACCCTTAGGCTGCCGCAGACAAGATATCTTGTCCTAAAACCTATGCATTCTAAATCTTACGGCAGCCTAAGGGTTAAAATGGCTATGTTGAAAATTTGATTTAAAATTCCTAGAAATGACTCTTTCATGAGTGTTCATTCGCAGTTCCTATGCACGCTTGTAAGTTTACAATTTTCAATTTTTAACTCCACATTTCAACATTGCCATTTTACCACACCTTCTTATGAGCACTGCAGCTGTCATTTTCACATCTTGCCCAAAATGTGTTTCCGCCCATGTAGTAAGTTTGCGAATTTTCAATATTGGCACTCAGATTTTCAACATTGCTATTTTACCACACCTCCTCATGAGCAGTAGAGCTGTCATTTTCACATCCTGCCCAAAATGTGTTTCTGCCCTTTTAGTACAAAATGGTGCAGTCCATGTGTGAACTCAATGTAGAGGGACACTTTAAAAAAATCTACAGCGACATTTTCATGAGCAGAGGTCTTAAAATGGCTGATGGCTGTGTTGAAAATTTGGTGACAAATCCTAGAAATGACTGATTTACCAGTATTCATTGCTTAGTTATTATGCACGCCGTAAGTGTGCAAATTTTAATATTTTCACTCCCCATTTTCAACACTGCCAATTTACCACACCTCCTTATGAGCACTGCAGCTGTCATTTTTCACATCTTGCCCAAAACGTGTTTCTGCCCATGGAGTAAGTTTGTGAATTTTCAATATTTGCAATCCAGATTTTCAACATTGCAATTTTACCACACCTCCTCATGAGCAGTACAGCTGTAATTTTTCACATCCTGCCCAAAATGTGTTTCTGCCCATGTAGCACATAATGGTGCACTCGTGTGTGAAATCAATGTATGAGACACATTTAGAAAATCACATTAACACTGTTCATGAGCAGAGGTCTTAAAACGGCGGTGTTGAAAATTTGTTATCAAAATTCCTAGAAATGACTGTTTCACGAAAGTTCATTGCGCAGTTCCTATGCACGCCTAAGTTTGCAAATTTTCAATATTTTCACTCCACATTTTCAACATTACCATTTTACCACACCTCCTTATGAGCACTGCAGCTGTCATTTTTCACATCTTGCCCAAAACGTGTTTCCGCACATGTAGTAAGTTTGTGAATTTTCAATATTTCTACTCCAGATTTTCAACATTGCTATTTTACCACACCTCCTCATGAGCAGTACAGCTGTCATTTTTCACATCCTGCCCAAATCGTGTTTTCCGCCCATGCCTTGGCGCACTGTAGTGCTTTCCATTTCAATGAACTCAATGTATCGGACACATTAAGAAAATCACAGTGACACAGATCATGAGAAGAAGTCTTAAAATGGCTGTGTTGAAAATTTGTGAAAAAATTCCTAAAATGACTGTTTTAGGAGTGTTCTTTGTGCAGTTCCTATGCGCTCGTAAGTTAAGAATTTTCAATATTTTCACTCCACATTTCAACATTGCCATTTTACCACACCTCCTTATGAGCACTGCAGCTGTCATTTTTACATCTTGCTCAAAATGTGTTTCCGCCTTGTAGCGCACAATGGGCGCATTCAGTGTCGAACTCAATGTATGGGACACATTAAAAAATCATTGGGACATTGTTCATGAGCAGAGTTCTTAAAATGGCTGATGGCTGTGTTGAAAATTTGGTGACAAAATTCTAGAAATGACAGATTTACCAGTATTCATTGCGTAGTTATTATGCACGTGCGTAGTGCAAATTTTCAATATTTTCACTCCACATTTTCAACACTGCCATTTTACCACACCTCCTTAGAGCACTGCAACTGTCATTTTTCACATCTTGCCCAAACGTGTTTCCTTCATGGAGTAAGTTTGCGTAATTTTCAATATTTGCACTCCAGATTTTCAACATTGTTATTTTACCACACCTCCTCATGAGCAGTACAGCTGTCATTTTTCACATCCTGCACAAAATGTGTTTCTGCCCATGAAGTGCAATAATGGTGCAGTCTGTGTGTGAACTCAATGTATGGGACACATTAAGAAAATCACAGTGACACTGATCATGAGCAGAAGTCTTAAAATGGCTGTGTTGAAAATTTGATGACAAAATTCCTAAAATGACTGTTTTAATGAGTGTTCATTGCACAGTTCCTTTGAACGCCATAAGTTTCAAGTTTCAATATTTTCACTCCACATTTTCAACATTGCCATTTTACCACACCTCCTTATGAGCACTGCAGCTGTCATTTTCACATCTTGCCCAAAACGTAGTTTCGCTCATGTAGCGCATTCAATGGCGCAGTCCGTAAGAACTCTAAGTATGTGACAAATTGAGAAAATCACAGTGACATTGTTCATGAGCAGAGGTATTAAAATGGCTGTGTTGAAAATTTGGTTACAAAATTTTAGAAATGACTGTTTTACGAGTGTTCATTGCACAGTTCCTTTGCACCATAAGTTTGTGAATTTTCAAGATTTTCATTCCACATTTTCAACATTGCCATTTTACCCCACCTCCTTAAGAGCACTGCAGCTGTCATTTTCACATCTTGCCCAAAACGTGTTTCCTCCCATGTAGTAAGTTTGAGAATTTTCAATATTTGCACTCCAGATTTTCAACATTGCTATTTTACCACACCTTCTCATGAGCAGTACAGCTTTCATTTTTCACATCCTGCCCAAAACGTGTTTCTGATCATGTAGCTACAATGGTGCAGTCTGTGTGTGTACTCAATGTATGGGACACATTAAGAAAATAACAGAGACACTGTTCAAGACAGAGGTCTTAAAATGGCTGTGTTAAAACTTGGTGACAAAATTCCTAGAAATGACTGTTTTATGACAGTTCATTCCACAGTTCCTATGCATGCTAGTAAGTTTACGAATTTTCAATATTTTAACTCCACATTTTCAACATTGCCATTTTACCACACCTTCTTATGAGCACTGCAGCTGTCATTTTTCACATCTTGCCCAAAATGTGTTTCCGCCCATGTAGTAAGTTTGTGAATTTTCAATATTGGCTCTCCAGATATTCAACATTGTTATTTTACCACACCTCCTCATGAGCAGTACAGCTGTCATTTTTCACATCCTACCCAAAATGTGTTTCTGCCCATGAAGCGCACAATGGTGCAGTCCGTGTGTGAAGTCAATGTATGGGACACATTAAGAAAATCACAGTGAGATTGTTCATGAGCAGAGGTCTTAAAATGGCTGTGTTGAAAATCTGGTGAAAAATTCCTGAAATGACTGTTTTACGAGTGTTCATTGCATAGTTCCTATGCACTGTAAGTTCACGAATTTTCAATATTTTCACTCCACATTTTCAACATTGCCATTTTACCACACTCCTTATGAGCACTGCAGCTGGCATTTTCACATCTTTCCCAAAAAGTGTTTCCACCCATGTAGTAAGTTTGTGAATTTTCTATATTTGCAATCCAGATTTTCAACATTGCTATTTTACCCACCTCCTCATGAGCAGTACAGCTGTAATTTTCACATCCTGCCCAAAACGTGTTTCTGCCCATGTAGCACATAATGGTGCAGTCCGTGTGTGAACTCAATGTATGAGACACATTTAGAAAATCACATTGACACTGTTCATGAGCAGATGTCTTAAAATGGTTGTGTTGAAAATTTGGTGACAATATTCTTTGAAATGACTGTTTTATGAGTGTTCATTGCGCAGTTCCTATGCATGATTGTAAGTTTGAGAATTTTCAATATTTTCACCCACATTTTAAACAATGTCATTTTAACACACCTTCTTATGAGCACTGCAGCTGTTATTTTTCACATTTTGCCCAACATTTGATTCCACCCATGTAGTAAGTTTCCGAATTTTCAATATTTGCACTCCACATTTTCAACATTGGCATTTTACCACACCTCCTTATGAGCAGTACAGCTGTCATTTTCACATCCTGCCAAATCGTGTTTCCGCCCATGTAGCGCACTGTGGTGCTTTCCGCTTGTGAACTCAATGTATTGACACATTTAGAAAATCACATACAGATCATGAGAAGAAGTCTTAAAATGGCTATGTTGAAAGTTTGGTGAAAAACTCTAAAATGACTGTTTAGAAGTGTTCTTTGTGCAGTTCAGTTCCGTAAGTTTCATAATTTTCTAATGTTTTTCTCCAGATTTTCAACATTGCCTTTTTATCACACCTCTCTGTGCAGTACAAGCTGTCATTTTTTTTTATCCTGGCACAAAACATGTTTCCGCTAATGAAGCACAATGGTGCAGTCCGTAAGCTAACTCAATGTTTGGGACACATTAAGAAAATCACAGTGACATTGTTCATGAGCAGTGGTCTTAAAATGGCTGTGTTGAAAATTTGGTAACAAAATTCCTAGAAATGACTGTTTTACTAGTGTTCATTGGTGATCCTATGCACGCCTGTAAGTTTGCGAATTTTCAATATTTTCACTCCACATTTTCAACATTGCCATCTTACCACACCACCTTATGAGCACTGCAGCTGTCATTTTTCATCTTGCCCAAAACATGTTTCCGCCCATGAAGTAAGTTTGCGAAATTTCAATATTTGCAGTCCAGATTTTCAACTTTGCTATTTTATCACACCTCCTCATGAGCAGTACAGCTGTCATTTTTCACATCCTGCCCAAAACTTGTTTCTGCCCATGTAGAGCACAATGTTGCAGTCCGTGTGTGAACTCAATGTATGGGACACATTAAGAAAATAACAGTGACACTGTTCAAGAGCAGAGGTCTTAACCCTTAGGCTGCCGCAGACAAGATATCTTGTCCTAAAACCTATGCATTCTAAATCTTACGGCAGCCTAAGGGTTAAAATGGCTATGTTGAAAATTTGTTATACAAAATTCCTAGAAATGACTCTTTCATGAGTGTTCATTATGCAGTTCCTATGCACGCTTGTAAGTTTACTAATTTTCAATTTTTAACTCCACATTTTCAACATTGCCATTTTACCACACCTTCTTATGAGCACTGCAGCTGTCATTTTTCACATCTTGCCCAAAATGTGTTTCGCCATGTAGTAAGTTTGCGAATTTTCAATATTGGCACTCAGATTTTCAACATTGCTATTTTACCACACCTCCTCATGAGCAGTAGAGCTGTCATTTTTCACATCCTGCCCAAAATGTGTTTCTGCCCTTTTAGTACAAAATGGTGCAGTCCATGTGTGAACTCAATGTAGGGGACACTTTAAGAAAATCACAGCGACATTTTCATGAGCAGAGGTCTTAAAATGGCTGATGGCTGTGTTGAAAATTTGGTGACAAAATTCTAGAAATGACTGATTTACCAGTATTCATTGCTTAGTTATTATGCACGCCGTAAGTGTGCAAATTTTAATATTTTCACTCCCCATTTTCAACACTGCCAATTTACCACACCTCCTTATGAGCACTGCAGCTGTCATTTTTCACATCTTGCCCAAAACGTGTTTCTGCCCATGGAGTAAGTTTGTGAATTTTCAATATTTGCAATCCAGATTTTCAACATTGCAATTTTACCACACCTCCTCATGAGCAGTACAGCTGTAATTTTTCACATCCTGCCCAAAATGTGTTTCTGCCCATGTAGCACATATAATGGCACTGCGTGTGAAATCAATGTATGAGACACATTTAGAAAATCACATTAACACTGTTCATGAGCAGAGGTCTTAAAACGGCGGTGTTGAAAATTTGTTATCAAAATTCCTAGAAATGACTGTTTTACGAAGTTCATTGCGAGTTCCTATGCACGCCGTAAGTTTGCAAATTTTCAATATTTTCACTCCACATTTTCAACATTACCATTTTACCACACCTCCTTATGAGCACTGCAGCTGTCATTTTTCACATCTTGCCCAAAACGTGTTTCCGCACATGTAGTAAGTTTGTGAATTTTCAATATTTCTACTCCAGATTTTCAACATTGCTTTACCACACCTCCTCATGAGCAGTACAGCTGTCATTTTTCACATCCTGCCCAAATCGTGTTTCCGCCATGTAGCGCACTGTGGTGCTTTCCATTTGTGAACTCAATGTATCGGACACATTAAGAAAATCACAGTGACACAGATCATGAGAAGAAGTCTTAAAATGGCTGTGTTGAAAATTTGTGAAAAAATTCCTAAAATGACTGTTTTAGGAGTGTTCTTTGTGCAGTTCCTATGCACGCCGTAGTTAAGAATTTTCAATATTTTCACTCCACATTTTCAACATTGCCATTTTACCACACCTCCTTATGAGCACTGCAGCTGTCATTTTACATCTTGCTTAATGTGTTTCCGCCCTTGTAGCGCACAATGGGCGCATTCAGTGTCTTGAACTCAATGTATGGGACACATTAAAAAAATCATTGGGACATTGTTCATGAGCAGAGTTCTTAAAATGGCTGATGGCTGTGTTGAAAATTTGGTGACAAAATTCCTAGAAATGACAGATTTACCAGTATTCATTATGTAGTTATTATGCACGCTTCGTAAGGTGCAAATTTTCAATATTTTCACTCCACATTTTCAACACTGCCATTTTACCACACCTCCTTATGAGCACTGCAACTGTCATTTTTCACATCTTGCCCAAACGTGTTTCCTCCCATGGAGTAAGTTTGCGAATTTTCAATATTTGCCTCCAGATTTTCAACATTGTTATTTTACCACACCTCCTCATGAGCAGTACAGCTGTCATTTTTCACATCCTGCACAAAATGTGTTTCTGCCATGAAGTGCACAATGGTGCAGTCTGTGTGTGAACTCAATGTATGGGACACATTAAGAAAATCACAGTGACACTGATCATGAGCAGAAGTCTTAAAATGGCTGTGTTGAAAATTTGATGACAAAATTCCTAAAATGACTGTTTTACGAGTGTTCATTGCACAGTTCCTTTGAACGCTCATAAGTTTCGAAGTTTCAATATTTTCACTCCACATTTTCAACATTGCCATTTTACCACACCTCCTTATGAGCACTGCAGCTGTCATTTTCACATCTTGCCCAAAACGTGTTTCCGCCATGTAGGCACAATGGCGCAGTCCGTAAGAACTCTAAGTATGTGACAAATTGAGAAAATCACAGTGACATTGTTCATGAGCAGAGGTATTAAAATGGCTGTGTTGAAAATTTGGTTACAAAATTTTAGAAATGACTGTTTTAATGAGTGTTCATTGCACAGTTCCTTGCACGCTCATAAGTTTGTGAATTTTCAAGATTTTCATTCCACATTTTCAACATTGCCATTTTACCCCACCTCCTTAAGAGCACTGCAGCTGTCATTTTTCACATCTTGCCCAAAACGTGTTTCCTCCCATGTAGTAAGTTTGAGAATTTTCAATATTTGCACTCCAGATTTTCAACATTGCTATTTTACCACACCTTCTCATGAGCAGTACAGCTTTCATTTTCACATCCTGCCCAAAACGTGTTTCTGATCATGTAGCTGACAATGGTGCAGTCTGTGTGTGTACTCATGTATGGGACACATTAAGAAAATAACAGAGACACTGTTCAAGAGCAGAGGTCTTAAATGGCTGTGTTAAAAACTTGGTGACAAAATTCCTAGAAATGACTGTTTTATGACAGTTCATTCCACAGTTCCTATGCATGCTAGTAAGTTTAGAATTTTCAATATTTTAACTCCACATTTTCAACATTGCCATTTTACCACACCTTCTTATGAGCACTGCAGCTGTCATTTTTCACATCTTGCCCAAAATGTGTTTCCGCCCATGTAGTAAGTTTGTGAATTTTCAATATTGGCTCTCCAGATATTCAACATTGTTATTTTACCACACCTCCTCATGAGCAGTACAGCTGTCATTTTTCACATCCTACCCAAAATGTGTTTCTGCCCATGAAGCGCACAATGGTGCAGTCCGTGTGTGAAGTCAATGTATGGGACACATTAAGAAAATCACAGTGAGATTGTTCATGAGCAGAGGTCTTAAAATGGCTGTGTTGAAAATCTGTGAAAAATTCCTAGAAATGACTGTTTTACGAGTGTTCATTGCATAGTTCCTATGCACTGTAAGTTCACCTAATTTTCAATATTTTCACTCCACATTTTCAACATTGCCATTTTACCACACTCCTTATGAGCACTGCAGCTGGCATTTTCACATCTTTCCCAAAAGTGTTTCCACCATGTAGTAAGTTTGTAGAATTTTCTATATTTGCAATCCAGATTTTCAACATTGCTATTTTACCCCACCTCCTCATGAGCAGTACAGCTGTAATTTTTCACATCCTGCCCAAAACGTGTTTCTGCCCATGTAGCACATAATGGTGCAGTCCTGTGTGTGAACTCAATGTATGAGACACATTTAGAAAATCACATTGACACTGTTCATGAGCAGATGTCTTAAAATGGTTGTGTTGAAAATTTGGTGACAATATTCTTTGAAATGACTGTTTTATGAGTGTTCATTGCGCAGTTCCTATGCATGATTGTAAGTTTGAGAATTTTCAATATTTTCACCCACATTTTAAACAATGTCATTTTAACACACCTTCTTATGAGCACTGCAGCTGTTATTTTTCACATTTTGCCCAACATTTGATTCCACCCATGTAGTAAGTTTCCGAATTTTCAATATTTGCACTCCACATTTTCAACATTGGCATTTTACCACACCTCCTTATGAGCAGTACAGCTGTCATTTTCACATCCTGCCCAAATCGTGTTTCCGCCTATGTAGCGCACTGTGGTGCTTTCCGCTTGTGAACTCAATGTATTGGACACATTTAGAAAATCACAGTGACACAGATCATGAGAAGAAGTCTTAAAATGGCTATGTTGAAAATTTGGTGAAAAAACTCCTAAAATGACTGTTTTAGAAGTGTTCTTTGTGCAGTTCCTAAGCACGCTCGTAGTTTCAAATTTTCAATATTTTCACTCCAGATTTTCAACATTGCCATTTTATCACACCTCCTCATGAGCAGTACAGCTGTCATTTTTCATATCCTGGCCAAAACATGTTTCCGCTAATGTAGCGCATAATGGTGCAGTCCGTAATTAACTCAATGTTTGGGACACATTAAGAAAATCACAGTGACATTGTTCATGAGCAGTGGTCTTAAAATGGCTGTGTTGAAAATTTGGTAACAAAATTCCAAAAATGACTGTTTTGAGTGTTCATTGAGTAGTTCCTATGCACGCTCGTAAGTTTGAATTTTCAATATTTTCACTCCACATTTTCAACATTGCCATCTTACCACACCAATTATGAGCACTGCAGCTGTCATTTTTCACATCTTGCCCAAAACATGTTTCCCCTATGAAGTAAGTTTGCGAAATTTCAATATTTGCAGTCCAGATTTTCAACTTTGTTATTTTATCACACCTCCTCATGAGCAGTACAGTTGTCATTTTCACATCCTGCCTAAAACGTGTTTCTCCCCATGTAGAGCACAATGGTGCAGTCCGTGTGTGAACTCAATGTATGGGACCATTAAAGAAAATAACAGTGACACTGTTCAAGAGCAGAGGTCTTAAAATGGCTGTGTTGAAAATTTATTTACAAAATTCTAGAAATGACTCTTTTCATGAGTGTTCAATGCGAGTTCCTATGTGCACGCTTGTAAGTTTACAATTTTCAATATTTTAACTACATTTTCAACATTGCCATTTTACCACACCTCTTCTTATGAGCACTGCAGCTGTCATTTTCACATCTTGACCAAAATGTGTTTCCGCCCATGTAGTAAGTTTGCTGAATTTTCAATATTGGCACTCCAGATTTTCAAAATTGCTATTTTACCACACCTCCAGATGAGCAGTACAGCTGTCATTTTCACATCCTGCCTAAAATGTTTCTGCCTTTTAGTGCAAAATGGTGCGATCCGTGTGTGAACTCAATGTAGGGGACACATTAAGAAAATCACAAGCGACATTGTTCAGAGCAGAGGTCTTAAAATGGCCGATGGCTGTGTTGAAAATTTGGGGACAAAATTCCTAGAAATGACTGATTTACCAGTATTCATTGCGTGAGTTATTATGCACATTGTCAAGTGTGCAAATTTTCAATATTTACACTCCACATTTTCAACACTGCCATTTTACCACACCTCCTTATGAGCACTGCAGCTGTCATTTTTCACATCTTGCCCAAAGCGTGTTTCCGCCCATGGAGTAAGTTGCTTGAATTTTCAATATTTCCAATCCAGATTTTCAAAATTGCTATTTTCACACCTCCTCATAGGCAGGACAGCTGTAATTTTTCACATCCTGCCCAAAAATGCTTTTCTGCCCATGTAGCACATAATGGTGCACTCCGTGTGTGAACTCAATGTATGAGAAACATTAAGAAAATCACAGTGACACAGATCATGAGAAGAAGTCTTAAAATGGCTGTGTTGAAAATTTGGAAAACTCCTAAAATGACTGTTTTAGGAGTGTTCTTTGTGCAGTTCCTATGCCATCAGTAAGTTTATGAATTTTCAATATTTTCCTCCAGATTTTCAACATTGCTGTTTCACCACACCTCCTCATGAGCACTACTGCTGCCATTTTTCACATCCTGGCAAAAACATGTTTCGCTAATGTAGCGCACAATGGGCAGTCCGTGTCGAACTCAATGTTTGGACACATTAAGAAAATCACAGTGACATTGTTCATGAGCAGATGTCTTAAAATGGCTGTGTTGAAAATTTGGTAACAAATTCCAAAAATGACTATTTTGAGAGTGTTCATTGAGTAGTTCCTGTGCATGCTCGTAAGTTTGCGAATTTTCAATATTTTCACTCCACATTTTCAACATTGCCATTTTACCACACCTCCTTATGAGCACTGCAGCTGTCATTTTTAACATCTTGCCCAAAACATGTTTCCGCCCTTGTAGTAAGTTTGCGAATTTTCAATATTTGCAGTCCAGATTTTCAACTTTGCTATTTACCACACATCCTCATGAGCAGTATAGCTGTCATTTTTTACATCCTGCTCAAAACGTAGTTTCTGCCTATGTAGAGCACAATGGTGCAGTCCGTGGTGAACTCAATGGCTGGGATACATTAAGAAAATAACAGTGACACTGTTCAAGAGCAGAGGTCTTAAAATGTTCTGTTGAAAATTTATTTGTAAAATTCCTAGAAATGACTCTTTTCATGAGTGTTCAATGCGCAGTTCCTATGCACGCTTGTAAGTTTACTATTTTCATTATTTTAACTACATTTTCAACATTGCCATTTTACCACACCTTCTTATGAGCACTGCGGCTGTTATTTTCACATCTTGACCAAAATGTGTTTCCGCCCATGTAGTAAGTTTGTGAATTTTCAATATTGGCACTCCAGATTTCTCAAAATTGCTATTTTACTATTACTTCTCCAGATGAGCAGTACAGCTGTCATTTTTCACATCCTGCCTCAAAATGTGTTTCTGCCTTTTAGTGCAAAATGGTGTTGATCAGTGTGAACTCAATGTAGGGGCACATTAAGAAAATCACAGCGACATTGTTCATGAGCAGAGGTCTTAAAATGGCCGATGGCTGTGTTGAAAATTTGGGACAAAATTCCTAGAAATGACTGATTTAGCCAGTATTCATTATGAGGTTATTATGCACGCCTGTAAGTGTGCAAATTTTCAATATTTACACTCCACATTTTCAACACTGCCATTTTACCACACCTCCTTATGAGCACTGCAGGCTGTCATTTTTCACATCTTGCCCAAAGCGTGTTTCCGCATGGAGTAAGTTTGCGAATTTTCAATATTTCCAATCCAGATTTTCAAAATTGCTATTTTACCACACCTCCTCATGAGCAGGAGCCAGCTGTAATTTTTCACATCCTGCCAAAGTGCTTTTTCTGCCCATGTAGCACATATTGGTGCACTCCGTGTGTGAACTCAATGTAGTAGAAACATTAAGAAAAATCACATTGACACTGTTCAAGAGCAGAGGTCTTAAAATGGCTGTGCTGAAATTTGATGACAAAATACTTAGAAATGACTGTTTTATGAGTGTTCATTCGCAGTTCCTATGCACGATTGTAAGTTTGAGAATTTTCAATATTTTCACTCCATATTTTAAATAATGTCATTTTTACACACCTTCTTATGAGCACTGCAGCTGTCATTTTTTCACATTTTGCCCAAAATTTGATTCCCGCCCATGTAGTACACATAGTAAAGTCGATTTAGAACTCTTACAATGTATCGGATACATTAAGAAAATCATAGTGACATAGATCATGAGAAGCAAGTCTTAAAATGACTGTGTTGAAAATTTGGTGAAAAATTCCTAAAATGACTGTTTTAGGAGTGTTCTTTTGTGCAGTTCCTATGTACGCTTTATAGGTTTATGAATTTCAATATTTTCACTCCAGATTTTCAACATTGCTATTTCACCCACACACCTCCTCATGAGCAGTACAGCTGTCATTTTTTCACATCCTGGCCGAAAGTTGTTTCGCCCATGTAGTGCACAATGGCGCATTCCGTGTGCGAACTCAATGTATGGGACACATTAAGAAAATCAAAGGGACATTGTTCATGAGCAGAGGTATTAAAATGGCTGTGATGAAAATTTGGTGATAAATCCTAGAAATGACTGTTTTACGGTGTTCATTGCGGAGTTCCTATGCGGCTTTGTAAGTTTATAATTTCAATATTTTAACTCATATTTTCAACATTGCCATTTTACCACACCTTCTTATGAGTATTTCGTAGCTGTCATTTTTCAGATCTTGCCCAAAATGTGTTTCTGCCCATGTAGTAAGTTTGCGAATATTTCAATATTGGCACTCAGATTTTCAACATTGCTGTTTTACCACACCTCCTCATGAGCAGTACAGCTGTCATTTTTCACATCTTGCCCAAAACATGTTTCCGTATGGAGTAAGTTAGTGAATTTTCATATTTGCAATCCAGATTTTCAAAATTACGTTGTTTACCACACCTCCTCATGAGCAGTTCAGCTGTAATTTTTCACATTCTGCCCAAAATGTGTTTCTGCCCTTTAGTTCAAAATGGTGCAGTCCGTGTGTGAACTCAATGTATGGGACACATTTAAGAAAATCACAGCGACATTGTTCAT
The DNA here is from genome assembly GCA_016271365.2 of Neoceratodus forsteri. NCBI lineage: Eukaryota > Metazoa > Chordata > Ceratodontiformes > Ceratodontidae > Neoceratodus > Neoceratodus forsteri. Next base: position 1,056,105,818 of record CM057459.1, read on the forward strand.
GAGCAGAGGTCTTAAAATGGCTGATGGCTGTGTTGAAAATTTGGTGACAAAATTCCTAGAAATGACTGATTTACCAGTATTGTTTATGGTTATTATGCCTCGTTGTGAGTGTGTAAATTTTCAATATTTTCACTCCAAATTTTCACACTGCCGATTTAACCACACCTCCTTTGAGCACTGCAGCTGTCATTTTTCACATCTGCCCAAAACGTTTCACTTCATGGGAGGTTAGCTAATTTTCAATATTTGCAATCCAGATTTTCAAAATTGTTATTTTACCACACCCTTCCTCAGGAGCAGTTCAGCTGTCATTTTTCTCATCCTGCCCTAAATGTGTTTCTTTGCCCATGTAGAATATAATGGTGCACTCTGTGTGTGAACTCAGTCATGAGACACATTTAGAAAATCACATTGATGCACTGTTCATGAGCAGAGGTCTTAAAATGGCTGTGTTGAAAATTTGGTAATAAAATTCTTGAAATGACGGTTTTATTTAGTGTTCATTGCATAGTTCTATGCACTGTTAGTAAGTTTGTAAATTTTCAATATTTTCATCCACATTTTCACATTGCCATTTACCACACCTCCTTATGAACACTGCAGCTGTCATTTTTCATCTTGCCCAAAATGTGTTTCCACCCATGTAGCACACAATGGGGCATTCCGTAAGCGAACTCGTAATGTATGGGACACATTAAGAAAATCACAGGACATTGTTCATGAGCAGTGCAGTATTAAAAGGCTGTGTTGAAAATTTGGTGACAAAATTCCTAGAAATGACTGTTTTATTTAATGTTCATTGCACAGTTCCTTTGCACGCTGAAAAGTTTGTCGAATTTTCAATATTTTCTACTCCACATTTTCAATATTGCCATTTTACCACACCATTTCCTTACGGAGCACTGCAGCTTGTCATTTTTCACATCTTGCCCAAACATGTTTCCTGCCCATGTAGTAAGTTTGTCGAATTTTCAATATTTGCAGTCCAGATTTTCAACTTTGCTATTTTACTACACCTTCTCATGAGCTAGTACAGCCGTTTTTCATATCCTGCCCAAAATGTGTTTCTGCCCATGTAGCGCATAATGGTTGCAGTCCGTTGTGTGAACTCAATGTATGGGATTACATTAAGAAAATAACTAGTGACACTGTTCAGAGAGCAGAGGTCTTAAAATGGCTGTGTTGAAAATTTTGTTACAAAATTCCTAGAAATGACTCTTTCATGAGTGTTGATTGTGCAGGTACTTTTGTACGCTTGTGTTTACTTCTTTTCAATATTTTAAGTCCACATTTTCAGCATTGCCAGTTTACCACATGTTCTTATGGGCACTGCAGCTGTCATTTTTCATATTTCTTGCCCAAAATGTGTTTCGTTCCATGTATGTAAGTTTGCAGGATTTTTCAATATTGGCACTCCAGATTTTCAACATTGCTATTTTACCACACCTCCTCATGAGCAGCACAGCTGTCATTTTTCATATCCTGCCCAAAGCGTGTTTCTGCTTCAGTGTAGCGCACAATGGTGCAGTCTCTGTGTTAACTTAATGTATGGGACACATTATGAAAATCACAGTGACACTGTTCAAGAGCAGAGGTCTTAAATGTCTGTGTTGAAAATTTGGTGACTAAATTCCTAGAAAATGACTGTTTATGACAGTTCATTCCACAGTTCCTATGCTGCGCTTCGTAAGTTTATTATTTTCAATATTTTAACTCCACATTTTCAACATTGCCATTTTACCACACCTTCTTTATGAGCACTGCAGCTATTGTTTCTCATCTTGCCCAAAAGTGTTTCCGCTCATGTAGTAAGTTTTAGAATTTTCAATATTGGCTCTCCAGATATTCAATATTGCTATTTTATCGACACCTCCTCATAGGCAGTACAGCTGTCATTTTTCACATCCTACTCAAAATGTGTTTCTGCTCATGAAGCGCACAATGGTGCATTCTGTGTGTGAAGTCAATGTATGATACATTAAGAAAATCACAGTGGATTGTTCATGAGCAGAGGTCTTAAATGGCTGTGTTAATCTATTGACAAATTCCTAGAAATGACTGTTTATGAGTGTTCATTAGCGTGGTTCTATACTGCGGCGTAAGTTCCTTCAATTTCAATATTTTCACTCCACATTTTCAACATAGCCATTTTACCACACCTCCTGCGAACACTGCAGCTGGCATTTTCACATCTCTCCCAAAAAGTGTTTCCACCCATGTAGTAAGTTTGTGATTTTCTATATTTGTAATTCAGATTTTTCAACATTGCTATTTTACCCCAACTCCTCATGAGCAGTACAGCTGTAATTTTTCACATCCTGCCCAAACGTGTTTCTGCCCATGAAGCGCATAATGGTGCAGTCCGCGGTGAACTCAATTTATGGGATACTTTAAGAAAACAATTGACTTGTTCATGAGAGAGGTCTTTAAATGGTTGTGTTGGAAAATTTGTGACAAAATTCTAGAATGACTGTTTTTGAGTATTCATTATGAGTCTTTATGCATTGTAAGTTTGAGAATTTTCAATATTTCACTAAACATTTTAAATAATGTCATTTTAACACACCTTCTTATAAGCACTGCATTTTTCAAATTTTCCCAAATTGATTCCCTATGTAGTTTATGAGGTGCTTCCATTTGTGAACCAATGTATCGGACATTAAGAAAATTCAGTGACATAGATCATGAGAAGAGGCAAATGACTGTGGAAATTTGGTGAAAATTACTAAAATGACTGTTTTAGGAGTGTTCTTTGGCAGTCATATGCATTAAGTTTATGGATTTTCAATATTTGTACACCAGATTAACATTGGTTTCACCCCTCCTCCTGGGTAGTACGGCTGTCATTTTTCATCCTGGCCAGGATTGTTTCCGTAATGTGGTGCTGTGGGCATTCCGTCTGGGAACTCAAATGTTTGGGACAAATTAAGAAAATCATAGTGACATTGTTCATGAGCAGAGGTTTAAATGGCTGTGTGAAAATTTGTGTAACAAAATCTGTGAAATGACGGTTTTACGAGTGTCATTATGTAGTTCCTATGCACGCTAGTAAGTTTGCGAATTTTCAATATTTTCACCTACATTTTCATATTGCCATTTCCACACCCATAGAGCACTGCAGCTGTCATTTTTTCACATCTTGCCCAAAATGTGGTTCCGCTGTGTGGCGCTGTGGCGCATTCTGTGTGTGCAACTCAATGTATGGGAGCACATAGAAAATCAAAGGGTATTGTTTAGAGTGAGGCTGAAATGGCTGCTTGGAAAATTTGGTGACAAAATTCAGAAAGAGTGTTTAGTGTTCATTGCGCAGTCTTATGCACGCTTGTGTTTACGAATTTTCAATATTTAACTACATTTTCACATTGCCATTTTACCACACCTCATGGTTAATTGAGCTGTTATTTTCACATCTGCCCAAAATGTGTTTCCGCTCATGTAGTAGATTTTGAATTTTCAATATTGGCACTCCGTTTTCAACATTGTATTTTATTACACCTCCTCATGAGCAGTACAGCTGTCATTTTCACATCTTGCCTAAAACATGTTTCCCCATGGAGTGGTTTTCGAATTTCAATATCCACTCCAGATTTTCAACATTGCTATTTTACCCCACCTCCTCATGAGCAGTACAGCTGTCATTTTCATCCTGCCCAAAGTGTGTTTCTGCAAATGTAGCGCATAGTTGCAGTCCGTGTGAACTCAATGTGTGGGGACACATTAAGAAAATAACTGTGATACTTGTTCATGTGTAGAGGTCTTAAATGGCTGTGTTGAAAATTGGGACAAATTCTTAAATGATTGTTTATGAGTGTTCATTGTGTAGTTCCTATGCACACTGTAAGTTTGAGAATTTTCAATATTTTCACCCACATCTCAGCAATGTCATTTAACACACCTCTTATGAGCATCATTGGTCATTTCAATTTTGCCCAAAATTTGATTCCACCCATGTAGTAAGTTTCAATTTTCACTATTTGTACTCCACATTTCAACATTGGGATTTACACATCTCCTCGAGCAGTACAGCTGTCATTTTTCACATCCTGCCGTCGTGTTTCTCCATGTAGCATGGTGGTGCTTTCCGCTTGGAACTCAATGTATCAGACACATTAAGAAATCATATGACACAGATCATGAGAAGAAGTCTAAATGGGTGTGTTAAAATTTGGGAAAAATTCAAAATGACTGTTTTAGGAGTGTTCTTTGGTGTTCCTATGCACGTGAGAAGTTTACGAATTTTCAATATTTTCATCCAGATTTCATATTGCTATTTTCTACACCTCCTCAGAGCAGATGCTGTTATTTTTCACATCCGGCTAAAACATGTTTCCGTATCGAGCACAATGGCATGTCCGTAGTTTAACTCAATGTTTGGGACATTAGAAAATCAGTGACATTGTTCATGAGAGTAGAGGTCTAAAATGGCTGTGTTGAAAATTGTTAATATTCTTAGAATGGCGGTTTTTCTTTTGTTCATTGTATAGTTCTATCTTGGCTTCGTAAGTTTTTGAATTTTCAATATTTTCGCTCCACATTTTCAAAATTGCCATTTTACCCCTCCTTAATGAGCTCATAGCTGTCATTTTTCACATCTTTTAAAATGTTTTCCCATGTGGCTTGACAATGGCGCAGTCCGGGTGCAAATTAATGTATGACACATTAAGAAACTAGGGACATTGTTCGAGCAGAGGTCTAAATGGTTGTGTTGAAAATTTGTGACAAAATTCCAGAAATGACTGTTTTACAAGTGTCTTGGCAGTTCCTACAAGCTCATAAGATTCAAGTTCAATATTTTCACCCACATTTTCATCATTGCGGTTTTACTAGACCTCCTATGAGCACTGCAGTTGTCATTTTCACATCTTGCCTAAAACATGTTTCCGTTATGTAGTAAGTTTGTTAATTTCACATTTGCAGTCCAGATTTTCAACTTGTTATTTTATCACACCTCCTCCTTGAGCAGTATGGCTGTTATTTTTTCGTCTGCCTAAAGCGTGTTTCTGCTCATGGCATACAATGGTGCAGTCTGTGTGAACTGAGTGATTGACATATACAGTTAATAGTGACACTGTTCAAGATAGAGGTCTTAAATGGCTGTGTTGAAAATGTATAAAATTCTAGAAACTCTTTCATGAGTGTTGATTAAGAGGTACTATGGTGTGTTTGTAAGTTTATGATTTCGTTATTTTAATTCTACATTTTCAATATGTATTTTCCACTAATTTTATGAGCACTGCAGCTGTCATTTTTCACATCTTAAAATGTTTTCCTCCCATGTAGTAAGTTTCAATTTTCTTTATTTGCCCTCAGATTTTCAACATTGCTATTTTTCACACCTCCTGTTGACAGTAGTCTGTCATTTTCACATCTGCCCAAAGTGTTTCTGCCTTTTAGTGCACAATGGTGCAGTCCGTGTGTGAACCAATGAAGGGGTATGAAGAAAATCATTGTGACATTGTTCATGAGCAGAGGTCTTGTATTATTGCTGTGTTGAAAATTTGTGACAAATTCCTAGAAATGACTGATTTATTGTATTCATGCAGTTATGCATTGCCTGTGTGCAAATTTTCAATATTTTCACCACATTAACACTGCCATTTTACCACACTCCAAGAGCACTGCAGCGTCATTTCATCTTGCAAAACGTGTTTTCCTATGGAGTAAGTTTATAATCAATATTTGCACTGTGATTTTCAATATTGTTATTTTACCACACTTCCTCATGAGTAGTATAGTTGTCATTTTCATATCCTGCATAAAATGTGTTTCTGTCTGTTTATTGAGCGTATAATGGTGCAGTCCGTGTGTGAATCAATGTATGGGATATATTTAGTAAATTATGTGACACTGATCATGAGTAGAAGTTTTAAATGGATGTGATGAAAATTTCGTGAAAAAATTCCAAAATGACTGTTTATTAGTGTTCATTGTGAGTTCTTATGCCGTAAGTTTATTAATTTTCATTATTTTCACTCCAGATTTTCAACATGCTATTTCCTCACCTCCTCCTGGGCAGTACAGCTGTCATTTTTCACATCCTGCCAAAACATGTTTCTGTAATGTAATCACAATGGGCTGTCAGTGAGCGAATCAATGTTGGGACACATTAAGAAAATACAGGACATTGTTCATGAGCAGAGGTCTTAAATGTTGTGTTGAAAATTTGGGACAAAATTCTAGAAATGACTGTTTTACTTGTGTTCGTTGCTCAGTTCCATGCACGCCAAAAGTTGCGAATTTTCTATATTTCACCCACATTTCAACATTGCTTTTTGCCCACCTCCTTATGAGCACTGCTGCTGTCATTTTCACATCTTGCCCAAAATGTGTTTTCTCTCACGTATTAAGTTTGCGAATTTAATTTTATCTCCAGATTTTCACATTGTAATTTACTACACCTCCGGATGAGCAGTACAGCTGTCTTTTTAAGATCCTGCCCAACACTTGTTTTACCATGTTGTGCATAAGTGCAGTCCGTGTGAACTCAATTTATGGGACATTAAGAAATAACAGTGACTTGTTAATGATAGAGGTCTAAAATGGTTGGTGTGAAATGGTTACAAAATTCAGAAATGACTGTTTATGAGTGTTCATCACGCAGTTCCTCTGCACGCTTGTAAGTTTACGATTATTCAATATTTTCACCACATTTCAATATTGCAATTTTACCACCTTCTTATGAGCACTGTATTGTCATTTTTCACACTGCCCAAATGTGTTCTCTTCTATGGTAAGTTTGCAACTTTTCAATGTTGTACTCTAGATTTCAACATTATTTTTCACACCTCCTCAGAGAAGGAAAGTCATTTTCACAACCTGTCGAATATGTGTTTCTGTCATGAAGCGTACCGGTGCAGTCAGAGTGTGAACTCACGTATGGGACATATTAAGAAATTACAGTGACACTGTTCTTGAGCAGAGGTTTAAAATGGTTAGTTGAAATTTGGTGACAAATTTATAAATGACTGTTTTATGAGTCCTCATTGTACAGTTCCTACACGCTTGTCATGAATTTTCAATATTTTCACTCACATTTTCAACATTGCCATTTTACCAATTTCCTGAGTTCTGTAGCTGTCATTTTCACATCTTGCCCAAAATTTCCGCTTCAAGTAGCGCATAAATGGCGTAGTCCGTAGGAACTCAATGTATGTGACAAATTAAGAAAATCACAGTGACATTGTTCATGTTCAGAGGTCTTAAATTTCAGTTGAAAATTTGGTGACAAATCTAAGAAATGACTGTTTTATAAGTGTTCATTGCAGTTACTTTGTACGCTATAAGTTTGTGAATTTTCAGTATTTTCTACCTACATTTTCTGTACACATTTTACCACACTCTTATGAGCACTGCAGCTGTCATTTTCACATCTTTCCCAAAAGTGTTTCCGCTTCATGTAGAAAGTTTGTGACTTTTCTATTTGCACCAGATTTTCAACTTGGTATTTTTCACACCTCCTATAAGCAGTACAGCTGTTTTTCATCCTGCCAAAATGTGTTTTTGTTTATGTAGCATATAATGGTGCAGTCTGGTGTGTGAACTCAATGTATGAGACATATTAAGAAAATCACATTGACATTTAAGAAAGTTAGGTTTCAAATGGCTTTGTTGAAAATTGAGACAAAATTTGAATGACTGTTTATGTGGTTCATTATGAGTTCCTTTGCACACTGAAGTTTGTGAATTTTCAGTATTTTCACCTACATTTCAACATTGCTATTTACCACTCTCCTTATGAGCACTGTAGGTCATTTTCACATCTTTCCCAAAAGTGCTTCCTTCTTCATGTAGAAAGTTTTCGAATTTTCCATATTGCCTCAGATTTTCCACGAGCAGAGTCTTAAAATGGCTGTGTTGAAAAATTAGTGACAATTCCGGAAATGACTGTTTAACAGTGTTCATAGCGCCCAGTTCCAATGTATGCTTGTAAGTTCTGAATTTACAATATTTTCACTCAGATTTTCAACATTGTTATTCACCACACCTCCTCACCGAGCAGTACAGCTGTCATTTCACATCCTGGCCAAAGCATGTTTCGCCAATATAGAGCACAATGAGGCGTAGTCGTGAGTAAACTCAATGTTTGGAAACATTAAGAAAATCACAGTGACAATGTTCATTAGCAAAGGTCTTAAAATGGCTGTGGAAAAATTTGGTGAACAAAATCACCATAAATGACTGCTTCACAGTGTTAGTTTTGCTGTTCTATGCAGCTCATAGTTTGAATTTTCAATATTTTCACTCCACATTTTCAACTTTGTTTACCACACCTCCTTATGAGCACTGCAGCTGTCATTTTCCACATCTTTACAAGCGATGTTTCAGCCATGGAGAGCGAATTTCAATTTGCACTCCAGATTTTCAACTTTGCTCTTTCACCACACCCCTCATGTGCAGTACAGCTGTCATTTTTCATCAAGACCAAAGCGTGTTTCCACCCATGTAGCGCACAATGGTGCTGTCCATGTGTGTGAAATCAATAATAGGACACATTAAGAAAATCACAGTGACACTGTTCTTGAGCAGAGATCTTAAAATGGCTGTGTTGAAAATTTGGTTACAAAATTCCTAGAAATGACTGTTTTCTGACGTTCATTCGCAGTTCTATACTGCATTTCGTAAGTTTGCGAAGTACTCAATATTTTCACTCCACATTTCAACGTGCCATATACCACACCGCTTTATGAGCAGTACAGCTGTCATTTTCACATCTTTCCCATTTGTCCTCCCATGTAGTATTAAGTTTACGAATTTTAATTGCACTCGGATTTTCAACATTGCTATTTTCCCAACCTCCTCATGAGCAGTACAGCTGTCATTTTCATCCTGCCCAAACATGTTTCTGCCATGTAGTACAATAGTTGCAGTCCATGTGAACTCAATGTAGGGACACATTAAGAAATTGACTGTACACTATTCATGAGCTGAGGTCTTAAAATGAATGTTTTGAAAGATTACAAAATTCCTAGAAATGACTATTTTATGAGTGTTTATTAGCAGTTCCTATGCAGCTTGTAAGTTTTTGAATTTTAAATATTTCACTCCTCATTTTCAACATTGCCATTTACTACACCTTCTTATGACACTGCAGCTGTCATTTCACATCTCCCAACATGATTTCCTCCCATGTAGTAAGTTTGTGAATTTTCAATATCTGCACTCACGATTTTCAACATTGCTATTTTACCACACCTCCTCATGAGCAGTACAGCAGTCATTTTTCAAATCCTGCCCAAAATGTTCTGCCGCAGAAGCGCACAATCATTGCAGTCGTTGTGTAAACTCAATGTAGCGGGACACATTAAGAAAATAACAGTGACACTGATCATGAGCAGAAGTCTTAAAATGGTTGTGTTGAAATTGGGTGAAAAATTCCTAAAAATGACTGTTTCTAGAGTGTTCATTGTGCAATTCCTTGCGCTCGTAAGTTCTACAATTTTCAATATTTTCACTCAGATTTTCAACATTGCTATTTCACCACACCTACTCATGAGCAGTACAGCTGTCATTTTTCACATCCTGGGCAAGACGTGTTTCCGCCAGGTAGCGCACAATGGCGCAGTCCGTGAGTGAACTCAATGTTTGGGACATATCTAGAAAATCACAGTGACATTGTTCATGAGTAGACATCTTAAAATGGCTGTGTTGAAAATTTGGTGTCAAAATTCCTAAAAATGACTGTTTTACGAGTGTTCGTGCGCAGTTCCTATGCCGTAAGTTTGAAAATTTTCAATTTTCACTCCACATTTTCAACATTGCCGTTTTACCACACCTCATGAAAACACTGCAGCTGTCATTTTCACATCTTTCCCCAAAGCGTGTTTCGCCCATGTAATAAGTTTATGAATTTTCTATATTTGCCTCCGATTTTCAACATTGCTATTTTACCACACCTCCTCATGAGCAGTACAGCTGTCATTTCTCATCCTGACCAAAACGTGTTTCTGCCATATGCCGCGCAAATGGAAAGTCCGTGTGTGAACTCAATGTAGACATTAATAAAATCACAGTGACACTGTTCATGAGCAGAGGTCTTAAAACCGGCTGAGTTGAAAATTTGGTTACAAATTCATAAAATGACTGTTTAAGAGTGTTCATTGTGCAGTTCCTATACTGCGCTTGCAAGTTTGCAAATTTAAATATTTTCACTCACTTTTCTACATTGCCATTTTACCACACCTCCTTATGAGCACAGCAGCTGTTATTTTACATCTTGCCCAAAGCGTGTTCCGCCCATTTAGTAAGTTTACTAATTTCAATGTTGCACTCCAGATTTCCAACTTTTCTATTTTACCACACACCTCCTCATGAGCAGTACAGCTGTCATTTTCATCTGCAAAACGTGTTTCGCCCGATATTGCGCACAATGGTTCTGTCCAGCTGTGAACTCAATGTAATAAGGAGGCTGATGAAAATCCACGACACTGTTCATGACAGGGTCTTAAAATGGCTGTGAAAATTGATTTACAAAGTCCTAAATGACTGTTTTATGAGAGTTCATTGCGCGGTTCTAACCACGTTTGTAAGTTTTGAATTTTCAATATTTTCACTCATTTCAACATTGCCATTTTAGCACACCTTCTTATGAGCACTGCAGCTGTCATTTCACATCTGCCAAAAGTGTTTCCTCCATGTAATAGGATTAGTGAATTTTCAATATGTTGCACTCTGATTTTCAACATTGCTATTTTACCACACCTCCTCATGACCAGTACAGCAGTCATTTTCAAATCCTACCCAAAATGTTTCTGCCCTAGGCACACAATATTTGCAGTCGATGTATAGAACTCAATGTTTGGGACATATTAAAAAAATCACAGTGACACTGATCATGAGCAGAAGTCTTAAAATGGCTGTGTTGATGGTGAAAAACAATCCTAAAATGACTTTTCACGGTGTTCATTGTGCAGTTCCTCCTTGCGGACTCGTAAGATTCACAATTTTCAATATTTTCACTCCAGATTTTCCAACATTGCTGTTTCACCACACCTACTCATGAGCAGTACAGCTGTCATTTTTCACTTCCTGGCTGGCTTGATGTTTCCGCTAAGTAGCGCCTAATAAAGCAGATCCGAAAGTGAACTCAATGTTTGGGACACATTAAGAAAATCACAGTGAGCATTGTTCACTGAGCAGGAGTCTAAAATGGCCGTGTTGAAAATTTGATCGACTTATAATTCTGAGAAATTTCCTGTTTCTGAGTGTTCATTGCGCGGCAGTTCTTATACCGCGCTCGTGGTTCCTAAATTTTCAATATTTTAACCACATTTTCAACATTGCCATTTACCCACACCTCCTTATGAGCACTGTAGCTGTCATTTTCACATCTGCCCCAAAACCTGTTTCCGCCCATGTAGTAAGTTCCCAATTTTCAATATTTGCACCCAGATTTTCAACTTTGCTATTTTACCATCTAGTCTTGAGCAGTACAGCTGTCATTTTCACTTCCTGCCCAAAAGTGTTTCTGCCAATGTGGTACACAATGGTGCATTCGTGTGTGAGAATCAATGTATGGGACATTAATAAAATAACAGTGACACTGTTCATGAGCAGAGGTCTTAAATTGGCAGTGTTGAAAATTTGGTCTCAAAATTCCTAGAAATGACTGTTTTAGGAGTGTTCTTTGCGCGGTTCTTATGCACGCTCATAAGTTTGCAAATTTTCAATATTTTCACTCCACATTTTCAACATTGCCATTTTAGCACACCTCATTATGAGCACTGCAGCTGTCATTTTTCACATCTTGCCCAAAACATGTTTCCTCCCAGTAGTAAGTTTGCAAATTTTCAAATGTTGCACTCCAGATTTTCAACATTGCTATTTTACCACACCCCTCATGAGCAATACAGCTGTCATTTTTTCATCCTACCCAAAATGTGTTTCTGCCCATGAAGTGCACAGTGGTGAAATCGGTAATGTGAACTCAATGTATGGGAGACATTAAGAAAATTACAGTGACACATATCATAGCATAAGTCTGAAAATGGCTGTATTGAAAATTTGGTGGCGTCCTAAAAATGACTGTTTTACTAGTGTTCATTGTGCAGTTCCGATTCACGCTAGTGAGTTTACAAATTTTCATTATTTTCACTCTAGATTTTCAGCATTGGAATTTTACCACCTCTTCATAGAGCAGTACAGCTGTCATTTTTCATCCTGCCCAAAATCTGTTTCTGCCGAAAGGCGCAGTGGTGCAGTCCGTGTGTGAAATCAATGTATGAGACAATAAGAAAATCACGGTGACACTGTTCATGAGCAGAGGTCTTAAATATGGCTGTGTTGAAAATTTGGTTACAAAATTCCTAGAAGCAGCTGTTTTACAAATGTTCATTCGTAGTTCTATACGCGCTGGTAAGTTTGTGAATTTTCAATATTTTCACTCCACATTTTCAACATTGGCATTTTACCACACCTCCTCAGGAGCAGTGCAGCTGTTATTTTCACATCCTGCCCAAAAGCGTGTTTCCTCCCATGTAGTAAGTTTACCGAATTTTCAATATTTGCACTCCAGATTTTCAACATTTCTATTTTACCACACCTCCTCATGAGCAGTACAGCTGTCATTTTCACATTCTGACCCAAAGCGTGTTTCTGCCCATATAGTGCACAATGATGCTTGATCCGTTAGTAATGAACTCAATGTATGGACACATTAAGAAAGTAGCTGTGACACTGTGCATGAGCAGAGGTCTTAAAATAGTTGTGTTGAAAATTTGCTTACAAATTCTAGAAATGACTGTTTTATGAGTGTTCAGTGCGCGGTTCTAAGCGGCGCTTGTAAGATTTTGAATTTTCAATATTTTCACTCCACATTTTCAACATTGCCATTTTACCACAACTTCTTATGAGCACTGCGGCTGTCAATTTTCACATCTGCTCAAAAGCGTGTTTCTGCCCTGAAGCACAATGTTGCAGTCCGTGTAGAACTCAATATATGGGACACATTAAAATCACTGGCGCGACCAGTGATCACAAGCGAAATCTTAAAATGGCTGTGTTGAGGTGATAAGTCTAAAAATAAACTGTTTCACAGTGTTCATTGTGCATTTCCTATGCACGCTCGTAAGTTCAATAATTGTCAATATTTTCCTCAGATTTTCAACATTGCTATTTCACCACACCTACTCTGAGCAGTACAGCTGTCATTTTCATCCTGGCCAAAGCGTGTTTTCACGCCAAGTAGCGCACAATAAAGCAGTCCATTAGTGAAACTCAATGTTTGGGACATATCAAGAAAATCACAGTGACATTGTTCATGAGCAGACATCTTAAAATGGCTGTGATGAAAAATTGATGTCAAAATTCCTAGAAATGACTGTTTTACGAGTGTTCATTATGCAAACCCTACTGCGACTGTGAGCTTGATAATTTTCAATTTTTTCACTCCGCTTTACCATTGCTACTTTTACCACACCTCCTTAAGAGCACTGCAGCTGTCATTTTTCACATCTTTCCCAAAACATGTTTCCGCCCATGTAGTAAGTTTATGAATTATCTATATTTGCAGTCCCGATTTTCAACATTGCTATTTTACCACACCTCCTCATGAGCAGTACAGCTGTCATTTTTCACATCCTGACAAAAACGTGTTTCTGCCCATGTAGCGCATAATGGTGCAGTCCGTGTGTGAACTCAATGTATGAGACACATTAATAAAATCACAGTGACACAGTTCATGAGCAGAGGTCTTAAAATGGCTGTGTTGAAAATTTGGTTACAAAATTCATAGAAATGACTGTTTTATGAGTGTTCATTGTGCAGTTCCTATGCAAGCTTGTAAGTTTGCAAATTTTAAATATTTTCACTCCACATTTTCTACATTGCCATTTTACCACACCTCCTTATGAGCACTGCTGCTGTCATTTTTCACATCTTGCCCAAAACATGTTTCCGCCCATTTAGTAAGTTTACTAATTTTCAATATTTGCACTCCAGATTTTCAACTTTGCTATTTTACCACACCTCCTCATGAGCAGTACAACTGTCATTTTTCACATTATGCCCAAAACGTGTTTCCGCCCATGTAGCGCACAATGGTTCTGTCCATGTGTGAACTCAATGTATGGGAAACAATAAGAAAATCACAGTGACACTGTTCATGAGCAGAGGTCTTAAAATGGCTGTGTTAAAATTTGATTCTAAAATTCTGAAATGACTGTTTTATGAGTGTTCATTGCGCAGTTCTAAGCACGCTTGTAAGTTTGAATTTTCAATATTTTACTCACATTTTCAACAATGCCATTTTAGCACACTTCTAATGAGCACTGCAGCTGTCATTTTTCACATCTGCCCAAAAGTGTTTCCTCCATGTAGTAAGTTTGTGAATTTTCAATATTTGCACTCCTGATTTTTCAACATTGCTATTTTACACACTCCTCATGAGCAGTACAGCAGTCATTTTTCAAATCCTGCCCAAAATGTGTTTCTGCCCCTGAAGCACACAATGTTGCAGTCCGAGTGTGAACTCAATGTATGGGACACATTAAGAAAATCACAGTGTCACTGATCATGAGCAGAAGTCTTAAAATGGCTGTTTTGAAAATTTGGTGAAAAAATTCCTAAAAATGACTTTTTTACGAGTGTTCATTGTGCAGTTCCTACGCACGCTCGTAAGTTTACGAATTTTCAATATTTTCACTCCAGATTTTCAACATTGCTATTTCACCACACCTACTCATGAGCAGTTCAGCTGTCATTTTCACATCCCACAAAACGTTTCCGCCTAAGAAGCGACAATGGCGCAGTCCGTAGGAGTTTAACTCTATGTTTGGGACACTTTAAGAAAATCACAGTGACATTGTTCATGAGCAGAGGTCTAAAAATGGCTGTGTTGAAAATTTGGTGACATAATTCCTAGAAATGCCTGTTTTACGAGTGTTCATTGCGCAGTTCTTATACACGCTTGTAAGTTTGCAAATTTTCAATATTTTCACACCACATTTTCAACATTGCCATTTTACCACACCTCCTTATGAGCACTGCAGCTGTCATTTTTCACATCTTGCCTAAACGTGTTTCCGCCCATGTAGTAAGTTTACGAATTTTCAATATTTGCACCCCAGATTTTCAACTTTGGTATTTTACCACATCTCCACTTGAGCAGTATAGCTGTCATTTTTCACTTCCTGCCCAAAAAGTGTTTCTGCCAATATAGTGCACAATGGTGCTGTCCCTGTGTGAACTCAATGTATGGGACACATTAAGAAAATCACAGTAATGCTGTTCATGAGCAGAGGTCTAAAAATGCCTGTGTTGAAGATTTGGTGACACCATTCCTAGAAATGACTGTTTTACGAGTGTTCATTGTGCAGTTCCTATGGACGCTCGTAAGTTTGCGAATTTTCAATATTTTCACTCCAGATTTTCAACATTGGTATTTTACCACACCTCTTCATGAGCAGTACAGCTGTCATTTTTCACATCCTGCCCAAAATCTGTTTCTGCCCTTGACGCGCACAGTGGTGCATTCCGTGTGTGAAATCAATGTATGAGACACATTAAGAAAATCACAGTGACACTGTTCATGAGCAGACGTCTTAAAATGGCTGTGTTGAAAATTTGGTTACAAAATTCCTAGAAATGACTGTTTTACGAGTGTTCATTGCGCAGTTCCTTTGCACGCTCGTAAGTTTGCGAATTTTCAATATTTTCAACTCCACATTTTCAACATTGCCATTTTACCACACCTTCTTATGAGCACTGCAGCTGTCATTTCTCACATCTTTCCCAAAACGTGTTTCCGCCCATGTAGCGCACAATGGTTCTGTCCATGAGTGAACACAATGTATGGGACACATTAAGAAAATCACATTGACACTGTTCATGAGCAGAGGTCTTAAAATGGCTGTGTTGAAAATTTGGTTACAAAATTCCTAGAAATGACTGTTTTACCAGTGTTCATTGCGCAGTTCCTTTGCACGCTCGTAAGTTTGCGAATTTTCAACATTTTCACTCCACATTTTCAACATTGCCATTTTACCACACCTCCTTATGAGCACTGCAGCTGTCATTTCTCACATATTTCCCAAAATGTGTTTCCTCCCAGGTAGTAAGTTTGCGAATTTTCAATATTTGCACTCAAGATTTTCAACATTGCTATTTTACCACACCTCCTCATGAGCAGTACAGCTGTCATTTTTCACATTCTGACCCAAAACATGTTTCTGCCCATGTAGTGCACAATGGTGCAGTCCGTGTGTGAACTCAATGTATGGGACACATTAATAAATTAACTGTGACACTGTGCATGAGCAGAGGTCTTTAAATGGTTGTGTTGAAAATATGCTTTCAAAATTCCTAGAAATGACTGTTTTATGAGTGTTCATTGCTCAGTTCCTAAGCACGCTTGTAAGTTTTTGAATTTTCAATATTTTCTCTCCACATTTTCAACATTGCCATTTTACCACAACTTCTTATGAGCACTGCAGCTGTCATTTTTCACATCTGCCCAAAACGTGTTTCTGCCCCTGAAGCACACAATGTTGAAGTCCGAGTGTGAACTCAATGTATGGGACACATTAAGAAAATCACTGTGACAGTGATCACGAGCAGAAGTCTTAAAATGGCTGTGTTGAATATTTGGTGAAAAAATTCCTAAAAATGACTGTTTTACGAGTGGTCATTGTTTAGTTCCCTTCGACGCTCGTAAGTTTACGAATTTTCAATATTTTCACTCCAGATTTTCAACATTGCTATTTCACCACACCTACTCATGAGCAGTACAGCTGTCATTTTTCACATCCTGGCCAAAACATGTTTCCGCCTAGTAGCGCACAATGGCGCAGTCCGTGAGCGAACTCAATGTTTGGGACACATTAAGAAAATCACAGTGACATTGTTCATGAGCAGAGGTCTAAAAATGGCTGTGTTGAAAATTTGGTCACATGATTCCTAAAAATGCCTGTTTTATGATTGTTCATTGCGCAGTTCCTATGCACGCTCGTAAGTTTGCAAATTTTCAATATTTTCACACCACATTTTCAACATTGCCATTTTACCACACCTCCTTATGAGCACTGCAGCTGTCATTTTTCACATCTTGCCTAAGACGTGTTTCCGCCCATGTAGCGCACAATGGCGCAGTCCGTGTGCGAACTCAATGTATGGGACACATTAAGAAAATCAGTGACATTGTTCAAGAGTGTTAGTCTTAAATGTACGTGCTTGAAAATTCAGGTTTACAAAATTCCTAGAAATGACTGTTTTACGAAAGGTTCATTGCGCAGTTCCTATGCACGCTCATAAGTTTGCGAATTTTCAATATTTTCACTCCACATTTTCAACATTGCCATTTTACCACACCTCTTCATGAGCACTGCAGCTGTCATTTTTCACATCTTGCCCAAAACATGTTTCCGCCCATGTTGTAAGTTTACAAATTTTCAATATTTGCACCCCAGATTTTCAACTTTGCTATTTTACCACATCTCCTCATGAGCAGTACAGCTGTCATTTTTCACTTCCTGCAAAAAAAGTGTTTCTGCCCCATGTAGCAATAATAATGGCAGTATGTGTGAACTCAATGTATGGGACACATTAAGAAAATAACAGTGACACTGTTCATGGTTATGATACGCCTTAAATGGCTGTGTTGAAAATTTGGTCACAAAATTCCTAGAAATGTCTGTTGTTTTATGAGTGTTCGCCTCGCAGTTCCTATGCACGCTTGTGTTTGCGAATCTTCAATATTTTCACTCCACATTTTCAATTACATTTTACCACACCTTCTTATGAGCACTGCAGCTGTCATTTTTCAAATCTTAACCAAAATGTGTTTCCGCCCATGTTGTAATTTTACGAATTTTCAATATTTGCAATCCAGATTTTCAACATTGCTATTTTACCACACCTCCTCATGAGCAGTATAGCTGTCATTTCTCATATCCTGCCCAAAATGTGTTTCTGCCCATGTAGCGCACAATGGTGCAGTCCATTTGTGAACTCAATGTATGGGACACATTAAAAAAATAACAGTGACACTGTTCATGAGCAGAGGTCTTAAAATGGCTGTGTTTAAAATTTGGTTACAAAATTCCTAGAAATGACTGTTTTACGACTGTTTATTGCACAGTTCCTATGCACGATTGTAAGTTTTCGAATTTTCAATATTTTCACTCCACATTTTCAACATTGGCATTTTAGCACACCTCCTCATGAGCAGTACTGCTGTCATTTTTCACATCCTGCCCAAACGATTTTCCGCCCATGTAGCGCTTACAATGGCACAGTCGCTGTTTTGATCTCAGTGTATGGGACAGATAAAAAAGCTCAGTGTCACTGTTCATGAACAGACATCTTAAAATGGCTTTGTTGAAAATTTGGTGAACAAATTCCTAAACATAGCTGTTTTATGAGCGCAAGCGCAACCTCCGCACGCTCATAAGTTTGCGAAGTTTCAATATTTTCACTCCAGATTTCAACATTGCCATTTTACCACACCTTCTTATGAGCACTTCAGCTGTCATTTTTCACATCTTTCCCAAAACATGTTTCCACCCATGTAGTCAGTTTGCAAATTAACAATATTTGCACTCCAGATTTTCAACATTGCTATTTTACCACACCTCCTCATGAGCAGTACAGCTGTAATTTTTCACATCCTGCCAAAACGTGTTTCTGCCCATGTAGCGCACAATGGTGCAGTCCATGTGTGAACTCAAAGTATGGGACACATTAAGAAAATATCAGTGACACTGTTCATGAGCAGAGGTCTTAAAATGGCTGTGGTGAAAATTTGGTGACCAAATTCCTAGAAATGACTGTTTTACTAGTGTTCATTGCGCAGTTCCTATGCGCGACTTGTAAGTTTGCAAATATTCAATATTTTTACTCCACATTTTCAACATTGCCATTTTACCACACTTCCCTATGAGCACTGCAGCTGTCATTTTTCACAGCTTGCTCAAAACGTGTTTCCGCCCATGTAGTAAGTTTGCGAATTTTAAATATTTGCACTCCAGATTTTCAACATTGCTATTTTACCACTCCTCCTCATGAGCAGTACAGCTGTCATTTTTCACATTCTGCCCATAACGTGTTTCTGACCATGTAGCGCACAATGGTGCAGTCCATGTGTGAACTCAATGTATGGGACACATTAAGAAAATCACAGTGACTTTGTTCATGAGCAGAGGTCTTAAAATGGCTGTGTTGAAAATTTGGAGACAAAATTCCTGGAAATGACTGTTTAACGAGTGTTCATAGCGCAGTTCCAATGTATGCTTGTAAGTTTACGAATTTACAATATTTTCACTCCAGATTTTCAACATTGTTATTTCACCACACCTCCTCATGAGCAGTACAGCTGTCATTTTCACATCCTGGCTAAACGTGTTTCCGCCAACATAGGCTATTGCCAAATGGCGTAGTCAGGAGCAAACTCAATGTTTAAACATTAAGAAAATTCACAGTGACAATGTTCATTAAAGTTAAAGGTCTTAAAATGGCTGTGGAAAATTTGGTGACAAATTCCTTTAAATGATTCTATTTAGTGTTCTTTTGCTGTTCCTATGCACGCTCGTAAGTTTGCGAATTTTCAATATTTTCACTCCACATTTTCAACTTTGCCATTTTACCACACCTCCTTATGAGCACTGCAGCTGTCATTTTTCACATCTTTCACAAAACGTGTTTCAGCCCATGAAGTAAGTTTGTGAATTTTCAATATTTGCACTCCAGATTTTCAACTTTGCTCTTTCACCACACCTCCTCATGTGCAGTACAGCTGTCATTTTTCACATCAAGCCCAAAACGTGTTTCCACCCATGTAGCGCACAATGGTGCTGTCCATGTGTGAAATCAATGTATGGGACACATTAAGAAAATCACAGTGACACTGTTCTTGAGCAGAGGTCTTAAAATGGCTGTGTTGAAAATTTGGTTACAAAATTCCTAGAAATGACTGTTTTACGAGTGTTCATTGCGCAGTTCCTATGCACGCTCGTAAGTTTGCGAATTTTCAATATTTTCACTCCACATTTTCAGCATTGCCATTATACCACACCGCCTTATGAGCAGTACAGCTGTCATTTTTCACATCTTTCCCAAAACATGTTTCCTCCCATGTAGTAAGTTTGCAAATTTTCAATATTTGCACTCCGGATTTTCAACATTGCTATTTTCCCACACCTCCTCATGAGCAGTACAGCTGTCATTTTTCACATCCTGCCCAAAACATGTTTCTGCTCATGTAGTGCACAATGGTGCAGTCCATGTGTGAACTCAATGTATGGGACACATTAAGAAATTAACTGTGACACTATTCATGAGCTGAGGTCTTAAAATGAATGTTTTGAAAATTTGGTTACAAAATTCCTAGAAATGACTATTTTATGAGTGTTTATTGCGCAGTTCCTATGCACGCTTGTAAGTTTTTGAATTTTAAATATTTTCACTCCTCATTTTCAACATTGCCATTTTACTACACCTTCTTATGAGCACTGCAGCTGTCATTTTTCACATCTGCCCAAAACATGTTTCCTCCCATGTAGTAAGTTTGTGAATTTTCAATATCTGCACTCCTGATTTTCAACATTGCTATTTTACCACACCTCCTCATGAGCAGTACAGCAGTCATTTTTCAAATCCTGCCCAAAATGTGTTTCTGCCCATGAAGCGCACAATGTTGCAGTCCGTGTGTAAACTCAATGTATGGGACACATTAAGAAAATAACAGTGACACTGATCATGAGCAGAAGTCTTAAAATGGTTGTGTTGAAAATTAGGTGAAAAAATTCCTAAAAATGACTGTTTTACGAGTGTTCATTGTGCACCCCACGCACCGTAAGTTTAATGGCCCTTTCAATATCACCCAGATTTTCAATACTGCTATTTCACCACCTACCATGAGCAGCATAGCTGTCATTTTTCATATCCTGGCAAAACGTGTTTCCGCCAGGTAGCGCACAATGGTGCAGTCCGTGAGTGAACTCAATGTTTGGGACATATCTAGAAAATCACAGTGACATTGTTCATGAGTAGACATCTTAAAATGGCTGTGTTGAAAATTTGCTGTCAAAATTCCTAAAAATGACTGTTTTACGAGTGTTCATTGCGCAGTTCCTATGCACGCTCGTAAGTTTGAGAATTTTCAATTTTTTCACTCCACATTTTCAACATTGCCGTTTTACCACACCTCCTTAAGAGCACTGCAGCTGTCATTTTTCACATCTTTCCCAAAACGTGTTTCCGCCCATGTAGTAAGTTTATGAATTTTCTTTATTTGCACTCCCGATTTTCAACATTGCTATTTTACCACACCTCCTCAGGAGCAGTACAGCTGTCATTTTTCTCATCCTGACCAAAACGTGTTTCTGCCCATGTAGCGCATAATGGAGGAGTCCGTGTGTGAACTCAATGTATGAGACACATTAATAAAATCACAGTGACACTGTTCATAAGCAGAGGTCTTAAAATGGCTGAGTTGAAAATTTGGTTACAAAATTCATAGAAATGACTGTTTTACGAGTGTTCATTGTGCAGTTCCTATGCACGCTTGTAAGTTTGCAAATTTTAAATATTTTCACTCCACTTTTTCTACATTCCCATTTTACCACACCTCCTTATGAGCACAGCAGCTGTCATTTTTCACATCTTGCCCAAAACGTGTTTCCGCCCATTTAGTAAGTTTACTAATTTTCAATATTTGCACTCCAGATTTTCAACTTTGCTATTTTACCACACCTCCTCATGAGCAGTACAGCTGTCATTTTTCACATCCTGCCCAAAACGTGTTTCCGCCCATGTTGCGCACAATGGTTCTGTCCATGTGTGAACTCAATGTATGGGAAACATTAAGAAAATCACAGTGACACTGTTCATGAGCAGAGGTCTTAAAATGCATGTTGGAAATTTGGTATACAAAATTCTAGAAATGTACTGTTTTATGAGAGAGTTCATTGCGCAGTTCCTAAGTTAACGCTAGTAAGTTTTGAATTTTCAATATTTTCACTCCACATTTTCAACATTGCCATTTTAGCACACCTTCTTATGAGCACTGCAGCTGTCATTTTTCACATCTGCCCAAAAAGTGTTTCCTCCCATGTAGTAAGTTTGTGAATTTTCAATATTTGCACTCCTGATTTTCAACATTGCTATTTTACCACACCTCCTCATGACCAGTACAGCAGTCATTTTTCAAATCCTGCCCAAAATGTGTTTCTGCCCCTGAAGCACACAATATTGCAGTCCGTGTGTGAACTCAATGTTTGGGACATATTAAGAAAATCACAGTGACACTGATCATGAGCAGAAGTCTTAAAATGGCTGTGTTGAAAATTTGGTGAAAAAATTCCTAAAAATGACTTTTTACGAGTGTTCATTGTGCAGTTCCTACGCACGCTCGTAAGTTTACGAATTTTCAATATTTTCACTCCAGATTTTCAACATTGCTGTTTCACCACACCTACTCATGAGCAGTACAGCTGTCATTTTTCACTTCCTGGCCAAAACGTGTTTCTGCTAAGTAGCGCACAATGGCGCAGTCCGTGAGTGAACTCAATGTTTGGGACACATTAAGAAAATCACAGTGACATTGTTCATGAGCAGAGGTCTAAAAATGGCCGTGTTGAAAATTTGGTGACATAATTCCTAGAAATTCCTGTTTTACGAGTGTTCATTGCGCAGTTCTTATGCACGCTCGTAAGTTTGCAAATTTTCAATATTTTCACACCACATTTTCAACATTGCCATTTTACCACACCTCCTTATGAGCACTGCAGCTGTCATTTTTCACATCTTGCCCAAAACCTGTTTCCGCCCATGTAGTAAGTTTACGAATTTTCAATATTTGCACCCCAGATTTTCAACTTTGCTATTTTACCACATCTCCTCTTGAGCAGTACAGCTGTCATTTTTCACTTCCTGCCCAAAAAGTGTTTCTGCCAATGTAGTGCACAATGGTGCATTACGTGTGTGAACTCAATGTATGGGACACATTAATAAAATAACAGTGACACTGTTCATGAGCAGAGGTCTTAAATTGGCAGTGTTGAAAATTTGGTCTCAAAATTCCTAGAAATGACTGTTTTAGGAGTGTTCTTTGCGCAGTTCCTATGCACGCTCATAAGTTTGCAAATTTTCAATATTTTCACTCCACATTTTCAACATTGCCATTTTAGCACACCTCATTATGAGCACTGCAGCTGTCATTTTTCACATCTTGCCCAAAACATGTTTGCTCCCACGTAGTAAGTTTGCAAATTTTCAATATTTGCACTCCAGATTTTCAACATTACTATTTTACCACACCCCTCATGAGCAATACAGCTGTCATTTTCACATCCTACCCAAAATGTGTTTCTGCCTATGAAGTGTACAGTGGTGAAGTCCGTGTGTGAACTCAATGTATGGGAGACATTAAGAAAATTACAGTGACACATATCATGAGCATAAGTCTGAAAATGGCTGTATTGAAAATTTGGTGAAAAAATTCCTAAAAATGACTGTTTTACTAGTGTTCATTGTGCAGTTCCGATTCACGCTCGTAAGTTTACAAATTTTCATTATTTTCACTCTAGATTTTCAGCATTGGAATTTTACCACACCTCTTCATGAGCAGTACAGCTGTCATTTTTCACATCCTGCCCAAAATCTGTTTCTGCCCTTGAAGCGCACAGTGGTGCAGTCCGTGTGTGAAATCAATGTATGAGACACATTAAGAAAATCACAGTGACACTGTTCATGAGCAGAGGTCTTAAAATGGCTGTGTTGAAAATTTGGTTACAAAATTCCTAGAAATGACTGTTTTACAAGTGTTCATTGCGCAGTTCCTATGCACGCTTGTAAGTTTGTGAATTTTCAATATTTTCACTCCACATTTTCAACATTGGCATTTTACCACACCTCCTCAGGAGCAGTGCAGCTGTTATTTTTCACATCCTGCCCAAAACGTGTTTCCGCCCATGTAGCACACAATGGTTCTGTCCATGTGTGAACTCAATGTATGGGACACAGTAAGAAAATCACAGTGACACTGTTCATGAGCAGAGGTCTTAAAATGGCTGTGTTGAAAATTTGGTTACAAAACTCCTAGAAATGACTGTTTTACGAGTGTTCATTGCACAGTTCCTTTGCACGCTCGTAAGTTTGAGAATTTTCAATATTTTCACTCCACATTTTCAACATTGCCATTTTACCACACCTCCTTATGAGCACTGCAACTGTCATTTCTCACATCTTTCCCAAAACGTGTTTCCTCCCATGTAGTAAGTTTGCGAATTTTCAATATTTGCACTCCAGATTTTCAACATTTCTATTTTACCACACCTCCTCATGAGCAGTACAGCTGTCATTTTTCACATTCTGACCCAAAACGTGTTTCTGCCCATGTAGTGCACAATGGTGCAGTCCGTGTGTGAACTCAATGTATGGGACACATTAAGAAATTAACTGTGACACTGTGCATGAGCAGAGGTCTTAAAATGGTTGTGTTGAAAATTTGCTTACAAAATTCCTAGAAATGACTGTTTTATGAGTGTTCAGTGCGCAGTTCCTAAGAGCGGCTTGTAAGTTTTGAATTTTCAATATTTACTCCACATTTTCAACATTGCCATTTTACCACAACTTCTTATGAGCACTGCAGCTGTCAATTTCACATCTGCTCAAAACGTGTTTCTGCCCTTGAAGCACACAATGTTGCAGTCCGTGTGTGAACTCAATATATGGGACATTAAGAAAAATCACTGTGACAGTGATCACAAGCAGAAGTCTTAAAATGGCTGTGTTGAAAATTTGGTGAAAAATTCTGCACGACTGTTTCATTTAGTGTTCATTGTGCGCTTCTATGCACGCTCGTAAGTTTAAGAATTGTCAATATTTTCACTCCAGATTTTCAACATTGCTATTTCACCCACCTACTCATGAACAGTACAGCTGTCATTTTCACATCCTGGCCAAAACATGTTTCCGCCAAGTGGCGCACAATGGCGTGAGGTCTGGAGCCGAACTCAATGTTTGGGACACATTAAGAAAATCACAGTGACATTGTTCATGAGCAGAGGTCTCAAAAATGGCTGTGTTGAAAATTTGGTGACATAATTCCTTGAATGCCTGTTTTACGAGTGTTCATTGCACAGTTCCTATGCACGCTCGTAAGTTTGCAAATTTTCAATATTTTCTCACCACATTTTCAACATTGCCATTTTACCACACCTCCTTATGAGCACTGCAGCTGTCATTTTTCACATCTTGCTTAAAACGTGTTTCCGCCCATGTAGCGCTCAACGGCGCAGTCCGTGTGCGAACTCAATGTATGGGACACATTAAGAAAATCACAGTGATGTTGTTCAAGAGCATAGGTCTTAAAATGGCTGTGTAGAAAATTTGTTGACAAAATTCCTAGAAATGACTGTTTTACCAGTGTTCATTACGCTGTTCCTATGCACGCTCATAAGTTTGCGAATTTTCAATATTTTCACTCCACATTTTCAACATTGCCATTTTACCACACCTCCTTATGAGCACTGCAGCTGTCATTTGTCACATCTTGCCCAAAAACGTGTTTCCCACATGTTGTAAATTTTATTTAATTTTCAATATTTGCACCCCAGATTTTCAACTTTGCTATTTTACCACACCTCCTCATGAGCAGTACAGCTGTCATTTTTCACATCCTGCCCAAAACGTGTTTCTGCCAATGTAGCGCACAATGGTGCAGTACGTGTGTGAACTCAATGTATGGGACACATTAAGAAAATCACAGTGACACTGTTCATGAGCAGATGTCTTAAAATGGCTGTGTTGGAAAATTTGGTCACAAAATTCCTAGAAATGTCTGTTTTATGAGTGTTCATTTCTCATTTCCTTATGCACACTTGTAAGTTTGCGATTTTCAATATTTTCACTCCACATTTTCAAAATTGCATTTTACCACACTTCTTATGAGCACTGCAGCTGTCATTTTTCACATCTTTACCAAAATGTGTTTCACCATGTTGTAATTTTATGAATTTTCAATATTTGCAATCCAGATTTTCAACATTGCTATTTTACACACCTCCTCATGAGCAGTATAGCTGTTATTTCTCATATCCTGCCCAAAATGTGTTTCTGCCCATGTAGCGCACAATGATGCAGTCCGTTTGTGAACTCAATGTATGGGACACATTAAGAAAATAACAGTGACACTGTTCATGAGCAGAGGTCTTAAAATGGCTGTGTTGAAAATTTGGTTACAAAATTCCTAGAAATGACTGTTTTACGAGTGTTTATTGCACAGTTCCTATGCACGCTTGTAAGTTTGCGAATTTTCAATATTTTCACTCCACATTTTCAACATTGGCATTTTACACACCTCCTCATGAGCAGTACTGCTGTCATTTTTCAATCCTGCCCAAAACGATTTTTCCGCCCATGTAGCGATACAATGGCACAGTCGCTGTTTGATCTCAGTGTATGGGACAGATTAAAAAATCTCAGTGTCACTGTTCATGAACAGACATCTTAAATGGCTTTGTTGAAAATTTCCAGAACAAATTCCTAAACATAACTGTTTTATGAGTGCTAAGCGCGTAGTTCTCTACGCACGCTCATAAGTTTGTGAAGTTTCAATATTTTCACTCCAGATTTCAACATTGCCATTTTACCACACCTTCTTATGGCACTTCAGCTGTCATTTTTCACATCTTTTCCCAAAACGTGTTTCCACCCATGTAGTAAGTTTGCAAATTTCAATATTTGCACTCCAGATTTTCAACATTGCTATTTTCCACACCTCCTCATGAGCAGTACAGCTGTCATTTTTCACATCCTGCCCAAAACGTGTTTCTGCCCATGTAGCGCACAATGGTGCAGTCCGTGTGTGAACTCAATGTATGGGACACATTAAGAAAATATCAGTGACACTGTTCATGAGCAGAGGTCTTAAAATGGCTGTGGTGAAAATTTGGTGACCAAATTCCTTGAAATGACTGTTTTACTAGCGTTCATTGCGCAGTTCCTATGCGCACTTGTAAGTTTGCAAATATTCAATATTTTCACTCCACATTTTCAACATTGCCATTTTAGCACACCTCATTATGAGCACTGCAGCTGTCATTTTTCACATCTTGCCCAAAACATGTTTGCTCCCACGTAGTAAGTTTGCAAATTTTCAATATTTGCACTCCAGATTTTCAACATTGCTATTTTACCACACCCCCTCATGAGCAATACAGCTGTCATTTTTCACATCCTACCCAAAATGTGTTTCTGCCCATGAAGTGCACAGTGGTGAAGTCCGTGTGTGAACTCAATGTATGGGAGACATTAAGAAAATTACAGTGACACATATCATGAGCATAAGTCTGAAAATGGCTGTATTGAAAATTTGGTGAAAAAATTCCTAAAAATGACTGTTTTACTAGTGTTCATTGTGCAGTTCGATTCACGCTCGTAAGTTTACAAATTTTCATTATTTTCACTCTAGATTTTCAGCATTGGAATTTTACCACACCTTCTTCATGAGCAGTACAGCTGTCATTTTTCACATCCTGCCCAAAATCTGTTTCTGCCCTTGAAGCGCACAGTGGTGCAGTCCGTGTGTGAAATCAATGTATGAGACACATTAAGAAAATCACAGTGACACTGTTCATGAGCAGAGGGTTCAAATGGCTGTTGAAATTTGGTTACAAAATTCCTAGAAATGACTGTTTTGCTGTGTTCATTGGCGCAGTTCCTATGCACGCTTGTAAGTTTGTGAATTTTCAATATTTTCACTCCACATTTTCAACATTGGCATTTTACCACACCTCCTCAGGAGCAGTGCAGCTGTATTTTCACATCCTCCCAAAGCGTGTTTCCATGTAGCACACAATGGTTCTGTCCATGTGTGAACTCAATGTATGGGACACAGTAAGAAAATCACAGTGACACTGTTCATGAGCAGAGGTCTTAAAATGGCTGTGTTGAAAATTTGGTTCAAAACTCCTAGAAATGACTGTTTTACAGTGTTCATTGCGCAGTTCCTTTTGCGCGTTGTAAGTTTGCGAATTTTCAATATTTTCACTCCACATTTTCAACATTGCCATTTTACCACACCTCCTTATGAGCACTGCAACTGTCATTTCTCATCTTTCCCAAAACGTGTTTCCTCCCATGTAGTAAGTTTGCATTTTCATATTTGCACTCCAGATTTTCAACATTTCTATTTTACCACACCTCCTCATGAGCAGTACAGCTGTCATTTTTCACATTCTGACCCAAAACGTGTTTCTGCCCATGTAGTGCACAATGGTGCAGTCCGTGTGTGAACTCAATGTATGGGACACATTAAGAAATTAACTGTGACACTGTGCATGAGCAGAGGTCTTAAAATGGTTGTGTTGAAAATTTGCTTACAAAATTCCTAGAAATGACTGTTTTATGAGTGTTCAGTGCGCAGTTCCTAAGCGCGCTTGTAAGTTTTTGAATTTTCAATATTTTCACTCCACATTTTCAACATTGCCATTTTACCACAACTTCTTATGAGCACTGCAGCTGTCAATTTTCACATCTGCTCAAAACGTGTTTCTGCCCCTGAAGCACACAATGTTGCAGTCCGTGTGTGAACTCAATATATGGGACACATTAAGAAAATCACTGTGACAGTGATCACAAGCAGAAGTCTTAAAATGGCTGTGTTGAAAATTTGGTGAAAAAATTCTAAAATGACTGTTTTACGAGTGTTCATTGTGCATTTCCTATGCACGCCTGTAGTTTAAGAATTGTCAATATTTTCACCCAGATTTTCAACATTGCTATTTTCAATTAATTTACTCATGAACAGATAGCTGTCATTTTTTCATATCCCGCCAAAACATGTTTCCGCCAAGTAGCGCATTCAATGGCGCAGTCTGTGAGCGAACTCAATGTTTGGGACACATTAAGAAAATCACAGTGACATTGTTCATGAGCAGAGGTCTAAAAATGGCTGTGTTGAAAATTTGGTGACATAATTCCTTGAAATGCCTGTTTTACGAGTGTTCATTGCACAGTTCCTATGCACGCTCGTAAGTTTGCAAATTTTCAATATTTTCTCACCACATTTTCAACATTGCCATTTTACCACACCTCCTTATGAGCACTGCAGCTGTCATTTTTCACATCTTGCTTAAAACGTGTTTCCGCCCATGTAGCGCTCAACGGCGCAGTCCGTATGCGAACTCAATGTATGGGACACATTAAGAAAATCACAGTGATGTTGTTCAAGAGCATAGGTCTTAAATGGCTGTGTAGAAAATTTGTTGACAAAATTCCTAGAAATGACTGTTTTACCAGTGTTCATTACGCTGTTCCTATGCACGCTCATAAGTTTGCGAATTTTCAATATTTTCACTCCACATTTTCAACATTGCCATTTTACCACACCTCCTTATGAGCACTGCAGCTGTCATTTGTCACATCTTGCCCAAAACGTGTTTCCGCCCATGTAGTAAGTTTGCGAATTTTCAATATTTGCACTCCAGATTTTCAACTTTGCTATTTTACCACACCTCCTCATGAGCAGTACAGCTGTCATTTTTCACATCCTGCCCAAAACGTGTTTCTGCAATGTAGCACACAATGGTGCAGTATGTGTGTGAACTCAATGTATGGGACACATTAAGAAAATAACAGTGACACTGTTCATGAGCAGATGTCTTAAAATGGCTGTGTTGAAAATTTGGTCACAAAATTCCTAGAAATGTCTGTTTTATGAGTGTTCATTTCTCATTTCCTATGCACACTTGTAAGTTTGCGAATTTTCAATATTTTCACTCCACATTTTCAAAATTGCATTTTACCACACCTTCTTATGAGCACTGCAGCTGTCATTTTTCACATCTTTACCAAAATGTGTTTCCGCCCATGTTGTAATTTTATGAATTTTCAATATTTGCAATCCAGATTTTCAACATTGCTATTTTACCACACCTCCTCATGAGCAGTATAGCTGTTATTTCTCATATCCTGCCCAAAATGTGTTTCTGCCCATGTAGCGCACAATGATGCAGTCCGTTTGTGAACTCAATGTATGGGACACATTAAGAAAATAACAGTGACACTGTTCATGAGCAGAGGTCTTAAAATGGCTGTGTTGAAAATTTGGTTACAAAATTCCTAGAAATGACTGTTTTATGAGTGTTCATTGCACAGTTCCTATGCACGCTTGTAAGTTTGCGAATTTTCAATATTTTCACTCCACATTTTCAACATTGCCATTTTACCACACCTCCTCATGAGCAGTACTGCTGTCATTTTCACATCCTGCCCAAAACGATTTTTACCATGTAGCATAATGGCACAGTCGCTGTTTGATCTCAGTGTATGGGACAGATTAAAAAATCTCAGTGTCACTGTTCATGAACAGACATCTTAAATGGCTTTGTTGAAAATTTGTGAACAAATTCCTAAACATAACTGTTTTATGAGCGTGCTAGTAGTTCCTACGACGCTCATAAGTTTGTGAAGTTTCAATATTTTCACTCCAGATTTCAACATTGCCATTTTACCACACCTTCTTATGAGCACTTCAGCTGTCATTTTTCACATCTTTCCCAAAACGTGTTTCCACCCATGTAGTAAGTTTGCAAATTTACAATATTTGCACTCCAGATTTTCAACATTGCTATTTTACCACACCTCCTCATGAGCAGTACAGCTGTCATTTTTCACATTCTGCCCATAAGGTGTTTCTGCCCATGTAGTGCACAATGGTGCAGTCCATGTGTGAACTCAATGTATGGGACACATTAAGAAAATATCAGTGACACTGTTCATGAGCAGAGGTCTTAAAATGGCTGTGGTGAAAATTTGGTGACCAAATTCCTTGAAATGACTGTTTTACTAGCGTTCATTGCGCAGTTCCTATGCGCACTTGTAAGTTTGCAAATATTCAATATTTTCACTCCACATTTTCAACATTGCCATTTTAGCACACCTCATTATGAGCACTGCAGCTGTCATTTTCACATCTTGCCCAAAACATGTTTGCTCCACGTAGTAAGTTTGCAAATTTTCAATATTTGCACTCCAGATTTTCAACATTGCTATTTTACCACACCCCCTCATGAGCAATACAGCTGTCATTTTTCACATCCTACCCAAAATGTGTTTCTGCCCATGAAGTGCACAGTGGTGAAGTCCGTGTGTGAACTCAATGTATGGGAGACATTAAGAAAATTACAGTGACACATATCATGAGCATAAGTCTGAAAATGGCTGTATTGAAAATTTGGTGAAAAAATTCCTAAAAATGACTGTTTTACTAGTGTTCATTGTGCAGTTCCGATTCACGCTCGTAAGTTTACAAATTTTCATTATTTTCACTCTAGATTTTCAGCATTGGAATTTTACCACACCTCTTCATGAGCAGTACAGCTGTCATTTTTCACATCCTGCCCAAAATCTGTTTCTGCCCTTGAAGCGCACAGTGGTGCAGTCCGTGTGTGAAATCAATGTATGAGACACATTAAGAAAATCACAGTGACACTGTTCATGAGCAGAGGTCTTAAAATGGCTGTGTTGAAAATTTGGTTACAAAATTCCTAGAAATGACTGTTTTACAAGTGTTCATTGCGCAGTTCCTATGCACGCTTGTAAGTTTGTGAATTTTCAATATTTTCACTCCACATTTTCAACATTGGCATTTTACCACACCTCCTCAGGAGCAGTGCAGCTGTTATTTTTCACATCCTGCCCAAAACGTGTTTCCGCCCATGTAGCACACAATGGTTCTGTCCATGTGTGAACTCAATGTATGGGACACAGTAAGAAAATCACAGTGACACTGTTCATGAGCAGAGGTCTTAAAATGGCTGTGTTGAAAATTTGGTTACAAAACTCCTAGAAATGACTGTTTTACGAGTGTTCATTGCGCAGTTCCTTTGCACGCTCGTAAGTTTGCGAATTTTCAATATTTTCACTCCACATTTTCAACATTGCCATTTTACCACACCTCCTTATGAGCACTGCAACTGTCATTTCTCACATCTTTCCCAAAACGTGTTTCCTCCCATGTAGTAAGTTTGCGAATTTTCAATATTTGCACTCCAGATTTTCAACATTTCTATTTTACCACACCTCCTCATGAGCAGTACAGCTGTCATTTTTCACATTCTGCCCAAAACGTGTTTCTGCCCATGTAGTGCACAATGGTGCAGTCCGTGTGTGAACTCAATGTATGGGACACATTAAGAAAATAACTGTGACACTGTTCATGAGCAGAGGTCTTAAAATGGCTGTGTTGAAAATTTGGTTACAAAATTCTTAGAAATGACTGTTTTATGAGTGTTCAGTGCGCAGTTCCTAAGCGCGCTTGTAAGTTTTTGAATTTTCAATATTTTCACTCCACATTTTCAACATTGCCATTTTACCACAACTTCTTATGAGCACTGCAGCTGTCAATTTTCACATCTGCTCAAAACGTGTTTCTGCCCCTGAAGCACACAATGTTGCAGTCCGTGTGTGAACTCAATATATGGGACACATTAAGAAAATCACTGTGACAGTGATCACAAGCAGAAGTCTTAAAATGGCTGTGTTGAAAATTTGGTGAAAAAATTCCTAAAAAATGACTGTTTTACGAGTGTTCATTGTGCATTTCCTATGCACGCTCGTAAGTTTAAGAATTGTCAATATTTTCACTCCAGATTTTCAACATTGCTATTTCACCACACCTACTCATGAACAGTACAGCTGTCATTTTTCACATCCTGGCCAAAACATGTTTCCGCCAAGTAGCGCACAATGGCGCAGTCTGTGAGCGAACTCAATGTTTGGGACACATTAAGAAAATCACAGTGACATTGTTCATGAGCAGAGGTCTAAAAATGGCTGTGTTGAAAATTTGGTGACATAATTCCTTGAAATGCCTGTTTTACGAGTGTTCATTGCACAGTTCCTATGCACGCTCGTAAGTTTGCAAATTTTCAATATTTTCTCACCACATTTTTCAACATTGCCATTTTACCACACCTCCTTATGAGCACTGCAGCTGTCATTTTTCACATCTTGCTTAAAACGTGTTTCCGCCCATGTAGCGCTCAACGGCGCAGTCCGTGTGCGAACTCAATGTATGGGACACATTAAGAAAATCACAGTGATGTTGTTCAAGAGCATAGGTCTTAAAATGGCTGTGTAGAAAATTTGTTGACAAAATTCCTAGAAATGACTGTTTTACCAGTGTTCATTACGCTGTTCCTATGCACGCTCATAAGTTTGCGAATTTTCAATATTTTCACTCCACATTTTCAACATTGCCATTTTACCACACCTCCTTATGAGCACTGCAGCTGTCATTTGTCACATCTTGCCCAAAACGTGTTTCCGCCCATGTTGTAAATTTACGAATTTTCAATATTTGCACCCCAGATTTTCAACTTTGCTATTTTACCACATCTCCTCATGAGCAGTACAGCTGTCATTTTTCACTTCCTGCCCAAAACGTGTTTCTGCCAATGTAGCACACAATGGTGCAGTATGTGTGTGAACTCAATGTATGGGACACATTAAGAAAATAACAGTGACACTGTTCATGAGCAGAGGTCTTAAAATGGCTGTGTTGAAAATTTGGTTACAAAATTCCTAGAAATGACTGTTTTACGAGTGTTTATTGCACAGTTCCTATGCACGCTTGTAAGTTTGCGAATTTTCAATATTTTCACTCCACATTTTCAACATTGGCATTTTACCACACCTCCTCATGAGCAGTACTGCTGTCATTTTTCACATCCTGCCCAAAACGATTTTCCGCCCATGTAGCGCACAATGGCACAGTCGCTGTTTGATCTCAGTGTATGGGACAGATTAAAAAATCTCAGTGTCACTGTTCATGAACAGACATCTTAAAATGGCTTTGTTGAAAATTTGGTGAACAAATTCCTAAACATAACTGTTTTATGAGCGTGCGTTGTGCAGTTCCTACGCACGCTCATAAGTTTGTGAAGTTTCAATATTTTCACTCCAGATTTCAACATTGCCATTTTACCACACCTTCTTATGAGCACTTCAGCTGTCATTTTTCACATCTTTCCCAAAACGTGTTTCCACCCATGTAGTAAGTTTGCAAATTTACAATATTTGCACTCCAGATTTTCAACATTGCTATTTTACCACACCTCCTCATGAGCAGTACAGCTGTCATTTTTCACATTCTGCCCATAAGGTGTTTCTGCCCATGTAGTGCACAATGGTGCAGTCCATGTGTGAACTCAATGTATGGGACACATTAAGAAAATATCAGTGACACTGTTCATGAGCAGAGGTCTTAAAATGGCTGTGGTGAAAATTTGGTGACCAAATTCCTTGAAATGACTGTTTTACTAGCGTTCATTGCGCAGTTCCTATGCGCACTTGTAAGTTTGCAAATATTCAATATTTTTACTCCACATTTTCAACATTGCCATTTTACCACACCTCCTTATGAGCACTGCAGCTGTCATTTTTCACATCTTGCTCAAAACGTGTTTCCGCCCATGTAGTAAGTTTGCGAATTTTCAATATTTGCACTCCAGATTTTCAACATTGCTATTTTACCACACCTCCTCATGAGCAGTACAGCTGTCATTTTTCACATCCTGCCCAAAACGTGTTTCTGCCATGTAGTGCACAATGGTGCAGTCCATGTGTGAACTCAATGTATGGGACACATTAAGAAAATCACAGTGACTTTGTTCATGAGCAGAGGTCTTAAAATGGCTGTGTTGAAAATTTGGTGACAAAATTCCTGGAAATGACTGTTTAACGAGTGTTCATAGCGTAGTTCCAATGTATGCTTGTAAGTTTACGAATTTACAATATTTTCACTCCAGATTTTCAACATTGCTATTTCACCACACCTCCTCATGAGCAGTACAGCTGTCATTTTTCACATCCTGGCCAAAACGTGTTTCCACCAATATAGCGCACAATGTCGTAGTCCGTGAGCAAACTCAATGTTTGGGAAACATTAAGAAAATCACAGTGACAATGTTCATTAGCAGAGGTCTTAAAATGGCTGTGTTGAAAATTTGGTGACAAAATTCCTTTAAATGACTGTTTTACGAGTGTTCTTTTTGCAGTTCCTATGCACGCTCATAAGTTTGCAAATTTTCAATATTTTCACTCCACATTTTCAACATTGCCATTTTACCACACCTCCTTATGAGCACTGCAGCTGTCATTTTTCACATCTTTCACAAAACGTGTTTCCGCCCATGTAGTAAGTTTGTGAATTTTCAATATTTGCACTCCACATTTTCAACTTTGCCATTTTACCACACCTCCTTATGAGCACTGCAGCTGTCATTTTTCATATCTTTCTCAAAACATGTTTCAGCCCATGTAGTAAGTTTGTGAATTTTCAATATTTGCACTCCAGATTTTCAACTTTGCTCTTTTACCACACCTCCTCATGTGCAGTACAGCTGTCATTTTTCACATCAAGCCCAAAACGTGTTTCTACCCATGTAGCGCACAATGGTGCTGTCCATGTGTGAACTCAATGTATGGGACACATTAAGAAATTAACTGTGGCACTGTTCATGAGCTGAGGTCTTAAAATGAATGTGTTGAAAATTTGGTTACAAAATTCCTAGAAATGACTATTTTATGAGTGTTCATTGCGCAGTTCCTATGCACGCTTGTAAGTTTTTGAATTTTCAATATTTTCAATCCTCATTTTCAACATTGCCATTTTACCACACCTTCTTATGAGCACTGCAGCTGTCATTTTTCACATCTGCCCAAAATGTGTTTCCTCCCATGTAGTAAGTTTGTGAATTTTCAATATCTGCACTCCTGATTTTCAGCATTGCTATTTTACCACACCTCCTCATGAGCAGTACAGCAGTCATTTTTCAAATCCTGCCCAAAATGTGTTTCTGCCCATGAAGCGCACAATGTTGCAGTCCGTGTGTCAACTCAATGTATGGGACACATCAAGAAAATCACAGTGACACTGATCATGAGCAGAAGTCTTAATAGAGGTACCCAGGGAAGTGGAAGGAAAGGATGTGGAGGTTAGGCAAGGAGGTGACCTCAGTGGGGAAAGCAGTGGACCACAGAGGAGGAGGAAATGAATCCTGGTGGGGGACTCCATCATAAGAGGGATCCAGCTAGGAATACAGGAGGGGGAGGACAGGGAGGTGAGGTGCCTACCAGGTGCCACGGCATGGAGGGTTGGAAGGAAGATACTGGGGATCACTGGGAAGGCAAGACAGGAGGGTGAGCTGGATGTCATTATCCACCTAGGTACTAATGACTTGGCAAATGGGGAGCCAAAGGAAGTTCAGGAAGAGTTTAGGAAACTGGGAAGGGGTCTCAAGCAAGTAGCTACTTCTGTCACTTTCTCAGAAGTACTACCTGTGAGAGGCAAGGGAGTGCATAGGAGTGCATGCACCAGGAACTTTAACTGATGGTTGAAGAACTGGTGCTGTGAGGAAGGGTTTGGATTCATTGGTGACTGGGGACCCATCTGGAGGGATGGAGGTTTGTTCAAGCCTGATGGGCTGCATCCATCCTGGAGGGGAATCCAAGCACTCAATGATAAGTTTAAATGCTACATTGACAAGCATTTAAACTAGCAAAGGGGGGTGGCAGTCCAGCAAGGATGATACCTACTTGCTCACCCCCCACAGCTAGTAATGGAACCAGTGAACCAGAGGAGTGGCTATCTCTGCAAAGCAGTGTGCAAAAGATGGAGATTAGTGTCCAAAAGGTGGATAAGCAGAAAAGGGCAAAATTCAGCAGAAGGGCAGACAGCAAGGAGAACCAGGGATAAATGACAACCAAGGAAGGGGCTGGAGAGAACAGTGAAGCACTCTAGGGAGGTCAAATCATGGAAGCCATGTGCAAATGCCAGGAGCCTTAGCAACAAGATGGAAGATCTGAAGCTGTCATGGTACAGTCAGACTCTGGACATTGTGGCCATCACTGAAACCTGGTGTAATGATAACCATGACTGGGAGATGGCCATACCCTACAACATATTCTGAAGAGAGCAGAGCAGGCAGGAAGGGAGGAGGAGTGGCACTGTATGTGAAAATGACATAAGGGCCACACAGATCCAGGAGGAACAAAATGGGGAGAGATACTGTGGGTTAAGATGGAAAGGAAAATAGGGCCAGCCATCCGCACAGGTGTGGTCTATAGACCACCAGCCCAGGATGAAGAAACAGATAGGAGTTGATGCTAGCCATCCAAAGGATGGCAGACAAGGGTGAGGTAGTACTGGTTGAGACTTCAGTATACCAGACGTGGACTGGAGCATCCCAGCAGCAGCATCAACTAGGAGCAGATTTATCCTGACTCCTTCAGGGTGCCTTCCTCAAGCAACTGGTCATGGAACCAACTCGGCAGAAGGCAATACTGACCTTGTGCTCACAAACAGGGACAGTGTGATGGGGGTAACAGTGGGGAGCACCTGGGTAACAGTGACCACCAGTCATTGTGGTTTGAAATCACAGAAAGAGCAGAACCAAACCACACAAAAACACGTATCCTGGATTTTAGGGGGGAAGACTTTGGGAAAATGGGAAGATGCTTGAAAGAGGCATTAAGGGGAATGGGACAGGAATCAGGGATTGAGGAACAGTGGGCAGTATTTAAAATGGGGATTATAAGAACAACAGAATTATGCATTATACAGGTTAGCAAGAGGAAAAGAAAGAGGTGACCATTATGGTTTTCCAAAGAGGTGGCAAAGAAAGTGAAAGCCAAAAAGATTGCATTCAGGCAATACAAAAAGACACAGGCAGAAGGGGATAGGGAGAAGTACCAGGAGAAATAAAGGGAGGCAGGGAAGTCAGTAAGGGAAGCCAAAGCTCAGACAGAAGAACACATTGCAAAATCAGTGGTTAAAGGGGACAAAACCTTTTACAGGTACATAAGGAAAAAGAAGGACAAAGGGAGGGATAGTGAGACTGAAGGGGAGGATGGGAGCCACGTGAGGATGACAACAGTAAAGCTGACATATTGAACAGGTATTTCTGCTCAGTCTTTACTAAGGAAGAGGGGGTAATGGGTCTGAAGGGAGTACAAGGGTGAGAATGGTGCAGAAATGGACACAAGTCCCTTTACACGAGAAAGGGTCCTGAAGGAACTGGAAGTAATAAGAGCTGATAAAGCAATGGGGCCAGATGGGATGCACCCAGGGTCCTTAAAGAACTAAGAGAGGTGGTGGCTGAACCTCTGGCTATCCTGTTCAGCCAATCACTGGAAACAGGGAGGTACCCAAAGACTGGAGGACAGCAGATGTAGTCCCCTTATACAAAAGTGGGAACAAAGAGGAAGCATGGAACTACAGACCAGTCAGCCTCACCTCGGTAGTGGGAAAGATCATGGAAGCACTACTGAAGGAGAGATTGGTGGAACATCTGGTTGTCAATGGACTACAGGACCCAAGGCAGCATGGTTTCACCAGGGGAAGGTCATGTCAGACCAACCTCATTGAATTTTTTGACTGGGTGACTAGGGAGGTGGATCAGGGGAGGGCAGTGGACATGGCCTATCTGGACTTCAGCAAGGCCTTTGACACTGTGCCACATAGAAGACTATTACACAAACTGGGGAATATGGGTGTGGGCAGGACATTAGTGTGGTGGGTAGGTAACTGGCTGGGTGGCAGGACACAGAGGGTGGTGGTAAATGGCTGTCACTCCACAGAGGGAAGAGTGACCAGTGGGGTACCACAGGGATCAGTTCTGGGACTGGTCCTATTCAACATCTTCATCAGTGACATTGCACAGGATATAGAAGGCAGAATTTCACTGTTCGCTGATGACACAAAGCTCTGTAACAGAGTAGACACACCAGAGGGTGTAGACAGAATGAGAAGGGACCTGCAGAAACTTGAAGAATGGTCAAGGGTTTGCAGTTGAAATTCAATGCAAAGAAGTGCAAGATAATGCATATGGGGCACAAAAACCCTGGCACAATATATCAGTTGGGGTGAGGATATAGCATGCACCAAGCAGGAAAGGATCTTGGGGTTGTCATCTCTGATGACCTCAAGGTAGGGAAACAGTGTGACAAGGCATCAGGTAAAGCAAATAGGATGCTGGGATGTATAGGCAGGGCATCACCAGCAGGAAAAGGGAGGTCATAATTCCACTATACAAGACACTAGTGAGGCCCCACCTGGAGTACAGTGTACAGTTCTGGAGACCATACCTAAGTAAGGACATAGACAGGGTGGAGAAGGTTCAGAGGAGGGCAACAAAGATGGTGCATGGGTTGCATCACAAGTCCTATGAAGACAGGTTGAAGGAACTGAACATGTACTCCCTGGAGGAGAGGAGGGAGAGAGGGGATATGATAGAGACATACAAGTATCTTACAGGGAGGAACAGGGTGCAGGAAAACACTATTTTTAAGCGAAAAAGATGTTTCAGGACTAGAGGGCATGGGATGAAGTTGGAAGGAGGACGATTCAGAGGAAACATGAGAAAGAATTTCTTCACAGAACGGGTGGTGGACAAGTGGAACACCCTGCCAGAGGAAGTGGTGGGGGCTGAAACAATCACAGGATTTAAGAATGCATGGGATAGACATAAAGGAATTCTAGAGGTCAGGGGTAAGGGGAAATAGACTTCTAGGAAAACAAACTGAACTTACAAGCTCAAATGGGCAGACTAGGTGGGCCATAGGCCCTTATCTGTCGACACTGTCTATGTATCTATGTATCTATGTATCTATGTATCTATGTCTTAAAATGGCTGTGTTGAAAATTTGGTGAAAAAATTCCTAAAAATGACTGTTTTACGAGTGTTCATTGTGCAATTCCTACGCACGCTCGTAAGTTTACGAATTTTCAATATTTTCACTCCAGATTTTCAACATTGCTATTTCACCACACCTACTCATGAGCAGTACAGCTGTCATTTTTCACATCCTGGCCAAAACGTGTTTCCGCCAAGTAGCGCACAATGGCGCAGTCCGTGAGCTGAACTCAATGTTTGGGACATATCAAGAAAATCACAGTGACATTGTTCATGAGCAGACATCTTAAAATGGCTGTGTTGAAAATTTGTGTCAAAATTCCTAGAAATGACTGTTTGACGAGTGTTCATTGCACAGTTCCTATGCACGCTCGTAAGTTTGCGAATTTTCAATTTTTTCACTCCACATTTTCAACATTGCCATTTTACCACACCTCCTTAAGAGCACTGCAGCTGTCATTTTCCACATCTTTCCCAAAAAGTGTTTCCGCCCATGTAGTAAGTTTATGAATTTTCTATATTTGCACTCCAGATTTTCAACATTGCTATTTTACCACACCTCCTCATGAGCAGTACAGCTGTCATTTTTCACATCCTGACCAAAACGTGTTACTGCCCATGTAACGCATAATGGTGCAGTCCGTGTGTGAACTCAATGTATGAGACACATTAATAAAATCACAGTGACACTGTTCATGAGCAGAGGTCTTAAAATGGTGTGTTGAAAATTTGGTTACAAAATTCCTAGAAATGACTGTTTTACGAGTGTTCATTGTGCAGTTCCTATGCACGCTCAAAAGTTTGCGAATTTTAAATATTTTCACTTCACATTTTCAATATTGCCATTTTGCCACACCTCCTTATGAGCACTACAGCTGTCATTTTTCACATCTAGCCCAAAACATATTTCCGCCCATCTAGTAAGTTTGCTAATTTTCAATATTTGCACTCCAGATTTTCAACTTTGCTATTTTACCACACCTCCTCATGAGCAGTACAGCTGTCATTTTTCACATCCTGCCCAAAACGTGTTACCGCCCATGTAGCGCATAATGGTTCTGTCCATGTGTGAACTCAATGTATGGGACACATTAAGAAAATCACAGTGACACTGTTCATGAGCAGAGGTCTTAAAATGGCTGTGTTGAAAATTTGGTTACAAAATTCCTAGAAATGACTGTTTTATGAGACTTCATTGCTCAGTTCCAAAGCACGCTTGTAAGTTTTTGAATTTTCAATATTTTCACTCCACATTTTCAACATTGCCATTTTAGCACACCTTCTTATGAGCACTGCAGCTGTCATTTTTCACATCTGCCCAAAAAGTGTTTCCTCCCATGTAGTAAGTTTATGAATTTTCAATATTTGCACTCCTGATTTTCAACATTGCTATTTTACCACACCTCCTCATGAGCAGTACAGCAGTCATTTTTCAAATCCTGCCCAAAATGTGTTTCTGCCCCTGAAGGACACAATGCTGCAGTCCGTGTGTGAACTCAATGTATGGGACACATTAAGAAAAGCACAGTGACACTGATCATGAGCAGAAGTCTTAAAATGGCTGTGTTGAAAATTTGGTGAAAAAATTCCTAAAAATGACTGTTTTACGAGTGTTCATTGTGCAGTTCCTACGCACGCTCGTAAGTTTACGAATTTTCAATATTTTCACTCCAGATTTTCAACATTGCTATTTCACCACACCTACTCATGAGCAGTACAGCTGTCATTTTTCACATCCTGGCCAAAACATGTTTCCGCCAAGTAGCGCACAATGGCGCAGTCCGTGAGCGAACTCAAAGTTTGGGACACATTAAGAAAATCACAGTGACATTGTTCATGAGCAGAGGTCTTAAAATGGCTGTGTTGAAAATTTGTTGACAAAATTCCTAGAAATGACTGTTTTACGAGTGTTCATTGCGCAGTTCCTATGCACGCTCATAAGTTTGCAATTTTCAATATTTTCACTCCACATTTTCAACATTGCCATTTTACCACACCTCCTTATGAGTACTGCAGCTGTCATTTTTCACATCTTGCCCAAAACGTGTTTCCGCCCATGTAGTAAGTTTACGAATTTTCAATATTTGCACTCCCAGATTTTCAACTTTGCTATTTTACCACATCTCCTCTTGAGCAGTACAGCTGTCATTTTTCACTTCCTGCCCAAAAAGTGTTTCTGCCAATGTAGCGCACAATGGTGCAGTACGTGTGTGAACTCAATGAATGGGACACATTAAGAAAATAACAGTGACACTGTTCATGAGCAGACGTCTTAAAATGGCTGTGTTGAAAATTTGGTTACAAAATTCCTAGAAATGACTGTTTTATGAGTGTTTATTGCACAGTTCCTATGCACGCTTGTAAGTTTGCGAATTTTCAATATTTTAGCTCCACATTTTCAACATTGCCATTTTACCACACCTTCTTATTAGCACTGCAGCTGTCATTTTTCACAGCTTGCCCAAAATGTGTTTCCGCCCATGTAGTAAGTTTGCGAATTTTCAATATTTGCACTCCAGATTTTCAACATTGCTATTTTACCACACCTCCTCATGAGCAGTACAGCTGTCTTTTTTCACATCCTGCCCAAAATGTGTTTCTGCCCATGAAGCGCACAATGGTGCAGTCCGTGTGTGAACTCAATGTATGGGGCACATTATGAAAATCACAGTGACATTGTTCATGAGCAGAGGTCTTAAAATGGCTGATGGCTGTGTTGAAAATTTGGTGATAAAATTCCTAGAAATGACTGATTTACGTGTATTCATTGTGTAGTTATTATTCACGCTCATAAGTGTGCAAATTTTCAATATTTTCACTCCACAATTTCAACACTGCCATTTTACCACACCTCCTTATGAGCACTGCAGCTCTCATTTTTTACATCTTGCCCAAAATGTGTTTCCGCCCATTTAGTAAGTTTGCGAATTTTCAATATTTGCACTCCAGATTTTCAACATTGCTATTTTACCACACCTCCTCATGAGCAGTACAGCTGTCATTTTTCACATCCTGCCCAAAATGTGTTTCTGCCCATGAAGCGCACAATGGTGCAATCCGTGTGTGAACTCAATGTATGGGACACATTAAGAAATTACAGTGACACTGATCATGAGCAGAAGTCTTAAAATGGCTGTATTGAAAATTTGGTGACAAAATTCCTAGAAATTACTGTTTTATGAGTGTTCACTGCTCAGTTCCTATGCAGGCTCATAAATTTGCGAATTTTCA
Organism: Neoceratodus forsteri; assembly: GCA_016271365.2. Lineage (NCBI taxonomy): Eukaryota > Metazoa > Chordata > Ceratodontiformes > Ceratodontidae > Neoceratodus > Neoceratodus forsteri. The sequence continues at coordinate 1,056,148,681 of CM057459.1, forward strand.
ATATTTTCAGTCCACATTTTCAACATTGCCATTTTACCACACCTTCTTATGAGCACTGCAGCTGTCATTTTTCACATCTTGTCAAAAACGTGTTTCCGCCAATGTAGCGCACAATGGCGCAATCTGTGTGTGAACCTAATGTATGGGACACATTAAGAAAATCACAGTGTCAGTGTTCATGAGCAGAGGTCTTAAAATGTCTGTGCTGAAAATTTGGTGACAAAATTCCTAGAAATGACTGTTTTACTAGTGTTCATTGCGCAGTTCCTATGCACGCTCATAAGTTTGCGAATTTTCAATATTTCCACTCCACATTTTCAACATTGCCATTTTACCACACCTCCTTATGAGCACTGCAGCTGTCATTTTTCCTTTCTTGCCCAAAACGTGTTTCCTCCCAGGTAGTAAGTTTGCGAATTTTCAATATTTGCACTCCAGATTTTCAACATAGCTATTTTACCACACCTCCTCATGAGCAGTACAGCTGTCATTTTTCACATCCTGCACAAAATGTTTCTGCCCATGAAGCACACAATGGTGCAGTCCGTGTGTGAACTCAATGTATGGGACACATTAAGTAAATTACAGTGACACTGAGCATGAGCAGAAGTCTTAAAATGGCTGTGTTGAAAATATGGTAAAAAAATTCCTAAAAAATGACTGTTTTATGAGTGTTCATTGTGCAGTTCCAACGCACGCTCATAAGTTTACGAATTTTCAATATTTTCACTCCAGATTTTCAACATTTCTATTTCACCACACCTCCTCATGAGCAGAACAGCTGTCATTTTTCACATCCTGGCCAAAACATGGTTCCGCCAATGTAGCACACAATGGCGCAGTCCATGAGCGAACTCAATGTCTGGTACACATTAAGAAAATCACAGTGACATTGTTCATGAGCAGAGGTCTTAAAATGGCTGTGTTGAAAATTTGCTAACAAAATTCCTAGAAATGACTATTTTACGAGTGTTCATTGTGTAGTTCCTATGCACGCTCATAAGTTTGCGAATTTTCAATATTTTTACTCCACATTTTCAACATTGCCATTTTACAACACCTCCTTATGAGCACTGCAGCTGTCATTTTTCACATCTTTCCCAAAAAGTGTTTCTGCCCATGTAGTAAGTTTGTGAATTTTATATATTTGCACTCCAGATTTTCAACATTGCTATTTCACCACACCTCCTCATGAGCAGAACAGCTGTCATTTTTTCACATCCTGGCCAAAACATGGTTCCGCCAATGTAGCGCACAATGGTGCAGTCCTTGTGTGAACTCAATGTATGAGACACATTTAGAAAATCACATTGACATTGTTCATGAGCAGAGGTCTTAAAAAGGCTGAGATGAAAATTTGTTGTCAAAATTCCTAGAAATTACTGTTTTACAAATGTTCATTGCTCAGTTCCTATGCAGGCTCATAGGTTTGCAAATTTTCAATATTTTCACTCCACATTTTCAACATTGCTATTTTTCCACACCTCCTTATGAGCACTGCAGCTGTCATTTTTCACATCTTTCCCAAAACGTGTTTCCGCACATGTAGCGCACAATGGCGCAGTCCGTGTGAGAACTCAATGAATGTGACACATTAAGAAAATCACAGTGACATTGTTCATGAGCAGAGGTCTTAAAATGTCTGTGTTGAAAATTTGGTGACAAAATTCCTAGAAATTACTTTTTTAAGAGTGTTCATTCCACAGTTCCTATGCACGCTCATAAGTTTTTGAATTTTCAATATTTTCACTCCACATTTTCAACATTGCCATTTTACCACACCTCCTTATGAGCACTACAGCTGGCATGTTTCACATCTTGCCCAAAACGTGTTTCCTCCCATGTAGTAAGTTTGTGAATTTTCAATATTTGCACCCCAGATTTTCAACATTGCTATTTTACCACACTTCCTCATGAGCAGTAGAGCTGTCATTTTTCACATCTTTCCCAAAACGTGTTTCCGCCCATGTAGCGCACAATGGCACAGTCGCTTTGTGAACTCAGTGTATGGGACACATTAAGAAAATCACAGTGTCACTGTTCATGAACAGAGATCTTAAAATGGCTATGCTGAAAATTTGGTGAACAAATTCCTAAAAATAACTGTTTAATCAGCTTGCATTGTGCCGTTTTCTACGCACTCTCGTAAGTTTGCGAATTTTCAATATTTTCACTCCAGATTTACAAAATTGCCACTTTACCAAACCTCCTTATGAGCAGTACAGCTGTCATTTTTCACATCCTGCCCAAAACATGTTTTCGCCCATGTAGCGCACTATGGCGGTGTCTTTGAGAGAACTCAATGTATGGGACACATTAAGAAAATAACAGTGACATTGTTCATGAGCAGAGATCTTAAAATCGCTGTGTTGAAAATTTGGAGACAAAATTCCTAGAAATGACTGTTTTATGAGTGTTCATTGTGCAGTTCCTATGCACACTTGTAAGTTTGCGAATTTTCAATATTTTCACTCCACATTTTCAACATTGCCATTTTACCACACCTTCTTATGAGCACTGCAGCTGACATTTTTCACATCTTGCCCAAAATGTGTTTCCGCCCATTGAGTAAGTTTGTGAATTTTCAATATTTGCACTCCAGATTTTCAACATTGCTATTTTACCACACCTCCTCATGAGCAGTACAGTTGTCATTTTTCACATCCTTCGCAAAATGTGTTTCTGCCCATGAAGTGCAAAATGGTGCAGTCCGTGTGTGAACTCAATGTATGGGACACATTAATAAAATCACAGTGACACTGATAATGAGCAGAAGTCTTAAAATGGCTGTGTTGAAAATTTGGAGAAAAAATTCCTAGAAATGACTGTTTTACGAGTGTTTATTGCACAGTTCCTATGCACGCTTGTAAGTTTGCGAATTTTCAATATTTTAGCTCCACATTTTCAACATTGCCATTTTACCACACCTTCTTATTAGCACTGCAGCTGTCATTTTTCACAGCTTGCCCAAAATGTGTTTCCGCCCATGTAGTAAGTTTGCGAATTTTCAATATTTGCACTCCAGATTTTCAACATTGCTATTTTACCACACCTCCTCATGAGCAGTACAGCTGTCATTTTTCACATCCTGCCCAAAATGTGTTTCTGCCCATGAAGCGCACAATGGTGCAGTCCGTGTGTGAACTCAATGTATGGGACACATTATGAAAATCACAGTGACATTGTTCATGAGCAGAGGTCTTAAAATGGCTGATGGCTGTGTTGAAAATTTGGTGATAAAATTCCTAGAAATGACTGATTTACGTGTATTCATTGTGTAGTTATTATGCACGCTCGTAAGTGTGCAAATTTTCAATATTTTCACTCCACAATTTCAACACTGCCATTTTACCACACCTCCTTATGAGCACTGCAGCTCTCATTTTTCACATCTTGCCCAAAATGTGTTTCCGCCCATTTAGTAAGTTTGCGAATTTTCAATATTTGCACTCCAGATTTTCAACATTGCTATTTTACCACACCTCCTCATGAGCAGTACAGCTGTCATTTTTCACATCCTGCCCAAAATGTGTTTCTGCCCATGAAGCGCACAATGGTGCAATCCGTGTGTGAACTCAATGTATGGGACACATTAAGAAATTACAGTGACACTGATCATGAGCAGAAGTCTTAAAATGGCTGTAATGAAAATTTGGTGACAAAATTCCTAGAAATTACTGTTTTACGAGTGTTCACTGCTCAGTTCCTATGCAGGCTCATAAATTTGCGAATTTTCAATATTTTCAGTCCACATTTTCAACATTGCCATTTTACCACACCTTCTTATGAGCACTGCAGCTGTCATTTTTCACATCTTGTCAAAAACGTGTTTCCGCCAATGTAGCGCACAATGGCGCAATCTGTGTGTGAACCTAATGTATGGGACACATTAAGAAAATCACAGTGTCAGTGTTCATGAGCAGAGGTCTTAAAATGTCTGTGCTGAAAATTTGGTGACAAAATTCCTAGAAATGACTGTTTTACTAGTGTTCATTGCGCAGTTCCTATGCACGCTCATAAGTTTGCGAATTTTCAATATTTCCACTCCACATTTTCAACATTGCCATTTTACCACACCTCCTTATGAGCACTGCAGCTGTCATTTTTCCTTTCTTGCCCAAAAATGTGTTTCCTCCCAGGTAGTAAGTTTGCGAATTTTCAATATTTGCACTCCAGATTTTCAACATAGCTATTTTACCACACCTCCTCATGAGCAGTACAGCTGTCATTTTTCATATCCTGCACAAAATGTTTCTGCCCATGAAGCACACAATGGTGCTGTCCGTGTGTGAACTCAATGTATGGGACACATTAAGTAAATTACAGTGACACTGAGCATGAGCAGAAGTCTTAAAATGGCTGTGTTGAAAGTATGGTAAAAAAATTCCTAAAAATGACTGTTTTATGAGTGTTCATTGTGCAGTTCCAACGCACGCTCATAAGTTTATGAATTTTCAATATTTTCCCTCCAGATTTTCAACATTGCTATTTCACCACATCTCCTCATGAGCAGAACAGCTGTCATTTTTCACATCCTGGCCAAAACATGGTTCCGTCAATGTAGCGCACAATGGCGCAGTCCATGAGCGAACTCAAAGTCTGGTACACATTAAGAAAATCACAGTGACATTGTTCATGAGCAGAGGTGTTAAAATGGCTGTGTTGAAAATTTGGTAACAAAATTCCTAGAAATGACTATTTTACTAGTGTTCATTGTGTAGTTCCTATGCACGCTCATAAGTTTGCGAATTTTCAATATTTTCACTCCACATTTTCAACATTGCCATTTTACAACACCTCCTTATGAGCACTGCAGCTGTCATTTTTCACATCTTTCCCAAAAAGTGTTTCTGCCCATGTAGTAAGTTTGTGAATTTTATATATTTGCACTCCAGATTTTCAACATTGCTATTTTAGCACACCTCCTCATGAGTAGTACAGCTGTTATTTTTCACATCCTGACCAAAACGTGTTTCTGCCCATGTAGCACATAATGGTGCAGTCCTTGTGTGAACTCAATGTATGAGACACATTTAGAAAATCACATTGACATTGTTCATGAGCAGAGGTCTTAAAAAGGCTGAGATGAAAATTTGTTGTCAAAATTCCTAGAAATTACTGTTTTACAAATGTTCATTGCTCAGTTCCTATGCAGGCTCATAGGTTTGCAAATTTTCAATATTTTCACTCCACATTTTCAACATTGCTATTTTTCCACACCTCCTTATGAGCACTGCAGCTGTCATTTTTCACATCTTTCCCAAAACGTGTTACCGCACATGTAGCACACAATGGCGCAGTCCGTGTGAGAACTCAATGAATGTGACACATTAAGAAAATCACAGTGACATTGTTCATGAGCAGAGGTCTTAAAATGTCTGTGTTGAAAATTTGGTGACAAAATTCCTAGAAATTACTTTTTTACGAGTGTTCATTCCACAGTTCCTATGCACGCTCATAAGTTTTTGAATTTTCAATATTTTCACTCCACATTTTCAACATTGCCATTTTACCACACCTCCTTATGAGCACTACAGCTGGCATGTTTCACATCTTGCCCAAAACGTGTTTCCTCCCATGTAGTAAGTTTGTGAATTTTCAATATTTGCACCCCAGAATTTCAACATTGCTATTTTACCACACTTCCTCATGAGCAGTAGAGCTGTCATTTTTCACATCTTTCCCAAAACGTGTTTCCGCCCATGTAGCGCACAATGGCACAGTCGCTGTAGAACCTAATGTAGGACACATTAAGAAAACTACAGTGTCACTGTTCATGAACAGAGATCTTAAAATGGCTATGCTGAAAATTTGGTGAACAAATTCCTAAAAATAACTGTTTAATCAGCTTGCATTGTGCCGTTTTCTACGCACTCTCGTAAGTTTGCGAATTTTCAATATTTTCACTCCAGATTTACAAAATTGCCACTTTACCAAACCTCCTTATGAGCAGTACAGCTGTCATTTTTCACATCCTGCCCAAAACATGTTTTCGCACATGTAGCGCACTATGGTGGTGTCCTTGAGAGAACTCAATGTATGGGACACATTAAGAAAATAACAGTGACATTGTTCATGAGCGGAGATCTTAAAATGGCTGTGTTGAAAATTTGGAGACAAAATTCCTAGAAATGACTGTTTTATGAGTGTTCATTGTGCAGTTCCTATGCACACTTGTAAGTTTGCAAATTTTCAATATTTTCACTCCACATTTTCAACATTGCCATTTTACCACACCTTCTTATGAGCACTGCAGCTGACATTTTTCACATCTTGCCCAAAATGTGTTTCCGCCCATTGAGTAAGTTTGTGAATTTTCAATATTTGCACTCCAGATTTTCAACATTGCTATTTTACCACACCTCCTCATGAGCAGTACAGTTGTCATTTTTCACATCCTTCGCAAAATGTGTTTCTGCCCATGAAGTGCAAAATGGTGCAGTCCGTGTGTGAACTCAATGTATGGGACACATTAATAAAATCACAGTGACACTGATAATGAGCAGAAGTCTTAAAATGGCTGTGTTGAAAATTTGGAGAAAAAATTCCTAAAAATGACTGTTTTACGAGTGTTCATTGTGCAGTTCCTACGCACGCTCGTAAATTTGCGAATTTTCAATATTTTCACTCCACATTTTCAACATTGCCATTTTACCACACCTCCCTATGAGCACTGCAGCTGTCATTTTTCACATCTTGCCCAAAATGTGTTTCCTCCCAGGTAGTAAGTTTGCGAATTTTCAGTATTTGCACTACAGATTTTCAACATTGCTATTTTACCACACCTCCGCATGAGCAGTACAGCTGTCATTTTTCATATCCTGCCCAAAATGTGTTTCTGCCCTTTTACTGCACAATGGTGCAGTCCGTGTGTGAACTCAATGTATGGGACACATTAAGAAAATCACAGTGACATTGTTCATGAGCAGAGGTCTTAAAATGGCTGATGGCTGTGTTGAAAATTTGGTGACAAAATTCCTATAAATCACTGATTTTCCAGTATTCATTGCGTAGTTATTATGCACGCTCGTAAGTGTGCAAATTTTCAATATTTTCACTCCACATTTTCAACACTGCCATTTTACCACACCTTCTTATGAGCACTGCAGCTGTCATTTTTCACATCTTGCCCAAAACGTGTTTCCGCCCATGGAGTAAGTTTGTGAATTTTCAATATTTGCACTCCAAATTTTCAACATTATTATTTTACCACACCTCCTCATGAGCAGTACAGCTGTCATTTTTCACATCCTGTCCAAAACATGTTTCCTCCAATGTAGCGCACAATGGCGCAGTCAGTGAGCGAACTCAATGTTTGGGACACATTAAAAAAATCACTGTGACTTTGTTGATGAGCAGAGGTCTTAAAATGTCTGTGTTGAAAATTTGGTGACAAAATTCCTAGAAATGACTGGTTTAAGAGTGTTCATTGCTCAGTTCCTATGCACTCTCAAAAGTTTGCGATTTTTCAATATTTTCATTCCACATTTTCAACATTGCAATTTTACCACACCTCCTTATGAGCACTGCAGCTGTCATTTTTCACATCTTGCCCAAAATGTGTTTCCTCCCAGGTAGTAATTTTGCAAATTTTCAATATTTGCACTCCAGATGTTCAAAATTGCAATTTTACCACACCTCCACATGAGCAGTACAGCTGTCATTTTTAACATCCTGCCCAAAACGTGTTTCTGCCATTGTAGAGCACAATGGTTCAGTCCGTGTGTGAACTCAATGTATGGGACACATTAAGAAAATAACAGTGACTCTGTTCATGAGCAGAGGTCTTAAAATGGCTGTGTTTAAAATTTGGCGACAGAATTCCTAAAAATGACTGTTTTATGAGTGTTCATTGTGCAGCTCCTCTGCACGCTTGTAAGTTTGCGAATTTTCAATATTTTCACTCCACATTTTCAACATTTCAATTTTACCACACCTTCTTATGAGCACTGCAGCTGTCATTTTTCACATCTTGCCCAAAATGTGTTTCCGCCCATGTAGTAAGTTTGCGAATTTTCAATGTTTGCACTCCAGATTTTCAACATTGCTATTTTACCACACCTCCTCATGAGCAGTACAGATGTCTTTTTTCACATCCTGCCCAAAATGTGTTTCTGCCCATGAAGCGCACAATGGTGCAGTCCGTGTGTGAACTCAATGTATGGGACACATCATGAAAATCACAGTGACATTGTTCATGAGCAGAGGTCTTAAAATGGCTGATGGCTGTGTTGAAAATTTGGTGATAAAATTCCTAGAAATGACTGATTTACGTGTATTCATTGTGTAGTTATTATGCACGCCCATAAGTGTGCAAATTTTCATTATTTTCACTCCACAATTTCAACACTGCCATTTTACCACACCTCCTTATGAGCACTGCAGCTCTCATTTTTCCCATCTTGCCCAAAATGTGTTTCCGCCCATTTAGTAAGTTTGCGAATTTTCAATACTTGCACTCCAGATTTTCAACATTGCTATTTTAACACACCTCCTCATGAGCAGTACAGCTGTCATTTTTCACATCCTGCCCAAAATGTGTTTCTGCCCATGAAGCGCACAATGGTGCAATCCGTGTGTGAACTCAATGTATGGGACACATTAAGAAATTACAGTGACACTGATCATGAGCAGAACTTTAAATGGCTGTATTGAAAATTTGGTGACAAAATTCTTAGAAATTACTGTTTTACTAGTGTTCACTGCTCAGTTCCTCATGCAGGCTCATAACTTTGAATTTTCATTATTTTCAGTCCACATTTTCAACATTGCTATTTTACCACACCTTCTTATGAGCACTGCAGCTGTCATTTTTCACATCTTGTCAAAAACATAGTCTTGCGCTTAATGAAGTGCACAATGGCGCAATCTGTGTGTGAACCTAATGTAGGGACATTACATTAAGAAAATCACAGTGTCAGTGTTCATGAGCAGAGGTCTTAAAATGTCTGTGCTGGAAAATTTGGTGACAAAATTCCTAGAAATGACTGTTTTATTAGTGTTCATTGCACAGTTCCTATGCACGCTCATAAGTTTGTGAATTTTCAATATTCTACCCACATTTTCAACATTGCCATTTTACCATTAATTTCCTTATGAGCACTGCAGCTGTTATTTTTTCCTTTCTTTTGCCCAAAATGTGTTTCCTCCCAGGTAGTAAGTTTTGGTGAATTTTTCAATATTTGCACTCCAGATTTTCAATATAGCTATTTTTACAACACCCTCACATGAGCAGTACAGCTGTCATTTTCACATCCTGCACAAAATGTTTCTGCCCATGAAGCACACAATGGTGTTGTCCGTGTGTGAACTCAATGTATGGGACACATTATAAATTACAGTGACACTGAGCATGAGCAGAAGTCTTAAATGGCTGTGTTGAAAATATGGTAAAAATTCCTAAAATGACTGTTTTATGAGTGTTCATTGTGCAGTTCCAACGCACTCATAAGTTTACTAATTTCAATATTTTCACCCAGATTTTCAACATTGCTATTTCACCACACCTCCTCGGAGCAGAAAGCTGCTCATCTTTTCACATCCTGGCCAAAACATGGTTCCGCTAATGTAGCGCACACGGCGCAGTCCATGTGCTTAACTCAATGTCTGGTACACATTAAGAAAATCACAGTGACATTGTTCATGAGCAGAGGTCTTAAAATGGCTGTGTTGAAAATTTGGTAACAAAATTCCTAGAAATGACTATTTTACGAGTGTTCATTGTGTAGTTCCTATGCACGCTCATAAGTTTTGAATTTTCAATATTTTCACTCCACATTTTCAACATTGCCATTTTACAACACCTCCTTATGAGCACTGCAGCTGTCATTTTTCACATCTTTCCCAAAAAGTGTTTCTGCCCATGTAGTAAGTTTGTGAATTTTATATATTTGCACTCCAGATTTTCAACATTGCTATTTTACCACACCTCCTCATGAGCAGTACAGCTGTTATTTTTCACATCCTGCCCAAAACGTGTTTCTGCCCATGTAGCACATAATGGTGCAGTCCTTGTGTGAACTCAATGTATGAGACACATTTAGAAAATCACATTGACATTGTTCATGAGCAGAGGTCTTAAAATGGCTGTGTTGAAAATTTGTTGTCAAAATTCCTAGAAATGACTGTTTTACAAATGTTCATTGCTCAGTTCCTATGCAGGCTCTAGGTTTGCAAATTTTCAATATTTTCACCCACAATTTTCAACATTGCTATTTTTCCACACCACCTTATGAGCACTGCAGCTGTCATTTTCACATCTTTCCAAAATGTGTTTCAGACATGTAGCGCATAACTATGTAGTCCGGTGAGAACTGTAATGAATGTGACACATTAAGAAAATCACAGTGACATTGTTCACATGAGCAGAGGTCTTAAATGTCTGTGTTGAAAATTTGGTGACAAAATCTTCTAGAAATTACTTTTTACGAGTGTTCATTGCACAGTTCCTATGCACGCTCATAAGTTTTTGAATTTTCAATATTTTCACTCCACATTTTCAACATTGCCATTTTACCACACCTCCTTATGAGCACTACAGCTGGCATGTTTCACATCTTGCCCAAAACGTGTTTCCTCCCATGTAGTAAGTTTGTGAATTTTCAATATTTGCACCCCAGATTTTCAACATTGCTATTTTACCACACTTCCTCATGAGCAGTAGAGATGTCATTTTTCACATCTTTCCCAAAACGTGTTTCTGCCCATGTAGCGCACAATGGCACAGTCGCTATGTGAACTCAGTGTATGGGACACATTAAGAAAATCACAGTGTCACTGTTCATGAACAGAGATCTTAAAATGGCTATGCTGAAAATTTGGTGAACAAATTCCTAAAAATAACTGTTTAATCAGCTTGCATTGTGCCGTTTTCTATGCACTCTCGTAAGTTTGCGAATTTTCAATATTTTCACTCCAGATTTACAAAATTGCCACTTTACCAAACCTCCTTATAAGCAGTACAGCTGTCATTTTTCACATCCTGCCCAAAACATGTTTTCGCCCATGTAGCGCACTATGGCGGTGTCCTTGAGAGAACTCAATGTATGGGACACATTAAGAAAATAACAGTGACATTGTTCATGAGCAGAGATCTTAAAATGGCTGTGTTGAAAATTTGGAGACAAAATTCCTAGAAATGACTGTTTTATGAGTGTTCATTGTGCAGTTCCTATGCACACTTGTAAGTTTGCGAATTTTCAATATTTTCACTCCACATTTTCAACATTGCCATTTTACCACACCTTCTTATGAGCACTGCAGCTGACATTTTTCACATCTTGCCCAAAATGTGTTTCCGCCCATTGAGTAAGTTTGTGAATTTTCAATATTTGCACTCCAGATTTTCAACATTGCTATTTTACCACACCTCCTCATGAGCAGTACAGTTGTCATTTTTCACATCCTTCACAAAATGTGTTTCTGCCCATGAAGTGCAAAATGGTGCAGTCCATGTGTGAACTCAATGTATGGGACACATTAATAAAATCACAGTGACACTGATAATGAGCAGAAGTCTTAAAAATGGCTGTGTTGAAAATTTGGAGAAAAAATTCCTAAAAATGACTGTTTTACGAGTGTTCATTGTGCAGTTCCTACGCACGCTCGTAAATTTGTGAATTTTCAATATTTTCACTCCACATTTTCAACATTGCCATTTTACCACACCTTCTTATGAGCACTGGAGCTGTCATTTTTCACATCTTGTCCAAAACGTGTTTCCGCCTACGTAGCGCACAATGGCGCAATCCGTGTGCGAACTAAATGTATGGGACACATTAAGAAAATCAAGTAACATTGTTCATGAGCAGAGGTCTTAAAATGTCTGTGTTGAAAATTTGGTGACAAAATTCCTAGAAATGACTGTTTTACGAGTGTTCATTGTGCAGTTCCTATGCACGCTTGTAAGTTTGCGAATTTTCAATATTTTCTCTCCACATTTTCAACATTGCCATTTTACCACACCTCCCTATGAGCACTGCAGCTGTCATTTTTCACATCTTGCCCAAAATGTGTTTCCTCCCAGGTAGTAAGTTTGCGAATTTTTCAGTATTTGCACTACAGATTTTCAACATTGCTATTTTACCACACCTCCGCATGAGCAGTACAGCTGTCATTTTTCACATCCTGCCCAAAATGTGTTTCTGCCCTTTTACTGCACAATGGTGCAGTCCGTGTGTGAACTCAATGTATGGGACACATTAAGAAAATCACAGTGTCAGTGTTCATGAGCAGAGGTCGTAAAATGTCTGTGCTGAAAATTTGGTGACAAAATTCCTTGAAATGACTGTTTTACTAGGTGTCATTGCGTAGTTCCTGCGTACCATAAGTTTGCGAATTTTCAATATTTCACTCCACATTTTCAACATTGCCATTTTACCACACCTCCCATGAGCACTGCAGCTGTCATTTTTCCTTCTTGCCCAAATGTGTTTCCTCCCAGGTAGTAAGCTTTGCTAATTTTCACTATTTGCACCTAGATTTTCTAAATAGCTATTTTATCAATTCCTCCTCATGAGCAGTACACAAGGTCATTTTCATATCCTGCACAAAATGTTTCTGCCCATGAAGCATGGCCAATGGTGCTGTCCGTGGTGTAACTCAATGTATGGACACATTGTCAAATTACAGTGACACTGAGCATGAGCAGAAGTCTTAAATGTACAGTTGAAAATATGGTAAAAAATTCCTAAAATGACTGTTTTATGAGTGTTCATTGTGCAGTTCCAACGCGACTCCATAAGTTTAATGAATTTTCAATATTTTCCTCCAGATTTTCAACATTGCTATTTCACCACATCCCTCATGAGCAGAACAGCTGTCATTTTTCATATCCTGGCTAAACATGGTTCCGCCTAATGTAGCGCATAATGGCGCAGTCCATGAGCTTAACTCAAAGTCTGGTACACATTAAGAAAATTCACAGGACATTGTTCATGAGCAGGTGTTAAATGGTGTGTTGAAATTGTGTAACAAAATTCCTAGAAATGACTATTTTACTAGTGTTCATTGTGTAGTTCCTATGCACGCTCATAAGTTTGCGAATTTTCAATATTTTCACTCCACATTTTCAACATTGCCATTTTACAACACCTCCTTATGAGCACTGCAGCTGTCATTTTTCACATCTTTCCCAAAAAGTGTTTCTGCCCATGTAGTAAGTTTGTGAATTTTATATATTTGCACTCCAGATTTTCAACATTGCTATTTTAGCACACCTCCTCATGAGTAGTACAGCTGTTATTTTTCACATCCTGACCAAAACGTGTTTCTGCCCATGTAGCACATAATGGTGCAGTCCTTGTGTGAACTCAATGTATGAGACACATTTAGAAAATCACATTGACATTGTTCATGAGCAGAGGTCTTAAAAGGCTGAGATGAAAATTTGTTGTCAAAATTCCTAGAAATGACTGTTTTACGAGTGTTCATTGCGCAGTTCCTATGCACGCTCGTAAGTTTGCAAATTTTCAATATTTTCACCCATTATTTAACATTGCTATTTTTCCACACCTCCTTATGAGCACTGCAGCTGTCATTTTCACATCTTTCCAAAACGTGTTACCGCACATGTAGTCACACAATGGCTGCAGTCCGTGAGAACTCAATGAATGTGACACATTAAGAAAATCACAGTGACATTGTTCATGAGCAGAGGTCTTAAATGTCTGTGTTGAAAATTTGGTGACAAAATTCCTAGAAATTACTTTTTTTACTTAGTGTTCATTCCACAGTTCCTATGCACGCTTCATAAGTTTTTGAATTTTCAATATTTTCACTCACATTTTCAACATTGCCATTTTACCACACCTCCTTATGAGCACTACAGCTGGCATGTTTCACATCTTGCCCAAAACGGTTTCCTCCCATGTAGTAAGTTTGTGAATTTTCAATATTTGCACCCCAGAATTTCAACATTTATTTTTTTACCACACTTCCTCATGAGCAGTAGAGCTGTCATTTTACACATCTTTCCCTAAAACGCAGCTCACCCATGTAGCGCATAAATGGCACAGTCGCTAGAACTCAGTGTATGGGACACATTAAGAAAACTACAGTGTCACTGTTCATGAACAGAGATCTTAAATGGTGATGTCAAAATTTGGTGAACAAATTCTAAAATAACTGTTTAATCAGTTTGCATTGTGCCGCTTTCACGGACTCGTAAGTTTCATAATTTTCAATATTTTCACTCAGATTTACAAAATTGCCACTTTACCAAACCTCCTTATGAGCAGTACAGCTGTCATTTTTCACATCCTGCCCAAAATGATTCAGTGACATGAAGCTATGACTATGGTGGTGTCCTTGAGAGAACTCAATGTATGGACACATTAAGAAAATAATGTGACATTGTTCATGAGCGAGATCTTAAATGGCTGTGTTGAAAATTTGAGACAAATTCCTAGAAATGACTGTTTTATGAGTGTTCATTGTGCAGTTCCTATGCACACTTGTAAGTTTGCAATTCAATATTTCACCCACATTTTCAACATTGCCATTTTACCACACCTTCTTATGAGCACTGGTAGCTGACGTTTTTCATCTTGCCCAAAATGTGTTTCGCTCATTGAGTAAGTTTGTGAATTTTCAATATTTGCATCTAGATTTTCAACATTGCTATTTTACCACACCTCCCATGAGCAGTACAGTTGTCATTTTTCACATCCTTCAAGAAATGTGTTTCTGCCCATGAAGTGCAAATGGTGGAGTCCGTGTGAACTCAATGTATGGACACATTAATAAAATCACAGTGACACTGATAATGAGCAGAAGTCTTAAATGGCTGTGTTGAAAATTTGGAGAAAAATTCCAAAAATGACTGTTTTACTTAGTGTTCATTGTGCAGTTCCTACGCACGTCGAATTTTACGAATTTTCAATATTTTCACTCCACATTTTCAACATTGCCATTTTACCACACCTCCCTATGAGCACTGCAGCTGTCATTTTTCACATCTTGCCCAAAATGTGTTTCCTCCCAGGTAGTAAGTTTGTGAATTTTCAGTATTTGCACTACAGATTTTCAACATTGCTATTTTACCACACCTCCGCATGAGCAGTAAAGCTGTCATTTTTCATATCCTGCCCAAAATGTGTTTCTGCCCTTTTACTGCACAATGGTGCAGTCCGTGTGTGAACTCAATGTATGGGACACATTAAGAAAATCACAGTGATATTGTTCATGAGCAGAGTCTTAAATGGTTGATGGCTGTGTTGAAAATTTGGTGACAAAATTTCTATAAATCACTGATTTTCCAGTATTCATTATGTAGTTATTATGCACGCCGTAAGTGTGCAAATTTTCGATCATTTTCACTCCACATTTTCAACACTGCCATTTTACCACTACCTTCTTATGAGCACTGGAGCTGTCATTTTTCACATCTTGTCCAAACGTAGTTTCCGCTACGTAGCGTTATTACCTGGCGTTAACTGCGGTGCGTCACCAATGTATGGGACACATTAAGAAAATCATAACATTGTTCATGAGCAGAGGTCTTAAATGTCTGTGTTGAAAATTCTAAGACAAAATTCTAGAAATGACTGTTTTATCTAGTGTTCATTGTGCAGTTCCTATGCACGCTAGTAAGTTCATGCACTTTCAATATTTTCTCCATTTTCAACATTGCCATTTTACCACACCTCCCCATGAGCACTGCAGCTGTCATTTTTCACATCTTGCCCAAAATGTGTTTCCTCCCAGGTAGTAAGTTTGCGAATTTTCAGTATTTGCACTACAGATTTTCAACATTGCTATTTTACCACACCTCCGCATGAGCAGTACAGCTGTCATTTTTCACATCCTGCCCAAAATGTGTTTCTGCCCTTTTACTGCACAATGGTGCAGTCCGTGTGTGAACTCAATGTATGGGACACATTAAGAAAATCACAGTGTCAGTGTTCATGAGCAGAGGTCGTAAAATGTCTGTGCTGAAAATTTGGTGACAAAATTCCTTGAAATGACTGTTTTACTAGTGTTCATTGCGCAGTTCCTATGCACGCTCATAAGTTTGCGAATTTTCAATATTTCCACTCCACATTTTCAACATTGCCATTTTACCACACCTCCTTATGAGCACTGCAGCTGTCATTTTTCCTTTCTTGCCCAAAATGTGTTTCCTCCCAGGTAGTAAGTTTGTGAATTTTCAATATTTGCACTCTAGATTTTCAACATAGCTATTTTACCACACCTCCTCATGAGCAGTACAGCTGTCATTTTTCATATCCTGCACAAAATGTTTCTGCCCATGAAGCACACAATGGTGCGTTGTCCGTGTGTGGAACTCAATGTATGGGACACATTAGCAAATTACAGTGACACTGAGCATGAGCAGAAGTCTTAAATGGCTGTGTTGAAAATATGGTAAAAAAATTCCTAAAAATGACTGTTTTATGAGTGTTCATTGTTCAGTTCCAACGCACGCTCATAAGTTTATGAATTTTCAATATTTTCCCTCCAGATTTTCAACATTGCTATTTCACCACATCTCCTCATGAGCAGAACAGCTGTCATTTTTCACATCCTGGCCAAAACATGGTTCCGCCAATGTAGCGCACAATGGCGCAGTCCATGAGCGAACTCAAAGTCTGGTACACATTAAGAAAACTCAGTGACATTGTTCATGAGCAGAGGTCTTAAAATGGCTGTGTTGAAAATTTGGTAACAAAATTCCTAGAAATGACTATTTTACGAGTGTTCATTGTGTAGTTCCTATGCACGCTCATAAGTTTGCGAATTTTCAATATTTTCACTCCACATTTTCAACATTGCCATTTTACAACACCTCCTTATGAGCACTGCAGCTGTCATTTTTCACATCTTTCCCAAAAAGTGTTTCTGCCCATGTAGTAAGTTTGTGAATTTTCTATATTTGCACTCCAGATTTTCAACATTGTTATTTTAAAGCACACCCTCCTCAGCGAGTAGTACAGCTGTTATTTTTCACATCCTGACCAAAACGTGTTTCGCCCATGTAAGGTACATAATGGTGCAGTCCTTGTGTGAACTCAATGTATGAGACACATTTAGAAAAATCACATTGACATTGTTCATGAGCAGAGGTCTTAAAAGGCTGAGATGAAAATTTGTTGTCAAAATTCCTATGAAATTACTTTTTACAAATGTTCATTGCTCAGTTCCTATGCAGGCTCATAGGTTTGGAAATTTTCAATATTTTCACCCACATTTTCAACATTGCTATTTTTCCACACCTCCTTATGAGCACTGCAGCTGTCATTTTCACATCTTTCCCAAAAACGTGTTACCGCACATGTAGCACACAATGACGAGTCCGTGAGAACTCAATGAATGTGACACATTAAGAAAATCACAGGACATTGTTCATGAGCAGAGGTCTTAAAATGTCTGTGTTGAAAATTTGGTGACAAAATTCTAGAAATTACTTTTTTACGAGTGTTCATTGCACAGTTCCTATGCACGCTCATAAGTTTGTGAATTTTCAATATTTTCACTCCACATTTTCAACATTGCCATTTTACCACACCTCCTTATGAGCACTACAGCTGTCATTTTTCACATCTTGCCCAAAACGTGTTTCCTCCCATGTAGTAAGTTTGTGAATTTTCAATATTTGCACCCCAGAATTTCAACATTGCTGTTTTTACCACACTTCCTCATGAGCAGTAGAGCTGTCATTTTTCATCTTTCCCAAACGGTTTCCGCCCATGTAGCTAGCGCACAATGGCACAGTCGTTGAACTCAGTGTAAGGACACATTAAGAAAACTACAGTGTCACTGTTCATGAACAGAGATCTTAAATGGCTATGCTGAAAATTTGAGAACAAATTCCTAAAATAACTGTTTAATCAGCTTGCATTGTGTCGCTTTTCACGCACTCGTAAGTTTGCGAATTTTCAATATTTTCACTCCAGATTTAAGGTAAAATTGCCACTTTACCAAACCTCCTTATGAGCAGTACAGCTGTCATTTTTCACATCCTGCCCAAAACATGTTTTCGCACATGTAGCGACTATGGTGGTGTCCTGAGAACCCAATGTATGGGACACATTAAGAAAATAACATGACATTGTTCATGAGCGGAGATCTTAAAATGGCTGTGTTGAAAATTTGAGACAAAATTCTAGAAATGACTGTTTTATGAGTGTTCATTGTAGTTCCTTATGTACAATTGTGTTTGCAAATTCAATATTTTCACTCCACATTTTCAACATTGCCATTTTAACACACCTTCTTATGAGCACTGCAGCTGACATTTTTCACATCTTGCCTCAAAATGTGTTTTCGCTACCATTGAGTAAGTTTTGTGAATTTTCAATATTTGCACCCAGATTCAACATTGCTATTTTTACCACACCTCCTCATGAGCAGTACAGTTGTCATTTTTCACATCCTTCGCGAAATGTGTTTTGCCCATGAAGTGCAAATGGTGCAGTCCGTGTGTGAACTCACTGTATGGGACACATTAATAAAATCACAGTGACACTGATAATGAGCAGAGTCTTAAATGGTTGTGTTGAAAATTGGAGAAAAATTCCTAAAATGACTGTGTTTTATTTAGTGTTCATTGTGCAGTTCCTACGACGCCAGAATTTGTGAATTTTCAATATTTTCACTCCACATTTTCAACATTGCCATTTTACCACACCTCCCTATGAGCACTGCAGCTGTCATTTTTCACATCTTGCCCAAAATGTGTTTCCTCCCAGGTAGTAAGTTTGCGAATTTTCAGTATTTGCACTACAGATTTTCAACATTGCTATTTTACCACACCTCCGCATGAGCAGTACAGCTGTCATTTTTCATATCCTGCCCAAAATGTGTTTCTGCCCTTTTACTGCACAATGGTGCAGTCCGTGTGTGAACTCAATGTATGGGACACATTAAGAAAATCACAGTGACATTGTTCATGAGCAGAGGTCTTAAAATGGCTGATGGCTGTGTTGAAAATTTGGTGACAAAATTCCTATAAATCACTGATTTTCCAGTATTCATTGCGTAGTTATTATGCACGTCTGTAAGTGTGCAAATTTTCAATATTTTCACTCCACATTTTCAACACTGCCATTTTACATTCATTCTTCTTATGAGCACTGCAGCTGTCATTTTTCACATCTTGCCTAAAAATTGTTTCCGCCTCATGGAGTAAGTTTAGAATTTTCAATATTTGCACCTAAATTTTCAACATTATTATTTTACCACACCTCCTCATGAGCAGTACAGCTGTCATTACATCCTGTCCAAAACATATTTCCTCTAATGAAGCTAGACTAATGGCGCATCTGTGAGCTTAACCCATGTTTGGGACACATTAAAAAAATCACTGTGACTTTGTTGATGAGCAGAGGTCTTAAAATGTCTGTGTTGAAAATTTGGTGACAAAATTCCTAGAAATGACTGGTTTAAGAGTGTTCATTGCTCAGTTCCTATGCACTCTCAAAAGTTTGCGATTTTTCAATATTTTCATTCCACATTTTCAACATTGCAATTTTACCACACCTCCTTATGAGCACTGCAGCTGTCATTTTTCACATCTTGCCCAAAATGTGTTTCCTCCCAGGTAGTAATTTTGCAAATTTTCAATATTTGCACTCCAGATTTTCAAATTGCAATTTTACCACACCTCCGCATGAGCAGTACAGCTGTCATTTTTAACATCCTGCCCAAAACGTGTTTCTGCCATTGTAGAGCACAATGGTTCAGTCCATGTGTGAACTCAATGTATGGGACACATTAAGAAAATAACAGTGACTCTGTTCATGAGCAGAGGTCTTAAAATGGCTGTGTTTAAAATTGGTCGACAAAATTCTTAAAAATGACTGTTTTATGAGTGTTCATTGTGCAGCTCCTCTGCACGCTTGTAGTTTGCGACCTTCAATATTTTCACTCCACATTTTCAACATTTCAATTTTACCACACCTTCTATGAGCACTGTAGCTGTCATTTTTCACATCTTGCCCAAAATGTGTTTCCTACTGTAGTAAGTTTGTGAATTTTCAATGTTTGCACTCCAGATTTTCAACATTGCTATTTTACCACACCTTCCTCATGAGCAGTACAGATGTCTTTTTCACATCCTGCCCAAAATGTGTTTCTGCTCATGAAGCTATTTCCAATGGTGCAGTCCGTGTGTGAACTCAATGTATGGACACATCATGAAAATCACAGTGACATTGTTCATGAGCAGAGGTCTTAAATGGCTGATGGCTGTGTTGAAAATTTGTGATAAAATTCCTAGAAATGACTGATTTACGTATTCATTGTAGTAAGATATGCACGCCTGCTAAGTGCAAATTTTCATTATTTTCACTCCACAATTTCAACACTGCCATTTTCATCACACCTCCTTATGAGCACTGCTAGCTCCATTTTTCCCATCTTGCCCAAAATGTGTTTCCGCCCATTTAGTAAGTTTGCGAATTTTCAATACTTGCACTCCAGATTTTCAACATTGCTATTTTAACACACCTCCTCATGAGCAGTACAGCTGTCATTTTTCACATCCTGCCCAAAATGTGTTTCTGCCCATGAAGCTCACAATGGTGCAATCCGTGTGTGAACTCAATGTATGGGACACATTAAGAAATTACAGTGACACTGATCATGAGCAGAACTCTTAAAATGGCTGTATTGAAAATTTGGTGACAAAATTCCTAGAAATTACTGTTTTACGAGTGTTCACTGCTCAGTTCCTATGCAGGCTCATAAATTTGCGAATTTTCAATATTTTCAGTCCACATTTTCAACATTGCTATTTTACCACACCTTCTTATGAGCACTGCAGCTGTCATTTTTCACATCTTGTCAAAAACATGTTTCCGCCAATGTAGCGCACAATGGCTCAATCTGTGTGTGAACCTAATGTATGGGACACATTAAGAAAATCACAGTGTCAGTGTTCATGAGCAGAGGTCTTAAAATGTCTGTGCTGAAAATTTGGTGACAAAATTCCTAGAAATGACTGTTTTACAAGTGTTCATTGCACAGTTCCTATGCACGCTCATAAGTTTGTGAATTTTCAATATTTCCACTCTACATTTTCAATATTACATTTTACCACACCTCCTTATGAGCACTGTAGCCGCTGATTTTCCTTTCTTGCCCAAAATGTGTTTCCTCCAGTGTAGTGTTTATGACCTTTCAATATTTGCATTCGATTTTCAACATAGCTATTTTTACAACACCTCCACATGAGCAGTACAGCTGTCATTTTCACATCCTGCACAAAATGTTTCTGCCTATGAAGCACACAATGGTGTTTGTCTGTGTGTGAACTCAATGTATGGACACATTAAGTAAATTATGAGATGACTGAGCATGAGCAGAAGTCTTAAATGGCTGTGTTGAAAATATGGTAAAAATTTCTAAAATGATCTGTTTATGAGTGTTCATTGTGCAGTTCCAACGCACGCTCATAAGTTTACTAATTTTCAATATTTTCACTCCAGATTTTCTAACACGTTATTTCACCACACCTCCCCGCGAGCAGAACAGCTGTCATTTTTCATGATCCTTGGCTGAAACATTGTTCCGCTTAAGCGCAGCAGACGCAGTCCATGAGCCGAACTCAATGTTCATACACATTAAGAAAATCACAGTGACATTGTTCATGAGCAGAGGTCTTAAAAGCATGTTGAAAATTTGCAACAAAATTCCTAGAAATGACTATTTTACGTAGTGTTCATTGTGTAGTTCCTATGCACGCCATAAGTTTGCGAATTTTCAATATTTCACTCCACATTTTCCAACATTGCTATTTTACCACACCTCCTTATGAGCACTGTAGCTGTCATTTTTCACATCTTTCCCAAAACGTGTTTCCACCGATGTGGTAAGTTTGTGAATTTTCAATATTTGCACTCCAGATTTTCAACATTGCTATTTTAGCACACCTCCTCATGAGTAGTACAGCTGTTATTCATATCCTGACTAAAAACGTGTTTCTGCCCATGTAGCACATAATGGTGCAGTCTCTTGTGAACTCAATGTATGGACACATTTAGAAAATCACATTGACATTGTTCATGAGCAGAGGTCTTAAAAGGCTGAGATGAAAATTTGTTGTCAAAATTCCTAGAAATTACTGTTTTACAAATGTTCATTGCTCAGTTCCTGTGTAGGTTTGGTAGGTTTCTGTAAATTTTCAAATATTTTCTACTTCGGGTTTTCAACATTGCTATTATTTTTCCACACCCACCTTATGAGCACTGCAGCTGTCATTTTTCACATCTTTCCAAAATGTTTCGCGACATGTAGCTTAATAATGGCGCAGTCCGTGTGAGAACTCAATGAATGTGACACATTAAGAAAATCACAGTGACATTGTTCATGAGCAGAGGTCTTAAAATGTCTGTGTTGAAAATTTGGTGACAAAATTCCTAGAAATTACTTTTTTACGAGTGTTCATTGCACAGTTCCTATGCACGCTCATAAGTTTTTGAATTTTCAATATTTTCACTCCACATTTTCAACATTGCCATTTTACCACACCTCCTTATGAGCACTACAGCTGGCATGTTTCACATCTTGCCCAAAACGTGTTTCCTCCCATGTAGTAAGTTTGTGAATTTTCAATATTTGCACCCCAGATTTTCAACATTGCTATTTTACCACATTCCTCATGAGCAGTAGAGATGTCATTTTTTCACATCTTTCCCAAAACGTAGTTTCTGCCCATGTAGCGCACAATGGCACAGTCGCTTAGGAACTCTAGTGTATGGGACACATTAAGAAAATCACAGTGTCACTGTTCATGAACAGAGATCTTAAAATGGCTATGTTGAAAATTTGGTGAACAAATTCCAAAATAACTGTTTGATCAGCTTGCATTGTGCCGCTTTCTATGCACCTCGTAAGTTCATGCGATCAATATTTTCACTCCAGATTTACACCAAGCACTTTACTAAACCTCCTTATAAGCAGTACAGCTGTCATTTTTCACATCCTGCCCAAAACATGTTTTCGCTTATGTAGCACTATGGCGTGTGCCTTGAGAGAACTCAATGTATGGGACACATTAAGAAAATAACAGTGACATTGTTCATGAGCAGAGATCTTAAAATGGCTGTGTTGAAAATTTGGAGACAAAATTCCTAGAAATGACTGTTTTATGAGTGTTCATTGTGCAGTTCCTAATGCACACTTGTAAGTTTGCGAATTTTCAATATTTACACTCCATATTTTCAACATTGCCATTTTACCACACCTTCTTATGAGCACTGCAGCTGACATTTTCACATCTTGCCCAAAATGTGTTTCCGCTCATTGAGTAAGTTTCTGTGAATTTTCGTACATTTGCACTCCAGATTTTCAACATTGCTATTTTACCACACCTCCCTCATGAGCAGTGCTGAAGTTGTTTTTTCACATCCTTCATAAATGTGTTTCTGCCCATGAAGTGCAAAATGGTGCAGTCCATGTGTGAACTCAAATGTATGGGACAATTAATAAAATCACAGTGACACTGATAATGAGCAGAAGTCTTAAATGGCTGTGTTGAAAATTTGAGAAAAATTCCTAAAATGACTGTTTTACGAGTGTTCATTGTGCAGTTCTCACTCTACGACTATAAATTTGTGAATTTTCAATATTTTCACTTCACATTTTCAACATTATTTTACCACACCTTCTTACAGAGCACTGAGCTGTCATTTTCACATCTTGTCCAAAACGTGACTTCACTTTTACATAAGCGCACAATGGCTAACTGGTGGTGCGAACTAAAATGGTGGGACACATTAAGCAATAAATCAAGTAACATTGTTCATGAGCAGAGGTCTTAAAATGTCTGTGTTGAAAATTTGGTGACAAAATTCCTAGAAATGACTGTTTTACGAGTGTTCATTGTGCAGTTCCTATGCACGCTTGTAAGTTTGCGAATTTTCAATATTTTCTCTCCACATTTTCAACATTGCCATTTTACCACACCTCCCTATGAGCACTGCAGCTGTCATTTTTCACATCTTGCCCAAAATGTGTTTCCTCCCAGGTAGTAAGTCATACTTTTAGTATTTGGTATTACAGATTTTCAATGATTGCTATTTTACTACACTCCTCCGCAGATGAGTGTTAGCCAAGCTGTCATTTTTTGATCCTGCCCAAATGTGTTTTGCTCTTTTACTGCACAATGGTGCAGTCCCTGTGTGAACTCAATGTATGGGACACATTAAGAAAATCACAGTGACATTGTTCATGAGCAGAGGTCTTAAAATGGCTGATGGCTGTGTTGAAAATTTGGTGACAAAATTCCTATAAATCACTGATTTTCCAGTATTCATTGCGTAGTTATTATGCACGCTCATAAGTGTGCAAATTTTCAATATTTTCACTCCACATTTTCAACACTGCCATTTTACCACACCTTCTTATGAGCACTGCAGCTGTCATTTTTCACATCTTGCCCAAAACGTGTTTCCGCCCATGGAGTAAGTTTGCGAATTTTCAATATTTGCACTCCAAATTTTCAACATTATTATTTTACCACACCTCCTCATGAGCAGTACAGCTGTCATTTTTTACATCCTGTCCAAAATCATGTTTCCAATGTATGCATAATACAAAGAGTTTAGTGAGCGAACTCAATGTTTGGGACATATTAAAAAAATCACTGTGACATTGTTGATGAGCAGAGGTCTTAAATGTCTGTGTTGAAAAATTTGTGACAAAATTCCTAGAAATGACTGGTTTAAGAGTGTTTCATTGCTCAGTCTCTATGCACCTCAAAAGTTTGCGATTTTTCAAATTTTCATTCCACATTTTCAACATTGCAATTTTACCACACCTCCTTATGAGCACTGCAGCTGTCATTTTTCACATCTTCCCCAAAATGTAAGCTTTCCTCAGGTAGTAATTTTGCAAATTTTCAATATTTGCACTCCAGATTTTCAACATTGCAATTTTACCACACTCCGCATGAGCAGTACAGCTGTCTTTTTAACATCCTGCTCTCAAAATATGTTTCTGCCATTGTAGAGCACAATGGTTCAGTCCAGGTGAACTCAATGTGGGATACATTAAGAAAATAACAGTGACTCTGTTCATGAGCAGAGGTCTTAAAATGTCTGTGTTTAAAATTGGGCGACAAAATTCCTAAAAATGACTGTTTTATGAGTGTTCATTGTGCAGTTCCTCTGCACGCTTGTAAGTTTGCGAATTTTCAATATTTTCACTCCACATTTTCAACATTTCAGTTTTACCACACCTTCTTATGAGCACTGCAGCTGTCATTTTTCACAGCTTGCCCAAAATGTGTTTCCGCCCATGTAGTAAGTTTGCGAATTTTCAATGTTTGCACTTCTGATTTTCAACATTGCTATTTTACTCACACCTCCTGATGAGCAGTATGTTGCCTTTTTTACATCCTGTCTAAAATGTGTTTCTGCCCACAGCAGCACAATGGTGCAGTCCGTGTGTGAACACAATGAATGGGACACATTATGAAAATCACAGTGACATTGTTCATGAGTAGAGGTCGTAAATGGCTGATGGCTGTGTTGAAAATTTGATAAAATTCCTAGAAATGACTGATTTGACGTATTCATTGTGTAAAGTTATTATGCACGCCTGTAAGTGTGCAAATTTTCAAATATTTTCACTCCACAATTTCAACACTGCCATTTTACCACACCTCCTTAAGTGAGAGCACTGCAGCTCTCATTTTCATATCTTGCCCAAAATGTGTTTCCCGCCTCATTTAGTAAGTTTGCGACTTTCAATATTTGCACTCCAGATTTTCAACATTGCTATTTTACCACACTTCCTCATGAGCAGTACAGCTGTGATATTTCACATCCTGCTCAAAAATGTGTTTCTGCTCCATGAAGCGTGATGCAGTGGTGCGATAGGTGAACCTCAATGTATGGGACACATTAAGAAATTGTGACACTGATCATGAGCAGAAGTCTTAAAATCGCTGTATTGAAAATTTGCAGTGACAAAAATTCCTAGAAATTACTGTTTTATTTAGTGTTCACTGCTCAGTTCCTATGTAGGCTCATAAATTTGCTAATTTTCAATATTTTCAGTCCACATTTTCAACATTGCCATTTTACCACACTCCTTATGAGCACTGCAGCTGTCATTTTCACATCTTGTCAAAAACGTAGTTTCACGCAATGTAGGTACATAATGGCTTATAAATTCAGGTGTGTGAATCCTAATGTATGGGACAGTTTAAGAAAACTGACAGTCAGTGTTCAAGAGTAGAGGTCTTAAAATGTCTGTGCTGAAAATTTGTGACAAAATTCCTAGAAATGACTGTTTTACTAGTGTTCATTGCGC
Source organism: Neoceratodus forsteri (assembly GCA_016271365.2). Taxonomy (NCBI): domain Eukaryota; kingdom Metazoa; phylum Chordata; order Ceratodontiformes; family Ceratodontidae; genus Neoceratodus; species Neoceratodus forsteri. The sequence continues at coordinate 1,056,174,940 of CM057459.1, forward strand.
AGTTCCTATGCACGCCATAAGTTTTGGCGAATTTTCAATATTTCCACTCCACATTTTCAACATTGCCATTTTGGCTCATTCTCCTTATGAGCACTGCAGCTGTCATTTTCCTTTCTTGCCCAAAATGTGTTCCTCCCAGGTAGTAAGTTTGCAAATTTTCAATATTTGCACTCCAGATTTTCAACATAGCTATTTTACCACACCTCCTCATGAGCATAGTCAGCTGTCATTTTTACATCCTGCACAAAATGTTTTGCTCATGAAGCACACAATGGTGCAGTCCGTGTGTGAACTCAATGTATGGGACACATTAAGTAAATTACAGATGACACTGAGTACTGAGCAGAAGTCTTAAAATGGCTGTGTTGAAAATATGGTAAAAATTCCTAAAATGATCATGTTTAATGAGTGTTCATTGTGAGTTCCAACGCACGCTATAAGTTTATTTAATTTTCAATATTTTCACTCCAGATTTTCAACATTGTTGGTTTCATCTATACCTCCTCATGAGCAGAACAGCTGTCGTTTTTCATCATCCTTGTTAAAACATGGTTCCGCCTAATGTAGCACCCAATGGCGAGTCCATGAGCTTAACTCACCGTCTGGGTACACATTAAGAAAATCACAGTGACATTGTTCATGAGCAGAGGTCTTAAGAGATGTGCTGTGTTGAAAATTTGCAAATAAAATTCCTAGAAATGACTATTTTACTTAGTGTTCATTGTGTAGTTCCTATGGTCCTAGTGGCGGTGGTCCTGGGGACAGTGCAGCGTATGTTGGCAGTGGATAATATCTGTCCCAGTGGTAGTTGTCAGGGGGACAGAAAGACTCATGGTGGCAGGGCTAACATCAGTCCTGGTGAGGGTGGTATTCAGGGAAGACACACTATGGTGGCAGAAGATAATATCAGCCTCAGTGTGGTGGTGGTTCAGGGGCGAGACAGTCTCTGATGGTGGCAGTGGCTAACATCAGTCCCAGTGGTGGTGATCAGGGGCAGACAGACTGATGGAGGTAGTGGCTAACATCAGTCCCAGTGGTGGTGGTCCGGAGGCAGACAGACTTCTATAGGCAGTTGCTAACAACAGTCTCGGTAGTGGTGGTCTGCAGCAGACAGACCTCATGGAGGCAGTGGCTAACAAAAGTCCAGGTGGTGGTCGCCGGGAGGGCCGACAGACTCATGGTGGCAATGGCGCACCTCAGTCCTGCTGGTGGTGGTCCGGTGGTAGACAGACTCATGGTGGCAGGGCTAGCACGTCAGTCCCAGTGGTGGTGGTCTCGGGCACAGGCAGACTGATGGTGCAGTGGATAACATCAGTCCCATGGTAGTGGTCAGTTGGACAGAGAGTCATGGTGGCAGTGGCTAACACCTGTCCTGGTTTGGTGGTCAGGGGACAGACAGTCTCAAGGCAGCAGTGGCTAACATCAGTACTGGTGGTGTGGGCAGAGGTGCAGTCAGACTCATGGAGATGTTGGATATCACGGTCCCATTGGTGGTGGTCTGTGGCGCAGCAGACTCATTCAGGCAGTGGCTAACATCATTCCCGTGGTGATGGTCAAAGAGCAGACAGAACTCATGGTGGCAGTTGCTAACATCTGTCATGTTGGTGGTGAGTATGCACGAGGGAGACAGACCATAGTGGCAGTAGCAACATCAGTCCCAGTGGTGCTGGTTCCGGGGGCAGACAGACTCATGGTGGCAGTGGCTAACATCAGTCCCAGTGGTGGCTGTCCAGGGGAAGACAGACTCATGGTGGCGTGGCTAACATCAGTAATAGTGGTGGTTGTCCAGGGTGCTGAAAGACTCTGGCTGAGGCAGTGGATAACATCAGTCTAACTGGTGGTGGTTAGAGGGAAGACAGACTCATGGTGGCAGTGGCTAACATCAGTCCCGTGGTGGTTGTCCAGGGGGCAGATAGACTCATGGTGGCGCTGGCTAACATCAGTAACCGGTGGTGGTTGTCCAGGGTGTGGAAAGACTCATTGAGGCAGTGGATAACATCAGTTCAACTGGTGGTGGTTAGGGTAACAGACAGACTCATGGTGGCGGTAAGGCTATCAGCCCCAGTGGTGGTGGTCAGAGAAGCAGACAGACTCATGGCGGCAGTTGCTAACATCAGTCCTGGTGGTGGTGGTGGTGGTGGTATGGGGAAAGACAGACTCATGGTGGCAGTGGCTAACATCAGTCCTGGTGGCGCTGGTCTGGGGAAGACAGACTCATGATGGCAGTGGCTAATTTCCATCCACTGGTGGTGTTCGAAGACGGCAGACAGACTCCTGGTGGCAGTTGCTCTTCAGTCCTGGTGGTAGTGGTTGTACTGGGGAAGAGACTCATGGTGGCAGTGGCTAACATCAGTTCCGGTGGTAGTGGTCCAGGGCAGACAGTCATGGTGGCAGTGGCTAACATCAGTCCCGGTGCGTACATTGATCCGGAGATCCTGACAGACTCATGTGGCAGTGGACAACATCAGTCAAGAATCGGCTGTCGAGGACAGGCATACTTGTGGCAGTGGATAATATCAGTCCCAATGGTAGGTGGTCAGGGGACAGACAAACTTTTAGTGGCAGGGGCTAAAATCAGTCCTGGTGGTGGTGGTCAGAGACAGACACTACAGAGACAGCAGGATAACATCAGTCTCAGTGGTGAGTGGTCGAGGGACAGACAGACTTTATGGTGGCAGTGGCCTTACCACTCCCAGTGGTAGGGTCTCAGTGCAGATAGACTCATGAGGGCAGTGGATAACATCAGTCCCAGTGGTGGTGGTCTGCGGGGCAGAAAGACTCATGGTTTCAGTGGAAAACATCACTCAGGAGGGTGATTGGGTGTGCAACAGACTCATAGTGGCAGTGGCTAACATCTGTCCAAGGGTGGTGTGGTCCGAGGCAGGCAGACTCATGGTGGCAGTGGCCAACATCAGTCTCGATGAGTGAGTGGTCCCGAACAGACAGACTCATGGTGGCAGTGGCTAACATCAGTCCTGGTGGTGATGGTCAGGTGCTTGGAAAGACTCATGGTGACAGTGGCTAACTTATCAAGGCCAATGGTGGTCCTCTGGAGGAGCAGACAGACTCGATAGTGGCACTGGCTAACATCAGTCCTGGTGTTGGTGATCCAGTGACCAAACAGACTCATTGTGGCAGTAGGCTAACATCAGTCCAGTTGGTGGTGGTCTGGGGCAGACAGACTCATGAGTGGCAGGAGGCTAACATCAGTCCCAGTTGCAGTGGTCCTGGGGCAGGCAGACTCATTATAGCAGTGGCTAACATCATTTCTGTGGTGGTGGTACAGGGAGCAGACAGACTCATTGTGGCAGTGGCTAACATCAGTCCTGGTGGTGAGGGTGTGGGGGCAGACAGACTCATGGTGGCAGTGGCAAGCATCAGTCCTGTGATGATGGTGGTCCTGGGGCACACAGACTCATGGTTGCACTGGCCAACATCAAACTGGTGTCAGGGGTCCATGGGCAGACAGACTCATGGTGGCAGTGGCTAACATCATTCCCAGTGGTGGTGATCAGGGGGGCAGACAGACTCATGGAGGCAGTAGCTAACATCTGTTAAAGTGGTGGTGGTCTGGGGAAGACATACTCATGGTGGCAGTTTTAACATCAGTTCCAGGTGGTGGTTTCCCTGAGGAGACAGACCATGGAGGCAGTGGGAAACATCAGTCCTGGTGGTGGTGGTCTGGGAGACAGACAGACTCATAGTGGTGGTGGCTAACATCAGTCCAGGTGGTGGGTGGTTGGGAGAGCAGACATGACTCGTGGTGGCAGAACTGAACATCAGCCGTGGTGGTGGCGGTGGTATGGGGAAGACACATCCATGGTGGCAATGGTTAACATCAGTCCCAATGGTGGTGGTTCGAGGCAGACAGACTCATGGTGGCAGTGGCTAACATCAGTCCGGAGGTTGTGGTCTGGGGGTCTGAAAGACCCAAGGTGGCAGGGATAACACTTCAGTCCCAGTGGTAGTGGTCCTGCACAGACAGACCTAAGGTGGCAGTGGATAACATCACTCCCAGTCGTGGTGGTCTCGGGGACAGACAGGCTCATGGTGTGCAGGGCTAACATCAGTCCCTGGTGGTTGTGGTCCCAGGGTCAGACAGACTTATAGGTGGATGTGGCAAACATCATTCCAACAGGTGGTGATCCTGGGGGCAGACAGACTCATGGTGGCAGTGGCTAAAATTAGTCTCAATGGTGGTGGTCAGGAGGGCAGACAGATTCATTGTGGCAGTGCATAACATCAGTCCTAGTGGCGGTGGTCCTGAGGACAGGCAGAGTTAGCTGGTGGCAGTGGATAATAATATCAGTCCCAGTGGTGATGGTCAGGGACAGACAGACTCATGGTGGCAGGGGTAACATCAGTCCTGGTGGTGGTGGTCCAGTTGGAAGACACACTCATGGTGGCAGTGGATAACATCAGTCTCAGTGGTGGTGGTCCGGGGGCAGACAGACACGGTGGCAGTGGCAAATCATTCAGTCCCAGTGGTGGTGGTCAGGAGGCAGACAATTCATGCTGGCAGTGTCCTAATGTCAGTCTACGGTGATGGTGGTCCGAGCAGACAGACTCCATGTTGTCTGTGGCTAACATCCAGATTTGGTGGTGGTGGTCCAGAGGTAGACAGACTCATGGTGGCAGTAGCTAACATCAGTCCAGGTGGTGGTGGTCGGGAGGGCAGAGCAAGACTCATGGTGAAAGAAGGAACATCAGTCCTCGTGGTGGTGTTGGGAGGGCAGACAGATTCATGGTGGCAATGGCTACCTCCAGTCCCTGGTGGTGGTGGTCAGGTGGGAGACAGACTCAAGGTGGCAGTGGATAAGATCAGTCCCAGTGATGGTGGTCAGGGAGACAGGCAGACTCATTGTGGCAGTGATTGACATCAGCCCCAGTGGTGATGGTCAGGGGAACTGACAGACCTATAGAAGCTAGGGAGCACATCTGTCACGGTGGTGGTCCAGGGTCTGGCAGCAGAGACTCAAGGTGGGAGTGGCTAACATCAGTACCGGTGGGGGGGTCTGGAAAGACAGACCTCAGGAGACGCTGGATACCAGCGGTCCCGTGGTGGCGTCCAACGGGGCAGCAGACCCATGGAAGCAGTGCCAACATCAGTCCCAGTCGTGGTAGCCAAGGGGCCTGTCAGGGCTTATGGCAGCCTGCCACACTGGGTCCTGCAGTGGTGGTGGTCTGGGGCAGGCAGACCCATGGTGGCAGTGGCCACTGGGGTCCCGTGGTGGTCTGGGTGGCTCACAGACTCATGGTGGCAGCGGATGCCATCAGTGCCAGTTGTGGTTGTCCAGGGACAGACAGACTCATTATATTAAGTGGCAAACATAAGCAGCAGTACGTGGTGGTCCGAAGGAAACAGACAGACTCATGGTGGCAGAGAATAACATCAGTACCTGTGGTGTTGTCAGGGTGCTGACACTCATGGAGGCAGTGGACAACATCAGTACAAGTGGTGGTGAGGACAGGACAGGCAGACTCATGGTGGCAGTGGCTAAACACCTCAGTCCCAGTGGTGGTGGTCAGGGGCAGCAGACATGCATGGTGGCAGTTGCAAACATCAGTCCAGGTAGTGGTGGTGGTAGCAGGGGGAAGACAGACTCATGGTAACAGATGGCTAACATCAGTCCAGTGGTTGTGGTTGTGGGGTCAGACAAACTCATTGTGGGAGTGGCTAACATCAGTCCAAAGTGGTGGTGGTCTGGGGGCAGACAGGCTCATGGTGACAGTGGCTAACATCAGTCCCACTGGTGGTGTTCAGGAGGCAGACACACTCCATGGTGTGGTGATAACATCAGTCCTGGTGGTGGTGGTGAGTGCAGGGAAGACAGACTCATGGTGGCAGTAGCTAACATCAGTCCCGGTGGTGGTGGTCATGGGGCAGACAGACCTTGGTGAGTGGCTAACATCAGCCCCAGTGGCGGTGATCCGGGGTCAGGCAGACTCATTTTGGCAGTGGATAACATCGGTCCAGTGGGATGATGTTGTCCAGTGTACAGCCAGACTTATGGTTGCAGTGGACATCAGCCCCGAGTGGTGGTCTGGGGACAGACAGACCTCATGGTGGCAGGGGCTAAAATCAGTCCTGGTGGTAGTGGTCCAGTTATGACACCCATAGTGGCAGTGGATAACAGCAGTCTCAGGGTGGAGGCCCCAGAGGGCAGACAGACTCATGTTGGCAGTGGCTAACATCACTCCCAATGGTAGGGGTGTGGGGTGCAGACAGACTCAGCAAGCAGTGGATAACATTAGTCCAGGTGGTGAGGTGGTCGGGAGGAGCAGACTGACTCATGGTGGCAGTTGCTAACATCAATCTTGGTGGTGGTGGTGGTGGCATGGCAAAAACATACTCATGGAGGCGAGTGGCTAACATCAGTCCAGGTGGTGGCGGTTGTGAGGTCAGACAGACCTCATGGTGGCAGTGGCTAACATCAGTCCAAGTAATGGGTGGTCTGGGGGGCAGACAGACTCATGGTGGCAGTGGCTAGCATCCCAATCACTGGTGGTGTTCAGAAGGGCAGACAGACTCCTCGTGCCAGAGTTAACTAACATCAGTTCTGGTGGTGATGGGTGGCACTGAGGGATAGAGACTCATGGTGGCAGTGGCTCAAAAATCAGTCCCGGGTGGTGGTCCAGGGGGCATACAGACCTTGGTGGCAGTGGCTAACTTCAGTCACAGGCGGCTGGCAGTGATCCGAGGTCAGACAGACTCATTGTGGCAGTGGCAACATCAGTCCAGGTGGTGGTGGTCAGAAAGGCAGGCAGATCTCATGGTGGCAGTGGCTAACATCAGTCCTCGGTGGTGAAGGTCCCGGGCAGACAGACTCATGGTGGCAGTGGCTAACATCATTCCAGGTGGTGGTGGTCAGATGGGCAGACAGATTCATTGTGGTGGCTAAACACCTCAGTCACTGGTGGTGGTGGTCCAGGTGGCAGACAGACTCATGGTGACAGTGGCTAACATCAGGCCCAGTGCTGGTGGTCCGGAGGGGCAGACAGACTCATGGTGGCAGTGGCTAACATCAGTCCTGGTGTTAGTGGTCAGGGGCCAAACAGACTCATTGTGGCAGTGGCTAACATCCAGTCCAGTTGGTGGTGGTCTGGGGGCAGACAGACTCCATGATGGCTCAGGGCTAACATCAGTCCCTGTTGCAGTGGTCACAGGGGCTGACAGACTCATTATGGCAGTGGCTTCAACATCATTTCCTGGTGGTGGTACAGGGGAAGACAGACTCATAGTTGCAGTGGCTAACATCAGTCCTGGTGGTGGTAGTGTGGGGGCAGACAGACTCATGGTGGCAGTGGCTAGCATCAATCCCGATGATGGTGGTCCTGGGGCACACAGACTCATGGTAGCAGTGGCTAACATCAGTCCCAATGGTGTGGTAGGGATTGACAGACTCATGGTGGCAGTGGTAACATCATTCCTGGTGGTGGTCCATGGGGCAGGAACAGACCTTGAGGTGGCAGTGACTGACATCCCCAGTCCCAGTGGGCGGTGATCAGGGGTCAGGCAGACTCATTGTGGCAGAGGATAACATCAGTCCCTAGTGGCGGGTGTCGGGTGTACAGGCAGACTTATGGTGGCAGTGGATAAATATCGGTCCAGTGGTGGTCTGGGGACAGACAGACTCATGGTGGCAGGTGCTAAAATCAGTCCTGGTGGTGGTGGTCAGTTAGCGACACACTCATAGTGGCAGTGGATAACATCAGTCTAGGTGGTGGAGGTCCAGGGGCAGACAGACTCATGGTGGCAGTGGCTAACATCACTCCCAGTGGTAGGGGTGTGTGGTGCAGACAGACTCATGGAGGCAGTGGATAACATCAGTGAGTGGGGTGGTGGTCTGTGGGGCAGAAAAAGACTCATGGTAGCAGTGACACATCAGTCCCAGTGGTGGTGGTCAGGGGCAGACAGACTCATGGTGGCAGTGGTTAACATAGAAGTCCAGGCTGGTGGTCAGAGGCAGACTGACTCATGGTGGCAGAAGTGAACATCAGTCCTGGTGTGGTGGTCTGGAGGGCAGACTGATTCATGCTGGCTGTGGCTAACTTCAAGTCCTGGTGGTGGTGGTCCAGGTGGCAGACAGACTTATGGTGGCAGAGGCCAACATCAGTCACAGTGGTGGTGGTCCAGGGGGCAGACAGACTCATGGTGGCAGTGGATAACATCAGTCCGGTGGTGGTGGTGGTCGGGGGCAGAGAGACTCATGGCGGCAGAGGCCAACATCAGTACCGGTGGTCACCGGGTCCAGGGTGCAGACAGAATCCATGGTGGCAGTGGCTAAGATCAGTCCTGGTGGTTTGTAGTCCGGGGGTCAGGCAGACTCATGGTGGCAGTGGATAACATCAGTCCCAGTGCTGGTGGTCAGGGGACCAGCAGACTCGTGGTAGCAGTAGATAACATCAGTGCGGTGGAGGTGGTCCAGGGGCAGACAGACTCATGGCGGCAGTGGATACCATCTGTTCCGGTGATGGTGGTCTGTGGGGCAGACAGATTCATGGTGGCAGTGGCTAACATCAGTCCCAGTGGTGGTGGTTGTGGGGGCAGAACAGACTCATGGTGGCAGTGGCTAACATCAGTCCTGGTGGTGGTGGTCCGAGAGGCAGACAGACTCATGGAGCAGTGGCAAACATCAGTCCCAGTATTGGTGATCAGGGGTAAACAGACTTATGGTGGCAATGACTAACATCAGTCAGTTGATGGTCCTCGGAGTGGCAGACAGACTCATGGTGGCAGGGGTTATCATCAGTCCCAGTGGTGGTGGTTGGAGGGGCAGACCGACTCATGGTTGCAGAGGTTAACATCAGTCCGGTGCTGGCAGATCGGGGCAGACAGACTCATGGTGGCAGTGGCTAACATCAGTCCCAATGACAGTGGCCGAGGGGTCAGGTAGGCTCATGGTGGAAGTGGATAACTATCAGTCCCAGTGGTGGTGTTCCAGTGGACAGGCAGACTCATGGTGGCAGTGGATAACATCAGTCCCAGAGGGTGGTGGTCAGGGAGAGACGAGACTCATGGTGGCAGTGGCTAACATCAGTAACAGTGGTGGTGGTCGGGGTACAGACAGTCTAATGGTAGCACTGGCTAACCTCAGTACCGATGGTGGGGGTCTGGGGTGCAGACAGATGCATGGGAGGCGTTGGATATCATCGGTGCCAGTGGTGGTGGTCTGTGGGACAGCAGACTCAAGGGAGGCAGTGGCTAACATCAGTCCCAGTGGTGGTGGTCAGGGGCCAGACAGACTCACGGTGTCAGTTGCTAACATCAGTCCTGGTGGTTGTGGTGGTAATGGGGAAGACAGACTCATGGTGGCAGTGGTTAACATCAGTCCCAGTGGTGGTGGTGGTCCAGGAGGCAGACAAATAATATTTCGCAGTGGATAACATCAGTCCGGTTGTAGTGGCAGTGGGGGCAGACAGACTCATGGAGGCGGTGGCTAACATCAGTACCGGAGGTGGTATACAGAGTGCTGACAGACTCATGGAGGCAGTGGATAAAATCAGTCCCAGTGGTGGTGTTAGGAGGCAGAAAGACTAAAGGTGCAGTGGCTAACATTGTTCCAGGTGGTGGTGGTTCAGGAGGCAGACAGACTCATGGTGGCAGTGGCAAACATCATTCCAGGAGGTGGTGATCTTGGGGGCAGACAGACTCACATGGTGGCAGTGGCTAAAATCAGTCCCAGTTGTGGTGGTCAGGGGGGCAGACAGACTCATTGTGGCAGTTGCTAACATCAGTCCTGGTGGTTGGGTGGTAGATGGGGAAGACAGACTCCATGGTGGCAGTGGCTAACATCAGTCCCGTGGTGGTGGTTCGGGGGCAGACAGACCATGGTGGCAGTGGCAAACATCATTCCAGTAGGTGGTGATCCTGGGGCAGACAGACCATTGTGGCAGTAGATAACATCAAACTCAGTGACGGTGGTCTGGGGAAGACAGAATCATGCTGGCGATGGCTAACATCAGTCTAGGTGGTGGTGGTTGGGGGCAGACAGATTCGTGGTGGCAGTTGCTAACATCAGACCTGGTGGTGGAGGTGAGTACGGGGTTAAGACAGACTCATGGTGGCAGTGGTTAACATCAAGTCCAGGGGCGGTGATCTGGGGTCAGGCAGACTCATTGTGGCAGTGGATAACATCAGTCCTAGTGGCGGTGTTCCTGGGGACAGGCAAACTTATGGTGACAGTGGATAATATCTGTCCCAGTGGTGGTGGTCCAGGGACAGACAGACTCATGGTAGACAGTGGCTAACATCGGTCACAGTGGTGGTGGTCAGGGCAGACAGACTGATGGAGGCAGTGGCTAACAAAGTCCAGGGTGGTGGTTGTCGGGAGGGCCGACAGACTAATAGGTGGCAATAGCTAACTTCCAGTCCTGCTGGTGGTGGTCCTGGGTGGTAAACAGACTCATGGTGGCAGTGGCTTACATCAGTCCCAGTGGTGGTGGTCCGGGGAACAGGCAGACTGATGGTGGCAGTGGATAACATCAGTCCCAGTGGTAGTGGTCAGTTGGACAGAGGACTCATGGTGGCAGTGGCTAACACCTGTCCTGGTTTTGGTGGTCCAGGGGCAGACAGACTCAAGGTGGCAGTGGCTAACATCAGTACAGCCGGTGGGGGTCCAGGTGCAGACCAGACTCATGGAGATGTTGGATAACACGCGTCCTGGTGAGTGGTGGTCTGTGGGGCAACAGACTCATGCAGGCAGTGGCTAACATCATTCCCGTGGTGATGGTCAAGGGAGCAGACAGACTCATGGTGGTAGTCGCTAACATCAGTCCCAGTGGTGTTGGTTCCGGGGGCAGACAGACTCATGGTGGCAGTAGCTACATCAGTCCTGCTCGCAGTGGTCCGGGGTCAGACAGACTCATGATGGCAGTGGATAATATCAGTCCCAGTGGTGGTGGTGGTCAAGGGGACAGACAGACTCATGGTGGCAGTGGCAAACATCAGACCCGGTCGTGGTGGTCGGTGGGCAGACAGACTCATGGTGGCAGTGGAAAACATCAGTCCTGGTGGCGGTGGTCCGGGGAAGACAGACTCATGGTGGCAGTGGCTAACATCCATCCCACTGGTGGTGTTCAGAGGCAGACAGACTCCTGGTGGCAGTTGCTAACATCAGTCCTGGTGGTGGTGGTGGTACTGGGGGAAGAGAGCTCACGTGGCAGTGGCTCTCATCAGTCCCGGTGGTGGTGGTCGAGGGCAGACAGGCCTTGATGGCAGTGGCTAACATCAGTCCCAGTGGCGGTGATCCGGTGGTCAGACAGACTCATTGTGGCAGTGGATAACATCAGTCAAGTGGCGGTTGTCCGAGGACAGGCATACTTATTGTGGCAGTGGATAATATCAGTCGCAGTGGTGGTGGTCGGAGGGCAGACAGACAGACCTATGGTGGCAGTGGCTAACAACAGTCTCGTTGGTGGTGGTCCAGTGGCAGACAGACTCAGGGTGGCAGTGGCTAACAAAAGTCCAGGTGGTGGTTGTGGGAGGGCCAACAGACTAATGTTGGCAATGGCTAACTTCAGTCCTGGTGGAGGTGGTGGTGGTCTGGGTGGTAGACAGACTCATGGTGGCAGTGAAGCCACATCAGTCCCAGTGGTGGTGGTGGTCAGAGGACAGGTGAGACTCCGGTGGCAGTGGATAACATCAGTCCCAGTGGTAGTGATCAGTTGGACAGAGGGTCTCATGAGTGGCGATGGCTAACACCTGTCCTAGTTTTGGTGGTCAGGGAAAGACAGACTCAGGTGGCAGTGGCTAACATCAGTACACGGTGATGGGGGTCCGGGAGCAGACAGACTCATGGAGATGTTGGATAACACCGGGTCCCGGTGGTGGTGGATCTGTGGGCAGCAGACTCAGCATGCAGGCAGTGGCTAACATCATTCCCAGTGGTGATGATAGTCAAAGAAGCACACAGACTCATGGTGGCAGTTCCAACATCTGTCATGTTAGTGTTGGTGATGCGGGGAAGACAGACTATAGTGGCAGTCGCTAACATCAGTCCCAGTGATGTTGGTTCCAGGGGGCAGACAGACTCAAGGTGGCAGTGGCTAACATCAGTCCGGTGGTGGTTGTCCAGGGGCAGACAGACTCATGGTGGCAGTGGCTAACATCAGTCCCAATGGTGGAAGTAAGAGTTGACAGACTCATGATGGCAGTAGCTAACATCAGTCCCAGTGGTGAGGTGGTTGCTGGGGCAGACAGACTCTATGGAGGCAGTGGCTAACATCAGTCCAAGTGGTAGTGGTCGGGGAGAATACATACTCATGGTGGCAGTGGCTAGCATCAGTCCTGGTGGTGGTTTCGGGAGGAAGACTCATGGTGGCAGTGGCTAACGTCAGTCCCAGTGGTGGTGGTCCATGGGACAGACAGATCTTGGTGGCAGTGGCTAACATCAGTCAGTGGCGGTGATCCAGGGGGTCAAGCAGACTCATTGTGGCTGAGGATAACATCAGTCCTAGTGGCGCGGTTGTCGAGTGTACAGAGCAGACCTTATGGTGGCAGTGGATAATATCAGTCCCAGTGGTGGTCTGAGGACAGACAGACTCATGGTGACAGGGCTAAAATCAGTCCTGGTGGTGGTGGTCCAGTTGGCAGACACACTCATAGTGGCAGTGGATAACATCGGTCTCGGTGGTGGGTCCAGAGGGTGGAACAGACTCATGGTGGCAGTGGCTAACATCACTCCCAGTGGTAGGGAGTGGAGTGCAGACAGACTCATGGAGGCAGTAGATTAACATCAGTCATAGGGATGGTGGTCTGTGGGGCAGAAAGACTCATGGTAGCAGTGGCTAACATCAGTCCCAGTGGTGGTGGTCAAGGGCAGTCAGACTCATGGTTGCAGGGACAGAGCATCAGTCCAGAAGGTGGTTTGGGTGGGGCAGACAGACTCATGGTAGCAGTTGCTAACATCAGTCCAAGAAGTGAGTGGTGGTCAAAGGCAGACAGACTCATGGTGGCAGTGGATAACATCAGTCAGGTTGTGGTGGTCAGGAGGGCAGACTGACTCATGGTGGCAGAAGTTAACATCAGTCCTGGTGGTGGTGGTCTGGAGGGCAGACTGATTCATGCTGGCAATGGCTAACTTCAGTCCTGGTGGTGGTGGTCCAGGTGGCAAGACCAGACTTATGGTGGCATAAGCTAACATCAGTCACAGTGGTGGTGGTCCGGTGGGCAGACAACTCATGGTGGCAGTGGCTAACATAAGAGTCCTAGTGTTGGTGGTCAGGGGCCAAACAGACTCATTGTGGCAGGGGCTAACATCAGTCCAGTTGGTGGTGGTCTTGGGACAGACATACTCATGCTTGGCAGTGGCTAACATCGGTCCCAGTTGCAGTGGTCCAGGAGACGAGACAGACTCATGATGGCAGTGGCTAACTCTCAGTCCTGGTGGTGGTGGTGGTGTGGGGGCAGACAGACCCATGGTAGCAGTGGCCAGCATCAGTCCCTGATGGTGGTCCCTGAGGGCAGACAGACTCACGGATGTCAGTGGCTAACATCTGTACCAGTGGTGGGGTCCAGGGTTCAGACAGACTCATGGAGGCAGTGGATAACATAATTCCCAGTGGTAGTGGTGGTCTATGGGCAGACAGACTCATGGTTGCAGTGGCTAACATCAGTCCCAATGGTGTTGGTCAGGGGTCAGACAGACTAATTGTGGCAGTGGCTAACATCAGTACAGGTGGTGGTGGTTGTTTGGGGGCACATAGACTCATGGTGGCAGTGGCTAACATCAGTCCTGGTCGTGGTGGTCCAGGGGCAGACAGACTCATGGTGGCAGTGGATAACATCAGTCCTGGTGGCTGTGGTCTGTGTGTGGCAGACAGGCTCATGCAGGCAGTGGCTAACATCAGTCCAGGTGGTTGTGGTTGTGGTGTCAGACAGACTCATGGTGTCAGTGGCTAACATCAGTCCAAGTGGTGGTGGTCTGGGGGGCAGACAGACTCATGGTGGCAGTGGCTAAGATCCATCCCACTGGTGGTGTTCAGAGGTGCAGACAGACCCTGGTGGCAAGTTGCTAACATCAGTCCTGGTAGTGGTGGTGGTACGGGGAAGAGAGCTCATGAGTGGCAGTGGCTAACATCAGTCCGGTGGTGGTAGTCAAGGGGCAGACAGACCTTGGTGGCAATGGCTAACTTCAGTCCCGGTGGCGGTGATCTGGGGGTCAGACAGACTCATTGTGGCAGTGATGGATAACATCATTCCAAGTGGCGGTTGTCCTGAGGGAGAGAAGCATATTTATTGTGGCAGTGGATAATATCAGTCCCAGTGGTGGTGGTCAGGGGACAGACAGACTCATAGGTGGCAGGGGCTAAAATCAGTCCTGGTGGTGGTGGTCCAGGGGCAGACACACTCCATAGTGACAGTGGATAACATCAGTCTAGGTGGTGGTGGTGGTCGGTGGGACAGACAGACTAATGGTGGCAGTGACTAACCCACCCAGTGGTAGGGGGTCCGGGTGCAGATAGACTAATGGAGGCAGTGGATAACATCAGTCCCGTTGGTGGTGGTCTGTGGGGCAGAAAGACTCATGGTGGCAGTGGCAGAGAAATATATCACTCCAGGGGGGTTGATTGGGTGGGGCAGACAGACTCACTGGTGGCAGTGGTTAACATCAGTCCAAGTGGTAGGTGGTCCGAAGGCAGGCAGACTCATGGTGGCAGTGGCTAACATCAGTCTCGAGTGGTGAGGTGGTCCCGGGGCAGACAGACTCATGGTAGCGATTGCTAACATCAGTCAGAATGGTGGTGGTCAGAAGGCAGACAGACTCATGGTGGCAGTGGCTAACATCAGTCCCAGTGAGTAGTGGTCCAGGGGCAGACAGACTCATGGTGGCAGTGGATAACATCAGTCCTGGTGGCTGTGGTCTGTGGGGCAGACAGGCTCATGGAGCAGTGGCTAACATCAGTCCAGGTGGTTGTGGTTGTGGGGTCAGACAGACTCATGGTGGCAGTGGCTAACATCCATCCCACTGGTGGTGTTCAGAGGTGAAGACAGACTCCTGGTGGCAGTTGCTAACATCAGTCCTGGTAGGTGAGTGGTAATGCAGGGAAGGAGAGACTCATGGTGGCAGTGGTTAACATCAGTCCAAGTGGTGGTGTGGTCGAAGGCAGGCAGACTCATGGTGAGTGGCTAACATCAGTCTCGGTGGTGGTGGTCAGGGCAGACAGACTCATGGTAGCAGTTACTGAATCAGTCCAAGTGGTGGTGGTCGAAGGCAGACAGACTCATGGTGGCAGTGGCTAACATCACTCCAGGTTGTGTAGTGGTCAGGAGGCAGACTGACTCATGGTGGCAGAGAAGTGAACATCAGTCCTGGTGGTGGTGGTCTGGAGGGCAGACTGATTCATACTGGCAATGGCTAACTTCAGTCCTGGTGGTGGTGGTCCAGGTGGAAGACAGACTTATGGTGACATAGGCTAACATCAGTCACAGTGGTGGTGGACCGAGGGCAGACAGACTCATGGTGGCAGTGGCTAACATAAGTCCCAGTGTTGGTGGTCCAGGGGCCAAACAGACTCATTATGGCAGTGGCTAATATCAGTCCAGTTGGTGGTGGTCTGGGGACAGACAGACTCATGCTGGCAGGGGCTAGAAATCAGTCCCAGTTGCAGTGGTCCTAGGGGCAGACAGACTCATGGTGACAGTGGCTAACATCGAGGCCCAGTGCTGGTGGTCCAGGGGTCCAAACAGACTCATTGTGGCAGTGGCTAATATCAGTCCAGTTGGTGGTGGTCTGGGGACAGACAGACTCATGCTGGCAGGGGCTAACATCAGTCCCAGTTGCAGTGGTCCAGGGGCAGACTGACTCATGATGGCAGTGGCTAACATCAGTCCCCTGGTGGTGGTGGTGTGGGGGCAGACAGACTCATGGTAGCAGTGGCTAGCATCAGTCCTGAGTGGTGGTGGTCAGGTGGCAGACAGACTCATGGTGACAGTGGCTAACATCAGGCCCAGTGCTGTGGTGGTCAGGAGGCCAGACAGACTCATGGTGGCAGTGGCTAACATCAGTCAGGTGGTGGTGGTGTGGGGGCAGACAGACTCATGGTGGCAGTGGCTAGCATCAGTCCCGGTGATGGTGGTCCCTGGGGCACACAGACTCACATGGTTGCAGTGGCTAACATCAGTACCCGGTGGTGAGGGTCCAGGGTGCAGACAGACTCATGGTGGCATTAGCTAACATCAGTCCCAATGGTGGAGGTAAGGGAGGTTGAGAGACTCATGATGGCAGTAGCTAACATCAGTCCCAGTGGTGGTTTCGGGGAGACAGACTCATGGTGGCAGTTGCTAACATCAGTCCCAGTGTGCAGTGATCCAGGGGTCAGGCAGACTCATTGTGTCAGAGGATAACATCAGTCCTAGTGGCAGTTGTCCAGTGTACAGGCAGACTTATGGTGGCAGTGGATAATATCAGTCCCAGTGGTGGTCTGGGGACAGACAGACTCATGGTGGAATGGGCAAAATCAGTCCTGGTGGTGGTGGTCCAGTTGGCAGAACACACTCATAGTGGCAGTGGATAACATCAGTCTCGGTGGTGGAGGTCCAGAGGGCAGACAGACTCATGGTGGCGATGGCTAACATCACTCCCAGTGGTAGGGGAGTGGGGTGCAGACAGACTCATGGAGGCAGTGGATAACATCAGTCGCAGGGTTGGTGGTCTGTGGGGCAGAAAGACTCATGGTTGCAGTGGCTAACATCAGTCCCAGTGGTGGTGGTCAGGGGGCAGTCA
Organism: Neoceratodus forsteri; assembly: GCA_016271365.2. Classification (NCBI taxonomy): domain Eukaryota; kingdom Metazoa; phylum Chordata; order Ceratodontiformes; family Ceratodontidae; genus Neoceratodus; species Neoceratodus forsteri. The sequence goes on from CM057459.1 coordinate 1,056,191,667, forward strand.
GACTCATGGTTGCAGGGACAAACATCAGTCCAGAAGGTGGTGGTTGGGTGAGGCAGAGAGACTCATGGTAGACAGTTGCTAACATCAATCCAAGTGGTGGTTTCCGAGGCAGACAGACTCATGGTGGCAGTGGCTAACATCACTCCAGGTTGTGGTGGTCAGGAGGGTAACTGACTCATGGTGGCAGAAGTGAACATCAGTCCTGGTGGTGGTGGTCTGGAGGGCAGACTGATTCTTGCTGGCAATGGGTAATTTCAGTCCTGGTGTGTGGTGGTGGTCCAGGTGGCAGACAGACTTATGGTGGCAGAGGCTAACATCAGTCACAGTGGTGGTGGTCCGGGGGAAGACAGACTCATGGTGGCAGTGGCTAACATAAGTCCCAGTGTTGGTGGTCAGGGGCCAAACAGACTCATTGTGGCAGTGGCTAACATCAGTCCAGTTGGTGGTGGTCTGGGGACAGACGAGACTCATGCTGGCAGTGAGCTACATCAGTCCCAGTTGCAGTGGTCCAGGGGGCAGACAGACTCATGATGGCAGTGGCTAACATCAGTCCTGGTGGTGGTGGTGTTGGGGAAGACAGACTCATGGTAGCATTGGCTAACATCAGTCCCAGTGATGGTGGTCCCTGGGGCAGACAGTCTCATGGTTGCAATGGCTAACATCAGTACCAGTGGTGAGGGTCCAGGATGCAGACAGACTCATGGAGGCAGTGGATAACATAATTCCCAGTGAAGTAGTGGTGGTCTATGGGGCAGACAGACTCATGGTTGCAATGGCTAACATCAGTCCCAATGGTGGAGGTCAGGGGCAGACAGACTCATTGTGGCAGTGTAACATCAGTACAGGTGGTGGTGGTTGTTGCGGGCACATAGACTCATGGTGGCAGTGGTTAACATTAGTCCCAGTGGTGGTGGTCAGGGGCGAGACAGACTCATGGTGACAGTTGCTATCATCAGTCCAGGTGGTGGTGGTCAGAAGGGCAGACAGACTCATGATTGGAGAAGAACATCTGTCCTGGTGGTTGTGGTCTGGAGGGCTGACTGATCATGGTGGCAATGGTTAACTCAGTCCTTGTAAGATGGTCTGGGTGCAGACAGGCTCATTGTGGCATGGGCTAACATCAGTCCCAGTTGCAGTGGTCCAGGGGCAGACAGACTCATGGTGGCTGTGGCTAACATCAGTTCCTGTGGTGGTGGCCCAGGGGCAAACAGACTCACGGTGGCAGTGGCTAACATCAGTCCTGGTGGTGGTGGTGGTCAGGGGCAGACTCACTCATGGTGGCAGTGGATAACACCTGTCCCGGTGGTGGTGGTGGTCCATGGGGCAGACAGACTCATGGTGGCAGTGGCTAATGTCAGTACTGGTGGTGGGTGTCCGGGCTGCTGACAGAGACTGTGGAGACAGTGGATTGCATCAGTCCCAGTGGTGGTGGTCAGGGGCAGGGCAGACTCATGGTGCAGTGGCTAACATCAGTCTAGGTAGTGGTGGTTCGAGGGCAGACAGACTCATGGTGACGGTGGCTAACATCATTCCAAGTGGTGGTGATCCTAGGGGAAGACTGACTCATGGTTGCAGTGGCTAACATCAGTCCCAGTGGTGATGGTCAGGGAGGCAGACAGACTCATGGTGGCCGTTGCTAACTTCAGTCCGGTGGTGGTGGTGGTAGTGGGGAAGACAGACTCATGGTGGCTGTGGCTAACATCAGTCAAGTGGTAGTGGTCTGGTGGGCACACAGACTCATGTTGGCAATGGCTGACATCTGTCCCAGTGGTGGTGTTCAGGGGGCAGACAGACTCATGGTGGCAGTAGTTAACATCAGTCCTTGTGGTGGTGGTCCAGGAGCAGACAGACCTTGGTGGCAGGGCCTTACATCATTCCGGTGGCGGTGATCCGGGCATCAAAGCGAGACTCATTGAGGCAGTGGATAACATCAGTCCTAGTGGTGATGGTCCGAGGTACAGACAGACTCATGGTGGCAGTGGATAATATCAGTCCCAGTGGTGGTGGTGGTCCGGGGACAGACAGACTCACGCATGGCAGTGGCTAACATCAGTTCTGGTGGTGTTGGTCCAGGGAAGACACACTCATGGTGGCAGTTGATAACATCAGTCTTTGTGGTGGTGGTCCGGGGGCAGACAGACTCATGGTGGCAGTGGCTAACATCAGTCCCAGTGGTGGGGTCTGGGTTGCAGACAGACTCATGGAGGCAGTGGATAACATCAGTCCCAGTGGTAGTGGTACTGTGGCAGACAGACTCATGGTGGCACTGACTAACATCTGTCCCAGTGGTAGTGGTCAGGGGCAGAGAGACTCATGGTGGCAGTGGCTAACATCAGTCCAAGTGGTGGTGGGGTCCAAACAGACAGACTCATGGTGGCTAACATCAGTCCGGTGATGGTGGTCCGGGGCCAAAGAGACTCATGGTGGTAGTGGCTAACATCAGTCCAGTTAGTGGTGGTCGGGGGCAGACTGACTCCTAGTGGCAGGTGCTAACATCAGTCCAGTTGGTGGTGGTCAGGGGCACAGACTCTGGTGGCAGTGGCTAACATCAGCCTTCAGTGGTGGTGGTCTGGTGTCAGACAGACTCTTGGTAGCTAACATCAGTCCCAGTGGTGGTAGTCCGGTCCAAACAGACTCATGGTGGTAGTGGCTAACATCAGTCCAGTTGGTGGTGGTCGGGGCAGACAGACTTCTTGTAGCAGGGGCTAACATCAGTCCCAGTTGTGGTGGTCCAGGGGGCAGACAGACTCATGGTGGCAGTGGCTAACATCAGTTCCGGTGGTGGTGGTCCAGGGAGCAGACAGACTCATGGTGGCAGTACACTACATCAGTCCTGGTGGTGGTGGTTTTGAGGGCAGACAGACTCATGGTGGCAGTGGCAAGCATCTGTCCAGTGATGGTGGTGATCCTGGGCAGACAGACTCATGGTGGCTATCGATAACATCAGTCCCAGTGGTGGTGATCTGGTGGGAACACCGCTTTTAAAACTTCAGTTAAAACCTGCCAACATTAACCACATCATCATCACCATAAAGAAAGCTGCCCTCTCACTCACTGATGTCTGAAGTCTGACCACTGGAGAAATTCTTTCTCCATTGTATCTTCATCTACGCTAGTAGGGCTGCCGCAGGCAGCCACTGCCATTGCCACTAGGTTACTCCATTTTCACATCAGCAAGACCACCATGACTAGGCTGGGGTACGAATATTGAGGTTGCAGTTTCTACTGGTATTGCCTCTCATTCAATTTAATGAATGCTAGCAAACTATCATTTGCTGGAGACAGACTTATCCAACGATCCCTAACTATTGCACCTGCTGAGCTGAATACCTCTCAACACTTACACTGGAGGTGGGCATGTGAGGTACTTCAGTGGCCACTGCAGTCAGCTCTGGCCATTCACTGACCTTTCCACTCCAGAACAAAACAGGATCTTCACTTATTTTCAGATGCCTGTTTTCAGGCAAATATGACTCAACCATTCTCTGTGCCACACTAAGTCCAATTGTTGGTGCATCATCCTGTCCTCCGAATCATTTATTTTCACAAATACCCACTTGGGACAAAGTCTCCCAACGTGGGTTTATGTCAGCCGCTTTGCATGACAGACCACCTGGAACTGCCAGTCCCTTCCCCTTGTAGGATATGCTTGATGGTCCCTCCAGGTGCACCTTCTGCCAGATTATGCTGCTGAGGTTTGCCTCACCTTGGCACGTGACTTCTGTGCCCCATGAACCAAGTGCACCTGTTGACCACTGGTATTTTTACCTGTTCAGGCCCTCCTTTCAGTACTGATGCAATTCCACAGTTGTATGGTGGGTCCAGCATTGTTGCTATGGCAATGTTGTCACTACACTGAATGCTCACAACGTGACAATTCTGGTCGAATACTGCCAACATGTGTTGCAGCAACATACTGCTACCACCATCTCCGGCAACATCAAGGCTATGCTGTACATTCACCAATGTCTGCCTCAGCACCCACAGCAGTGGAATTGATTGGCTAATGGGGCAGACTCGCCACTCTCTGCCTGTGTGGCATGTTCAAAAGGCTGCAAAGTTGTTATTACAGAGTCCATGAGGTGCCACTGTTCAGTTGTCATAGACATGGAGCCCCGGAACTCATGGCTGGTGTGCATAACAAGATATTCTGAGATGGTTTTGTATTATTCATACAACCTCTCTGTCATGTATAACGTGGAGTTCCATGGGTGACAATTCCAGCTTTAAGCAGTGCTGAGGCAGGCTGTTTTGTATCTGCAACTGCAGCAGTTGGTCACGAGCCTTCCAGATCTTGAAAAGTGAGAGCAGATACATCGTGAACAGCGCCAGCATTTCCTTTATATCCAGGTACTGCAAAAACTCCTGAACTACAAGATTTAAACAGTGGGCCATGCATGGAACACAAAAACCCACCATTCGTGATGCATTTCATCACATTTGACCCATTGTCACTTGTTACTGAACCAGCCCTCAGGGACAGAGGGTTTAGTCATCTGTCAATTTCAGTCAGAACCATATCCAATATGTTCTCACCAGTGTGTGAACAGGTCACACTGCACATAGCAATCGTTGCATGCTGTCAAATTCCAGGAAGATTGCTACCACGAAATCCACCTTACTGCACTGATTATTCACACTACCAACATCACAAACAACCCTGGCACCTGCACCCAGTGTGCAGTTATACACAAATATGAACTCATCACTGTTTATCACTTGTCCACATATCCATACATAAAAGGATTAATGAAGAGGAGGAATGTTGAAAAGGGTATGTTTTACTGAGTCAGACTACAGTCGCGGAACAACTCGGGGACAACGATGGGTAGAAAAGTATGTCCTGATGGGATTCTTCCATTTTCCACAGGCACGCAGCAAACCGGCCAGAACCAGAATTCCCTAAAGGAGAAGGCAAAAGATCAGTTGCCAGCAATTCTGCTACAGCAGATTGAGTTCACATGACACTGTATGATTCGGGGTTACTTCAGCTTATGCAAAAATCACTCTGTAGCTTTGGCTGACAAACATTTTACATGGGGTGTGTTGATCACAAATGGTTGTGCTCTGTGATGAATGACATTGACAGGGTGTGGAGTGTGGTCATTTGATGAAGACGGTTGTGCAGGTGATGATGACAAACCCAGAAATGCTGTTATTTTGCCAGATTTGCCAATCAGGTTTGATGTACCACTTGCACATGACATTGCATTCACCACCACCACCACAAAAACTGCTGCTGCTCTCACCAGCACTGGACAACATTTTAAAGTCACCATGGTCCTCCACCTCATCATACCTGTAGTAATCCTCTGTTCTTATTACCACACTACTGCACATGTTTAATTTCCTACTGGGCTTAACAGTCATGAAAGGGATAACATGCTGGTTATGGTTACAGTGACACGGGTGAATGCCCCACTGTGGTATTGGCTGCCAGCTTGTGCTGGGTCCACATAGCCAAATGCCTATTCTTAAGATGCGAGCAAGCTGTCCTCCTGTGCCCAGATGACTCCCCCTTTACCTCGACTCACACGCACACAGCAAACCTGGCAGATTGCAACTGAATCATCATTTGCATCTTGAACAAAAATTCCCAAACAAGGGATTGTGATGCTTTGCTTTTAACATGTCAATGATGTGGCTTATTTAAGTCTGTTATTTTAAGCACTGAAGTGGGGGTGCACGTGATGTTTTGGGCACTGCACACCTGGACTGCAACTGACCACCATGACTACCTATCATATTGATTACTGGGTCATCATCATCATCAACTAAAACTGGTAGATCACAAGTTTTACGGGGTGGGATTCCTGCAAACAGACTCAGACAAGCAACTTTAATTTCTTTTTCCGTTCTCAATTGGGGTCAATTACATCATCATTATATTCATCAGCATCACAAACATCCACATCTTCTGCTTGGATGCTAGCATGTGGACTGCATGTTGCAACAACAGCAACATCATCATCATCATCATCACATTCATCATCAGCATTTACACCACCATCACCTGATATTTTTTCACCACACTGTGAATCACTGCATGGAAACTCCGTGATGTTAAGTGCCACAGCGGATGGAATATCACATTGTATGCTATCGCTGACATGATCATCAAAATTCTCAGGTTTAGTGACTGAGATGTTACTGGGAAGTATGACATCATCTACGTTGCCATTCACTTGCACTGCTTCACACTCAATATTTTTGAAATGGTACACTGGTTGGAATTAGAACTTGACACATCAATACTAATACTACCTCCACCACCAATAACACCTGTAACACTAACACCACTGGCTGGGAAAACATCATCTCCTCCAACTATGAGTGAAGCTACTGATTGGGCTGTAAAACATTGCAGGAGAAATATCTTTCCTCCATCAGCAATGCACTTCTGCGCTCATGCATTACTACCATGCCCACAGACCATCTTACTGCCAACATTGCCATGGCCAGAAACAGCTTTGCTTGCATGTCTCTTTGCAGGCATTTTGGGGGTCAACCACAAATATTATAACCAAATTCAGATTTTGATACGTTCACTCTCTGATTGGAGGGACGCTAGATGTGAAGCCAAATAAACAACTGTGGCTTCAGCAACAGATAAGAGACTGCTCTGAGACTGTCACGGAAGTAAAACACCTTCAGTAACCAGTGGTGCTAATGAGGTCACAAAACAATCCAATCTGATAAAAATACACTTTTGAACATGGGGTTGGGGGGCACTGACTACAGACAGTGTTGATTTTATGGCACTACAAGCAACAAAACTAAGAACCGATACCACGATTGCAGTGTACAAAATCAGGCAGCTGCAGTGATAGCAGATTCACACCGCTGCTTTGCAATTACGCTTGTCTGTGGCACAATAAAACGTGTATCATTTGATGCATGCAACACTGCACACACACTCACACACAGAACAGTTTGTGTATAATGCTGAACAAGGAATTAGCTGCAAATGCAAAAGTTCAGTACTATGCCACGTTATGTAATGTAAATTTGTAATGTAAACAACCTGAACTTATAAACTGCTGCACCACATCCACAGAACAAACAGCAAGAACATTTCTACTATTACTGACAATATTACTGTGTGTACATTAACACAGTCAGTTATATAACAAAAATATAACAAAAACAAAGAAATCACTATTTCTCCAACTTAAATCTACCTACACCATAGATCGCCCCTCCCCAAAGCACACTTTCACCACACACACTCAATGTTGTAAATTAACATTCGATGATATAGAGCACAGGAAGGTTTCCTACAATCGATGAGCTAAAGTTGATCCACTAAAAAAGCAAAAATGCTTTTTGAACAGCTTTACAAGATTCCTATCACAGACAGCTATCAGAGCACACTTTCTCCTACTCCTTCCTACTCATACTACCCCAAACTGAGGCTGTGCAGATCAATATAGAGCCCATGTGACCTGAAATCTCATGAATCACTGCAAAATTTGCCATTGGAGCTCAAAACAAGGGAAGTGAGGTGAATGCACTGCCTGCAATGCACCTTACCTTAAAATTGGCAGAGTAGTGGCCTGGGGAGGTGGAGTAATACGAAGTCATTGTCTCCTAACAGACTTTGTGTTCCTCGTTATAATGCAAAGTACTCCACTCACATTGCGAAGCACTCTGCTAATCTGCCTTGACTCTGCGAATCGCTTAACGGAGAAGATTGAGACCACTTCACCCACCACTACTCCCAACACCCCTTCAGAAATCTCCTTTGGTGTAGAGAGTGCTGTTTAGCAGCCTGCAGGAGGGACACAAATTAAGAAGTCAAAGTTTCTGAGATACACTTTGTTTTTATTTTATATTTTACCAGTATGTATTTTACTTGGATTTTAAAAAATTAGAAATACAGATTTTGTTGGCAGAAAAGATGTCTAGACCAATCCAGTCTGCCTCTTGTCCCAGCCTAGTCCATCACCACTGACCCAAGTTGGTCATAGGTGTCACTCTTTCACCCCATTCCTCTACCTAATATGCCCTGTGCCTGTCCCAGCATATTAGAACTCCCCACTGTCTTTGCCTGCACTACCTCTGGCAGGCTGTTTCAAATCATCCACCATCCCTTCCATCAAGAAGTATTTTTATGAATTTCTCTTAAACATCCCTCTTAGCTTCATTGCATTCCCCATTGTTCCAGTACCTTCCTATCTCTGAAATGGACCTTCCTTGCACCTTGTCATGCCTGTGAGGTACTGGTAGGTTTCAATCATGTATCTCTTTACCACTATGCCTTTGCTGGTGATTAGAATGGTACCAAAACAAAATGATTAGCAGCCGAGCTGTCAAGAGTATGGAAGCTTATTTACATTCTCCTGGGCTGTTCAACTTCCAAACATCCTGGGCCTTCACAGCAGGCAGGCTCAAGTGGAGATTTACCAGTGACAGTGATTAAGACCATGCTCCAGAAATCCACTCTACTATAAATAAAGCAATAAAAGTCTTGTTGCTGTCAAATCTAAGCTGGGACACTTAGATGGTTGAATTGGAGAAAATAAACCCACTATCATGGAACTCCTGCAAGGGATTGAGTGGCAGTAGACGTGAATGCAAAGCTGTTGAAAATACTACCTTCCCGAGATCTGAGGTTGAAATGCTGGAAAAGGTTTACCCTGTGATTTGCCAGCCATTTGGAACTTATCCCAGTGTTGGAGCACCCTGTGTTTAAAGATCTGGCTTGTTTGACTTTGAATGTTGGGGTGAGAATTGTAAAAATACAGAAAAGCATAGAGGTGCTGCACAAAATATCGAAGTGTCACAGAATCCAAAGTTACAAGAAGCACAAACCTGACACACAACACTCCCACCCTGAAAAAATAGCCTAAAAACGTAGCAGTGTAAAAAGCTTTGTTTTCATTAAGAGTTACTTAAATATAGCAGTTGCAATGAAAGTCAAACATTTTCATGCACAAATTGGTGCTACTTTATGGCTCCTAACAGTGACATGTTTCTTAAGTGATTATATAGTGCTATAAATCAATGTATTAGTATACTGAATTAGTAACAGGGCCACTTAAAAGTTTCAGGGCATGCTATTTAATTCTAAATGGATCTACAATGCTGGATAGACAATACTTTAGTCTACCAGCATCACAGCAACAGGATTTATGTCAACCTCAAGTTGTGGTAGACATAAATCCCAAATGTCTCCTGGTCCTGTTTTTTATCAGGGGCTTCACCCCCAAACACCCTATACAAGGGACAAAGTCCCTGCACCCCCCATACTACACATTCTCAACTCTAAGTTAGACTTGATTCAGGGGAGGATGCAGGACCAGGAGACAGTGTTCCCCAGTCTTGGGCGCACCAACACAGCGACCTGTCGGCAAACTGTCAATTTGGAGACAGCGACACAGGTTGCTAAGTTGGTGCTGCTGTTGGGGAGCATACCATTTTAAATGTTTAGGAACCATTTTAATACATTTTAATTAGGAGGCAGTATAGCATAGTGGCTCATGGTACTGAGCTGTAAAACTGGAGACCTAGGTTTGAATCCCATCAGCCTCCACTTGCATACTGTGTGACCCCTACCAAATCACTTAACTTCCTTGTGCTCCCAGGTCACACCTGGAAACAAGCTCTGGCTTATTGTACCTTTCCTGGTTAAACAATTTTCCTTTTCCTTAATAGACCAACAAAACAAACAATAATTGCAGTTATAAAAGAGTATATTTTGTGCAAATTATTATCCATAAGTAACTACACTGTCTTATTACATTAAAGTATCTACCATGATATTAAAATCACTACTGGAGATTCTGCCACCAGAGTACCAGTGTTATGGTCAGAGGTCACCACAGATTGTTTTTTTTTTGTTATCTTCCTTATCTCGTCCTGAGGGTGAAATACACTTTCTGCAGCAGTTTGTGGAACTTGGATGCAATCAACAGGAGTCATACCCCAAGACCCTATTCATTAGCAAACTTAATCAATGAACCAGTCACCATCCAATCAAAAATGGTGTCAAATTTAAAAGGGGATACAGAAAATGAGCCAGCTGGCACAGGGAGATTTCACATGCCAGAGTACCAGTGCTGTGGTCATAGGTTAACACAGATTTTTTTTTGTAGCCTGTCTTATCTCATCCTGAGGGCAGAGTACACTTTCAGCAGCAGTTTGTGGAACTCGGCTTCAATCAACAGGAGTCAGATGCCACAAGACCCTCCACACTTGGAGCTAACTCGGGATTTGCCTTTCCCCCAGCCCCCACACTCTAGCCCAATCAGTTTAACGGCTCAGAAGTAACTGTCTACAACACCTGGGAATTGCAGGGAGTTCAAGGAGATGGAAGTTGGAAGCACAACATGAGCAATGAACAAGGTGCAGAAAGCAAACAGATGGGTGGGATTTGTGGATATTGGGGGCTAATATACTGTATACATTGGGGGCTTGTTTACTGTGTGCATTGGGGGCATATATTCTGTGATCATTTGGGAGGATATGAGTGCTTGTTGACCGAGTTGTAACATTCTTATTCTTCTATTTTTCTGGGCTGATTGTTTATAAGAAAGAACAAAAATAAATAAATTATGTTGTATTATCTGACCTGGTGCTGTTAAGCATTACTAATGCTCATGAATGAGTTTGTTCAATGTGGGTAATATCTGTAGCTATTTACTAGGTAAGTGAGTTTAATAATATTTAGCTACTAGGTAGTTAGCTTTAATAGTGAACTTGTAAACCAGGGACAGTGGAAATCAACTGGAACCAGAGAGGGATCTGGAAAATACAGTGAATCTACTGTCTAACTAGAGTTAAGAGTGAAGAGGTGTAACACACTGCATAGGGCAGGAAAAGTGAGAAAAACTGTTTTTTCAGAACAAAGTAAAGCAAGGATAGACAGTGTATGAGGGGAAGATGCTGTGAGTGGTGCAGTGGCAGTGCTGTGGTGTTAGTTTTAAGGAGGACCTTCTGGATACTGCAGTGCTGCCCCAGCTGCAAGCACCTCACTGGGCTAAGGCCGGAGGTTACTATGCTCCAGGCAGATTTGGCTAGGATTCAGGAACCTCTCCCTACCCAGGGACCACCAAATGTGCTACCTCAAAGGTTACCTAGCAGAAGGAGTGGATGGACTATGGTGGGCTCAGGCAGGGTGAGAACAGTGGGACAGAGGCACATCCCCCATCTAGTTAAACACAGAATTCCTATGCAGTGTTGGAGGAGTGGGAAGGTCCCACAGTACACCTGAGGTGGTGACCAAGGGAGATGAGAGGGTCCTCTATAATGGAGTCTCAAGGGTGGGCAGCACAGGAACCCTGAGGAGAAGGAAGCAACTCCTGGTGGGGACTCCATTGCCAAGTGAATAGATCTGGGAACAGGTAGCTAGGGAGAGGGAGGTTAAGTGCATACCTGGAGGCACAGCTCAAAGGGTTGGAGAGTGAATCTTGAGGATCACTAGGGCTGTAGCAAGGAAGTGGGTTCCTAATGTCATTGTCCATCTGGGCACAAATGACCTGGTTAGGGACAAGGCAGGAAAGGAAGAGTGCAGGAGTAGAGTTTAAAGAGTTAGGGAAGGGCCTTAGACAGGCAACAATCTCTGTGACCTTCTCAGAGGTACTGCCTGTCTACAATAAGGGACATCCTGGACACTCTGTACCAGGAATTCAAAGCATGGTTGAAGGAATGGTGCAGAGGGAGGGTTTGGATTTTGGGACTGGGGCACCACCTGGAGGGATGGAGGCCTGTACAAGGCCAACAGCCTGCATCCTTTCGGGAGGGGACCATAATCTTAGTGAACAGTTTAAATGCTTCATTGGTATGCATTTAAACTATCCAAGAGAGGAGGTGGAAGGAGGCAGGGAGACAACCTGTCCCCAAGCTCATGGAATCTTGAGGGGTAAAACCAATAAAGGAAGCAAATAAATATTAAGTCCAGGGAGTAGAAGAAATGAGTAATACTAAAGACAGTGGGCAATATAAGGTGGGCAAAAGGGAAAAGGAGGGGGGCGAACACAAACTGAAGAGCCACGTGTATAAATGCTCAAGTCTTAGCAGCAAGATTGATGACCTGAAGGCTACCATGGTGAAAGCAGACCTTGATTTAGTAGCCATCACTAGGGTGGCGAAAGTTGTGAATTCCACTCTTGGCTGAACTTTCGTGGAAATTCCACAAAAGTTTTTGCACTTTCGCCTATAGCAAGATCGAATGCCTCTGATCATTTTCAGCAGATTTTCATTCTTTTCTACAGAACTTATAGTCTGAACTAGTAAATACATTAAACTGTGGAATTTATTCCATCCACAGTTTAATGTATTATTTAATGATACAGCCCCTTCCCACACCACCAATCACTGGCCCATGGCCCTGGTTTCTTGTGTCCCCCTCTCTGATCACCAGCCTGTATAACAAAATTACAGTGTCCAGTCCCACCCACCCCGCAGAGATTTGCCACTCAATATACAAAATAATAATATAATCAATCTTCATTCCTGTGTGTCTAATGGCCCCTGCCGATTGCTGGCCCCATATAAAAATACCATAATTCCTGGTGTCTAGTGGCTCCTCAGCTGCTGATTGCTGACCCCTAGAAAAAAACATTTTGGTGTCCAGTCCCCCACAGCTACCGATTGTCCCTCCATATAAAAAAATAAAATATTGTTTTGCATTCCCTGGTGTCTAGTGGACCACTATACTCTGACAGGTAGTCCATCATCACCCTGCTTCCCATCCTTTCCCAAAACCAAGCGGCGACCAGCACAGCCCTCCTCCTGTTCGGCAGCTATCCACCCACTGAGGTGAATGAATGAGTGCATGCTATGGGGCTGACAATCAGCGAGGAGGCACAAGAAACCAGGGACCAGGGGTCAGTGATTGTATCGGAGGAAGGTTAATGAATTAAACTGTGTGGTAAACTGCAGAACTGAACACTGAGAGTGACTCGTTCTACAGAATTTTTTCCCACAGTTTAATCACATTAACCCACATTCTTACATTTATTCCGTAGTTTTTAGGTGGAATTTCCATGAAAGTTGGAAAAATGATTTCCGAACTTTCGTGGATGCGAAAGTCCTACATTCGCCAACATTCTGCCGGTGGAATTTTTTTTTACACACCACTAGCCATCACAGAGACTTGATGCACTGAAAACCAGGACTGGAAAGTGGCCTTACCAGGATATACTCTTTAAGGAGGATGGGGCAAACAGTAAAAGGGAGGATTGGTTCTTTATGTGCGGGAGATCATAAAAGCCACAGGAACAGGGAGGGAGGAAGTACTGTGGGTCACACTGGAGAGGGGAAGGGTGAAGTTATCCACACAGGAGTGATGCTAACAATCCAAATGTTGGCTCACAGGTGAGAGGTATTGCTGACAGATGACTTCAATCTACCTGACATGGATTGAGCCTCTGCTCTGTGGCAACAGTAAGGAGTGAGTACATCTTGGACTCCTGGAGGGACATTACTCAGGCAACTGGTTATAGAACCCACCCATGAGGGCCTTACTGGACCTGGTACTGACAAATGAAGACAGTGTTGCAGATGTCATGGTGGGGGACCACCCAGGGAACAGAGATCACCAGAGGGTGTGGTTTGATATAATAGCTGGGTTGGAATCGAATCACACAAAGACAAGGGTCCAGGCTTTCAGGTGGACCAATTTAAAAAAATGAGAGAATGCCTGAGGGAGACCTTGCAGGGTTAGGGAATATGGGGAAGTAGAGGAACAGTGGACACAAACTAAAAAGGGAATTGAAATAGCTTCAAATCTATGTATCAGGCAGGTTAGTGAGGGCAACATTCAAATACCTCACAGAGAAGAACAAGGTACAGAAAGATATAATTTTCCAAAGGAAGAGGGGTCACACTATGAAGTTGGAGGAGGGGAGGTTCAGAGGAAATATGAGGCAATACGTCTTCATGGAGGGGGTGGTGGACACATGGATCAGATTTCCAGCAGAGGTGGTGGGGGCAGAAACAGTTACAGGATTTAAGAAGACATGAGATAGACACAAAGGATCTTGCAAGTGGGGGTTCCAGAGACCTAGTAAGGTCTGCATTGTCACTGTAGGTAGGAGAAATAGGGCAGACTAGGTGGTCCTGGAGACTCTTAACTTATGTTTCTATGTTAATGCAGCAACATAGTGATTTTTTTAAAATTGATGCAGCAAAACAGAAGTTTAGCAGATCAGCTGCCTATACATGTAATATGTGTATAATTTTTTCAGCACAGGATGAAATCTCTCATTTAATTCCCAACTGCAAGTACCCTTGCTCCTCACAGTTTGATCTCAAGTGCAGAATGTTAAAGAATCATTCCTAAAATTATAGAAACTGTAAATTATACTGGGAAAGAGTCTTATGGAAGGTGTAGATACACTGATGACATAATTGTGATTTGGGGGCAGTAGCACAGTTAAAGAAGTCTGAGAACTATCTTGAAGACAGCAATAAGAACTTGAGATTTTCAATTAGTTACAACCACAGCGAGATTCAGTACTTAGATATCAAAGTGAGTAAAAATCCAAATTGAACTTTGAGTACTGATTTATTTAGGAAAGTCACAGACAGAAATGCACTCCTGAAATTTGATAGCTGCCACTTGACTCACACAAGGGTTAATGTGCCAAAAGTCATCTTTGAGAATTAGGAGCATTTGTGACTGTGATGAGATATGTTTTTTTTTTCCCATTAGCAAGTTATAACCGCACTGCCACTAGAGGGACACAATCTTTACCTAAAGCGATCCCCGCCTGTTGTTCATATAGATACCTCTCCTTTGTTCTCTATAAGCATCTGTTAAATCTGTCAGCTCCCTCCTCCACCATACACATGTACGTTGATGATACTGTCCTGTATGCATCTGGCTCATGCCTAGCTGAGATTACATCCAGCTTGCAGCACAACTTCAACAAAGTACAGCTCTGGTTTTCAAACCATCAATTATTCCTTAACACCAAGAAGACAGTCTCCATGACTTTTGGTACAAGGCAGAGACTCTCTGTTTCCGTCCCACCCTACCTTCTGCACTCTTAATGTGACTTTACTTGAGGACACCTTGTCCTTCAGATACCTTGGGTTTGTTTAGACCAACACCCAACTTCTCTGGACACATTAAAGCCATCCAGAAAAATTGCACCCCAAGCTCGGAGCCTTTTCAGGAACCAGAGTTGCATCCCTTCTGTGGCTAGGTATGAGCTTGTCCAGAAGATGATCATCCCTGTTTTTGACTACTGCGATGTAGTTTATGGTGCTGCTCTTAAGTCATCTCTGACCAGATTTGACTCTCTTCAATTCCTTCTGCCACTTTGCCTTTGATGCTCCTTCTCGCACCCACCACTGTGACCTTTATCGAGCCCTTTCCTTTCCCTCCTTTACAAACAGATGTCTCTCACACTGCGCTAAATTCACTGTTAAACATTGGCTGGGTGAACTTCCTTCCTGCCTCTCCCTCATTTATGACACCCCTCCTTCCCACTCCCTCAGATATACTGATACTTGCTCATTAACTGTCCCCACCTTCCACCCTATCCGGCCTGTCTGGCACCTCATTGTTTCCTTTAAATGTGGAACTCTCTACCTCCCCAAATATGACACTCCTCCTCACTGTATTCCATCAACACTGCCCTTCCAACTATCTTTCACTTAACTGTTCCTGTTATGACCCACCTTAATTTTTTTCATCTTGCTCCATACAGTTAATCCACCTTCAAGAATTTACTCAGTGACTCTGTCAAGTCTATTGCCTCTGTCATGTCTTAAATTCATTGAAATAGATAAGATCAAAGTGCATATGAGGATAGGTGGCTTGGAGAATCAAATCCTTAAAAAGGATGGATTTAGGATTTTAGACTGAGCTAACAAAACAGAAAGGACTGAATGAGAGGGTAAATCTGTATCCTCATTAATGTTGACATATATCTTTTATACATTTAATGGATAAGGTCCTGCCCTTCCTTCGGCCTATAATGATTTGATCATAGCTCCATCTGTCTCTGAAGTTACTGAGATATTGAGAAGATATCCTTTTATGATACCCCAAGTCTACCTGATATTTGACCACCACAAGAGAAGTCAAGAGTGATGTCTGCTTCATCAAAAATAGGTCTAACATTTGCTGATTTTAAGATAATATGTATATGTGTTTGCTGTTTAGAAATTATATGATTGTAGCTTTAAATGTTCTCTTCCATGTCCTTTTGTTTCTGTAGTGTTAGTTTTGTACGTTTATGTATATGTATAGGCAGCTAATCATGGTAACCCTTGTTTTGCAGCATCATGCTTCTTTTAAAAAGAATCACTGTGTTGCCACAATATTCTGATTTTAATATAATGTGTAGGCACTTTAGGGTAACAAGATAGTGTAAATATTTATTGATAATAATTTGCACAAAAATGTGCACTTTAATATTTGCAGCCATGTGGTGCTGGTCTGCTAAAATGTTGCCTAGACTTCTAATAATAAGTGGGACACCCAGGAGCTTTTGAAATAAACTGGGTACACCTGTTAGTTATTCATTATACTAATTAATTGATGTACAGCACTATATAAACACTTTAGAAACTTGACACTGTTAGGAGCCATGATCCAGCATCTAGGCCCCTAGGTTTAATTGCTACTCAGCATGGCTTCATGCTCTCCCCCTTTTAAGAACCCTTCTGAGAGCTGCCTCAGTAGGTGCGGGAAGTAGGAATCAAGTTGAAGCAATGCTGTTGGTGGCTTTCTGTATGATTGTTGCCTTTGTGAGGGTGTATAGGATAGTTAGGACCAGAAGACCCTAGTGACCCGAAGAGAAGTGAGACATGTTTGCTTCATATGCTCAGGAACCCACTGGATGGACTGGGCAAGTATCTATTGGATCAGCTGCTACACTCCATCGCCTTCGGTGGTGCTTTGCAACACCAGATCGATGAAGAACAAGACTGCCACTATGGCAGATTTAATTTCAGGTTCCTTGGTCAGTCTGGCTTGCATTACAGAGAGCTGGCTGTGTGATGACACTGGCCCAGTGATGGAAGCGTGTGTCCCAGCTAGATTTTCCATTGTACACTGCCTGTGAAGATATCATAGTGGGTGGCTATCTGCTTTAGATCTTAGTTGAACTTCACATTTAACCTGGTGGGGACACTTCATCATTTGAATGTGTGTATGTGCACTGGGTCCAGGTGCAGGTTGGGATCCTCCTGTATACTGGCTTACAGGACATGGGGGAATCTTCTGTGGAAATTGCAGACTTAATTGCTGATAGGGTCTTGGAGTTGTCCAGATGGATTGTTCCATGTAACTTCAACACCTGGGTTGATAATGAATCCACATTTTGGAAGGGATATTTTCCAGCTGATGAAATCACTGGGCCTCACACAAGTTTTTACTTCTCATGAATAACCAACATGGACACACCTTGGACTTGGTTTTTTCCTGGGCTCAAGACTAGTAGCCGTACAATTGATCCAGTCAGTTGGTTGATCATTGCATAGTGCTATTCTCCTTTGGGGCCACCCTGTAGTCCTTCCCTTTGAAGATGGTTGAGTACCACCTATTAAGAGGGCTGTTGCTAGAAGAACTACTGGCAGTACTGGACATCTTGGAGATGTTCTCATCATGTGAGATTGCACTGGAGAATGTAGTGGTGACCTAGTAATAGGGTTATTACCTAGACCTTTGACTCCATAGCACCAAATCATGTATGACTTCAGGTCCCAAACTTGAGTTCACAATGGTTTGATGGGAAGCTTAGAGAATTGGAAACCAGGGGTCAGAGGTTAGAGCATTGATATGGAATGTCTAGCAACCAGGAGGACAAACTATCTTTGATAAGTCACTATGGTGAATGGCAAAGGACATTCTTGTGTGAAAATGCAGCATTCCTGTCCAGGGAGATTGTGACTGGGAGACTACAACAGTGAGAAACTGACCAGCTCAGTGTTCTTCCATACTGTAGACAGGTTATTATACCCAACCACTCTTCAGCCAGTAAGAGCAGTTTCATCAGCTAGTTAGAGTGTTTGCTTGATTCTTCACCAAAACAGTGACCTCTATTCAGGCTAGGATCTTCCAAGAGGGCTGTTACTACACCAGCAGAATTTGTCCTTCACTTCATGAATGTAATCACATGTCTTGGTTAGAGTTTCAGCCAGTTTTGATAGCAGAGTCTGTGAGGTGATCTCAGAGCTATATCCCACTTTTGTGAATGAGACGCAGTCCCCACATGTCTACTAGTTAGCTACATGGGTTTTCTTGAGTTGGTATTCATTGGAACAGTCTGGTGGCCCCATTCAGAGGGGTCTTCCTGAGCACTGAAGAATGTGCTGGTTTGGCTCCCTCTGAAAAAACAAAATCTTTAGACCTAAATATTCTAGTGTATTACTGTCCATCTCTAATCTACTGTGTTTAGGTAAGGATATTGAGAAAGTTGTGGTGCTTACAGGTTAAGGTGCACTTCATAACTCATGACATCTATAGCGCCTCAATCTGGTTTTAGATCTAGGCATAACACTCGGTTGGCATTGGTCAGGAATACAAGATGGGGAGTGGTTCTGATGACCACCAAACAGGAAACTGACCTGGGCGTAATCATATCTGATGACCTAAAAGTGGCCAAACAGTTTGACAAGGCTGTGGGAGAGCCAGTGGAATGCCTTGTGCATATAGATGGGCATAACCAGCAGAAACAGGAGGAGCTGATAACACTCTATAAATTATTGGGGAGACTTACCGGAGTACTGTGCCCAGTTCTGAGACCACATCTCCAGAAGCACACATATACAGAGTAGAGGTGGTACAGCAGGGGGCAACAAAAATGGTGCAGGTCTCCACAAGAGACCATATGAGGAGAGACTAAAGGACCTCAATATGTACACCCTGGAGGAAAGAAGGAAAGGGTGATATGATAGATGCTTTCAAATACCTCATGGGTGTAAATAAGGCAAAAGGGGGAAGAATTGTTAAAAAAGATGCTCCAGAACAAGGGACATGCTATGAAGCTGGAGGGTAGACTTAGGGAAATATAAGGAAATACTTCTTTACATAGAGAGTAGAGGATGCGTGGAATAGCCTTTCAATGGAGGTGGTGGGGAAAAGCTGTGGCGGTATTCAAGAACACATGGGATAGGCATAAAGGAACCTTAGCCATTAGGGAAGGGAGGGGTGAGTTGGAGATCAAGTAGGGTCTATGATATTACTGTAGGTAGTCAAAATGGGCAGACTGGGTGAGCCAAGCAGTCCTTATCTGCTGTCAAAGTCTATCTTTCTATAATCAGAGTGTATAATGATCACATATAAGGCTAAAGACAGCAGTGAATGGTCAGTCTCATTCACCTCTACTCTCTTCAACATTTAACTCCGTGTACCATGAGTAGCTGCTGATTAGCTGAGGTTGTTCGGAGGACTTACAGACACTGTCATTCACTGGTTTGAATCCTGCCTCAGAGAAAGAACACAGAAGGTGGTAATGGAACTTTCTTACCATACCCAATGCCTCATCTCTGTGGCAAGCCCCAAGGTTGGGCCTGCCATCCATGCTGTTTACAGTGTAGATGCTACCCAAGGAGAGGATCATTTGACAATACAATCTGGGTTTCCACCCTATGTGAATGATAAGCTGTTATACTTTCTTTTGCACTTGGGACACTTGACACTGTTGAGGTGCTGAATTTGTGGCTGTATGAAATTTAGAAATGGACATAGTCTAGTTGGCTGAGACTTAATCCCGACAAGACTCAGGTACTAGTGATTGAGCTGGGTCGGGGAGGAGAAGTAGTAATGGAAAGATGGGGCTTTGGCTCAGGTCATACAGGCTGTTGACTTCTACTAAGGTGAAAATACTAGAATCATTTATGATGATCAGCTGACAATGGAGGCTCAGGTGCTTGTGGTTGTCATGAGTGGAGTTTACCATCTTTGAAGTATCAGCCAGATTAAGATGCTTACCCCTTCTGAAGATTTGCTGAAACTGGTGCAAAGGGGTTCATGATCTTTAGGCTGGACTACTATAAAGTGCTCTACCTTGGGTTAGTAAAGGTACCCCAGACACTTGCAGCTGGTGCAGAACACAGCAACCAGGTTACTGACCACCATGCAAGGTTTAGTCATGCACCCGTCCTGTGTGATCTGCACTGTCTGCCTGTGAAGTGTCATGTTACCTTTAGGTTTGCTATACTAACCTATAAATCCCTACCTGGCTGAGTCCTGGCTACCTATCAGAGCTTCTGAATTTCTCAGGTCCCCACACCCCTTTGCTCCTCCTCCAAGGGTGCCCTCTCAGTCCCAAGTGCTCCACATAAGCCCTCTGGAGAACACACATTTGAGGTTGCTGACCCTTTGCTGTGGAACAGCTTGCCTAGTGGATTGAGGGACCCCCACCCTCAGTGGAGATGGTAGAAAGGCTTACCTGTTTAGACAGGCTTTCTGAACTCAAGTCTTGTTCCCAGGTATTACTCATGAAACATCTGCTGTTTAAGAACGTTTTTATTTTAATGACTGAATTTATTTATATGTGTTTTTGTTTAAATAATTGATTTATTTGCTTATTATTTTGTGTTTAGTTGCTTGTCTTACCTGTATGGCACCCTGAGCCTTAGTGGGAGGCCACCCTGTGAATAAATTTGCTACTACTACTACTACTATTTGCCAAAATTCTAGAAGGAGTCTTCTGGTTTATGTTAAGTAAGCTCAGTGGTCACCAATTGCTGAGGTCAGTCTTATCACCTTCTTAAGGATTCAAATATGCAAGGCCTGTGACATAGAAAGCAGGAGGGACTCCATCAATAACCAAGCACTGAACACCTGTCCCAGTGTCATGATCAACCATCTAGAGAAGGTTTTATAAAAGTAAGTAAGTAAAGTTTATTTATATGAGGCGCCTTCCAAAGCTCAGGCGCCTTTACAAAATTTCAAATACAAATTAAAATCCACAGCAATTTAAAACACAATTTACATTTCTGAAAATGCTTGCTTGAATAAAAGGTCTTAAGAACTTTTTAAACATTTTTACAGTCAGGCTATTGCATATCTGGCAAGGTAGACAATTCCACAGAGTAGGTGCCATAAAGGCAAATGTTCTTTCACCAGATGTTTTCAAGGTTGCCCTGGAATCTAGAAATCCCTCACCAGGGTATTGGAAGGAGTGGGATGGGCACTAAGGAATCAGGAGCTCTTTCAGGTAGTGGGGTCTCATGTGTCCAATGTAGCCAGCAATCTGTCTGCCATTGGTGAAGTTCATTCCTTAGTGTGTTTAAAGTTTGTTCTATTTCATATCTTGTTTTGGCTGTGTCAGTAAGGACTGATCTCTGTTTGTCAGGGGTAGAATACTAAGGTTCATGTAGAAACTGTCACCCTAGATTGTGTCAGGGCAGTTCCAAAATTCGGTCAGAAAATCAGAGGCTGCAGTAATTTTAGTATGTGCATCATTCTGTGGGTTATCAGTGCCTGATGGCCATAGGCTTGTAATTAACCACTTGGACACTCTGTCCTGACACCTTTTAATGGGGTCAACCATCTCTGCCTGGCCCTGTGTCACAATAATTCCTGTGCTGATGTATTAGCCCTAATATACTGATGATACTACATCTGAGTTCTGACTGCTAATTTGATTGTGAGGTCAGTGCAGTCAGTGTGCATCCGTGATAAGAGTTTATGTATGAGTGTGCACATAGTTCTTGATATGTCAAGTATTTGTCTCAACTATGATTTTGGCAATTGCTAAAAACATGCATTTAAATCCTACAGTAATTTAGGGTTCTTCCACCCTGTGAAAGTAGTCATATGCCTCTCATGCTGAGAGTATGGAACAGAACATTTCTTGCCATTATTTTTGTATCTACTACTTCAATAATAGATTCTTATTTAATTTCATTTCCAATGATCAGAACCCAATATAGTACAAGGACATGTATTACACTGGCACAGTAAGGAAAGATGGTCAGAAATCTCTATAGCAATGGTGTTGCTCTATGGACTTGGGAGTTTTGTGACAAGAACAAAAATCTATTCTGATGGCCAGTTCATCTTGGGTAAGCATAAAGCTGCTGTGATTATTTCCTGCCTTATAACTGTTTTTCAAATCTGCTGTCAGGATCATGTCTTTTCAAGAAAATGGAATCACAATACAGTTTTTATGTACTACCACTGTCTTGAGTTGAAAGCCCACAATTAAAATCTTCTCCCATAATAACCAGTTTACTGTAATGGAGAAAGACTGGATTTCAAAAATAGTAAAATCCTCCACATCATTGTCTGGGGGCATAAATATATTTATGAGTATATATTGTTTATCAATAAAGACCATCAATCAGCAGTGCACACCCAGGAGAATATCCACTAATTTATGCACCTTAAGATCAAAACCTTGTATCAAAATTCCTGCACTGTCACACTGATCCAACCCCTGAGACCAGTACTGAAGGCCACAGTCCCACAACCATTTTACAGCACATATTTCAAACAATGATTTCAGTCTTTTGTCATGGATAAAATACAATTGCCCAGTGAAGTCACAAGTACAGAAATAGTGGTAACCCTTTTCCTGTGAGACTTTATGCTGTTTCCATTCAGTATGACAAGTGTGAGAGTGGCATGCAAGATATTATTAAGGGGTGGATTTTCTGCCTGCAGTCCCATCCTGGATCTGGTCCTTCTGTATAGCTGTTAGGCCATTGAGGATTCAGACTGAGAATCATTGTGGTATGAGGAGAGACTGCAGACTGAGGAGGTTAAGGAACATGCTTCAGCATCTTCACCTACCTTCTTCTCAGTATATCCTCACCTTACTATGGAGCTGAAGACTGCCAATCTGTTCTCTATCAGGGTTTTGGGGGTGGATTGGGGTTTTACTCTGTGGTGTTAATCCTTCATTCTCATGGACACAGAACTCATATCAGCATCCTGTGAATAGATATGTGCAAAGTGCAGAAAACTTCAATTCGACAGAACTTTATGAAGATGGCCATCTTCACAAAGTTCAGAGTGCCAACTTAGCAATGTTTTTTTTTCATGCAAAGTGGTACTTTTTATGCAATGTGACAAAATCACTTCGAAGTTGCAGCTTCACAGGAAAAAGTGCCACTTCACCTGAAAAAATGTTGCAAAGTCAGCAAAGTTGAAGGTGGTGACAACAGTGGGAGCTTTACAAAGCAGCTTTGTCCATGAAGTTTAACTTGCTGCAATTCTACCTGCAAAGTGTTGGGGAAGGCAAGCCTTCTGAGATTCAGGAGAAATAGTACTTAGGACTTCATTAATGTCCTCAGATCTGGACTGTGACTTCTTCGGTGGTGGTGGAGGGAGGGGTTTATACAGCATGGGATGTTCTATCCTTTACCAAATTTGGCTTCACAGGGGCTGAACTATTCTTTGCTGTGGTCTGGTGTTCTGGTTCCAGGATAGAAACATAGAAACATAGAATTTGACAGCAGATAAGGACCACAAGGCCCATCCAGTCTGTCCATTTGTTTTTCTACCTTATGAATGTGCTATTGGCCTTTGCTCTGTCAATGGCCTATCTATTCATATTCATCCATATTGCTCCTTGTGCCTATTCCATGCCTGTTTGAAGCCCTGCAATGTATTCATATTTACCATTTCCTGAGGTAGGCCATTCCATGCATCCACCACCCTTTCTGTGAAAAGAACTTCCTCACATTACCCTTAATTGGCCTCCTCTAATGTCATGCCATGTCCTCTTGTCCTGCTATTTTTCTTATATTGAAACACATTAGATTCTTTCACCTTGTTAATGCCCTGAAAGTGTTTGAATGTTTTGATCATATCACCTCTCTCCCTCATATTGAGCTCTGTTAATCTGTCCTCATATGTTTTCTGATGCAGTCCCTGCACCATTTTGGTTGACCTTCTCTGACTGCCTCAATTTGGTTAATGTCCTTGTGAAGGTGTGGCCTCCAGTACTGCATTCAGTACTCCAGATGGGGCATAACCAGTGTCTTGTAAAAGGGATCATTACTTCCATCTTCTGACTTAGATACCCTACTAATACACCCCAACATCCCCTAGCCTTACCTACTGCTTTTGTGGTCTGCTTGATGATTTAAGGTCATCGGTGATGATGATGCCCAAGTCTCTTTCTTCCCTTGTGTCTGCCAGCAACCCTCCCAGCCTATAGGTGGCTTCAGGGTTTCTTCCCTATGTGCATGATTTTGCACTTATTTCAGTTAAACCCCAGTTGCCATACTTCCAACCATTTTGCTAGTTTATCCAGATCTCTTCATTCTTCCCACCCCATCTGGATCATCTGCTCTTGCAGATCTTGATGTCATCTGCAAAGAGACAAACCTTACCCTCCAATCCATCTGCAATGTCACTGATGAAGATATTGAAGAGGACCGCCACAGGACTGATACCTGAGGTACCCTACTTGTGACTTGCATCTCTTCTGACTGTATACCATTTACCACCACTCTCTGTTTTCTGTCCATCAACCAGTTTGCCACCCAGCTGAGGAACTTCTAACCCACCCCGAGCCTAAGCAGCTTATTAATCAATCTTCTATACGAACAGTATCGAAAGTCTTGCTGAAGTCAAGGTAGTCAACATCAACTGCTCCCTCTTGGTCCACCACTCTGGTTACCCAGTCAAAGAAATCTATGAGATTAGTTTGACAGGACCTTCCTTTGTAAACTCATGTTGTCTTGGATCCTGTGCTCCTATGGATTCCAGGTGTTGCACTATCCTTCCTTAAGGAGTGCCTCCATAATCTTGCCCACTACTGAGATAAGACTGACTGGTCTGTAGTTCCCTTGCCTCCTCTCTGCTACCACTCTTTTGTGGAGCGGATCACATGAGCCCTTTCTCCAGTCTCTGGGACCTCTCCTGTGCTCAGAAACTCACTAAACAGTTCTGATAATGGCTCTGTTAGTTCCACCCTTACCTCCTTTAGTATCCTGAGATTTATGCCATCAGGTCCCATTGTCTTGTCCACCCTGAGCTTATTGAGCTCTTGTCGGACCCCCTTCTTGTGAAGAGACTAGTGCACACCTCCTTCCCCTTTATCCATGGTGCCCAGCTGTGGGCCTTGCCCCACCTCTCTTCCTTAAATACTGAGCAGAAGTATCTATTTAGGATAGATGCTTACATCCTCCTCCTCACACACCCGTATCCCCTTTGATCTTAGCAATACTTTCTCTGGACTTTCTCCTTTACTAATGCATCTATAGGAAGTCTTGTCACCTTCTTTACTGTGTGTGCTAGTATTTCCTCTGTTTGGGCCTTTGGCTGCCTTACTGCCTTCCCTGTTTGGTATGCCTCCTATCTTCATCCCACTCTGCTCCTTATATTTCATGAATGCCACCCTTTGGCTCTGACCTTTTCTGCTACTGTTTTGGGAACCAAAGTGGTTTCAGTCTTCTTTTTGCTTCCCTTTTCTCTGTAACACAATGGGAAGTTGCTTCCAAATGTGCATCCTTAGTGCTTGCCCACTTTGCCTGTACCCTTCACCTGTATTTCTTTTTCCAGGGCTTGGCTTAACTCTGTTGGCCATCTTATCAAAGTGATTGCAATGGCAAAATGATGCATGTTTAACAAAACTGTGGGCAGCCACCATCATAATTAAAGAAATGGTTGTGTTTTCCTTGGGATTATGAAAAGGAGCAGAATCTTGGAACATTGCTATTATATGCATTTATTACACTGACACTGAGGTGTAACCTTATTTGTTTTCAAGAACTCATTCTTGCATGCGTATGTTAAAGACCTGCCGCTATAAAGCGCCTGTGCCTTTTTAGAAATATTGTCTTCCTTACCCTGTTTTCAACTATGTACTAGTATTCTGAGAGACATTTTAGAGCTTGTACAATAATTCAGAACTTCTATATTCTGGTATGACTGATTATTTAATAAAGAAATAAAGTATGTGTCATGTTGCAGTATTACAAGAAAACCAGCAAGTGTGATAAGGTACATATAAAATTTAAGTTATCATATAAATATGTTTGCATTCTTGTTTGGTGGTTATATATCATATTTCTTTCCAGTGAACTGAAATGATACCAAAGTTACCTTATTACTGTTAAATAGTACTAGTTGCTGCAATCCAAAACAAGACCCAAGAATTCAGATTGAAACTCATTTTTTAGCTCAGGACTTTTAATAGACTTGTACTTTATTACTTCTAAAACTATTTCTATGACCTTCTTCACTTTGTTATAGCTAATACATACAACATAACAGGATAAAATATATAGTGCAATAATACATTTGAGCAAAATTTATTCTTCTTAAGGTGTCAGCTAGTATTTTGACAACAAAATGACACTTATTATAGCAGCTGATGTTTAGACTTATCAATAGTCCTGACAGCTGGATCATTTTGTTGTCTGACATGCCAAAGAAAGGTTATGCTTTATGTCTAGATTTCCCCAAAGAAATCAATGACAGCCCACAAAAGTCTTTAAAATAATAAAAGATGATTATTGGACACCCAAAATGCAAGCACATACAGTACCTTGGAATCAAGTCAAAATCTTTCTGTGATATTTTCTTTGTATGTTCCCTAAAACTATATTCACAACACACACACACACACAACACACACACACAACAAGGTAAAGCAATTTTATTTAGTGCCTCCTTCCCAGAGGTTCAGGGTGCCATGCAAAGAGAACAAAACAAAAGATAAAATACAAATCCAATATAGCTTCAACAAAAGCAAAAATAAATGAGTAAATAATCATGCAAATAAAATAAATTGCTCTGAGGAGCAAAACACATATCACTTAATTGCAGTGAAATAACAATTGATAAAATTAAACCAGGAAGTCAGCCTTTTCATTAAGCTCGAGAGGAGGGAAGCAACTCAGATTCAAGCCGTGGCAGCGCCCACAATATTGATAATACTGATTGAGCACTTTCTACTTTTTCTTCTGCACAATTGCCTTGCATCACTATATGGAGCACTTTATCAAAGCACTTTCAGTCATTTCAGTGTTGGGATCAGTGGAGTTCTATCACTGATCATTTTTATTGGCAATACATGTTTCAAGAGAATGTAGTCTTGATGCTGTAGCCTTCTATATTGTACAATTATACAGACCACTTGCTGCATTTGTGCATTGTGAATGAGAAAAAAAACAAGGAGACTGCAATCAAATTAAGGCATATCAGTTCTGGAATATCTTTATTCTATATTTGAAATGTGCATACATGCTGATGCATGCAAGGCTTAGCCAGGTTGGCAAAATCAATTGTTTTGGTCATTACCGCTTTATACCAGATTGCATGGACTATTGTTTTGTGGAGAAGTAGGCTAGTTTAATACATGGATTTCACGCCCTTTAAAGGCCTTGCCTTTAATAGGTGATAGGTCCTCTATTTCCATTGTGGTCTCATTCAGGTACCTTGGGTGACCCTGGGCCTCAGCTAAACCTGTCTCAGAATATTTCAAAGGTATGTAGAGTGGCTAACTGCAAAATGGGTCTGGCATATAGGGTCAAAACATATTTACCCTTCAGACTTGTATTGCTCTTTCTATAGGGTGTGCTGATCCCTAGACTTAATTATGGGATCATCACCTTTGCAAATGAGGCTAAGGCCTCAATCACTAAATGGGATGTAGTTTTAACAAAATTTATAGATTTGCTCTATTAGCTGCTTGTCCACACACTGTTGTGAACCCGCTGTGAACTCTATAGTAAGCTGGGCTGGTTATCCCATGCAAACAGTCTCTTTATGCCTCAGATTTTTGTGGACAGGAGTCTCAGAACTGCTTCCTCATCCATCCCAGCAAGCCAGCTAAAACTTGTATCCAGAATTACCAACATAAGTCCATTGACTAGTCCCTTCTGGTGGTTTTCCTAGACCACCACCACCTAGGCAGCAAGGTTTTTGAATCCTTCCCATCTCATGCTCATGGGGCTACCTCCCACTCACTCTTCAGAAAGGCTTTTCTGGATTTATTGAATGCAAACTCAGTCTGGTTGTGCACTTAACTATATGGTATTTATCCTATGGTCTGGAGTTCCTTTGTCACTTCCCACCTGTTGTGTTTCTCCTATTTGTGTGGCTTATTGTCTATGCTTTTAGTTATTTTGTATAACTTGCTCTGAATTGTTTTGCAACTGCATCTGTTCAAGTATGCCCTTACAGAAATTATATGAAATATTTTCATGCTGCACACATAAAACTATGCAGGTGATGTGCGAGAGCTGCATGATTTAAATGTTAAATTAGAACCAATTGTATTCATGTGGTATGCGTGCAGCAAGCAAGTGTGGAAGGCATACCTTTTATGTTAAATTGAACAGAATCTATGCATGTGGCATGCACTAAAAAGCAAGCGTCACTGATAACTGCACATAAAAGTTAAGACTTGCTCAGGATCACACAGTATACAAGTTGGGGTTGATGAGTTTCAAACCCAGGTCTTCAGGTCTCCTGGTTTGCAATTCAGTGCCTTTAACCAATAAGCTATACTACCTGCATACATATGGCTCACTTATACGTCAAAGCAAATCTGCATACATCTGCATGCATGCAGCATACTTAAAGCCACTGATATACTTTTTAGCTTTCTTGTCCCTCCCTCATAGAAACATAGAAGTTGTCAGCAGACGGGACTGTACGATCCATCAAGTCTGCCCCTGGCCTCCTACCCCTACTTAGCTGCCTGCTTGTATATCCCACAGTGTCTGTTCCATGCCCACTTGAATTCCAACATTGTCTTAGCTCCCACCACCCCCTCCAGCAGGCAATTCCATGGTTCCACAACACAGTCTGAGAAGAAGAATTTCTCATATTGCTTCTGAACTTTTCTCCATTAAGTCGAAGGTTTTCCCTCTAGTCCTGCTGTAGTCATTTACCTGAAAGTGGTTCTGCACGTGTACCCTGTTGTTGCCTTTAAGGTATTTCAATGTTTCCATCATGTCCCCACAATTCCTGCATTGTTCTATAGAGTATAATTTGAGGTCATCCAATCTTGTCTCATATGGTTTCTGATGCAAGCCCTGAACCATCTTTGTTGCTCTTCTCTGTACCATTCCTGCCTATCTATGTCCTTCCTGAGGTGTGGCCTCCAGAACTGGACATAGCACTCTAGGTGAGACCTGACCAGGGACCGACACAGGGGCATGATTCCGTCATGCCTTCTGCTAGTGATGCCCTCCCTGTGCATCTCAGGATATCACTAGCCTCAGTGCTGCATTTTCACATTGTCTACTGACCTTGAGGTCATCTGATATGATCACCCCTAGCCTCTCTCCCCCGCCTGGTAGCCACCAGCTGCCCTCCCATTAAGTACAGTTTCCTGGGTTACACTTGGTATGTGCATATGCTAGGTGCATGATCTTGCATTTTGGGATTGAATTTCAATTGCCAGGTCTTGAACCACTCCTCCAGTTTTGGAGATCAGCTTCCATGCTTTGCTGTTGGTCTGTTGTGTTTACTCTGTTGTCGATGTTGGTGTCATCTGCAAACAGGCACACCTTTCCTCCAGTTCCTCCACAATGTCACTGATGAATATGTTGAACAGAATCGCCCCAGAACTGAGCCCTGTAGGACCACGCTAGTCACCCTCCCTCCACAGAGTGCCATTTAGTAGTACTCTTTGAGTTCTCCTTGTAACCAGTTTCTGACTCAATTTGTAACCTCAGGCCCAGTTCCTTTGTTCTCCAGTTTTTGACTAGTCTCCTGTGCAGAACAGAGTCAAAAGCTTTGCTGAAGTCCAGGTAAACCACATCCACTGACCCACCCTGATCCACTGTTTTGGTGACCCAATTGAAAAACTGAACCAGGTTTGTCTGGCAGACCTCCTGCTGTGAAATTGTGTTGATTTTTTGATGGCTGATCAATTTGCTCAAAAAGCTATGATTCTTTCATTCAGCAGGGACTCCATCAGTTTTCCCATGACTGATGTTAGACTAACTGAACAGTAGTTACCTGGCTGTTCCTTGTTTCCATTCTTGTGGAGTTGTACCACTGTTGCACTCTTCCATTCCTCCGCACCACCCCTCTCTAATGATTTGTTGAAGAGTACTGATAAGGGGCCTACCAGTTCCTCCCTAGTTCTTTCAGTATTCTTGGGTGTATCCCATCTGGCCCCATAGCTTTTTCTACCTTTAACTTGCTTATTTCCTCCAGGACCCTTTCCTCTGTGAAGAGACCCATGTCTATTCCTTCAATTGATACTTTTTATGCCTATTGATGGTCCATTATTGTCTGCTTCCTGTGTGAAGACTGAGCAAAAGTACTCATTGAGTGCCTCTGACTTCTTCCCATCTTGCTCTGTGGTTTGTCCATTTTTTTGTGATTCTAACAGTGCCCCTTTGGTCTTCCTTTTTTCATGTATGTACCTGTAGAAGGTTTTGTTACCTTTTTTTCCTGAGCTATCCAAACCTTTGTTTGAGCCATTGCTTTTCTAATCACTTTCCCTGTCTCGTTAGTTTCTGTTTATATTCTGTTTTGTCTGCCTCAGTCCCTGACTTCTTGTACTTTCTGCAGGCTATGTGTTTTTCTCTCACCATGGTTGCCACCTCCTTGGAAAACCATAGTGGGTTTTTCCTCCTTTTGTTATTACTAACCTGAAAGGTATACTGTGATGTGACCATTTTACTGCATCCTTCAACCTTGTCCAATATTTCTCAGCGCTCCCTTCTGTCAAGTTATTAATGTTGTCTCTTAGGCAGGCCATCATGTTTGTGAAATCTGCCCTCCTGAAGTCAAGGACCTTCAATTTGGACTGTGTTGGGTCTACAGTGCTTTTACCCTGAACCATACCATGTTATGATCATTGTTGCCCAGGTGGTTCCCTACTTGACACCGTAACCCTATCATTATTTGTGAATATCAGATCTAGAACCACGTTACCCTTGTGGGTGATGTCACTAGTTGACTTAGGCCTGCTTCCTGTAATGTGACTAGGAATTCCTGTCTTCTGTGATGTTGCTGTATGGGTATTCCAATCTTTGTACAGCAGATTGAAATCCCCACCAGCACTATATCCCCTTTGCCTGACATCTGGAGGATGGTTTCCAGGATTTTCTTATCCCTGGCTTCTCCTGATTTGGGGATCTGTAGATCATTCCTACCTGAATGGGTTTCTGGCTTCCAGCCCCTATTGTGATCAATAGATCCTCTGTTTCCTAGTGCCTGCTTCATTTCTGTTGCATTGATGGTATCCTTAACATAAATAACTATCTCCCTCCCTTTTCCCAGTCTTATCTCTCCTAAACAAGTTCTATCCCAGGATAGTCATCTCCCAACCAGATTATTTGTGAATCATGTTTCGGTCATAGCCACCCAGTTTAGTCCTGCCTCAGCTATTTTGGAAGTGAGGTCAGTCATCTTGTTAGCGAGACTATGTGCATTGAGGCATAGTGCTGACCACTCTTGCTTTTCTTTGTGTTTTGTTCGATTTAGTTTCACTTGTTGCAATGGCGTTTACCTCTGTTAAAGCGCTTCAGGGCGTTCAAGCGTGGTGCTCTGTTTCCAGAGGGATATATCAGGAGATGGTGTGATGATGCGGGTTACAGGCAGCACGATCAACCAGATAAGAGGATTTAAACAAGAGGTTTTAAAAGAAAACAGGACGTCCGATGTGATGGCTGGTCTATGGCTGTCCTCAGTAAGCGGGATGAGGAGCCGCCATGTTTGTTAATGTGTTTAGCCCGCCTATGGGAGGTGGAGAGCCAATCAGGATGTGGCTCTTTTGATTGAAGTGGTGCGTGTTTGCAGTTATAACGTGGGTTATAACGGCAAATTATAACTGGTTCAGCCTATGGAAAACATTGCTGGCCAGTTATTATACTATATTAAAACAGGCAATTGAAACAATACACTGGGATATTAAACAAACTTTGCTAATG
This sequence comes from Neoceratodus forsteri, assembly GCA_016271365.2. Classification (NCBI taxonomy): domain Eukaryota; kingdom Metazoa; phylum Chordata; order Ceratodontiformes; family Ceratodontidae; genus Neoceratodus; species Neoceratodus forsteri. The sequence continues at coordinate 1,056,223,434 of CM057459.1, forward strand.
CTCTAAATTACATAGAAACATAGATGTTGATGGCAGATAAGGACCTACTGGCCCACCTAGTCTGCCCATTTTTCTACTTACTGGATAAGCTGCAGATCCTAGTTAACCAATAGCCTATTTCTTCCTACTTGCCACAAGAATTGCCTTATGTCTGTCCCATGCATTCTTGAATTCCCCACTGTTTTGACCTCACAACCTCTTCATGAAGGCTGTTTCATTGTCCACCACCCTCTCTGTGAAAAATACTTCCTCCATTGCCCTGGGCCGTCCCCTCTATCTTCAAATTGTGTCCACTTGTTCTTGCACATCTCTTTTCTGAAAGATGACACTCTTTTGGACTTTGTTGATTCCCTTGAGGTACTTAAAAGTTTCCATCATGTCCCCCTCTCCCTCCTTTTCTCAAGGGTACATATTAAGCTCCTTTAGTCTCTCCTCATATGGCTTCTCTTGCAGACCCTGCACCATTTTAGTTGCCCTGCTCTGGACTGCCTCCATCCTGTCTATGTCCTTGCGGAGATGGGGTCTCCAGAACGGGATACAATACTCAGATGGGGTCTCACCAACTGTCTGTACAGAGGATAACAACTCCTGTTTTCTACTGGTGATGCCTCTCCTATATATCCCAGTATCCCCCAGCTATTCCTGCTGCCTTCCTCACATTGCTAGCTAACCTTTAGGTCATCTAATATGATTATTCCCAGGTCACTTTCCATTATTTTGTTGTTACTTCCTTCCCCATTGTGTACTCTTCCCTGGGTTTTTGTTTCCAGGTGAATTACTTTGCACTTCTTTGCATTGAATTCAAGCCATACATCTGACCATTCCTCCAACCTTGCCATTTCCTTCTCATCCTTTCCACTCCTCGTGTGTATCAACCCTGTTGCAGAACTTTGTGTAATCTGCAAAGAGGCATACTTTTCTTCCAGTCCCTCTGCAATGTCACCTATAAAGACATTAAAAAGGACCGTACTCCAGTACTGAACCCTGCAGTACCCCACTAGTAACCCCTTTCTTCATAGTGGACTCTGTCTACTATTACCTTCTGTGTTCTGTTGTCCATCCAATGTTTTACCCAGGCTACCCCACTGTGACCCACCCAGGCTGGCTAATTTATTAATCTTTTGTGTGAGACTGTGTCAAATGCCTGCTAAAGTCTAGGTAGGCCATGTCCACAGCCCCTCCCTGGTCTACTACTTTGGTCACCCAGTCAAAGAAATCAGTTAGATTCATCTGACATGACCTTCCCACTGTGAATCCATGTTGCCTTGGGTCCTGTGCCCCACTGGACTCTAGGCACTCAACAGTTCTTTCCTTCAGAAGTGATTCCATCATTTTCCCTATCACTTAGGTCAAACTGACAGGTCTGTAGTTTCCTGCCTCTGTCTTGCTCCCACTTTTGTGAAGAGGAATCACAACCACCTTCCTCCTCAAATCTTCAGGTACCACACCATCCTCCCATGATTTCTTAAAAGGCTAGTCAGTGGTGTCATTAGTTCTCCCTCAATTCTTTTAGAGTTCTGGGGTGAATCCTGTCAGGCTCCATTGCTTTTCCACCTTCAGTTTTAGGAGTTCTTTGAGAACCCTTTCTTCTGTGAAAGGATTGGGATTGACCCTGCTATCCAGAGTGCTTCTATTGGTTGGATTAGGTACCTCTCCCTCCTCTTCTTTTGTGAATACTGAACAGAAGTATTCATTCAGTATCCCTGCTTTTCACTGTCCCTCTCTGCCCACTCACCGTCCCTTTATTCAGCCTCACTATCCCTCCCTTTGTCTTTCTAAGCTCCCTAATGTACTAATAAAAGGTTTTCCCTTCTTAACTGGGTAGGCTATCTTTTTCTCAGTTTGGGCCTTTGCTATTCTGACTTCCTTCCACTTCTTTCTGCTTTAACTGGTACTGTTCATGTCCTGCTCCTTCTGTGTTTCCTTATACTTCCTAAATGCTATCTTTTTCTCCCTAACCTTGCCCGCCACCTCTTTTGAGAACCATAGTGTTTTTTTCTTTCATTTTGATTTATTTGCTTCACACAAAGTCTTGTTGCCTCTGTGATGGCAGTTTTGATGTTTCCCATTGTTACTCCAGCCCTCCTTCTTGCCTGTTTGCTAGTGCTTTTCTGAGGCACTCTCCCATTTTAACAAAATCAGCACTCCTGAAGTCCAGTACCTTCACTTTTGTATGGCTTGACTCTGCAGTTGAGTTTATCATGAACCACACTGTTTGGTGATCACTTGTTCCCAGATGGCTACCCACTTCTGGATCTGAGATCCTCTCTCTATCCCCATTTGACAGTACCAGGTCTAAGATTGCTTCCTTCCAAGTGGGTATCAACACTAGCTGTCTGAGGCATACACCCTGTAGGGCATCAAGAATGGCCCTGTTTTGGATGTGGCTGCAGCAAAGATGCTCCAGTTAACATCTGGCATATTCAGGTCCCACACCAACAATATCTCCCCTTTCTCTGCCATTCTAGCATTCTTTCTGTCATTTCCTTGTCCATTTCCTCCTCCTGAGATGGGGTCTATGTACAACCACTGTGCAGATTGTGGTTCCATTTCCAGTCTCCAGGGTGACCCACAGTGCCTCCTCTCCTCCCTGTTTACCCTTTTGTTCCATTGCTTTGATCCCCACCCTTACATAGAGAGCTACTCCTCCTCCTCTACCCTCCCTGTCCCTCCTGTAGATTGTGTACCCTGGTATGTTGACATCCCAGTCATGGTTCTCTGTGTACCATGTTTTGTGACTGCCATGATATCCAGGCATCCTTCTTCCATCATAGCCACCAGTTCAGGGAGCTTTGTTACCTAGACTGTGGGCACTGGTACTCATTACCCTCCGTTTATTGATGGCCTTGTCCCTTTTGCCCCATCCCAGTCTTTACAGCATTTGTCTTTTCTCCATTTACACCTGCTCTTCTCCATATCGATGTCTCTACCTTGGTATATACCTCACTAACTACTCCTGATTTTTGGGGGAAGGGCTAGGATTTCCTCTCCTTTCTGTGCTTTCCTTGTCTCAGTTTAAATGCTTGCCAATGAAGCATTTAAACCTATTACCTAGGATCCTGATTCCTCTAATTTTATTATAAAATACAAAAAGTTTATGTTTCATGTAAGGCATTGTCTTTGTTGGTTTTATTTAATTATTTTTGCAGAGTTCATCTTATATGTTTTTGTGTCCTCTATGATAACACTGTATAATTTTATTCACTGCAATAGCCCTCCCCTTATAGCTGTTCTTCTGCAGGATGTATTTGGAAATGAATCTTCACCTCAGCAAGCCTTTCCCTTTCAACAAATTCTAAATAATTGAGTAAATAAATAAAAGCCTCAGCATTAGCCAGAAAAAAAGTTGTAATTGTCTAAAATAATGTGCACCATATTTTCTTGCATGATCAGTTGTCTGGTAAAGATACAGCAAGTGGCAAGTTCTTTGCAGAAGATATATTGGTACAGTAAATGTTAAACACAGCTATGAACTCAGAAGCAGTTAATTTCTTTCTTAAAATGTATGTTTAATTCGATTCTGTTGTTTCATACATGATTCTCATTTGGAAGAAATGTGGCAGCAGGTAGAGGTGTTGCAAAATAAAATTTCCCTGGTGAAATTGACAATTTTGCCTTGTGAAATGTTTCATGAAATTGCAGTGATATGATAACATTTTACCCACAATTCACCCTCCCTCCACAAAGGGTCCTATCCCTGGTGTCTAGTGGACCCTCCCATGACACTCACCACCTCATATTTTTTAAGTATTTTCCCTGTTATCCAGTGGTTCTCCTTTCCTCTGGTCCTTTCAGAGTATGTCCAGACAGGTCAGGAGGGTGAAGGATCTCTCAGTGGAGACTTTCCTCCGACTGCCACAGCAGATGAGAAGAGAGTTGCAAGGCCTCCTCGGGCATTTTCGACCAGCTCAACAAGCAGTTCAGCAAAGTTCCCAGCAAGATCAGTCTTATTTCCAGCAAGTGCAAGCTTTTACTCTCGGTGCATCACGGAGGTCAATCATAGAAGTCCGCCATTGGCTCAACCTGAGTTGCTGCCTCCAAGTTTGGACTCCTTACCTGGTGGGATTCCCCGGACTCCACAGACTACACATCAAGCTATGATTCCTGATATGACTGGAGTAAAGGAAAAGGGAACTGTGCTGCTGTCACCCATGCAGTTCTTGGTGCTGCACTCTCAGAAACACAAGCAGCCTGCCAGGTCCACTCAGCACAGCATGCTGCTAAAAGTGACTTAGTTTCTGCAGAAGCTACAGTTAATAATGCTGGTTTGATTTTGATGTCCATTCCTCTTTCTGCTCCCACGTGACACCTGCTGCAGCTACAAAAGATACATAGCATAATGCAGTCACTTGCGACTAGCAAGCTGGCAATACATGCACAAACTTCTAGGGAGTACCATTATACAATGTCTACTCTGAATCTGCATTTATACCCATGACCATTTCCGCTCAATGCAGACCTCTACTTCAGTTTCTACAGATAAGTTGGATAATATGGCTATAAGTAGATTAACAATGTAGACACAAGCTCTGGGTGAAAGCCTCAGGAAAAAAGTTGACTCTGTATTTAGGCTTGTCCAAATTTCTTCTCCTGTACTGACATCTACAGCTGTCTTGGAAAGATAAACTTGATAATACAGGTATAAGCAAGCAAGCTGACTCCAGTCACAAAACCTTTGGAAAAAACTTGGCACATCTTCTGGTGCACATTCCTGTTAATAACTCTTGATCGATCCTCCACAGACAATACTCCATCCAGCTGCAAAAAAAAACATTGTATCTGTGCCAGTTATAGCATTCCTTGCCCCTCTTCTTGCAGCAATAAGCCAGCCATGCTAAAACAATCTTCAGGAGCCAAGACATTGGACTCTGCTCTCTAGATGATAATCTTTACAGCAACAGCTCCAGGCTGCAAATACAGAGGGATTCGGCCAAATAGAGTCTAATAGATAAGAACAATATGCACATCCTGAAACATTCAGTAAGGTAGGTGGTAAAGCTATCATTGTTCAACATATGGCTAACATTCCATCCTCTACTCTTAATATAGACTGTAGAGAATATGGGGCTGCTCATACAGACTTTGTACCCAATAAAGTTTCAGAGCAGAGAGATATCCCATCATCCTCAGTACAAGTCACATTAAACTGTTCTGCCAATGAGTTGCTATAGCATTTCTAATGGAGTTGCATAAGTGTTTTTGGATTCAGTACAAAACCTTGCACAAACTGCTTTTAAGAGTTACTACTCAGTTTTGCATTGCATTGTGATTGGGCTTCAGGTGCATGCCAGCTGAGTAGCAAAACATTTTATAAACATTGCTTTTGAGCTGATCAAGTGTTGGAAAATTATGCAATGTGAGTTGACAATGCATTGCCAACCATAAAAAAAGTGCTAAATCAGCTCATTATTGGGACAGTTTAATGTGACTTGTACTGTGGTATGCCCTCTAATGATCTAGCAGGAAGATGGTTAGCTTTCTCTATTACTAAACATTGCACCAACTGGGTAATGGTTATCTTTTCAAACCCCTTAAATGAAGGTATAAACTAATATCAATATCTTTAAATATGTTGAGGGTAAACCCTTTATATAACAAAATAAATCACTTCCAATACAGTTTTCACTTCTTTTCTTTTCTTTTATTCACCCTACGTTTAGCTCCTCAGAGCTTGTTCACGGGCATATTTCATATAACAATTTCCATCTGTTTAAAACAGAAATAACATCTTTAGTTTTACATCTTTAAATTCATGTATATAACAAATAAACATATTGTTCTTGCAGAATGTAATGTATCAATTACCATTCAAACTTTGGTTGTTTGAAGTTCCTTTTAAAAGCTCAACAATTTCTATATGGCTATGCTCATCAGCTCCTATAACATATCAAACAACCATCATTAGCGCATAATGTCTCTCACCAAATGCTCAACAGAAAAAACATTTATATCTGCACCAGCCTGTTTTCCCCATAACTTTTATCCCCACCTCTTCTTCTATGCTTTAAATTTACTGTCTACTTGATTATCACTTTATGTTTAATTAAATTTTGTAAACTTCCACATTATTTATTGAAACTGATTGATATTTTCACTTACTGTTCCTTACCTCAATAAGCCAAAAACTGCCTTTAATTTTGTCTATCACATTCAACAACAGTATCACTTTCCATGTCTGTCCATGCCTCTTATGCAGCGTCTACATGTTATCAAAATAACATTCATAAATGTTTATTTTAAAATCTTTGATGTTTGCATTTTCTTAAATCTTATTTTATGAATTGGGTTTACCGTGGAATTCTTTATTCCCCACGAGAAATGAATCCTTTTCTGGATGACTAAACTTTTACTTGGCGTCCTGCTTGTTGAATCCAAACCATCTCTCACTCTAAGAGGTGCGGTATCCTCTTGAGCCTGTTTGTTGTTCAAAATGGAAATGAAATGGATTTTTCTATTAAAGACATTAGATCCTAATATAGGTTTGAATACAGAAACCAATTGGCAGGCATGTTTTTAAGAATTTAAGATGATAGAAAACATTGCATATTGGAGTGCATCAATCGGCTGGTAAAATAGGTGACTCAGAAATAAATTAAGAAATATGAAAAGATCATATAAGGTGTAAAAAGAATAGTTGATATAATAGCAACCCCTCACCATAGTCTGCCTATCTAGAAGACCTAAATGGAGAATATAAATAAAGCTTTTAAAAAATCTTTAGTGTAAGGCAAACTGGGAACTAATCCTCTAGAAACATAATGACGTCATATTAATTACATAAATAGATAGATTTCAATTTTAAGCATCCAAAATATAACTTTAATAGGTAAACAGACATGTCTTGCTGGGATACCAGCAGGAACTTTGAGTTTGTTTTACCGATTCTCTCATTAAACAGAAGAGAATGTACAGTTGCTTAGCAACCATTTCGAGTACCAAGGCATACTGAAGAGATACAGCACTTCGCAGCAAAACAAATGGAAAGCATAACTTATTTAGAACTAATGACAGTGCTAGAATATCATTTTAACAATTAATATTTCACAATAATAGGTTGTGGACTGACATAGAAAATAGATACTGTTGTTGAATGTGATAGACAAAATTAAAGGCAGTTTTGGCTTATTGAGGTAAGGGAACAGTAAGTGAAAATATCAATCAGTTTCAGTAAACAATGTGAAGTTTACAAAATTTAATTAAACATAAAGTGATAATCAAGTAGACAGTAAATTCAAAGCATAGAAGAAGAGGTGGGGATAAAAGTTATGGGGAAAACAGGCTGGTGCAGATATAAATGTTTTTTTCTGTTGAGCATTTGGTGAGAGACATTATGCGCTAATGATGGTTGTTTGATATGTTATAGGAGCTGATGAGCATAGCCATATAGAAATTGTTGAGCTTTTAAAAGGAACTTCAAACAACCAAAGTTTGAATGGTAATTGATACATTACATTCTGCAAGAACAATATGTTTATTTGTTATATACATATTTAAAGATGTAAAACTAAAGATGTTATTTCTGTTTTAAGCAGATGGAAATTGTTATATGAAATATGCCCCATGAACAAGCTCTGAGGAGCGAAATGTAGGAGTGAATAAAAGAAAAGAAAAAGAAGTGAAACTGTATTGAAGTGATTTATTTTGTTATATAAAGGGTTTACCCTCAACATATTTAAAGATATTGATATTAGCTCCTCTATCCCAGACAACATGGTCAATGCTGCAGATCTCCTGTCTGACTTTTCTCCTGCCTGTAGCAGCTAGCAAAGGAGTGAATGTTGCTCTTGTGGTGTGAAATTTCACCCACAAATGAAATGTTGCCATCTGAGAGTAAAATTTCACTCACCCAGGGTGAAATTTGTATTAGCCTGGTGAAATATTTTCCAAAATGCACAATTTCACATCTCTAGCAGCAAGTATGAGAGTTCATTACTGAACAAAGTCTCTTCTGATTATGTAAGGAAAAGATAGCATTTCCACAAACTGAGGGTGTGTTAAAGCAGTTTACTCAGTTCATATGCATATTAATTAACATGTATATATTGTATCATTCTAGGTATATAAACAAACAATTGCATAACTGGTATATAAGTAACAACTACATTCAATATTAAACAAACCAATAAATATTTAAAACACTTTCAAAATTCAAAATTCAGACCATTTGTATGTTAATTTCAGTCTGAACAAAGTAATAAAATAATCTTTTGTCAATCAGATACTAATGTAGAGGATAATAAAATGAACAACAACATAACAAATTGAAAAAAAACACTTTAGAAACACAGGGAATGTGACTTTGAAAACTGACACTATATCTCAACAATTCTTGCTGGGGTAAGAGGTAGATTGACTAAAGGACAACATGCTGTGTTTTTCTGCTAATATAGGACTCAACGTTGGTAGTAGGTGGTGCTTGAGTTATCTGGGAACCTAATATAGGACTCCTACTAACCCAATACAGTGCTGGTGAGTCCAATATAGTTCTTCAGGTGATCCAACAACACACTGCGGTCTGGCGTGTCAAATGTGAGTATAGGCTAAACCAGTGTGCAACTGAATTTTATTTTGGTTGTCAAATCCAAAATGAGTGTGATGTTGTTCAGAAAGAATTCTAATGCCTTGCACAGGCCTATATATATTAGTAACGGAAAACAAATACATTATTGGAAGGAAAATACCATGGAATGTAAATGTCTAGTGGCATAACAGTATAGACAGTATTGTTTGAGATATACTGTATCTTGCTATTTAAAATTCTTTGTTTGACCAACCTGTGAAGCAAAAGCCAAATTGTATAGTGTGGATGACACATGGGTTTTCTGCTCTCCATGTAGCCAGCTTAGAATGACTTTATTTGTAAAAAAATGGTTCTAAATATGTTTCTGCATTTGAATAAATCAGATTTGCTAAGGTTTAGTAGATGACAGATGCATTGCACTTTATTCACCAGTGAAGGTAAGAACTTGTTTAGATCTTTTGACTGATTACAGCTGCAAACACCTTGGGAAACTCTTGGGGGCTAGTTTAAGATAAATACCAGCACTTACTTTTTCATGGAGATGGTACTGGAGCAGTACAGTAGGCTGCCAGAGGAGTTCATCCCGCAAAATCAATGGGCGATTTAAACAAGGGTGGGATAAATACAAGGGCTTGTTAAAGACCACACCAGAAAGGGAGATGGAAGGGGAAAAGGGCCCTTGTGCTCTCTCATTCTATATCAGTTTGGTAGGAACGGACAGACACAATGGGCCAGTTAGCCTTTTTCCGCTAACAGATTCTATTTTTCTTATTAAATTTACATTTGTATTTGAACCATTTTAATTGCCTTCTGCTTATTCTAATTATAGTATACTTTTTTATCGCATCTGCAATTTTTTATATGCCCTTAGGGCCACATTGTAAATAAGCTATCACTCAAGTATGTCCTGGTCTCAAATAAATAACGAGCATAAATGTAGGGGCAATAGGAAATATGGCGAATTAAGCAAATTACTCTTATTTTATTCAATTTCTAACATTCTGGTAATTCCATTTTGTTTCCATTCCCAGAACATATAACAAATGTAACAATGCATATCAATTAGATTACTGAAGTCAGACTGTTATTGCCTGCATTTATTTCACATGTGGATTGCTTAAGAGGATGATTACTGATATAATAAATCCTGTTGTAAAATAAACAAAACTAGGTATTTTGCTAACAAAGGTTACTAATAGGTTATTTTAGCAACTGGAATCCATCCATGCTGCCAGATACAAAAGTGCATCAGTCTGCTGAAGTGTTCTGTCCTGAGATAAAATTTATGTAAATCAGAGAATTTAGAATGAAGTTTGGTCTCTGCACTGTGGTCATGCTTCCCTACTGGCTAAACATTAGATCTGATTCTCCGCTGAAGAGAGCAGTCAACCAGAAGTTGTCTCCAGCTTTCTGGACATGTTTAATTTTTCTTTTTACAAGCATGTTGTCAGTTTACTATAAGGAAGTTTATTGAACACTCTATGTTTTTCAGGATATATTTATTTTAAATTTGAAAATATGTGTCTGTTTCTCTGGTTGCTGATTGTTTCAGGAACTGAAGAGGATGGCCCTGTAACACAGTTCCTACTAAAGGAACAAACTGTTTTCACTATTTTAAATAAAACCACTCTCACTTTTATTATTAGTTATAGCATTTTTTGACATTTTTATACAGGTAATAGTGGTTTTACCATTCTTGCTCTAAAAGGAATGGGCACTATTATAGTTTGGCATGACTGACAGGCCTGAAAGAAAACAGAGCACACAGGTTTTAAAAATTGTAGAAAATGTTTCCATCTCCTAGCAAATGCAGATGGCAACAAGCTTTGTTTAAAGTCTTTTGAGCCAGATCACAATTTTAAAGATCTTAAATGTGTTCTCTGGACAGTGTGTATTCTGAGTGAATCTTCTATAAAGCTGATAGCTTTGTTTCTAACAAATAGAGCTGATAGTTTCATTTCTAATCAATGTTTATATTCCATTCTCTAGCTTTAATGCTAGAAAATGGAATATAACTAATGTTGTTAGGTTCACTGATCCCAAATATTAATGTTTAAGGCAACCTCCATGGCTCAGCATCAGAATATTGTGCTGCCATGCTGATGACCCAGGTTCAGAACCCAGCCCTGGAAATCATGAATGGAGGAAGGTCATGCCTAAACGTATAATTTACATAACCAGTACTTCTTTATTTAGCAGTTTCTATGACTCTTCCAAGAAAGTATTCATCTAATTTTTCAATTATCTAGCTCCAAGGGTGGCTAAGTTATAAGCATAGAAATATTTTCAGAAATGTTCACATGAATATTAAATTGCCAGATTTGTTTGCCCCTATAACTTCTCCACCCTTCATCCAAATGTTATTAAACTTGACAGAGTGATTAGGCCCATACCAGACAATTAGCATTCCAAATGTCAGACCCCTAGTTTCTACACGGACTATGTATGTTATGACTAAATATAGAATTTCAGAAAATCCCAAAACATTTGGTGATGTTTCATGAAATTTCACAGAATTTTGTGTATCCACAAATTCAGAATTTGCTAATTTCATCCAGCTCTAGTCTTCAACCATCGTGTTACAGAAGCAGTAAGATCTTTGGTTAACACTGACAGAACTACTGTCTTTATAAAAGTACTGTATGTAGTGTCGTGACCAAATGTCACCATCTTCATCTTTTCCATTAGATGTTTCTCCTGAAGGCAATGAGGTTTGGGAGTGGCATGTGTAACAGATTGGGAAATAGTATCTACAATTTCATTCAACATTTGTTCAGTGAGCAGATCTTTATATCTTCTGATGTTTTGTGAGTGCCTTACATTAATAAAACACATGATTAAACAGTTAAAGAGTTTCACCAATATACAACTCTAAAGAAATAAATTACTAAATAAATAATAAATACACATTTATTCTGAGCAGACTTGGCAAAAAGAAAGTTTTAAAGAGGCCTTGAAATCATTTACAGTGCAGAGTGAATATCCAGAGGAAGAGTTTCACAACCCCAGATGCCCAGTCCACTGACTGCTTAACTCGTGAATGGGGAACTGGGAATAAACCCATATCAGTAGAGAGGAGGGAATGCATAGATACATAGATATATAGATGTTGATGGCAGATAAGGGTCTTCGCCCACCTAGTCTGCCCAACTGTGCACTTACTTTGCTTTTTCAAGCTTCTTTAGAACTGGGTTGTCACCTTCCTCCCCAACTACGAGGATGCTCCTGATGCCTATTTCATGCATTCTTAAATCCTATAATCATTTCAGCCCCCACTGCCTCCCCAGCAGGGCCTTCCATTGGTCCACTACCATCTCTGTGAATAAATACTTCCTCATGTTTCCCCTGAATCTCCTGCCTCCAGTTTCATCCCATGTTCCTAGTCCTGGAATCTCTTTTTATTGAAATATTGTGTTTTCCTGCACCTTGTTCCTCCCAGTGAGGTATTTTTATGTCTCAGTCATGTCCCTCTCTCCACCCACTCCTCCAAGGAGTACATATTAAGTCTTTCTGCCTGTCCACATAGGTTTTGTGATGTAATCCTGCACCATCTCGGTTGCCCTCCTTTGAACTGCCTCCACCATATCTATGTCCTTACATAGGTAAGGTCTCCAGAACTGATACTGTACTCAAGGTGTGGCCTTACTAATGTCCTTTATAGTGGCATTATGATCTCCCTTTCCTGCCAGCAATATCGCTGCCTGTGCATCATAGCATCCTGTTTGCTTTACCTGCCACCTTATTGCACTGACTCCTACCTTGAGGTCATCAGAGATGATAACCCCTAGGTCCCTTTCTGCTTGGAGCATTCTATCTCCCTCATCCTATATGTTGCTCCAGGGTTTTGTGCCCAGTGTGCATTGCCTTGCATTTCTTTGCATCAAATCTCAACTGCCTCTCCCTTAACCAGTCCTCAAGCTTCTGCAGATCTCTTTTCATTCTATCCACCCTTCCAGCATGACCACCCTGTTACAGAGCTTTGTGTCATCAGCGAACAGGCAAATTCTCCTTCTAGGTCTTCTGTAAAACCACTGATAAAGATTTTGAAGAGGAATTGACCTTGCGCTGATATCTGTGGCACTCCACCTTCCCTCTGAGGAGTTACAGACATTAACTATCACCCTCTGTGTCCTGCAATCCAGCCAGTTCTACATCCACCGCACCTGGAGTTCTTCCCACTCCCATGTTCCCAGCTTGTTTAACAGCCATCTATGTGGGACAGTGTCAAAGGCCTTGCTGAAGTCCAGGTAGACCACATCCACTGCTCCTCACCAATCCACCTCCCTTGTCACCCAGTAGAAAAATTAAATTAGGTTAGTCTGGAATGACCTCCCCAGTAATACCATGCATGCATTGGATCCTGAAGACCATTGGCAATCGTTCCACAATTCTTTCTTTCACTGGTGTTTCTATGATCTTCCCATTACTGAGGTCAGGCTGACTGGTCTGCAATTCCCACTTCCTCTCTGTTCCACTTTTCAATAGGGGACTACATCAGCTATCCTCAGTCCTTGGGTACCACTCCTGTTTCTAGTGACATGCTAAATAGGGTTGCCAAATGTTCAGCCACCACCTCTCTTAGCTCTCTCAGCACCCCACGGTGGACTCCATCTGGCTCCAGAGCTTAATCAACTTTTTATCCTTCCAGTCCCCTTTAGTACCTTTTCCTGTGGAAAAGGACTTGTATCCATTTCCTTGTTCTTCCTCCCTTACTACTCTTTCTTGCACATTACCCACCCTCCACTGTAAAGTCTGAGTAGAAACAGCTGTTCAGTATGCCTGCTTTACTGTTGTCATCCTCCTCTATTCCAGCCCTCCCTTTCAGCCTCACTATCCCTCCCTTTGCCTTCCTTTTTTCACTTATGTACCTATAAAAGGTTTTGTCCCCTATAACCACTGATATCAGAATGCACTCATCTGTTTGTGCTTTCCTTTCCTTACTGTCCTCTCAGCCTCAGTTTTTTCTCATGGTATCTCTCCCTGCTCCCCTTCTGTCTGTGTCTTTTTTGGCTTTCTCTTTCTCTTTCTCTGCTACTTCCTTGGAATACAGTACCATAATGGCATCCTCTTCCTTTCCTTACTAACCCATTTTATACATAGTTGTGTTGCTCGTGACTGTTCCTCCACCCCTAAATCCCCCATTCCAGTTAGTGCCTCTTCCAAGCATTTCCCATTTTATCAACATCTGCCCTTCTAAAGTCTAGGATTCATATTTTTGTGTGGCTGGGTGCTGCCTTCAATTATGTAGAATCACACTGACCGGTGGTCACTGTTCCCTGGTGCTCCCCAATGTGATCTTAGTCACTCTGTCCCTGTTTGTGAACACCAGGTCCAGTAGTGACTTGTGCCATGGGTTCCATGACCAGTTGTTTAAGGAAGGCTCCTGAAGGGAGTCTAGAATAAACCTGCTCCTGGCTGACGCTGCTTTGGGAGACTCCAGACCACATCTGAAATATAGAAGTCAACAATCAGCACTGCCTCCCTTGTTTCACCATCCTTTGGATGGCTAGCATCATCTCTCTATCCATCTACCCCCTTGGGATGGTGGTCTGTAAATTACCCTCTGCGGATGGATCAGGCATGTTCCTAACTAGGTTAGTGGGGCATGTTGCACAGTTCAGTGGTGTGCAGAGGGGTTAGGCTTCTTCCTAAAGTACAGATGCAGAGAAGCTTAGGCTGCTTGATACAGTGACACACAGCCTGATTAGGAGGCAACAGGGATGGTGGATACTCATCTCACTGAAGACTGATGCAGATACAGTTGACATAGAAGACTGGCATGTAGACTGTTGAGGAGTATTCTGACTGTGGAAGGCAGCACAATGTCCTAGAAGGCAGAGTGGTTGTGGACAAAACAGGAGGGAAGAAGATATTGAAGAAAGTAGGAAAGGAGTGAAGCCCCAAAACCACAAAAGACTAATCAGGCCCAGAAGAAGAAGCAAGAGGCTGCAGCAAATGCAGTGCCTTTTATGTCTTTGTGCAGGTGTAAATAGAGTTACCCACTGTGCCTCCCCATGCATAGGCATAACCTTCAAAGACTGCCAAGATAGTAATGAGCAAATATACCAGTTTTGTACAAAAATGCCTAAAGCTTGACTCTTCTAAATATTACCAAGATATTAATGAATGAATATAGCAATTTTGTACAAAATGCCCAGAGAACACTAATTGTACAGTAGTAGCAGATAATATACTAAAGATTGTTATGATAAATACGCCATATCTGTATGAACCTTTCTTAATTGTGTTGTTTTGATGAATGATTTCTGTTCATCATCTCAAGTTATAAACACTATAGTAATAAAAGAATTAATGAAGCACCATCAACCCAACATCTATTTATTATGATGCTTATTATTTTTCTCCTGATCTCCTAATGAGGTATAATTAGAGTTCCAAGTATTTTGTCTGGAGCATGCATTACAGTAACATAGAATGATGACAAGTTGCTGCGTCACACCTCATGAGCAGCAAACTTACTGCAAGTATGTAAATGAGCTTCTACACAGATAAAGAAAGAGCCTCAAGATATTAACATCTGGGTGAATGAAGCAACTGTTTCACAATTCAGTGGACCTTAAACAAGGCAGACATAGAAATCTGTTCAGTACACTAGGTGGCTTTTTAAATATGTTCAATTACTGCTTGTCCCAGCTGTCACTGGAGCACAGCGCCTATGATGCTGGGATTCTGTTGTCTTCATGAGCTGCATGCATAAATGAATTCCAGCAATATGTTTATGAATAATGGTTTATCTGTTTGGTTATTTAATTTTTGTCTGCTCCTAGTTTTGTCTTTCAGCAAAATGGGAAATGTAAATTCACAGAACATACTTTTTTCCATTAATGCAACTACAGTATAATAAAGATATATTTAGTTACAAAAATTATTTCTTGTAACCATATTCTGACCCATCAGTTTTGATACTCTGTTTCTGTAGAATTATCTTTATTATATAAAACTAGGATGCCTAGATGTTCCAACTAAAACCCCAGTTTTTCATGCTTTTAGCTTGGCTTTATGTTTATGGCTCAATCTTTGGAAAGAGTACAATCCTTCAAATGCTTTAGAGTATTGCTAGACTACAATACTCAGTTTCATAGACATCACTGGTCATAGACAACAAAAGAATGGAACACCTTGGTTATGCCAGACCTGTCTCTCATTAAGTGCAAGAAAGTAGATATTCATGTAATCATTAACTATTGCCTTGGAATCCTGCACTGAAATCAGCAAAGCTGCATTAGTGTCTTCTCTGCATAAAATCACCATAGCATTTAACAACATCTATTGATTCATACTGGCCTGTAGCAAAACCACAAACCACTGTCTTTTATAGATGTGTGAAACATACAAAGTGTCAGAAAAAGATTATCAATCCATCTGGGCTGCCCTGTTTTACCTAATCCTAATCCGGGACCTAATGTCAAATTGGGGTTATCTTGCTCACCTACTGTACTCCATTGCCCACTGCCCTACTTCTTTCCCACTTTGTACCAAAATCCTTTTACTAAGTCCCTGCAATGATTCAAACCATTAATGGCTTTTACACCCACAATTTCTGTTGGTAGACCATTCCATAGCTAAACCACTCCTTCTGTAAAAACACTTTCTCACATCCCTTCCGAATTGCCCCTGCCAGCTTTCACTCATTTCTCTGTGTTCTTGATTTGCCAGTCCTGCAGAATAGTGCCTCACAATCTACCTTGTTCATTTCTATCAGGAACTTGAAGGTCTCATCTCCACTTTTTCTGTTTTCCAGCAAGTACATGTTCATGAACTTAAGATTATCCTTCTAGGATGTGCCCTGTGGACTCTGAATTATTTTAGTTACCCTGTACCACACTGTTTCTAACCCAACATAGTCTTCTATTAGGCTGAAGCTTGAGAATGGGCAAAGTATTCCAGATGTAGCCTTACCAGGAATCTATACAGAATCAGTATTGCCTCCTTTATCCTGCTGTCAAATACCTCCCTGTATGCCAAAACATCCTGGTTGTCTTGCTGTATGTCTTGTTACAGTGGCTAGATTGTGAAGGGAGCATTATGATTACTCCAGGTCCCTTTCCTTAGTGATAGTGTCCAACTTACCCCTACCATCCGTATTCTCTCCTAGGGTTCTTATTTCATATGTGCATCACTTTGCAGTTCTTGGCATTGAATTTCAATGGCCAGACTTTGGACCACCTCCTAATCTTTGCAGGTCCCTCTGCAGCTCTGTAACCACTTCTCATTGTAACTATGCCAAAGAGCATAGTGTCTCTGTAAAAAAAACACCTGCCTTGTATTTTCACAGATGAACATTCAGTGTTGAAGAGAACAGGTCCTAGGACCAAACCCTGTGGCACCCCACTTTGTAGGTGTGGGTGTGTATCTAGGCCCAGTAGAATGAAAGCATTAAACAGAAGAAGTTACAGAATGAGAGTTAGGCATACAGTTGCAATTATAAGGAACAACAATATTTACTTACTGCTGCTCTTGGACTGCATTCTATACAATTCCATCCCACCTAACAACGATGCCTCACTGAGCAAAGTGCACACAAAGACTTTATTGATTGCATGCACATCAATGTGGGTATCTTGATTACTAAGTTTGATGAGCTGGTGGCCTTAATACATTTCAGAAATCTTGAAGTGGTTGCAGTCACAAAATCCTGGCTAACCTAAAATATTTGACAGGGAGTCTGCGTACCATCTTACCATCTCTTCAGGAAGGACAGGATTAGTAAGCAGGAGGGGTTTCTCCAGCATATCAAGAACCACCAACAGGCCTCTCTGTTCCCAACTCTACATAGTGACCTGACCTGCTAATTCCTGGCTGTAAATATTAGACTACTTCACATGAGCAAACATTTAATATTGGCAGTTGCTTATATCTCAGGTAAAGGATAAACACTGTGGCTCAAGTTAGTATGAGAAACTGGAGCCCTGCTACAAGGAACAGAGTTCAATAACAGCAAAACCACGGGCTCTACAGATGTCGTGAAGAAATCAGTCCATAACGATAGACACACTAAAACTGCTTTTAATGATAAAAATGCAGTGACAACAATAACTTTGTAAAAGTGGTACAAATAAGTGGTAGCAACCACCCCAAAAAGTCAACGTTTCATGTCGAATCAGATGCTTTATCTCCCAGTTTGGTAGAACAGTGCTTACTCCATCATGTAAGCAAGCAATCAATCAAAATCTTGAGAAATTTATTCTTGATGATTTCAATATCAATTGACTCTCCGCCTAAACAAAGAAGTGCAAACGTAAGTTGGCAGACCTTAATCTCACTCAGCTCATTAGTATCCTCCACACAAATAAACTACAAACAGTCCACTGAGACTCTAATTAATTTGATTCTTGTGTCCTAACCAGATAGACTAAACTAGGTGGAGGTGCTACATGACCTGATTAGTGACCACTCCCTATCTGTTGTGCCTGTACTGTTAGGAAAAGAGACCCCACCTAAATTTGTTTTACCCAAACTATTAAGGAAGGTAAATTGCATGACTTTAAAATATATCAGTAAGCAAATTGACTGGCAGTTTCTTGACTGCATCCCAGATATTAATCTTGCATGTGACATCTTTTCTGAAATCCTTTAGACTGACTGACTCTGAACTACTTACTAGTGCATCCCATCTGACACTTTCAGGTTATCTGTTTTCACGGTTGCTAATTCTTTTCTGACCCTTTCATGTGAACATACCACCATCCCTACTTTGAATCAGTCCTGGGGCATCCTTTATGCTGCTTTTAGGAAAAGGCCCACTTTCCTCAACTGTGAATACACAGAAAAGTAGTTGTTATGAATGGCTTCTTTATGCTCATCTTCCTCTATTACTCTGTCCCTTCCATCAGCATAATAAGTCCCTCTCATCTTCTTTTTTCCCAAATGTAGCTAAAGAACTGTTACCTCCTGACCCCTCTGCAATACAAATTTCTCTCTCTGGCTTTGTGTTCCTGATTGTCTTCTTGACCTCCCACATCCTTAATTGGTAATCACTCTGTTCCATGTCTCTGTTTCTCTTTATCTAATCACAGCCTTTTTAGCCCTCACTGCTTCCCTGACTGTTTTCAAGAACCAGATTGTTCTCTGATACCTGATACTTTTGGTAACCATTCCCAGACTTGACAGTAGTTGCCATTAGAATGGTCCATTAAATTAATCCCCACCTCTTCCCACTTTACTTTCATCCACTCACCTAAGCTTACACTTAACTAGTTCCCTTATTGGGTAAAGTCTGCTCATCTGAAATCCAGAACCACAGCATTTGAAAGGGGTGTAGTGGTACAAAGGGGCAGTTTGAACTGTATGGTGTTATGCTCACTGGACCTCAGTGGCTCCCTAATCCTCACCACACCAATCATTTCTGAGTTGGTGAATACCACATTGATAATTGGACCTGCCTGCACCAGCAGGCAGTCCTCCACTGTATTTAATAGGGCCTGACTCCTGGTGCTCCTACCTCTCTGAATGTTCCAAACAACATGTGGTAGATTGAGATCCCCCACCATTACTACCTCCCTTTGCTGCCCTTTCTGAATCTGTTCCCTAGTTCCCATTTCCTTTGTGCCCCATCCAAATTGTCTGTAAATCAAGCCAATGACCGGCTTTTTACTTCTTACCATGGCACCTTAGCTTTGGTCTCCTAATGTAACAAAGGAGGTGAGAACTGAAATGAGCAATGCTTTTACAAATGTCTAGATGGAATATATAGAGAATAATATATGGGGTGGAGAGAGGCCTTTTGGTACCATGCATTTCTGCTTAAAGTTGAACCAGCATAATATTCGGTGGTGATTTGCATATGCAGCCCATGATACTTTGCATTGTGGGGCATGTGTGAATTTGTATTTCTTTGAAACTTGGCTGCCTGGCCAATGCCCTTTGGGGTAACTATTGCCTCAGTGCTTGCGCACAGAGTTCTTTATCTTTAAATTGTTTTTGTTTTAATTGGGTTCACACAACATAACCCAGATAGACCATCTTAGGGTAGCTGGTTCATTCCATTGGGGTGTCAAACAAACGAGGCATACTGATGAGTCCTGGTAGGATGAAACACATGTCTATGTTTTCTGTTGGCACCCTTTGCAAACTGTGTGAGAGGCCTTTTGGTACCATGCATTTCTGCTTAAAGTTGAACCAGCGTAATATCCTGTGGTGATTTGCATATCACCCTGATGCTTTGCATTGTGGGGGCATGTGTGATTTTGTATTTCTTTGAAACTTGGCTTCCTGGCCAATGCCCTTTAGATAACCATTGCCTCAGTGCTTTACGCACAGAGGTTCTTTATCTTTTATATGGGGTGGTGTGTGTAACAAGATTTTATACACTCGAGGTTGTGGTATGCTACATAAACCCTGAGCGTGAAGCCTGAGGGGTTCATGAAATGCATCCTATTGAATGAGGGTGTGTGTAAAATTGAGTTTTACACACCACTTCAGATTTTATTTTTTATAATTGCTGGTGTGTGCTTTTTTGCCTCAGCAATTGTAAAAATCAGGCAGTAGATTGGTGGTCAGGCAGTTATAGACTAGTCAGGATTCTGTGCTGTCCTGGTCCATGGTCTGCCAACTTACAGTGAGCAGCTAATTTGTCAAGTCAGAAAAAGTATGCTATTTTCTTTCTTTTTGAAACTTACCAACGAAGAGTAGTTCTGAGCTGTATGCTAGCCTCGTAGAAAGAGGTGGACAGATCATCATGCATGTTGGCAGGCAAACCTTTTTCAGGATCAAACATTTTCTAAACAGAGAATCTAAGCAGAGACTAATCCAGGCTTCATTTCTATCCCTCCTCGACTATGCAGACTTCCTATATGGCCACTGCTCCTGTCCTACTTAAATAAACTGGATACCTTGTACCATAGAGCTCTAAGATTCATCACTGACCTTCCTTTCAGCACCCACCACTGTTCTCTCTATGCTGCAGTTGGCTGGACATCCCTACATCACAGAAGGAACAAAAATGCTGCTCTATGGATCTGCAAAGCTCTGACAAATAAACTACCAACCTAAATCTCAGATTGCTTCTCTCTTGTTACTCCAAGGCCATATGCCCTAAGAAGCAATAGCCTCATCACATTGAATTTACCAAAGGCCAGTACCCGGCATGGAAAGGCTGCAATCAACTACTTTCTAGCACTCATCTGGAATTCTCTGCAAAAGACCCTGAAGCTGAACACTTTCATTCCTATAGCCTCCTTCAAAAAGCTGTACCTAAGTCTTTTCCCAGAGATATGCAACTGCTTCCACAAGTCCTAGTCCTTCAGACCCTTTTCACCCCTGCCCCATTAGATTCCCCCTTATCTGTTTAGGCATTCATCCATTAACATCGTTACAATTCTTCTCCTAAACCCCAATACCTTACCTTTTTTCTCCTTTTGCTTTGGTGCCCAGTATCACTGGTTAACCGCCTTGTATATATGTGTATATTATTGTATCTGTTCATTTTAAAGTCTTTGTTATTGTACTCAATCTGTATTTGTATATATGTGAATTTATACCCATTATGTTGTTTCTGACCAATCAGGTCCATCTTGTAAATGAGCTATGCTCAATGATGTTCGCCTGAATAAATAAAGATTTTAATTGATTGATTGATTGATTGAAACCGAAACCAGATGTATGTTTAAATATTTTGTGTTTGGTTTTCTCTGCCAGTGACTAGAGTAAGAGACTCTTTTTTTAATTAAAAAACATTCAGCGATAGGGCGATGTTCCAACCCTCATGCACACTGAAGGAAGGCGTCACGAGTGGCACATGCATGATCCAATTGAAACCGGTTATAATTTGCTGGTATAACCAATTATAATGGCAAATTATAACCAGCTTTCCTTAAGGAAAAAATGCTACCCAGTAATTATACTCCAATTACTATGTCAATCTCTTAAAACACCCAACAAATCATATATGCTGAGATCTCAAAACAGGAGTCTCATCTAATGTCGAGAGCTCACAGGTCCATTCAGTCAATATCCTTTGCTGGTGCTGCTTCAAATACTTGGACTGCCATGTCCATAAGTAGCAAAGAAGCTCCAACTATCAGTGTCTTTATGAATACCATGTTCCACCATCTCAGCACTCCTGCAGCTGTTCCATCTCCCAGCTCTAGCTGTATCATCTGAATAACCATCCACTCTTTTCTCTTTCTCATTAAATGCACTGCAGACCTAATCTCTGCAAATATACATATTATTTGAATATCACTGTTTGTCACTTATATACTCTCAGCCTGAATGTATGCAGATGGAGGAGCACTACTTAGCTTGAGAAGAGAAGGAGCCACTGCAGATGCTGTGGGAATACTGTTTAGCGTGATTTTTATTATTCCTATTTGAAATTATAGGAAGTATGCCATTGTTGTCTAGACATAGTAATTTTTGAAAGCTGGTAAAGCTACCTCAGTTAGTGTGTCTCACAAGCTTTCTTGCTTTGCTCCATAGGTGTGGCTGCCTGCTGTTTGCTGGTGGAGCGGTGAGCAGAGAGGGAGATTGAGAGACAAGTGTTCTCATACAGCAGGAGCCCGTGAAGTACAGTGAGTTGGAGAAGGGGAGACAGAGAGATGGTGAGACTGTAGGGAGTATGTTAGTCTAAGGAGGGAGAATAAATAGACTGCAAATGGTCTGTAAATGGTGAATGCTGAGCATTGTGACAAGCCAAGATTCATTTAGAGCTGTGATGAGCAGTAATAGAGGCAGGTCCTGGAAGAAAAGAGACAGAAGGGGTTTGTGTGTTGTTACAGGAGTTGCAGTTCTTGTGTTATTATAAATCATTATGGAGTTACTTTGGAAATTTTAATATGTTTAAATGTTGAAGAACTGAGGTAACCAGAGTTAGTCAGAGGTTATTATTATGTTTTATGTTTTTTTATGTTGCAGATTTTAACATTGTTTAATGTTTTACAGTGCTATAGTATGTAGGGTTTATTTAAAGGTTTGTAGAGTATTATCTTGCAAAACAATCCCTGGTTCATGATTTTAAGCCTAGGTCTCTGTACAGTGTAGGAGTGTATAAGCCATGTTAGCAGCAGTACTGCCTGAGTGCCTTAACCAAATTCCAACTGAGTGTTTTCATAACAGTAAAACAAGAACAACAGTAAAAAAGTTCTTCTATCAGTTAAGTGAGGGATGAATATCTGTCAGCTAAGGAAACAAACAGGGCTGTTGGGTATTTCCAATTCTCTTTATGCTCCCACAGCTGGCCCTTTAGGTCTTTCAGGTGTGGTCACACGGACTGGCCGGTTCCTGCTCTGACTGAGGTCCTCTCCAGGCCAAGTGTCCATCCTTGATCTCTCTTCCAGAGCTACCAACCCCAACCCACTGGCTCTGAGCCCCCAAGGTGGGATCGCCATTCCTCTGGCACTCTATCTACAATCTATCAGAAGTGGATGAAGTGTGGAGGAGAGCTGGAGACTGCCTGGGAGTGAGCTGGCTGTGAATGTGGGGCCATCCTCTGAACAACTGTGGCCTACCCGGTGCCAGTGCTTTTCCTTTGTTCTGGTTCTCCCAGGGCACGGACATGCAGTGATCACCAGTGAGTGACAGGCAAGTGCCCTTATCTGTGTGCAGGATGTCCACCGACACGACTTACTCCAAGCACATTCTGCTGCAAGTTCCAATGATTTTGGTCTCCACTGGGAGCCATAAGAACTGTGGCACACACCACCCACCTCCCCAGGAGAGGACAGCAGTCCCATGGACACTAATCCTACTCTTCCCTGTTGATTCCCCAATGACCCGAGTCCACTCTTGAACCCGGTCACCGGGCATGGCATG
The DNA here is from genome assembly GCA_016271365.2 of Neoceratodus forsteri. Taxonomy (NCBI): domain Eukaryota; kingdom Metazoa; phylum Chordata; order Ceratodontiformes; family Ceratodontidae; genus Neoceratodus; species Neoceratodus forsteri. Next base: position 1,056,246,727 of record CM057459.1, read on the forward strand.
AGGTGTGACATCCAGCACTTCAACTCTTGGTACCACTGTGCTGGTTGTGTAGTTCCATCTAGCTAAGAGGTATTACTTTGTTCATTGGGAATTTTTTGACACCAGTAGTGTTAGTCTGAGGAAAGGGTTGGTGGCTGACCATTGAAATGAATTAGAAAAGAAAGCTAGCATTGGTGCTTTCAATACATGAAACAGAGATTTTAAACATATTTTATTTTGGAACCATAGCAATTTTAATATCTTGTATTTAATTATTTATTTATTTTTAGAAAAATCAGATTTACAGCCTTTGAGTCATGGACTCATTTACAAAGCACATCTCATCACAGGGGTAGATAATTTACATAGTATGGTTACAACAGTGAGAACAGTACAGATGCAGAACATTAAACATAGAATACATAGGTTACATAATAATGTTACTTATGATAGGTTACAGTCAAATACAAGGTACCCAAAGGGTTACATTGGGGTACAGCCCTGGACATACCTAGATAATACCTGAAGAGGGTGGAAGTAGGTATGGCGAGTGGGGTGGGAAGGAGGGGAGAGGATAGGCTGTCCAGAGGATGTTATCAAGTCAGGAGGCCTGACAAAGGATCCCACAGTGGGATTAATTAGGTGCATCTATAGTAATGAGCATCAAAGAGATGGTTCTGGAGGGCAATTTTAGAGGACCAATTTTGAAATGTCTGTAAGTAAATTTTTATTATTTAAGCGCCTTCCCAAGTTCAGGCACTTTTACAACAATTCAAAACCACTTTAAAATCCAATTTACAAACAGTAAAATCAAACAGTCATACTAAACACTCACTTATTATGTTCCAGCAAATGCTTGTGCAAAAAGGAAAGTCTTTAGTTGTTTTTAAAACTTTCGACAGTTAGGCAATCTCATATCTGATGAGGTAGAGAATTCACAGGGTTGTCACCATATAGGCAAAGATCTACCTACAGACATCTTTAGACATACCCTGGGAATCTCTAGCAATCCCTCATCAGAGGAGCGAACAGAATGGGTAGGACAGTAAGGCACCAAGAACTTTTCAGGTAGTGAGGTCCCAAATCATGTAGGGCCTTCTCAAGGCAGCAACGCAACCTTGAAGGTGATCCACCACTGTATTGGCAGCCAGTGCAGATCACGCAGCACAGGTGTCATATGGCTAGATCTTGAAACCCCATCTACAACCTGGCCGTCGTGTTCTGCACAAGCTGCAAGTGCCAGATATCCACCCCGCAGCCCTACATAGAGGGCATTGCAGTAATCAAAATGGCTGGTGACAAAGACGGGACCAGATTGGGAGATCTTCTGGTGGAACCAAGTGTTTCACCCGGCAATGTTGCTCAGATGAAAAAGGAAGATTTGACTACGTCCGCTACCTGCATCTTCATAGTGAGGCCTTCATCAAAAATCACACCTAGGTTATGCACTTGGCCAGAGGCAAGAAGCGGGCTCCCAAGATGTAAACCTGAGGGTTTACCAGTCCAAGCCCCCATCGCCTCCTCCAGGGTCCACAACCAACACCTCAGTTTTATATGAATTCAACCTAAGCCAACTAGCACTCATCCAATCCTGAATCTCCTGGAGGCAGTTACTGAACGTTGTGATGGAATCAGTCTCCTGATCAGGCATAAAAGATAGGTAGAGCTGAGAATCATCAGCGGAACAATGAAAACTCAGCCCATACCATCTTATAATGTCCCCAATGGAAGCATATACACCATGAATAACATAGGGACAGCACTGACCCCCTCCGGTACCCACACAGAGCAACCAATGAGGGCCGAGGTGTAAATTCCGGACACCAGTCTCTGAGATATGCCCTCCAGAAAAGATCGAAACTGACTGTGGACTGCCCCTCAGACCACAGAAAACCAGAGGCAGTTGAACAATACCCCATGATCCATGATGTCAAATGCTACTGAGAGATCCAGGAGAACCAAGATGGAATGGGTCCTCCAATCTCTTGCCATCAGGAGATCATTCAATACCCGAACAAGAGCTGTCTCTGTACTATGCCTTTCCTGAAGCCATATTGAGAGGGTCATAGATATTGTGGCTGGACAAATGATCCTCCAGTTGCAGAGTGACCACTTTTCAATAACCTTCCTACAAAGGGAAGGTTAGAGATTGGTCTGTAATTTGCTGGGCAGTCGGGGTCAAGAGAGGGTTTTTCAACAAGGGATGTACTACTGCCTCCTTTAAGGGATCTGAAGGATCCTCTCTCTAATGACACCACCACTATCCCAGCCAGGACTGGGCCGATAACATTATACACCCCGCTACCAGGTGAGTAGGGCTGGATCCAACTTACAGTAGGTAGGTCGCAGAGTCTGGATGATCCTCACTATATCTATTACTGTTGGTAGTTTAAAGGTTGACCAGTACATCTGGCATTAGTACCACCCAGTTGATCAGTGCAATGTCCAATAGAAGGACACTGGCGGATCTCATCCCTGGTGGTGGATACCTTGTCAGTGAAGAATTTCGCAAACCCTCACACTGTGCCTGTGATAATGCTCTACCATTCTGAAGGCAGACTGGATTGCACAATCTGTCCACAGTCCAGAAGAGCTGGATGGTCTGTCCTTGCTGCAACAATATCACTGGACAGGAACTCTGCCTTCTTATGAGAAATTGCTGATTGGTAGAATTTATAATGTTCTAACAATTCAAGTCTATCCACCTCCAGTTCAGTTTTCTGCCAGTGTCTTTCCAGTCTTCATCCCTTCCTTTCAACTCACGGACCTCCCCATCAAACCAGGGAGCCCCTAAGTGTAGAGTATGAGGATGAACATGAATTGGAGCAATGGCATCCAGGGCCTCAGCTACAGCCCTATTATAGGCTAGAACCAAGGGCTCTGGATCCATGCTATCCCTTGAAGACCCGAGAAGTCCAGCTCCATCATTAGGGCTTCTGAGGTAACCACTCTTAAAGGACGGAACTGTACTAACTCCCTAGGGGCAGGCCTATTTTGGGGAGGCACAAATCTAAACCTCAGGGCGGATGGTCAGACCATCTGACTGGCTCCACCTCCACATCGGATACCTCCATCCCCAGATGGAACATCAAGTCCAATGCATGCCCTGTAATGTAGGGTGGAGGGAGATGAACAAGCAGGGGCCTGCAATGGAAGGACCTCTGGGTAAATGAGGTTTTGGTTCTGGGCACCAGAAAGGTGGCCTTGACAGAGCTATGAGTGGCATCAGACGAGGATGCACGCCTTAAGGAAGCAAGGCATCTAGGGGAGAGCCCTATTAGATCATTTTTGGTGAGTAGGCAGGTCTTAGTGCAGACGCCCTCAAAGATGAGCAGAATGGCAGTGGAGTAATTCAGGCAAGTGTGAGTACAGCTAGGGGCTCTGGTCAGGAGCCTGCAGCCTTATTAATTGAGAGCTGGATTTTAGTCAAGGCGTATTGTCCACGCAGCATAAATGGGCAAGCTATAGTCCACTAGTGATAGGATGGAAGAGGTGAAGGCAGTCGGAGGGCAACTTGGGGAGGCAATCTCTATGATAGTATAGTAGGCCTATCTGAGAATTTATGGTGGAGGATAGGCATTGATGTGGTGTGGAAGGTGACAGCTGAGTCCAAAGTGATGTCTAGATATTTGTAAGAGGTCACTTGCTCCAGTGGGTGCAGAGTGCTGGTGAGAATGAAGAGGGGACATTCTTGGCCTTGTTTTGGTGATGGGAGAAGAGCATTGACTTAGTCTTTTTAGGTTAATGACAAGTCGGTGGTCAATGAACCACTTTTCACTTGGTTGTAGGTGTGCTGGAGGGATACCTGGAGAGAAGAGGGATCGGGTAGGATGCAAAGAGAACCACATCATCAGCATAGAAGAGCATTTTCCTGTGCAGGACCTGGGGAGAGTGTTGAGGTAGATGCTGAAAGTACAGGGCCCAGAATGGAGCCCTGGGGTACCCTGGAATGAATGAGCAGGGTATTGGACAGGGAGCCATTTATCTTCACATGCTGGGATCTAGCAGAGAGGTAGCTGGAGAACCAGGCAAGGGGACCAGTGGAAAAGCCAAGTTGATGGAGGAAGTCGAGCAGGCGGGGTGAAAACAGTGTCAAAAGCCTTGGAGAGGTCTATAACACTGTGCCAGCAAGGTTGCCGGAGTCAAGAGCAGAGGCAGATATTGACAGAACTCCAGGAGAGCAGTAGTGGTACTGTGTCCTGAGCAGAAACCATGTTGTTCTGGGCACATTATATCATATTTGGCCAGGTACTCAGAGAGTTGAATAAACACTATTTTTCTAGGGTTTTAGAGAGCAGGGGAGGATAGAGATTGGCCGGTGGTTGTTAGGTGCAGACTGATCTCCACTCTTATGTATAGGGGTGATTTTGGCTGATTTCCAAACACTGGGAAACTGACCAAGGCATAGAGACTGGTTTAGTAGGTCTGTAAGGGGGACTAGGATGATATCCAAGACCAAGCTGGGGATCCTGGATTCTAGGGGTCACAGCTGGGGTTGTTGCTACCAAGGGCTTTTAGCAGGTGCAGCCTGGCTATGTGGGGAGATATAGTGCAGGTAGAAAGGAGGGCAATCCAAGGCAGAGAGGATAGAGGCAGGGATTGGGTCACAAAAGTTGTTTGGGAGGACAAAGCTTTGGTCAGAGAAGGTAGTATTGAGGCAATCAGCTATGCGAAGTTGGGTCTGATTGGCAGTGCCATCAATGGAGAGCTGAGATGGTGGGAGAGTGGGTCTTCCCATTAAGCTCTTTCATGCTGTCCTAGAAAGTCTGGGTGGAAACCCAGGTAGATGCGAGGGTGGTCTCATAGTGCCTGCTGTGGTCAATCTAATAGCCCAGGTGCACCATCACGTGCAGCTTTGTAGTCTTGTCTATCAGCCAACTTGCCTGATTCGATAGCGATGTGCCAGAGATTATCCCTATGCTTAAGTTTTTGGATAAGGGATGGGAGATCCATGCTGCATTTTGTTTTTTAGTATGGATTCTGGTGTGGGGGCAAAAGGTCACAGACCTTGCTGAAGGCATTGGTGAAGAGGTTTAGGGCAGAGTCAATATCAGGGGTGTGATGGATGGTGGACCAGTCCAGCTGTGCTAGATGCAATTTTAGCTTTCTGAGACCCCCAGGGCATAGGCGCTGGTGCAAGGTGGCCGGGACACAGGTTCCTGGTATGGAGGATGACCAGAGACAGAAGAATAGTGTGATTTTATTTCACAAATTGCAGGAACATGAACATTAAGCAAAACCTGCAAAGAATGCAAAATGTTTATTTGGAGCAGTGAGGGTGACTGGGAGGAGGATTTTGACATGCATTAAATGTAACTACATTAAATCTTTGGAGGAGGAAATAAGAATCCTAAGGGAAGTGCAAAGTGAGTCAATGAGCATATATGAACCGGTGCCTTTGTGGAAAATATGTTTCATAACATTAACAATTATAAAACTATTACCAACCATTGTTAACAAAATCTGTTATGGATGAAGAAGACTTTAGAGTCAGAGTGAAGGAAAAAGGATATGCTAAACTCAGAAAAGAAGGGAATGCTGAGAATGGAGATACTGGGGGTTGCCATCATGGACATAACCTTGCTGTGCCATGGACTGACATATCAGTCCAGTAGTCCTATACGTTCTAATTCTGTCAGCAGCCTAAGGGTAAGAGGAAGAGAAAAGAGGTAGGGTAGCAAATGCTCACTGCAAACTTATGGTGGTAAATAGGTTTCAGCCCTTTGATTAGAAACTGACCTCAAGAACAACAAGAGGGTATGGATCAGACTGAACTAGATGGAAATACAGCCACAAATGTGTTGGTGTTACGAGATTCCATAATTAGATACACATATTCCATTATATGGAGAGGAAGGAACAAGAAAGCCTGCCTGCCAGGAGCCAACTTTTCATACACAAAACAAATCAGAATATTCTATCACAAGGATCATGGAACAAACCAGTCATAACACTTCATATTGGAGTTAATGACATGTGGCATACATTGGATGAGGATATTAAAAGGAATTAGAAGATATTGGAAAAGAACTAAAGAGTCAAAGATGCACTGAGTGATCTCAGAGATATAACCTGTACCAAGATTTGGGGCTGGAATAAAGAGAGCAATCAGGAAAATAAATAACTGGCTTCAGGGTTTGACCAAACAAAAGGCTTCAGTTTTATTAAGAACTGGTATAAATTCTATAATCAGAAAGATTTACATAGAGTGGATGGTACACCTAAATAAACTTGGGGCAAGGATTTTGGGGACAGTTTAAATACAATTTTGTTGTTCTTTAACTAAACAGTCACAGGAATTGGGGCGGGTAAGAAATAGGGATGGGTGGGTTGGCTTGCCACGGTTTTGATTCTAATCTGATTTATTTCAAAAGGTTCTGATTTACACTGATTAACTCTTAGGCTGCCAACAGAATTAGAAAGCATAAGAATTTTGACTGATACAGTATACCAGTCCGAGGGACGGCAAGGATTAATTGTAGACCTATGTTTAGTCTGTTAGGGTATGAGAAATGCATCAGTATTATTCTTTCAGATCCTCTGTAAAAATAAATTGAACTTAAAAAAATTGTGTCTATATTTTCCTGTTGTTTCAATGTCTGCAAGCAGCCAACTGCAATAAAAATAAATTGACCGTTGTTTTTCCAATCCTGTGTGTCAGCCATTACAAGACATTCATAGGAAACATTTGGCTGGATTCACAAAACTCTGAAAATCCCACAACTGTAGGAAAAACTCGATGTGAGTGTGTTGCTATTTGTGGAACTGCAGTCTGACAGCTACATTATTCTCAAAACTGCAGCTGGTAGATGATCAACTCCATGATTTACGGCAGCTTGCAGGTGGTGTTGCCATGGAAATTCTCAAGAGTTGTGGAAAAGTGTTATGGCTGATGGACCAGCCATAACATCTTTCACAGCTGCTGTGGATGTGGATAGCAATCTCTGCAGCTGCGGAGATTTCAGTCCACAACTGAGTTGAGGTGTGACTTGGTCCCACAAATGTCTGAGAATTTATTGAAGTGTATGCAGCCCATATGGGGCATTGCAGTGAAAGGAGAGGTGTCAAATGTTAGTCAGAAAGAGAAAGAGAGACTAACAGATTCAACAGCAGAAAGACAACAGTTGAGTGTGGACCTTCACTGAGTCTGGCATGCTTTTTGGTGGAGATAGGCAGCATGAGCAGGATATGTGATGGGGCCCCAGCCATCACTCCTGCCCTTTGACTTGAGATATTATTATTTTTATGAATAGATACTTTGCTTGCCTACTTAGTGCTATAGCAAGTATCATGGGCCCCAAACATCTCTATGATACTGATTCAACAGTTGTTGTCAACCACCATCCCGTGATGGATTTATGTCTGCCGCAACTTGTGGTTGATATAAATCTGACTGGAGACCCCAGCTGTTTTTCCATCGGGGGCTTTCCTCCCAACCTCTCATGCAGGAAACTCTGCCCTCCAACAACCCCCAATCTATAGGATTCTAACTGAGTCAGAGTTGAATCAGGAGGGTGCAGTACTGGAGACAGAGTGCCGGGTTCTCGCCAGACTATTACAGTAAAACATTGATGTTGTCGGCATCGATGTTGTTGCTGTAATAGTGTCGCTGTACAGGAGGCATACCGTCCCAAACCATCCCACACACCCTGCCCAATTGACCAATTAATTTTTATCACTTCTGTTTTCTAACTTACTTTTTATATGGCTGACCTTGCCCCACCACCTAACATTGCAGATTTTGATATATCCTATAAGATTCCACAACTAATAATTGCAGTCAACCATGATATATTTTTGTTTTGTTTTGTTTTCTTTACAGAGGAGTTTGGCCTCAACCACCACCTACTCCTACCATGAGGCCCACCTGTCAGTCCCCAGCCCTCTTGCCACTACTACTGTCAGGCTGGCAGGGATCCACATGGTGTGGGACCCAAGGACTACAGCGCCCTCACTCATTGCAGCTATGTGCAGTCAAGTATGATATGAAAATATTTTTTTTGTTGTTTTTTTATAGACCTGTTAGGCCCCGACCACCACCTACTCCAGCCATGATGACCACCTGCCAGTTCCCAGCTCCATCACCACTCTCCCGTTAAATGGGAGGGATCTGCATGTTATGGGACTGAGGACTGTGGAGGCCCTTCATTCACGGTGGCCTTGCACAGTTAACTATGGTATAAAATGCTTTTTCTTTGTTTTTATTCTTCCTTATAAACCTGTTTGGCCCAGACTGCAACCTACTAATGAAGTGAAGCCCACCTGCAAGTTCCCAATACTGTTGCCAACCCCAGTTATCAAGCCAGTGGGATACACATGGGTTGGGACCCGAGGACCATGGGGCCAACAATCATGGTGACTATGAATGCATGGAGGTTTTATCTTTGCATTGCCCATTGGTCCTGCCTCCTCACCAGATGTCCAGCATTCATTGCCTGGAATAATCAAATGACACTCCTCCTGAGTTCCCATACTGAATGTGAAAACACATTCAGTAATACATATGATGTAATATACAACATAACCTCACAAAAGGAATTTTTTACTTGATCTTTCCATAATGGTTGCTGACATTTGTCTTCTGAAGTCAACAAAATAAATCATTAAATTAAATGTTATCATCACCATTGTCTTCAAACACCACCAAGGAAACACACTTCTTAGGTGGCACCTGTTGCATCTGTTCATCATCAACACTTTTATGTTCCTGCCACTCTTCACTGAACTGGTAGGAGAACTGGTTGAGATTGACTTTAAGAAGGTAAGGCACTGTACATTTTCAGAAGCAAGCCTTGTGTTGCCATCAGAAACAACATTTCCAGCTGTGATAAATATACAGTCACAGTAAACACTAGTGGCAGGGCAACTAAGAAGCTAAATAGCAAAGGCAGATAATGCTGCCCAGATGTTTTTTTTTCTTTCCAGCCAGAACTCAAAAGGATCATCAGTGCTATTAATGAGTGGTTCTCATAAACAGGCATATTCAATATTAGACAAAGACAAAGAAGGAGGCTCCACAACAGACACATCTGTATTATCAGTTTCATGAGTTTTGACAAAATGTGAGAGTCATCTGTGTGTTTTTCAGAATGACATGCCTTTTTCAAGGACTGTGAAAGAGGAATTTGCACAGGACTAACTAATGTTGATAAGGAGTACATGGTGACACAAAGAGGAAATTATTGCTGTCACCACTAGTAGATGTTGCATCATCAGATGCGGTATTCACATCATGTGATTTGTTTGTATGTCAGATACAGTTCCTTCCTTTTTAGGTGCAATTACTCAAATCTGCATGTTTTTTATTCAAGCTAAGAGTCACCAATATCTGAAGGAAGCAACTGTTGAAACTTAAACTGAGGGTCAAGAAGAGTTGAAAGAAGAACATTTTTGTCTGTCATGATATTGTGAAGTCTTCTGCAGTTTTGGAATTGCTGTATCAGTTGGTCCATAAGGGATAGACTAGATTTGTCTCAATTTTGGTCAAAACCTCATGCAGCCTCCTGAGTTCCTGTTCAATAGATTTATAAGTTTCAAGAGGCGAAAATCATGCGGAATGCCATATGTATATGGTCGATGATGTTAATATCGAGTTTACTTGTGATAAAATGTACTAAATACCTTGATTTGCAAAGAAAGTACTTGAACTTGAGGCTAGAATACAGACCTATAAAGAAATATCTAAATTAGAAGAATATATAGATGAGGCTGTATGTGACGTTAGTAGTAGACAAATGTTGAACTTGAATAAGTCAGTCCATTTAGAAAGTACAAGCTACCAAATTGAGACTAATGGGGTATCTCAAACATTTATCACAGTAGATGTACAAAATAGATTTGAATGCTCACAAAACAATCCTGTTAATACTAGGAATAGTGTATCAAGGAAAATAAAACATTTAACACTATAGAATGTGTACAGGTTCCAAATGAGGCATTAGGAAGTAGCATAACTATGGGACAACCCCATTCATTTTGCTGGAAAACAAAAATCCGATTAAAATTATCTGATAGAAAGGGACATTTTGGTTATAGAGGATTCAATTATTAGGGCATAGATACCTATATATTATAAACCGTAATGAACATACTACAGTAAGTTCTTACCTGGTGTCAAATTACATGACATTGTTGGTATGCTACAAGGCCTATTTGAAAATACAATCACCCCCTAGTCATTTTACATGTGGGACTAATGACATAGGTAAAACACACTGGAACTCTATGATAAGAGACTATAAGATTATAACTGACGTCAGAAGAAACCACGGGGGAAATTATTATTTCGGAATAATCGCAATGCAGGGAAATAAATCATATAAAACACACAGATATCAATAATTAATGATAAACTCAAGCAATACTGTCTGAAGAAGGGATTGGTTTTATGGATAATGAAAAACTTTTAGTAGAGCCTCCTTATACAGAAATGATGGTGTTCATCTAAGCTATGCTGGAGTTAGGTTTTGGGAAAAAGGTTCAAGAGGTTGTTAAATTTCATTTAAACTGATAGGAAGGCAGGGTCAGAAACAAAACCTAAATGACAACCCAGATCCCAATGCAGATATTGTGGGGTGGAATGCTATTCTGATTAATGCACAAAGCTTACAGAATAAAATTGATGAGCTAATACTAATTCTACATAGTAATAAAGTGCATTTAGCCTTGGTCACTGAAACATGGTGGGATGTAAATGATGAGTGGGATAAGGAAATTGAGGGTATAAACTCTTTTCCACTGCAGAAAGTACAGAAAGGGGGTGGATTGGCAATTTATATGCATAAAGATATTGCCTCAGAAGAACTAAATGGGACGAGGCCAAATTGAACTTCTGTGGGTCCAAATAACTCCGATTAATAGACCCAAAATCATTTTGGGATTATTATATAGGCCACCATCTATGTCGCATGAGGACGATCAGATCTTATTGAATATTTTTGAGAAATTGGACCCAAATACAAGATTATTGCTTACTGGAGATTTCAATTTACCAAATATAGACTGGGTAAAAGGCATGGGCACCTGTCTCCTTAAAAGGCAATACATCGATACTATGGATCATAGGGCCTTGTCCAAATGGTTCAAGATATACTCGGGCAATAATATTCTCTATTTAATTTTTCTAACATGGAGATGTAGTCAATTCTGTGGTAGCTGGTTCCCTATTAGGCAGCAGTGACCAACATAATAACATTTAGTATAAAGGAAGCTGAATTTAGGAAACCTATGGGAGCTACTGTAAATTAAACATGGGGAAAGCAGATTTACAAAATGAAAATTAAATTGGATTGTTGGGTTGGAACTGAGTTTGATTATAAACCTATCCAAAAATGGGATACACTAAAGCAAAAATGGATGAACTAACTACAGAATTTATCCCTGTAACCATCAAATACCCTATGGACAGAGCTAGAAGACCCATCTGGCTCACTTCAAAAATTAAAAAGCTAATAAATGAAAAGAATAGATTGTTTGAGAAGCTGAAAGTTTTTAAAATGGCTAAATTATTTTTAGAGTATAAGGATTGTCAAAAAAGTCAAATTAGTATTAGGAAGGCTAAAAATGCATGAGTATAATCTGCAAAAAGTTCAGGATAATAAAAGCCTTCTTTTCCTATATAAATAACCAGAGAAAGACTTCAAATAGTATAGGTCCATTCACTATTGATGACGGATCCCCAGTTTCTAATCAACAAATGGCTAATATTCAAATAAAATATTTTTGCTCAGTTTATAATTCAAATGATAACGATATATATAACATAAAGCAACCACTTGATTTAGAGATGATAAGACTGAACCCTGATAACACCTTTAAACAGTTAGATGGACTTAACCCTAATAAAACCCCAGGCCCTGATAGTTTGCACTCAAAAATTTTAAAGGAATTGGCACGTGAATTGTCCCATCCCTTGACACATATTCCAAGCATCCCTAAATACTGGTTCTGTCCCTTATGACTGGAAGTTAGCAAATGTAGTACCCATCCTAAAAAAGGCCCCACTACCCGACCAGAAAATTTTCGCCCATAAGTTTGACATCAATACCGGAAAACTTATGGAGAATATAATTATGATGTTTTAAAAGAACACCTGGAGACACAGGATGTGCTGGATCCCGTACAGCATGGGTTTGTGGAGAATAGATCATGTCAGACCAATCTATTGTCCTTTTACGAAAAGGTCAATAGAGAACTGGACATTGGAAGCCCTGTGGATGTGATTTTTCTCGATTTTGCTAAGGCTTTTGATAAATTGCCACATAAGGAATTACTGTTGGTTTTGGAAAGGCAAAATTTCCCAGAAAATATATGTAGTTGGATTTCTGATTGGTTGTGGGGTAGAAGACAGAAGTGGTTGCTAACGGGGAATACTCTGATTGGGCCGAGGTGACCAGTGGAGTACCTCAGGGATCGTGTTGGGCCCCACCTTGTTTAATATATATATTTCCTCTTTAAAGATCAGGAATAATATTATATGGATGCAAAAATTTGCTGACGACTGCAGATTGGTGTTGTTACAAATAATGATGAGCACATAGTAGCCTTACAGTACACACTGGATTTAATATATGAATGGACAATCAGTAATAAGTTAGAGCTAAATAAAACTAAGTGTAAGGTTATGCACATGGGGAAAAACAACACTGAAGCAACATAACCAAATAGATAATATTATTTTAGGTGTTGTAACTGAGGAAAAGATTTAGGAATTACAGTAACGAATGACCTGAAATTCAAAGTGCACTGTAGAAACCAGTTGAGAAAGGCTAACCAGATTCTAAATTGCATATTTAAGCATATAGTTTTGCAGAGAAAGGAATGTAATGGTACCGCTGTACGCTATGCTGGTTAGACCCCACCTGGAGTACTGTGCAAGGGTTTGGTCACCCTATAATAAGGAGGACATATCAATCATCGAGGGAGTCCAGAAAAGATTTACTAAAAGAGTAAAAGGACTAGAAAATAAAACATATTATAATAGACTGGACAGCCTAAATCTTTATTCATTACATTATTGTAGAACAAGAGGAGACCTATGTTTCCTATTCAAGAGTATGGATGATGACAAGCTATTAAAAGATTTGGGGTTCACTTATAAAATAGAGAGAACTAGTTTAAGGAAACATAATAAACAATTGTACCAACAAACTTGGGAACACAATTTTCGGAAATACTGGTACAGTTTAAGAGTAGTACGATCTGGAATGATTTGCCCAAGGAGGTGGTAAATAGCACAACTATGAATGGATTTAAAATGGGATAGATTTGTTTTTGGAGACAGTAAATTTTTATGTTAATAATAATTGGAAGGAGGCCTTAAAGGACGGTAATTCTATCCTCGGCTTGAATAAACCTATGAAACCTATGAAACCTGGCTTAGGGTAGCATTCTCTTTGCTAATCTGTCAAGTTGCTTTTCCAAGGGAGTCAAGAGCAATGTAAAATGATCCACGAGTCCCCACTGGAATGAATTCAGTACAATACTATCCACTATGTTGTGCTCCATGGTATACTCATGGACTGTTTTTTTATGAGAGGTCTCTGACACATGTAAAACATCGAGTTCCATCTTGTTGGCACATCTTGTTTTAGTTGTCGTATTGGCTAGCCTTTTTTTTTCTGGAGGTCAGCCAAGATATTACATGATTTTACAGAGTGACTAAATGGCCACAGATTTTCTTTGTGCCTCCCACTGTTATACTATACTGTTGTCACTAGAAAATAAAACTTGTACTAACAGATTTAATGAGTATGCAAAGCACAGAATGAGTAAAACCACCACATTTCAGTGTACTAACAATATTGATGCCATTGTCTGAAACTACACATTCAGTATTGTGTCCCAGGGGCTCTAACCACCCAGAAATGTTGCATAGCTCTTCCAAAATATTGTCAGTGACGTGATGCTTTCCAAACATGCTAATGCAAAAGCTGCCATTCTTTGTCTTCCTTCCAGTATACTTCTTCTGTGGTGATGTTTGAAGACGATCATGACACCTAATGTGCTATGATTCACATATTTGATTTTGATTTGATAACATTTATTTTCATACAGGAAATAGATTTGTTGGGACAAATAGTCCCGCTTTCAACAAAGTCCTGTCATACAAAGTAAAAAACAATACAGAATACAAAAATACAAAACATTTACAATACACAATCGTAGTTACTTAAAACAGGTATACGCCGATTTCAAATATTCCTTATTTTATACTTAAAAGTGGGTACATTTTCAATAATCTTCAGTTTTGAGGCATTTTGTTCCAATAATGAGCAATGGTATTTTAAAGCATAGTATCACCATATTTGTTGTATGATCTGAATATAGGAATCTCTTGACCAAAAGATCTAGTATGGATTGTTAACTCTATCACCTTTAATTTTAATATGATCAAATAAGCATGCGTTGGTTCACCTTTTATTATTTGTAACAATATGTATACCAAATGTACGCCCTTTTCTCTTTAGGATTTAACCAATCTAACTTTTATGTAAGTCACAATGATGCATCCTATGTTTACTTCCTGTTATAAATTTACTCATTTTGTAGTAAACCTGATTTACTTTATTTAATCAGTGGTTTGAGAACTTGTCCACATGTTTGTGGTCAGGTAAACAGGACCACATTCATTCACTTGAAGAGCCAATTTTATTTTACTTTGCATACATTCATACATTTTAGGAACAGAAACAGTCACAAAATATTTATGGCTTAGTATGTAGTAATGCGGAGAAAATGTTTTAAAATAGCACTAAAACTGTCATCCACTACGACCGAAAATGGATGCAGGTCCTTGGCAATAAATTCAACTAATTAATTTTAATGTAACTTGATGTCATCAACTTTAAGCAGTTTTTGTTCAAGCATTGCAGTAATAATCTTCTGTTTAGTTTGTGAGGGATGGGGGGAAAGCCATAGGAATGCAGTGGCAAAGCTGTAGCTTGTGCAAATACTTTTGTTAGTGAAGTTGAACATGTTTTTCTTTTTCTGCCCTGTCTTCTCAGTCTCTTCACCACCACTATTGTCTGTAGGATTATCTTCATCACAAATATTTGTCCCTTGCTCAGGACTGCTGCCCAGCTGAATGACTGGATGTGCTCTTTGCAAATGTCTTTTACTGATGTTGTCCCAATCTGGCCTTTCACTTCTACCTGCTAACTTCCTGATGACAAAAGGTGCAGACAGTTAAACATAAATTTTTGGGACTTACATGAAGATAGCTCAACACAACTGAGATGGAACATTTTGTCATTATGCCAGGAACTGCAGCAATTGTGGTGGTAGTTGTTTCTGACCCTGATTTATGCACACTGTGACTCTCCCAGAAGATTTACTATGACTGTTGATTTTTTTTCAACTACTGACTGTGAATACTGGTGGACGCCTGCTGTATCTGTTTTTTTTTTTTTTTTGGGTGGGGAACCCAGGTAGCATCCTCTACCTCATTGGCATTGCATTCTGATTCATCACCTTTGGATAAACATACATGTGATACATTGTGATCTTGTTCTTATACATTTACAACCTCTTCTTCATCATATGTGCTGCTTTCTAATGAAGGAGTCTGATATGCATGAGTGACATGCCATGGACTGCCACATCTAGTGATACAAGATATACCCGCTTTCCTTAATCATTGACTTTCTAGGTCTAACTGTTATTGTGTTTTACTTTTATCTGATTTTTCTGTCAATGCTGACAGTGCTGCACTGCTTTGATGAGAGGATTCACCAACATTATTTTCTTTTCTGGTTGTGTTGCTTCATCTTTTTCTGGTTGTGTTGCTTCATTGTTATCAAGTGCATTAATTATATCTTCAGAAGTCAATTTTTCTGAATTTGTTTTGGTAAATATTTTATTGTTACATGTACCAATTTCAGCCATACTGCTGGTGTTGGCCACATGTTCCATTTCCATAACCGACTCTAATACTGAATCCATTTTCGGGGTCCAAATTAATTACTTAATTAGTAGTATTAGTTTAGATGCAGAGATGGGCAACACAGAGTCTGACATATGACACAGCCCTATCAAAATACATGAAGTACTATATGACCTAGTAGTAGCTCAGTCACAGAGATGGGCAACACAGAGTTTGAGATGTAATACACCCCTCTCAAAATACCTGAGGCACTATGACCTCATAGTAGTTCAGTCATAGATATGGGCAACACAGAGTCTGAGATATGACATCCCTCCATTAAAATCTGTACAGCACTATAACCTAGTAGTAGTTCTGGCAGAGAGATGTGCAACACAGAGTTTATGACACTATCGCACAGTAGTAGTTCAACCACAGAGATGGGCAATACAGAGTCTAAGATATGGGTCACACACCCTTCAAAATCTGTATGGCACTATAAGCCCCCACAAAATTAGTGAGGCACTGTGGCCTTCAAACAGAGTCCTCCTGTCCTGTTTGCTCCCCTTCTTAATATTGTATTTATAAATATATTGTTAAAAAAAAAGAATTACTGTGACCTATTAGTAGTTCAGGCACAGAGATGGGCAACACAGAGTCTGACACATGGGTGACACCCCCTTCACAATCAACATTAGTGAGGCACTATAACCTTCAGAAAGATTTCTTATGTCATATCTGACTCGACTCCTTTTCTTAATATTTTTTTATTTTTTACAAAACATATTTTTCAAAAGAAAAAATATTAATATGTTGGATCCTGTACACTTTTTACTTTTTGTTGATTTTGCAAGAAAACAGACTGAAATGCTACTATGTATTTTTTTTTTTTGTTGCTGAATGTTTTCATGAGAACTGCAACTGCCGCATGGCACTGCAGACTGCATGTCATGCTTTTGTAGTACCCTAAAAGCCCTTTTGTTTCCTTTACTTTTTCTAAAACTTAGAAAAGAAAATGTCTGTACTCTGCTGTTATCTGTGCTCTGCTGTTGTCTGCTGTTGAAATTGTTGGTCTCTCTCTTTCTACTCTTTCTCTCTCTCTCTTATGAAAAATTAAATGTATTTGGTACTCTACTGCAACAGCTGCATGTTGCTGTTGTCAACTGTCAAATTCGTTGGTCTCTACTCATTCTTCCTCTCTTTCTGATTAAGGAAGAAAATAAAAAAGTTTAATTTTCTGTTTTATTTTAATCTTTCTGTGCACATGCACACACACACACACACACACACACACACACACACACACACACACACACACACACACACACCTGTCTCCTTGCAATAAAAAGCTGCAAATGAGCTCAATACACTGTTTCTCTGGGATGTTCTGTGGTGGTTGACATATAATATTGGATAGAACATAAGTTAATCACAGAACAAAGACCATCTCTTGCTGACTCCTTTCAGTGCCCCAGTATCAAAAGATTCTACCTTTGTTGGTTGTCGACAGTCAAACGACTTGAGAGTATTTGTTAGAGATCAGAAAAAGCTTTTTTAGCTTTGTGCCCTGCCCTAACCCTGTTTCATGACTTGCATGCAGTACTGGTGGTGAGAGTGTTATTTCCAGACTGGATGATAATTCTAAACCAGGCCAAAATGGCAACTTGGATCAAGTCATGAAAGCCTCGGTATTCCAAAAGAGTTGAGTCAGCCCAGTCTGGGAGGTTCAGAAGTGCAGCAGAGTTGGTTCACCCATTCCAGTAAGAAATTATTTATTTAATAATTTGGACCTGAAAAGCAGTGGAAGAATATCAGTGGATCTCCAATATAGGAAAGAATGGAACTGTATACTCTAATGCAAGAAGTCTTAAAAACTAAATTTGAAGAACACAAGACAAATTTGCAAGAGGAAACCAGAAACATTGTGATCATCAGAGGACTCATGTAGTAAATAGGTGGATAGATATAGGCTGCTCTGAATGGAAAGGAAAGGGAGAAAAGATGGAGGGACCTCTTTATACAAAATACAAGCTTGTGGGCTGAGCATGTTAATTTAGTATATATGCCTGATAGTGAAGCAATTTGAGTTAGAGTTGGTAAAACAGGAGTAAGTATATAATACTCATGTTAAGCTACAGACCCCAAAGCTAGACAGAATTAATGGAAGAAGCCCTTTAACAGAAATTGAAAAGCTTGTAGGTAGGAATGATATAATCCCTGTGGGGGACCTGGATATACCTGGTATCAATTGGTAAACAGCAGAAGGGGAATAGCCAAGACAGGCAGGTTTCAAAAACTGAACAAAACTTACAGCAAAATGTAGAGAATGTGACTAGAGTAGGTAATATACTTGATGTAGTACTGAGTGACCTGGGAGATAACATAATTAACTGTAACACAAGTGAGCCACTGGGTGACAGCTACCATCAAATGGTGACATCTATAGTCAAATAGAAACTCCAAAAGAGTCAGAAGCATAGCTCAGTATAAGAATTTAAGGAAAGCACATTTTCAAAAATGAGAAAAATATTGATAACTGGAATTGGAGTATGATATGCAGGAGAAGATATAAATACTATGAGCAGGGCTCAAAATTTCCCATTATTTGGTGTTCCACATGACACCAAAACCCATGCACAGAACACCGACTTCTACCTCCCAGGAATCCATGGAGTATACGATGTTTAAGGACTATTAGTTTGAGGGAGTTGCTATTTTATTAGTGGTGCCGTCCATTTTGTGGGCTCCAGTGAATGATTTTCGGTACTTTATTTTGTAGCTTTCTGGAGCTGGAGTCCTGATTTCATGCCATTTCAGATGCTGCAGCCAATCAGATCTCTCTGCTGTACCAGAGACTGATCAAAATATTATGGTATGAGATTTCAGTCTCAGGATGAGCGCTTGCAGAGTGTGTAGCTCTCTCTCTCTCTCTCTCTCTCTCTCTCTCTGTGTCTATCTGTCTGTCTGTCTCTCTCTCTCTCCTCTCTCCAGGAGGCAATCATGCTGTAACATCTCCTGGCAAGAATACCTTAGTCAGAAAATATTGGGATCAGTCTCCAGTTATCATTGCTGCCCCTCACGCTGGGTACTGGTAATTGTGGGTGGATGTTTGAAATGGGAACTGTGCATGGAGAAAACTTTAGAGAGAGGCAACATTTTTATAGTTTTTCTGCCCAAAAGATGCTGCATTGGTGAGCTTGACAGAAAAGGATTAGAATTGGGGTTTCAGAGCAACAACAGAGGTCAGAAAGTAATGAAATGTTGGAATTTGTGCCATTAGACAGATTGAGTTTTGCTGTAATTAAATTTTTCTGGCAAATGGACTGCAGATGACACTGCCCATAAAAAGGGGGGCATCAGGGGACAGATCTTTGCCTTGGGTACATGGTATGTGTTCACAACTAAATGTTCCCTGAATTGTGAGGCAAAATCAGTTACAGCACTTATTTCTCTTCATTTGCCATCAAATGCTATCTACATTTTGTGCCTAAAAAACAGTGTATCCCCAAAAAACAGAAGTGTTTCTTATTTTTTATTAATCAAAGAACAAAGAGAGACAAATTAACGTGAGTCAAATTATAAGCTGCATTTATTGTACTGCATTCATTGATTCCAAGTGATTATTTTCTGGGAACTTTAATTTGTGAAAACAAAACAAAAGAAAAAGTTAGGATTTCTTCTTCTTCACAATGTGCAGAATTTTGTGGTGCCTGGGCTATTGCCTAGGTCAAGAAAGCCATTGTATCCATACTCCATTTCATTTGGAACTCCTTTCCTCGAAATAATAAATCAGTTGGCAACCTGTAGTGTTTGATTGTCACAGTTCGGCACACCTTTGATGCATCAGTTCTATCTGCAAGGACAGCAAAAACAGTTATTCTGGCAGCCTACAATTTTTATTAGAAACTGTAATTTCATATCCAGTGGCATGCACTTACCTTAATAGAAGTCTTCTACTAGTGACTGAGATCTAAAATCTGTTGGGGAAAATAAATGACCCAGACTGACTCTTGTGGGGTGTAGGGGTGGCATTAATGAGTCAGTGCCTAAACTGCAACTCTCAAATTTGTTGTGTCCTCCTCGGCTTGCCCAGCTGTTTATGGCCTGTTTATGGTAAACTTGGCTAAAGAAATCAGACTAAACCCACTATGTGGCAGTTTTGAAAGGAGTAAAGAATTTTAAATCATAGCAGCAGTGAAGGAGGCTATCATAAAAAAGAAGAAATGCTGCTTATAACACACACAAAAAGACTGCATACTTTTCAAGAACACTGGGTTGCAAAGCACAGTTGGATTGAGCTTGACCCTCAAAAAATGTAATGCATTTTAAATTTTGAAGAAGTTCCCAAAATTGCTGATACTACATTGTCATATTATGAAGCAGGCTGCAATAATTTCACTGATCAGTCTTTGCAAAAGCATGCTAAGTCTAAGAATCATCTTTTTGCTGATACTAGATTTACAAGCTGAAACCCAACAGGCATCAGCTGCTAAAAGGCAAGGCGAAATGCTCAATTCAATGTGGCACACCCTGTGCAGCTGTTAACTAGAAATGCACGTGCCATGGCGAAACATGCCAGGCCATATACAGACTTCCACTGATGTGTGAACTTGACAAATGTAAAGGGTAGATACTTTTTAAACTTGCTTCTGCTTACATTCTGTCCATTTTGGAGTACTGCCTTTTCGTGTAATATCTGTGAACAAATGGGTCAGGCAAGCCTTGGATTTAGTACCTTACTTGTGTTTGGAGTTAGCACAGACATTTTTTCTGGGTTGCTTGTAGATATTGGCGAATCTGGCAGAATGACAAATTATACATTTTGTTCATTAGTAATATTGCTGAAGTGGAATATCTGAAGCTTGTGGATGTGGTTAAGTAGGAAGACATCATTTCAGTAGTGATAGATGGGGTAACAGGTTACAGTGAAAAAGAACAGAAAATAATTTACATCAGAAAAATAAACAAGGGGTTCCTGGGGCCCGATTCCAAGTTGTGTTAGGCCTGGCACAAGGCAATTTACCAAATCCTATATTTCAGTCGCCTGTGCCATGCAATATGCAGGTTGGTATTTTAAGATGTGGCTTGTACCATGCCACATGTGGGTTGCACCAAAGGTGGCTTACACCACCCACTATGCCCGCAACCCTATGCAGCATGGTGGAAGGGTTGGTATGGCAGCACCTGCACCTTTATTCTAAAAGGGCAGCTGCCATAACCCACCAATGCAATTCAAAGACTGCATATGGTGAGTGGGGTTAGACCAGCACTTAGCTGGTCTAAGGGCATCCTTCCTTGCATAATGATGGAGGCCCCCTGCAGCACTGTGGAAAAGCACATTGACTTGCCCCATGTACCCCCAGCACAGTCATGTCCCCACCACCAATTTCGGACTTCCTAAGTACATTTTTTGCTGTGCACCCCATGCACCTGTGCCACCCAGCCAGCCCCCAGGCCTCCAGGTGATAGTAGCAGTGCTACGGGGTGGGGGCCTGGGGGACAGTTCACTGCAGGCTGATACTTGTGGCACCCAGGCCCATTGCACCATACCCCTGGCACAACCCTGCAGTTCCCGCAAGTCATGGGGCATGGGTGCGAGGACCCTGCCTGTCTTACAGAATAGGGGCAGGGTCCCGGCATGGCGACACATGGTGAAACTGTGCCAGAGAGTTGTGCCATGTGACTTGGAATCAGGCCCTGGTGTTTATTTTGTTTTTTGAACATCCATGTAAAGTAGCTGCAGCATCAATTACAGCTGCTATCAATCACGCCATTTTTTCATAGACATGGTCAGATGACAGGAAAAAATTGGTGGGGCTTACCATGTATGAGGCAGGGGGTGGTTGCACTGCTGAAAAATTATTGACCTGAAGGATGTGTTAAAAACATAGTCTATCACACACACACACACACACACACACACACACACACACACACAGAAAAAATCAACCAACTGCTTCTAGGGCTATATCTGTTTATCCTTTTCACCACTGGCTAGCAAAAACCTGAGAGACTCCTGTCACGCTGCGGAGTCAAATCCTGATTCCAGCAAGAGTGACAGGAACTAGATGAGCACAACACACATTAAACTATTTTGAAGTCCTAATCGTGGACTACCCTGGGATCCTGCTGCACTTCAAACAGGTAGCTTTTTCCCTATGGGTTTTAACTATGTGTGCCAGTACAGTTGAACTGTATTTAAAGCAAGTGTTTTATTTTATTCTCACATGACAGCTGCAACACGGTGGATCATGAGGGGACCAAGCAGAGAATGCCAAGGGCTTTCAAAGACCATGCAAGCCTGGTGATGCCTACACTACATATATCTTCTGGGGAACATCCTGGAAGAGATCACTAAAGTCAGCCTGCTTCTGCAAGCAAATAACACTTCAGTTGGAGAGGTGTTTGAATCTCTTCAGGACCTAAAGGACTGCTTTTTAAAGCTGAAAACAAGGTACATGTTTTTAAAATCAGATTTATGCATCCCTTCATCCAGATTCCATCTCTGTTATAAGTGATCTGACTTGGATCATTCTTGACAGATTAGCCATCTGTATGAAGAACAGTCGGTACAGTAAAAGTGTTCTTTTTTGTTTGTTTTCCATTTTAGAACTGAAAAGCACTTACAAAATCTTGATGCTTTGGAGCAACAAGAACTCCATGGACACATCCTATCTGAAGATAATATGGACCAGTTCTCACTTAACAGAAAGACAATTCTGACAGCCATATTCTTAGATGTCACTAACAGATCTGAATACATGTACCAGCCAGACTCCATTATGGTGACCATGAACCACACTGTGAACCTTAAATAGTGGCCAACAAAACATGCAGATTTGATAGGTGTGTTTTAAGGTGGGCAATTAAGACTGGGTGGGAAAAATCCATAGAGGAAGGTATGACAGATTTTTTCCAGTTTGTTTCAGATTATGTGAAGGATTCAGTGGCTGCTGTGAGATGAGTTCAGAACAGTCCTGATAAAATAGAAAATAGATACAGACTTGTATGTAGCCGAGTGGACCAAACTAAAAAAAAAAACAACACATAAACAGGAGGTGAATTCTACCACAAATAAAATCAGTGTTAATTCTCAATGCACTGTGAGGCAGGAGGTACACCAAACCTGTAGAAGCAAAGTGGCCAGATATTCAACAGACATGCCAAGAAAATGCCACAACATTTTGGGACTAGTAACTTTTATTTGGACTCCCCAGCAAGTTCAGCTATTTGTGAATGTGTCATTAGCCTAATGAAAAGAATACATAGATAGATACATAGATTCATAGACAGTGTCAGCAGATAAGGACCTAAGGACCACCCAGTCTGTCCATTTCAGCTTGTAAGTTCACTTTATGTTTTCCTAGAAGTCTGTTACCCCTTAACCCTGACATCTTTTATGTCTATCCCATGCATTCTTAAATCCTGATTGATTCAGCCCCACCACTTCCTCTGGCAGGTGTTCCACTTGTCCACTACCCGTTCTGTGAAGAAATTCTTCCCACGTTTCCTCTGATCATCCTCCTCCAACTTCATCCCATGCCTCTAGTTCTGGAACAACTTTTTTGCTTAAAATAGTGTATTCCTGCACCCTGTTCCTCCCTGTAAGATACTTGTATGTCTCTATCATATCCCTCTCCCTCCTCCTTCAGGGAGTACATATTAAATTCCTTCAACCTGTCCTCATAGAACTTGTGATGCAATCCATGTACCATCTTTGTTGCCTCCTCTGAACCTTATCTACCCTGTCTATGTCTTTAAGTAAGTAAGGTCTCCAGAACTGTACACTATACTCCTAGTGGGGCCTCATTAGTGTCTTGTATATTGGAATTATGACCTCCCTTTTCCTGCTGGTGATGCCCTGCCTATGCATCCCAGCATCCTATTTGCTTTTCCTGCTGCCTTATCACACTGTTTCCTACCTTGAGACCATCAGAGATGATAACTCAAGATCCCTTTCCTGCTTAGGGAATGCTATATCCTCACCCCACAACTGATATATTGTGCCAGGGTTTGTGTGCCTCATATGCATTATTGCACTTCTTTGCATTGAATTTCAACTGCCAAACCCTGACCAGTCTTCAAGTTTCTGCAGGTCCCTTCTTTCTGTCTACACCCTCTGGTGTGTCTACTCTGTTACAGAGCTTTATGTCATCAGCAACAGGAAATTCTGCCTTCTAGGTCCTGTGCAATGTCACTGATGAAGATGTTGCATAGGACCGGTCCCAGCACTGATCCTGTGGTACTCCACTGGTCAATCTTCCTTTGTGGAGTGACAGCCATTTACCACCACCCCTCTGTGTCCTGCCGCCCAGCCAGTTACCCACCCACCACACTACTGTCCTGCTCCACCCATATTTCCCAGTTTGTGTAATAGTCTTCTATGTGGCACCGTGTCAAAGGTCTTGCTGAAGTCCAGATAGGCCATGCTCACTGCCCTCCCCTGATCCACCTCCCTAGTCATCCAGTCAGAAAAATTCAACGAGCTTGGTCTGACATGACCTTCCCCTGGTGAAACCATGCTGCCTTGGGTCCTGTAGTCCACTGACAACCAGATGTTCCACTAATCTCTCCTTCAGTAGTGCTCTCATGATCTTCCCCACTACCAAGGTGAGGCTGACTGGTCTGTAGTTCCCTGCTTCCTCTTTGTTCCCACTGTTGTATAAGGGGACTACATCTGCTGTCCTCCAGTCTTTGGGTCCCTCCTGTTTCCAGTGATCAGCTAAACAGGATTGCCAGATGTTCAGACACCACCCTCTTAGTTATTTAAGGACCATGGGTGCACCCCATCTGGCCCCATTCTTTATTAACTCATTACTTCCAGTTTCTTCAGGACCTTTCTCATGTAAAGGGCTTGTGTCCATTCTGCACCATTTCCACCCTTGTACTCCCTTCAGACCCATTACCCTCTTCCTCAGTAAAGACTGAGCAGAAATACCTGTTCAATAAATCAGCTTTACTGTTGTCATCCTCCACGTGACCCCATCCTCCCCTTCAGTCCCCTACTATCCCTCCCTTTGCCTTTCTTTTCACTTATGTACATGTAAAGGTTTTGTCCCTCTACCCACTGATTTTGCAATGTGCTCTTCTGTCTGAACTTTGGCTTCCTTACTGAACTCCCTGCCTTCCTTTGTTTCTCCTGGCACTTTTCCCTATCCCCTTCTGCCTGTGTCTTTTGTATTGCCTGAATGCAATATTTTTGGCTTTCACTTTTACGCTACCTCTTTGAAAACCATAATGTCCTCCTCTTCCTTTTCCCTTGCTAACCTGCTTAATGCATAATTATGTTGCTCTTGTAATCCCCATTTTAAATGCTGCCTACTGTTTCTCAACCCCTGATTCCTGCCCCATTCCCTTAATGTCTCTTTCAAGCATCTCCCCATTTTCCCAAAGTCTGCTCCCTAAAATCCAGGATATGTGTTTTTGTGTGGTTTGGTTCTGCTCCTTCTGTGATTTCAAACCACAATGACTGGTGGTCACTGTTCTGCAGGTGCTCCCGCATTATTCCCCATCACACTGTCCCTGTCTTTGAGCACAAGGTCCAGTATTGCCTTCTGGTTGGTGAAGTTCAATAGGAAAGAAGAGTCTGATAGAGTTAATCAGGATTTCATTACATACACCATGTGGACGAAAGTTTGATTCCAGCTCCAGTCATTGAGTATTGGTTAAAAGTGGTAGACAGGAAAATATACCTTCTTTAATGTCATATGGTCCACAGAACAATAAAAGCAAAGCACTGAGAAAGTAGAGGGAGATAGCTGTTCAGATTCAGAAGTAGAACTTACAAATATTTCATCATATCTGAAACTATTTCGAAAAATTGTCTTTGATGATGAATCTCATGTTATATCAGATGAAGAAGAAGGATGCTGTCATGAATTAGTGTTCAGCCCATTGGGTAACAGACTGTAAATTTGGGGTGGGTTTGCATCTTTAAAATCTCATTGTCCAGTGACCCATCAGTTTTTCCCCACCTTAATATCAGATTCAGGGTTTTGTAAAATGTAGCCATTGTCAACACTGTTTTAATCATCTGTCCTGTCAAGTATGGCTTGCAATACTTCATTCTAAAATACAGTCTTTTCTCATGGTTATAGCCACTAAGACATGTTTTACAGGTTACAGTTTATCCATGTTTTCATTGAATCAATGTCATTGTGTGACTGAATTGATCTCCAGGTATTAAGGTGGGAAAAAAAATATCAGCCTGTAGAATGATGGGTGGGTTCTCTAGCTGTTTGGTCTTATCATCATGGACTTGTTTTAGTGTTCTCTAGTCATAGACTACAACTCTCTCAAGAATCTGTCAGCTAGGTTCTAATTACATGTTTGTTATGTGACAGTGATGATTAGTTTCTGCTTGAGCAGCAGCAAAGTAACTTCTAAAATTCTGAGCAGTGCTAGCACACCTGTCAAAACCAGCATGCAGTAGTTGAGCTGAAAATGCACCTAAGAAGTACGGTTTTATTTCTGTTTAAACACACTCTAGCAAGAGCCAATGCAGCTGCAAAATAATGGCATTGTGGGCAGTGAGAGATGTGTAAACTAGAATTATTTGCATGAAACACTGAGCCATCTAACTGCACTTTCTAATTGTTGTGATACACACACACACACACACACACACACACACATATACATATACACATGCTGTATATGCATATATAGTCAAATATAACATAGTAGTGCACTGTCTACACAGATTTTTACAGATTAAATATATTGAGGGACCACGTTCTTTTCAGGCTCCAAGAAACATCAGAGGGTGGAAGATTACCATAGACACCTCATTTAAATCAGCAATGATATGCATAAGGCTGAAACTAATAAAAAGATAGTTGGGGAATGTAGCCTAGCAATTTTGCACTAACCATGAGTCACCTAACTGCACTTTCTAATTGTTGTGATACACTAAACTGATTAATACATATACACATATATGCATATTTATTTCAGTATAACATAGCAGTGTACTGTCTGAACATACACACACACACACACACACACACACACACACACACACACACACACACACACACACACACACACACACACACATGAACACACATACCTTGCCTCATGTGGCATTTATTTACTTATATATCTAACCCTAACTGTTACTGTATTTAGGATAAACACTGTGTTTTGCACTAACTCATTGTACTAATCTATGATACGACTGTGTAGCTAAGGTAGTGGACCAGGGAGTGTGGTGGATGTGGCCTATGTGGACTTCAGAAAGGCCTTCCAAACTGTCCCCTATAGAAGGCTGATTAATAACTGTGCAACTAGAGGTGGATCCTAAAATAGGTCTGTGGATGGAAAATTGACTGAATGCAAGACTCAGAAGGTTGTGTAAACAGGGAGTACTCTGGAGAGGAAGAGGTGATGAACAGGGTGATACAGGGGTTGGTGTTGTGGCGGACATATTCAATGTCTTTATTAGGGACATTGCAGTGGGACTGGAGGGAAAGTATGCCTCTTCTCACACGATACAAAGGTATTCAATAGGGTGGATACTTAGGGGTGTTGAAAGAATGAGGAAGACATTTAAAAACTGGAGAAATGGTCTGAAGAATGGCAGCTGAGATTCAATGCAAAGAAGTGCTGGATCATGTATATAGGGCAGAAGAAGCCAGGAAAAGTACAAACTAGGTGGGGAGGTACTGACAGTCACAAAGCAGGAAAGGGACCTGTGAATTATCATCTCAGAGGACCTAAGAGAAACTAGGCAGTGTGATAAGATGGCTGGAAAGTCTAGCCAGATACTTTATTTTATTTTTTATTTTAATTTTGGTGACTGAGTAGGCCCACTGGAGCCATCATAGTCCCTTTTTCAGGAGTGACCCAGTATTAATTACAGGTAAATTTACAAAGAAATTTTACAGGGTGCTTCAATGCATGGAGGTTATAACGAATAGAAAGGGGAGGTCATCTTACCCGTATAAGATACTTGTAAGACCACACCTGGAATACTGCTGCCCAGTTCTGCAGGGCCCATCTGAGTAAGAACATACACTGAGTGGAGGCATGCAGTGAAGGGCAAGTAAAATGGTGCAGCTCCTGTGACATAAGACCTATGAGGAAAGACTAAAGGATTTAAATATGTATTCCTGGAGTAAAGGAGGAGGGGGACATGATTGAGACATACTGAATACATCACTGGTATAAACAGAGTATAAGAATGAAGCATCTTCCAAAGTAACAGATGCTGCAAGTTAAGTAAGCACAAATTGAAAATAGAAGTGGGAAGGCTCAGGGAAACATGAGAACATATTTTTTCATGGAGAGGGTGGTGGAGACATGGAATAGCCTACTGGGGGGTAGCAGAGGCTTAAATAGTCACAGAATTTAAGGAGTGGGATATAGAAATGGTATCCTGAAGGCAAGGTGGGGGCTCCAGAGTTCAGATTGGGCATGGGGCCTCACATTAGATAGGTATTAATAGGGCAGACTGGGTGGTGATGTGACTCCCACCCCCAGGTGACCTTCCACTGATACCACACTGCATATCCAGACTTTACACACCCTCACTCACAGAACAGGTCCCAGTGTGAAGATCCACTCTCTCATCAAAGACACATCTTACTGTTGGAACTGGAGATTGTTATAAGGAGAAATAAGGCAAATGGGGTTTAAGGTATTTCAAAGGGTTTTCAATTGCACTTACCTTATTTCTCATATAGCAGTCACAGGTTCCAGCAGCAAGACATGTTTTCCATGGGACAGTGGATCTTCACACTGTGATCTGTTCAGGAGAGTGAGGATGTGTGGGTAGCGGTGGTCGGTGGAGGTCGGACTGGGGTGTGGGTTGCATCAGCCAAATACATTTTTTACAGATTAAAAAGACATTGATGGACTGTGTTCTTTTTAGGCTCTGAGGACATTGAGGGTGGGACATTGCTCCCAGACACCTTATTTAAATCAGCAATGACATGCAGAAGACTGAAACTGATCGAGATAGTGGGGGATGTGGAATAGCAATTTTTGAACTAACCACTGAGCCATCTAATTGCACTTCCTAAATGTTGTGACACACACACACACTTACTAATACATATACACATATATGCATATATATTCCAGTATAACATAGCAGTGCACTGTCTACACATATTTTGTAGAATAAAAAAGAAAATGTGGCATTGTTTTCTCTCTTCAGGTTCTGAGGGACATCGGAGGGTAGTAGGTTACCACTAGACACAGAGGCCCAGATATTCAAACTGTGCCCAAAAGTGAGCAACAGTATGAGCAAGCACATGTCCACTGTGCCCATGCATGAAGAGGACGTATTCAAAAACTGCACAGGCCAAGATGCGCCTGTGGCAGATGACTGAATATCACACCACCTGTGCCATAAGCGCAACCAGGGATGTGAAGTTGCATATCTGATGCACCATAGTGCAACAAGGGATGCTCAGCGGAGCAGTCCAGATGTGCCAATAGTGCAACCAAGGATGCCCTGTGGAGCAGGGCAGCAATGCAACAGTACAACCAGGGATGCAGGGGCCCACAACCCATGCCACAGATGGGCAGAGGAGCACACAGCAGAACAGACATCGCCCCCACACCCCATGCACTGCACAACCAGGGAGAGCTGGAATAACCACCAGCCCATGGATATTAGCAACCAACCCACACCCGGGCCATGGTGCCCCAGCACACCCCTTGCAAGCTGTGACTGGCACACAAGGAGGGCTGACCACCCTGTGCCACACCATCCCACCAATGCAGAGCACACCCTGCACCATGATCACCATACACCCTTCCCAGGAGTAGGCCCGACAGTGCAGGACATCCCATGCATGCCACCACCCCGACTGTGAAAATGCAACCCTGTGCACCACAGAGCCATGCAAGGCAGCCCCACCATGGCACCCTGCTGTGGTTGGCAGCAGACAGCAATGCAACAACAGCATACACAGTGCCACCCTGCACGCCCCCGGTACAGCTGAGAGACCGACCATGCGTCGCCACACGAGGTACCCCACATGCGACAGGTCATGCCCCAGACCCCACCACCAGTGCTACAGTGCCCTGCACACCTCCCAGGGACACATCCCATCCCAGCACTGGCCACAACAGCCAGCACAGACACACACAGTGTTGCAAGGAAGCATGCACCACACAGGATGCAACACAGTGCATGGACAAACACCCACCCATACTCAAGGGCACAACAACACAGGGACACAGTAGCAGGTCAACCAAGCCACTGGCATGTAGCCACAACTGATGTGTACATGGCCAGCACCCTACATTGCACAGGTGTACCAGCCACCCCTCTTGTGAGACACCATGAAGCTGTATGCCACCAGCATGCTTCCGGCGCTGAAGTGACAGACACTGGAGCACATGCCCTGCAACAAACACAAGCAACAGCATGGGGTGGACAACAACAGTGGAGGCCACAGTGCCACCAGAGGCAGGCGTGCACCATACTGGTGATGGAAGGCAACCTGGCATTGTGCCGGGCACAGTTGTTATCCAGCATGGACAGCCACCACTGACACGCCAGCAGACCGTGCATATCACAGACATGTAAGGGTGTCAGCTGCACAGGCCATGGATGGTCTGACAGGGGTGCCATGCACACAGTGCATGCACTGCTGACCACTGCACACAGGCATCCAGTGTACAGAGAACAACACGCAAACCACAGACAATGACTGATCCCCTGCCCACACCATAGGTGGTTCACCTCTGCACACACACACACACACACACACACCGCCTTGCGTGCACCACCCCTGACGCCATGCACACCACTGCAGCTGAGCACCTGTAGCCCACTGCAAATCAGAGACCACCACAGTTGTCATAACAAAACAAATGTATTTAAAACAGGAAATACAAAACTATATACAACTAGGTACAATGGCGGGAAGGGCCACATACCAGGTGGGCGGTAAGGGGCAGGGTGAACATATGGGAGAGGGAAGAAGGGGTGTGAGGTGGGTCCAGGGGAAGGTGTAATTAGGGGCATGGATTGTTCAGCATCTGCCCGGTCTTCCGCCATGTGGCACCGATGTCGTCTCCGCCTCCTCACCCAGTGGTGGTCCATTCTTGCAGGAGCTCCAGGGTTGCCCTTGCCACCTGGAGCAGCTCCTGTAGTCCACGCCCAGTACCTGGAGTCACCGTCCACCCAGGATGAGGGAGCAGAGTCAATAAGTATGACTGTCCAGCCCCTGCAGCCCACCCATTTTGCATGGCATACAGCCATGTGCCTCGCCCGTGATGGTGTCGACCACCCACAGTGACCGTGTCCACAAGACCTGCCTACCCAGACAGTCACTGCCATGTGGACCACTGCACACACCCACGCCCATGTCCTGCACAGCACCACCATGGCCTTACAGTGACTTGGCTATGTGGTTTGAAGGCAGTGGCACAGCCATGTGCCCAGTGCACGATGGACCACCATTGACACACTCACAGACATGCAGTGCCACTGGACAGTGCTGACTATAACAAGTTGCGTGCATGGTAGTGGTGTCAATGGATGGTGGCTATGCCCAGCTGCCTGCCCAGTTACACAGCATGCAATAGTAATCATGGATGTAAGGCACTCACCATCATCAGGCTGGTCCCTGTGCCACTGCTGACCTTCACCCTCCTGTCCTGCTGATCCTCCAGGCGCATCTTCGCCTCCCTCACCTGCCTGCGCCTTCTGGGCCTAAGGTGCAAACACAGAGAGGAACATCAGTACAATCCGGTAGCAAAGTCCCCCTACCCCCATGTGTGTGCAATCCCACGGCCATACCCATCCACCCCACACCCTAATGCCACCACCATGGCCAATACTGGACAGCTCTCCATGTGCCAGACACATGCAACTGTGATACCCGTATGGACGATAACAGCATATGGATGGGGCACCTACCTGGCCGTGGCACCGTGCCCCTCCTGGCACTTGCCCACAGGTGGGCAAGCAGGTCTGGGTCCCTGTGCCTGAGGTCCCTGTACCGTGGTGACTGCTCCACTGTGCACCCCATACCAGTAGCCTCCTCCAGAGCATCAGCCACCTCCTGCCAAACTGCACTCCGGCCCTGTCCATGGGTGCATCACCATATAGACCCCCAGCATGGGGCTCTGCAATGGCCACCAGGTTCAAAGCTCCACCTGGCTTCACATCACTGCCCTTCTCCGCCATCTCAGCAAAGTGTTGGACTCAAAATGGCACTTGGCTGCATGGTCCTGCCATGTACAGATGCTGCACGGTACAGCGCTGCTATTCCTATCGGGCTGTCACAGCCAGCGTCAGCGTATGGTGATGCACCATGCCTGACACATGGCCTAGGGCAAAGGTCAGGCACAGGGTCAAGGGTCTCACACACGGACAGCCACAGTGCTATTGGAACCAATGCATGTAGTATAATTGGGTGCCTGTGTGCCACCTCCTGCAGTGAGCCTACAGCGCTGTGGCCCCAGTGCTTATGGTGCCCCAGTGCCACAGCACCATATGTGAACAGCGCAGTAAGCACCACTGGCACAATGGTGGCCGTGCTCTGCATTGTCTCCCATGCACAGCATGTCAGTAGCATGGCAGGTGCCTGCGTCATCACCCTGGGCATGTGCAGTTAGGGTGTACTGCGATGTCACAGAACTGTGCCCTTGGCTCAGCATGTTCAACACAACTGCGCAAGCGCAACAGTGCGATATTCAGCCGGCATATGCAAATCAGCTAATCAGCCATTCAATGTCACAGTCACTGCATTTGCATCCACTTAAAAATGTGCCTCGCCTCATTTGTATGTGTTGCGCTATAAAACTGCGACATTGGGCTGTACTGGCCATAGTAGGTTACTGCAGTCTATTGCTGTGAGTTGCATGCTGTTTGGGAGTGTGGACTGTGGTGTTTGGGACATGAATGGGACTGCACAGTCACAGGTAACACCTGTCATTCTCACAGGAGGAATAATGACCGATTGTGAGGTGGAGGAATAAGAACAGAAACGTGGAGGAAGAGGAGGCCGAACTTCATCAAGGCAGAAACAGATGCCCTGTTTGAGGCTTACTATGACCAGGAGCCATTGCTCAGCAGATGTCAGGGAACACCACAGGCCTGTGCTACTGTATGGGAAGAGGTGGCGATGCTGTCAACCTGCATGGCAGCCACCAGCGGTCCGCGGCAGGAGTGCAAAAGAAGATGGGCACAGACAGGCAGAGAATTAAGGAGAAAGTGGCTGTCATCAGGGCAGCATGGTCTGTGACCGTGGGGACAGCCGAGGTCAACGCCTGAACCCACAAGAAGAGGGGTTGCTGGCAGCATGCAGTATTGTGCCATCGAGGGTGTTCCGTGTTGGATTCCAGATGGGTGGTAGCCTGTCACTGCATGGTAGGTCCTGGTCTGTCAATGGGGGGACAGGGTAGGTCACAGACATTAATGCTACTGTGTTTTGCTTACAGCTCCTGAGCATCTACATGGGTCAGCAGTGGTGGGTTTCTCCACTGAAGGTGGTAGAATGGAGATGGAGGAGGCCCATTAACTTCCACAGGCATACAGGGGTCAGGGCAGCAGTGGGCCCACCAGGACCTCGGACTGATGTTGGTGGAGCAGTTGCAGAGGAGGCCTTGCCCGTGTCCCAGCATGCCGGCATCCATGGATGCCGGCATGCTGAGATTAGGCTGGTGCCAGATCGATCACCAAGGATGATGGAGCTAACGTCATGGGCAGTGAGCGTGTGGGCCACAGGATGGCTACACAGCAGGTGACATCTCGGCATGGCTGTGGGTGGTGCCACCTGGAGGCCTGTGTGACATCACAGTCCCAGCCTGTGCCTGTCTGCACCAGTGGGACAGCACTGGTGTGTGTCCAGGACAGTGGGGCTGTTGCAGCCACTGCGGTGGCTCCATTGAGCCCTGGAGGCAGCAGCTGGAGGGCAGTATCAGCAGTCGGCCAATGGCCATGGGGGTACAGTGTCGGGCGGCTTTGAGTGCACCTCCTGTGGACATGCCCAGGCCTGGCCCTGGTGTGCAGCACCCACCCTCAAGGGTGCTGACCATCAGGGCTGCAAACACCATGAGGTACAGCATGCCGATCAGGCAGATGACCTCTTAGATGAGCACACCCATATACTACAAGCATCAGTCAATCAGCAGATGTGGCTTGTGGACGGCAGTGGAAGCACTCAGAGTGGCTTTCACCAGGCAGAGGAGCAGTGCAGCAGAGACACCGCTCTGCTCCTGGCAGGAATGGACCGGTTGCCAGAGGATGTGACTGCTGCCATTGACAGGCAGACACAGGCAATCACAGCTGTCATGGCCACAATGGGCACACAGTTATTTGCTCATGTGTCACAGACACCGTGCAGTGCAATGTCACCCCCCATTCCCAGGGTCATGCGACACCCTTCTTGTTGACACCACGTTCAGCTATAGGCATCCTGAGCATGCCTGGCGCAGGCAAGTTCAGTGTGCTGCAGACCCTGCGTGAGCATGCAGTCGTGTTCACTCAGTGGAAACCCTGGGGACTGTCGGTGCCACCCCATGAGGCCATTGGTCAGTCTGTCACTGCTGGTGGGTCTTGGCGGGCCAACCATGCATCCGTGGGCAGCCGGGCACTGTGGCACATGACTGACCAGTCTCCCAGCATGGCTACCGCCTGATGCTGCCCTGTGTGCATTGTGTTCTGCATGCAATGCACTGGTGCAGAATACCCGGCCCAGCACACACACACATCACGTTCCATCTGCACATCCTCTCAGCTGCTGTCCGCTGTGGCATGTGTATAATGATGCCTGCATTGCATTGTCCACCACTGTGCAATGGTGCCCTAGCGCCTGACACACGACAATGACAGGCAGTGGGCGTGGTGGTCTGTGGATGTGTGTGTGGTTAGGTGGCGGTCGGGTCTGCGTGCCTCCTACCCTTTGTGCATATCTTGTGAGGTGTGTGTGTGTGTGTGTGTGTGTGTGTGTGTGTGTGTGTGTGTGTGTATCTGTGTGCCATGTTAGACCTTGGCCATCCCTGGTAGTGTGTGCGGTTACATGCTCGGCCACTTCCCTTGACAACATGCACCCCTGGTGTTTATCCATGCATGTTTGTGGGTTGTGCCTTTTCCACTGGTGGTTGCACATGGCCCCATGACTTACCTGGGTTGGCTGAAGTGCTCCTCTGTGTTGGTGTCCCATTGCAGCTGTGCCAGCCAGATCAGTTGGCTGTCCCACCGCCCAGGGCTGCCCATCACCATCTTCACCGTGTCCTCATCATCCCCATCACTGTCCCCTCTTTGACCTGTAACGGCTATCCCACAGTCATTGGCTATGTTGTGCAGGATGCAACAGGACAGGAATAGCCTGCAGGCCTTTGAGGGGCTGTACTGTAGGGCACCACCAGACATGTCCAGGCAATGGAAACATGCCTTCAGCATCCCGAACACCTGCTCAATGACATTGCGTGTGGTGACATGTGCTCACTGAGCATTGCTTACGATGGGGGTCGCTGGGCCGCGGGTATGGTATGAGCAGCCAGGGATGGAGTGGGTATCCACTGTCACCTGTGTGCAGAGGGTGTGTTAGTTTGGTGATCAGCATCGCCCTGCCTTGGGCCATCTAGGCCAATACCCATGTCACCTCTGACTATGCCTCCCATGCTCTATGTCTTTCTGCATGGTTTGCATACTCACCCATTATGTGGCCACTGGGGATGTCCCCACTGTTGAATCTGTGGCACAGTGCAGACTGGTGCCAGATAGAAGCATCATGTGCTCCCCAGGGTGCATGGCACAGGCATTGATTATGTGCTCCTGGTATCGCACACCACCTGGCAGTTGATGCTTGCAACCCCTTCCGATTATTGTATGCGGCCCTTTGGGGCCAGGTGTGTGTGGATGGCCACATGGGTGAAGTCTATTGCCCCTAGCATGCCAGGCATACGTGCTACCCTGTGGAACTCCTGTATGTTGGCTGTGCGCTCCACCGTGTGCTGGGAAATAGATGTACTCCGCAGCATGTGGCAGCAGTGCGCTGAGGAATTGGGTGAGGTGGCATGATCGCGGCCGACTGGGTTATGCCTGTCGTGTTCCCTGCTGGTCTCTGGAAGGTACCGTGGTAAGCAGTCACATATAGCTGTCACTTTTGTCTCCACTGACAGAGCATGGCTCTGCTGTGTGGGTGCCTGCATCACATCACTGCACAGCTCACAGAGCCACCTCAGAATTGCCAGGTTCAGTCAGTACCAGCCCACTATCTCGGTATCAGTGTACAGCTCGAAGCTGGTGCGGG
The DNA here is from genome assembly GCA_016271365.2 of Neoceratodus forsteri. Taxonomy (NCBI): domain Eukaryota; kingdom Metazoa; phylum Chordata; order Ceratodontiformes; family Ceratodontidae; genus Neoceratodus; species Neoceratodus forsteri. The sequence continues at coordinate 1,056,282,793 of CM057459.1, forward strand.
CTCAGTACTGCCTGTTGGGGCATACGCTGACGGGCACTTCCAGGGCCACACCCCTGCTGCCTGCCTTCTCACCCCCTCACAACTGCCTCCATCTGAATGGTGGCACTGGCCATGTCCCTGGCTTGTGTTCCCCGGCAGCTGTTTCTGTGTTCCCCCGCTGTCCTGGTTGCTACTTCCCTGCACTGGGAACACCTTCCTGTGGTGGCCTCAGTGCTGTGTGGCACTTCCCTTTGCACAGCACTGTGGCTGTGACTCCCCACACCTTCCCTGTTCCTGTGGGTTCCAGGTGCTCTGTCTCTGTCCTGTCCTGTGTGTGTGTGTTACCTGTGTGGCTGGCTATGGTTCAGCAACATGTGCTTTCCCTGTAGTGTTCTTGCGCCTCTCTCATTCCTTTTCATTTTGGCTCATTTCTCTATCGCGCAACTTCCACTTGCTCCCCTATTGCGCATGGCGAATGTTGTTGAATATCGCACTGTGCCATTTATGCATGGTTCCTCCCCTTCAGTTGTGCATGCATTCATTATCATTGCACTCTTGGGCAGTGTGATTTGGGGGGCACAGCCTCCTGCTGAATATTGCAGAATGGCGCATTTTCAGACTTGCTCTGGTGCAACCTTATTGCGCATGGCGCAACCCTTTGAATATCTGGGCCATAATTTTAATCAGCAGTGATATGTATAAGGCTGAAACTTATCTAGATGGGGTAATGTAGACTAGCAATGTTTGCACTAACCACTGAGCTACCTAACTGTACTTTCTAATTGTTGTAATATACACACACTGACTAATATATATCTATAAATATGGATAAGTATATATATATATATATTCCTATATAACATAGCAGTGCACCATCTACATTCACAGAGCAATGCCACACACACACACACACACACACACACACACATACTTACACTGTGCACTGCCTTATATGGCATTTATTACTTACACATCTAACTATAACTTTTACTGTATTTTCATAAGCACTGTGTTTTGCTATAAGTCATTGTACTAATCTACAATGTAATTGAGTAACTAAGGTAGTGGACCAGGGAGGTGCAGTGGATGTGGCTAATCTGTGTCACAGGGACATGGGTTCAAAGATAACACTGGCACAGTAATAGGATACAACACTCTGAAGTGTGTTTTATTTTATACAAAATAGAAAATAGAAATAACACATTTCAAACAGTACTAGAAAATAAACAATAGCTCAAGGCTATTTCACCATACATCAGATATCTCAAAACAATTCATCAGCTTTCCTGCTGTTAGAGATAAATTCCTGTTCATGCACAAGAGCTTTTGCTTGCCTTCCTTCAGGTAAGTGAGACTGGCTATGCAGCTAATCTGACTCTTGGTGTTTGAGGAAGGCTTATATAGCCTCTCAATTATGAGAAGTCCATCCAATAACATCCAATTAGTTCTAGAATGGTCCCTAAATAGGAAACTCCTCCTCTATTACATAATGAGATTTTAACTTACAGGATATAAAGACTGCCCTCTAGGGGCCACTGTCCCTTTTATGAAATCCTTCCTGAGGTCTTGCTAAAAGGTCAGCACCTTATTTTATTTGCAAACTGTGAAACATTTATTTCATTTATACTTGTGCTGTATTGTTATAGTATGGTTACTAGCTCTTTAAATCTCAGACTCTGTATATAATGGGGCTCCTTTAGAGATCTTCAATGTCTTTTTATTCTTAAATTTGTTTAATTTCTTTATTTTGTTTTGTTTATCTTGCAGCCCTCTCTTTATTCTGAGGGTCACTTCAACTGTATAGCATTTTCACATATATAGGGAAGTTCCTTTCCTTTAAATTATTTGTAACATATGTTGCAGCAGAGTGGCAGACTGCTAGACAATCATTAGCTAGCCGCTTTGTTTAGAGGCACTCTGCATAACTTTGGTAAGCCCCTTTTAATTATTTTTATCCTAGTCTGTAGCTTTTAATGTCTAGGGACAGACTAGTCCCTTTCTGTTCACAATCATTCACTTTTCAGAGAGCACTGTAAACTCTGGAAAACAGGGTGGATAAAAGGGAAAGTTTTCCACTCTGGTAATCCTTCCTATCAAGCAGCCTGGATTGACTGCACACATGCCCCAGACTCCTCCATGGCTAGCTGGTACAATTCTACAGCATATTTTTATATAAAGCCAGCACCCTGGAGTTCTATTAATACAGGGGCATCAGTAATTATATACACAGATACTGAACGGCAGCAAAAGTAAAAGTAAAAGTTTGCTGCTTGGTCTTGACAGTTCCTGCTTCAATGCAGGATTTCTTTGGCAGCTATTTAACAATGGAGCAGCAGCAAAATAATATAAACAAGGAAGACATAATGCCGCTCTGCTATATTCATATTCTACCTATCAGAGTAAATGTTTCTTTATATTTAACAGCTTTTTAAACATTTCTAAACATTCCTGCACCAGATACATGAAAATGACATAAGCATTAACTTAATTAAGCACTGTAGCACTTTGAACTCACAATATGGCACAATAATGCACTCTGTGCACTTTACTTATTCTAAGCACTTTATTTATCTAGCACCTTATATCTTTAAAAGCACTTTATATCAATAGCATTTAATGCCATAAATTCATCTTATTTCATTCCTGCCAGTTGGCCTTAGCTTGGTGCATTGTTTTGGGAGTTCTTAGTGAGGGATGGATATATACAAACTAGAAAAAAAGGCAGTTGGAAAAAGATTTAGTAAGAAATAGAAAAGACTGACGTAGGTGGCCAGCCTACACCAGGGGCAGAAAAAAGGTAAAGTATAACATAGGGAGGAACTGTTGCTCGCAGATTTCAGTAAGGAAAAGAAGAAAATAGGAAAGGTATCCCTCCACCAGGGCTTTTGGACCACAATCTGGACTTCAGAATGGCCTTGACACCATCCTCAGTAGAAGGCTGACTGCCAAACTTGCAACCTAGGGGTGGATTTTAAAATAGTTCAGTGGGTAGATAACTGGCTGAATGGCAGGAGTCAGAGGATTGTGGTAAACAGGGAGTACTCTGGAGAGGGAGAGGTAATGAACAGGGTGATACAGTGGTTGGTGTTGTGGCCAGTCTGATTCAATGTCTTTATAGGGACATTGCAGAGGGCTGGGGAAGTATGCCTCTTCTCACATGATAGAAAGGTATTCAATAGGATGGACACTCAGGGGTGTTGAAAGAATAAGCAAATACATTACAAAACTGTAGAAATGGTCTGAAGAATGGCAGCTGGGATTCAATGCAAAGAAGTGCAGGATCATGCATATAGGGCAAGGTCAAAGTATGAACTAGTACTGACAATCATAAATCAGGAAAGGGACCTGGGAGTTATCATCTTGGAAGACCTAAGAGAAATGAAGCAATGCGACAAGTTGGTTGGAAAGCTAGCCAGATGCTTAGATACATGGGAGGGTATCATGAGTAGAAAGAGGGAGGTCATCTTGTTCCTGTATCAGACACTCATGAGACCACACTCGAAAACTGTGTCCTGTTTGGAGGCCCCATCTGAGAAAGAACATAGACAGGGTGGAGGGAGTGCAGAGAAGGGAAACTCAAATCATGTTCTGAACTGTGCACGGCATTAATTAACATAAATTTGAAGCCAGGGGCTTTTGCAAGAATCTGGGTGAGGTGATGGGAAAGGGGCCTAGGTTCAACTCTACATTAACTGCACATGAAGTAACAACAGGATTAGCTTTTCAATGTTTCTGTAAGATGTATGTACTCTTTCTTGCTTGGGGCCTTGTTGTTATGGTGGAGAAATGTTGGAATCAGGGGCTGACTTCAGCCATGAGGGATATAGTGCACCTAGCAGGGACAGGGTTTTGATGACAAGGGACTTTGCATGTATAAGTAGGAGTGAAGTGAGCTGCTGGCTATGTCCAACAGAGGTTGATGGAAGGGGTGGTGGTTCCTGAAGCATATGTCCAAGAGTGGGCTTGGTGGACTCTGCATACTGTGTTCTGTAGTGGGTGGGGCACATGGCTAGCAACAAGAACAGTGTCACTGGCAAGGCTGAGGGGTATGCCATTTGAGTACTGTGTGGTAACAGACTTGGGTAGTGTGCTTAGTATATGAGTAAGAGACAGTGTTGGGGGTCATAGATAGTAGGTCGATAAGCAGGGGTGGACAAAGGAGAAAAGCACAGAAAAGTATTGACTGCTAATATGGCCTAGTGGTAGAGCTACCACCCTTGGTGGAGAGGGTCAGTTTAAATCCTAGGATAGGAAAGATGGGAAAAGCACAAGTGAGGTATGACTGAGGCAGCTTGTTTGGTTGTAAGCCGGTAATAGGTGGGATAAATTATGCTGTGTTGAGGAAGGCTGCAGTGGTACAACAGTGACTCCTGGTGGTAGGTTTGGGCAGTGGCAGTGTATAATAGTGTTAGGGTGGATTGTATATAGGGACATCTAGAGGTCAAGTTATTTAGCTTGCTAGTGGGAAAATGAGCTGATAGTTCCATCACATGATGGGTCACATGACCAAGGGACTGGTATATAGGAAATGACGAGCCAGAGTGGGAGAATGGGAGATGGGTGGGGCAATCGCCGCAACAGTGGTGATGGACTAACATAGCTCAGGTGCTCTCCAAACCTCACGCAGCTGTGTGGCTGCACTGTGCTCTGTCAGCTCCTTGGGCGGAGGGGAGTGATTCAGGGCAGCCTGTGGATAAAGGAGACAGAATGGTGAGGGCTAAAGGGATTAAAAGGTCAGGACAAAAGATTGGGGGTGAGGGTGGAAGACCACCAGCTACATATGTGGAGGCAGGAATCCAATTTCACATACACAAGGCTATAGGAGCATGGACACCACTAGCCCTAAGTTACCCAGTAATTACACAAGAGTTATCTGTTCACTTAGCGCCCACAATATGCAATAGTACACCTACTACAGTAAGTGTCTCTGAACTAGCATAGCTACATGGTACAAGATCTAACACATAGGTACAGGTCTACTCCCGAACAACCTGCTCACACAGTAGCTCAAAACACTAGCATATGCATAGCTACTAAGCAATACTACAGACCCATAAGGCTACAGATGGAATACAGACAAACTATGGGCTGACAGCTGTAAATGTGCCTGTAAAACAATCAGTCTGAGTCGGAGGTCAAGAAGTATCAGCCATGCTGTGCTATATCAATTTTAATGCAGTTCAGGAGTGCTCTCCATACCTGATGGGTTGTGTAGCTGCTCCATGCTGTGTGAGCTCCTCGGGTGGGTGGGGGAGATTCAGTGCAGCCTTACACACTGTGTGGCTGCTCCATGCTCTGTGAGCTCCGTGGGTGGGTGGGGGAGTGATTTGTTGCAGTCTGATGCACTGTGGCTGCTCCATGCTCTGTGAGCTACTCGGGCTGGTGGGGGAGTGATTCAGTGCAGCCTGATGTGCTGTGGCAGCTCCATGTTCTGTGAGCTCCCAACATATTCGGTGTCTAGTGGTCCCTTCCCATACCCACACCATGCCTGATGTGCCATAGTTCTGTCCCTGGTATCCAGTGGTCTTTCCCCCACCCTATCCATTGCCTGGTATATTGCATCATATTCCATGGTGTCTAGTGGTCTTCGCCACCAACCTGATCCCTTGCCTTGTACATTACACCATATTCCTTGGTGTGTAGTGTGCCCACCCACCCAAGACCTGCCCAATTACTAAAAGAATACCCTCCCTGGTGTCCAAAGGTTGTTCCCCTCATCTGAGCCCTGTCCCAGTACCATCGATAGTGATGCATGAAAGCCCCCCAACAAAAGAGCAGCTGCTCTGTCCCTGACTACCAGTCCCTCAAACCCCACCCATTCCCTGTTGGTGTCTAGTGGCCCCTCCTCCCTCTCGCAGCACTGACAACTCCCCAGATCTCCTTTACCTAGCTATCAGTGCTGCAGTTCAGCAACGGTGAGCAACACAGCCATCCACATGCCACTCAGTTTCACAGTCTGACATATGCAGTGAGCAGTCTGATTGTATAGGATAAGCAGCGACTCTGCTTACTGTATGTCAGATGGTGGGCAGCCAAAGTGGTATCCAGAGGGCTGTGTCACTCATCATCACTGCACCTCAGTACTGATAGTCAGGTATGGGAGAATGGGATGGGTTGTTGGCAACATTGGAGGGAGGAGGGGTCACTGGACACCAATGGGGACTGGGCTGGGGAGGTTTGGGGACCAGTGAGTCGGGACAGGGCCAGGGCTGTGTTGTTGGGGGCATTCAATGCACCACTGTCACCAGTACAATGACAGGGATCGGTAGGGGGAAGCAACCACTAGACACCAGAGAGAATATTCTTTAGTACTGGGTAAGGCATTGGGTCGGTGGACCACTAGACACCAGGAATATGGTGTAATGTACCAGGTGAGGGATCAGATGGGGAGGAAACACTGAACAGCAGGGCCAGAACTATGGCACCATGGGCATGGGTGCAGGTGGGGTGAGGGACCACTAGACATGAGGAATATAGTGTACTGTACCAGGCTAGGGATTGGGTAGGGGAGGAAGTGACCACTAAACACCAGGAAATGTTGTATAATGTACCAGCAAGGGATCAGGTTGTGGAGGGACCACTAGACATCAGGAATATGGTGTAATGTACCAGCAAGGATCAGGTTGGGAGGGACCACTAGACACCAGGAAATATAATGTAATGTACGGGTGAGAAATCAGGTGGGGTAGGGACCACTGGACACCAGGGACAGAACTATAACACATCGGGCATGGGTGCAGGTGGGGGACAGACCACTAGACACCAGGAAATTATGTATAATTTACTGTACAGGTGAGATGCTGGAGGAGGGAACCACTAGCACCATGGAAATATTGTATTATTTATGGTGTGGGATTGGAGGAGGGCACCACTAGCACCAAGAGAAATGATGTATACTTAGTAAATGTGGGTTCAGAAGGGGGCCTAGAACCACTGATCGCTCCCCGTCTTGGACCTGAGCAATTGGGGAGGGTGGCACTGGACTAAATTGCCCAGCTACCCATGCAAATGAGCCCTTAATGTGCATGTAAATGACCACTTAGTGCCTTGCATGAGCAATGGTTCATTTGCATGATTCCATTTGAATATTGTGAATTGTGCTTCAGCACAATGCATTATGGCATCATTCTTCGGAGGCATGTCAGAGCAGCACTAAGTGGTATCTTTGGGTACCTGGCTATCACAAAGCAAAGCATGAATTTTGCACTCTGCTTTGTGCATTTTGAATATCAGTCCCATGATATTAGTTTAATAAAACCAGCAGGATTTAAAATAGCTGTGAACTATAGGAAACATAAAATCCATGTGACTCCCAGGTTCTTAACAGTATTCAGGTGAGATGCTTAAAGGAAACTTTTTTGCTTAAGGTCTGTATAACGTACATGTCTGGGTAGAAGTTTGATGCAGCAGACAAAGGGGTTAGAAAAGGACCTCTATTTCATTAAGGTTAATTTTTAGGAAATTTGGGAAGTGTCAAAGTGAAATCACAGTTAAACTCTTATCAAAGCTCTCAGCAAAAGCAGTAGAAAAGTTGGAAGAAAATATATGCCTAGGTGTCATCTGTATAATGAAGACAGCATGGATTAGAAGATCTGATCACATTTCTTAAAAGGTAATATACAATCAAAAAGGAGGGCTTTGAGAATGCACCCCTGAGGGACACGAGATAATATGATCATTAAGAAACTTCAAAAGACAACCTTTACAAATATGATTTAAACCAGGATAAGGCTGTGTCAAAGACCCAGCCTAAATAGTCAACTGATTACATAAAATCTGATGGCCTAAGAGTGTTGAATGTGGCCATCATGTCCAGCTAAATAGGAACAGTAAAATGACCCTGGGTTTTAGCAAAAAGAAATACTAGTGATCTACTGTAGCCTTCCTTGTGACCTCCCCTTTCCTGATACCACTTAACTACAGTACACTAACTGTACACAGCTCCCCATCCCCTCCCCCAAGGTTGGGTCTTTCATTTGAGGATAACACTCATTGAGCACATACATTTTCTTTTGGTGTGGTTCATACAGCAGGTCCCAAAAGTATCAGGTCCATCATCCAGCAGCATCTGGAGGGTTCCCCATTAATCCCACTTCTGTGCATGTCTAGTGTGTGCTTTGTTGAGTGTTCCCTTGACCCTGCAAACACTATCAGCATCATCCTTAATCTTGCTGTTAACCTTGCATACACACTTTCACAGTATAAGGAAATAATCACAGTGGTTCACCGGAGGTCACTGTAGTGTTAAAGCATGACACCACCCTCTGTGAGCAGCGATGTTATGCTACTGGCAGCACTAACCCTTCACTAGTGGAACAAGCATTGGCCTGCCATGTTCACTCCTGCATCCTGTTCAACTGCCAGGTGACATGCAACATTACCATTGAGCCTTTGTGGTGGCCAATAAAGTAAGTATTTAAAATGTTATTTATAGCCTCCTGTTCTAAGATGCTTGGTGTATACACTACCCCAAGTAACAACACTGAGGAGGAATTTTAATCTTAACCCATTTCTCCTCAATGATCTCCTCTAAATCATATAGTAAATAAGTGGTATGTTATTTCTGGTGTAATGTATATGGTGAACCCACTTACTATTCTACCTCATCTGTCATTGCAAAAGTTGTTTCCTGAAATTGAAGAATCCCATGCATTTTCTAAAAACAAACAGGTTTTTGTGACTAATTCAATATCACATTTTCCTATTCGCATAACTGACCCTAATTCATCCCATATGATGTTTAAATATTTTGTGTTGCTATGCATACCATTTTTAGAAGTCCTTGTAATCTCCCTTTCTAATGTATTTTGATCATTACCTTGAAAAAACAAAATATTCATAACATTATTTTCAATTCCCACCATACAGCCCTTGATTTTACAGAATTCTTTATGTGTAGTTTGCCCTCCCATTAATTTATTTTATTCTGTTGAAGAGCTTTCTTCATGGCTACATCCAATTTTTCTCCAAAATGTGTGTGCCTTATCTATCTAAATGAAAACTGTCATTCCATAAAATCTTTGTCACCACAACAGGCATCCAAGCCCTTATAAATAAGTGACCTTTCTCCTGATTTTTTAAAATCTCAACCATATATTTAGTGAATGCATTTCATTCTGCAGTCCCTAGTTTGCTATTGATGCTAGTACAACTTCAGTTACTGCACTTCCCTTTGCTGCTTGATTTTCTCTTGCATATCACTAAAACTATTGAATCATTTATGAAATACTGATGAGTTTCAAACAAAAAAACATCACAGGTTTATAATATGGCTCATTAATTCCCATGTGTATTGTTATCAGTGGTTTAGCCCCTGCTGCCATCAAAATCCTGTCCATATTAACACCTATGTCCTTCATTTTGCCCCTGACAAGCAAGTCACAATTGTGTTTGTTAATCACATGTCTCTACAACACTTCCAGTCCTAACCATTGGATTATCACAAACTGATAGGCTAGTGACATAACATGCGATTTCCCAAGTTGAAATCCTATGCAAGCTGCCTCCCAGCTTTCCTGTGAAATTCAATCATGTGCATCGAGTAGGTTAGCAGCACAGACTTGAGGTTCACAACACTTTAGCTTCTATATCCAATAATAAACTGCAACATTTTATATTTAAAATAATCCAAACTTTTACCTGTTCATCTACATGTCTCTATAAGATTTACTCTGAATTCAACATTTCATGATTTTATGAAGAAAACAAAACAGAGGGACTCCTACTGGAAGACCTGCCCCTTTTCCTTACAGTCCTGTTCAGTGTATCATACTTCCATTCTTCATGCATATTAGACTCTAACATTCAGTGCTCCCAGACTGATTTGGCATTTTCCCTGCAACTTCAGAGCAAATTTCCTGTATATTATATTATTTCCTATGACATCATAACTGCTCTGTTTTCCTGTATAACCAATGCAAGTCAATGGGTACAATGTTCCTGCAGAATGTTAGATTCCTGTAAATACAAGAATCAGGCGTCATTTAGGTGTCACATTAGCGACCCCTATGAAAATTTTGTGACCCCTATAACAGGACTTGCAACCCCTGCCTGCCCTTGCCGTGGCTTAGTTAAAATGGACGTGCTTGGCCACCACTGGCTAGCTGAATTAAAAAAAATCTTCTTTTTGCTTCCCCAGCGGCATTATGTGCCCATGCGCTTGTGCTGGTTTCAGGGAGTACTTTGTCTGTGCTGGTGTCACATTACTTAAAATAGGCACAGATCACGGATGGCCTTCTACTGCTTGGTTCACCCCACAGTAAATTATTCTGACTGGTTGGTTGGGGTTGGCAAGTCCCACTTGCGCCACTGTGATTGGCTGGGAGGAGAGCTTATTAGGTGCGATACGCGAGCATCGACTCTGGCTGATTCCGTGAGTGAGTATTGGGCGTGGATTTGGGAATCAGGCAGGGGCACCAAGGTTTTATCATGTTGTCTGTGGGATCATCGAGTACGAGTCGGGAGTCCGGCGGGATACACACACACCATCAGGCAGCGCCAGCAAGCAAGGGTTGCAAGGGAGAAGGCCTGGCAGTGGCTAGCTTGCAGGCTGAGCAGCAGAGAGCTAGCAGTGCTGTTGTGAGGGGATGGCGGGGAGTTAAGTAGAGTGAGTGGACTGGGCTGGGTGGTGATTCGAGCACTCTGGGTGTGGTTAGGGTCAGGAGGAGGTTGGTTTATTAGGCAGGTGGCAGGCTGAGGCCCACAAGTGGCGGACAGACTCTCCGGGTGGCGTGGTGGCATTTAAGTGTTCTCTTCAGTCTGGGCAGTGGCAGGACACTGCACCAGGCAGCAGAGCAGCCAGCAGGAGCCTCAGAGGAGCAGGAGCAAGGTGAGTAGCTGCAGTAGCAGAGGAAAGTGGCTGTCAGCACAGCCAGCCAGCATAGCTCAAAGGTGTTATCCGAGATTTAAATAAATAAATATTTTGATCAGTAAAACATAATTCAGTTTTGTATTCTAGGAGACATATCTTCAAAGGCTGGTATCATATACTGTACATGTTTGTGTGAGGCCAGTATTAGCTAATTTAATTTTAATGGTGGTTTTCTAAAAGCTGGGTTCAAAATATAAATTGTAATAGAAATTGTTCTCATGCTTCTGTAATTTATATCTAAATTTCATATATTTTCAAAGTGGCACAAACCCTTAAAGGCAGGTCTGAAAATTTCAATCATTTTGCTTTTATAAATAAAAGTTTCCTGTACCTTCTAGCATTCTGTTTTTTCTCACTGACAATAGGCCCAAGAGATGTGTAAGTGTTAACTGCATAAGGTAAAACCAGAGACATTGCCAGGATTTGTTGGGGGATTCCAAATATTTCTAGGTGGTCCAGGGCATGCTCCCCATAAAAGTTTCAAAATTATGAGTTAAATGGTGCAGTTTAGTGTATTTTTAGGCAATAATTCTCCCCAACACAAGGCTGCTTATATTAGAACAGAAATTACTTTATTTTCCTGACTTTTGTTCTGCGCCTTAATAGGTAACCCTTGTTCTAGTCATCTTTGCCTTCCCAATATGTGCCCTTCCAAATACATTGATTCACATTGCTGTCATTTGTCTGACCCAAATATTCTTATTCCTCTGACCTGCCAGGCATTTCTACATTATTAGGATACGGACTGAATGACAACGGGCCAGAATAGCACCAGAGTTAAAATATCTATCAGACATAGTGATTGCTAGACTCAGTAACAGTAAATTGTGGCAACTGGAATGTTATTTGAATAATGTACTGAGACTAACAATCACATTCTGGGTGTCAATACTGAGTAACACTGGCATTCTGTTTTGTAAACCCACTGCTATGACATAGATGAGATAGGTTTATAAGGTTCTGACATCACAACAGTGGGATTACATATAGGATAGTGCATGAGTGCCAGTTAACAACAGGGCTATGCTTTCACTGAGTTGGTACTATGATGACAGATTACCTCGGGCGCAGCTCGGGTGATCGGTCGTCATGGTACCAATGAGTGAAAGAACAGCCTGTTGTTAACTAGTACTCATGCACTGTTCTGTATAGTGTATAGTGGAACCTCGTTGACTCAAAAAAAAAAATACTACATCTTTTTTAAATAAGACTAACTGTCAGATTGCTGCTCGAGGACACCATGTGTACGTCCACACTGCAGCAGAACGAAAAGTATTTATTTTTCGTTCTGCTGTCCCATGGATGTCACTAGTGCAGCAGAACAACATTTTGAGAGCTTGATTTCAGTGAACAATGACGTTCCATTGTACACTATAAGGTTGTAATCTGTTTGATTTCAATGGGTAATAAGGGCTACCCATACATTATAATATTATTTAATATTTGTACAGTTGAGGAATGGGCCTTTCACTATACTGATTCCATAATGTGAAAAAACTAGCTATTTAATTTGAATCAACATCTATAATGACCCATTTCAGATTTTTAATCAAACTTTATTATCCAGTTCATACCCTTTTAAATTACTTGGTAACTAGCTGTATGTCACATTGACAAATGCCACCTCTCTGGCCCTGCCCACCTCGTGCCCCCACACCTTGCTACCCCTATGATTTTGCTGAATTGCGCCCTGACAAGAATCCTGTAGATCTTGGAGCCCTAAATATTGCAGTGTATGGTTTGCTTCTTTGCTTCACATGTTTCTTGGAGGAGTTTTAAATCATCTTCTTTTGCTTACCTCACACTGTTGGTTGACAAAACTTAGCAACACTTACGCCAGCAGTGAGAGCTCACCTGCTCTTAAAGAGACAGCAATAGACAAATAAGTTTCAATAGGGCACAGGAAATATTAACTTTTCCCCAACCGTATTCATTACAATCAAGTACTGCACAAACCACTAGCTCACAATTTAGATTCACAGCTGACTGGTCTGCCTCATAAGTGGGTCCAGTACAGGAAAGAAACATCTGCAGGCAGAGTTCTTTATGAACAACCCTGCTCTCACTCAACAAAGTACACACCATTGTCACCCAACTCTTATGGGTGGTTGAGCAGGCAAGGAATGCAGTACAAAGCTTATAAATAAAAAAAAATAATGTCTACTGAAGTTAAGTAAGGCATATGTTTAACCAAATAGCTGATGGGTCACCTACTGAAGGAGCTTAGCCAAGTCTGGCCTGGCTGTATGAGGCTGTCTGGAGTGATCAGTTGATACACACTCATCCCACAGCAGAGGCAGGAGTGGTCATTGACATGGCATGCTGAATCCAGTGCAATAGTTCTTCCTTCATTGTGGTGTTCTTTTCATTGCTTTGCTCACTGACCTCATGGCCTTGCATTGCACATGTCATGTCCATGTCAATCCCACAGGGAAGGTCTTTTTGTGCATGCACAATGCATCATGTAATATTCATGTGCAAAACATGGCACAGTAGACATGCGTGGGTGCCATCTTGAACACAGTCAGGATACAGGCAGTGATTCATTCCTGATGGTGGCAGTCTTGTGTGACTGGCTAGCCCCACTTCTTTTGGCCATCTTAGCTCACTGGCAGCCATCTTATGGAGCATGTCCTCACATCTGTGTAACAGCAACCAAAACAAACAGAAAAGAGAAAGAAGTGCGAGTTAGCCATGAGTTGAACCCAGGCTGCCCAGAATACCATTCCAGTTTTGCCACCAACTGCATCACCAAGGCAACTGGAAACCTGGGACCCTCCCAGAAGAATCTTACTCTTTTCCGAATGCACAACCTGGTGCTTCACAGATAATTATATTTTCATGCACAAGGGCTCAGTGTGCAAATTTGAGGAAGGAAGGAAGGAAGGAAGGAAGGAAGGAAGGAAGGAAGGAAGGAAGGAAGGAAGGAAGGAAGGAAGGAAGGAAGGAAGTGCCTTTGCTGAGACTGAAACCCAGGCTGCCAAGAATACCATTCTGGTTGGCCTACCAGTAACACTACCAAGGCAACTGGATACCTGGGACTCCCCAAATCATTTTACTGTTTCTGTAATGCACCACATATGGGAGTGATCTCAGGTGCTCCAACCTTGTAATGGTCACAGAAGGAAGGTGGAGAGTATGGCATCAGAAGTGGGAGCTAGAGGCTCGAGGAGGAAGTCATTGTAAGGAGCATGGAGGGCTTGGCAGTTGAGGGGAGAGGAGCATCAATGGATATGGCTGTTGAGTAGAAAGGAAGTTGAACATTCAGGGTTTGATTTTCAAAGCCCCAAGAATACCACAGCTCCTGATGTGCCCATTGATTGGTGCATGGGGCTTGAGGCATTTTCCTGGCTGGCGATAAGGATTTTTAATCCTGAGTACCAAATTCTGCATGTCAGACCAGTTTTCCTGGTTTAACTTGTGCCATTTGAAACCCTTTTTACAGGGCTTGCTCCAAATGTTTGAGGGCAAGCTGTAGTAAAATAAGGAAACTGTTGCAGTTGTGCCTGATGTTCCAAAACTGGGTGCAGCTGCATCTTGAGAGTTAGAGTGCAGCTGCTACAGAAAGAAGGTTAGATAAAGGGCTTGTTGCAACCCCTGCATCACCCTTTGAAAACTGAGCGCAGCATTCAAAACATGGAATTTGAGAGCAGATAAAAACACTTGGCCCACCCAGTCTAACAATGTTTTTCGCTGCCTATTCTGTTGGGTTGTGTATTGTGATCCTCTGACTGTTTTTGTTTTGCAGTACACCATTTAGACAGAGCATTGAGGCACTGCTTTGACACTGTGCAATGAGGGGTTGTTTCTGTGTGTGCCCTTCAACATAGAAACATAGAATGTGATGGCAGATAAGGACTGCTTGGCCCACCTGGTCTGCCCATTATCCTACCTAACAGATAAGCTGCAGATCCTAGTTAACCAACAGCTTACTTCCTCCTACCCCCACAAGGACTTCCTTATGTCTCTACCATGCATTCTTGAATTCCCCATTGTTCTTGACTCCACCACCTCCTCAGGAGGCTGTTCCATCATTCCAACCCTCTCCATGAAAAATACTTCCTCACATTACCTCTGAGCCATCCCCCTCTATCTTCAAATTGTCCCCTTGTTCTTGCACATCTCTTTTCTGAAAGATGCTACCCTCTTGGACTTTGGTGATTCCTTGAGGTACTTCAACAATATTTTGCAGGTTCCTCAGGTCTCCTGGAGCAGCTGAGATTATTTTCCCAGAGGGAAGGGTTTCTTTTCTAGGTGTGTTCTTCACTACAGCTCTAGAGGTATCCAGGGATGAAACAGCATGTTTTTCCCACCTCAGGTTTAAAGGCTGTACACCGCTGAGGGTATACAGCTTTAATTGGGAGGTACATACCTGTAATTGTAACCTGTAAAAGCTTCTGCTCAGTATGTTCTTCCTGGTAAAACTTTAAATAAATACAATTGGGATCACTACAGGTTTAAAATGGTGAGATATACAGGAAAACACCTTACTGTATCAAATATATATTTACTGTATGTATATTAGTGCTGTGGGGAATGTGGAATTTTACTGGTGAAATTAGCACAGAATGACCATTCCTCAGTGGAATTTTCACCAGAATTTCACTCTTTCTTCTGCAGAATTCCACCTGCTGTGTGTTATAGGGTCGCAATTGTGCCCCTATAGTTAGAGTTGATTATGCACTTCAATGTTAAACTAGAAATTTTGCACTTTATTAACGTTGCAACCGTTCAATGAATTTGCATGCAAATTTACATGCACCATCACTAAGGGTAGATTTCTGGATGTGGTAAGTCAACGCTTTGGTTTGTTATGCGGTTTCTGAGATCCGAGTGGTGAGATTACTGGGATTTTTCTTTTAACTTGCCTACAGCCCAGATAGTTTGGAACCTTGGTCTGAAATTTTAAGGGCAGAATGGAGACTAGCACACAGATGTGCCTTTTGCTAGTCTGGCAAAAATATTAAGCCATTTTTAAGTTATTGCATTTTAAGAATTTGAAACAATTGTTTCTGAGCAGGCTCAGTAAGTACTAGAAGATAGCTGTATGAAACAAAAAAGATTATTTTTGTATGACATCATCCTTTTTATTTGAGGAAATCCTTTTCATATGGCTGCCATCTTGTTTTCAATTTTGCCTGAGAAATTCAGATTTGTAAACCTCAAAAATGATATTCTAAGGAGAAACCAACACATGTAGCTTGCTTATTGGGACCCTTTAGCTGCATCATTCTGCAATGTACTGCTTGTGAAAGGTACTTAAAATGTGTTTTTAACATTGAAATTTGTTTTTGTATCAATGTCATACGAAAAAAGATCTTGTTTCATATAATGACTTCCCAAAAAGATCTTTTTCATATGGAATCAATGCATTTCAATGGAATTTTCCACTTTGTGCATAACTGTGTCATTTTGCATATTTTGACACCAAAGTTTCAACATACCCTTTGTGAGACCCCCGTGAACAATGGGGTGTCATTTTGCAAATCCTGCCAAAGGCAATTACGCAATCAGTTGGCAAAATCACATTTTGAGTAGGATTTCAAAACTGTCACCATATTTGTTCATGAAGTAGAGTCATAAGAATGGTATGTTGTAAATTTGAGGGCAAAATATGCTAAAATGGCCAAGTTGTGCTCATCTGTTGACATTTGCTACTCTCGGACATAACTTTGTTATTATACACTATTTTAACCCCAAATTAGCAATATAGCCATTTCTTTACACCACCTCATGAATCGACAGCTGTTATTTTTCAAATCTTCCCCAAAATGTCTTCTCATGCCATTGCCATGGAATTACCCTGTGGTGGCATGGAATGATGTTTTGGTTGGGATTGACAATTTTTGTGTTTGCTTGTGTGCACCAAAGAAACACATTGCATCAGCTTCCTTCACTAGTGGGTTGTGGAGGAGCCGCAGTGTTGTTACCAATGCAGGCCGCCCATTTTGTGGCTGGTCTGTGTGGCACAAATAGAGGATCACACTGTCCATGACAGCACTAATGTAGCTTGCCACTATGCACAAAAGAAATTCTCCACTGCAATCAGGAGCACCCCGTCATGAAACAATCAGCTGTGTGTTTGCTTGTGGGGCAGTCCTGACTGAAGCAGTGAATTAGAGTTGCATTGTGTGGTGTCCCATTTCAAACAAACATGGCCTCTCACAGTCCCATGGAAGCTGACAGACAGCTGCTGCCTCTCACAGACCCCATTACAGATGATGGGAGTACCCAATCCCCTGTTGGCATGGCCCTTCCCAGTTCATTTGCCAATGGGGTAGCCCAATTCCCATTGGCCGATACCCTCCTAGCTGTTATGTGCAGTGGGTGCCCAATCCCCTTTGGCTCAAGTGCCCAGCCCCAACATTCTGCCAACATGGGTACCCAATCCCCATTGGCTACAGACCCCCAAAGAAACACTCAGGTGGCATGCTGGGAGCCCACCCCATTATGCAAAACTACTGGCAAAAGCAGAATACCTTCCGCATTGTTTTAAATTTTCTTTTCCTGTAAAAGAAAAATGGTCCCTCATTGAGTCTGGTGCCACTCCCCAACCAGCCTCCACCCTCTCGCACCCCACCACTCCACACCCCTCACCCCATACTTCTCTCTGGAGCCCAGTGCAACAATCTCCGTGGATCAGGAACATGTCTGCACTCTTCATAATCATCTGCAAACTGAAGAAATCCCAGTAAGCTGTATAATGGCATACATGTTTTTTTCAACTTATGTGGATATCTGTTATTTTTCTGAATTTTTGCACCAAATTTTCAACATGAGATTCTTGGGACCCCATCTCATGAATTCAGTGACTGTCATCTGGTTATTTGGTCCTGAAAGGTGATTTTCTGGTCACTGTGCAGAATCATATTTTGGGACTGATTAATGAAACAATAGTATCACTGTTCATGACATGGTCTCTCAAAAAGCCTGTGTTGCAAATTTGGTGAACATATTCCCAAAAATGACTGTGTTACAAGTGTGTATTGCACAGTTTCCATGCACACTCATAGTTTTGTGAATTTGTAATATTTTCACTCCAGATTTTCAACATTGTCATTTTTCACATCCTGGCTGAAATGTGTTTTCGCTGCTAGTGCAGAATAGCTTGGTTGCTGTAGGAAATCATTGTGCAGGACAGATTAAGAAAATCACAGTGACCCTGTTGATGAGCAGAGGTCCTAAAATGTCTATGGTAAAATTTCATAACAAAAGTCCATGAAATTACTGTGTTACAAGCATGCATTGGCAGTTTCCATGCACCCTCGTAACTTCACAAATTCGTAACATTTTCACTCCAGATTTTCAACATTGGCATTTTCCACATCTCCTTATGAACAGTACAGCTGTCATTTTCACATCCTGGCCAAAATGTGTTTTTACACTTCTGGAGCAGAATAGTGCAGTTGCTGTGGGAAATAAGCGTTTGGGACAGATTAAGAAAATCACAGTGCCACTGTTCATGAGTGGAGGTCCCAAAATGCCTATGTTGAAAATCTGGTGTAAAAATCCTCCAAAATATTTAATTACAGGTGTGCATTGTGCAGTTTCTATGCATGCTCATGACTTCACCAATTTTTGTTATATTTTACTCCAGATTTTCAACATTACCATTTTTACACCTTCTCATGAACAGTATCGCTGTCATTTTTCACATCCTATTGAAATGTGTTTTTGTACCTGTGGTGCCAAATGGTGCAGTCGCTGTGCAAAATCACCTTTTGGCTCACTGACTGATAGTGTCACTGTTCATGCAGTGCAGTCACAAAAGCCCATGATGAAAACTTGGGTAGAAAATACCAAGAAACACCAAGGCGTTAGTGTTTCTGACCATATTGCCTACCCTGTAGGGACTGATAGAGCATCAGGGTTGTGACTTGGGATTGTCGACAGTAATGCTCATGCCATTCCACCACCACCACCACCACCCTGCAGCCAGTGACAGGCATTGAGGTGTGCCTTGGACTCTTCTGCCCCAAAGTTCACCCGCTCTCCTATACTACTCCCATTTCAGTGTATTTCCTTTTGGGATGGGTTGAGTGTAAAGCCCGAAAACCCCATGGCACACCTTGACACTTGTTGGTGTCTGCAGGGTAGGGTGAGGTGAAATGGCATGAGCACTGTGGCGATGATCCAAAGGCACACCCCAAAGCCTGTCCATCTCTGTAGGGTGGGGTGGGGTTGATGTCAGTTCAATACTTCACTGCCATTCCTATTCTGTATCTGTCTAACTCCTGCACTTTCAATGTTAATGTCAGCAAGCAAACATTTAGCATTGACAAATGCTTCGTTACTATAGGGTTGATGATATAGTGTACTAGAAAGGCTATGTTGACAGTTTGGTTGTTGCTGTCTTACAAATGGAAGTGCAGGGCCTGGTGGGTGCTATGCTTCCCCATACACATTTATGAAGGGATAGGAGCATGCTCTGCACTCCTTAGGACAGCTAAGGATATGATTACACTATCTCAAAAGTTTAGATGCATGGGAGCACAGGACCCAGAGTGCCCTGAGTTCCCAAAGGAAAATAAGGATACCATTATACTATCTCAAACAGTAAGGCAATTCTTTGCAAAAACTATGTTAATGCATTGGTTAGGGTTGATATCAAACCATAAAAGGGAGAATATATGTTAGGGTTTCCAACCTAACACTCCCTACCATGCATACACCAACAGGCATCAGGGTGTGCCTTGGGGTCATCAGCTAGCAACACCCCATTCCATAAGTAAATATATAGATGCATAGATACATAGACACAATCAGCAGATAAGGGCCTACGGCCCACTCAGTCTGCCCATTTGATCTTGTAAATTCACTTTATGTTTTCCTAGAAGTCTGTTGCCTCTTACCCCTGACTTCCAGAATTCCTTTATGTCTATCCCATGCATTCTTAAATCCCATGATTGTCAAAACAAAGAAAATTATTTATGATTTACACATACTTCTATCTGCACAACTGGAGTTTATCTTGTTATTAATCATGGAGATATTTACATTGAATTATTGTTTTGCAGTGCATCTTTAACTCAAATGTTCATTTTTACATTTTATTTACACATATGACTTACCTCACAAGCTCATAAGCTGATAAACTAAACAAATAAGCTGAGATGAGTACAGTATAGGAGAATGAGGTGACGTTAGGGCTGATGACCCCAAGGAACACCCCGATGCCTGCTGCTGTGTGCATGGTAGGGCTGGGGTGTTAGAGTTGAAACCCTAATGTCGTATTTCCTCCTTTTTACAGTTTGATATCAATCCTAACTGATGCATTAATGTACAGTAGTTTCTGGCAAATCATTTATATATATATATATATATATATATATATATATATATATATACACACACACACACACACACACACACACACACACACACACACACACACATATATATATAGCACAGTAACATCATTATATTTAGGGATGAACAAGGTGTTTTATGTTAAAGCCCAAGTTTTGCATCTTAAGGTAAGGGTTATAATAAAATTAATCAGTACTCCCAACAACAAATTACTGAATAGTGAACTGGTAGTTTAACATTCATTTTAGTAGATTTTAATAAAGCAAATAGAGGTAAACTGGACTTACAAATATTGTAGAAATGTAATAGAAGAAATGGAATAACCTAGATTGGACACAAACATCCAAGAAAAGCATTGGTCCTAACAAGATTTGAACAGTGAACCATATAAGGAGTTGTAAATTGACATTTAAAGAACTGGGATCAGTATGGTATTGGATAAAACCAAAACATAAAATAATCCATTGTGATACACATATGACGACAAGTGGTCCTTGCAACAAGTGAACAGTGCTAAACAATGTAGTAAAAAATGCAAAATAGACAGATCACATGTGAAAGCTTCATGGCTGTGAGCTGTACTAAAAGTATATTGACTTTTGTATTTATTTCTGCAGAAAACGGAGAACCACAAACCAATATAAACCTATACTTCATAGTAAAGGAATAGTTATTTAAATGGCTGGAATATATGGATACATCATTTTAATAGCATACAAAAGCATACAAACAAAAGCGGCAATAATACCATTGTTCCAGAAGTGATAATAGTATCATTGAAAAGTGATGATACTATCATTCTGAGCCTGTAATACTATCGTTCTGTGCTCTGAATGATAATATTATCACTTAAATACAACAGCTCAAGTGGAAGTCTACCTCCCACACCAACCTGGTTGCCATGCTGCCAACTGTCCTTCTGAGACAGGTGACATGACATATGTAAAAACATGCCTTCTGATTGGCTGCTTTTCATCAGTGAGTGGGCAGTACACTTATCCAACCATGGTGGCTGTCTCTCTCATTTAGCAAGAGTAATGTCCCTCTGCCTAACATTGGAATTGTTTATATATATATATTCATGGCAAAAACTGCATTTTTTTTGAAAAATCTTTTTATTGAAAGTGCAGTGTAGTTCACAGTACATTCAGTGAGATGTCAAGTACTTAAAACATATCATTGACAGACATGAGTATGATCCAATATTACAAGTTGTAAAATCTATTGTAAACAGCATTGACATATGCCCATTGACACATTTTAGGAGAGACTATCTCTATACAGCAGATGGATGTGCCCATTTTACAGGAATAGCACCCTTTTCCACTGCAATTAGCTAGGGCAACCATACGTCCCAGAAGTCATTAAGTTTCCCCATACTCCCAGTTGTGCCATTTCCAACATCAACACATTTTCATATTATGCACTCATCTCGTAACTGTAGGAAATGAGGAGGACATCCACAACTGTGCGGTTGTCCTTCTGGCATTTATTAATGTAATAGACCATAGGGATTTGATTGTCTCAGTTGGGATGCAAAGGGTCAGTTCCAGTAACAGTTCCAGGGTGATTTAGATGGGGCATACAGTATCCCATGACTTGTGACATGACATTGTGATTTTGGTGCCAGAAAGGGATTATTTTAGGACAACTAAGTGCCAGGTGCAGGAAATCCTCCTCGTCCACTCCACATTTAGGACACAGAGGGGACCTCAAACTGTCAAGGGCATTCAATCTTTTAGGCATAACATATGCCCTGTGTAGGAAGTATAGTTGAATTTGTCTCAACTTATTACTGCACGAATAGTGTAAGTAGTGGGCATTGGCCAACCTCAACATTTTGAGGTTAAATGGGTAGAGAAATCTGTGCTCCATTTTCTAGGCTGGAATTATTTAACTGAGGGAGGGAAGTTAAGGCATGCTGTAGAATAGGGTCAGAGGTTTACTGCCTGGTTGCAGGGAAAATAGTTCTTCCTCCAATGGGGACAGGCTGCCCACCCATTCATAGTTAAAAAGGTGTCACCACATCTGTGCCTTAGTACCAAATATAAAAATAAGTCTCCTGTTGGGATGTTCCATTGTTCAGAGATCTGAGCAAAATGCAGCATCAGTCTCCCTTCATATAGCTTATTAATTACCACTAACCCCTTTTCCTCCAGGCCCATAGGCACTGTACTACCGCAGTAGAACAGTTATCACCTATCCACATATAGCTCAGCATACTAAGATTAATGGACTTCCTCCCTAAAATCAATCTGTTTCTGAGCATGTGTCCAGAAAGCCAATGTAGACGCAGTGAAGGGGCTGCACACTCGCTCAGCCTCTACCCCTCATAGACTCCCAATTAATAGATCATTCTTAAAATTACCCTCCAACAAGTTCTTTCTAGGCCTAACCATGGACAGTCAGTACTGGATGCCCCAATGGGAATGAAGGCCAATTGTGCAGCTCAATAGTAGAATTTAAAGTGAGGGCAGATCGACTCCCCATCTGCATGTTTTCTTTGTAAAGAAGTCCTTATTATTTTTCTCCTCCTTCTGCCATAGGAATTTATACAAAATAGTAACTAGGAACTTAAAGTGTGCCTGCAGCACTACAATAGGGAGGGTCTGGTAGAGATGCAATAATCTAGGTAGAATAGTCATTTTCATAACCCTCTGCATGACCTACAGCGAGATGGGTAGTGCTGCCCACCTTTCATAATCCTCAGCGATAGCAGTCACTAGTGGTTTAAGATTTAATTAGTAAAGGTCCCCACTGATCCCGAGATGCATACTCCCAAATATGTTAAAGAATGGATCAATTGGAGACCCCCAGCTGGACTATCAGCCGTGCCCAGTCCAAGACACCTACAGGTAAAAGTTCACTCTTCGACCAATTAACCTTGTGTCCTGATACTGCACCAAAGTGATGCATTAGATCATGTATGGATGACAGATCCTCTGCGGGGTTTTGTAGGTATAATAGCTGGTCATCGGCATACATAGCAATTTGCTCCCTACCACCACCCAAAATCCTCTAATCCCTGTATTTGCTCATGAAGCTGCTCCGAGGGGTTCCAAAGACAACACATATAGAAGCAGAGTAGTGGACAACCCTGCCTAGTGCCCCTTCCCAAAAGAAAAGAATTTAAAAGTATTTCCCACCTGCACCTGGGCTGAAGGGCCACAGTACAATGCCCGCACCCAGAAGCTGAAGATTGGACCTACTCCCATCCTTCCCAGAGTGTGAAATGGGTAACCCCACCCACGTGGTTAAAAGCTTTCTCAGCATCAAGTGCAACCACCGCCTCCCCATGAGATCTTTTATTGTTGGCCCATCTAAAAATGATATTAAGACTGTGCCTTATATTGTGTTTACCCATATGGCCCTTGACAAACCCCGATTGATCTGGATGTATAACTGATGGAAGCACAGTTTCTAATTGGGAAGCAAGTGCTTTTGCTAAGATTTTATAATCTTGGTGAGGAGTGAGATGGGCCTGTACAAAGGAAACAAATTAGGGTCTTTACCCACTTTGGGCAGAACAGCGATGGTTGAAGACTGCGTGGAAAGAGGCAACCACCCACGTATTCATTTTTCTCTAGGGCATCGAAAAGAAGCCCTATAATGCGATCTTCAAAAGCTTTGTAAAATCATTGGGTATACCATTTGGCCCAGGCGCTTTCCACTTTTCAAGTATTTCAATGCTACCCCATCTCCTGAGCAGTTATGGGAGAGTCCAATCTCTTAGCTTCCTCCTCCGTTAAATTGTCTAAGAGAGCCTTGCAAAGAATTGCTTCTAATCCTTCTGAGTGGGAGAGTATTCTGAAGTGTACAGTTGTTTGTAATATGCCCCAAAGACATAGCTTATTTCCTTATTACCTTTAATCATGTTCCCCTGGCAATCTTGAATTTGACTTATATTTTTGCAGACTTCCTCCTCTTTAACTGCCAGGCAAGATATTTTCAGCCCTATCCCCATTGAAATACCACCTGGCATCAGTGAGCAATATAGTGCATTCCAGTTGTGAACTGGACAGATTATTAAATCTCCACTTCAGCTTTTGTACAGTACTGTAATGAGCAGCAGTTGTCACACCATATGAGCCCTTTCACAGTCATCTATTGTTGCCCTAAGAAATTCTAGCTCCCTGGTAGTAGTAGGCTTTGTTTGCACTGCAAAGGAAACAGATTGCCCTTACATAAGCTTTCAAGACTTCCCAACTTGTAACATAAGAGGTGCCCCTGGCAGTTAAATTTCAGAAATTCCAATATGGTTGTTTTCATATAGGTCAAGTATTCTTGATTCTATAAGAGTAATGGATCAAGTTTCCAGGCCCTGCTACCAGTGTTGGATCCGGTACCAGAGGTGCCTACAAAGTGGAGGTATGGTCCGACACAAGAGGTAGTGTGTACCCTGCACCCCCACCCCTTTCACCAGGGCACCTAACAATAACAGCCTATCAATACGTGCATAGGACTTATGCACATGAGAGTAGAAACTGTATTCTCACCGACAGCGCTTAAATGTCACCAGATGTCAATCAGATCAAAATCATTTTGCATGGCTTCCAAAGCTTTTGTATTTTGGGATTTAAGTATTGGGGCCATGTTTGAATGATCCAGCACCATGTCAGAAACACAATTCAAATCACCCCAAGTATCTAGGGTCCCTCTCAGCAAGACATGTCTAGTGCTAATTTCTGAAAGAAGCTTGGGTTCACTACATTGGGGCACAACCTAAAAAGGACTATGCCGTTACCTGGGATTTCAGCCTTAGCCAGAGCATATCGACCAGATGCATTAATCCGGGAGTTCAATATCTTGATGGGGATCCTTGGAAGTCAAATTGAGGCATCCCAGGCCTTTGACGTAAATGTGGAAGAAATCCACATGCCTCCCATAAAATTTGTGATTCAGGAGTTGAGAAGCATGTCTCCTGGAGGAGAACCACAGCACCTTTGTGTCGACAGATCTCCTTCATTACCCTCTTCTGCTTCACAATAGACTTTAAGCATTAACATTCCATGAGATGCAGTTAACATCATCCCATCATATTTCAGTGAGTTACCACACCATAACATCCTAGTATGCAACATGTGAACCACTACACATTTTTCCCATATACACAAACCACTTCCTCCCCATTGCCCAGCCAAAGATTCTTCCACTGTTTTCCCAGATTTACAGAACCACAGAAAATGCCCTTAAAGGTGGCTCCAGACCAGCACACACGGTAACAGCAATTTAAGGTGTCTCCGGAGCGAGGCAATCCCTCTCTCACAAGTAAAAAGGGGCAGTTTAAACTAAGCTCCAGCATCCCAAAAATTTCTCCCCAATTGTAAAGAAAAACAACCGCCCCACCCTGCAGGCTATACTTAACTGTAATATCCCCATATGGGTACCAACCCACCAGCATTACCATTACAAACAAAAGACAGGCAAACCCAGGTCTGTCTATAATCTTAGCCTTCTGATGGAAAACAAGAGGGTGACAACCCTAAGGCTATTTTAAGAATTCCTCATGCAGCTGTTAAAGCTAGATTGCATAAGATAGAACCAAAAGAAAATGTATTCTAACATGCATCAACTTTATATATGACATCATGTCGAAAATAGCTGGCCAATGATAGTTAATAGTATTAGTATGTCCCCGAGGTGTGCTCGGTCCCAAAATGACTATAAAGAAACCAGTCCCAATGTTCCTGAGGGTCCACAAATTAGGGAGACCATGTAGACAGAAGGTTCAACTCGCTGTTACCCGTGTCCCCAGACACGATCGGGTGATGTAGTAGCAAAGTACAGCGGGCAGCTCAAGCTAAAGAAAAGACACCTACCATGTCTAAGTCTGCCCCTGTTGTTCTCCTCCCAGACCTAACCATCAGAGTCCCAGAAGGATGGCAGACAGTCCGAGAGAGAACAGGATCCGCTGACCCACAAGATGTCCAGGGAAAGCTATGCCAGTCCTGTTATACCCTGGTCGCAATCCCACACATACTGGTGATTCAAACATCAGAATATGAATTGTTATTCAAACAGGGTGAAAAGGCCCGAGTCAACCCTCCACAGCATACAGTACAATTAGGGAAGAGACAGAAAATAAAATAGTAGGCCCCAGGCTTCACATACAGGGCTCAGCCCGCTGGTAATCATGCCCCCAGGCATGGTCAGGCAGAACAGCATACATCCCGGAGTATTCAAGTAACTTCCATGCAGGGATCAACCCGATTTCCATATGGATACACTTCGCCCTCAGATTTCTGCCACACCGTATCCATCCAGATATAGGCCCATCACGCAGTACTAAAAAAACACAGCTCATGGCATTATAACCCTTAGATTGTCTCAGACTCATGAGGTGGACATAAGATCCCCAGGAGGACTATAACTTAAATAGGCCAACCAATTTTAATTTAACCAAACATTTATTCATAACTGGTATTGATGTCAAGTGTTGTGTTATATCAACTTAGCTCAGTCATCATTTGGCCTCTCTTGATTTCTCCTGGTCTCCTCCTCCTTGAGCCATTTTTCATCGGCTTTGTGTCAGTTGAAGAAGTTAGGGCCTTGACCAGGTCTGTCCACCCGCAGATGCTGGGTAAGCTAATGAAAATTTCCAGCCCATCTTGTACAGCTTGTTTTAATTGGGTTGAACTTTTGCCTTTTCAACTGCAGGTCTCAACTGCAGTCTTGAAAGATATAAATTGTGGCATTGCCGACCTTCAGGGGCCCCATTTCCCTAGCTTTCTGCAGCACAGTTTCTTTATCTTTAAATCTAAGATATTTGATTAGGCAGTCCTAGAATGATCCCCAGGTTTAGGAGGTGGACCAACACGGTGAGCTCCTCAATTTCAAACTCAGAGATTCCTCAGGCAGTCCCAAATATTTCATCAACACATGGTGGAGACCCAGGTTCAGGTTTTCTCCTCCAGGCCCTTGGGTAGTCTGATTATGCAGATATTGGATCTCTGAGAGTGGTTTTCCTGGTCATCCAGGCAGTCTTGGAGGTCAG
The DNA here is from genome assembly GCA_016271365.2 of Neoceratodus forsteri. Classification (NCBI taxonomy): domain Eukaryota; kingdom Metazoa; phylum Chordata; order Ceratodontiformes; family Ceratodontidae; genus Neoceratodus; species Neoceratodus forsteri. Next base: position 1,056,309,945 of record CM057459.1, read on the forward strand.
CAATGGTGGACAGAAGCCTATTTCTCTCGGCATTAACACCCACATAGGAGTCTTCCATGTCACTGACTCAGTGCTCCAATTCACAAATTTGTGAAGCGTGAGTAGTTGAGTTTCTGTCAAAGTTGTAACGACTGATTGAAGGTGTGCAGACTGCGTGTTTAAGTTGTGAAAACCCACTTTCATATCTTTTGCATTTATTCCAGGGTATGAGGAACACTCACCAATGTTTTTGTTACGTTCATCGTGCAGATCTCAATTTGATCCCCACTGAGCTGGTAGATGGAGAGAAAGGCCCAAGACAGCATGGAGCATTGTTCAATCTACTAGACGGAGTCCTAGAGCCGAACTGCAGTTTTGTCTGTTTATTTTAGATTTACTGGAGGCCATCCATTCTAAGAGTTGAAAACTCCTTAAATATTATAGCTAAGGATATATTTTACAGCTGCAGGGAATAAATAAGCGCCACCACCCCAGGGAGCAGTTCAAAAGCATCCTCCATGCTTGCCGGGTAGCCACGCACCCCAAAGAAACTGCATTTAATGCATCAGTTAGGGTTAGAGCAACACAGAGAGGAAATGAAATGTTAGGGTTGAGCCCTAGCTCTCCACACAACCTGCACCAGTATACTCCTACAGACTGACAGACGCCAGGTTGTGCCATTAGTCATGTGACCCAACTCTCACCCCATTTCATGTGTAAGCAGGTTAACATGCTACAGTAAAGGAGAACAGGGTGAGAGTTAGGTCTCAAACCTCAATGGCACACCCCGCATCTGTCAGTCTGTGGAGGATGGGGTGGGCTGTGGGGTGGGTTAGGGGCTCAACCCTAACATTTAATTTCCTCACTTTTGTTGCTTTAACTCTAACTGTTGCATTAAATGCAGTTCTTTTCCATGAATTTCCTTACTTTTGAAAAATGTAATATAACTAGTAAAAACACGTATTGGCAGGAGCACAACCAAGTTGCCCATTTCTGCATAACAATATGCATCTGTCTTCCACATAGCTACAGAGCCATACAGCAGCCCTATAGGGCAAGAAACCCTTGTGACACTAATTTGACGATATCTAAGGAACCATAACTGATAGAAAATAATGTAAAGTGTCACTGTAACCATGATAGTGAGTGCTGCATGCAACAATGTTAATGACTGAACCTGTGTCCGCATTGATTATGAGATACGGTGTGACACTTGGACAGCTGGTTCTGATTAATCTGTTTTTTGTAATATAAAAATGTGTTATTGAATGTCTCTCATGAGAGATGCTGGCAGTCTGTGGAATGACAACCCCTCCCAGGTTTTAGCTAATAGGTGTTACCTGGAAGGCCAAGAGATAATTACAGGCAAGAAGAGACTTAAAATTTAGGATCTCTTTTATGTGACTAATTGCAGCTTGCCAACTGCCAAGATAGATCATAAACCTTTATAACGTTTAGAGGAAACACTGTAAAATTCACATGGTGATACAAAGCATGTTGCACCTCCGTGAGATCTGGCAGAGACATATCAAGTCCTTTGATGTCCTGTAAAGGGAAGCTGCCCATAAGATCAAAGAAAGCCATATGAGAAAATGGGTTGTGCTGAGATCACAGAATTTACCTTTGATAAGACATCCTGTTTTGCATAGATACATTTTTTATATTCTGACAAGGAGGAGCTAGGTGACCTCAAGCAAAGAGGTTGGCAAAGCCAGTTTTAAACAGTATTCTGTTTTCCATTTACACACAAATGTTTGGACTCTGAAAAGTACCATCAGGCACTGTTAGAAGATAAGTATACTGTGATAGGAGATTTTGTCTGCACTTTTAAACCTATTTTGTTTAAGTGATTTGTATGTTTGTGATAATATGGTTCTGTATTTACATTTTACATTTTTTAATCTATTTTGAAGTAAACCTCTACTTTAGAGACTACTTGGTGTGCCTTTGATTTCTTTTTCTTGACAAGGAAGCATACATGGTTAAAGCTGACACTGCACAAAGCTTACTGGTTTTACCAAACTGGGAAAAGGTAAGAATTTATTCTGAGGTCTTTAATAGAGTTTTAAGGGTTCATTTTGTGCACCTGGTTATGTGCCCATAGGCAAAAGATATCTGCCCAAGAGCAGAATTATCTGAGCCTGTACATTCGGTACACTAACAAGAGGTTCACTGTTTGAATCCCTCCAAGGCTAGACCAAAGGTTCAGTCATACCCACAAAACAGACAGGAGGGTTACCCTGTTTCTGTTAACTGTTCACAAGACTGCACTTGAGGTTGGCACTTTGGAAGTAGAGGGCTGACCTGCTGAGTGGGTTTGTGACAATGGACACCAAAAGCACTGTACAGGCACTCTTTGAACCCTTATGACACTAATTTGACAGTATCTCATTAACTGTGCCACCCATGAAAAACATTCCACTGCAGGCTTACTCTATGGTTTTGAATCTTTTCCAGTGGCATAGGTCACCTAAAGGTGATCTTGGCCGCCAATAGCTGAAAACTCTGTATCTCACTTTGTTTTCAAGATACAGGTGCGAAGTGTGACAGACCCCACAATATAATCCTGTGGGGAAAATCTCAACTTTAGATGGCATATTTATGGAACCACTTAATTCCCAATACCTAAACAGCATAATGCACACCTGTAGGGCATCTCTTCAACACCCTGTAAATTTTAAGTAAAATACCAAACCATTAATGAGCTATGCAATTTTAAAGTTTTTACACCTTTAAAATTCTTCATTCGTGAGATAGCAAAATCCTGGACCATCAGATCAATCCTAGTCTGCGAGCTAGAAAATTCTAGTCCATGAGGCGACATCTGGTCATGCCATCAGGGCCATCTGGTCATCCCCAGGGCCATCTGGTCACACCAGTGACATCTGGACACAAACTTATGGCTATCTGGTCATCCCCTGATGGACAAGGCTCGTGGACCAGGATTGTCTTGTGGACCAGAATTTTGTAGGCTCACAGACTAGGATTGTAGTGAGTCATGAAAGAAGAATTTAAATTTTTTAAAAGATATTTTTGACAAAATGAACCAAACCAAAGGCATGGCTTTGTAGAGGGGTAACCAAGAACAAAATCCATTCTTCATTTGGTGCAAAGTCCACCATAGACAAAGCTATGACATTTTGTTTGGCAGAAATACTGAAAAGAAGATGGCGGCTCGTGGACAAAGAATTTGTCTGACAGTCTAGGATTTTTCAATCCTAGACCATGAGCTGACAAAATCTTTGACCATGAGACCATTTATCTTTCTAAAAAATACATATACATTTTGGAGTGAACTGAGCATGCTAAGAACTCAAAAATTAAAATGTAATAACATTTGAACTGATTAATATTTTTTACCAAACCAATGCTGTATTGTTCCATGAACCAAACTCTTTCTAAGTTCCAAATTTCAGACAAAAGACCACATGGTGTGGTCTCAGAGCCCTAAGAAAAAATACATCAAAACTGGCTAAAAGTGCATTTTTGGCATTTTGCTGTGCAGAAACCATATATCTGACCAAAATACAACTTACTAAATTAAGAGTTCCACCATAGCAGACCGAGCATTCCAAATTTTGTGCAAATCCATTGAACGGTTGCAAAGTTATTATCATGCAAAATGTGAGGTTTAACATTAAAGTGCCAATTCAACCCTATCTATAGGGCATGACCACCCCTGTAACATATATTGTGTGTGTATATATATATATATATATATATATATATATATATATATATATATATATATATATGTTGTTGTTTTGTTTCTTTTGACATAAAAAAAAATCAATCTGGTTTATCCTGCCTTCACTCGCACTCACGAACCAGCGATTAAGACAGTGTTCACTGCAATGTTCCTTGTGCAAGTGAGTGTAAAGTGCAGTCATTGGGCACCCATTGTTGAGCGAGTGACAGTGAAGTTGTCAGGACCCCATTGTCCAACTGATCCATTTTATTTTAAAACTCAAGTTTGTTAGCTGTTTGCACAGGTAGAAATAGAATCATCAGTGTACAGTTTAATTTTCCAATGAGCACAATCCTATATTCAAATTCATATACCAGTACTGTCTCTTGTACAGACATATAATTAGGATTTATAAAGGGACAATTGTCTTGAGAAAGTTCTTCCTTCTCTTCTCCAGAAGATGGCACCATTGCCTTACAGTCTTTCAGTCCTCTATAAACTGCACCCTTTTGTCTTCCATAAAATGCAAATTTGTAAAGTAAGTAATTGTAACAGATAATAAAAAGTATAAACCTTGAATTGATACAGCTATATTTGGCTGGTTGTTTGGTGAATTATGCAGTTTAATACTTATATTGAAAAATAAAACAGTCTTTTTCTTAGCTGTAAGGATTTAAAAAGTAATATTTTACATTTAGGGATAAACACCTGCTGAAATAACACTGAGATACCCTCCATTTCTTCCACTAGGTGCATAAATGGTAACCAGGTCTCATTAAACCCATCCTTCTTGTTAGTATAACTCAGCTGTGATTCTTTTCACCCTCACCACTCCTTTAATTATATCTACCCATTCTACTAAGGTTGGGGGCTAGGGTTCAGCAATTGCCTTTTGATAGCTTTACCTGCAGTAGCTAGAAGGACTCCCAAGAAAGATTTCTATTGGATACTTTTTTTGGTATTTTCCTAGAATCATGTGCTTGAATGAAAGTGGATCAGAGCACCAAGCCATAAAACTATACTTTTGGCACTTCCATTCAAAAGGGCATAGTATCGGGCAGTCCCAAAATATGGGTTAGTGATTGCCTATTTTCCACAGTTTCTCCAACAGTTTGCCGAGTAGGTAGGGTTGTAATGCTTGGTCCTAGCCAGTGTGTTGAAGAATTTACCTACTAACATCCAACTAAATTCTTTCCAGAAATTGGAGGCTGAAGTTCTATAAACTCCTTCCCAAATGGACTGCCATATTTGGGAATCAACTCTTATCCCGGATTCCTGTGCCCATACTGTTTGACATTTCGGGGATCAATTATGGATGAGTACATGGGTTTGAACCAACTTAGATATTTAATGTGACTCCTCTGGGTTACTCGCTGTGGTTATAACCAATTGTTCCATAGGACGTGGGTTTTGTTGAACTCTGTGGAGACTAGGTAATAGACTTAAGAAGGAAGCCACTTTAAGGTAGAGGAAGAAATGGTGGCAAGCAACTGAAATTCCTCTGATTTCTTGAAAGGATTTAACCAGACCCTACCTCACCTAATTGTCTAAAGTGAGTCAGGCCCTGGTGTTACCACCTAGTAAAATAATAGTCTAGCCTAGGAGGAATAAAGAGGACAGGAAATCATTTATGTTCTGTTAGATGGGGAGTTGTCCAAACCTAGGTCCATTTTGAGCTTACCCTAGATTTTTATAGCTGTTCCTGCCATGGATTTTTAATTTACATTTCTTAGTTTATTTGGGGTTTCAGTAAAATCTATGAGTGGGGAAGTTCTAGGATTGCTCCTCATTTCACACCCATCTATACATTCCACATATCCAGTGCATGATAGGAAATCCAGGGAACTACTTGAGCCACTAAGTATTAGTGTTTTAGATTTGGTAATCAGGCCTCCCTATGTTTTTGGCCAGAGTAAGGTGTTCAAAGCTACCCTGGATTTTTGCCCCCAAATCTAATGATGCAAAGCTGTGTTAATCTTTTTCCATTCTGGGGTGGGAATTTGAAGAGGAAGAGAGCTGAACAGAAATAGAAGACGGGGAGCACATTCATGTGAATTGTTTTGACCCAGCCCGTCAAGGGCCGGGATAGAAGCTCCACCTTTTCAGGTCTGTGAATACTTCTCAGGCATTTCTCATAGTTCACCTGGTAAAGAGATTTCAAATTTAGGGGAATGTTAATACCCAAGTATCGAATAGTTATTGATAGACATTTAAAAGGGAGTAGTTAAGTGAGATCTGGGATACATGGGCCACTCACCAGGAGAATCTCAGTGTTATCATTCTTGATTTTAAATCCTGAGATTTGGCCATAGTTGGTCAATATTTGGGCCAAGCTGGGTAAGATCTTGAAGTTTTTGAAATATATCATGGTGTTGCCTGCATAAAGGGAAATTCTGTTTTCCTCATCTCCTACCCTTATTCCTTCAAAATTAGGATATGATCTAATTAGTTCAGCTAGGGTTTAATGCTCAGGGCAAACAAAAGGGGGACAGGGACAGCCCTGCCAGGTTTCTCTCTGTATATTCAGGGCACTGGAGATTGTTCCATTCACCCTAACTTTTGCTTGGGGTTTAAAATAGAGAGCCTTGATCCAAGTCAGAATTGTGTCCCAAATCCAAATGTATCTAAAACATCTAATAAGTAGTCCCATTGCAAACAATCAAACGTTTTTCAGCAATTGCAACTGTAATTTGTTGCTCCATGGCTTGTTGCCCCAGATTCAGAATATTTAGTCAGTGCCTAATGTTGTCTTGAAGATGTCAGTTGGGCATGAATCCAGTTTGGTCTGGGTGTATCAGATCAGGAAGAAATTTATTGACCCTAGTTGCTAAAATGTTTGTAAAACTCTTGGAGCCTACATTAAGTAGTGATGTTGGGTGGTAGGAGAAGCATACCTCAGGGTTTACCATCTTATGGAATCACTGTAATAAGGGCATCCCTCCAAGAATGGAAGTCTTCCTCTTCACTACAGAAGTTAAACAGATCAACCATTGTGGGGCTCAGTAAGTTGGAGAATTTGTGAAATAAGTTCTGCATTTAAACCATCAGGGATTTACCAGTCTTCAAATTTTTAATGGTGTGGCTATCTCTGATTGAGTAATCGGGGCTTTTAGAGAAAGTTTGTCTTCTCTGACAATCTTGGGAGGTTATCTTCCCCAGAAATTCCTAATATTTATTTTGTTTGCTCCGTCCCTGTTCCTCCACTGAGTACAAGTTGGTATAGTAAACTTTAAAGGTTTCTGCTGTTTGATTAGGAGTATAATATGTAAGTGTCTGGTCCCCCTTCTGGTTTGTATTTTTTAACATATATGTCTGCCTGGGATTTTCGTAATCTAAATGCAAGGAGTTTACCAGCTTTATTTCTGTGTTCATAGTATTTTGGTTGGTGTATCTAAGTTTGCCTTCCACTTGTTTGTCCAATAAACTCTGTAGTTCTTCCCTTATCCCCACCAGGTCTTTCCAAGTGTCCTGTGATCTTTTATTTCTGTGTTCCTTTTCTAACTGATTTAGCTTTCTCTCAATATAACTTATTCCCTACGTTGTTTTTGGAGCGGGATGAATAAGCTATTATTTGGCCCCTGAGTACAGCTTTAAGCCCATTCCAGTACCATTTGATTCCTGTATCCTGTATCCTATTATGACTTTGGTATTTCTTTATCACTGTGGTCATTAGTGTTTTAAAATCTTCCTCCTCAAAAGAGATGTGTTCATTCTCCATGTAGAGTACCAGTCCCAATCTCCCAATTTAAGATCCAATGTAACTGCTGTGTGGTCTGAAACCAATTTAGAGTGTATGGAGCAGTCTGTGATCTTGTGCAGATATGCTCTGCTACTCAGAAAATAGTCAATCTGGGAATAGGACCTTTTGGGATGGAATAAATGGGTTAATTCCTCAAACTAGGGTTAAACTTTCACCACACATCAAGCAGTGCCAGCTCCTGCATCCCCCTCACTGCTCTGCCCATCTGTTTGTTAGTTGAGGAAGTACTGCATTCAAGGACCTGTCCATGGCTGTGCATGTCACACAGTTGAAATCTCCACCCAACAATATCATTCCCTCACTCAAACTGGAATTTTTTTAAAAGACAAAATGACAAATGAATGTTTGTACAGATCAGTGCCTTACACATTGACCAAGTGTATTTTTGGGAAAAATTTTACCTGTGATCGAGACAAATCTACTGTCATCCATGAAACTCTCAGAATAAATCTTCAAAGGAGATTTTTTTAACAAAATGGTTGTTCCTGCCTTTTTGTTTGTTTGTGTGCAGAGCTCACCACCTTACCCACTCATGAGCTTCACAGTTTTGATGATCTGTCTCTGATAGCCTCATCCCCTGCAGAAAACAAATTTCTGTCCCCAGTGTTTTAAGGTAGTGGAGGATTTTTGTTCTTTTATTGGTGAATTGATGCCTTGAACATTTAGGGATGTAACCTCAAGAGTACCCATTTTGTCTAATTGAAAAGGAAAATCTGATTTTGGTATATTCTCTGGATCCACCACTGATGCATTTTTTAAAATTGGATCCATATATTACAAAGATAATGGATATTAGAGTGTGTTACAAGGGAGTATAGCTATCTCAAGGTTCTGTGGACATGGGATCCTCTTAAACTTCGCTGTCAAGGTTCATGTCCGCATAACCTCTCAAAGGTATTACTGTCTTGTAACTCAAACTCTAATACCCTTTATTTTATTTGCATTGCTATTAAAGTAAAACCCTTTCACACCAAACAGCCAGCAACCTAAATTAAAAAGGAGTGTTCTAGTGCTAGAAAGGGAAAAGAAAGACAGACGAGGGAAGGGAAGAACATGAACAAAGGGAAAGGGAAATATTAGCTTGCCAAAAGAGCAGCTATACCAATTAGAAAAGTAAATTATTAAAATCCAAACAATGAAGGCCATGTTCATAATAAAGACAATTGTAACAAGGTTGGAGGTTAAAGTATGGACTGAAAGAAGATAAAAATATAGCCATGAATTGTGGATTAAGTCTGCAGAACTGACCACAGAACTATGGACTAATTACATGTATTGTGGATTGATGTATTAACCCACAGAATAAACAAATAATTATTTATTTTATTATGCTGGGGGCAGCTAGACTACCAGGGATATCTACAATGAATATAATTTCATACAGATCAGAGGCCACTAGACTACCAGTGATACAAACAATAATTATTTTATACAGCTCGGGATGCCACTAGACTACCAGGGATGTAAAAAATACACATTAGGGTGCACTAGACTACCAGGGCAATAGAAATGATTATTTATTTTATTATGATGGGAGGCCAATAGACTACCAGGGTAGTTAATACATTATTTTGTCATTCAGATGGGGCAGAACAGAAGCCCCTGAGCAAAACCAGCCTCATTTTACTTTGTAGGGCACCCTGGCTGAGAAACACATTTTAAAATCTGGCCATCTTGTCCCTCAGTCTTTGATCGTGAGAGTGCAATTTCTTTGATCGTGAGCCTGCAAATTCTTTGATCACGAGATTCTTTGATCATGATTGTGAGTGAAGGATGAGATGGCCAGATTAAAAATCAATTTTCTCAGCCCAGGGGTGCCCTAGGAAGTCAAATGAGGGTGGGTTTTACTCAGGGACTTTGCTCTGTGGAACCATGGTGGTGGTTTACCGCAATTCCTTATATTTTTTATTTATAAGGTTTTTAATTCTTTGTTCGTGAGCCTGCAAATTCTTTAATCATGAGCCTGCAAATTCTTTTGATTGTGAGATTCTTGATCGCCATCTTTGATCACAAAATAGGGACAAGTTGGCCAGATTTTTATAATGGAATAGCTAGGAAATTTTACTAATCTTTGACATTGAATATATCGGAAATTATTTGGTCTTTTTACTTGAGATTTAGAGGGAAGAAAGGCAACATCCTACAGATGTGCCTTTTAGTGGATTAGTGAAAGAATATTACAGGCTGGCAAAGTAATGGCACTCCAAATTTGATGCTTTTTCCCATAGGATAACATTATGGCATCTGTTGTGCTTTTCAGGGCCCGTATCTTGGAAATGATGCAAGATATGGACTTTTTGTCACAATATTCTTAGCCCTTAAACAGGGCTAAATACAAAACTAGCCAGGAAAGTCATAATTCATACAAAATTGTAATGTTTTTCTGCTCCGTACGGTTCCTGAGATATAAGCAATTTAGTATTCCAATCCCAAATTTTGTGATCTGAGGTCCATTATTATGCATACATTCTTTGTTTTCACTGAGTTTTTCAATGCAGTTTTGGGGAAAGAAGGTGTGTTCTTTTGTTACTGTGCCAGTTAGCATTTCCAGTTGCGCTTCTGCTACCGTTCGCATCACCGTTCCTGTCTATGCCACCGTGTGTATTATGGTTTGCATTTTGTCTGCACTTACCTTCCTGTTTCTGTTTCCATTTGGCATTATTGTTGCTGTTGCCTTTACCATTTACATTTGCAATTGCAGTACTGTGCCCATGAGCGTTACAGTTTGTTTTCCTTATGCACTTGCATTTGTGTTTCTGTTTCCTTTAGTTTTATTGTTGCTGTTACTGTTACCATTTACATTGACAATTGCAGTACCATGACTGTGCATGTAACAGTTTGTGTTTCTGTAGGTGCTTGCTTCTGCATTTCTCTTTCCTTTGGCGTTATTGTTGCTGTTAATGTTACCATTTGTGTTTACAATTGCGGTTCCATGATCATGCACCTTACGGTTTACATTTTCATATGTGCATGTGTTTCTGCTACTTTGGCATTATTGTTGCTGTTACTGTGACCATTTGCATGTATAATTGCAGTACCATGACTGTGCACATTACGATGTCCGTTTCCATATGTGCTTGCATTTCCATTCTGTTTCTGTTTCCTTTGCCATTATTTTTGCTGTTACTGTTACCATTTGCATTTACAATTGTGGTACCGTGTCTGTGCGCATTATGGTTTGCATTTTCATACACACTTGCGTTTGCATTTCTTTTCTGTCTCCTTTGGTGTTATTGTTGCTGTTACCATTAGCATTTGTGTTTCCAATTGCGATACCGTGAATGTGCACCTTATCAGTTGTGTTCTGTACACACTTCTGTGTGTATCTTTGTTTCTGACACTGTTCACTGTGGTGTCCTTTTGCACTTGCATTTCTATTTCCATTTGTGTTATCATTTATGTTTGCATCACCATGTGCATAACCATTTGTGCTTGTGTTTGCATTGCACTTACTGTTACTATGTCACACAAAATCACGTAGTGGGACAAACTTTAGCAACTTTCTACTTTTCTATTCTTTCTTAAAAGTAAGAAATTCTATGCAAAAAACTTCATTAATGTATCAGTTAGGGTTCTTCCAGTGAAAAAAGTGAGAAATTCAATTTTAAGTTTCCCCACCCCCACCTGAAGACGCCCTTCACCAACAGGCATTGGTGCATTAGTCATTGACTTAACTCTCACCCCATTCTCCCACACTGTACCACCTCAGCTTGTTTACAGATGGTATGGGGTGAGTTAGGCCAATGACCCCAACGTACACTTGATGCCTGTTGGTGTGGGTGGGCTGGGAGTGGGGTGCAAGGGTGGGAATCCAAAATCAAATTTCCTCACTTTTTTCACTGTAGAAGAACCCTAACTGATGCATTAATGAAGTGTTTTGTATAGAATGAATATATATATATATATATATATATATATATTATTAAGAAAGGTTATGTGAAGTGTCAACCTTTACCTCAGCAGTTAATGCTTTGTGATCTCATGCTGGTGAGCTGAGTTAAGAGGTGAGCTCAGTGAACAGACAGTCAGTGAGACCCCATCTGGAGTACTGCATGCAGTCCTGGAGACCCTATCTCTTCAAGGACATAGACAGGATGGAGGCAATCCAGAAGAGGGCAACAAAAATGGTGCAGAAGCCATATAAAGACAGACTAAATGAGCTTTATATGTATACCATCAAGGAAAGGAGGGCGAAGGGGACATGACAGAAACTTGCAAGTACCTCAAGGGAATCAACAAAGTCCAAGAGGGTAGCACCTTTCAGAAAAGAGATGTGCAAGAACAAGGGAGTGCAATTTGAAGATAAAGAGAGAACAACTCAGGGCAGCATGAGAAAATATTTTTCATGGAGAGGTGGTGGACACATGGAACAGCCTTCCTGAGGAGGTTGTGGGGTCAAAAACAGTGGGGGAATTCAAGAATGCATGGGACAGACATACGGCAATTCTTGTGGGGGTTAGGAAGATGTAGGCTGCAGGTGAATTAGAATCTACAGCTTATCCAACAGGTAGTGAAATGGGCAGGCTGGGTGGGCTAAGCAGTCCTTACCTGCTGGCACAGTCTATGTTTCTATGTTTCTAACCTGCTGGATGGGTCAGCGCGATGGGGACAGTGCTGTCATGCAGCACCACCCCCAGCCTGTGAAGGGAATGTTCTGGGTTGCCCACATTGACTGAAGTATCATGTAGTGAAGAGAAATCATCAGTTGGCATGGGGTCCTGGTTGCCAGTGAGCCTGTGCTTTGGCTGACAGATTGACTGTTTGTTATGTGTGTCTGTATCTGTAGCCACATAGAAGCTCAGGCCTCAGTAGGCCATGCATTTCTGCAGGCAGATGGTATCTTAGCTTGGTAAAAAGACTAGAGGGCCTTGCATATCTGCATCTGTTCACACAGGTCCCAAACCTACATGTATGATGATATAATTCCAGTATCTTGAGGATATGATTGCAATATCCCAAAAAGAAAGGAAATTCTCTGCAAAAAACTATATTAATGCACCAATTAGGATTCAATTTTATATCTCAAAAGTATGGAAATGGGGTGCTGGTGTTTCCAACCATAACCTCCACCCCCCATCCACACACACAGTAAAAGGACAAGACTACACAAGCAACCACAGTCAGTCATCATCAGGCAAAACAAACAATATACAGCTGTTTCCAAATTACACAAATGTAGTAGCACTCATGTGCAACCTTCATGGATTTGTATCTGCTTAGGTACCTGTGTATGTATATAGTACAGTGTGCATGAGTACTTGTGGTTGCAGACATACAAGACCAATGGGGCCTGCAATTCAGAAAACAGTAGTACTGTTGCTATTTGAGTATCATCATCTCAGAAGCAGATTTAGAACATTTTAGGAAGTATGAGTTTAGTTTAGGTGTAGCACATTCCCAATAAAGTAAAGTGTTATTTTTGAAAGCTCAGGTTAGATTAACAACAAACAGAAGTGAAGCACACAACACTGCTATAACCTATCACATTTATTGAGCCAAATTTGATGCAGGACAAAGCTCCCATAGAGTTCTACATACAGTTCTTTTTCAGGGTGTATGAGTGTTCAAGCATATGCATCACACTTTACAGTGCAATTGATTCACATTCATTACATAGACATACATATTCATCTATTTATTGCCCTACAGGGCAGATCCACTGATATTCCTTATTAAGGTGATCTGTGTAATTAAAAAACAATCTAGGTTTGAAGATTTAATTTCTACTAAAGTTTTACTGCATAATACCAAATCAAATGGGCAGACTAGGTGGGCCAAGTGGTCCTTATCTGCCATCAAAGTCTATGTTTCTATTTTTCAAATGATCACCAAGGAATATATCTTTATTTCCTGAGATTAAACAGGTAACTGAGCATTTGTAACATCTCCTACTCCACGGTTATTACTTTGATGGAATAAATGGAGCAGGCACATTTATGAGGTTGAGGGGCACTTTAAAGGCAAACTGCCTCTTAGTCCATCTTATTTTAAAAGACAAAAAGGCTCCCAACCTCCAGATGTTCAAATTGGTATCACACAAAGGCATATGGCAAAACCAGAAACATCCATCAAAAGATACCATAATAATTTGTTGAGAAACATTTTCATTTCCTGTAAAAACAAACAAAAACAAGTAGTTAAAAGACTGAGCATCACCATGCTCCATAAAAGCTAACTCAGCAAAAGTAACACGGGACAAAAATTGGACAAAAAACAAAGGGGGGTTCTATAGCATGCTATTAGATCAAAACCATCCCCAAATGTAACAAACACAAATGGGTATCAAGATTTCTGCATAAGAGGTTGTTGGATTTTGGCAGGATTTAAACCTGATGGCAAAACACAATGCAGGAGACAGGTGCACAGATAAAAGTTTATTTTCCTTAGCAAGAAAAAGGCCAGAAAAGCAACACAATAGCTGTTGGGAGTCAGGAACATCTGAACACCAGGTGCATAGTAGAACAACAAACTTGAAGAGCAATACTCTTACTTAAAGTTATATACTAGAAATAAGATGATCCTGTTACCTAGTATGAGCTCTTGTGCATTGTAGCTATGCAAAGCAAAACATTTCTATTGGTGTACATGGTGGGCGACTCACACCCAAAGCAATTATATGTTGCACTTACACACTGATAAGTATTATACTGACTACAGCTACTTCATATTACAATAGAACAATTCATAATATGTGCTGATCACAGCATCATGACTAATGGCTATAGGTGGTGCTGTAAGACAACAATATCACAATTATAATTAGTTATACTAATCATTGAAATTATAGCTTGTATCAATAGGTGGTGAGCTAAGACCACAAATAGCTCTATGGGATAGCAGTTTGTCAGTAAATCATAGTAAACATTAGTAAACATCAGTGAATTCTGGTATACCATATACTGTATGATAGAAAATGGTACAGTAGTCCACATAGGGTGACAGATCTGGCAGGTCTATATATTCCCCTTTGTTGACTGAATAAAGAGGCAACACTAGTAGGGTAAGCATGGCAGGTTACACACCGCTGAGGGAGTTTCATACAGAAATGTTAATTGAGCATTATGATCTTTGAGTGTGTTTTGTAAACAGCATAAGGTAATAATCAGAAAACAATTAAGAAATAGAGAGGGATTAACAGAGGGAAGGTGTGGAGGCTGCAAGTCAACTCAGTGTGAAAGGAGGAAAAATTGCGATGAGGAGGGGTGTCCTTCATGGGGAGGATCATAACAGAGAAAGGTCCAAAGGTAAGGGGACCTGCAGGTGGGCATGGAAGGGGCAAGAGGAAAGGGAAGGAGGTAGGAGGTGGTGATGGTGATGAAATGCCATGTTGGGGGAACTGGAGGTGGGAGCTGGAAAGGGAGGAGGTCAGTGAAAAGGCTTGACTGGGGTAGAGAGTGGGTGGAGGCTAAACTGGTGGGAGCCGGGAATTCAGTTAAAAGGAGAGACAAGAGGGGTATGGCGGCTAGGGTTCCCTTTAGAGGGTCCAGAGAGAAGCCAAGGGAAGTGATCTTGAGGAGGGAGGAGGTGAAGGGGGCTGGCCGGGGTTCCAAAAAGGAGATGCACAAAAGATCAAAGGGACAATAAGGTTCTCCTTCTGGTGGACTCCATGATCAGGGGCATTCATTGGGTGGGGAAGGTGAGGAAAATCCAGTCCAGTTATGGTAGTGGGCATTTCCAGTTTGGCTGTGCATATGATGAAGTTCATGGTGTATGAGCTGGGGAGGGACTGTGGAGGATCACTGGACTCCCTGATGCATCTAGGAACAAATTATATTGAGGGAAATAGTGTGCTGGAAATTCAAGCAAGGTTCTGAGAACTGGCCAGGGTCTGTCATGAAAATGGATGCACAGTCTCCTTCTTGGAAATCCTATCAGTGCTAAGGGCCACTGTGGTGAACAAACAGAATCTCAGAGAGATTAATGACTGACTCAGGCAGTGGGGTGAAGCACAGGAGATTGGGGTGTTTGTAGACTGGGGGAAGTTTGGGAAGGCAAGAGGCTGTATGTCCGGGATAGCTTCACCAAAATCTGGTAGGAAAGGAAGTTCTCAAATGGGGAATGACAGATTTCATTCAGGCTAGATGAGGTTTAAACTTGTGAAGAGAGGAGGGGCACTGCCAAGCTGATCTGGCTATCTATAATAGGACTGGCCTGCAACCCCACAGAGGGGAGAGATGGTACCCTAGGGTAGAAGTGTGGAGGGATGTATGAAAAATCGGGGAAGTTATGGTAAAGAGGAGTAGGAACAAGGATTGGAAGGTGGCTTTAATAAATGCCAGGAGCCTGGGAATAAAATGCCTGAGTTCCAGGCCATGCTGTTTGAGGTGGAGTGGATGTAGCAGTGGTCACTGAAACTTGGGCCACACCTGGCCATGACTGTGACCTTAATCTGAGTGGGTACTTGTGGTAAGGAATGACAGAAAGCTGGGCAGAGAGGGAGGAGTAGCAATGTTCATTAGAGATAACATTGAGATTGTGAGAGTGGAGGAAGCAGAGGGCAACATGGATGCCCTATGGGTCACCTTGCAAACCCCCATGGGGGATGATCAAGTTGGGGTGATATGTAGGCCCCCAGGACTAGTGGAGGACCTGAAGGCTTGCCTGTTGGCTAACATTAAGGGGCAGTGTGAGCTGGAAGGGGAAGGAGGAATGATGTGATGGGGACCTTAATATGTCAGCTACTGATTGGGGTACTATGATGTCCACTGTATCCAGGGAGTAGAAGCTGCTGGATGGCTTCCAGATGCGTTCCTCAAACAACAGATGATAGACCCAATGAGGGATGGTCATATCCTGGATGTGGTTGTACCGGATGGGGATCTTGTACAAGATCTAGTTGTGGAAGACCCTGAATGGGAGCAACCACAACAAAGTCTGGTTTCAACTTAAACTGAGGGGGATCATTCAAGGACAATGATAGTTGATTTTTGGGGTGGACTTTCAGAACATGGGGAAATTCTTAAGGGCATTTGCGGGAGATAAAACCAGGTTTGGACGTGGAACAGGTGGAGATCATAAAGGGGGGGCTACTGGAGGCCAGCAGGACCTGTGCAAGAGTGAAGTGCAAATGCGGTAGGTCTGATAAACCATGTTGGTTGACCATGGAGGTCCAGGAGGAGGTAAGGAGAAGAAGGCTGCCAACAGTAGGTACAAAACAAATGAGAAGGGAGAGGATAGAGAGAACTATTGCCTTGCAACCAGGAAAGTCACTAGAGTGGTGGGGGGCAAAGGTCTTGAAAAAGCAGAGGCTGGCACAGGGGATATGGGTGGGGAAAAGGACTTCTTTAGATATATTGGTGAGTGGAGGAAGGTCAAGGGCCAGTTCAGTAGGTTGTGGACAGCTGAGGGGTGGAAGGGGCTGGAGAGCAGGTGGAGGTACTGAATGGCTCGTTGCCTCAGTGTTCACTAGGAAGGTGGCTGGGAAACTTCCAAAAATGGTTGAAGGACACAGACGGCACAGCAGACATGACTATTGGGGTACCTGCTGAGGAACAAGCTGCTGAGGAGGTAGGCCAGGGTGAGATATCAGGCTGGTTCTGCTGAATGGGAGGGACAGATGCTGATATTCCTATCAGTTGGGTGGGAAGCCCTCCAGTCCCTAAAAAGGATAAATCTCCAGGGCCTGATGCTATTCATCCCAGAGTACAGAGTGAGTTGGCAGATGCTTTGGCTGCACCATTGGTAGATCTCTTTAACTTGTCGATCCAGACAGGGAGGGTGCCAAGGGATTGGAAGCAGGTGCATGTTGTGCCCATCTATAAAGAGGGATCAAGAGAAGAGCCAGGAAATTATAGGCCCGTCAGTTTGACTTTGGTGGTGGGAAGATAATGGAGAACATATTAAGAAATGCTGGGAGGTTTCTTGGAGGAGATGGGTTACCTGGATGACCTGCAGCATGGGTTTGTGCCAGGTAGATCGTGGTCAAACAAACCTTGTAGAGTTCTATGAGTGGGTGACATCAGCACTTGACAGGAGGAGACCAGTGGATGTACTGTTCCTGGACTTCAGGAGCGTTTGATTTGGTCCTCACATTGGCCTAAGGGAAGCTGTGGGGAGATGGGGTAGACCCATTGACAGTTAGGTGGATTGGAAATTGGTTATCAGGTGACACTCCAGTGGGGAGGTCTCATCTCTTAGGGAGGTCATAAGTGGGGTCCCACAGGGATCAGTCTGGGGCCACTCCTTTTAATGCCTACATCTCCGACATCAAGGAAGATATCAGGTGTGAAATGAGTCTCTTTGTGGATGACTCTAAGCTGGTGGCAGTGGTGGAGGGGAAGAGGGAGATTGGCCCTGAAAGAGGACCTGGATACTCTGGATAGGTGGTCCTACACCTGGAAATTGAAATTTAACTCTTCCAAGTGCAGGTGCTACACCTAGGGTGGGAAAACCCCAACTGTGTGTACACCCTGGGGGGGGATGAGTTGCAGGCCACGGCAGGGGAAAGATACCTAGGAAGCTTGGTGGATGTTAACATGGATAATTCAGAGCAGTGCAGGATGGCTGTGGTAGGGCAAATAGGATGCTTGGATGCATCACTAGGGGGTTACCTCAAGGAACAGGAGGTGATTTTGCCACTGTACAATATCCTGGTTAGACCACATCTTGAGTACTGTGTGCAGTTCTGAAGGACGACCTAAGAAGGGACATCCAACCCTGGAGAGGATTCAAAGGACAGCAACCAGAATGATCTGGGGCCTGGGGGATAGTAATGATGGAGGAATGGCCAGGAGCTCAGCCTGTTCTTGCTGAAGGAGAGGAGGGACCGTGGACATGATTGAGGTCTCAAGCACCTCAAGGGTGTAAATAAGATAAGACGAGATAGGATCTTTCAACTGAAGGAGGTGGAATCACCAGATGACATAGCTGGAAGATTGAGGGTGGTAGGATTAGGGAAAGAAAGGAGGAGGAGGAGGTACTTCACGAGAGAGTGGTGGAACTGTGGAATGCATTGCCTGGGGAGGTGGCAGGCAGCTAAGGTGGAGGGATTCAAGAGAGGGTGGGACAGGTATAGGCAAGGAGTGAATCAGAGGCTGGTTTGCCTGGGAGAGGCAGGACTGGGGCATGGAGTAAGAGTGGAATGAGACAGATAGAGGGCTATGGTACCCAATCAGGGTGCTGAAGCATGAGCAGACTTGATAGACCAACAGGCCTACTCTGCTGGCATCTAGTATGTTAGTGTGTTAATAATGGATAGATAAGTGTGTGTTGTAGATTTATTTCACACACTGAGTGTGTGAATAAAATCCATGAAAACTCCCTCATCTATCTTTTATCTTTATAATTGCTGGTGACCATGAATATCAACTGGTTTTAGTGTAGTCTGAAATAGAAAGATGTCTTTTTTTTTTTTGCAGTTTTATTTTTAAGTTAGTTAATCAGAAAGAGTCAAGGGTGAACCAGGGGCCCTGTGTCCAAAGCAGGAGGGTCAAAAATGTGGGTGCTGCGGGCAGGTTCACATTCTGTTGTTTCTCATGGATAGCAATATCAACTCAGATTTCTGATTGATATTGAAAGTGATATCAACCAGTTTTCAGGTTGATATTGTTTTGCATCATATCAAATGGAATATTAACTGATAGGGATTTCATGGGTTCAATAATCCAGCTGATATTCATGGTCACCAGTAATTATAAGTTGAATAACCACATAACCTTTCAACATGAGTTCCAACCAAGTGCTGGACAATGCAGTACTTAAATCACCATCATGATTAAATCAAAAAAACTTGAAAAGTGATAAAATCTTGGTTAAACAACACATCCAGTAAAACAAGACAATACTGTGTTAGTAATTATGGAAGCTTAGCCCTTAGGTGATGCAAATGAAACTGTATTTCATTGATGAAATGTGTTCTGACTTTCTTATAATTAAGACCACTTCTCATTATATATTTGTATCTATGTAATATAAATTTAGCATTGACTTGTAAATATGACTTGTGACATTGCACTTTGTGTATCCAGGGGACCTCATTGTAAATGAGTTGTCAACTCAGTCGATCTATCCCGATTCATAATGTTCTTATGAGTAAATATTTTACTACTACTTACTACTACATCATGGAATAGAGCATTTAGAGAATCACCTGCCTTAGTAATATTATTATTAATATGAATGAGAGGTGTATCTTTCTTTCTAGCAAGGATTTAAGATTCAGGGTGAGTGGATCAATATGCATTACTGCAAACTGATAAATACTGTGCTATAAATATTCAGATAGTGAGGGTCAATATCAATGTAATCAAGTTCCAGTGTGGGAACAGAGGAGATAACCATATGGCCAATGATTGAGTGTTCATGAGGTACAAAACAGAAGTTGAGCATAGTGATGTCACACACCAAAGGTCCATAGGTGAAGATCTGGTAGTCAGTTACAACACAGTATTATCCATCAGAATTGTAGGTCACATGAACTTGAGGAAGCCCACTCCATGAGCTGGACGCAGGTAATGGACGCCTCTGTCATCCTGCTGGTGAGGTATTGTACGCCTTCTGGGAGGCATCTCTGGTGGCATTCATATTTTGCTTCTCAAACAAACAGTGCAATTAGCAGTCTCATTGGCAAATAGGTCATTATTAAATGTTAATGACCAGTCCATAGAATTCAGTGAGTAGCCACAAACTGGTGCAGTTACATCAAAACATCACATCTGCACAAGTAGTGGTAGCCCCGCTTAGCACAACAGTCTGTATATGGGGCTACCCAGGCATTAAGTTGAGGATGAAATACCAGCTAAGCAGGCAAATTGATCCATTTTCAGTAGATGCTGCTCTAGATGTCCCATGGAGTGGATGGTACTGTAGCAAGCTTGTCAAAGACTAAAGAATCTTTGTTGAAAACTGGAAGAGATACAGTGAATGTAACATACATAGTGTCCTGAATACTACATTGGCTTGCAATGTAGCAGGGTCCTTGATTCGGTGTGGAGTCACATAACCCAAGTTCTGTGCTGTGGACATAGGAAGGACACAGCCCTATCCGTGCACTTGGCAGTACATGATAGGGTTTACAATGAGGGCAGTACCATTTGGCCATATGTCTATCCTGGATCACATCTGTGATCCTTCTGGATTCCAGATCCCAGAAGGGATTGACTTGATTTGATTTGATAAAAAATATTTTTTATAAAGGAGTCAGTTGTTGGGATAAAACCCCATATACAACAATTGGTGATAGTGTTAATAGCAAAATTGCCATATGCCAAACATATGATTTCCCTGCCTATGCTTTGCTCTTTAACTTCTTTATTGTTTAAGAAAACCAACTGGTTGAGTTTGTTTTAGTTTCAATCAATTAAACATGCAATATCATACATGTTGTATACCATAGACCAGATATTCAAAGGGGTTGCCTACATTACGGCCTGGCAGGATATTGAGAGCTGCCTGGCACTGCACAAATCATGATGCGCTGGGCGCAATGATAATGTATGCAGCGCCCAGATGCAGGGCGTGCTCGCATATGCAGCACATCCTGATATTCAGCTCAGGATGTGTCGACACGCCGCACACCCTGCACTGCGCCCGCATGGGGCCTCAAAGCTGAGCTGGTGTAGAGTAGGAGCAACTCCTGGCCACCCACAGGTGGGTTGCAATTGCAGGGTGCAATACAACAGCTCCAACCATGGGTGGCCACCCACCTACCCAGAAAACCGCCTGCAAACACTCACAACCCTGGTGGTCTGGTGGACCCCACCCATAGCCGATCATGCAGTATATGATAATAAAGATATCCCTGGTAGTCTAGTGGCCCCCAGTCCCCAATACCCTGATGAGTATGAACCAAGACCATCCCTGGTGGTCTAGTTGTCCCTCCTCCCACCCGAGTACTCAATTCCCTGAAAATGACAATGGGGTCCCTGGTGGTCTAGTGGAACCCCACCCCCATTGCTGTGATCATGGTGAGACCCATATCATAATGCCCTAGTGATCCAGTGGCACCCCCCCCACACAGAACCCCATTCCCACCCCACCCCTTCATCAGCAGGTGACTGCATCCCACCAGCACAATGCCTGGCTGCCCACTGAATGACAGGTACAGTATGGTTGTAATCCCATTGGTCTCAGTGTGGACCAATGGACTTGGTAGGGCTTATTAGAATAGATAAAGTCCCAAAGCTGTGAATGACTCCATCTACATTTTTGGGACTGTCTAGTACTGTACCTGCCATCCGACCGGCAGCCGGGGTGTGCGGGGCAGATGCAGCCGCCTGCCAATGACGTAGGGACCAGGTGGGCATGGGGTTCTGTGAGTGGGTGGTGCCACTGGATCACCAGGGCATTATGATATGGGTTTTCACCGTGATTGTGGCAAAGGGTGGGGGTCCACTAGACCACCAGGGACCTCAAATTGTCATTTCTGGGAAATCTGGGACTTGGGTGGAGGGGGACCACTAGACCACCAGGGATGGGCTTTTTCAAACTCATTGGGCTATCAGGGACTGGTGGGTGCCACTAGACTACCAGAGTTTACTGTATTAACATATAACAAGTGATCACGGCTTCAGGGTGGGGAATGCCCAAGGATCACCACAGCACAAGTCATGCTGTGCAGGCGCCAGGACAAGTCACTGGCTCTGCTATGTGCAGCAAGATGGGGCCATAATGACATGTAAATGGCCCCATTTCTGCCTTGAATATATTATGGTCTCATTTGCATGCTCCTGCTGAATATCGTGGGTGCTGTGCCTAGCACAACTGTACTTGTGCTGGCATATCCCTGTGCTCCCTATCAGTGGCTTGCATTGCGTGTAGTACCACCACGCCATGCTCAGTTTTGTGCTGCCCATGCCATATTCAGCTGTGCTGCACCATGGCACAGCATCAATGAATATCACCTGGACCTGACTCCTGAACATCACAGCTGTGCTGCACCCAGGCTTGAGCCACTGCCTGGTGCAGTCTGAATATCCTGGCCCATGAATCTTTCTTCTTAGGAAATACACTCAGTACCATGTAGCATGGGCTCGACCACATCACTGGCTAATTTGGAGTTGAAAATGTTGTTATGTCTCTGAATATGGCCCAAATCAGCTTGGTTCCAAACTGACATTCCTGTCCCAAACATAACTGTAGCAGTGCCTGCTATGCCTGTTACGCCAGCTAAAACTAAACTCCATTTCTGGCACTTAGGACTAAACACCCTAGTGTCAGTTGTGTGATGCCCAGCTACAGGGTCAGGTGCACAGGCTTCTGACATGCTGTGATTAAATCTAACATTACAATGTGTAACTGACACATTGGTGGATGAATAATGGCCAGACTCAGACATGTTCCAATGAGTGAGGTTTAGAACAACAGGAACATGCATAAATTGTACATTATTAATCAGAGTCCCAGGGAAGGAGGTTGCTGCTAGGCCACTGTCTGGGCCTGGCTCCAAAGTGGGGCATTATAGAGGTTCATCTTTTGACACTGGGATGACTATAAGGAAAAGCGAGCAGTTGCAATTATGTGATTGAAACAAAATGTATGCATGGTGGTGGTGTGAAACGCAAAATACATTATTGATCTTTGCTGTAAGGTTTAAAGACATGTATTTTGCAGGGTAACTTGTGTATGCACAAAGTTCCATTAAGGCAAATATGAGCATTGGGCCAATCTTTGCAAGGTGGACTACTGGAAGTTGCTGTCCAGCAAGATTGTCAGTTTTCCATTCAACCTGCAAAGTGGAGTGTTCTGGAGAAATCACCATGGCATTCAGGTAGGCATCTCATCCTTCATGGATAGTTACATGGTAGATTGGATGTTAATGGTTACCCCTGTTTCTGGAGGCAGTTTGATGGGTAAAAGGAGTAGGCTATATCCGAAGGATTCATGGCATGAAGAAATGCACAAAGATGTCTCTGGTACTCTTTTCAGAAGGTACAGAAGAATGATCATTTTCCTGAAATGAAAGAAAACAGACAAGTGAACATACAGGTTTCCTCCCTGGCCAGGGAAGAAGCATTAGTGAACATTTAATCACCTTTGTACAGTTTCAACTGATTGGCATGGTACCATTTGTCTATGGTTCTTGCATTCTGTGATATGCACTTGATAGACAGCAGGGCTCAATTTGTTAAAGATGTCATTTCAACTTTCAACTTTATTGGTTATCAAATTAAGATAATATTACCTCTTTTGTAATTGTATCCAAACATAAAACATAAAAGACAAAATTAAAGACTTACATACAAAATGTCAGTTTCAAGATATAAAATTACAATTTTAAATTTGAATGTGAAGCATAAAACATTCTTTAACCATAGCAATTACAATGTTTGTTATACAAAGTCATCAAAGAGGGCCTAAAGTGCTTAAACGGCAACAGCACTGTAATGTTTAATGGTTTAGATAGTCATTGGAGCCTGCCCATTTTTTGTAAATGGATGAACAAGGCAGGAACATTTTAGTACCATCACTTGATCTCCTGCTTGCCAGTCAACTTCTTTGACATTTTTATCAAAGTATATTTTAGACTGCTATAGGGTGTGGTACAAAGTCTAGGTAGAAAACAGGTAGGTTAGGTCAAGATTTTCCTTCCGTTGCATGACATACATATCTGCTGACACTCTATAGTGGGGGTGTTTAGATCAATTCACAGATGTTCTGGTAATCTCATTTGTCTTCCAGTCATCACCTCAAAGGGTGTGTACACCAGGTTGTTGAAGCTGGGTACCTCTAATTGCCATTAGGTGTAAGGGCAGAAAAGTATCCAACTTTTACCATTTGCATCTGCAAATTTACTCAACATCAGTTTAATGTGCCTGTTGGCTGTCTCCACCTGTCCAGATAACTGAGGATGTTATGCTATGTGAAACTTCTGGCTAACTCCCAATAACTGAAAACATTATTGTATTAGTTCTCCTGTGAAATAGTCCTTTGTCAAAGTCACCTTGAGAGGTAGGCCCCAACTAGTGAATAGCTGTTTCACCAGGATTCTGGCAATGGCTTTTGCCATAGCAGCCATACATGGGAAGGCTTCTACCCATTTTGAAAATAGGTCAGTGATCACAAGTGCATACTTGTTACTTCTGCTAGTAGTAGGCAAAGGTCCATGAAATTAATCTGATTTGCATTCCAGGGACCTGATTGCCTTTGAGAAAGCAGTTTGGCATTTTTCTTGCCAGGGATAGGGTTGTTCTGTGCACAGGTAATGCAAGTGTCCACATAGTGTTGATTTGCTGTCATTATAGGCCACCAGTCCACAGTTTTCAGTTTCTGAAGAGTCTTGTCCACCCCTTGGTGTCCTCCTGTAGGGTGTAATGGACTTGATGGATGAATTTTGATCTGAGTATCGGGGATCTCTCAAAGGTTTAGATCACCTATGTGCTATAGGACCAGTTTCTGATCCTGGGAAAGATGGAGGTTGTCAGAATGTGTTTTGAATGGGTTATTCATAGACATTTCTTTCTCTGTCTTTTGGAGAGGCATTCATATACCTCCTTTATCTCAGGGTGTTCCAGCTGTATTGCCACTAGATCCAGGGGACCACTGTGATCCTTTGTGAGCAGCCACTGTAAGTGTGGCAATGGAGGAGGTATGGTCCATATCTCCTCTCCTCAAACACCATCTTTGTCTGAAGTATTCACTTGATTGACATAGTCATGGAAAGGTTCATACTTGGAATGGGCCTTAACCTTGTGTATGTGCAGCCTAAAATGAATTTGCTCAGCAAAGCTGACACTGTGAATGAGCAGGTCCCTGTATTTCATAGGGTTACTTTCTGGAGAGACTAAATGTTGGGCCTTCCAGAAAGGAAGGAACTCCATCAAGGAATTGCTCACCCAGGAAGAATCCAAGAAGACGATGGGGTTTTCTTCTCCTTGGCCATGGATGATTTTCAGGACACAGGCAACTACAGCATGTTCTGCATACTGTGAAGATTTAAAATGCACTTCCTGGACACCTCAAAGGTGTAACCTGCTGGAAGAAGAGCCAAACCCCAAATCCTGCAATTTGCCCTCCTTCATGGTAGGAGGAGGAGGATCCATCTGTAAAGATGCAACATAATGCAGAGTCTTTCAGGTTGCTCTCTGTGGCAGGGAGGAAAGGACCAGGTTCTGGAAGGGTGGGTGGCTCTAGACCACACTCATGTGGATCTCCTTGTAATAGGAGACCATGTGCCAAAATGGAAGGCAATTTGGTGGGAAGCACAGTGATGTCTTGATTCTGTGGAAGGAATGACCAGTGGGCGAGTCTAGTGTTAGACACATTGCAATCCTTGTCTGTCAACAGAAAGTTGGTAGTGGTGTGGTTGGTGTGCAGTATAATAAGGTAAAACCCTAATATGTAGGTGAAATGTTTGATGGCCCAAAATGTTGCCAGCAGATTCCTCTCACATAGAGGGTACTTCTGCTCTACAGGGATAGCATCTGGGGTGCAGGCACAGATGTGAGGGTACCATTTGCCTTTTGTGCAAGGACTGCTGACATGCCCACCTCAAAGGTGACAGTTTCCAAGTGGAATGGAAGCTCTGGGTTAGGGCTAACCAATGCTGGAGCCGAGGCCAAAGCTTTTAAGAGAAGTGACAGCAGCTGAGTGCTCTGGTTCCCACTGCCAGGGACATCTTTCTTCAGTAACTCATATACAGTGGCCTTGCCTTTTGTGCAAATTGCAAATGAAGTTCCTGGAATAGTTTATCATTCCCAGGAAATGTCTCAGAGAGGCCACACTGGCGGGTAGTGACAAATCCTAAAGGCCTTTGACCTTGTTCAAGGCAGGACTTCTGCCCTCCAACTATACTGACATCATCATTTTAACTGACATTCATTATTTTGTAATTATCTTCTATGATTCTTCCCTTTCAAGAAGAATCTGAGGTTTACTGTACTGTCTATCCCTGTGGCTTGCTTTTGTGTTATTCATGCTACTCTTTGCACTGCACTGCTTGTTGCCTTATTGTTCTTAAAATGCCAATATGCAAGTCTGTTATGACCTACCCAGGTCCATCTTGTAAATGAGCATGTCTCAATGGTGTTTCACCTGGTAAAATAAAGATGATTGATTGATCGATTGGCTGATGTACAGGAACAGGAAGGAAACTTCTGGTTGGCATAACTATACCTTTGCAGGTTTGCATTTGATGCCTTCCTCTGTAGGAATGTCAAGAGCTTATCTAGGAGCTCCAAGTGCTTTTCTAGGCCAATTGTTGCCAAAGAAGATTATCTGCATATTGTACAAAGCATTCTGGTGTGGAAAAGCCATGCACGGCATCCTTCATGTGGATGTGTAATAGGCAGGGCTGTTGTAGAATCCCCGTGGGAGTCAGTTCCACGTGTACTGACATTCTTCAAAAGTGAAGACAACTCTGTATTGGCTATCTGAGGCTAATGGTAGTGCCCAGAAACCACTGGAAATGTCCAATGTGATGAAGCACTTGTGTTCAGGCTTTAGAAGTTTTATTACATTCAGGGCTGAGGCCATAGTTCGTGCATAACTAGGAGTGACTTGTCAAAGTCTCCTGTAGGCAATGGTTATCCTCCAACTACTGCTGGGCTTTTGACAGGCCAAATGGGAGAGTTGACTGTAGACACACAAGACCTAATGACCTTTGCTTCAAAGGAAGTCAATGGTGGCTGTCAAAGAGGTACTGCTTCTGCTGAGAATGTGTAAAAATCAAAAGGCTACAATATGTGCTGGACTATAATTCCAGATTATTTGACATTAGGAAGATTCTAAGAGGAAAATAGAAAATTCTACTATGTGGCCATGACATAGGACAAATCATGGGTGGAATCCTATGGTAACATTCCAAAGGGCAAATATTTAAGCAATAGATTAGTCAGTAGTTATTCTGTTAACCTTAGTTTTGCACTAATCACAATTGTAACCCTATGGCCTTGCAGTTTAGAGCTTTGGACAATGTTAGGGAACTAGCACGGGAGAAGCAGAATGTGCCTCCTTTCACAAAGGAGACATTTAGATTGAAAGCCTTACAACCTCATGGTTTCAATGAAGAGACTGATTTTAAACCCTTTTAGGGTAACACACATTTATTTTGTAAGGATACTGTGTGTGCAGTGCAAAACATCCCTGGTAACACCCTACATGTGGTGCTTCATTGGGGTGGATGGGTGTTCTAGCATAGGTGTCACCCTTTATATTAGGGCATATTCACTGCATTAAAATACATATTCATGTGCATGGTCATCCCCAGTGAAGCACCACATGTAGGATGCTATATAGGGAGTTTTGCACTGTATCAGTTTTGGCTCAATAAATTTTATATGCTATAGCAGCTTTCTTTGCTAGAATCTGTCTTTATTTCCTGTGATAAAACAGGTAACTCAGATTTTGTAAAGAGAGAACAAAATAAAAAAACAGGAATGCAGAGCCTGTGCATCACCATACTCCAATGAACAAAATTAATAAAGAGAACAAAAGAAAAAAATAAGTAGGGAGGTGGTTGGAAATCTATGCTGATGATGCAGCCCTTTTCTTTCAGGACAAAAACTTCAACGCCTCATTAACAAATTCCAATTCAATTTCAGCAGACTTCACACCTGGTTCATATCTAAGGTCTTGTACACAACCCAAAAACACTAAGTTCATGGTTTTCTCCAGCACCTGCAAACCCCTTGGCTTTGACCTCTCCTCTATGACAACCTTGGTAACTCCATTGAAAGAGTCAGAGAATTGAAGTGCCTTGGCTTACTCCTGGAAAGCCACCTCAGTTTTGATTCTCACACTAGCCTCACAATCAGAAAATCCCACCAATGTCTCTGTATCCTTCACAGAACCAGGCATTACCTTAACAGGGAATCCAAATCCTCTTAGTCTCCAGCTTCCATCTTCCTGTCTTTGACTATGGTTCACTTGTCTCCCTCTCCTGCCCCTCCATCAAAAATTTCTCCAGACTTCAAGCTCCTGCCACAACGCTATCCACTTTGCCTCTGGTCTTCCTAAACTCACATACCACTGTGACTTTTATAAGCTCACCAGTCAGCCCTCCCTTGAGGCCCACCTCAATTGCAAGAAGGCCACCTTCTTCTTCAAACTCTCCCATGGACTGCTCCCTGATTGCTTCACCTCTTTCCTGACAGCCACCACCACCAGGATCATTAGATTGCCTTCCACTCTTCTTTCACTGTCCCTTTGCCAGACCACTCAAGGCCAGAAACACTCATTTTATGAGACCCAAGCTCTTCAACTATTTCCGTCCACAAATGCCTTCAAGCACAATATCAGGAGACATTTCTCCCTCACCGCACATGGCCACAGCCCTAATCTGGCTCCCCTTCTGCACTCTTTTCCCCTCACCTTCTTGTTATCCAGCTCTGGCACTTACCCTCTCTTTCTAGCACTTGTAGTATTGTTCATCCACCTAGGCTAGTTTTTAGATTACACTTAAATTCTTTGTTTCCCACTGTTATATTATATTATTGTTAAAGCCTCAATGAATGCTTAATGTGCCCTTGTATTTGCTAATTCACCAAGGCTAGATCATGATTCAGCTTTAGTCTATATTATCCTGATTTTATGCACCATTGTACTAACCTCACTGTAAGTTAAATGTTTTTGCCTATGTCATGTCTCATGAATGTTGTATGTAACTGGATGTTTGTGTAAACAGGCAGCAATGTTCACATGCTTTCCAGTATAACCAATAAAAATTAAATGAAAATTAAATGATTCCTTCGATATAACTTAATCTCATATTTTGCAGTAAAACAATTCTAGAAATGAGACTGTCTAACCTAAAATGCTTTTAATTGCACAAAGCACTTTAACATGGAATGTCAGTGGATGTGCCCTATAGGGCACTAAATACATGACTATGTATGTTTATGCAGTCAATATGCCCTACAGTAACTGCACTATAAAGGGTGACACCTATGCTAGATCACCTGTCCTTCCGATTGAGTACTACATGTAGAGTGCTACTCAGGGAGTTTTGTACTGCATCAATTTTGGCTCAATAAATGTGATATGCTAGAGCAGCATTCTATGCTTCACTTCTGTTTATTGTTTTTGGAACAAGTTACAGTGGTACTGGTGCAGTAGCACCTTCAGAGGTAAGAATGTTCGTTTTTGTTCCTTGTTTCAGATTAGGTAAAAAAGCTATATTTGATGGTCGGGGGTAGTGGGTGATACCTCACTACATAGCTGGATCTGCTAGTGCATGGTTTTCTATGTGCAGCTGTGTAAGTGCAGGCCTCAGGAGCCTGCCCTTCTGCATCAATAAGCCATAGTGTATGTCTTACACCTCTGGCTGAAGAGGCATTGGTACCATAGGGGCCTGAGCTTCTGTAAACAGAAATACTGCTGTAATTTGGGTATCAAGGATTTTGTGGTGCCTGCATCTGCAGCCAGATGTTGGTGTGCATGTCTTACACCAGTGGCTTCAGAAGTGTAGGCTCCTCAGGGACTTGTCCTTCTGTAGACAGAACTGTGTTTGTGTCTTACAGTGTACAAACTGTACATACCTGTGGCTACAGAAGTGCTGGCTACTGTACAGGATGCACTGTTTTTTATAGTGATAGCCAAACACTGTAAAGCTTCTAGTTGGTAACCCCACTCAATTGAAAGGTCAGTGGCATTTTTCTCCTGCACAATATGAAGTGCTTTATGAAGAAGAGTGATTGTTTCTACCCACCAAGCAAGTAACATTTTCAACTCTACATAATATTGAGTGCCTTTTGATGCAGTGTTTCCACAGAACTATCACCCTACCTTATAAGTTAGCTCTTCTACTGTATCTCTCATTCCACTTAAAATATATAAACCCTTCCTCATCCATATTAGCCAATCAAATCTAAGTCCATAAAATCCCCAGTCACTGACTATCCTGCAATAATTTGAAAAATAGTATCACAATGTGTCCAGTGCAGCATAAGGAACTTCTTTCTCTTGATCTCAACTATGGGCTCAAATGCTGGCATGCTCACCTGCTCACAATATCACAAAATGGTAATAGGTAAGAATAAATCCTTCTGGGATGGCAGTAAGACAAAGAGCTGAATTTATCAATTAGTAGTATTTCTAAATTACTAGTGAGAAGACACTGAATGAGAAGATCCAAAAGGCCTGGGGAGGAGAGTAGCAAGAAGAGATGGGTGAAGAAAGGGTTCACTATATCATATGTGGAATTTTACTTTATTTTAATCTAGTTTTTGTTGACCAGGAAAGGAGGACTAGGCAGTTCTACCTATTTTCTTCCTCATTCTGGTGAGAGGGGAATACAACTAATATTGAAGCAGATTAAGCTGTTGGTGGTGTTTTTAGTGAATGGGGAAATTATTTATTTATTTAGTGTTTGTTGACCAGGTAAGTGTACTAAACAAAATACTACCTATTTTCAGGCATGACCTGAGAGAATACAGAACTCTGTACAACAGAAGAACAACAATCAGCAAATATCAATACAGTATCCGGATAGCTGAGGTATAGGCACTAACATTTTGAACAATACTGCTACAGAAAAATGATATGAAGAAAACATTTTGAGCATTTTCTGACTCATGAGTACAGATAACTATGGTACAACAATTAAAAGATGACTAGTGAATTATTTGCACAGCCAGAAATTTCAGAGGTAGGAGATATTTAATACATAAACTACTAAAGGAGTATGAAGCTAGTGAGAAAAGAAACAATGGGGCCAAAGAGTATTGGGAGTCAATTGCAAGTGCAAATACTAGAGTTGCTTAATAATTTGTAAGGTGCTTGCCTGAAACAGAAGTGGAACTCAGCAACTCAGAGGTGAGTTGGGAGTGTATTCCAGCCTGGACACCAAGGCATTTACCTTACTCTTTGTAAGAAGTGCCATGTAATCATTGATGTCCACCTTAACAACCACCACAGCAGGTAAATGGGACCTTGGTTTAACATCTCCTTTGAAAGACAGCACCTCAGAGTGCAGCACCCTCTCATGCTGTCTTACAGTATCACTGTTATAATTTTATTTATTCATTTAGTTTTTGTTGACCGGGTAAGTGCACGAGACACATTCTGCCTATTTTCAGGCATGACCCAGGAGAGCAGGACACAGCTGAATGCCAACTGACTTTGAACCAGATTAAGCTGTTGGTGGCATTTTAGTGAATGGGGAAAATTTGGCCAGGGCAATTTAAACTATTTTCTGATGTGGGAATGGAACCCACAGCCTTCCAATCTTCTGGCTTCAGAAGTGAATGTGCAACTTGATGAGCTGCTAACACTGCAATGTGACCTTTGGCACAAGTGCTATCTTTGGTGTAGGAGGATGTTGGCTAAATTGATATGTAGCAAGTCAAACAATAATTTGCATCACAATAAGTGAGAATTGTCTTTTTCTTTTCTTTTTTTTTTTGTTTGCAGTTTAAATCAAGATGAAATATTCTATTTTGGTCATGGTCAGTTGGTGGTGAAGGAAACGCTATCCTAACTGCAATTCAGCGCTGATTTTAACAATCTTAGGTTGTGATGTTTGAGTGTAGAGTCACTCACCATCACCCAAAATGTCAAAGCTCTGCCAGTGCTGTGATATCAGTTATGAATAAAGTATTTCCACAACATCTACCCATGCTCAATTTGTGACTTTTTGAGTGGGTCTGACTTTGGTTCCACTGGAAACAGCAACATTATTCGACTCTTGATCGTCAAATGATTAGTGGTTTTCTATCAGTATGTGAAGGTTATGCCAGAGGGGTATATTATCGAGTGGGGTTGATTTGCCACTAGCCTCCAAATGGTCTATGACCAGCCTTTAATCAAGAGGGCTAGGGTTGGATGAGCTGGCAGGTGCTTGCTTGTATAGGTTTATAGGAAGGAGGCAGATATGGCTACACCCTTGTGGAGGGATCCATGTGGACCCACTGCAGAGATTGGTCTTGCACAGGTTTGAACCATTGTAACATTTGAGCAGCCTGGAAGGCATATTTGTACTC
This sequence comes from Neoceratodus forsteri, assembly GCA_016271365.2. NCBI lineage: Eukaryota > Metazoa > Chordata > Ceratodontiformes > Ceratodontidae > Neoceratodus > Neoceratodus forsteri. The sequence continues at coordinate 1,056,342,226 of CM057459.1, forward strand.
TTCCACCCAGTGCATATTCCATCCCCTGATTTCCAATGGAAGTGCAGCTACATCTGCTAAATCTGAGTTTCCTCCTTCCCATAGGAAATCCTCAAATAGTTAATCAGTTTTGTGAATCCAGGTCTGGGGTAGGGCCACTGGATTAGAGGGCAATAAGGTAAAGGATTTTGGGGCAGTGAACATCTTGATGGCGGCATCTTTTCCAGCTAATGTTAGGTTCAGAAATTTCCATCTGTTATCTCTGCTTTATAGGCATATAGAGTAGGCTGCAGAGTTTCATCTCACATTTTTCATATTCAGGGATATTTGGATGCCCAAATATATGAGGCCTCTGTCTTCCCAGTGCAACCCTGTCCTTTCTGCCACTTCAGGCAGACAGTTTGGATTTAGGGTAATCTCAGTTTTGTAGATATTTTTCCTGAGGCCTGATATTCCTGCAAAGAGATCTAATAACGATAGTAAGGACTTGTCTGAGAGCTTCAGGTCAGCAACTGTGATTAGCAGGTCATCTACATACATTAGTGTTGAATTTTTCTACCTCCGAACTCCAGCCCTGCTATTTCTGGGTGCTGTCATATGGTGGCAGTGAGGGGTTCTACTGCTAGTGCAACAAGTAGGAGAGAGAGAGAGGCAGCCCTGTCATGTGCCCCTACCCAGCTGGAATGGTGGAAATAGGAGGTGGTTTGTAGTAATTTGTGGTTGGCCTGGCTTACAAGGCCTGAAACCATGCTTGGTTCTTGCTTCTGATTCCCAGATTTGTCAGGACCTGGTGGCGATAGTCCCACTCTAGGAATCAAATGCCTTTCCTAAATCCACCACTACGGCGGCTGTTGGGGATTGCATGGTCCAGTCTGAGTACATCAGGTTCAACAGAGAACCAATGTGATCTGCACTGCTTCTACCTGGGATGAAACCTGCTTGAGAGGGGTGAATTAATTTGGGGAGCAGAGATCTCAGACTGTTGACCAGAACCTTAGCATATACCTTGCTATCTGCATTAATAAGTGAAATAGGTTGGTAGCTGGCTGCTAAGGTGGGATCCTTGCTTTTTGGGGAATCACTATAATGACAGCTTTTCTGAGCATGGGAGGCAGTTGTCCAGAATCCACAGCCTCAATGAACAACTGTGTAAGCAGTTGGGCAGATTGAGGCCAGGACCTGAAAGAAGTCAACCACAGCAGCCATCTCGGAGTGGGATTTGCCGCTTTGCAGGGACAACAGATCGCTTGTTACTTCCTGGATGTTATTGGGGATCTAGGGCTTGTGCTTTTGGGGGTTAGTTTAGGAAGTCCAACCTTTCAAGGAATGGTTGTGCTCCTGTTGGTGTGTGTGTGCATGGGTAGAGATGTACAGCTTGGTGTAGAAGGCTTGCATGATTTCATTAATACCTGTCCATTCACAGAAGAAAGGGTTCTGAAAGAACTCTTAAAACTGAAGATGGACAAAGCGATGGGGCCAGGCGGATTCACCAAAGAATTCTAAAAGAACTAAAGGTAGAACTAGTGACACCACTGACTACCCTCTTTATTAAATCATGGGAGGATGGACTGGTACCCGAGGAGTGGAGGAGGACAGCTGTGATTCCACTTCACAAAAGCTGGAGCAAGGCAGAGGCAGAAAACTACAGACATGTTAGTTTGACCTCAGTGGTAGGGAAAATGATGACATCACTTTTGAAGAAAAGAACCGTTATACCTAGAGGCCAGAGGGCACAGGACCCAAGGCAGCATGGATTCACAGCGGGAAGGTCATGTCAGATGAATCTAAAAGATTTCTTTGACTGGGTGACCAAAGTAATAGACCAGGGAGGGCTATGGACATGGCCTACCTAGACTTTAACGAGGCATTTGACAGGGTCCCACACAAAGATTAATATACAAGTTAGCCAGCCTTGGAGTAGGCCCCAAGGCAGTACCCTGGGTAAAAATTGGCTGGACAACAGGATGCTGAGGGTAATAGTAAATGGAGTAAACTCTGAAGAAAGGGGGTTACTAGCCAAGTACCCCAGGGTTCAGCACTCGGACAGGTCCTCTTTAATGTCTTAATAAGTGACATTGCAGAGGGACTGGAATGAAAAGTATGTCTCTTTGCAGATGACACAAAGATCTGCAACAGGGTCAATACAGAATGTGGGGTGGAAAGGATGAGAAGGGACTTGACAAGGTTGGAGGAATGGTCAAATATATGGCAGCTTAGATTAAATGCAAAGAGTGCAAAAGTAATGCACCTGGAAAACAAAAACCCAGGGAGGATCACACAATGGGAGGTGAGATACTAACAACAGCAAAATGGAAAGAGACCTTGGGGTAGTCATATCAGATGACCTAAAGGTGGATAAGCAATGTGAGAATGCAGTAAGGAGGGCTGGGGATACTGGGATGCATTGGGAAAGACATGACCAGTAGAAAACAGGAAGCTGTTATCTCTGTACAGACAGTTGGTGAGATCCCATCTGGAGTACTGCATGCAGATCTGGAGACCCCACCTCCACAAGGACATAGACAGGATGGAGGCTATCCAGAGGAGAGCAACTAAAATGTTGCAGGGCCTGCACCAGAAGACATACAAAGAGAGATTAAAGGAGCTTAATATGTATACCCTTGAGGAAAGGAGGGTGGGGGTGCATGATTGAAACTTTCAAGTACCTCAAGGAATCAACAAAGTCCAAGAGGGTAGCATCTTTCAGAAAAGAGATGTGCAAGAACAATAAGGCACAATTTGAAAATAGAGGGGACTGCTCAGAGGTAATGTGAGGAAGTATTTTTCACGGAGATGGTTGTGGATACATGGAATGGCCTTCCTGAGGAGGTAGTGAACTAAAAACAGTGGAATTCAAGAATGCATTGGACAAGCATAAGGCAATTTCTAGTGGGGGGTAGGAGGAAGTAGGACTATTGGTTAACTAGGATCTACAGGTTATACATTAGGTGGGGAAATGGGCAGATTAGGTGGGCCCAGTGGTCCTTATCTGCCGTCAGATTCTATGTTTCTATGTAATATCTTTTCACTGGACATTACTCATTCCTGGGAGTTTTGGAGGCCAGGTATATGCCTGTCAGCCTGTTGTTTGCAGAGTTAGTAGGTCAATACCTTCCCCTTTGTCTCCCTCCCAGAATTTATGCCTATAGCCTAAGGATAGCAATTTCTGCTTTCTGGATAAATAATGTGTTTATTTCCAGGAACAGTCCAAGCACTTTTGCCCTTTTCCTGAGTGTGGGTCTGGAGATTTCTGGGCTTTGTAAAGAGTTTTGCTTGGATTAGTTCTGTCTCCAGGACTTCAGGTGTTGTTCTCTCTCTCTCTCTCTCTGCCTCCACGAGGTGAAACCCATAATTTGACCCTTATAGCAGCCTTGTATTCCACACTGATGTGTCGGCTATTGAACTCCCTCTAAAAACATGATAGTTTCCTCTCAAGCCCAGGAAATGAAGTCCAGGTCTCACATCAGGAAAGGGTCAAGTCTCCATGTTATGGAGGGCAGCAGTGCAGGTCCACAGGAAAAGTGCATTTAAACCAAGGCATGGTCCGAGATCAGCATTGGAAGGATAATGGAATCAAATGCCCTGTTGGTTGAGGGGGAGTTAGTCAGAAATCAAGTCTTCTATAGGATTTGTGGACTTCAGGTGAAAAGTATGGTCCTTCTCACGTGGGTGAAACATCCGCCACACATCTGTAAGGCCTAAATCATCCATCATCTGCTCTGGGGCTTGGCACCCCAATGTGGTTTCTTTGCCCATGGCACACTGTCCATGAGTGGAGCACAGGTCAGGTTAAAGTCTACCCAAGCATCAGAGGGCAATTCCTAGGAGCAATGGACCCAGTTCAGTGGCCAGTTTGTGAAAAACTTGGAGTCATCTTGGTTGGGGGCATATATGTTTGCAGAATAGGATTGGGCCTGCTGTTGTTGACATGAATGCTATCACCTATCTGCCTAAAGGATCAGACCATGAGGCAGAGACAGTCCATTTAAGATTTTTGTGAATGAGGATCGCCACACCACATTTCCTTGATGGATCACTCAGGTGGATTTCTTGCCCCACCCAGTCCTTCACTAAATCAGCATGGTTAATTCGAATGAGTTTAGTTTCCTGCAGGAAAGCTACAGTATCTGGGATTTCAGGTTTTTAAGTGAAAAAGCAAGTTTTCCTTTAATATGGGTGTTGAGGCCTCTGACATTCCACATGTGGGCTGTTACCTCAGCCATGGTCAGCTGTCAAAGGGTTACAGTGTGGGCGGAGGTATTTTATGAAAAAAGCTTGTGAAGTCCTGTAGCATCCATGCAGGAGAAACAACACTGTTACAGTGCTGCCTAGACCTTTGCTAGCTAACACCTGTGGGCTTGCACTTAAAGCAAATTCTTTTTCAGAAGGTTCTAGCCAAGTGACTCCTTGCAGGAGATAAGACTCGGTTTCATCACACAGGCATATGAAAGAACCAAAAGCAGACCAGAGCACACTACACTATATTAAACAGAAACTATATACAATAACACATGCTAAACATTTTAGAGCTGTCATGTTTTGACCAAATGCTCAAGCTGCTTAGCTGTCATCATGACTTCCCTGGGATCATGTTACATTGCCATCCCTTCTGGGAGGGATTGGCTTGACTTGGGATTAGCGGGGCAACCTCAAGCTTATCTGATGGCTTGGTCTCACTACCTTAGGGAAAGGAAAATCTCTGTGCCATGGCTTACAGGAAGTTATATCTTAGTGTCTCAGAGTGCTTGCCGGGGGTCCTGATTTCTCAAAGCCTATTCCAATGAGTACTTTATCTCGCCTTCACCTCTCCTCATCCCCAGCTATTGTTTAATGTGGATCCATGTGGGATCCTTTTACCTAGGGAGGTTTCCATGACAAGGAGGTAAACCACTGCTCATTTTCCCTCTAGCATTGGAGAGTGTTTGTGATTACTGCTGGTGCTGTAGGATTGTGGGGACCTCACTATATACCCAGGGTCTACCCTTTCCCCGCTAGGGTTTTCATATACATTTCCTTGGAGTCCCATGGCACAGTCAACTCACCATTCCTTGTTGTTTGTTTGACATCCTCTCATCAGGGTATCATTCTGGGTATTTTTTGTAGGTCCAGAACTCCCCTTTATTCTAGGACCCACCCCGCCACTTGCCCCATACCCAGGCTTGCCCTCCTAGGGTGGGGCCACCGGGGTTCCCCTCCAAACAGACACTATTGGCAAGCCCCTGGCTTAGCTCCTGGATCAGGCAACGGGAGCGGGACCCCCAGCAGACATCAGAGGCAGTGGTGGTGCAGAATGGATCATCATGCCAGAGGAGCCAGCTTTTTGTAGATGCTTGTTTCCTGGGAGCAGGGACTTGCAATGACATCCAGTGTCCACCCCACCTTCCTAACATTACTGTGTTAGTAGTGGTGATACCCCCAGTCAGAGGTCCATAAACTGCCAGACACTCTCCCCACCCTCCCACTGAAGAAGGAGAGCAGTCCCTAGGACACTTGATCCATTCCCCCGCCATCCCTCCAACTCCCAGGTCCATTCCTGAACCCGGGTTGTCAGCGCTACAAGCGGAAATCCAACTGCTATACTGGTGAGCCAGTGATGTCATACTGGATATTGAGGGAAAAGTGTATTCATGTGGAGGGGCATAGAGCTCCTTCCAGGGGCTGGGAGGCAATGCTGTAACAGTCAGAGGTCTACTGCATTCCATTGGGAAGGGGAAATGAGTCTTGGGTTTTTCTCCTTTGAGCCATGAGTGTGTCAAGGGATTTCAGCCCTGGTACAGCCTAGATCCTGATGAGAGTAATACCCCTGCTCAAGGGGCCTTGCACGTATGGCAACTGCAGTTCCGAGTCTCACTGTCATAACTTAAACAGCACTCTATTATTACTATCTACAGAACGTCAATGACAGCATGCCACACACTAAACATGTTTAGCAAGCTGAACAACCAAGTTCTTCAGGTGTGGGACACACTGTAAATTTTCATCTGGCTTCGGGACGGGATTGTGGGCAGCGACTATGCAGCTTGCCCAGGTGGTGGGTAGAGAGAAGGAGTAAACATCAATGCCAAGGCCAGGTAAAATCATGGCCTTAGTGGTAATTTTAGCAGAGTAGTGGTTCCCTATCATTCCCCACTACCACCGCCTCCCACCTGACCCACAAACCCCATTCAAAACATAAAAGCCCATTTATCTCACAAAAGTCCCTTTTTTCAGTTTGGAATTTTGTTCACTGGTGCAGTTATATCCTTAGCATTCTGTGCCACAGGCAGCACTGCAGTGTTAGTTGTGGAATGAGTGCCACTTCCCTTGGTTCCTTTTCTTGTAGTTGCTTTTACTGTATAAAATTGTTGGGGGTCACCTCCTTGGATCAATCAAAACTGTATAGTAATATGTGTCTCAACCCCAGAAATGTTTTCCTTAATTCAAAATGCTATTTCAATCCATGTATTTTTATTTTTCTTTCTTCAAAGTAGAATAAATTCAAGGCACTCTGTAGTGTCTTTAATTATTAGTTTCCATCCAAGAAAACTGAAGGAAAGTATACCTTACAGTCAGATGGTGAGAATTAAAGAAACAGTGTGACAGAAGATAGATTTAAGAGAAATATTGGGCATGAAACAGCAATTCAGGAGAGAAGATACCAAGAACATGTTTTACTGGAAGCAGAAAGAATATGTAACCAGAAAAACAGAGCAGTTTCTTCAAACTCTGGTAGTGTAGCGGAAGGCAGTATAGTGCAGTGGTTTAAGGCTCTGAGCTACAAATTTGGTTATATCCAGCAGACCAGACCTGGGTTTGAATCTCACAACTTCCACTTACATACTGTGTGACGCTAAGGTTACTTAACTTTCCTGTGCTCCCAGGTTGCACCTATAAAAGTTTTCTGCTAAGTGTGCTACTCCTGGTTAAACAACTAAAAAAGACACACCAAGGAATAATGATAATAAAAAAAGATTACTCTGTCTCTAAAGTTTTCACCAGTGTTTGGTAAAATCAAAAAGACAATACTACATAAAAAATCACATGAACATACTACAAAATTGGGACATTCTCCAATCCACAGATTTAGGTAATCCACATTTTGAAATAGACCATGGATCACAGCTAAAAACCAAGAACATCAGGAGTATTATTTAAGACTCAACACTGGACACCACCTCCACCTCTGAGAACTTGGCTATATAACACCATAAAATGAATCTTTCCTTGTGGAAACTGTGTCCACTGTAACAATGTCATGAAAACTAAACATACTAACAGCACTTACAACAACAAGAAGTATGAAATACAGAAGTTTTGGTACATACAACACAGACTATGTTGTATATTGTATTGTTTGTCCTTCTTCTATTATGTGGGACAAATGACACGCTACTTAAGCAATGTATTTATGAACATAAAAGCAATATTAGAAGAGAGGACGAGATCCTCGCAGCGAGACACTTTAATGCATATAGACACATCAAGTTTTCACAATGAAATTTTCAGTTTGGAAAGAGTAACTACACCAATGAGAGGAGGAAACAGAGATGAACAATTGCTACAAAGAGAAGCCTGGTGGATTTTACTTTAAAGACACATAAACCATGATATGAATTGAATTAAAACCTGATTTGTCTACTTTTTGATAAATAGCAGATTATACTGTAATTTAAAACATAAATTTTGATGGAACATATGGTGTTAAGAATATGTAACACGTAAGAGAAATAATAGGATGATATACCTTTAAACATAAAGCAAGAGTTTATTTCTCGTACAGAAAGTAACAGGATTGAGTACAATGAGATAATTCTGTAGCATAGTGAATAACACCCTGTGACCTTGAGCATGTGAATTTGACCTACTGGGTATCACCCAAGGATTTAGCTAAACATACATTTTCACAATTAATAATACAGATGTGACTAAGAGAAGCTTATATTTTTAAGGGAAACATAGGGATTTCACCATTGTACATTCCCATATAAGAAAGCTGACATACCTGTACAATAGTAGAATAATATGATTCAGTTAAAAGGAAAGGGACTGTTATTTTGAAAACATAAAGGGCCAGATATTCAAACTGCGCCCAAAAGTGCTTAACAGCAGGAGCTAGTGCAAGTCAATTGCGCTTATGCTAACACACGTGATATTCAAACATGGAGCAAGACAAATTGCATAGCAGCCAACATCTGAATATCACACAACCTGCGCCATAGCGCTATCAGGAAGGGGAAGCTAAGCAGAGCTGATGCGCCCAGTGCAACAAAGGCGGCTCAGCTGAGCAGTCCAGAGGCGCCATAGCACAAGCAAAGAGGCCCCCAGCATAGCAATGGAACTGCACAACCAGGGAGGTAGGCAGAGGCCCACCACCCATGCCACAAATGGTCACAGGGACACACTGCCGAACCAACAATGTACCCCCACACCCAAGCACAGCAGAACTGGGGAGGGATGGAACAGCCACGGACCATGGGACAAGCAAACAAAGCACATCCCGGCTGTGTTACTGCAGCACACCCACTGTCAACCTGAGACTGGCACACAAAGGCGGGCACCCCAGTGTCCAGTGCCCCCATGTGCAGCACTCCCAGCACTGTGACCCCAAGACACCACCCATGCGCAGTGACCAGCACTGCAGGAATCCCCAGGCCCCACCCTGGCACACTGCAACCTCGTGAACCACAGAACCATACAAGCCACACCCACCATGAGCACCCAGCAGTGGGTGGCAGCACCGACAATACTGACTGGAAGCCTCACCACACCAGAGACACCGCCCCACACACGCACACACATACCATGACCATACCACACCAGATGCCATGCACACACTGCAACTGAGCACCTATAGCCAGCTGCAAATCAAAGACCACCACAGTATTCCTATCAAAATATAAATGTAATAATAAGATGCATAACAAGAACAACAAACAACAACATATTTACAAAACAGGGTGGGGGTATGGGTATGAGGGTAGGGGTGGGTAAGGGGCAGGGTGAACTAGCGGGAGAGGGAAGGTGGGGTTCGCTGACGTTCAGCTACCGCCTGGCAGCCTGCTCTCCTCCTGCCTGGTGCTGTGCCCATGGCCTCCTCCCGGGCTGCATACCATGCTGCTGCAAGTCCAGGAGAATGGTGTGTGTGTCGATGGCCACCTGAGTGAGCCTCCGCAGGCCCCTCCATCAGGCGCAGGATCCGGATACCTAGGACAAGGGATCAGAGTCAATGGCTGTGACTGTCCACATCCCTAAATCCCACCCATCATGCATGGCACACAGCCAAGTGCCCGCTCCTGTGATGGACTGCACCCACCCACAGTGACCGTGCACAAGACAAGCCCAACCAGCCAGCAATGGTCATGTGACCACTGCACACACACACCGCCATGTCCAGCACAGCACAACCAAGGCTGCCCAGTGACGTGGCTGGGTGGGGATGCTAGTGCCACAGCCATGTGCCCGTGCATGCATGGACCACCTGTGATGCACACACACACACACATATGCAGTGCCACTGGACAGTGATGACTGTCACATGTTGCATGCATGGTAGTGTTGTCCCTGGAAGGTGTCCGTGCCCCTCCCAGCATGCAATAGCATCCATGATGTAATGACACTTACCTCATCAAGCCACTGCAGCAGGTGCTGCTGTGGCTGTGGCTGCTGCTGTTGCTGCTGCTGTGGCTGTGGCTGCTGCACACCTCCTCTGCCAGCCACCCTGGCACCGCCATCCCAGGCCTCAGCCTGTGCCTGCCTCCGCTTCTCCACGGCTGTGGGAGACAAAGGAAGAGAAACACATCAGTGAGATCCCAAAGTATACACCCCTTGCCCCATTGGTGTGCCTGCCACACAGACCAGACCCAAACAGCACACACCTGCAAACACCCTCACAGCAAACCACCGCCCAACCCACCCCCATGCGCAGATTACATTACACAGTCACCCATGCAGACAATACCGTGCATACAGCACACCCACCTGGCCTGGGCACAATGCCCCTCCTGGCACGTGACCTGAGAAGCGCAAGCAGAGCATGCTCCATCCTCTGCAGGTCGCCGTGGTGGTGCCTGCACTGCTCAGGGTCCTCCTCTGCCCAGTGGTCTGCTCCAGGGCAGCAGTGACCTGCTGCCACACATGGAGTGCATGGCACCTGCAGGGCACTCCCTCAAACAGTGAGCCATAGTGAGGCTCCACCACAGCCACCAGGTTAGCTATTTCCAAAGCCCCCCATTGTGGTGGTCTCCTCGTACCATTTTCAAAAGTGCAGTGGCAATATGGCACTCCGCGGTGCTGCAACCCCATGTGGAAATGTTAGCAATGCAACTCCATCACTGCCTGTCGCTGTTCAGACAGCGCCATCCAGTCCACATCACGCTGTCACAGAACAGTAGCGATGGGAAGCCGTACACATGCCAGACATATGGCGTCCGGGGCAAGGTCAGGCACAAGGTCATGGGTCAGTGGCGGAAGGCCACGCACAGCGCCATTGGACATCCACATGTCCTGGGTGATCGGACACCTGCGTGCCAGTGCCACAGTGGACTGTGCAGAGTACTGCCACAGCGCCATATGGTGACCAGTGCTGTAGCTCCATTGGCACAATGGTGGCCATGGACTGAATTGCTGATCGTGCACAGCACGTCATCAGCATGGCAGATGCCCGCGTAAGCTACCTGGGCATCGCATGCATTGTACCACACAGTCACAGAAATGCGCCATTGGCTCAGCCGGCTCAACCGTATTCGTAAAGCGCAGCGGCGTGATATTCAGCCGACACATGCAAATCATCTGATCAGCCATTCAAAGGCACAGTGGCGCGATTTGCATCTCATTACAGTTGCTCCTCCTAATCTGCATGCAATGCACTATAAATGTGCGCCATTGGGCTGTGCTGGCCAGATTAGGTTACTGCAGTGAGTTGCATGCTGTGTGATGTTCTGGCCAATGGTCATGGGATACCGCTGTAGACTGCACAGTGACAGGTTTCACTTCCACCCATACAGACCGACATGACCAAGTAGAGCCAAGGTGAGGGTGAGGATGTTAGGTGGACGAGGCCCAACTTCACCATGGCGGAGACAGAGGCCCTCTTCCAGGCCTACCTGGAGGAGGAGCCACTACTGAGTGGATGGCGGGCACCCCTCAGGCCGTGCAGGCTGCATGGGAGGGATAGCTCAGGCAGTGAACTGCACGGAAGCCACCAGCGCTCCGTGCAGGAATGCAAAAGAAGATGGGGACAGACCGCAGGAGGGTGAAGGAGAAGGTAGCAGCCCTCAGGGCGGCACGTGCTGCACAGGGTGGGGCCAGCCAGCAGTGGTGGAGCTGACCCGGCTGAGGACCGACTGGCTGCATCAATGCAGTGGAGTGCTATTGAGGGCATACCAGGAGGTGGATTCCAGACAGGTGGAAGCCCATCACTGCAGGTATGACATGGTGGTGGTGTTGGGGGTTGTTCACATGCACTACATGCCCTCACTTTCTGTTACAGATCCTGTTCGTCTTCAGGGGATGGTGGTGGTGGGACCAGGCAGTGAGGAAGACCTGCGGAGTTGGAGGAGGGTCCATCCACCTCTGTCGCCAGCCAGCATGCACTGCACCAGCATGCACACCTGGCTTCAAATCTGTTGTTGGTGAGTCAGGTGTGTGGGCTACCAGCCTGTGTCTCAGCAGTCTGGCATGCAAGCATGCCAGCATGCTGTGACTGTGGCTGTAGCACGTACCTGCACCATTGATGATGCAAGGACTGCAATGGGCAGTGGCGTGTGTGTCCCATGACGGACACACAGCAGGCCAGCACATGCCCCTGGGCCTAGCTGGTTCCAACGTGTGTGCCAGCATGTCGGCACAGTCCCAGGCTGTGCCTGTCAGCACCAGTGGGGCAGCACCAGTGGCTGTGCAGGTGTCTGGCACTGTTGCGCCACAGCAGTGGAATGAGTGGTCCCTGGGGCACAGCGGTTGGAGGACAGCAGCAGCAGTCACTCACCAGGTCTGGGGTACAGTGTCCAGCGGTGGCACATGCCACCACCCTTTGATATGCCCATTCCTGGTCCTGGTGAATAGCGCCCACCCTCAAGGAGTGTTGAGCATCAGGACCTTCCATACCCTGGGGGACAGGATGCCGTTGTGGCACAGTACCCATTTGAGAGCACACCCACCTGCTCCGGGAATCAGTACAGCAGCAAAGGCGGGTTGCAACGTCCATGGAGGCACTGTGCTTGGCTGTGGAGTGGCACAGCAGGGACTGTGCTCTGATCCTTGCAGAGATGGTCCATATGCGGATGGATGTGACCGCCGCCATTGACAGGCAGACCCAGGCATTGGTCGCTGTCGTGGCTGCATTGGGCACACAAGCAGGTGCCCCTGTACCGCGTACCCACACAGTATGCTCTCCACTCCCCATTCCCGGCGTTGTGCGACACCCAGCCTGTCGATGCCGGGTTCTGCTGTGGGCATCCCAAGCACCCTGGTGCAGGTATGTTTGGCATACTACAGACCCTTTGCAGACAAGGTTGCGATCACGCAGTGGGACCCCTGGTGGTCCATCAGTGCCACCCATGTGGCCTCTGCTCAACCTGCCAGTGCTGTTCGGTCACGCCGGGCCGCCCATCCACGGGTGGCCGTGGAACAATGCAACATGACTGACCTGTCTCCAGTCGCGGGCCCTGTCTGGTGCTGCCCTGTGTGCAATGTGCATCATGGTGGGCAGTGCACTGGTGGGTGCCCTGCCCATCACGCTGACACACGGACCACCTGCACATCATCCCGACTGCTGTCCACAGGTGCGGTGCATGATGATGCCTGCATTGTACTGTACACCAAGGTGCAAGAATACCAGCATCTGACACACGTACTTGGACAGTACAGGTGGTGGGGTGGTCTGTGGATCTGTGTGTTTGCCATGTCTGTTCCCGCTCAGCTGTGCACCTGCCCATGTCGCTTTGTGCCTGGTGTGTGTGTGTGTGTGTCCATATGATTGTTCACCCTCCCTGATGGTGTGTTTGTGCCTGGTCCCTTCCACCTCTTGCCGTCATGCACCCCTGGTGGGTTACTCTGTGTGCCTGTGGGTTGCACCTGGACAGTGTTGGTTGCACATGGCCCTTGACTTACCTGTGTCGTGCATAATGCTCCTCCGTGATGGTGTCCCAGTGCAGCTGGGCCTGCGGATCAGTCGGGGGTCCCGCCGTCAAGGGGGCTGCTCATCACCATGATCACCGGCGCGCTGGCGTCCCCATCGCTGTCCCCTCCTCGACCTGAATGGCTATCCCACAGTCTTTGGCCATGTTATGCAGGATACAACAGGCCAGGAATATCCCACAGGCCTTTGAGGGCTGTACTGTAGGGCACCACCGGAGGTGTCTAGGCATTGGGCGTGTCTTGAGCATCCCAAACACCCGCTCGATGATGTTGCATGTAGCGGCATGCGCCTCATTATAGCGTTGCTGCGATGGGGTCATGGGGCACGGTATGGTGTGAGCAGCCAGGGACGGAGTTGGTATCCGCTGTCACCTGTGTGGAGATGGTGGAGATGAGTATCATGTTCAGGTCCATATTGCCAATATCCCTGTGTGCCACTACCATAGCACCTGTGGCATTCCCACCCTTGCCCCATGTTTGCATCCTACATGCATACTCACCCACTAGATGGCCTGTGGGATGTCCCACTCTCAAATCGATGGCATAGTGTGGACTGATACCATATGAAGGCATCATGTGCTCCGCCAGGGTGTGTGGCACAGACAATGATTATCGCCCAGTGGCATCACACACCCTTGGCAGTTGACACTGGAATAGCCCTTCCTGTTCCTATATGTGGCCCCATTGGGACCAGGTGGCGTGCGAATGGCCACATGGGTGCAGTCTGTGGCCCCCAGCATGCCAGGCATATGTGCTATCCTGTGGAACTCCTGCATGTTTGCTGTACACTCTGTCGCGGTGCAGGGAAATGGATGTGCTCTGCAGTATGTGGCAGCAGTCGCTGAGGAATTGGGTGAGGATGCGTGACGTGGCCGACTGTGTGATGCCTGTGGTGTCCCCTGTCGGCCTCTGGAAGGTGCCGTGGTGAGCAGGCACATGCAGGATGTCACCTTGGTCTCCACTGACAAAGCATGACTCCGTCGTGAGGGTGCCTGCATCACATCACTGCACAGCTCACAGAGCCACCTCAGTATTGCCCTGTTCAGGTGGTACCAGCCCACGATCTCTACATCTGTGTACAGCTCAAAGCTGATGCGGGCGGTACTGCCTGTTGAGGGGCATCGCGACGGCTGTCCACGGCCACGTCCCCTGCAACATGCATTCTCACCCCTCATTACAACTTCCATGTGGAAGCTGGCGCTGTCCATCTCCTGGCTTGTGACCCCCCGGCTGATGTTGCCTGTTACGCCCGCTGTCCTGACTGCTACTTCCACTGCACGGGTACCCCCACTGGCTCTGCAGCCTCACGGCCCACACAACTTCCCTTGCCTGCCCTGTTCTGGACTGTCGCTGTCTGTCTCTCTCTGTCTGTCTCGCTTGGCATCCCTGTGGCGTTCTTGCGCCTCTTCCTTGAGCCTTTTATTTTGGCTCATTTCCACTGTGGCGCAACTTCCGGTTGTTCTGCTATTGCGCATTGCTAAACCCTTTGAATATCGCATTTATTTATTTATTTAGTTCAAGAATCGGATTTACAACCTTTGAGTCATAGACTCATTTACAAAGGCACCCGTCGCAAGGAGGGTAACAACAGCAGTGTGGTATGACAGGGTGAGACAAGACAGGTGCGAATACATACATTATACATTGCCTAAACATGGGTAGCTTCTGGTGGTACAAGGCAAAATCGTAGGTAGAACCTAGCTGGTCATGCAGGCAAAGGTCTGTACATAGTTAACCCATAGGTAGATTTCCATGGTATAAGAACAAGGTTCATTGGTGGATCCTAGCTGGCCAAGCAGGCTATGGTCAGTGTAAAAATAGAGTGGGTGGGCTACGAGCCTGAGGGGCAAAGACAGGCCCTATCGTGGGCAAGTACACTTCTGAGTGCTAAGAAGGTGGTTACGTGGGGCAGCTTTGTACTGGCCAATTTTAGGAGTGCTTGAGATGCGTGGAGAGGAGTTATACCAGGGCGGTGCTCTGTAATGGAAGGACCTTTGGGCAGGAGGTCCTGGTTCTAGGCACCAAGAAGGTGGCTATGCTGGCGGTTCGGGTAGCAGCCGAGTGGGAGGCAAGCTGGAGCTGTGCCGAACACCTGGGGGACACAGTCCAAGAAGAGTCTTTTGCTAGTATACCAGTGTGATAATGTAGTCGTTCTTCCAGATTGAGTATGTTTGTGGTAGTATAGAGCTGACAGTTGTGGGTTCCACTAGGGCACCAGACAGGAGCCTGCAGGCTTTGTTGATGGAAGTCTGGATTTTGGTGAGGACAGTGGGCCAGCGGCTGCGTAGATGGGGAGGCCATAGTCAACTAATGATAGGACAGAGGAGATGGCCAACCGCAGGGAGAAGCTGGGGAGGAAGTCTTTGTGTCGATACAGGAGCCCAATCCGGACATTCATGACGGCGGATAGGGCACTGACATGGGTATGGAAAGAGAAAGCTGAGTCAAAGTGATGCCCAGGTATTTGTATGTAGATACCTGCTCAAGAGGATGGTCGGTGATGGGGAGGATGGTGAGAGGGGCAATTTTGAGCTACTTTGGTGATGCACAAAGATCATTGCTTTTGTTTTCTTGAGATTCAGGACCATACGGTGGTCAAGGAACCATTTTCAGCTTGGCTGAAGGAGAACTGTAGGCTGTTCTGGAGAGTGACCCGGGTGAGTGCGAGGGAGTAGGAAGGCATCGTCTGCATATAATAGCAGTTTTCGGTATGAGAGCTGGGAAGAGAGTTCAGGAAGAGGCTGAATAATGTGGGGCCCAGAATGGAGCCTTGTGGAACTCCTAAACATACAGGCAGAGCCGAGGATGAGCCACCAGTCTGTGACGCGTGGGATCTACCACAGAGGTAGCTGGAGAACCAGTCTAATGCGCGAGTAGACAGCCCCATTTTACAGAGGGTGTCTAGCAAAGTGGGTGGTTCACAGTGTCGAAGGCCTTGGACAGGTCAATGAACACTGCCCAGCCAACTCTCTGGAATCTAGCGCTTAGAGTGTATAGTTTGGGAGAATTCCAATAGAGCTGTGGTGGTGCTGTGACCAGGGGCAAAGCCATGCTGTTCAGGGCACAGGATGTTGTGGCTGGATAGATACGCTGTAAGTTGAGCAGATACTATTTTTTGAGAGCGTTGGAGAGGGGTGGAGGACGGAGATAGGTCTGTAGTTATTAGGGACAATCGGTCTCCATTTTGTGTATAGGGATGACTTCAGCCTGTTTCCAAGCCCTCGGAATCGGCCGAGACATAGGGATCGGTTGAGGAGGTTAGTGAGGGGACTAGCATGACATCCAAAGTTCGTGGAGTATCCAGGAGTTGAGGGGTCATCGCTAGGGTTGTGGGAGGAGAGAGCTTTTAGGAGGATTGGCTTCTGCGTCCTGTGGTGAGATAGTCCTAAGAGGAGGGGGAAGCAACAGCTGGACTGTTGCAGACCGTATGGGTCAAAGAAGTGGGCCGGGAGAACAGAGCTTAGATCAGTGAAGGTTTCATTAAGGCAGTTGGCGATACGGGAGGGGTCAGCGTCGATAGTGCCATTTATGATCATCTGAGAGGGAGTGGGGAGCGGGACGACCCGTTTAACTCTTTCACGTTATTCCAGAAGGTGCAGGCATTGCCCCAGGTGGATGTCAAGGTAGATTGGTAGTGGCAGGCTTTGGCTTTTCTTATGGTCCAGGTGCACTGGTTACGCAGCGTTGTAGGCTTGCCTGTCCACTAGCTTGCCTGTACTGACAGCAATGTGCCATAGGTTATCACGCTGTTTCAGTTGATGGATCAGAGGGGGATATCCAGGCAGCCGAGTGCTTCTTAGTACTAGTGCGGGTGACAGGGCAAAACATCACAAGCCTTGCAGAAGGCATTGGTGAGGAAGGCAAGGGCTGTGTCTATATCCTTTGCATGAGAGACTGGGACCAATCAAGTTGTGCAAGGTGATGCTTAAGTTTGCGAAGACCCCAGGCGAAAGTGGCGACAGTGGTAGGGGCGCCTTGACGGCTTTGGCGCAGTGCAGGACCAGAGGAAGAGAATTGGTGAGTGGTCACTTAGGAGCTGGGCAATACATTGGTCCTTTATTTGTGAGGGCGGTTAGAGAGCACAATGTCAAGGGCGTGCTGGTCCGACTAGACTGGTTAAATCTAGTGGGTTGGGTCACCAGTTGGGACAGATCAAGAGCCATGAGGTTATCTCTAGCTTGAGCTGAGGTAGCACTGAGCCAGTTAATGTTGAGATCTCCCACTATGAGCTGTTCTGTTTTGTGTGGCAAGGTATTGAGGTAACCAGTGAGGGAGTGGATAGCATGATTTTGATCTTGTGGGGGTACATAGGCCATAGTGAGGTACAGAGGACCTCGACCAGGAATGGGAGATTTTCAGGGTAATTGCTTGGGCCTCATGATCAATCTTTGGGGTATGCAGGGCATGCCCCAGGAGGAATCGTTAGGTAGACTGCACAACCACCCATTGCACTCTTTATGCAGGATCCACCCCTTCGGTTGCGCATGCCTTCATTTGCATTGCGCTGTTGCTCAGCCTGTTTCGATGGCGCAACAGCCTCCTGCTGAATATCGCAGAATGGCGCAATTCGGACTTAGCATGCATAACCCTATTCTTGTGGGCGCAACCTTTTTGAATATCCAGCCCAAAGTATACTGAAGCATTTAAATATTAATACCGCAAAGGAAATATAAACAGTAAGAGGGCATTAAAATATATATACACCATTGAGATCTTCCTTTGACCTTCAGCACAATAAATTGACCTCCTAGGAAATTTATAACACAAAACACAATTTAGACTTTGTTTCACATGTTCCTTCAGGATTGGAACTATGGCAAAAAATCATGCATGAAATGTTAGGAATAAAGATTAAGATTAAGTGGTTTTGCCACACAGAAAATAAAGTACAAGTGACCTGATTCTTTTCCACATGCACAGGCACATGGAAAGTGTAGTTTCTTGAACAGACTGGGCCACAAAGGGTTCACTTCACTGGGTGATTTCAACATACCACGCAAATGACTATCCTATGACCTGGCCCTAATACACCTTCACGGAAGAAGGTATCAACATGGTTGAGCATTTTAAGCAATGGCGCGGTGTAGCATGGTGTCATTTGGGCTCTAACATTCTCTAAGGAATTTAAAACTATAAGAAGGTTCAGTGCTAATAAGATCATCAGAAATTCAGTGGTGGGCATTCATAAAATTGCTTATTTCATTTGAAACTGTGAAATCTCAAAAACTTTCTTTAACTTGAGTAAATTTATAGTAAAAAATGTTTAATTGTTGTTAACAGGGAAGGAATTAGAAGTGACATTCAACAAAAGACACATTCTGTTAAAAAAAAATGTGGTCACATTACCAGGTGAAACGATACATTGACTTTAGAAAGTAATAAAACATCCTTTTTAAAATGTTACCAGAGAGAGAATGGGTTCTGTGTGTTAACATCACCCTCAAAATAGAGCTGGGCAAAACAAATCAGGCAGCACATCGTAAATAACATCACGGGCAACAATACCACATGTTATCAGCCTGCAGTATGCTGCCAACCCTCACAGAGCCCGATCAGGGATGGAGGTAGGGCAATGTCAACAGACATGGAGTGGCATCCAGTCAGCATGGCACCAGGATCGATGAAGAGGAGTACAGTGCCACACTGACCAGCGGAGAACAGTTGCAATGCCACCCTGCTGCCTCACCAGCAGCTTCTGAAAGCCAACACCTGGGAGCAAAATGGGGAAGCAATGATGGGACTCCACAGGGTACACTGTAGCTATGGATCCCAGTGTTTGCACCCCATGGAGAGATGTGCCTCAGATCACCACTCTGCACAGCCCTGTGAGCCCCAGGACAACAGACCCACCCACAGCCCCCGAACCTGCCCAACAGATGGCCTGGCTACTCTGGCCATGGACAAAACTACCCATGGCCGTGGTGCCCCTGCCTCGAGGAGGAAACCTACCTCATGTGCAGCCAGTCAGTTGTCCTGCTTCCTGTCTGCACTGTTATGTCCTCGATAGTCTATCCTCACTTTATTTTGTTCTGCAGTTTTGTGACTGTGATGTTATGTACCGCGATTGTATTCACAGCAATGTTTACACATGGCACCACCAGAAGGATGTAACTAAAGATCTTTTTGTGTTTCATATTAATTTTAGAAACTTCTGACATCAGAACTCAAGAAAGTACAGAAAAAGTAGTAAAGAAATTTGAGCCCTTAACGACCACGAGAGGTGTGTTCCCCTCCTTTTGTTGTATCTTTGATACATATTAGTAAAGCACTTAATTTTACTTTCTAGTTGGGAAGAATACTGAAGTATATTTTATTTTGCCATTTATTTAGGAAATTTTGAGAAAAAGCAGCTCAATTATCTGATAAAGGGATGTACTGGTCCTGAAACATAATTATTAAAGACATTACAGAGTACCTTGAATTTATTCTACTTTGATGAAATAAAATAAAATACATTGATTGAAATAACATTTTGAATTAAGGAGAATTTTTCTGGGGTTGAGACACATATTACTATACAGCACTGTAGTGCTGCAATAGTCTGCAGAGATGCTCAGGTTGCAGTCGGGTGGCGTCTTCCACTGCCAGCATGCTTTCTATGGGTGGGAGGCCTCTTGCTTGGTATGCTTTAGTTGGAGGTTATTGGGATTGAAGGCCTTGATGGTGACATCCATGCTTGGGGCCAGCTCTTGGCTCAATGCATTTAAGACGACAAACCTGTTGCTGATGAAATAGTGGCTCAAGATGGGCTCTTCTTGCTCTTGTTCTTGCTCCTTTTGCTGCAGGCCTCTGTTACAGCTCGTGGCAGTGTCTCGATCCATTGGGTGGGAGCACCTGATGCTGGAAATTATGTTGACACTTCTTGGCGTGCAGAGATGGAAAAACTATTGTTCTTGTCCCCATGGAGGATGTCGGATGAATGTTTCTGATAGTCATCGATGTCTGCGGAGGCATTCAAGACCTTTCTCCTCCCTTTTGGGCTTGCTTTTTCTTGGCTCTGCTCTTATTGCTCTGGTTTCCTGTGACCAGGTTCTTTGTAAAAATCTATAAGGAGTCCAGAGTACCAAAGACTATCAGCGGTTCCATTATGAATGATGTGCATGTTGGCCAGGTAATGGAGGGAGAAAGGGTGTCTGGCTTCTGTATAGTCCTTACATTTATCAGACACCTCCTTGGAATAGTCTTGAAAGATCAGAATGTGGTTCCCCTCTAGTCTAATTTGCCTAATTCTCTTGTCTTCTACTGTATAGTCTCTTTTCTGCAAAATTTAGAAATCGTGCAAGAAAGGGCCTAGGTTTGTCCTCTGGTTTAGGCTGAGGTTGCAGCAGTTGGTGGGCTCACTCTGTCATGAGCCTGGTGTCCACGGGCAGCTTGAGAATTCTGGAGAGCACCTTGAAAGGGAAGTCAGCTACTGTACTTTCCTTGTTCTGCAACCTCTGGTATTCCCAGGAGCCCAAGTTGTTGTGGCAGCTCCTGTTTTCTGTTTCATCCACTTTTGTTAACAGAGCCATGATAGTTTTAGACTGCTCTATAACTGTTGCTGTGAGTTCTGAAATGGCAGCATTGTGGGAGGCAAATCTTTGTTCTGTTTGAAAGATCCTTATGTCCATCTGATGCAGTGCTATTGTCATATTATTGGAGGATAGGATTACCTCTCCTATCTGTTTCATTTGTGCCTCAACATCCCACTGATTTGTGATGGCTACATTTTGTCAGTCGTGGCTGTCCACCATGTGGGTGTAGATATTGTAGTAGAATTTGCGGTCAATGTGTAGAGTCCTGTTCTGCCTTGATCAGAACAGTTTTGACAAAGTCTTGCAGCTCGTGACAAGTTTTGTGTAAAATATGTTTATGTTGCATTTGCTGTGATCCAAAACTAATTGAAGTAGCAATAGAAAAAAACAATTCTGTGTAAAATTTGTATTTAAGCTTGTGTAGCAACCTCTGGTGTACTGTATAACAACATTTAGGTGTAGCTGGATGTGTAGTAAGGCTTGCTCTACATAAACAATTTTGCATAGTGTTTTTTTTTATTTATGTCATTATAAAGATGAGGAACAGAGGAAGAGAGTCAGCTGAAGTGGCTGTAGGGCAGTCTCCTGTAGAGATCAGCTGTGGAGAAGGAGGCACTGCCTAGCTGCAGATCACTTGTGGTGTTCCATGCTCAGCTGTTGGTAGCAAGAGAAGAAATATCTCAGCTGCATCATCAACTTGGCACCTGAAGCCCACACCCCACTCCAACTCCTACTCCCCAAAGGTCCATTGGTCCAAAGGGAGGGAAGGAGGCAAAGTTAGACACAGGAGGTGTCCAACCCATCATCATAGAGGTCATAGAGATGGCAAACTTCTTCATGCCCCTGGAGGATGCATAGGTATATGACTATACTGGGGGCTCTGAGTCTGTCAGAGAAAATGACAGGACATTCAAGTGGGATATAGTGATGGCATCCAAGGGACAAGCATGAAAAGTTCTCCAGGAAATTCTTAGTGCTGGGGACTCGGTGATTATGAACATGGAGGTGTGATGAGTGGGGTCAGGTGGGATGGGGATGGTCATGTGTGTCCTGGTGTATCAGCCATCTGGGATTCAGACACTGTAGATAGGATGGTGGAAAGGGCATGGGTGAAGCTGGGGTGCTGGTACACGTGGGTACAAATGAATGATTTGGTTAACCAGTCGGTGCAGATGGTAAAGTAGAACTTTTGCAGACTGTGGACAGATTGTCTACACACTCAGCCTCCTGATCTTTTCTGAAGTCCTCCCTATGTGGGGCAAGAATGGGTAGTAGAGTAGAATAAGGAAGATGGGGATAGAGCAGTGCAATGCATGGCTTAAAGGATGGTGTCAAAAGATAGGTTACCATTTTGTGGGGACTAGGTGTAGTTCTGGGACAGGAGGCTCCTCAAGAGTGGTGGTCTCCACCTGATGAGTGGGGGTGAGTTGACTGGGGCAGAAATTTGACATCTGTAACAGACAGTTAAACTGACTGAAGGGAGACTGGGACTAAGGTTACCACAGTAATAGGAGGATGAAGAGAATGTAATTAGTACTCCCCATATCTGAGGGCTTGTAGCAACACAATGGGTGGAATTAATGGCCAAACTGGGCTAGGGTAGGGACAATAGAGGGCAGAAACACAAAGAGTTAAGTAACCAAGAAAAATAAGAAGTTAAGAGGACCAGGACAGAAAAGAGGAGAATGCAAGAAAGATAAAAAGGTTCAGGAGTTAGATGGATAGGTGTCTGACTTAATACCTGGAGCCTGGGTAATAAAATCAGCAAGCTCAAAGCAATGATGATGGATATTAAAATACACCTTGTGGCCATCAGAGAAACTTGGGCCTCAGAAAATAACAACTGGGACCTGACTGTTCCAGGGTGTTCAATATTCAAGAGGGTCAGAGGAAAAGGCAGAGGTGGAGATTTAGCTATGTCAGGGATGGCATGGAGGTTGTGGAAGATGTGAGCACCAGGTGTAATAAGGGTGAGATGGAGTTACTGTTCATGGCTAACTCAGGCAAAATATTACACTTAGGGATGATTACAGACCACCAAGTCAAAGGAGGAGAGGGACAGAGAGCTCAGTAAAGAACTAGAAAGAGGAAGGTCTAGGGAAATGATGGTAGTGTGGGATCTGAACCTGCCAGACATAGATTGGGATGCACTAAAGGCCAAATGCATCAGACATCAAGCCTGCTGGACACAGTCCAGACTGTTTGCTTGTTCAGCTAGTTAATGAACCCATGAGGCAGAAGTCCATTTCTGATGTGGTTCTTGTCACAAACGCACTCCACAGGTCAAGCCTCTGCTCCCACAGTGCCAACCTCAGAGTGCAACAGTGTGAACAGGTAACTGACAGGGTAACCCTCCTGTCTGCTTTGGGTCCGAATCACCTTTAGCCTCAAGTTCTGGGGGATTCAGAATGTGAACCGTATGCTAGCATACCAATGTAACGGGCTCAGATATGTACCTCTTGGGACTGCGGTACAATTCTTTGCCAGGAGCACCTAGTCAGGTCTCCAAATGATCATAAAACTCTATAAGAGACCTTAGGAATATTTTTACCTTTTTCAAGCTTAGTAACACCATCAAGCCTTTTAAACAGTTGTCAGACTTAAAATACAGGCACTTCAGATGCAAAAAGAAACTGAGAAGACACCCAGGCTGTATCTTAAAGATAATGTGATTTACTAGAATATGATAAAACAGGTAAAAATAACATACAGAACAAATATCACAGTTATTTAAAAAGGAAAGTTACAGAAATCAAACTCCTACCAGTCACTTAATTCTTCTCTAAGTGTTTCCTTTAAGTGCTTGTTAAATCAGAGACTGTCTCTCTCAGAGTCCCAAGAATGATAACACACTTGTTAGAAACAATGATACATTGTCAAGTCTATCTCCCCACCCTTCGTGAGTCATCTAGTTCCTCCTTTTAGAATTAATTCTTACAAACATAATTTCCTACCAGAAGGCATTTTAAAATTAATGGTACATCAGAAGAAAAAACATTTCCTAAATAAGGCATCCTTTAATTAAACATTTCCCTTTGATCTTAACATTCCCACATCTGTCATGTCCCTTGGCTGATTTCATGTGTGAGCTCAGAGGTATTTTATGACTCTTCAGCTAGTTGCTAAATGGAGAAACTAGCCCAATTATCTTTCTTTTGAAACGTCATAAATTTTGTATTTAAGTTCTAACTTCAAAAGCAGCAGGCAATAAACTGTCTCTGGAAGGATATCTCAATTACTCTTTTCCTCCTGGTCTGTTTAATTACATCCTGTAGTTCTCAGTCACTGACACCTTAAAGTTACAGGCCAAATTTCTCACACACTAAAGCAGCATACACAGACCATGTATTTATAATACGTATCATACAATAATCATAAGCAAAGGGCAGACCGTCACAGTGCTCACCAACTTCAAAGTAGTGGGAGCTGTGAGGAGTTGAGAGCTACAAGAACAGTCATCACAGCTCCACTTGGTTTGAACTTGCCGTTGGGAGGAAAACTCCAGTAAAGAGCTGAGGTTCTTGATTTCAGAACAGCAGACTTCAACGAGTTGAGGAGTTTGTCTGGGACAAATTAGTCGGGGTTGACTGCATAAAAGTGGAAAGAAGATGGGGGCAATGAAGGGAGCATTCTTGAAACAGAAACATTATGAATGAGAATGTTAACTAAAAGGAACAAGTTTAAAAGGCCATTATGGTTCTCAGCAAGGTCAAGGATGTGGTGAAGCCACGAGAAAAGCTTTCTACAAAGAAAGCAAGGGAGGAAGAATGGGGTGAATATTTCATGAAAGGCTTTAGCCTGTGGTTCTCTGAGGATATAGCTCTCCTTCTCCTTTATAAACCTCCAACTAATGCCCGCTCTGCTTAGAGTGAGTCACACTCATTGGCTTTGCTGCTGGTCACGGCTGTTCTTTTTTTTTCTCTCTGGCTGTCTAGTCTGTGCCCTGCTTCCTCCTTGCTGTGTTTTCTCCTTTTCTTTTCTTTTTTTCTCCTTCCGATGCTGTTGTCCACTCCCTATGCTCTGATATTTGGCCCTGGTGCTGTATTCTGGCTTCTCATTGTTTTCCCTGCATTGCATTTGCCCCTCCATTCAGCGCCTCTGAGCCCCCTCCTTGTTTCTGTTCTCTCTCTACCCTCATTTGCCTTGTTTTCTTTTATACCTTCTTTTCCTTTTGAGGGCTCTTTCCTGCAGCTGCTTGCTTCTTGCTGCGCTGCGTCCATTCTTCCCGCAGCTCCACTTTATTGCTCCACTGCTCTGCTGCCTCCTGCTGCTTTCCTGATAATCCCACTCATTGTCTGCCCTGCTGCTGCTCCATTTCTCCTATGAACAGCTGTCCTCCATGCATCCATGCAGTCCACCATGTTCCTGTTCCCAGAACTTCCTCCTGTTCCCTGAATCAGGATCACCCCTTGCAGCATCGTGTTTCCAAATGCCACCTCCATCCTCATGCCTACTCCATGCCTTCTGTTGCTCCATTGTGAGATTTTTGAAAATCCTGCACTACTCATTGATCTACAAAATTACTGTGATGTGTGGTCAGAGATTTTACAACTCCAGTTGCCCTATAGTCTACGATACCTTGTTTAAATCTGAGGCTTCACTCTATACAACACAGTCAGCGGCAAGAGTTCATGATCTGGGACCTTACATGAGCAGAGAGCATCAATCTATCCGAGACTCAGTTAAAATCACCTTGCCGATGAATAAGATGGTGGACCTCAAATTTAACCCATGCTGGCCAGAATAAGACATACATTTGATATTTGGTAAGGGCTTAACTTATACTTGAGGAATATATCCTTGCACTTAAACTGTCGGTCACACTGATACTTTCCTCTGCAGGCAGCCCAGCACTCCTGGTGTCTCTTACTTCCAGTCTCAGCTATGGCACTCCTTGAGCCGTTCTTCCTTGGCCCATTCACCTGGATCCCAAACAGCAGTATTTCATTGCCAAGTCTAAAGTCCCTTCATGTTGAATTCTGAGGATGCCACCTTACCTTGCTACTTTCCCATGTGCTGACCTCTCCATAGGCTGTTTGCATAGTGTCCCGCTTGATTACTTAGCAGCCCCAATGCTCCCTGTCAGCAGCAGAGGATCTCTACAGTTGCCAGCTGGTTTTCATGGGTAATCATAATGGCACCCTTTGTAATGTACCCCCTTTGGCAGGTAATATGTCTCCTCATGTTTGTTCTCAGAATACTGCTGCCTGTCCATTTCCCCAGTTTACCTGCCTGCTTCACTTGGTTACTTCTTGCCTGTGCAGCCCCACTATCACTAGGCCTCAGACCTATCTGACCTGCAGTATTTCCATTAGTTTGTTCCATGGATTTATTCCTGTACCACCCATCAGTACTGTACTCCTCAGCCATTCCCACAGGCTATCCATTCCATAAGTCACTATTCCCCTGTTATGCAAGTTTCTGGTCAGTGCAGTGATCTCTACAATGCAGCATAATTCAGGGATACACCACTTTTCTTCTTTGCTACCAGAGTCTTTCCACAACCAGGATATTTATTTGTATTTCAAGTATTCACCTGAAGCTCTAGGATTAGACATCCTCCGTATGTGATAATCCATATGTGATAAGGCCCATTGCTTCTTGGGATCCATTTACAGTTTAACCTTCCTACAGCCAACCTTATTCGACAGTCTACCAGCTGATATTGCAACTGGCCAGTTCTCTATTCTGGATGGACCTACATGGAGTTCCACCTCTCTTAGTCCCCCAGGCTGACCTATCTGGATGTCCAGCCTTTCTTGCTAGCCTACTTGGAGCCTAGCTAGATATTACCCTATCTCGATTCTTTTGACTGACCTCATTGGAGGTACGGGTGTCCTGCAAGCCTACGTGGAGGTCTAGCTCAACTCTTGTTCCCTACTTTCATAGGCTGACCACCATGGAGAGTTCAGCCAGTCTGCCTAACCTACATGGAGGCTAGTTGACTCATATTATACTCTTCTTCAGTCTGACCTACATGGAGGCTCAGCCAGTCCTGCTAGTCTATGTAGAGACCTAGATTGATTCTTCTTCACCACTCATATCTGACTGACCTACTTGGAGGTCCAGCCACTACTGCTAGCCCATGTGGGGCTTAGTATCATTCTATAGCTTCCATCGTCTAATGGACTCATATTTACTTGCTCATCTGAGCATGCTTTTATCATTAGCAGCTGACTGACAGATCCTCTCAGCTAAGGATCCTACTTCTGCTTCATATTCAAAGTTTACAAGGACATTAGTCATCTTCTGCCTCAAAGAGACTTAGCCATTCACTTATCATACCAGTCCCCTGAAATGAGGTTTCTCATTCAAACTTCAGGATTGGCCACTTCTCTTACTCCAGCCATTCCTAGATGTGATTCCACTTCCTGCTCTCAACAATGGACAGATCGTGCTTTATGGAATGTACTCAATCTATACACCTATGGATCTGGACTAGGATTCACTCAGTGGAAGTGCTACTGGCTTTCTTCATGGACACTTCTCATCAGTTCTTCAACTACAAAGTTCACTGGCATTCACCTCAAGATCTACTCTTCAATCAAGACTCAAGATGTGGATTATGCAAGGGCCTATTCCTTTAGTTTATTAGGATTACTCACTGTTAGTATGCCCAGAGGATGGGTAGGTCAGAAGCCATGGGTCCTCGGAGGTTTCCCCTAAGGGGTTTTCCTCTCCTGTCGCTACTAGTCACACTCTCTAGAGCTGGAGGCAATAATCTTCTAGCTATTACTTTTCTTTTGGGCCTTCCATTCCACCCTTAATGAAACATCCGGCCTAAGATGGGATACAGAGAAAGGCCAACGCATCAAGTTCTACTAGATATTATACAGTAGCTCATGCTATTCAAGTATCTAAGCACCAGTCATATCCTTCAGTTCGTGTACTACAACCACTGACCTATGTCCAAATCCAACACTAACGTACCTAAGCACTAACCATACCATCCAACTGCCACATCCTCCAAGCACTGTCTATGTACTGTTCTAGCCCTAATGTTCTAAGCACCAACCATACCATTCAGTTCTAAGTACATCAATCACTGAGCTATGTACCAGATATAGAATGACAAAATAAGCAGGCAAAGAGGGTGGCTAGTGAGGCAAATCAGACACGGAACTGTGTATTGCAGAGATGTCAAATTTGGAGAAAATAATTTCTTGTGGTACATGTAAGTGAGGGAAAAGGAAGAAAGGATGAGGAACCTTTAGGCTATTGGGGGCAGGGTGATGAGGAAGACAGGCAAAAGGATGTTATCATAAATAGTTATTTTTGCTCTCTCTTCACTGTAAAGGACAGTTGTCCCTTGACAGAGAGTGGCATTGAAGCAGCCACAAAGGGTTCCAGAAATGAGGCCACCAGGGTGTGCCTACATGACATCAAACCCCTAGCACAAAGACAATCACAGTGACAGGAATCAGGCAAAACCTGCACATCACTGTGATGGTCTTGCTGACTGTGATTCTGCTCACGGGTGTATCACCCCTCCCTAGGAGAACTCTGACTCAGAGTTGTATTACTAGAGACTGGGGGTGTGGGGGTTTGGGGGTGCAGACTCTTGATAGAAATACAGAGGCACCTCTGACAGTGCTATGCTGACACTTGGCAATGTGGCTGTTGCTGACAGGGATGTCTCTGTTGAAGATGTCGCAGCAGCATGGTAAAATCGGCAGCCAGTATTTATAAGGAAAGGGTCTGAAAATGATAGTTTCCTAAAGATAGAAAAAGAACAGGATGAATACCAGAGAGTGCTCATGGAACTGGCAGCAGAACTGGTGAAACCCTGATAGGGCTAGTCAATAGCTCATTACAAAAGTGGATAGTACCAAAGGAATGGAAGGTGGCAGACATAGGTGCCCTCCATGGGAGGACAAACTGGAACTACAGATCTGTCAGTCTTATCTCAATTGTAGGAAAGCTGATGGAGCCACTGGTCAAAGAGAACCTCATGGACTACCTGGAGAGCAATTGTATCCAAGATAATAAACAGCACAGAATTGTGGCAGAGATCCTCTCAAACTAACCTATAATCTTCTTTGACTGGGTGATGAGGGTATTGGAAAGGGGCCACATCATGGATTTACTCTACTTCAACTTAAGTTTTCAACTTGGTGCCTCACAGATGCTTGCTGAAGAAGATGAAGGATCTGGGTGTGGCTATGGACATAGGAAGATGGGTAGATAACTGCATAAGCGGGAGGCAGCACAGTGTTGTGGTAAATGAGGTCAGATCAGTAGAGAGTGAGGTCAGGAGGCGGGGTAACAGAGGATCTGTCTTGGACCCAGTTCTCTTTAATATGTTCATTAGTGACATTGGAGGAAGAATCTGGGTCAGGTTGTGTTTCTTCGTAGATGACACTGAGCTAGTTGGAGTGGATAGTGATGGGGGAATCAAGGTTATGCAGAGTGACCTTCAAAGGCTAGAAACATGGTATAGGATTTAGCAGTTGAAAATCAGTGCCAAAAAATGCAAGGTGATACACATAGGAACAAAACCCCAGGACTCAGTTCGTGGATGGGTAGCAAAAGGCAAATCACTACCACTGAAGAATGGGACCTAGGAATTATCATCAGCATACTCTCAAATAATCAATTCAATACAGTAAGTCAAACAGTGTGCAGGAAGCATTGAGAGGGTATTGACAGCAGAGAAAATAAGTAATTCAACCCTTCTAAATCTTTAATGAGGCCTCACCTGGAGTATTTGCCCATTTCTGGAGTCTTTACCTCAGAAAAGAAAAGGACAGTCTAGGGACAGTGCAGTGAAGAGTGACAAAGATGATTCAGGGCCAATAGTAGGCGTCTTACTACTGTTGATCAGTTGTGGATACCAAGGACACCTGACCAGTCTTGTAGACAAACCTTCATCCAATTCATCCAGCATCTCCTCCTCTGAGATCCTGCAGGTCTGGAAGACAGGGGCAGATTGAAGGAAGGTCAGAAAAAGGGCAGACAGTGGAGCTAAACATGTGGCTCAAGGGCTGGTGCCAGGAAAAAGACACAAATTTTTAGGTAACTGGCAACAGTTTTGGGAGTGAAAGTTCTTTAAATTTGATGACTGCAACTGACTAAGGAGGAGTCAGTGCATTGGGGCACAAGTTTGATGTCTATGAAGAATATTTAAACTAGCAAATGGGGAGAGGTGCAGCCCTTGCTACATCGAATGGGAAGAACACCCTTCCCATGCAGCTAGTGATCAGACAGGAGTTTAGCATGTTTGTAGTTCATTTGCATCATCAGGTAAGGAAAAGGTCCTGCTCCCCATATGATGTACAGGGAAGCACCGGACTTCATCCAACAACAAATGTACCAAAATCTGGCCAATGGAAAATCATGTACACAAATGCCCACAGTCTGTGAAACAAGGTCCCAGACCTGGAGGCAACAATGACAGAGGCTAAACTGGATATAGTAGACATTAGAGACCTGGTTCACCAGAAACCACACTTGGAGACTTCAGTACACGGCCATGTACTGTTCAATAGAACCGAGTGCAAAAAAGAGAGGAAGCAAAGCTTTCAATACTGTTCCACATAGAAGATTGATTAATAAGCTGGGTTGGCTCAGGGTGGGTCAGAGGTTAGTCAACTGGGTGGCAAACTGGTTGGTGGGCAGAAAACAGAGAGTAGTGATAAAGGTATACAATCAGAAGAGATGCAAGTCACAAGTGAGGTACATCTCAGTTCAGTCCTGGGGCCATTCCTCTTCAATATCTTCATCAGTGACATTGCAGATGGACTGAAGGGCAAGGTTTGCCTGTTTGCAGATGACACCAAGAACTGCAACAGAGTAGATGATCGAGATGGGGTGGGCAGATGACCTGAAATCATCGAAGCAGACCACTAAAGCAATAGGTAAGGCAAGAGGGATGTTGGGTGTATTAGCAGGGGTATCACAAGTCATAAGACGGAGTCAATAATCCCTCTGTACAAGACACTGGTTAGGCACCATCTGGGTACTGTGTGCAGTACTGGAGGCCACACCTGTGCAAGGACATTAACAAAATGGAGGCAATCCAGAGAAGGGCAACCAAAATGGTGCAGTGTCTGCATCAGAAAACATATGAGAACAGATTAGCAGAGATCAATTTGTATACCCTAGATCAAAGGAGGAAGAGAGATATGAACATAACATTCAGACATGTTACAGGCATTAACAAGGTGAAAGAGTCTAATGTTTTAATATAAGAAAAATAGCAGGACAAGAGGACACAGCATGAGATTAGAGGATGCCAATTAAGGGGTAAAGTGAGGAAGTTCTTTTTCACAGAGAGGTGATGGATGCATGGAATGGCCTACCTCAGGAAGTGGTGTCTATCAATACAGTGTAGGGCTTCAGACAGGCATGGGATAGGTAAAGGGAGCAATACAGATGAGTGTGAATAGATAGGCCACTGACAGAGTAAAGGCCTATGTATATTCATAGAGTAGAAAAAATTGGCAGACTGGATGGGCCTTGCAGTCCTTACTGCCATCAACTTCTATGTTTCTATGTTTTTATGTTACAAATAGTGTCTTAAGGCACTGAGCATGTAGTCACTGGAGACCAGAAGGAGAGGAGGGATATGATACAGACCTTCAAATTCCAGAAAGGAATAAACAAGCTGGGCTGTGAGGAATCATCTGGCATGAGTAACTGTTCAAGTTCAAAAGGCCATGAGTAGAAATAGTAAGGAAGGAGGTTCAGGAGGACATAAGAAAGTATTATTTTATAGAATGGGTGGTAGAACCATGGAACAGTTCACTGGCCAAGGTGTTGGGTGCTAAAACCATAAATTGTTTCAAGCATGGCAGGGAAGTGAAAGTATAGTGGTTGCTCAGGTAACAGAAACTGTGAGGTGGATGGAGCGGATGGGGAGGATAGGACACTAGATGGACAAAAACTTCTTAGATCAGTTAGGGTACCACAGGCACACCGTATAGACCTTTGGTCTTTTCTGCTATTATTGTCTATGCATTTATGAAAACTGTAGTTTTTGCTATGCAATACCAGGTGAAATATAAAAATTTGCAAGTGGTCTTGAATACCTTTCACACTGTCTTACATGGGGGCAGTAGTGAGCTTTCAAACCCTCAACATCATATTTAAGTTGCCACTGAGAGTTTTTCAGATATTTAAAATATTTTATCATGTCTGCTGATAATCTACAGAAATTGTCTTGATCACAGTCCCCTTGGAAGAATGTGTTTATTGAGTGGTGGTAAAAAAATCTTCATATACATATCGGAGGAGTATAAGAGGTTGTGGAAAGACTGAGATTCACTCTTAGAGGTTGTGAGAGCAAGATGGGGGCATAAAGGGTGGTTCACGGGTATGGAAAGAGTCCTAGGATAAACACCTGTCTAAGGGGTAGAATGTGACAATGTCACCCACACTACAGGAGTTCCTGTGGAAAATCTTGGTTCAGTATTCTGAACCCCATCTATCAATTAACATATGGCACAACCAGAACAGATGACATTTGGAGGCTTTGTGGTGGATCAGGAACACATGCTCATATTTTGGGTGGCTGCCAACAGATCACTCCATATTGAACAGAAAAACACAAGTGAATCCAGAGAACCCTGATCTTCCCTTTGCTTTCATAGTCAGCACAGAATCAGAACCTCTTCCAAGAAAATAAGGAGGCATGTACTAGAGGCCACTATAGACGTCTAATGGGAGGAGATTTCAGACCAACATTAGGAAGTTTTCTTCACTGAAGGAGGTAGAGCCATAGAACAGGCTGCTGCAGGAGGTTGTGGATGCCAAGACAGTTAAGGATTTCAAAATATCTTGGGGAGACAGTGGAATATTGAAATAGGGAATATACTTGGGGAGAAGTAGGTCAAATAACGAGCAGTCTATGTGGATCACGTTGTCCCCATCTGCCATCATGATCTTATGTTCATAGATGTGGTCTTGGGTTTACCCAAACTTTTGTCTCTGAGAAATTGCTGTGAAGCCTACTATGCATTCTTTGTCAGCTGCTTTAAAATGTATAAAATATGGTATCTGGCATACGTTTACCCACAGTTTTAGTCATGGAATGTGAAATTACAGGACATCAGGCACATGGAAAGAAATCACAGTGTAACTGAGCCACAGGAGGAAGCTTCACTCATCTTTTGGTGTCATGGATATATCCATGCATCACTTGAATACACAAAGAAGTGACAGGTCTTAGACTACGTTGGTCAATGTAGAAACAATTCAATAACCCAGTTGCCTTGTATTGCACAGTATGTATGACTGATGTCTGCAGTTGAACATGAATAATGCTGAGTTTTAAAAGAAAAACAATCAACATCAACTTTAACAAACCCAGTGTCTGTAAAACAGATATTTCTTGTGCTGGGTAACTCATTACGAAAAACAAACAAACAGAGAAAAAAATCACAGAAGCGAAACAGTCAAGAACAAGACTGTAAAATAAAAAAAAACAGTGCTTTTCTTCAGTTCATGAGTTAGCTGTATTCTATAGACAGTCACGGAAATTGTAATGAGTTCTACAGAAACAAAGTGGTAAAACCACAAGAAACAGTCAAGAACATATCCAAAGATCCAAACATTTGTATTTTGTATTACAATAAATGTCATAACAAACAAAATATTAAGAAAGTTATAACTCATCTCATGATTTGTTGGACACTGCACAAAGAAAGTTAATACTAATGTTCTGTTTCATGCAGTGCTAGAAAGGCCAAAGGCAAAGCTAGTTATGACTCATCCCTTGTGAAACAAGTAACAATTAACCAACTGCTTCAATCCTACTCAAAGTTATAACTATGCTTTCTCCAAAACCAAGTAAATTCATTGAAAAGTACAATGTTAATGCAAATATTATGGCTCCAAAACCACAAAGAAGGAAATGTGGCATTAGTGTTTTAACTCAAACACTGCCCCTACCTTATCACTTATTCTCATGACACATTTCTGAACTACAGATATGTGGCCATGCTCTATGGATCTGCTGCTTCATGCTACAGGTCATGGACCCTATATGAAGCAAGTTCTAAATGATCTTATGCTTTGTTTAGGTCCTGCATGAAGAAGTTATAACTCATGCTTCACACTGGGACCTGTGTGAAGACAGCTGTAACTCACCTTATTACATGTGGTTACTGAGGAGTACTATGATTGGATGGTCTGCATCACCTGACAGTGCAATAATGCACATTATCAGCACAGTCAGGGTGATGAGGGCACCTGTCAATGATCACAGGACAGAACAGTACTTTTTTCAGATGCAAAGCTGCCAAACCAAAACAACAGCCATTTGTAAAATGCAGCTAAGTGATGCAGACTAACTAAGCTAGCACAGGTCTTCCAGCATGATATGCCACTGAATCCTGTCACAGTAGTGACCGTGCAAGCTAGTCATGGTGTGTGAGTCAGTGTCCATAGCTGGAAAGCTGCTATCTGTGCTATCATAGAATGTGTGGTATCAAGCGATCTGTGCTCCAGGTGCTCCCACCCCAATACCACTTCACAGGCTGATTTCATGTCCTTTGTTAACAGATCGTCCCCTGCAAGCTCTGTGTCTACCCATCCACCAGCCCAGCAGGACTCCAACTAGCAATCATACAGTGAACCCACCATTATTCTGCATTTCAGTCTCCATAGCAGAAAGAGTGGTATCACTGTGGTGATTATCACATTTGCCCAAGAATGCCTACATCCCACAGTAACTGCTGGTACAGCACCATGAAGTGTGACTAAGAGTATGGCACAGTGGGTTGTAACAGCACAGACAGGTCAAGCATTAGAGGTGGCATTGGACACCCACACACGGTGAGAGTGTTAAAGTGCCACACAGACAGAGCACAGCACAGCAGCAGCAGCAGCATCACCTGTATCAGCAGGCCTCTGACACTGATTTTGTAATTGTCTACTCCTCAGTTTAGTTAGAAATATGCCTCCAGCACCACTCATTGATACATAAGCAGTCCACACCATGCAACAGCAATGGAAGTAAACATGTAGCTGCAGGGCAAACCTTTCATTCAGTGGTAGTCTGCACTGTGCGCTACCAATAGTGACATGGGGTGGTCAATGGACAGAAAGCAATGCAGCTGCACCTGACCCATTGACACAGTAGCTGTCTGCACCCTGCACCAGCAATCCAGCCAACCTTCTGTGCCACCTCAGTGTGCCTCCCAGCTGAGAGAGAGAGAGAAAGAACCTGTTTTCAAGAGTGCAAGTCACCTCTGTGTTTTCTGGAGCAGTATGGCTTGTGGCAGTACAGTTTGGGCTACAGCGAGTGTACAATAGCTGTAAACAAGAACAGCCAAGTATGAATCCCACTGGTGCTGCGGTTTGGGCTAAATAGGGAGCATACAGTACCTGTAAACAAGACTACCCAGGTATGAATCCCATTGGTGTTGCAGTGTGGGCTAAAGCATGAGTGTAGCATGACAGAGAGTGAGACAACTCTTAAGTTGCATCAATCTTCCATCAATGTGTGTGTGTGTGTGTGTCTGTCTCTGTTCAGTCTGAGAGATGTAGTGTATTATGTAGGAAACTGTGTGCACCATCATTTCTACAAATTTGTCTTTTGACACTGTCAGTGGTGTGTGACTGGGTGCAAGGTGTGACAACTGTCAGTAGAAGAGAGAGAGAGAGAGAGAAAGAGAGAGAGAGATGGGGCAGGAGTGAGTTACAGCAAAGAGAGGATTTTGTTCACAGGGCTGTCACTTGCCATCCCCTGACAGTCAAGAGAAGCATGATACAAACTGCAACTTCCCTATTTCTGCTGCACTGTGAGCATGGCTGACATTTGTTCTGTGTCAGCAGATCAGGCGCATGCCGACACAAGACACAGAGACACATACAATTTGTAGTTGTAGCAATGTTCCACCTCTGTCTCTTTGTCTATTGTGTGCTTTGGTGGTAAGAACCACTGCAAGTTGCAGCAACGATCTGTGCTCCCCTCACAGAGAGAGACACAGCAGGATTGGCATATACAATAGCAAGTGAGCAGCAACACCCCATCTGTGTGTCTCTTTGTGTGCAGTCATTGTTTGCTTTCCCAATGACCCCATGTCATTCTGCAAGCTGTTCCAGTGAGAGAAAAGTACTCACAGCCAGTAAACAAGTTCTCCTCTGAACACTTGCCATCTCCTAAAGAGAGACACAGCATAGTGAAATGATGATGGGGCACAGTTGCTGTACAGATTTGTCAGCCATAATGAAGTGCAATAACTTGCAGTAATGACATGTCACAAAATCCTGCATGATAAAAGGTTTAATTGCTATTGACTTACATTGGCCCTGCAGTGAAATGTAGTATTCTGTGATGTTCTGAAGCATTTCTA
The DNA here is from genome assembly GCA_016271365.2 of Neoceratodus forsteri. Lineage (NCBI taxonomy): Eukaryota > Metazoa > Chordata > Ceratodontiformes > Ceratodontidae > Neoceratodus > Neoceratodus forsteri. The sequence continues at coordinate 1,056,378,131 of CM057459.1, forward strand.
CACTTCATCCTGGCTTGAACATCTGTATTTGTGTGTGTGTTTGGAGGGATCGGGGTTGTGCATGGTTGTAGGACCTGTGAGAGTGACTTTTGTGCACAAGACATGTCACAGATCATACCAGTAGTGTATCTGTGACATTTCTATGTCATAACAGCAATGCAGGATGCATTATTGGTTAGGGACTATTTTGCAAGGTGGCAGGATACAGTACCTTTTTGCTGTTTCGACAGCAGAAAAACTCCTTTGGATACTTTTGTTGTTTAAACATAACCCATATAATAAGTGCATTAATGGACTTAAGACTGTGCTGTTAATGGGGATTAATGCAACTGAGGTGTGCATCAACAACCATTAACAGCACACCCTGTCATGAGTTAATGTTTACTTATGGTTCACATGTTGCTCTGCATAAAAAGTTATAACTCATTTTATACTTTACACTGGGCTCCATGAAGACAATTATAACTCATCTTATGCTTCACACTGGACCCTTTAAATCATGTTATACTTTGCATTGGGCACTGCTTGAAGACAATTATAATTGATGCTGTGCAATCTATGTGAAGCAGTAGTCATATGGGGCATGGTGTCAGACCTGTAGGTTGGCCTTGAGGGTAGGGGATGTGGGTGGGCTTGGGGTTGAAAATCCTAATGCCTCATTTCCCTCTGTGTGTTTGTAACTCTAATAAATTCATTAATCCTGTTTTTTTGCAATGAATTTAATTTTATACAGTTTATATATATAGCAACTGTATATATCTTTTAGTACCTGTTTTAGCAGATATATACACATATATATATATATATATATATATATATATATATATATATATATATATAGGATATACAGTACAACAGTTAGGATTGTGATAATTACATCTCTATATGTGAATGCAAGACCCTTTACACAAAGTGGCAGTGCTGGCAGTATATTATTCAGGTCTTACCTTCACTAGCTACAGCAGCATATATATTGAAAAGGTGAACAAAGGTTGCTTACTTTAGCTAAAGAATAAATACAAATTAATGGTATATAAGAATGTTACAGAAAAATGACATTACAGGTTACAGACATTCTTAGACATTATTGAGAAGTATGCACATTCTGAATGTTTAATGAATGCTCTCCAATGATTCCATCCCATTTATTTTCTGTATTACCTTAGCAGTGCATTCTTCCAGCTAGAGCACTTCATTTTGGAGCTTTACTTTGAAAGCCTTGGCATGCAGCTGACCCTTCTGTAGTTCTATCACTCAGCTGCTGTGAGCTGCCTGATAAGCAGTGAAGGGGATTGAATATTTGATTGGATGACAAAAGACTGTATAAAGTGAATGCTGTCAAGCAGCAGAAGATGGAGGCAATAAAGGAACTGAGATTAAAAGCTGCTCCACATGGCCCTGTTCCTTTGGGAAAGGAAGTGCTAAGATTGCAAAACTGACTATATAACCTAGGACAGCAGATAAAAAAATCTTACTTTCAGTGAAAAGATTATCTTGACAAGATCACCATCATCATTTTGACAAGCAGATCCAAGGCAGCTATTAGTAATCTTAGTCAAATTGTTTGATAACTGAAGGCTCTTCCTGTTTGTGTAAGTTGAAAACCAGTGTGCACAATTTAAACATTCGTGTGATAAGGTTTCGTTCTAAAGATTTTTTTTTGTATGGATTAATTTCTTCTGAAATTTGTATTACTAATGGAATGGCTCCAGGCTCCATGACTGCTAAATCAGGAAGGAAGCCAACAACAATATAAAAATGAATTTAAGGAAATTGGTTATTCTTCATACAAGGGTTAACTGACAAGAGCTTATGGAGGTGTAAAACACAGAGCTGTTTCACACTTCTATAAAATCACTGATACTGGGATTGCCTAGTAAAGTGCTTGTTCGTATAATATTTATTTATAACCCAGTACTGAGGCAGTGTAACCTAGTGGTTAGAGTTCTAAGCTGTAAACATTGAGACCCAGATTTGAAAGCCGTCACTGACACTTAATCTGTGCATGACCAGAAGCAAGTCACTTAAAGCAACAGTTCATGTAATTTGGGAATGTCACCATGTTAGTGGTTTAACAGTTATGTATTCCTCAAATCCTGAGATTCTTTACTGTAATATTCAAAGATGCTCAACTACTATGAAAATTACTTTTATAAGTAGTTTTGTAATTTATGTTGCTCCTTAGTAAAAATGGCAGCCCTCCATTTTATTTTTAAAACAAAGAGCATTTTCTTTTATGAGGTCTCTCAGATGGAAATCTATGTTAACAATGTTCATTTAGAGCAGTGGAGGCTGAATAGTAGTTTACAAATACCATGAATAATAGGATCCTGAATATTCAGGAGCCTTCCTTAATAAGGGAACTATTCATGCTCCTTTAATAATATTCAGCTAACTACACCCCCCTCAAAAAACAGCACCCCACCTCATCTTTAGGTTAAGATGTCACCATTCATTTATGCCAATATGAATACTTACACTAAACTGAGAGGGCCCTCTGCACTGAAACATTTTTTTAAAAGTCATCTAAAACTGTTTTTTTGGAGGGATGCTCAGGGTGGGAAAAAGGGAGGTTGGGACCAGAGGGATTGGATGGGAGTAATTTCATTTATCATCAGGGTCCTATTGGTGGGAGGAGGTAGAGGAGTGGTTTTAGCGAGTGGGTGGGGAAGGAATTACATAAATTAATGTCTGCTGAGCAGTGAGCTTCATTGATGGGAAGGAGAAGAGCTTGTCTTCTATAATGAGGGTGGCAGAGTGGAGGTAAATTAAAGAAAAGTTTTGGAAGGTAGTTGTGATAATGCCACAGTGGGTGGGAGAATTATAAATATCTTCAAAGTTAATTTCAAAAAGTGGATCTTTGCATATTTTTCTGTGAGCAACATGCTACTTTGTTCAGCAAAACTACACAAAGTGGTCCTTCTCCAGCAAATTCACTGGTACAGTACCATTATGCATAGTTTCAATGGCTAAAGTAGGAAATATGCTATGCAAACAACTACATGAAGTGTCACTTTGCACTTGAGGTCAGAAAATGTAGAAGTATTTTGCAAAGACTACATGCACCATGAATGCTGTAAGGCAGTAATAGTAGAATTTTAGGGAACTTATTTTTGTTAATAGATGTACGAACAAGTCACCTTTATTCACATACTTGTAGAGCGTTTCAACATCTGCTACTATTAAAACCTTGTTTCAGTGGTGGAGGGCATTTTCTTGATTGTCAAAATGGCTGTTGGCTAACTGATCCCTAAATTTCTCCCTCTTTAGAAGATAATTCTGGGAGTATTACCTACAAGAGGATCTATTTCAGGGTCTCTGTGTAGGATTTTCCCTTTGTCTCTTATGATGTTTTATAGTTCTGCAGCATGGTGGTTAAAACTCAACACTGCTGTGAGTTTACTAAAATCTTCCTGTCTACTTGGATTTTATTTTGTTTTCTATAAATATTCCTTCTATTTGTTCTGCTTTCTGTGATGCTTTTTGACAACTTTAGCTGAGTAACCTAGTTCCCAGAGTCTGGCTGACAGCAACCCTACCTCTCTATCATGAGTCTCTTCTTCACTGGAGTTCCTTTTGAGTTTTAAATATCGGCCATATGTCAGCCATAGTGGAGTGCTGGAGGGTGGAGAAAGAGTGATGAAACTGATGATATCAGTGGTAGCACTTCCAAGAGCAGCATGTCTTCTTTTCAGATAGTGACAAGTACTCCCACCAGGAAGCTGAAGAGTCAATATCTACTTTTAAAGTACAACCACTTAAGAGACTGAGCACTGACATTAAAAGTGTGCCCCAGTGCACACAATCACACCATAATCTGATCCTGTGACCCTTTTAAAACCAACAATAAAATGCACTGTCTAAGCACAGCAAATATCCAGTGACATTAGAACTGAATTGGTGCATAGAACAGATTATAGCGGTTGATATACTGTATACGCATTGTAGAAACCCTGGTTTCAGGCATTTAATGAGCAGTACAGCCCTGAAGTGGAACATACCATCATGTATCTTTTTAACCAGAGCTGTCTCAGAGCTGTACCTCAACTTGAAACCCTTACAGAAATAATTATATGAAATGTTTTCATACTGCATACATGAAACTATCAAGTGATAAGCATGTTGCAAGTATGATTTAAATCTTAAGTTGGAACTGACTGCATGCATATGGTGTCGTACAACAAGGAAGTGTTGAAACCATGATTTCTATGTTAAATTGGGAAAGACTGCATGCATGTGGCATGCATGCAAAAAACAAGTGGTCACTGATAACTGCACACATAAAAATTAAGTGACTTGCTCAGGATCACACCATGCAAAAGTGAGGGTTGATGAGATTTAGGCCCAGATTTTCATGCCTCCAAATCTCTTAGCTTTCAATTCATTGCCTTTAAGCACTAAGCCAAACTGTTTGCACACATAGCTCACTTGTACTTCAATACATACTATATCTGATTACATCTGCATGCATTCAGTATGCTTGTAGCCACTATTATGCTTTTGTTTTCTTCTCTTACTCATTTCAGTTTCACAGTTTATCTGTAACACATACCAATGAAAACAGATGTGTTTTCCCACCCTCAATAACCAAAATTACCCACACAACCATTGATTACTTCTTTCTGGCCTGTACACCTACTATTTTCTCTCCATAGTTTTGACTGCTTCCATGCAAACAGACTTTAAGGTGCATATACAAAAGTAGCAATAACTCGACACACACTCACATGGCCAGCCCCACCCCTTCAAGCACAAACACACTGTGGTGAGTTCAGCCATGCTGCTACAGACAACCCACCAAGAATAGCTGTAAGTAAAAAGTCTCTTACCTGAGTATTAGGAAGCCAGAGACAGGACCCTTTAAGAGATAATGTTCATGGGTCAGAGTGCTGGGGCATACCCCTTGAAATGAAAGGAGTTATTTTTATTACTGTTTTATACATTATGATGGTGAGTAGGATGAATAATGAAGGCTGCTGTTCTACAAACAAGGCCCTTGTTAGTCAAGTGGTGGCCTTCATTAGCTCCAAGTCTCCATCAATAATGTATTAATTAATAGTAAAAATATCCCCATTCATTTCAATGGTACACCCTGCAGTCTCCTTTGCCCTTTATCATAATGTGCCTCAGCATAGGGATGTGGAGGTCAGTTTCATGGGGGGGTTATAAGCCTGATTATAGTGGGGCTCCAATAGTTTGTGCATACCATACTGCTCAACTGTTCATGAATGCAAGGGACAGCTCTAGAATGTCTGTAACATCTCCAAAGGTACAGCTTATTTGTTTTGACTAAAAGTGATATGCAAATCAGGAAAAATTCAAATGTATAAGATTCATCTGTATATACCCCAGAGCAGTGCATCAGATTTGGGCTTAAACCCACCCTGTTATAACCAAATGTTCTTCCTGGCCAAGTTCTGCCCCAAAAAAAGAACTTTGTCTTGATTTTTCTCCCCGACTCTATTCTATTCAATACCCATTACCTATGGGTCATGAAGATGCTTAAAGGGTGAAGAATTGTGAAAAACACATTAATATGTCAGTCCTTCCTCCTTCCCAATCCTCCTATAAAAAAATATATATTTACTTTTACTACCCAGCCATATGGCCAGAACCTGCAGCCTGGCACAGTGTTCCACCAGCCCAGTTTTTAATTACTGCCCTCTCTCCTTCTGCCAGAAGTTGGATACTAGAACCAACCATCACAGGTCCCTAGCGTGGTCTGCGACCAAGTTACCTCACCAACCAAACCCACCCAACCTGGATTGCTTGCTTCTTGCTTGGCTGCTGTGGTGGCTGCTGCTGCACTGTGCTGATCAAGGCCTATGAAGGCCACCCACATCACTGTCACCACTGCTGCTAAGTCAAGCTTGCTGTTGTGGGGTATCTGTGCTGTCTTTTTGCAAAGTGGGCCTAGTAGATTTAGCAGGTAGCTTAGTCTTGAGTTAGCATCTCGCTCACCCTCTACCCCTTCAGCCACCAGTGGAGACAGAGACATACTAAGAGTAGACCAACAAACATATGCTGCCACAACACTGCAATTGAGAGTTCACAGCTCATCGACTCCTCCAATGTGTAGTGTGCAGTCTGTCTACTCTGTGTCAGGAAAGACAGTGCCAGACTTGCAAGACTCATGCGCTCTTTCTTGGCTGGAGCTCATCCACATCACATGAGATTGTGCCGCCACTAATAGGTGGAGATAGTGGACAACACAATACAGACACAGTCAAGTCTGAGAGTACCTGCAGCGTGGGCACACATAGGCAAGGTGGGCACTTGTGCAAAGATTAAATCCATATTTCATGCCATTATTGCCACACCTAAGAATAACCTAGCCACAAATATGGGGGAGGTGCAGCAACTTTCCCCTCTGTCCTACCTAAATGGAACCCTGCTTAATAGTAGAAATTAATTCTTAGGTGCTAATGCAATGGTTTCCATTGTGTTCAGAGGTACTGTATCTCCATGTTTCATGATGTGTCCCAATCATCATGTGGGTTAGTGTCCTAATTGTCCCTCATTTGAGTGTCCATGTTCCTCACTTCAATGACAAAATGTGAGGTATGGTGGATACTGCCAAGACTCTTTCAGCACAAAGAGTGCTGAGGATGGCAATAGTGTATATGCTCAATACAGAATGAAAAGGGAAAGTAAGGAGATGAAACAGTCATGGAGAAACACATTTATGTAGCACTAAATATGAATAAAGGGATTTGCATGATGAAAATCTAAAAGGATGGGCTTCATAACACAGAGGCCCTCTTCATACATCTGGAATGGGGATATTGACTGGCTATATCCTAGGCATTTAATGCAGTAAGCAGACAATACTTTAGAAATTAATGGTGATTTAATAACAAAAATCAAAAACTATTAAACAACTTGAAAAGGATCAGAATTAATGAGTTTACCTAATTGTTGTAGAATTCAAGTAAAAATGTATTTTAATGACTCTAATTGCTAGCAGTAGTATAAGAAAAATAAACTGATGTGTTTTTAGATGAGATTTACACCAGCTTAACTGCTGCACTCATGTCAAGCATGCAACATGCGAGCCTGATGTAATTTTAGAAGATGTTCACACCAGCTTACCTGCTGTGCAAATGTTAAACTTGCAGCATGCAGACTTGATGTGCTTTTTAGACCTGGTTCACTTAGGATAATTTTGTGTTTGCAAACTGCATGCAAACATTGCAAATTAAGCATGTGGCATGCATTCTTCATGTACACAGCTCACCTACATTTCTATAAGGGAAGCCTTCATTTGCATACCCTTACCTATTGCACTGTGACCACAATGCACTTGACAACAATATGTAGGGTAGTGGGCCTCATGCAGTTTTACCATACCTGTGCATGACATTGTACTGAACAAATCTGCCAAATGTTTGTGATTCCAAACCTTGTGATTCTCCATTGTGCTCAAGCTACCCCACTCTTGCAGGTGTATTTCAGCTGACAGACTCAGGATTCATTGCAAGGGACAACTGCAGGAATGTGGTGAAGGCAACTGATGATGGTTCATTCCACTATGTGCCACATTTTGCAAACTGCCTAAATTTAATTGTTCAGGACTTTTAAAACAATTGGTGAAATAGATACAAAGTTGACACCTCCCCATCATCTGTGTAGCCATTTCCATTGTTCAATGAGGCCAGGAACAAACTGAAAGATATATGAGTCCAAAAACAGGCTCCCACATCCTAGACTGAAACCAGAGGTGGCCACAAAGTATTATATAATAGAAGGACTATTCCAACAGTGTATGGAACTGGCAGATTTCATCATTCTGCACCATGATCAAGATGCATCCAGTCTCTGTCTCAGTGTCAAGCAGTAGAGGCTAATGAACACAATAATCCAAAATCTCCTGTCTTTTGAGCATGCTGCTCAAAGTAAAACCACAAGTATGTTAATTAGCCAGACCATTCCACTGATCATTGTTCTCCAGCAGTCACTTGTTATTATCAAGAAGCAGTTCTTTTTTCATATTTAGTAAGCTTTATTAAGTTTACCATACAACAACCAAATCAAAACACCATTACATAGCTTGACATGTTACACAAACAGCAACAATAAACCCCTTATCTCTTTATCACAAATCCATAGCCAGTATTTGGCCCAATGAAAGGGAGGTAGTTTATGCTGCTGCTCGATTTTGATGATGTAAAAGGAACAGACAAGGAGAAAACCAGAACCCCCCACCCTGATCCCCTCCCCCTCCCCACCCCTTATCCCGCTACCACCAGGGAAGGAAAAGGAACAAGTAAACTAAGGGAAGTAGGGAGAGCCAAAGAAACCTTCACCTACTTCCAGCTTTTTACTCCATGCAATTTAGGACATATTCCTCAATACAGTGCGGGAATGTTAGATGCATAACAGGGTATGTAGAGGGCCCAAAACCTTTCATATTTTTATTATTTTTGGAATAGCTTGCTATGGTATATTCTGCTTGCAGAGCAAAGAGAATTTCATGAAGCCATTCTATGTATGTGGAGTCTGTTGATCTAGCCAATGATGCAATATCACTTTCTTAGCACATAAGGAGATTAACATCATATGTTTCCTTTGGTTTCCAAAAAGGTATTACCCAAGTCCCTAAGCATGAATTTCTGTTTGGAAGGCATTTGTAGTCCCAATAGTGGGTTAAGTCTGGACTTTATGCTTTCCCAGAGAGGAGGCTTTATCACATTCCCACAAAATGTGGAACAATGTGTCCGCTGCTTCCCACATCTGGTACACAGGTCCACCTGGAGCTTACCCATTTTACAAAGTTTTACAGGAGTATAAGTCCTGTATTATCTGAAATTGAAGCAGTCTATAACGATCCACCTAATATCCCTGTACAGCCTTTTCCAAATTTGTGACCACTGGCCAGGGGACCCTCGGAAGTTGGGGAAAATCCTATCCATGTATAATGGGGAGTACCTTCTAGATCTGAAACTCTTTTACTAACTCCTTATAATAAAGGAAATTAAATGAGAGTTAGGCCTTATTTGCAACGTACTAAGAATAGGCTCTGTCAGATAATGGTCCCATACACCATTACTAAAATGCCTTATTAAGACCTGGGAAATTTGGAGATATTTAAAACAAAAAGTAACAGGCAAATTATATTTAGCCATTATCTGTGGAAAAGTTAATAATCTATAATTCTCTGTTAGATCTATAACCTTTTTCCATTCCCCTGCCCAAAACATATAATTAATAATCTTACCCCCAATTTTAAAACTGGGGTTACCCAGGATACACTGTCGAAGTCTTTCTCCATGGAATTCCTTATGGTATTGTTTAATTGTTTATGGGTACGAAGGGTTCTTATTATGGGAGTGTTTTAAGTTGTCCTGGGACCTTATTAGAGGAAGATAAGGTAATGCCTAATATCTATTCCAGCAGAGGTACAAAGTGACTTCTCTATCTGCAACCATAATGGAACATAAATTCCTGAGCCGGAGTCGGAGCAGAAATCAGCCATTTTGAGACAACTAGACAGTTAGTGGCGAGGTAGTAAAGATATATATTAGGAATTTGTAAGCCCCTAACTCTTTGGTCTCTGTAATTTGGACAACGCCCTACGAGGAGATTTGTGCTTCAGATGAACTTAGAAATAATACCATGTGTATGGGTAAACCAGCTCTTAGGTAAATATTGGTGACATAATTGAAGGGATATAACAACCGAGGCAAAATATTCATTTTAATAATGCTGATTACGCCCCCATAGGAGATAGGAGCATTGCCCAGCAATTCAGATCAATTTTAATACATGTTATTAAGGATCTAAATTATACTGCTTCATTCTGGAGTTAGAAAGTGATAAATATATACCCAAATATTTCATTTTATCTTTTATCCATGTAAGCCCAAGGTGTTGAATATCAGCCTTTAAGGTCCAGTTATTTAGAGGCATGACCTCTGTCTTAGACAAGTTTAACTTGTAATTGGATAAATGTCCAAATTCCTGAATAATGTCCAGTGAAGCCAGTATAGATTTAGATGGGTGGGTTATATGAAGTAGAATGTCATCTGCATATACTGATATTTTGTATTGGAGATGGTTGATATGAATACCCGTGACTAAGGCAGAAGAATTCAATTTTCTAATTAGGGTTCTAAAAATAGGTTGAACAAATAGCGGGAAGCAGGCAACCTGGCGGGTGCCCTGGTGTAGTGTAAAGGAGAGGAGAAAACTTCATTACAGAAGATTGGGCTGACGGGCAGGAGTAAAGGACTTTAATCCATCTTATAAATTGTACTGGACTAAGATATTTGGGAGCAGAGTAAATAGATAGTCCCATGACACTCGATCAAAGGCTTTTCTCCATCCAGGGACATCAAGGCTGATGGTATGTCAGAGTCTCTGGATGCAGAGATGAGATGGGATATTTTCGGAGATGATCTGCGACAGGCGTCCGGTAAAATCCAACCTGTTCGGGACTTAGCAATGTTTGCTATACTTGAGCTAATCAGGAGGCCAGGATTTTTGCTAGAATCTTCAAGTCAACATTTATAAGGGATATTGGACGATAGCTTGACAGCATTGTGGGGTCCTTATCTGGTTTTAATAGAACCACAATGGTAGCAGAGGTAAGGCTATAGTCTGAAAGACCATTTTTGTAAACATAATCATAGAATTTGAGGAGTTTAGGGCCTATTTGGACTTTGAATGATTTATAAAAATTAGAAGTATAGCCATCAGGGCCTGCGACCTTATCCACCGGCAGGGCATCAATAGCTTGATAAACCTCACTTAGTGTCAGAGGGGCTTGTAGGATAGAAATTTGATTCTGGGCAATTGTGGGAGTTCTACATCCTGAAGAAATTGGTCCAGTGCGGCATGACTAAAAGGCATTGGGAACATGAGTAGAGGTCTGATAGTAATCCTGAAAAGGAGGCAATATCCTGGGACCAGTATGAAGGGTGCCAGAGGCATCTCGCATGGCCAGAATAAGCCTATCAGCCACTTGTGCCCTGAGTCTCATGGCAAGCAATTTCCCAGCTTTGTCTCCTTGATCAAAGTAGATGATTTTAGAGTGCAGAGGAGGTGCTCAGCTCTATTGCTGAGAAGGGTGTTATATTGAAAACAGAGGCTTTCTAGTTTTTCAAGATCCTCAGGTTTAGAATAAGGCATAAGGCCTTGTTCTAATGCTCTAATTTGCTGTAGTAATAGGGAAGATTCATGGAAATTTTCTTTTCCTTATTGAGGCTATACTTAATAGCCTCTCCTCTCAATGAGCATTTCATGGCCCCCATAATATGTCCAATTTTGGCATGGAAAGAGTATTAAACTCATAGAACTTATCTATAAAGTTACAAAGCTGCCTTTAAGTATTCTGATTTTAACAGTTGGGAGTTAAACCTCCAAGTCTTGTCATGGGTCACCGAATTAGGTAGTACCCATTGCAGTAAAGCTGGGAGGTGGTCCGAGATCACTTTCACTAAATAGTCACAAGTTTGGACCCTGGTAAGTGCTCAGTCTCCAACAAAAATAGTCAATTTTCAAAAGCATGTTATGCGGCAGAAAGTGAAATGAGTAGTCTTTGTTGATGGATGGAGAGTCCTCAGGGATCAACAAGACCTAGAGAGTCCATCATTCCCTCAATGCCCATTGTGCGGGGAGTAAGGAGGAACTTCTAGAACTGGATCTATCCATTAGGTTATTAAAACTAGGTTCCAATCCCACCAATTAGCATGGGAATTGTAGACCAGGGGTCAATTTAGTCATTAAGTTAGTGAAAAATTGTGGATCATCTCTCACGGGACCATAAACAGAGCCCAGTATCAATTCCATGTGGCACAAAATCGCTCTGAGTAAAACATATCTGCCTTGGGGATCAATAATCAAGTCTATTAGTTTAAAGGGTATCCGTCATGCTATCAACACAGCTACACACCCGTTTGCGACTGTCAAACCCGCCTAACACTGTCCCCCATGATCGTTTAAAATTGACAATCTGTGCTGTGGGTAGATGTGTCTCTTGAAGAAAAGCTACATCAATGTTAACCTTCAAGAGGTGTAAAAGAATCTTAGCCCTTTCAGTGGGGGACTGAGCACCTTCGACATTCCATGAACAGAACTTTAAGGACACAGCCATGAGCTGATTGGAGAGGTTGTGAGATACCACTTGATAAAATCATCCTCATATCTATAGATTACAATGACCCTGTAAGCCCCAGTATCTGTACCCAGTGGTAAATAATGTTTATCCTTTTCCCATTCCCTTCTGCTAGTGTAGATCCCAATCCCTGGTAGTTACACCCCTCCCCCAACCTTCCCTCCAATTGTCCTTCCTACTGTTATAGAAAATACAGTAACATATGTAGGCATAGAAGAGATGCAACATATTAGAAGTAAACGAAGGACCATTAGCTTTCTTCCCCACTACCCAGCACTTGCCCCTCCCTCATAGTAGGGTAACCAGCATACTTATGCTCGTCTAAACACCTGGTTCTTGATATTATACATTCCCCAAAGTGATTACTGCATCCCATTGACACCAGGTAATACCCCCACTATGGAATCCCCGTGCCAGAACATGGTGCATTGAATGGACTGCAATAATCTCAGACCTTGCCCCCTGCCCCAGCCCATCCCCTAAACCACATAACTAACATGAATATACAGTATCTTGATTACATAATTTGTGCAAATGATACATTGAGTTTCCAGGTTCACCTGATGGCAAGTAAGAGTTAGGTAAAGAAAAAAAAAAAAAAAAGAAGGGGAGGGGTTATCCTTAGCTCAAAAACACCAAGGGTTAGAGTCATGGATGAAGAGGTTCAATCTTCAGCAAACTAGGGCAGAGACATATGCCAGATAAAACCATCCACTTTTCCGAAATTGAAATGCAGGGGATAGCAAAGTCCCACACATCTTCATCAGGAAGGAGGTAGCCGAGACTGTATCGAGAAACAACCATCCATGGAAGAGGAAAGAGCAAAGAAAAAGAAAAAGGGGGGGACTTTAACCCAGCATGTGTCCACCAGTTTTATGCCAGGGTCTTTTACTAGTCAAGATGCAACTCGACAACTGTCCCTAGCAAACAATGAAGTGGCTGATTGATACACTTGGGGTGACATAGCTTCATCATCTTAAAACATGGTCTTTGTTGCCCTCTTATGGACAGATATCAGAATGATCTCCTTTAGCCAACAGGAATGACATCTTTTAGAGTAAACAAAAAGGAAGGCAAGAAGAAATATAAGAAGAAATATAGTAACCACAGATCTCTCATCCAGCATCTTCAGCGAAGGGTAAATAGGTCAGAGAAACAGAGACGGTAGTGCTGTGTTGGCTTGCTGTGCAGTATCGTAGGAAACCCATTTCCTCTCGTGTTGCACTGATAGACGTGATGGGTATTGCATTTTATATTTAATCCCTGCACGATTAACTTGGAAACCAGGGGTGGTATTCCAATCTCCGCTGCCTTACCATAGCAGGCAAATCTTGAGCAAATCTCAGAGGGTGGTCCTCCCATAACACCTTCTGCAAACTTTTAACTTGGCCAAGAATATGTGATTTATCCAGAAAGTTAAGGAACTTGATGATCAATGGCCTAGGGGTTTACCAACAACAGGCTTAGGGCGTAGTGAGTGGTGAGCCTCTCTATTATATGAGTTGTATTGCTAGGAGAGGGGCCAGCAATTTTGTGAGCAGCTTTTGAAGGAACAGGATGGGTGTGGAGCCCTCAGCATCCTCCAGCAGGCCAAAGATGATTATATTGTTCCTACTACTGTGGCCTTCTGAATCTTCCAGTTTAGCTTCAAATTTGTGAAGGCGCTGTCTTATGGCGGTCATCTCAGGCTCCATCCTTTCTTTCCAGCTTTCAAGGGATGTGGTATGAGCTGCAACATCTGAGATGGCTTGGTTAGTCTCTGTTTGTTCACTCCTGGTTATCCTTAGCTCACTGGTGATCTCCTTTAAGGCCTCTTTGAAGGATTGTATTTCCTCCATGAATTTTTGCTCTGAGGCGGTGTCTGCATTGGTGTAGTAGCAGTGGAGGCAGCAGGTTTAGCGGGATCCCGATGTACCTTTCGAGCATTTGAGCCTTTCTCTGGAGTTTGTGGGGTGTGTGCTTAGGCTAAGCCTGGCACATCTCTGCCTCCATGTTTCGGCAGGCCCCACTGTGCCAAGGTAGGCACGATATTTAATAGCTTGATTTTGCAATCCAGCTGAAGTTTACTGGTCACCCTGACACCTTCAGAAATACCTTCCCACACTGTAGACAGGAGTCAGTGGTCAGTAGGTAGTTATAACGGCCTTTACCAGAGCTGAGAGGGAGCTCGGTCCGAGAGCTGCACGTCCCACAGAAGCATCACGTGATCTCCTCAAGAAGCAGTTCTGAAAGACTGATGATACTGGATACGGTGAACTGACTGGGTGATGCTTAATCCCATGTCCTCAAATTAACCTAAGTGTAGCATAGTGGAGTAGAGACACTATGCAGAGCTGACCTCGTTAAATTCCAGGTGCAAACATTGGGTCATTTCACTTCTGGATCATGGAAATGCAGATGTGGACAGGCGTGATTAGGGCACTGACAGGACTGGCACAGACATGTGTGGCAGCACTTAATAAAGGTAGTGGAAGCATCAGCAGCAGTGAACCTGCTGTGAAGAAGACCAGCTGCAAAACATCACACACATGCTCCTCATCCACATACACAGGTAGAACTGAGTCTGTTATAGCAGGTGTCAGCACTTTGGGTTTTTTGTCACAGGTGGGGCTGGCAAGCAGAAATGTGTCTCCTCTACAGCCAGAGAGCCAGATATCTGCAGCCTCAGTGTCCTAGGCTTACATGGATGACCCAAAGCAGCTAAGGCTTGATGAAGAACCCTTTATATTGACAGCGTAAATTTGACATGTGGCCTGCACTGCCAATAGTTGGCCATAACTAATATGATAGTAAGTATACATTTTAAGGTTACATAATGATAACCCTTTTTTGGGCTGCAGTGGACATAGCGCTGCAGATATCTTGCTGTGAGAAAAGGACTTACCACATTCTTGTGACCGAACAACATGTTGGAGTTGCCCCACAGTTGTCTCCGCATCCATGATGCACTCAGCTAGTTGTCTGTATTGGAAACTGCAACCCCTCACTAGACCCTCCTCTATCTGCATCCCCTCAAGAAACAAAACAATGGCACTGGAGTACCCAATCCCCATTGTCATGATCGGCAATCTTCAGCACTTTTTTTATTTATGACCCCACTACTATGCATGCTTGGTTATTTCTTTTGATATTTTTCTTTGTAAATTAAAGATATTCCCCACCCAACCCTGCCTCTCAGTACCCACCACCCCACCACCCCAGAACATAACAGTAACACTGGGGGTACCCAATCCCCAGTGTCACAATGAGGAATTCAGTGCATTTTTCAGTTTTTTAAATCCTGTAAAAAAACTGTCCATCAATGCTTTTGTATCCATAACTGCCCCCAACCACCCTTCCACTCCAGAACCTACCAGCCTAGACCCCAAGCCCTTACTTATGCTTCTGGGTCTAACACCATAATCCTCTTTGGACCACCGACACATCTTCACTCTTCAAAGCGGACCATGACCTGAAGAAACAGGTATGCATGTCAATGCATTTCAATGGGGTTTTAAACTTAGTGGCATAACTTGGGCATTTTATTTTATATTTTAGCTGAAATTCTTAACATGCTTTTTTGGAAGCCTGCCTCATGAACAATGGCACTATCATTAGGCAAATCTGTCCCAAAAGGTGATTTTGTGGTCCCTGAGATAAATCACCTTTTGAGCAGCAGTTGACAATTTTCTGCCCTTGTTCATGAGATTGCATCATAAAAAGGGTATGTTGAAAATTTTGTGTAAAAATATTAAAATCAATGAAGTTATGAGCCTATGTTAAGGTTTCGAACACACGCTCTAACTTTGATAGTTTTCAAAATATTTCTTCCAAATTTGCAGCTTGCCAGGTCTTTACAGAACCTCATGAATGTGATATCATTTTCAAATCCTGTCCAAAATGTTATTTTACATCCTTAAAGGTGATTTTCATCAAATGAAATCACCTTCGGGCAGGAGTTGAAAATTTTCTGCCCTTTGTTCATGAGGTGGGGTCATAAGAAGGCTGTGTTGAAAATCTGGTATAAAAATATTGAAAATAGTATGATTATGAGCCTACATTGAATTTTGCAAATGTAGGCTCATAACTTTTGGTATTTTTCAATGTTTTTACTCCAGATTTACAAAATAGCCATTTCTTTTACAGCACCTCATGAATGTGACAGCTGTCATGTTTCATCTCCTGCCCAAAATGTGTTTTTGAAGCCTGAAAGTTGGTTTTGCAGTCCTTGCACAAAATCACCTTTGGCCAGGAGTTGAACATTTTCTCTACACTTCTTCAATGAGGCAGGGTCTTAACAAGGCTGTGTTGAAAAGCTGGTGTAAAATATTAGAAAGGAAATGTTCAATATTTTCCCCAAATTCCTCAGCTGCAGCTGTATCGTCTCTGGACCAGCTTGTTTTATTTTTTTCTAGCTGCTATGACTTCTGGTCAACACCTATATTCTTCTATTGCATATCATTGGTGTTCCTCACACCAGACAACATACACTGGACACAAATGCAGTTCCAGAGGACTGGAGGAGAACTGACATTGTTCTGATCCATACAAACAGCAGCAGGGAGGAGGGCTAACTACAGACCAATCAATTTCATATCAGTCATGGGGAATTAATGTAAACCTGTTGAAAGAAAGGCTAGTGGGATATCTTGAACTCATTAGGTTACAATCCAAAGGTAACAGGGATTCATAAGGTGGAGGATCATACCAGATAAATCTGATTGATTTCTTTGACAGGCTGACTAGTGAAATATGTTAAGGAATGTCAGTAGATATTCCTACTTGAACTTCAGCAAGGTCTACAACACTGTGCCACATAGCAGAATGATAAAGAAATTGGATCGTCAGAGGTGGGATTCAAAATGGTAAACTGAGTAAAAACTGGTTATTGAATGCATGTCAGAGGATGGTGGTAAATGACACTGACTCTAACTAGGGAGAATAAGAAGGGGTGCCAAAGGGCTCGGTAGTAGGACTGTCCATCTTCAATGTCTTCATAAGTGATATTGCAGAAAAGCTGGAAGTGAAGGAATGCCATTTTGCTGATAACACCAAAATCTGTAATGAGGTGGATACTTAGGAGGGGTAGAGGGAATGAGTAGGAATCATAGAAACCTTGGGAGTGGTCAAGGATATGAAAACAGGTTTAATGCCAAAAGTGGAAAATGATTCACCTAGGGCATAGAAAGCCAGGAGCTAAGTATAAAATGGTGATGGGATAAGGTATTGACAGTCATGCAGCAATAAAGAGACCTTGGGGTTATAATAGCTGATAACCACAAAGTGGTGGAGCAGTGGGATAAGGCGGCAGGCAGAGTCAGTGGATGGTGGGGTTGTTGCCTTAAAACAGAGTCTGTGTGTGTTACTCACAGACAGAACTTTTTTGAAACAAGATAAGTGAGGTAAATTGTGGATAAACTTGTTGAACTTGTGTTTTTCTTTATGTCTGTTAAGTAAATTGAAGCACAGTAGCCCACTTTTAGGGCCTTAAACTAGATCTATGTTTTGCCCTGCAGTTTGGGGGCTAGGTGAGAATTGTTTGGCATGATTGTTTAGCTTGGGGCCTTTGCTAGGTGATAACTTAAATGGATTAGTGGCAATTTCAAAAAATAGCATGATGGTTCCTAAGGCAGTTCTCTTGTGGCTTGAAGTAGGGCGTTGGAGGGCAGAACACATGGTTTAGGCTCAACTGCTTTATTTTTCTCTGATTGAAATTGTATTCTGCAGGGTATATTTTCTGTTAAATTGTGCAGCATGTCTTTCTAAAAGGAAGGAAAGCACTCACCAGGGTGGTGGGTTTGGGTCAGAGCTGTAACTGATTGTTTCTGGAGGGCACAGGCATGGTCCCATACACCCTGCCCCTCACCCCACCAACACCAAGAGCATCATTTCCTTTATACCAGGGGTTCTGACATGACTTTCAAAAGGGCAAAGTACATGCACCTGTTACATCCTCAACAGCCCACCACACTGCGAGAGGGTAAACACAGCACATGCTCCACACACTAACAAAAAAATTGAATAGGAAGGAGAGAGATATGTGGGAAAACATAGAAACATAGAATTTGATGGCAAATAAGGACAGCTTGGCCCACCTAGTCTGCCAATTCCCCTACCTAACAGATAAGCTGCAGATCCTAGTTAACCAACAGCCTACTTCCTCCTACCCCACCACTAGAATGCCTTATGTCTGTCCCATACATTCTTGAATTCCCCACTGTTTTTGACTCTATGACCTCCTCAGGAAGGCTGTTCCATGTAGCCACAGCCATCTCTGTGAAGAAATACTCCTCACATTACCTCTGAGCTGTCCCCCTATCTTCAAATTGTGCCCCTTGTTATTGCACATCTCTTTTCTGAAAGATGCTACCCTCTTGGACTTTGTTGATGCCATTGAGGTATTTGAAAGTTTCTATCATGTCCCCTTTCCTCCTTTACTTGAGGCTGCAATATACTGGCTGTGGGACAGCAGTCTTCTGGGAGATGTTTTGGAGGATGTGATGCTGCTCCTATTTGAAGGCATCTCTGGTCTGAGAGAGGAGGCTGATCATCTCTAGACTGACCTGGTGAGATTCAGGAACCTCCACTCCCACTCAGAGACCACAAGGGCTGCCACTGCTGCCTCAGAGTTTCAAGAAGGAGAAGAGGTTGGACCATGGTGGGCTCAGGGAGGTGAGGGTGGTGGAACAGAGGTGCATCCCTTAAGTTGTACCTCTCCACAATTCATACGCTGTTCTAGGAAACATGGTTCCTCTATAGAGGCACCAAAGTGGAGATCAAGGTGGATGCTGGGAACCGCCACAAAGGAGACTCACAGGAGGGTAGCATAGGACCCCACAGGGAATGAAACAACTCTGGTGGGGACTCAATCATTAGGGGTAGAACTGGTGAATGGAGAGGAAGAGGGAGGGAAGGTGCCTGCCCAGTGCCATGGCTTGGAAAGACAGGAAGTGACTCCTCAGATTGTGGAGCAACAGCACAGGAGAGGAAGCTGGACATCATTGTAGACTTAGGGACAAATGGCCTGGCTAGGAATGGGATCAGAGCAATGCAGGAGAAGTTTGTAGAGTTGGGAAGGGGCCTAGGACAAGTAGCATGGACAGTAACCTTCTCAAAGGTGCTTTCTGTCTATGGCATAGGTGAGGCTAGGTACTCCACACAATGGAATTCAATGAATGGTTGAAAAAGTAGTGTGGAGCTCAGGGTTTTGGCTTCCTTGGGGGCTGGGGTCTACCTGAGGGATGCAGGCCTGTACTGGTGTGATGATCTACATCTGTCCAGGAGAGGAACCAGGATCCTAGATGATAGGTTTAAATGCTTCATAAGTAAGCATTTAAACTAGCCAAAGGAGGAACTGAAAAGGCAGGGAAATCCCCACCCCCACAAACAAGGTAGATAGTGAGGTAAACACCAAGGTAGAGAAGCTGATGAGGAGCAGGACAGGGGTAAATGGAGAAAAGGCAAAGGCAGTAAGGACCGAGATAGGGCTAAAAGGGTAAGGCCATCACAAAATGGAGGCAATGAGTACCAATACCTGTAGTCTGGTTAACAAGCTTCCTGAACTAGTGGCCTTGATGGAAGAGAGATGCTTGGATATTGTGGCAGTCACAGAAACATGGTACATGGAAACCATGATTGGAATGTCAACAAACCGAGGTACACAATCTACAAGAGGGGCAGAGAGGGTAAAAGAGGAGGAGGAACAGCTTTCTACATAAGGGACAGAATCAAAGCAATGGAAATAAAGGGTGAACAGAGAGGAGCGGAGGCACTGTGGATCACCCTGAGACAGGAAATGGTACCACAATCTACATGGTGTTGTATTCAGACCCTGTCTCAGGGGAGAAATGGACAAGGAAATGATAGAAGGCATCCTTAGAATGGCAGAAAAAGGAGATATTGTTGATGGGGACCTGAATATGCCATATGTGAACTGGAACAAGTTTGCTGCAGCCACATACAAAGCAGGGTCATTCATGATGCCTTACAGGGTGCATGCCTCAGACAACTGGTGTTGGAACCCACTCAGGAGGAGCAATCTTAGATTTGGTACTCTCAAACAGGGACGGAAAAGGATCTCGGATTTAGAAGTGGGTAGCCATCTGGAACGAACCATCTAGGAAGAAGTGACCACTAAACAGTGTGGTTCACGATAGACACAGTCATATAGGGGAAGCTACAAAGGCAAGGATACTGGATTTTTAGGAGGGCTGACTTTGGCAAAATAGGAAAGTGCCTCAGAAAACACTTGCAAATGGGCAAGAAGTAGGGGTGGAGGAACAATCAGTAAAATGAAATCTGCCATCACAGATGCAACAAGCCTTTATGTGAAGCAAATAAAACAAACCAAAAAAAAACACAATGGCTCTCAAAAGAGCTGGCTGGGAAGGTTAGGGAGAAAAGATAGCATTCAGGAAGTATAAGGAAACATAGCTGGAGCAGGACAGAGAACTGTATCAGTTAAAGCAGAAGGAAGTGGAAAGACAGTCAGAAGTAAAGGCCCAAAGAGAGGAAAAGACAGCCAAATCAGTTAAGAAGGGATAAAACATTTTATAGGTACATTAGGAGCAAAAGAAAGACCAAGGGAGGGATAGTGAGGCTTAATAAAGGAAGGGGGGCAGTGGGTGACATTCATAAAAGAAAGAGGAGGGGAAGTAATAAACATACAATAGAAACACTCTGTATGGGTGGGTCAATACCAGTCCATTCACAGAAGATAGGGTCCTGAAAAACTCCTAACACCAATCATGGACAAAACAATGGGCTTGATGGGATTCACCCAGAATTCTAAAAGAATTAAGGGAGAACTAGTGACACAAATGTTTACCCTTTAACAAATCATGGAAGGATGGTGTTGTACCTGAGAACTGGAGGAGAGTGGATGTGATTACCTTCACAAAACTGGGAGCAAGCAGAGGCAGGAAGCTACAGACCTGTTAGTTGACCTCAGTGGTAGTGAAATGATGGAATCACTTGAAAGAAAGAATTGTTGATTACCTAGAGGCCAGAAAGGCACAGGACCCAAGGTAGCATGGATTCACAGATGAAAGGACATGTTAAGTGACTCTAATAGATTTCTTTGACTGGGTGACTAAAGCAGTAGACCAGGAGGGGCTATGGACATGGCTCACCAACAGTTTAGCAAAGCATTTGACACAGTCCCACACACAGAATTTTATAAACAAGCCAGCCAGCCTGGGAGTGGATCCCAGGGTGGTAGCCTGGGTAAAAATTGGCTGGACAACAGGATGCAGAGGGTGATAGTAAATGGAGTCCACTCCAAGAAAGAGGGTTAATAGCGGTTACTGCAGGATTCAGTAATGGGACCAATACTCTTTAATGTCTTTTAGGTGACATTGCAGAGGACTAGAATGAAAAGTATGCCTCTTTACAGAAGACATAGAGATCTGCAAAGGGTTGATACACAAGGAGGGTGGAAAGAATGAAAAGGGACTTGGCAAGGTTGAAGGAATGGTCAAAAGTATGGCAGCTTGGATTCAATGCAAAGGAGTGCAAAGTAATGCACCTGGGAAACAAAACCCAGGTGAAGAGTACACACTGTGGGGAGGTACTAACAACAACAAACATGGAAAATGACCTGTGTAGTCATATCAAATTACCTAAAGGTGGGCAAGCAATATAGGAAGGCAGTAAGGAGGGCTGGGGGATACTGGGATGCATAGGGACAGGCATCACTAGTAGAAAACAGGAAGTTGTTATCTTTGTACAGACAGTTGGTGAGACCCCATCTGAGTACTGCATGCAGTTCTGGAGACCCCATCTCCACAAGGATATAGACAGGATGGAGGCAGTCCAGAAAAGTGCAACAAAAATGGTGCAGGGTCTGGACCAGAAACCATCTGAAGAGAGATTAGAGGAGTTTAATATGTATACCTTCAAGGAAAGGAGGGTGAGGGGGGCATGATAGAAACTCTCAAGTACCTCAAGGAATCAACAAAGTCCAAGTGGGTAGCATCTTTCAGAAAAAAGATGTGTAAGAACAAAGGGCACAATTTGAAGATAGAGGGGGACGACTCAGGGGCAATGTTAGGAAGTATTTTTTCATGGAGATGGTGGTTACATGGAACAGCCTTCCTAGAGGCTGTGGGTTCAAAAAATAGTAGGGAGTTCAAGAAGCATGGGACAGATTTTGAGCAATTCTAGTGGGAGGTAGGAGGTAGTAGGCTGCTGGTTACTAGGATCTCCAGCTTATCCAATAGGTAGGGAAATGGGCAGACTGCATGGTCCAAGCAGTCCTTATTCTGCATCAAAGTCTATGTTTCTATGGAGTGTATAGGGAGAAGTATCACCAACAGAGGGATGAAGGTGGAGATACTACTGTTTTGGTCAGTGTTGACACCCCATCTGAGTTCCGTGGAATCCAAAGGAAGGCAACTAAAATAGTGCAGGGATTGCAAGAGATGCCCTATTAGAAGAGACTGAGGATCTCAACATGCACACCTCAGAGAAGAAGATAGGGGCAACATAATAGAGGCCTACAAGTATCTCATAGGGATGAACAGTGTACAGAAGGGAGCCTATTTCAAATTGCACAGGGACACGAGGGGCATGCAGTGAATCTCAAAGGCCTAAGTCTGAGGGATGTGGGGAAATACTACTTCACTGAGAGAGAAATGGATGCCTGGAACAGTCTGCCAGCAGAGGTAGTAGGGCAGGAACAGTGGGTGTCTTTAGTCATTCATGGGATAGGCATAAGGGGATACTGGTCAATAGGCCAAAGGGAGAATCACCTGAGACCAGGTAGAGTCTGCAGAGACAGAATAGGCAGAAAATATCTAGGCAGACTGGGTGGGTCTAGAGGTCATTTTCTGTTGACAAAGTCACATTTTCTGCCATACTGTACTGTGGGTATATTACACATGAGAAGAAATGTGAAAGGTCTCTGTGTTGCTGTCATGAATGCTGACTGGGGAACATATTCTTTTCCTCATTTTCTTATTCTCCAGTCCCTGATCTGAAGATGTGTTATGCCACATAAGTGCAACATTATGACACTGGAAACACTCAACATCTGTACATGGCCAGTCTGGAGGTTCTGGCTGCTGAAGATAGCACTGTTAATGGCCAGTATTTGTTTCAGAGATATCCCACACCAGTTGTACCTCTGAAAGGGCATAAAGATGGCTTCAGATCTTTGCTGTCAAGTCACTTAATTTTGTTTGTCGATTGTTTCCACAGGTTTCAATATTGGGATTGAGATTCTTCTACTGCCTGCTGCTGCACCTGCACTGCTACATTGGATTCTGCATGATGGTAGTGCTCTACAGAGAAACTGAAGATGGTCTTATTCAATTTATTTCTGCTGCTGCTTCTTGTGGCATGTACCTCTGTGCATTCTCCTCCGTGGGGCTCTACTGGCCTTAAGCAACCATACTAGTCAACTGATAGCTTCTGTTGCTGCTGCTACTCCTGCTTTTGGTCCATACTCCTGAGTGCCCATCTCCTCCATGGGAATCTGTTGACCCATCAGTCAAATCATAGTCAACTAATAGCCACTGTTGCTGCTGCTTCTGGCTCATACTCCTGTACCTCCTCATCCTTCATGTGGTTCTGCTTCCCATATCAATCAAATTACAGTGAACTGATAGCTGCTGTTACTGCTGATGGCATGCACTCCTGTGCTTCCTCATCCATGGAGTTCTGCTTCCCAAACAGCCAAATCATAATGAACTGATAACCACTGTTGTTGCTGTTGCTCCTGCTTCTGGACCATATTCTTGTGTCTCTTCCTTCTCCTCCTCCTCCATGGGGTTCTGCTGCCACATCAACCAAATCATAGTCAACTGATAGCTGCTATTACTGCTACTGCTGGCACATACTCCCATTCCTCCTTCTCCATGGGGTTCTGCTGCCCGAAAACAACATTATAGTGAACTGATAACTACTGCTGCTACTGTTACTGCTGGCATGCACTCCTGTGTCTCATTCTCCTCCTCAGTGGAGTGATGCTGCCCCAAGCAACCTAACATGATCAAGTCTAACTGCTTTACTTAGGAAATCATAGTACTGTAGAAGTGCAACACTGCACCTACATACCAATCTACCACCACAAAGGAAAGTTGAATAATATATAATGAAAACACATTGTCTGCAGTATAATATACTTCCAATATCACTACTGAAGACATTTGGTGCCATCAGTTACCTCTGCTACTGTGAAGTGTTCATTTCATTCATTGCCATGATGCAACACACAAGCTACTGCAGTGGCATGTTGTGACAGTAAGTGTACTGAATGAAAATTAATAAGGCAATCATCACTAGACATTTCTCCTACTGCCAGTCCCAGTAGTTCGCACACCAGACACCCATCTTTCATGGTCGTCCTGTACCTGTATGATAATCACAGATTAAGTACATTACACTGTTTTTCCTCAAAAATCCTTTACTATAAAAATGAAAACAAAAACAACAACACAAGCTCAATATAGAAACAATAATAATTATTTACAAATTATATAATGGGTCTGACTTGACAGATTCTCTATTCATGCTGTGATGGTTGTGGCAGTTGTGGTGCTGCTGTGATGGTTGGAGGTGCTCCTTGCCCAAGCAGATCATAAATGTTATCAAGATCACCCAATATTTTTATTGGCTTGATGTAATGGCCTTAATGTCTGCCTGCAGGAGTTTCAAGTCCTTTAAATTTCTTTGAGGCACTGTTCCAATCCCATATCTTCAGACTGGGTGACAGGCATGGTAGATGGGCATCCTGATGCTCTAGCTGTTGCCTATCTTCCTCTTGTATTCATGTGTGGAAGGCATTCTCAATTTATGTAAGCCATCTGGGTGCACACATGCTTGACTGGATTTTTGAAGCCGTGAGATGGATTCAGGGTGCTTGCATCAAACATTTCTGATGCAACTAGCACCGTATGTCAGATGCGGCATTCCAGATTCAGATACACGGTCTGCATCTGAATTGGGAGTCACTGCATCAAAGTGGTACTATGCCCCTTTGTGACAAAAAGTGAGGATGCATCACATCATTATGGGGCTTGCACCATGGCAAGACTGTAACATTCCCTTTTCTGGGATTCAAGAAGCCCTACTTTGGCTGCAGCAGGGTTCAAGAGAGACCAGGCCATGAGCTGGTCTAAGCCCCTTGCATCAGTGCAAGACACTGTGATGACTTGATTCCAGGGGCCTTGACAGTTGTGTACAGGGCAGCAAGGGCACGGGGTGCCATGGTGGTGGTAGAGAAGGGGTGGTCAGCACATTAGTGATTTTGCACCCAGCAGAGCTGTTGATTATTTAGCAATACTTTCACTGACAAGGAATGGCTATGGGGTACAGAGACACACAGTGCCATAGCCCCATGTAGCATAGCTCTGGGGCTGCTGCCAGGGCTGTGCCCATATTGGGCCATGACACTGTGTGTCTCCATAGCCCCTATCAATGTTCCTTGTCAGTGAAAGTATTGCTCAATATTTGTCACCCCGGGTGCAACATCACCAATATGCCTGCCCACCTGGTCCCCAACCGCCATGATGGCACCCTATGCCATACTGCTCTCTCGTACTCTGCATGTCTTGTATGTGTTTTCCTCATTACCAACCATCCCAGCACCTCTACTCTGCGCTGGGTGGGGAGCTGGATATCTGTGGTATCTCCCACAGATGTGCCGATTGTTTTGGCACACACCTGCAGGTGCGGCAACCCAAGACTTGCAGTCCAGGGGCCCAGTTCTTCCTTAATATGGCTCAGAGTCCTTGACTCAGATGGGTGAACTGCAGCCCTAGATCACTGTAAATTGTGGTGATCTAGGGCTCTTTGAAAATCCTGCCCGCTGAGTTTCTTTTGGCTCCGTTCTGTGCCTTTAGTCACTACAAGCACATCAAAGAAGAGAAAAAGAGTATATTATAAACGCCATTGAATATAAGTATCATTATTCTTATGTATACCTTCTTAATTATCCAATCACCCCATCAGGTGACTAGACCATCATGGCTTGCAATAACACTACTGAAAATGGGGTCAGTTGTACCATCAAAATCAAATGTTGGTGCCTGCTTAGTCAAGAAAATATTAGTGTCAGGGACTGGCTGTAGTGACTTTCTTCTACATTACAGAATACTTTCCTGGTCAGAGACAGGCCTAGACATTTCAATATGCAGAATGAATGCTAAAGCATCACTTTCATTTGCATTTTCTGCTTCACTATCCATAGAAATACCATTGTGGGTTTCAGTAGAGGGTTTAGCACATGACCTCATTGACAAAACACTGAAATAGTCATGTTGACCAGTTTAGTCCCAGATATAAACATTTATGATTCATGGCAGAACTTTGTATTACAGTTCAGTTAAACTGATTTTTATGCCTGTCACAGAGTCTGGTGTTTGCCCATCACTCACATATCTATGACTCGACACTGCCTTTTCAAGACTCCTCCACTAGTATCATGTAATGATGTAAAATTTTATATATATATATATATATATATATATATATATATATATATTAGAGGCAAAAACTCCGTTTAATGCATTAGCTAGGGTTGTTCCACAGTGACAAAAGTGAGGAAATTCGCTGTTAGGGTTGAAAACCCTAACTCCGAATCACCCCCCAGCACCACACACACACACACACACACACACACACATTCAAGTATGGGGAGGACCAAGTCAACACAAACAATGACAGACATCCAGAAGCAGGTGACAGAAATAACAAACAATTGTCTAAATGTACTACGAGACATCCCCCCACCTGACCAGGTACTGCATGCTCAGTGGAGATCAACAGCAAAACTGAGGCCATGTACACCAAATGTACACATCCCTGATTGCAGCTGTATACAACGTACCACACTTAGTAGTTGCATGGCCTTACCTACCGATGCCCCACACCACACCACAACTGGTACTGTGCCATTAGTCAATATAAATGCTGAAGGTGCATGATGACAGTTGTAGAAAGGTTTTAACACTAGTGAGTATACATTAATTAAGAGAAGTACATAAATTAACCACAAGACAATAATGCTCAAGATAAAAGTAGTGTTACATTTAGTAGGTGATTTACATAGTAGTACATTTACTGCAATGGTTTACTCAAGATAGAGAGGCTGATGTAAGCGTATGGAAAAGCATTGCCTGTTCAATGCTCTGAAATTCGTACTGCCAGTATCAGATGCATTCTTACTGATGAAGGTGTACTGCTCATGTACATACATAGACCTTCAGTGTGTTTCAATACTAAAGATGCAGCAAGTATTCTTTGTAAGAAACATTGTAATTGCATGGATCAGGCCAAGCAACTTCTAAATATCATAGCACTACTGAGCCAACAATGACGTGCCTGTATCGGAGATGTATAATGGATAGATTTTCCTGTAGGCACTTACTGAGTATGTTGTACCTGATAAAGACAATCTCATTGCATCGGTGATGACTAACTTATTCAAATAGTAATACATTTGCTATTGTTGCAATGAGTGATCTATGCCACTTATGGACACAGTGTAATTTTTTTAACAGCTGTTTCATACTCAGGCTGTATGCCTAGTGTTTGGGTTTGCCACACTTCTGTCACTGATGCTATCAAAGTGATAACTATGTTAATTGTGGTACAACAGGAATCAAGTAGGTATGGTGTAGATATAAACAGAATGTCTTTTAATATTGATTTAACTCACAATGGGGTAAGTGTACTAGGACAGCAGGGGTTATTCTCTATCACTGACTCTGTCAGTTATAATCACACTAAGGTTTCATGACTGTAATGATCAAGTTACACTGTTCATCTTCATGAGTTCATATTCACAGCCATTCTCCAGTAACTAGACAGTGTATGGTGTAACTGGGTGGGACACTGTGTTCAAGCTGCTACAGTGCCTAGCAGAGGGAGACTATCTACTCATAAAGACAATTAAGCAATAAGGCATGACCAACATTATGTTAAATGGTCTGTTAATCACCCTGTGGGGTTTAATGTTGAATGAGGCATAGCCGAGTGCCACATGTCGCTGGACAGTGTTAAACTGACCATTAACATAATACCTGGGAGTGGCTTACTGCTATCATAATAAAACTGTTTTTAAACAACATTAAACTATGTTCATCATATGGTTAGGCTCTACATGTATGTTAATAAAAGTAAACATAAGGCTGTTACAATGTTTACAGTCAATTAGAAAGCTGCATTTCTCAAACCCTTGTTATAATCAGAGATATTATTCCTGTACAACTCCTTGGTTTTGCTGAACTCTATTGCTCAGGTAGCCCACCACATGTGGTCTGGTCTGGTGTGGAGCATCGGTAGGTAAGGCCATGCAACTACTAAGTGTGGTACGTTGTGTGAAGCTGCAATCAGGGATGTGTACGTTTGGTGTACATGGCCTCAGTTTTGCTGTTGATCTCCACTGAGCATGCAGTACCTGGTCAGGTGGGTGGGGATGTCTTGTAGTACATTTAGACAATTGTTTGTTATTTCTGTCACCTGCTGCTGGATGTCTGTCATTGGTTGTGTTGACTTGGTACTCCCCATACTTGAATGTGTGTGTGTGTCTGTGTGTGTGTGGTGCTGGGGGTGGAATTCGAGTTAGGGTTTTCAACCCTAACAGCGAATTCCCTCACTGTCTAGCTGTGGAACAACCCTAACTAATACATTAAATGGATTTTTTTGCCTCTAATTTCCTTCTTTTGAGAATGGTGAGAAATAGTGAATGTAATGCAGCGTTGGGAGGCTGGGCCCTTAAGGCCTCCCACCACATGATGTCTTGTGGCATAGTAACAGGAGCAACGCAAACAGAAATGGTACAGTGGCACACATGGTAACACAAGTGCTAATGAGAACAGAAAGGGTACGCACACGTGGCGAGAACGGAACGGTCTGCCACGTGATGTGTTATCACATAGTAACATGGTGACTGCAAATGGAAATGTCAATGGGCATGGTGATGCAAAGTGAAACAGAAAGAGAAACAGTACTGTAGACACAAATGGCAAAAATAACAGAAAAGCAAAGCGCAAATGAAAACGCAAAGGATAACGCACACAGGGCCCCATGCTCCCCGCACGTATCGTGGCAGTTGAGCGCGGGGCCCAAAGGGCCCCTACACTCCCACCACATGATGTCTTGTGGCATAGTAACAGGAACAGCAATGCAAACAGGCGCCAACAGTGGCGCACAAATGTAACGCAAGCGAATGAGAACAGAAAGGATAACGAACACGGTGGCGAGATGGGAATGGTGTACCACGTGATGTCTTGTCACATAGTAACATGGTGCCTGTAAATCGAAATGGCAATGGGCATGGTGATGCAAAGTGAAACAGAAAGAGAAACAGTACGGTACACACAAATGGCAAAAAGTAACAGAAGCAAGCGCAAATGAAAATGCAAAGGATGATGCACGTGGTGGCGCAGACATCAACGGTAAGTGAAACGGCATGGAACCACAAGCGAAAGGGCAATGGTAACAGTAATGTAAGCGCACAGGCTGGTTTTCCCAAAAGTTGAATAGAGAAAGACAGTGAGTACAAAGAATGTATGCATAATAATGGGTATCGAGCAGAAAATGAGGACTTGGAATACTAAATACGTTATATCTCAGGAACCGTATGACGTAGAAAAAAACTTAAAAGTCGTATGATTTATGACTGTCCTGGCTAGTTTGTACTTAGCACCTACAGGGGCTAAGGGGCTAAGTTTTTCCAGCTAAAAACTCCAGATCTCGCACCGCTTTCAAGATAATGGCCCTGAAAGGCGTGGCGAACGCCGTAATGTTATCCTATTGGAAAAAGAAGTTCGAGCACCATAACTTTGCCTCCTGTAATATTTTTCACCAAACCACTGAAAAGCACATCTGTGAGCTGTTGGCTGTCTTCCTCCAAATTTCAGGAAAAAGACCAAACCGTTATTTTGCAGCAGGGATCCAGGGATTTCTGTAATACGTCGGGCTGTAATACGTAATGTTATCCTATGGGAAAAACCGTCTAACTTTGGAGTGCCGTAACTTTTCTGCCGTGGTAATATTTTTTCAATATAACACGGAAAAGCACATCTGATGATGTCGCTCCGTTCCTCTAAATTTCAGCTCAAAACTCCCAACGGTTCTTTTTGCAGCGCAGTGCCAAAGAATTGCTGTCATTTCCACAGACTAGAAAACTACTGTCGCAATTGCAAAGCTTTAGCAAAATTTATGACACTTTCGTGAGCACGAAGCTAATTTTATGAAAGATTTTTCCAGAAATTTGAAAACATATTTCTGGGGTGTTTTACCACAAATAAAGACATGGCAAGCATCCTCAGGGCCTGACTAGGTGAATA
Source organism: Neoceratodus forsteri (assembly GCA_016271365.2). Lineage (NCBI taxonomy): Eukaryota > Metazoa > Chordata > Ceratodontiformes > Ceratodontidae > Neoceratodus > Neoceratodus forsteri. The sequence continues at coordinate 1,056,408,521 of CM057459.1, forward strand.
CAAAAAATTAGGTTGCTAGAGGTCCCAAATTTAAATGCAAACCATTTTCTGATCACCAACTGAAAACAAAATGGCCGATTTAGAATAACAGGCCCATTTGAAAGTAAAAATGCATTTGAAAGTGTTGAACTTTTGTTAACTTTTCCCATTGACTTATAATGGAAACTGTTTTTGAATAGCTTTAGAACCATTTAATATTTTTCACGAAATCTTCAAAAGGCACATCGGGGACCCTGGCCGCACGTTCCCTGAAGATTTCGGGCGGTCAGCATAAACCGTGCGACCTGTGAGTGCGACCATAGAATTCAGAAAAGCGTGCCAACACAGATCACACTTAATAACTCCGCAGCTGTATATCCCCACCAAAGGCCTCATGGTTCTTGATCATAAATTCCAAATTTCAGGCAAATCCATCAAACAGTTGCAAAGTTATTAAGGTGCAAAGTTTTGGGGTTTAACATAGAAATGGCTCTCAACCCTAACTATGGTAGCACTACCATGCTACCATAATATATATATATATATATATATATATATATATACAATGCATGCTTAATTTCATTTGTTTCAGTGTGGCTTAGAACACATTGAATAAACAAAAAGTCAGTTTCATTCATTTAAATTAAATTGAGGATCATCTTCAGATACACTGTATCAAAGATCCTAATAATCTCATACCAGATCCAGGTTTTGGACAAGGTTTCACATTCCCTCTTGCACTGGAAGAGCTGCATCTCCATCTGTATCAGTTATAGTCTGTCAGCTGCTTCTTCCGTAGCCTCATTAGACTGGTAAACAGTTGCTGACATAAATCTGTAAAACAAAATTGGATTGAATGGATGAACAAGTCTTTACTCAATACACTAAAAACTATGAGAAATAAACTTTCCACACAAAGTCAAATGATTTGTTAATTATTCAGATACTTGGGTTGCATGCGGAAAACCTGTAATGTCACATGGCAGTCATAGCAGCATGTAAGAATGATGCCAAAGAACAGTTGAAAAGTGATATTGGTTTTCCTGGGTTATGGAGATGTTTATGTTCTCCACAGGTTCTAACTGATTGACTGTGGACACTGGTCACTAAAAGGAACCTTTACCATGGCACGTTAGCTGGGAGCCTACATGAGGAAACTGAACCATGCAAAAAACCCACAGGTCAACAAATTTCCTAAACTTCTGTCATTGTTAAATGTTTACAAGAAACAATGCAGTCAGCCACATAGTGATGTTACTAACAGATAGGACTTTATGAGAATCTATGGAAAACATAGCCATACCTGTGGAAGGGCTGAGTGTTATGCAACAGGTAGAGATGTGCAAAATTAGCAAACATCACTCCACGGAAAAACAAATCTGCAGTTCCTCACATTCCCAAAGAGCAAAGTGCTGACTCACAAAGTTTTGGCAGATGGAGTGCACTTTTTAGCCAAAGTAGAAACTTCACCTTAACTTCATCATAACTTTTCCTCAAAGTGCCATTTCCCAAGGAAAACTTGGTGCTAAGTGGCAAATGGTGAATGCGATATTCACAAAGTTATTCACAATGGAGAATTCAGCAACTTGACGGAACTTTGATGGCAAACTAGAACTTCACAAACTCTCTAGTGACTATTGTAAAAGATTCTTTGGGGAGTAAAAACATTTCTGCCTGATAATGCAGTAACACAATATTAGCTGCAACCTATCATGCACATCAACCCAATTTAAAGTGGTGTCATGGTGGCAAGCAAAATGTTGTTCAACTGAGAAGCAACCAACATCGCTGGACTACAGCTGAAAAACACCATAAGAAACATAATCAAAATTATCAGACAAAAGGAAATCATAGAAATTGTACAAAATAAGCTAGAGGACATTGCCAGACAGATGCATGCAACTCTACCACACCTGGCAGCCACTGAAATGACATCAGTCCACCACACACCCAGTAATAACCCACCACTTCTAAATCAGTGATATCAGTTCATTAAAAGTGCAGCAATAAAGTCTACTGTTTTATAATAATGTTAAAGTGCTTCAGCTATATAAGGTGCACTAGACCAAAAGTTGCTTATTTTCAGGCATGACCAGGAGAAGTACATAAGTAACATTTGAAATGGAACCAAGTCAACAGTGAGATTCTAGGTTTACAAACATACAGTACACAAAAGAAGCAGGTAATAACATTTAAAATATAATCCAAGTCAGCAGTAAGGATCGGTTTACATACATACTATAAGAAATGAGGCAGATCAAGATAGGGTGCAAAGCAGAATATGGTTGTTTATTCTTAACTTTACAAGGTACTGTAAGTCCACAGTAATAAGGTCTAGGTACAGGAACAAGCATAGAATTATAGGAGGAGGGCTCAGAGCTGTTTCTGAAAGGTGCCAGCTGTAGTGCACTGTCTGGTGTTAGGGGGACGTTTTTCCACAGTTTCGGGCTGGATATTGCAAAGCCTGTTGATCCAAATTTGGTTTTAACCATAGGGGTGGAGAGTAGGTCCAGATCTGCAGATCTCAGAGGTTAGGTAATTCTATGTGGCACCAGGTGAGAGGAAAGGGATAAGGGGTGTGGTTATTCAGAACATGATATTCCAGAGGGAGAAGTCACATTGAGCAGCAGAAGGGCAGCCATCCTAGCTGAGTATAAGGTACAGTGGTGGACAAGTTAGTTGCTGGCTAGCACAAAATGACAGATGCTGTTGTTATGAGCCAAGTCCTATTTGTGAAGGTTGTGGTTGGAGGTATTTGAGAAGATGGAAAGGTTATAAGATAATTTGGGAGTAGAATACTCCTGGCCACTGACATATGGGCAGAGGGCATAAGGTTATGACTAGCTCAGTACACTAATCCTAATCTGACATTAACTTCCTTACAAATATTGGTCAGGTGGAGGAAGAATTCTAGGAAGGGTCCAAGGTGATACCCAAGTATTTGAATGAAATGATGGTGTCTAGGGAGGTGCCATTAGTACTATTCACTTTCAGTGGCACCAGGATGTTCTTTAGATTGGAAGGGGTACCAAACAGCATTGCCTGGGTTATGGATTTGATTGTGTTCAATAGTAAATTGTTTCAATTTGAACCAAGATTGGACACTCCTGAAGTCAACAGTCAGTTTTCTATTAAGGTCAATAGCGTCATTTGCACTCGTGTAGAAGACAAGATCATCTGTGTACATGAGGGTGTACAGTTTGTAAAGCAGCGATGAACTGTGTTGGCGATGGAGAAGAAGAGTAGTCCTAATATGAAGCCCTGAGGGACATCGATATTGACGAGGCAGTGTCAGATTAGATGGGCAACAGCTTACACGCTGTTGTCCATTATACAGGTAGTTGTTGGAACCAGGGGAGGCTGGTGTCAGAGACCCTAGGTGCCTGAGATTATTACAGAGAAGGGAGTGGTCGACCATATCAAAGACCTTGTTAGGTCAATAAAATGGCACCAGTGAGTCGTCCTTTATCAAGGGAGTTAGCAATACTGTTGGTCAAGGAGATCAAGGCTGTGGTGGTACTATGGTGTTGAAGAAAACTGTGCTGGACTGGGGAAAGGAGGTTGTAGGTTGTGAGATAGCTGGTAAGTTGCACTGATACAATTTATTCAAGTATCTTGTTAAGGACATGTAGACTAGCAATTGGTCTGTAGTTATTTATGATTTTTCTGTTGCCTTTCATGGGTACTAACACAATAATTGACATTTTCCAGATGGTAGGTACTGTGTTTGTGGTCATGATCATGACAATAGGTATAGACAACTCCTGGCTGATAATTTTAAGAGTCCAGGCTCTATGCCACTGGTGCGAGTAGATTTGGACTCAGGGATGTTTCTTAGGAGTTTAAAATCTCAAAGACTTTTCCACACTTGTAGTAGAACAGAGGGTGTTGTCTGGGGTCTGCATCAAGGGAATGGGGCTGATTAGGCAAAGGGGAGGGGCAAGGCCAAGGAGTGTGCTGACAGATTAGTGAAGAATGCATTGAATGCTTTGGAAATGGTGGAGGGTTTTGCAGTTTACACCATCAACCTCAATGTTGGTAGGAGTAGGGCTACATACATTTACATGGATTTTTAATTGTGTTCCAGAAATGTCGAAGGTTATTGCAACCGTAGTCTAGCTGTGTATTGTAGAACTGACTCTTTTTCTGTCAAATGGCCTTTTGCATTTGTTTCTGAGGTCCCTATAAGTGATCCAGTCAGCTTGGGAGCTGGTTGCCTTAAAGGAAGCCAAGCTTTAGCCTCTATCCTTAGGACTGCAAGTAGTGGATGGTCACCCATTAGTTAAATGTGCCATGGACTCTTCTGGTGGTAATAGGGGCATGCTTGTCCTGAATAAGACTGAAAGTGGTATTGAAGTGAAAGACAGCCTGGTTAATATCTTCTGTTGACCACAAGAAGGACCAGTCAGCAAGGGCATTGTCAGATTTAAATTGGTGGGATTTAGCTTGAGTGTTATATAAAGTATGAGTAATATTAACAGGGGCAATACACACCCTTGTGGGGATATATGGCTTGCACTGGGCAAAGTAAGCTTCACAATATCCATGGGTAGAGCTGTATGAGCCAACACTGCCCACCTTCCTGGGCATTATTCATTATATAATATTAAAATGTTTACAAATTGAAAAAAAAGAAAACTAATAAGCAAGTATGATGGCATTCACCAGCAGACTGAGGGTGGCATTCTGCCCTGCAGATCTAGTCACCACACTTCACAGACTCTAGTATTTGGGTGTCCTGTCTCTGCTTACGGGTCATAATGTCACAAGTTAGTAGCTGCACGCCATTATGCGTGAACCCTGAACCTGCGCCTTCCATGTTGGACCCCAGAGTTAGAATCCTTAGTGAGGGGGTCCAAGGGCACAGCCCCTGTAGGAGAGAGGGCAGAGCCCCCACAGATCAAAAGATATAAATAGATCGCAAAACACGATAAGTGACATGGCATTCTGCCATGTGACATTTTGACCCCGTGTTCCAACTGCAGATCATCCCAGTGATGCTTTAGTTGTTTGAGTGTGGGTTCTGAATGTACTCCACCACCACTGACTAATCCTACAGTATTGTCATAAATTGTCTCTCAGGAGGGGTAGTCCAGCCATATGGATCCAGATAAGCTTCCTGATGTTTTGTTAACCTCACACACTAAACCTGCTGTTTCTCCCAGTGTAAAATGTGAAAGAAGCACCCAGGCCTCAGAGGCATTACTTCCCTGTCTCTGGTTAGTTGACATTTTTAACAACACTGACACTTGGTTCTATCAGCTTACTGTTTATCTGTTGGTAGCAGCAAATAGCTTTCAAGTTTATCTCTGCAGTAAAATTCCAGAACACTGGAATAGAATTCTGCAGAAACAGTATTCATCCAGTGGTTTACATTAAACACCATGTAATATCCACAGATAGATGTTAGCGCTCTTCAAATATAATAAGAAATGAGCATCCGAATACTAATTGGTGGTAATGATGAATCACGGAACAATATTCTGCCAAACGTTATGGGCAAATCATGTGTGTGTTACCAATAAACTTCTAGAATTCGAGACACCCTGATGGACAACCATGTAGTTGTGTCCTGGCTATTAGCAAACAAGTGGTGCATTTTAATTTAAATTTACCCACTCCAATTGCATATAATTACTGGTGACCCCTTTAATACACATACTCAATCTGTGTTTCATACACTATAATAACTGAGCTACCCAGTTATTAAGGCATTTTGTTTCACCCTTGTTTTAGTTCCTTGTAGTGTGCAGTCTCATTGGCTATCATTCTGTGTGTGCATGGGATGCACTGTTCCATAAACATGGTGACTTTGTTTCTCACTTAGCAAGGAGCCAAACTGTTCATTTATTTGCCTTGTTAATTATTAATTAATTTTTTATTTTTATTTTATAGAAGTTTGAATTACATCCTTTGAGTGGAAGACTCTTTTGCAAAGGCTCCACGTCAATACAAAATGGACACAGTACTTAAGACAATTTTGAACATACTACCCTGAGCTGAACATCGCATTAAGACAATTTTACATGGTTACATCTTACAGGAATTTACAATGCTTGGTTAGTATCTCTAGGGTTGTTAAAGGACACGGGGTCATAGAGGTGAAGTGAGACAGCTTACTAATTCTGTAGGCCTACCCAGGCCTAGTTTTGGGTCATGACAGGTGTTATTTCTCAATCGCATACCGAATTAGGGAGGATTGATCTTAGCAGCCACATGACTCAGAGATTAGGAGAAGTCTCTTAATGCCATTTTGAATAGGCCAAGGCTAGGGGCTAGGGAGATGGAAGAGGGAAGGTTATTAAGCCAGAGGGAGCATGATAACGGAAAGATTTTGCCCTAGTGTAGTCCTACAGTTGAGGACTAAGAGGGGTGCTAGTCAGGTGCCTAGGGGTGCTCTTGTGAGGGGTTGGTTGGATGAGAGGTGAAGGCTAGCAGGTGCAAGCTTCATTAGGATCTTTTTGGCTTGGGGCACGTGTGGTACTTTTAGTCTCCCTTCAAAGGTCAGCCAGTCTGCTCGCTATAGAGTTCGCACATATGGGTTAATCTATCACTGCTTGTGACTAGTCGGTAGACTTTTGAGGGCTAGATTGATACTGTTAAGGGCTGTGTGGTCCATCGAACTGTAGATTATTATCCTATAATCGACCAAAGATAGGACTGAGCTGGTTACTGCCAGCCATAAGGCCTGGGGAGGCAGTGTTTGTGTCTGTAGAGAATCCCAAGTCGGGTGTTACCGAGGAGGAGAGGTGGTCAATGTGTCTGTGGTAGGTGAGGGATGTGTCCAGTGTGATGCCTAGATATTTGAAGTTAGGGACCTGTTCAATATGGATACCCTGAGAATTTGAGATAGTAAGCTGGGCATTACTGTTGGGGTTTTAGCGGTGGGCAAAGATCATATATTTAGTTTTGCTGTAATTTAGTATTAATCGATGATCAGTGAACCAGGACTCTAGTCTCTAAGGCAGCCTTGCAGGGAATTTTGAAGAGATTTAGGATTGGTATTTTTCCACTATATTACGGCATCGCCTGCATAAAGCAATAGTTTACCACTGCAGGCCTTTGGGAGGGAGTTCAGAAAGAGGGTGAAAAGTAGAGGGCCCAAAATCAACCCTTGAGGGACACCCGCAAGAACTGGTAGCTTAGCAGATATGATGGTGTTGATTTTGACTTGTTGTGTCCAGTCAGTGAGATAGTTTTTGAACCAGGCTACTGCATCAGGGGCGAGATAGAGGAGGGGAGAGTGGATAAGTAGAGGGTGACTGATGGTGTTGAATGCTTTGGTCAGATCAACAAAGATTGCTCCTGCTAATGACCCCATGTCCAGTGCCTCGTATGTAAGAGGTAAATTTGAGAAGGGCAGTGGTAGTGCTGTGACCTGCTCTGAACCCGTGTTGTTTGGGAAAGCAGATTGTGCTTGACCAGGTATTCGTGAGCTGGTCTGGCACAATTCTTTTGAGTGCTTTAGACGGGGGAGGATAGTGATGGGCCTGTAGTTACTAGGGTCAGTTGGATCAACCTTTTTAGGATTGGCATGATAATCCCCTTTCCAGAGTGTAGGGAATTGACCTAGGCACAGGGAGCAGTTTAATAGTTTGGTGAGGTGAGGAGGGTCTCATCAAGAGTTAGACAGAGAATTTTAAGGTCTAGGGAGTCACTACTGTACCTTTTGTTGCGCAAGGCTTTGGATAGGTAGTGTTTTGCCTTGTTACAGGAGATGATTCTCAGCCGGAAGGGAGGGACAGTGGTAGTAGGGTAAGTGCTAGTGGTGTCATTGGGGATAGGGTCAAAGAAGTTAAGGGTAGGATATGACTGAGATCAGAGAAGGAGTTGTTCAGGACATTGGATATGGTGGTAGGGTCTTGGGAGAGGGCTCCATGGTCGAGTATTTGTGATGGGGTTGGGAGATGGTTTTCCAGAGAGCTCCTTGACATTTTTCCAGAAGTTGTACCCAGATCCCCATGTGGAGGTGAGTGCTTGCTTATAGTAGTTTGACTTAGCTAGTCGAATAGCCCAGGTGCACTTGTTTCTTGCCTCTCTATAGAGTTGTCTGTCATGGGAAGCTGGGAGTTCAGTGCCCTATGCGAGAGAATGTCTCTGTGGTGCATCTGTTCAATTAGGGACTGCGAGATCCAGGAGTACCCCTGTTCTTTATGACCTGTTTTGAGAAAGGGGCAAATACATCACAGGCATTGTTAAAAATGTTAATAAAGGAGGTTAGGGCAGCGTCAACAGACTGGGCAGTGTGAACAGGTGCCCAGTTACATGATGTGAGATAAAGTTTAAGGCGAGAGAGGGTTCCTTTTTGAGGTGCCTTTGGATGGAGATTTTAGGGAGGCTGGGTGTGATTTTATTCGACCAGTAACAGGAGACAGGAGAGTGGCCACTTAGCACATCTGGTAGCACTTTAATTTTGGAAAGGTGATGAGGAAGGTTTGTAAAGATGAGTACAATAAGGGTAGAAGTCCCTGCCTGGGATCCTTCCTGGTGGGAGACTGGACAACCTGGATCAAGTCATAGGCATGGATTGCATCTTTGAATGGGGCACATGCGTGGGATAACCAATTCACATTAAAGTCACCCATAATAATCAGTTCGCTCCTGGGTGGGAGCTGGGTGATGCTGGCTAGTATAGGTCAAAGGCTAGTTTCTAGCTGGGGGTGTAGACTGCCATGTATAGCACTTTACCTGGAGTGCCTAGGGTGGCTTTGATTGTTATGGCTTGGGTCCCATAAGATGGCAAGGGCATGGGGACTAGTAGGGGCTGCAGATTAGTTTTGGTGTATATGACACAATCACCACCCTCTTGCTTGATCTTTGAGCTCTGAAGATGGAGTAGTCATTTAGAGAGACAGAGGCATCTGGGATACTCTTGGAGAGTCAGGTTTCAGATAAGGCCAGGATGTCAGGTGAGTGTTGGGTGATCCATCCTTGAAGCTGAGTGAGTTTCCTAGGTAAGCTGCATATGTTTAGGGGGCCAGAAGTAGGCCACCATGCCCACCCCTTGGGAACACTAGTTGATGTAGGTCCAGGATTGGGGTGTATGTTACCTGAGAAAAGAAGGAGGAGAAGGAGGGCATGCTGGAGAGCAGCTTTCCAGGACAATTTGGAGAGAGTTAAGCGGAGGTGTGGATTAGTGGTAAATTTGTGGAGCCTGGCTGGTATGGGGATGGTAAGGACTAGTTGGGCTAATAGGGCTTGTGATAAGAGTGGATTGGGGCTGTTTAGTGGGTGAGTGACTGTGGGGAGTGTAGGTCGTGCCAGTAAAGACCCGCTTAAGGTGCAGCTTAGGCTAGAGGTATAATTGGTGCTTAGTAGAACTAGGGATGGAGGAGTCAGGTGAAGTGACAGGGTTGTATTTCTGGGGTAGTAAGTGGTGAGGCAGCTGTCTGTGTTCCTGGAGAGGATTTTGCAACAGCGAGTAGGATGGGAGGAGAAAAGAGTGTTATTAATAATAAGATGGATAGGTTTAAGATCCAGAAGATGTAAATTATGCTGCCAGTTTTGAGAGTGTAACAAAGAAAGTAGTGAGAGGGTGCCCTAGTGATTAGCAAGTGTAAGCTGCAGATGGCAAAGTGCCCTGATTGGTTTTAGACGATCATGTGGTCGACAGTATATAGCTAGATGTCGACCAAGGGTGGTGGTGGGGCGGGGGAGCCGGAGCGCAAGGCCGGGTGGGGATCGAATACAGCTGCTACCCAGTGAAAGCAGCACTTGATCTTTCAGGCTCCGGTGTACCTGGTCACAGCTTCTGTGGAGTGGTAGGGCTGCTAAACCAACCCTCATGACCTCCTCGTTGGTTTCTGGTGCTCGAATGGGGCAGGGCTGTTGAAACAGACCTCATGACCTCCGATTCGGTCCCCAGCTGTGAACAAGGAACAGAAGGAGAAATTATTTATACTGGAAGGCCACAGGATGTCACAAAGGATTAAGGATTTTTGGCTGCGCTGAAACGGCGCAGGCGCTGCAATTCAGATTAAGCCCAGTTAATCCTATGCACGCCGACCAGGATTCCTTAGTTAGCAGTAGGTAGATTTACTTTTAAATGTAATTAGTTAGGCAGCTGCAAGAAATTGCATTACAGAAGTACTTCAGTTTCATGCAGATACTGTACAAATATAGTCCTTCCGCTAACAGATTGCTTGATAATTTAAGCTTTTTATCAAACTGGGTTTTGGCGCCAATACCAAAACAAAGGGACAGGGCAGAAACAGATGCTGTGGACCCTGCTTACAAGCAATATTGGGTAAATGGTCTGATTTAGCCAGAGCCACAGATACAGAATTTGAGCAATTAAAGTCCTTTCAGTCCCTTTACATGCAAATACAGCTGCTACCCAGCGAGAGCAGCACTGGATCTTCAGGCCCGGCATACCTGTCGCGGCTTCTGTAGAGTGGGAGGGCTGCTAAATAGACCTCATCACCTCTCATCGGTTTCTGGTGCTCGGGAATGGGGAGGGCTGTTGAAACAGACCCTCACAACCTCCGATTCGGTCCCCAGCTGGTTGCCGCTTCTGTGGAGTGGGAGGGCTACTAAACTGACCCTCATGACCTCTCGTCAGTTTCTGGTGCTGGAAATGGGGAGGGCTGTTGAAACAGACCCTCACAACCTCCGATTCAGTCTCCAGCTGGTCGTGGCTTCTGTAGAGTGGTGGCTCTTCAGTATTTATCTGGTTGATCCTGCCTTTACAGCTTGATCTCAGATGCTGCAGGTAGTTGGCTTTGAGAGACAGTGACTTCAATCAGGAAGGGTCCAAGGCTGACTACCAAAAACACTGTTTATCCATGGTTCCAAACTGAGTTTAACAAAAAAATGAAAGAAAGAAAGAAAGAAAGAAAGAAAGAAAGAAAGAAGAAAGAAAGAAAGAGTGTACGTACTGCAGAGAGAGAGTGAGAGAGAGAGAGAGAGAGAGACAGAGTGTGTGTGTGTGTGTGTGTGTGTGTGTGTGTGTGTGTGTAGCAGAGTGACTGAGCAACAGGCAGCAGGGATCACAGCAGAACTGCTTCAGAGACTATCTTTGTCATACTCTCCTTGCACCAGTAATTATAAAGTAAAACATAGACAACTGTGTGTCTATGATTTTTTTACACATCTCAGTGTGTGATGACCTAATAAACCTCTCAGGCTTTGCTCTCGAGGTTTATGGGTCACCACACACCTCAGGAGTATAAACAAATTCATAAACACAGTGGTCTATGAATTATTTTCCACTACAGAGCTTCAGGGTACCAGCATTAGGGCGCTGAGTCATTAGAGTGCCAAAATTAGAATTCATTGGCCCCTCTCTGGGGTCTACCCCCAGAGATGGAATCTATAGTTGGGGGTGTGTGGAGCAAAGCCACCCACAAGTGGGGCTGTAGAGGGCAGAGCCCTTGGCAAAAACAGTGGTCACTGACATTGCCGATAGGGGCCCTAATGACTCGGCATCCTAATGCTGATGCATTCGAGGATGGGATCATTATTCTCTATGTAATGCTCTCAGAATGATTATCAGTGGAATACTGGATTTCCATGGAATACTGTTCTGCTGATCACAATCAGGCAGATTTCTATGGAATGAGTCACAACATTCCAACAGAAAATCCACCATTGGAATGCTTATTCTGTAGTAATTCTACTAGTGGAATTCTGCATTCTGCACAGTGGTACAAGTGAATACATTGTCCACGTAGTACAAGACACGATGGATGTGCATTACGGTGTGATAACCGCATTCCTAGGGTACGAAGTGTCCGTCGTCCCTAGGAGTGCTATTATCACACCATAATGCACACCCCGAGTGTCTTATTGCACTTATAAAATAGCTGACACTAAAAATATGAGAGAAAGCAGTTAATAGTGGTAAAACATTTGTTTTATTTCATGAGTGGAAGAAAAATAGTCCCAAGAAATTGGGTTTAGTGTGTATAACTAATTTTTAACCTATGCTAATAGCATTTGAAACACATAGTACCTATATAAAATAGCAATACATATATTAATGAAATAAAAACTTAATGTTTGGCTGGCAAGTAGTCCTCTGAATTTGTTTTTTGACACAGAGATGTCTCATGTTATGACACTGTGGAGACAGAAAGTGGAAACAGAGAAGGAGACATTACATTAGCCTGTCACATTTTTATATTAATATACAGCTAATTCTGTCAGAAAAATAAAGTCTTACCATGCTTGAAGTTACTTGCTGTAGTTTATGAAATTAACAGGTGCATTAAATACACAGTTTGGCAGGTTGAAGGGTCCCAGTTGACTCTGACTCTGCAGATCGTTTGTGGCTTGTGGCTGCATTTGTATCTTTATTCTTCATTGGTGATCTGGGCTTCATCTCTTCTGCACGGACAGGACATCACTCCATTTTCACGATCATCCATGCTTGCTGACCAATAGATACGTAAGCTGGATTTGTTATGATGACCTGTTACTGCCATTATCTCACGACTGTCCAAACCAGCATCTGAAAGGAGTTGTACTGCTGTGGCCCTGAGCAAATGGTTGGTGTATTGCTGGGACAGTCCAGCCTCTTTGCTGAGTCTTGACATCATTGTAGAAAGGTAGTTTACACCCAGTGGCTCCTTTGGGTACCATATTGGTTCAGTGCCAAGGAAGTGCTGCAGCATGCATCTTGGGTACATGTAAAGAGCTGGTGACTCAGGATGAAGCTTGCTGACATACTTTTGAAATTTGCTGTGGGACATAGTGGGTCTCGGCCTGGTCCATATGGAGCCCTGTAATTGTCTTTATCCGGTTCTGTGGGGGTCGCCATGGGTTTTTGTGTGCTCATTAAATGCGAGTGACACATATTCCTGTCCATTTTCATCTTGCAGAATTTTAAAATGGTTGATTTTAACTGCCAGAGTCCCTCTGCCACGTCTGGCCATCATGAGCTGTATGTCTGTCCACACCCTTACGCAACACTCCTGGGCTGTGTTGGGCTCAAGGCTGGAGAATTTCTAAGTTTCTTTAAGTCTGCTTTGGATAGAGCTGGATGGTGTTTGCTGTGTCCTTTTGCTGCTTTCTGTACTTTTTAACACAGAAATGAATACGTTACTGGAACTCTTATATGCAGGGTCTGTTATGATATTGTCTTTTCTACTAATTGGTGCAGATGTCAAGAAACGGCTAATCCCTGCTCTTATGCTACAGAGGCTGTTTACTGTATTCTGCACCTGAACTATTCCTCACACTTGCATAGAACTCTCTTAAGATACCATTTAACTCAGTGGCTGGAACTGTTTTAAAATCAGGCTTTTCCCCTTTAAGTCTGCTAGTCAGTCAGCACATTAACAGCCCAGGAGGTGATCTTAAGTGTCTTTCTCATGATGCTCCACCTCAATTTGTGAGACTTCCTCCTCAGTTAGTATGGCATGTCTGCTGTTTAGATTTACTGTTGTGCTTATTCTGGCCCTCTGACTCACTAATTTGAAAACTAACCGTCTGTTCATTGACTGGATTTTCTGGCAACATCTGAGGAGGCTCATCTATTGTGGTAAGTGCTGACTGTTCTGGCATCTCTTCATTTGAAACTTCAGACCCTGCTTCCTCATCTGCATTGCTGCTGTCATTTTGATCATTAATAGAATCTACTATTTCTTGCGTTAGAGGGATACTAAAGTTTATTTCCATTTTTTTGTTTGTTTTATTTAAACTGTGGTGACGGTGGTGTTTAAAATGGCTACAACTCAAAACGGCAAGATTCCAGCCTGTTTACTACTTTACAAACATTCTAAGCTGCACGTTCTGGCGCCTATGCTGCACGGGAAGAAATTTTTTTTATGAATTATGCCTAACTGGGAGACTGCTATGTCTTTATTAACCCTAGTATTGTCTGTGATGTGCTGACACTGATGAGGGGAGTTGTACTATTTATTTAATTTTCAGACAATTTCTTTATTTCTAGCCATTTTCAATGGCTTTTATATATGGAAAACTGCGAGTGCCCCGATTGTCGGAGACTCGAGTAGCAGGTTGTGTGTGGTCAGTTTATTTAGATTTATTCATTTTCAATAAATTAGCTGCTCTACCTTTCCGACTAGGCTGGGAAATACACTGGTGGCTGGAGGTGGTACCACGAAGGTGCGAGCAGGCAGTGGGGACACTGAATGTATTTTGTGGGTGTAGGCGCTTTGTTGCTACATATTTTTATTTACGATTTTCCTTTTGACATCTGATTAGCTTAAACTAAACTATGGTAAGGGTTCTGTTGGTGATTTTAATGTCTACGGCTCCGTGGGTACTACGGGTAATTGGGCCTCGATTATTACACGAGGGTTGCGGTGACAATGCCTGGTGGCGCGCTCTCAGTTGCCGTGCGGAGGTTGGAGCTTGAGTACTGCTGATGCAACTGCTGCCTCTTTGCTATTCATGTGTGTGTGCGTTTGGGGGGTGACATGTAGGCCCACTATTTGATAATGCTTCACTGCCCGCGTATTTTCATGGGTAACGCTAGATGGAGATGGCATGCTAGTGTCAGATGTATCGGGCTTTAAACTTCTGGGGCTGCTTTTGAATTTTCACAGTTACAGGTAGAAACGGTATTTACTTTTCTGTTATAGAAACGATCGGTGGCCCAGAAGGAGGAAAAATGGAGAGATGACATTTTTTGAAGTTCTACTCAGAATGCCACTAAATGTGAATCTTTGAGCCACTTGCCTCTGTTGTGAGTTTTTTTGCTGGCTCTAGTTATTTATAGTGCAACATTGTCTCATGTTGCACTATAAATAACAATCAGATTACTGTTTTACTTACACCTATTTTATAAATTGTTCCAGTGCACAAGAACTTCACCCACATAGTTAATATATCTCGCAACAGTCTCCTACCAGTACTAACTTCTGCTACTTGACCTTCCCATCTATCAGCTGGTACCATTTTTAGATATTTTGCACTGATGTGCCCTGCTTTACCAGAAGATCCTGTCAATGTTGCCCCAGCCGACCTAACCTAGTATTTACCTAGATCATGTGTACCTCTGTTTTGACCCCATTACAATGACTTAGCCTCTGACTGTCCCACCCCTGCATTGAGGAGCACTGCTAGATTGTCACTCAAGCATACAAACTCTATTCCTGAGATCTGCCACAAACTTGCATTGACTGCAGAACAACCCGTCACATAGCAATCATCATGCGATGTACTTTCCACAACCCATACAGAGCACTTTGGGTGCTACATGGATCCAGACTCTGTAAATAACTCTCTAGCTAGTCAGAGACAACAGTTGCTATCCTCTGGCCCGTTCATATCAGTCCAACAATCATTTTGCAAACTCCCATCCCATTTACTGCAGGGACGCCATCACCACTGTGTCACTCAATATCTGTCTTATAATGCAGTGTGTGCCTCTGCTATATGGTTAAATCCATTAGTTTCAGCTTCTTGCTAATTCCTAACTAATTTACAGACATTGATCTTTTCACTTGGAGTTAAATTGTTTCACTCCTTGTATTTAAAATGAATCACTTGGCCCTGAGATTAAATTGGACCTTTTTCTTACCCTGAGCTAAATGATTTAGTTTGGCTTCTGACGTGTACTATCCATCACGCTCATCCTCACTGGCCAAACAGTTAAACTGTACTCTTGCTCACTAATCACACATCGCTTGCTTCTGGGTGATTCATAAACCTTTATTGTCTGCATATCCTTATGGAAATTCTACTTGCCAGTACCAACATCTTCTCCATATGGTCCTCTGGCCTCTCTATTTTATAGCTCTACAGGTAAACATTAAGCACATGATTTGAGTTTTATAAGTAAATGGATTATGTTTATAGTAGGTGGAAACAATATGCATTCAGTGCTTTGGGGCATGCTGCCTCTTCTTCAGGTAGTTATGCTTAGGAGATCAGTGTTCTTTGTCATTTAATACCCCTCCAAATATATCACATGACATTACATCTTGTGACATTGAATGAATCATTAACAACCAGCATTAAAAAAGTGATTAGTGCTATTTAAAAGTGACCAGTGTGTTTTTTTAAACAAGACTACCTAATGCTGCACCAAGTATGGCATAAAAGCTAAGTTTGTACCAAGTACTGTTTGGGCTGGTTTACTGCTTTTGTTATTTTAATAAAGTACATTTTGCATATTTTGATTTGGACCCTGTTCACAGTTTATTTGCTTTTCCATTGCTCTATTGCAATGCCTTGTGATATAATGCCATCTATTATGATTGGACCTTTACAGTATGTTGTTTTGCACATGCGCAAACAACATCCGTGGTAGTAGAAGAAATGCAGAGGTGTGTCCGAGTTGGAGAATGCAGGGCATGCTTTAGTAGGTGCGCCCTTCATTCCACAATTAGCCAGCATGCTAGCACTGATGCAAGAATTATATAAAGTGCCACCAACTTGAAAGAAATGTGCCACTGCAATCAAAGACAAGCTCATCATGCAGCAGCAGAGATGACATGCCTCCCATATGTGCCTTTCTTGGTGAAGCATTTTGATAAACGTAGGAAACATGGCGGTGACATTAGTCGCTGCCACAAAATTTATTTATTTTATTTTATTTTAGTTTAGTCTTTGGTAATTGAGTAAGGCCCACTAGACACAAGTGCCTGTGTTCAGGGGTGACCTGGGAGAACTAGGCGGTTAAGTGATTTTCTCAGAGTCACACAGTATGCAAGTGGAGGTTGTGAGAATCAAACCAAGGTCTGGTCTGCTGGAGGTACCAAACTCATTCACAGATCATTACTCTAACTTCTAGGCTATACTGCCAGCCCAATCCCCAAACAAAGCCGACATGGGGGTGCAATCCCCATGTTGGCATGTCCCCAACCCCACATTGTTTGGCACACTGGGAGCCCACCAGTGTGCCGCCTCACAGAAACCAACCGTGTCAGCATGTTCCTCCCCACACCCATTGTGTGTGGAACACTGGGAGCACACCCCAGTGTGGCCAACATTCCTCTCGAAAGTCATCGTGGCACACTGGGAGCCTACCTCCTCAGTGTTCCCAACATTTCTTTTTATTTCAACTGTAAAAAGAAAACCATCTACAATGTTGTTTTTTTCTTTACCTGAAAAACAGAAAATGGTCCCTCATTGTCTTCTGCACCTCACTCCCTACGTGCACCCACCCTGGATGCAACCCACCTCTCCACACCTGCGCCATCCCCATAATTACCTCTGAGGTCCAGTGCTGTGATCTTCGGTGGAGCGGTAACATGTCTGGACTCTTCAAAGCCGAAATGCAAAATGAAGAAATTCCAGAAATCTATATAATGGCATCAATGGGTTTCCATGCACACTGAACTTCAACAATTTTTAATATTTTCACTCCAGATTTTCAACATTGCCATTTTTCACACCTCCTTATGAACAGTACAGCTGTCATTTTTCACATTCTGCCCAAATGTGTTTTCACACATCTGGTGCGCATGGCATGGTCGCTGGGAAATAAACTTTCAGGACAGATTGACAAGATCACAGTGCCACTGTTCATGAGCGTAGGTCCCAAAAGGTCTATGTTGAAAATTTGGAAAAAAATTCCCAAATAATTGTGTTATGGGCGTGCATTGCACAGTTTCTATGCATGCTCATGACTTCACCATTTTTCATATTTTCACTCCAGATTTTCAGCATTGCCATTTTATACACCTCCTCATGAACAGTACAGCTGTCATTTTTAGATCCTGCCCCAAATGTGTTTTCGCACCTGTGGCACTAAATGGCTCAGTCGCAGTAAAATCACCTTCGCTAACGAACTGATAGTGTCACTGTTCATGAGGTGGGTCCAAAAGCTCATGTTGAAAATTTGGAGTGAAAATTCCAGCAAACATCTGGGGCATTAGGGTTTCCACTGTAATGTCCCACCCTGTAGAGAGTGACAGGTGTCAGGGGTGTGACTTGGGATTGTCGGCTGTAATGCTTACTATTCTCACACACCCTCACACTGCAGCCAGTGACAGGCGTTGAGGTGTGCCTTGGACTCTTCGCCCTCAAAGTTCACCTCATTCTCCCATACTGCACCCATCTCAGCATATTTCCTTATGGAATGGGGTGAGCATAAGGCTCAATGACCCCAAGGCACACCGCAATACCTGTCAGTGTCTGCAAGGTAGAGTGAGGTAAAATGGCATGAGCGTTATGGCTGACAACCCAAAGGCACACCCCAATGGCTGTCAGTTTCTGCAGAGTGGGGTGGGGTCGGTGTTAGTTCAATACTTCACTGCCATTCCTATTATGCATCTCTTTAACTCCTGCACTACCAATGCCAATGCCAGGAAGACAACATTCGGCATTGACAAATGCTTGTTCTGTTCTGTGACTGTCAGTACTTCACTCCATTGTGTACTCTCCTGTAGGTTTCTGTGCCCAAGGTGCATGCTTTTATATTTTCATTGCACTGAAACCCAACTTGCATACCCTTTAGCATTGTTTAAGCCTTTTCAGATCTCTATTTATTCTCTCCACCCCTCCAGAGGATCCACCCTATTACAGATCTTGGTGTCATCTGCAAAAGACACACCTTCTCTACCAGTTCTTCTTCCATGTCACTTAATAAGACATTAAAGAGGACTAGACCGAGTACTGAGCTGGAAACATTGCTGGTCACTCCTTCCCCGAGTCAGTGCCATTTACCACCACCTTCTGTCACCCATCCATCAGCCAATTATGTTCCCAGTGTACCACCTTGGTTCCCACCCCCAAGCTTCCAGTTTTTATGACCCTAATGTGCAGCACAGTGTTGAAGGCCTAGATGAAGTCTACATAGGTCATATCCACTACTCCCCCAAATCTATTTCTTTAGTCACCCAGTCAAAGAAATCTATGAGGTGTGTCTGACATGATCTGCCTCCCATGAATTCATGCTGCCTTGGGTCTTGTAACCCTCCAGATGCAAGGCAAATTACCAGTCTTTCCTTTAGAAGTAACTCCATTAGTTTCCCACTACTGATGTCAGACTGACAGGCCAGTAGTTGCCAGCTTCTTTTCTGCTGCTGATCTTATGGAGCTGGACTACATCTGCCCTTCTCCAGTCATCTGGGACCACTGTTGTATCTACTCAGTTATTGAATAGGGCTGTCAGAAATGCAGCCAGTACCCCCTGAGTTCCTTCAATACCCTTGGGTGTACCCCATCGGGCCCCATAGCCATGCCCATATTAAGATTCACAAGTCCCTTTAGGATTCTTTCCTCTTCAAATGAACTTGTGTTTATTGCCCTGACTCATCTGACAGTGGTTCTGTATCATAAATATGACACATCAAATCCCCTTCCCTTCCACTGTGAAGACTGACCAGAAATATTTGTTCAGGATATCTGCTGTTCACTGATCTTCATCTGCACAGTCTCTCTGCATCTCTGAGCCTCACACTCTGTCCCTT
This sequence comes from Neoceratodus forsteri, assembly GCA_016271365.2. Classification (NCBI taxonomy): domain Eukaryota; kingdom Metazoa; phylum Chordata; order Ceratodontiformes; family Ceratodontidae; genus Neoceratodus; species Neoceratodus forsteri. The sequence continues at coordinate 1,056,427,828 of CM057459.1, forward strand.
TTTTTCTCATTTATATACCTAAAAGAGATCTTCTCCCCTTGGTTTCCCATAGCTTTTCTTTCCTCATTTGTGCCTTAACACTTCTCAATGCCTTTCCTGTTTCCCTCTGTTTTGCTGGTATACTGCTCTATCCCCTGCCTTCCCTCTGTCTCACCTTGTATCTCCTAAATGCTGTTCTTTTTTCCTTACCCTTGCTGCCACCTCCCCAACACTATATTGGTCTTTTTTCCTTCTGGTTTTGCTCACCTGTTTTGCACAGAGATTTACTTGTAACAGTCACACAGGATTGTGGTGTGTATATTTATGCAACACATACAACAGAGGTGAGAAAGATGTAAGAGCCTCAGCTGGGACTTGAACCCAGTCTGCCCAGAATACTGTTCTGATAGCCTAACCTTCTGCGCCACTGAGACAACTGGAACCTGGGCTGTCCCCAAGCAGATTATCTTTCTCAAATGCTGAACCCAATGGCAACACAAATATTTACTTGTAAAAATCACACAGGAGTGTGTTATGCATATTTATGGAAGACATACAAACAGAGGTGAGAAAGAAGTAAGTGCTCAGCTGGGACTTGAACACAGGCCACCCAGAATTCCTGTGTGATTGTTACAAGTAAATATTTGTGTTGCCATTGAGTTGTGCATTTCAGAAAGAGTATGTGCTCAGGGACAGCCTAGGTTCCAGTTGTCACAGTGGCACAGCTGGTTAGCACAATCAGAACAGTATTTTTGGGCTGCCTGGGTTCAAGTCTGAGCTGAGGCACTTACTTCTTTCTCACCTCTGTTTGTATTTGTTCCATAAATATGCACACTGCATTCCTGTGTGATTGTTGCACAGAGATTTGTTGCCTTCACTATTCCATCCCATAATCTGGCCCACTGTCCTCCACCCCATCAGGTAATCCCCCCACCACCAGAGCATCTCTAAGGCATTCACATATATTTTTTAATCTGCCTTCCTGAAGTCCAGGACTCTCATCCTAGTGTGGTTTATCTCCTTTGCCATCCTTATGTTAAACCACACTGTCTGGTGATCACTGGTTCCCAAGTGGTACCCCACCTTGTCGTCTACAACACTGTCCCTGTTTTTAAGCACCAGGTCCAGTATTGCCCCATCACAGGTGGGTTTCTTGACTTGTTGCTTCAGAAATCCCCTGCAGGAAGTCTAGGATGACCCTTCTTCTAGCTAAGGTTGCAGCCAAGAGGCTACAATGGATATCTCATAGATTTAAGTCTTCATTATCAGTATCACTCCCTTATCTGCCATCCTGCTAATGAGTTCCCCATTTCCATACATAGCCATGTCCAAGTAGTGATTTCTTGTGCAACCATGACACAGTGATGGTCAATATGTCCAGGCCAGCCTCTGCCATGATAGCCTCAGGGTTTGGAATTTTATTTCCAAGTTGAAAGTTTTCATTGAGAAAACTAAACATACAGACAACAACCAACATAACATGACAGTGATGCTACAGTTAAATGGCATTTGTTACTAAGTGGTCTTAGGGCCATCACTCAATATTCACACAAATGTTTCCACTAAGCAGCTTATTATGGTACCCTTGTTACTGCTACTACTGTAGATACTGCCAAGCTTGGCTCACTTAGAGCTACTCAGGTACAGTACGGATGCTCTGGAGCCATTTGCAAGTGCAGTTTATGGCTGTTCAACTTGGACATAGACTTAGGGCAGAATTTTATTTCCAAAACTTTGTGCATTTGCACACGTGGCTTGCCACATTTTTTCCCACCCTGCTTGTAACCCCCTCTTTCTTTCTTTGGCCCTGTTCTGTTTTCCCCCTCATATTACAATGTTTTTCCTTTCCCTTTATCTCCAGTTCCCTTCTTTTGATTTGAACCTGTTTCCTGGGAAGTTTCTCCTTCAGGTTCGCATTCCTTCTGCTTTATTTTGTAGCAGGGGGTAGTACATGCCTCAGTCTGTCTTTCTGTAAAATGTCTCGCTAGCTTAAATGTTTGTCAAAGTAATGTTTAAGCCATACACTGAGACTACAGTTCCTCTCCTAGATGGATGCTGGCCATGACCTTTGTACATGCCCATTTCCTCCCAGGTTGGTCCCCAGTCCCCAGTTCAGCCCAACCCTTCCTATCTGCGTCATTCCTTCAACCATGAGTTGAAACTTCTGCTGCAGTATTCTCTGTCCTTCCCTTCACCATATACAGGTTGCACCTCAGAGGAGGCCACCATGTGTGCTACCTGTTTTTGGCCCTCTACTGATCCTTGAACTACCCCTGAAAATTCTCAGCTGTATCCTTAGCCAGGTCATTGGTCCCCAGGTGGACAAATGATATAGAGCTCTCCATTGCTGTGCTGCATTATTGATCCTTGGGATCCGCTGACCATCCTTCTGAGCTGTGGTACCAGAAAGGCACCTTACCTACCTCTCCAGCCCACTCCATGTTCCAAGATCTAGTCACCTAAAGATCATGTCCCTATGCCAGATGCTGTTTCTTCTTCTTCTGCTTGGGTCCTCTGCCACCCACCTTGGTTCCCCCTTCAGTGGACCTCCACATCCTTCTCTGCCACTACTACAGGTGCCATCTCATGGCAGTCCCATCCTGCCAGAACACTGAAGGAGTTGCGTAGTGGCACTGGTGGAGGAATGTGCTCCAGCCCTGCCATGCCCACCTTACTGGAGCCTACCACTTTTCAGCATAGAAACATAGAAACATAGATTTCGATGGCAGATAAGTGACCGCTTGGCCCACCAGTCTGCCCATTTCCCTACCTAATGGATAAGCTGCAGATCCTAGTTAACCAGCAGCCTACTTTTCTTCCTACCCCACCCCCTAGAATTGCCTTATGACTGTCCCATGCATGCTTGAATTCCACCACTGTTTTTGACTCCACAACCTCCTCTGGAAGGCTGCTCCATGCATCCACAACCTCTCTGTGAAAAAATACTTCCTTAAATTACCTCTGAGCCACCCCTCTATCTTCAAATTGTGTCCTCTTGTTCTTGCACACCTCTTTTTTGAAAGATGCTACCCTCTTAGACTTTGTTGATTCCCTTGAGGTACTTGAAAGTTTCTATCATGTCCCCCCCTCCTTCTTTCCTTGAGGCTATACATATTAAGCTCCTTAAGTCTCTCTTCATTTGTCTTCCGGTGCAGACCCTGCACCATTTTAGTTGCCCCTTCTGGACAGCTTCCATCCTGTCTATGTCTTTGCGGAGATTGGGTCTCCAGAACTGCATGCAGTACTCCAGATGGGGTCTCACCAACTGTCTGTACAAAGGGATAATAATTTCCTGTTTTGTACTGGTGATGCCTCTCCCTATGCATCCCAGTATCCCCCAGCCCTCCTTGCTGCCCTCTCACATTGCTTTCCCACCTTTAGGTCATCTGATATGACTACCCCAGGTCCCTTTCCATTTTGTTGTTGTTAGTATCTCACCCCCATTGTGTCTCTTCCCTGGGTTTTTGTTTCCCAGGTGCATTACCTTGCACTTCTTAGCATTGAATCTAAGCTGCCATACATTTGTCCATTCCTCTAACCTTGCAAGTCCCTTCTCATCCTTTTCACCCCACCTTGTGCATCAACTCTGTTGCAGATCTTTGTGTCATCTGCAAAGAGACATACTGTTCATTCCAGTCCTCGGCAATGTAACTTATAAAGACATTAAAGAGGACTGGTCACAGTACTGAACCCTACGGTACTCCTGCTAGTAACCCCCTTCTTCAGAGTGGACTCCATTTACTATTAGCCTCTGCATCCTGTTGTCCAGCCAATTTTTAGCCAGGCTATCACCTTGGGACCCACTCCAAGGGTGGTTAACTTGTCCCACCTGACACCCACTCTCTGGTCTTCTCCGAGCTGGTGTTCAGCCATGACATTCACAGACAAGTTATTGCTGCAACCAAAAAATAAGATTAGTGTTCTCCCATGAAACTCATTCTTAAAGTGGTGCAAGCTGTATTCCAGTAGTGTCAAGAGCATTCCTCGAGCAGCCTATTAAGTTTCCTTGGGTTTACTGGTTTGCCTTTATTGGCTGCCTGCTGCCTTTGTACTGCCTTCCTGGCCAATCTCTGGTCTCCTCCTGCTGCTGGCATTTAGGTCTGAAGTTTAAGCAAGTTTTAGCTGCAATACAAAAAGTAAGGTTATTGTTGTCCCCATGCTGTCCATTCTCAAGTGGTGCTAGCTGCATTCCAAATGTGCCCAAAGTGTTCCACTAGTAACATTTAAATTTCCTTGGCTTCTCGTTCTCCTATTGGCTGCCTGCTGCCTTTGTCCTACCTTTCCACCTGATATCTGGTCTTTCCTTCAGCTGCTGTTCAGCCTTTAAATTTATAAACAAGCTACTGTTGCAACACAGAAAATAAGGTTAGTGTTTTCCCCATGCAGTTAATTCTTATGCAACACTAGCTGCATTCCAAATACATTCTAAGATTGTGTGTAAGTATGTAAAAGCACCTGTGTACGGCGCCCGTTGCAATGGTAGTGCTACCACTTGCGTCGCCAGTGACTCAGGTTTGGGAACATGCCCAGGAGTCAGAGGGCTGGTCGGGGGGAGAAGGCTTTATCATCTATGGACTGCTCACCTTTTCCAAGGAGGGAGGGGATGAGACTGGTGTTGACTGGCCTCTGGTGGAAGCCAGAGGTGCCACAAGCATCAAGCCATTTGAAGGGAGGTGGCATGACAGATGTTGACAACTTTGCCTTGATGTCATGGTGCATGTCACACATGCAGAACTAGGAAAACATCTCCTGTGCTCTGGGAAGACTGAGTTCCTGCACAGATCCCAGTTCTCTACCAGCCCTGGTGTCCTGCCAAAACAAGAATGTTAAGGGTGCACAGGTCTTATCTTGTCCCCACTCTACGAGGAACAGCCAAGGCTGTTTGCAGGAGAACCGGGGCTAAGGTAAGAGGGGACTGATGCTTGGCGACTCCCAATGGAGTGGAGTGCATTGGCAGGGGGATCATAAATAGGAAGTTAAAAAATAAAGCAGCTGTGCTAGATAGAATGCACCCACATGTTCTAAAAGAACTGAAGCATTATTCAGCTACAGTATTTCACACATGCAGTTGTTATATTTAAGGCATTTTATCTAAGAATGGGTCTCACTGGAAAACTGGAGACAAGTCAGTGTGGTGCCCTATTTAAAACAAGCATTTGTCAATGGCGAAATATGTTTGCATGCATTCTGTTACAAATTAAAAAACAGGCTACAGGCAGACCTTTCATACTCCAAGTGGCCATTGTTTTGTGGACTTTGGTCCTCCAGGCAATGTGAAATAGGCCCCATTTTTAGAACGGGCCATGTACGCTGTGCTGACAGGAGCGCTGCCCAGTAATTAGTGCATAGTCAGTTCAGTAGCAATATTCAGACAATTAGCATGATCTAACTGGAGCATGTTAACTATCTGAATATGGGGCCCTGCATAGTGACTATGCACTGTGCTGACACAGCCCCAGACTGAATATGGCCCACAGTGTGGCCCAAACAGGATAGTGCCAGAGCTTCTGTGAGCCATTTTCAATCCTAATATGTTAATGAGCCTATTAAGCATGCAAGTTGATATGGGCCAATTGCATTCCCATTTATGGTTCATTGGCATGCATGCTAGTCACCCCTGCAAGCACCTATCCTATATCTGTCTTAAATATACCTGTTGGTCTAGTGGTCCCTTTACCACTGATCTACTGTCCTGTAGCTGCCTTAAGTATTCCTGATGGTCTGGAGTTCCCTCACCTGTCCTTTGTCATGCTATAGCTGTCTGGAATTCTCCTGGTGGTCTTCTTATCCCCATAAGGAAATACAATCCTCTTGTGTCCTGCATACTCTGAACCCTCCTCCACACATACCCTCAGACTACTGTCACCCAAGCAAACCATGACAATAGTGATAGCAACCGGCACAACTTCTGTTCTCACCAGTTTGGCTAGACACCATCTGACTGTCAGTAAAAATCATGAATACTGTGGAAATGTTTTTTCTACAGAACTTGTGATCAGTCATTGACAGTTAGACAGCAGCCAGCCAAAGTGGTGATCAGAAGACTGTGCCAGGCGCTATCACTATTGTTGCAGTTTAGCTTAGTGACTTGGTTATGTGGAAGTGCAGAGAGGAGGATCAGAGTGCAGGTGGGGAATATTCCAGACAGTTACAGGATGGGCAATTTGGGGTGGTGGATAACTTGACCACCAAGAATATTCAAGAGAGCTACAAAACAGGCTATCTGGTTGGGAGACTACTAGACAACTAGGAACATGCAAGACAGTTATAGGACAGGGATCGGGGGTAACTATGCATGGGGATAAGGACAGGGTGTATGCAGTGTTAAAATTTTCTCTGATGAAGGCAGTTTAATTTTTCTGAAACTGTTGAATATACTGCTATGCCCATTATGCATAGCTGACCCTCATTTGCATGGGCACAGTGGTATATTCTGTGAGGTCACGCTGTTGGGTCAGCGAGAGCACTGTGGGCCTTTGAATATGGATCATGCCCTGTTGGCAGGCAGTATTCATGGTTAACATGGTGCCAACCAACTTAGTGCTGCACTGTTTCAATATGGGGGCCTTGGGCTGAAAAAGTGGCACACAGAATTAAGAACATCTTTATAATGCCACTGTTTCTTCATAAAGTTGTTTTTTGACATTTTGACCCCAGGTTTTCAGCAGTCCTTTATAACTCCACATTGTGATCGAGATAGAATGAATTTTTAAATTCCATCTAAAAGGTGATTTTGAAGAGGAACTACAAAAACATGTTTTGAGGGGATTAATTAAAAATAATTCCTGTCATGTCAATGAAGTGTATTACCACAAGGGCTATGTTGAAAACTTGAACCAAAATCTGTAAAAACAATAATGCCATGAGTAACCATAAAAATATTCAATGTTTTGTCATAACTTCACTGTTTTTGACATTTTGATCACATATTTTCAATGTAGTCTTTTATGACCCCACTTTATGATAAAGGCAAGTGGGGATTTTTTAATTCTGTCAGAAAGGTGATTTCATGGAATGACAGCGAAAACATGTTTCAAGGGGACTGGAAAATCAACCTCTTGTTCATGAGGCAGGGTAAAAAACACTAGGTTGAAAATCTGGGGTACAAATGTTAAACAAGCACGTGTCAATGCCGGATGTTCTTCAGTGGTATAGAGGCCATGTGGTACTAGATGCTTTGCCTGATTGCTGTGTGAATGGTGGTAAAGGACATGCTGGCAGAGGGTTAACACCGAGTGTCTTCAACCACCTGTGAAGTGCGTATATAAAATTCTCATAGAAGCACATTTTAAATTGTAAGTAAGCAACAACACACCACAGGAGGGTGGTAATACTAAACTACTGCATGACCCAGGTGGGTAGTGAGGCATGAGGTGCAGTTGAGTGCTTCAACCACCTGGATAGTGTGTATGCCTTCACTCAGATGCTGACTGCACCTATGCTGCAATAGAAGCATATGCTAAGGACTTGGGAGAGTCTGCAACTGGCTGCTCTGAGGGGCATGAGGTTCTTGGTCTTTGCCTGGCAAAAGAGGCAACATTCAAACTTAAATCTGGCACACTGCTGAATGACACAAAATTAAACAACAAAAGGGAAATAGCAGCAGAGTAAGATGTAGTTGTGGTAGTATGGAGAAGGCCATTTTATATGCACTGACTAAATGCAAGGAAGAAAGGGAAGTGTCATTGAGTGAGTGCATGAGAAATGCAGGAGTATTCCTAGATCACTCTTACCTGGTAATGTAAAGTGAGAATACAGCAATTCAGGTTTGCACTGTCATGGTGAGGCAACATTGACAGAGCAGGGGAAAATAAAATGGAAACATTAAGCATGCAAGAGTTTTCCCCCCACCACCTTCAGAAGGTGGGGGTGGGACTAATTGAAAAGTAAATTGCAGTTTGGTTAATTGGAGGAGTGAGACCTCAAATTGTGAGACCTCAAATTGTTTCTGACACCCATGCATTACAGACTAGGAACAGGGAGTACAGAGTATACACACACAAGTGTCAGAGCTACACTACTCTTACGAAATAGGAATCATCAGATGAGGCAGGGTTATGTCTCTCAGCAGGAGGGCAACAGGGAATATCAGTCAGGCTGAGACAGCCTGTAAACAGGGTTGGGACATGGTCATGCAACTCTGGGAATGGCTAATGGTGTTATAAGATCACAGTCCCATAACAACACAGGCTTGGGCAGATCAGATAGGGCTTGGTGGGGGGCACCGTGTATCTAAAACTGCTTGTCAGTTCCCTCTGGCAGCAGGTGGGACCTCTATAGGGCACGGATGTCAGAAATAATTTGAGGATTCCTCTCTGCCAATTAACCAAACTGCAATTTGTTATTTAAACAGATCCCACTTCCTGCTTTCTGAAGGAAGGAGTAGAATGCACAACTGTTGTACACTCAATGTTTCTATTTCTATTTACCCTGCTCTGTCAATGCTGCCTTGCTGTGACAGTATGAGCCACAGATTCTGAATTCCTACTTTACATTATCAGGCAAAGTGATATAGGGCACACTGTATGTCTCACACAGCCACCCATCGCACTACCTTTCTTCTTTGCATTTAGTCAGCACACATGTATACTGCCTTCTTCATACTATCCAGATGTACATCTCACTCTGCTATCATTTTCCATTTTTGCTTTCATTTTGTGTCACTCAACTGTATGCCATTTAAGTTGAATATTACCTCAGTTTCCTGGTGACGGCCAGCCCTGAGCAACTTCACGGCCATTGTTGCAATGTCTGCTAACTAGAGGTGCTCACCAATAATTCACAAAGTGTCAGACAGTGGCAAGAATGGTCCAGAAGTGCCCTGAGGAGGTCCCATGACTGATTGTAAATAAAACTAGGCCTACCCTGAGCAATTTTGTGATCATTGTTGCAACTTCTGCTAATCACCAATAATTAACGAGCAGTGTTGGACTGTGGCAAGAGTGGTCCAAAAGTGTCTTGTAGATGTCCCATGACTGGTTAAAACCAGACTGGATCAACCCTGAGCAATTTGTAACCATTGTTGCAACTTCTGATAGGTAAAGGTGCTCACCAATAATTCATGAATAGTGGCAGACTGTAGCAAGATTGGTCTGAAAGTGTCCAGTGGAGATCCCATGACTGGATAGAAACCAGACTGGGCTTACTCCTGAGCAGTTTTGTGACCATTATTGCAATTACTGCTAATAATAGGTGCTCACCAGTATTTCACAAACAGTGTCAGACAGTGGCAAGAGTGGGTTGAAAGTGTTCAGTAGATGTTCCATGACTGAGTAGAAACCAGAAATGGCCTACCTTGAGCAGTTTTTGCAGCCATTGTTGCAACTTCTGCTAATGAGATGTGCTAACAAATAATTCAGGAACAGTGTCAGACTATTGGTAGAGCGGTCCGAAAGTGTCCAGTGGATGTCACATGACTGGGCAGAAACCAGACCGGCCTGCTCTAAACTATTTCATGACCACTGTTGCAACTTCTGCTAATTAGAGGTGCTCACCAATAATTCATGGATAGTGTCAGACTGTGGTAAGAGTGGTCCGAATGTGTCCAGTGGAGGTACCATGACTTGTTAGAAACCAGACTGGATCTACCATGAGCAATTTTGGAACCATTGTTGCAACTTCTGCTAATTAGAGGTGCTCACCAATAATTCTTGAACAGTGTTAGACTTTGGCAAGAGCGGTCCAAAAGTGTCCAGTGGAGGTTGTATGGCTGGTTAGAAACCAGACCGGCTTACTCAGAGCAATTTCATGTTCATTCTTGCAACTCTGCTATGTAGAGGTGCTCACTAATAATTCACAGTGTCAGACCGTGGCATGAGTGATCAAAAGTGTCTGGTGGATGTCCCATGACTAGTTAAAACCAGACCAGGCCTACCCTGAGCAATTTCACAGCCATTCTTGCAACTTCTACTAATTAGAGGCTCACCAGTAATTTACAAACAGTGTCAGACCGTGACAAGAGTGGTCCAAAAGTGTCCAGTGGAGGTCCCATGACTGATTAAAACACCAGACCAGTTTTACACTGAGCAGTTTTGTGACCATTGTTGCAAGTTCTGGTAATTAGATGTTCTCACCAATAATTTATGAATAGTGTCAGACTGTGGCAAGAGTGTTCGAATGTATTCAGTGGAGGTCCCATAACTGGCTAGAAACCAGACCAAACCTACCCTAAGCAATTTTGCAATCATTGTTGCAACTTCTGGTAATTAGAGGTGCTCGCCACTATGATGTCGCTGATGTCATCAGGTCAATCAGCAGTAGAACAAAAAGTATCCACATTATTTCCAGTGGGGGTAGTATGTTCCATTTATGCTCATATCTCCAAGAAAGTGAAAACATTTAATTTCCTGCCATTTTTGTTGGTTAAAAATCAAGCGGTGTCTATTAATAAAACACCACTCATTTAGTAGATATTTCTCTACTGAAGAACTGTTGTACTCAAAGTACCATACTTTAATTTTTCATTTTAAAGCTATTTGCATTTGTATGTTGCAAAGTGAAAAAAAATAGTTGTCTCCTGTATTTTGCTAATTATAAAAAAAAACTAAAAGGTAAAATAAAGGAAACACCACTCATTTTGTAGATAGTTTTGTGCTGAACAAATGTTGTGCTCACAGTAGCATGCTGTCATTTTGTTTTAAAGTTCTTCGATTTGTTTGTTGAAACAGTGAAAAAGTGAATTTTCTGCTGTCTTTTTGCTAATTATAAAAACTAAAAGGTATCTGCAAATGAAACACAAGTCATTTTGTAGGTATTTTGGTGCTGAACAACCTTTTGCTCACAGTACAGTACCATGCTGCCATTTATCATTTTAAATTTTTGCCATTTGAATATGTTTAAGTACAGCTAACATGTTGGGCATAGAGAAAAGAGAGAGCGAGAGAGAGATAGAGACACACACACAGACAGTTTTATGTTTGCTTGCACGCACGCAAGAAACATAGTGCCACCACACGAAGTTTTTGTAGGTGTGCTTCCACCACTTCCATTGCCCTGCTCTTTTGTATGGCGCAGCTGCACTGCACCAATGAATGTCAGAGCTGTCTATGACAGCTGTTCAGATGCAGTGTGTGTACAGTTCTGAGAAAAACACTGCTACAATCAGCGGTGGTAGCATGTGACATTTGCATACTGATGTCAGCAGTATGCAAATTGTCGACTTATCAGCATTTCATCTGAACTGTCATAGACAGTTCATACCCCCACGCACACCTATGTAGCACGCTGGGAGCCCACACCAGCATGCTCATGTGCTCCCTCCACACACTATATGACCAATGGGGTGCCCAACTCTCCTGTTGTCTCCACTGCCCCCCAAAAGCAAACAAATTTGGTAACAAAGTCCATAAAATGACTGTGTTACAAGCGCGCATTGCATAGTTTCCACACACCCCATAAGTTCATGAATTTGTAATGTTTTAGTCTGAATTTTCAACACTGGCATTTTTCACACCTCCTTATGAACAGTGCAGCTGTCATTTTCACACCCTTACCAAAATGTGTTTTCACACATATGGCGCAGACATGTGTGGTTGTTGTGGGAAATCAGTGTTCAATACAGATTAAGAAAATCGCAGTGACACTGTTCATGAGCAGAGCCTCAAAATGCCTGTGTTGACAATCTGCTGTAAGAAATCCCCAAACTAATAACATTACAGTGTGCATTGTGCAGTTTCTATGCACACTTGTGACTTCAATTGTTTCATATTTTCCTCCAGATTTTCAACATTGCCATTTTTACACCCCTCATGAAAAGTACAGCTGTCCTTTTCACATCCTGTTCAAATGTTTTTTGCACCTGTGGTGCCAAATGATGTAGTCACTGTGCAAATCAGCTTTTGGCTAACAAACTGATATTGCCACTGTTCAAGAGGTGGGGGTCACAAAAACCCACGTTGAAAATTTGGAGTGAAAATACCAATGAACCTGGGGTGTTAGGGTTTCCAACCATAATGCCCACCCTGTAGAGACTGACAGGCATCAGGAGTGTGATTTGGGATTGTCAATTGTAATGCTCATGCCATTCCACTTCCACCACAGCTTGCAGCCAGTGACAGGCATCGAGGTGTGCCTTGACTCTTCGGCCCTATAGTTCACCCCATCTCTATACTGCACCCATCTCACTGTATTTCCTTATGAAATGGGATAGCATAAGGCCCAAAGACTCCAAGGCACACCGTGACACTTGTTGGTGTCTGCAGGTAGGATGTGGTGAAATGGCATGGCTGTTATGCCTGACGACCCAAAGGCACACCCAGTGCCTGTCAGTCTCTGCAAGGTGGTGGTGGGTTGGCTTCAGTTCAGTACTTCACTGCCATTCCTATTATGCATCTCTCTAACTCCTACACTACCAATGCTAATGCCAGCAAACAAACATTCGGCATTGACACATGCTTGTTTTTCTATTACAGCCCATCTGAACCCCTGTATGCCTGAATTTCCAGGCTTATTACACAGACAACTGTGTTGTTTCATCAAATGAAAAATCTTCGTAGGATTGGGTTGCTATTTCTTTTGAAGTTCATGCAATCTCTGCTCCACCTAGCTCCAACATTGTCATTATGAGCATGAATGATGATTGGAGAGCCATTGATTAGCCCCTAAAACACTGCTTTGCCTTGGACAGGACAAAATAGGTAAATAAGGGTGTGTGGTGGTGAGGACTGGTAGGTGCTGAGAGGGGTGGGGCTGGTGGCTGGTGTGTCAGGGGAACAAAACATATTGGTGGATAGTTTTCCTTATTTCAGGTTAGAAATAAAATAAAAAATCAAAGAGGATTATGAGGGAAGGTTTCTTTCTTACAGAGACTGAAACTGGGATTAGGCACCCCAGTGTCCGCATGTGGTTGGGCATCATTTTGGTGGGTTCCTTAATGTTGCATGTTGTTGGGAAGGTAGACTGTCTGGTGGTGGGGCTGGTCACATGGCAACCAGACTTTGGAAGGAGGGTTGTTGTGATTTCCAGCAATGGGATTGGGCACCCTACTGACAAACTTTGGGGTGGTGGGTGTTACCATTTTTAGGAGTGGAGATGGTCACCTGATCACTGGACTTTGGAGGAAGAGGGCTGTTGTGTTTATAGCAGTGGTGTTAGGCACTTAACAGTTGGACTTACTGACAGCTGTGTCAGATGGAAGCGGAGATACCAACAGCAGGATTGAGCACCTGCTGCCTGTGTTATTGAGTAGCTGGGTCATGTGGGAAGGGATATCGGCATCAGAATTGAGCATTCAATCCTTGTGCTACAAAGCTTGATTTGGTGGGAGCTGGATGCTGCTGCATTGCCTGATGGAGGTAATATTTTATTTATTTATTTACTTAGTTTATCTATCTACTGTATCTATCTATCTATCTATCTATCTATCTATCTATCTATCTATCTGTCTGTCTGTCTGTCTGTCTGTCTGTCTGTTCATCTATCTATCTATCTATCTATCTATCTATCTATCTATCTATCTATCTATCTGCCTCCTGCCTGTCAGTCTGTCTGTCTGTCTGTCTATCTATCTATCTATCTATCTATCTATCTATCTATCTATTCCAGGTGCAACCTATGGGGAATGGGAAGGAGAAGCACAATATCAAACAAACTACAGCCATTCTGGTGATACTGTTACAATTATGATAACATAAGGAGCATAAGTTGAGTGCAATACAGACAAAATGGCTAAACATTGCATATGGAGGACAAATACAATTAGCATACAAAACAGCAATGCAAATTAGGGCAAACTCAAGAATTGCACAGTGCCAGAGTGAAAGAAGACTGAGCTGATGCTGAAAGTAGGAGTCAAAACAGGTTGATACACTTCAACTAGGTTGCTGAAATTACAATATTAGGGGTGGTGGGAGAGTGTGAGGGTGGTGGAAAGCAGGCATGGTAAGGAAGCATTCAGGAAGAGAGTTGGCAGGAGCGGTGGGGGAGAGTTTTAGCTGGCATCTAATGGAGGGAAAGAAGGAGAGACATGGATGGATGTGGTAGCTGATTCCAGAGAGAGGGAGGTAGTATGAGAGAGAAGATTTCCCTAAAGAAAGGGTGCAACCAGATTTTAAGGAAGTTACCATGACGAATGACATCTTCAAATATTAACACCAAGAAGTGGATACTGTATGAAATTGTCAAGATGTGGAACAAAAGAATAAGAAAATATTATACAATCGGTCAGAAAAATCCTGACATATGATTTGTCTTATCTTATGTGATCACATCACCATGCGATTTTCAAGCACAACAGCACATGTCAGAAATGTTCAATTGTGTGAAGCTCATTGCTCATTTTAAAAGTAAAATCAGAGAATCCATTTTATAATTACAGACACTCAAATGTGTGCATATATATGAAATAACATCATTTATCTTTGCATAAAGCACTTGGCTTTTCTTCTTGTCTTACTTCCCAATCCATGCCATTGTATTATATTATGATATGGGTTGAAAAGAAAGCCAGCAACCTGATAGCTATGCCCTACAACAGGACTGTTATCCTAACATCTAGGCAGGTTTTCACTCTGTAGCCTTCTCACATATCAATACACTCCTGTCAGAGTTTACAATTCCATTTGGCAGCCATTGTTAAGTAACACATCTGACAGGGAATAAGGAAGAAAACAAAGTGGATAACATCAAACCACTTACTTATCAACTGGGTCCAAAAGTAGGCCTGACAGAGTCCATGGAGCTGGGATCTTCTCTGACTTTCTGGGTGACAACTCCTTGGTCTACTACATCTGAAGCAACACCTTCCACAAAGTGTCCCCTAGTCTACATGTCTAGGGATTACTCAAGGTTAAACAAAAGTACATTCCTGGAGAGCATCTCCATATAAACTGAGAGGAGTTAGGGTCCATTCAGCAAGTCAACCTTGCCCTTGAATTCCTGATCAATAATTTTAATACTGTAGTAAACAAGCACACGCCAGTGGTACAAAGGGGATAAAAGGGCTGCTGTTCTAAATGGCTCATGCCTTCCTTCACAATTTAAGAAAACTCAGGGGTAGGACTTGGGGTACTTACAAAGACTCAGGTTGGCAGTAGAATTGTCTGACTTAATGGCAGCTGTGAAATTCCTGTAAGTCAACCCTAAAAAGGCCGTAGATAACTACATGAAATACCAGAAGATAAACAACATGCAAAATCCTAAGAGTTTCTATACACAAATTAATTATTTTTCAGAATGGTGGACAGCCACCCAAATCAGAAAATACAAATCAATAATGAATCCATAAGTGACCCACTATGAATAGTTCAAGAATTCAATAGATTCTTCTTGAATCTGGATGCTCTCAAAGGCTTCTCTACTAGTGCCCCCTTCCTTCTACTGAATGGACATCCTGATTTCCACTTCAAGCTGGTCATCAAAAGGAAGTCCCGGAACAGCTACTGAAAACAAAAACCTCATAAATCATGTGCCATGACAGACTTGAGTCCAAGCTCTTAAAACTTGCGCACTGGTACTTACCTCTACTGAGCAAGCTGTATAACATGTACGTGCTCAAGGAAGTTCCAAGAAATGGAAAGTGTCTCATGTTATCCATGCCCCAAATGGGGACTCAAGGAGAGAATTAAACTTTCATTGCCCTTACAACACTTAGCACCAAGCCAAAAATCCAAGATATGTTAATATACAATCAACTGGCAACTTATATTGAGTCAAATTCTCTGCCCAGTGATGCCCAGTATAGATTTTGAAACATTACAGAACTGACTCAGCACTTGCTTGTTCATCCACATGTTGTCCGGGCCACCAATAAATGAAAAGCTGCAGGAGCCATAGTAATTGATTTAACAAAGGCCTGTGACTTGGTTAATCATTGTATCCTGTTATCTAAACTCATGAGCTAGGGTCTTGATCATCTGTCTCCTACCTGGTTTAAAGTTATCTTCTGGGCCATAGCAAATCCATTAAATGGTGACCTGGCCTACCTTTAAGACGAGTGATATCTCATGGAGTACCACAAGATACTATCCTAGGGTCATTACTGTTTTTCCTATTTATTAATAAGCAGTCCACAATTCTAGGAAGGTCAAAGCATTACTGTACACAGATAATGCTATGCTTTATAGAACTGACTCTGACCTGAAAGCAATATAAATCGGATTATGTGAAGATGCTGTGCTTTTTGAAAATGATCCATGACTAATCTACCTGTCTTAAATGCCAGGAAAACTAAGTCAATGCTTTTCAGGTCCAGAAAACTGAGTACAGGCAGAACTGAGTTCTTTAACATCATAACCACTAAGGAAACTAGGCTACAGGTTGACTGGCCAAATAAAATACTTAGTCATTCTGCTAGACCAGGAGCTATCATTCAGGGCTCATCTAGAGTGGCCCATCAGGCTACCTCCCAAAAATCTGTCTTACTTTGCAGACTGAGTGCTTATCTTGCAAACAAGGCCTGTCTGTCCAGCGCTAGCTCTGTACAACACCCAATGCTTCTCTATGGAGTTCCCAATCTCTCCTTGTTTATGAAAACTGAGCTAAGTAAACTCAAAATACACTAGAATGGGATAGGCAGGATTAGAACACATGCTGGAAGTAGAGAACATCATTGTGCTGTCCTTGCTTTCCTCAGCTGGGCTACCCATGGAGAGGGGCTCAATTATCCTTTGCACTGACTCACATATAAAATCCTGAGTGACTGCTTCCCTAGCCTCAGGGACACGGTTCCATGGAGACCTCATAGAAGGCTCCTGCCTCCTCCACCCAATCTCTTCTGGAAGTCCCCAGAGCTCAGACATTTATGGGTCAGTGATCTTTTCACATATCGCCTCTCAGCTCTGGAACAAACTCTTCCTTACTATCCAGGAGAGTCTCCCACTGCAGTCTTTCAAAGGTCTGCTCAAGAACGTTCTGCCCTCAAAATGTGCGTTCCAGTATCCACTGAAAACTGCATGGTAGCTACTTCCTCCCTTGTCCCCTTTCTCCCGTTATTAGGAGCCATTAAGAACACTGAATAAGCAAGAGACATATAATAATAATGTGTCACATAGGACTTCCTTGGTGTGGTTTTCATTTATATGTATTCTGCAACTACTATACTGTGTCACATTGTTGTCACTACTATTGTACTGTATATTTCTGTATAATTGATCAGTCTCTCTGTTGAATACAACTAACTTTAGATTGTTCCTCAAAAAGGGTTGCTTGTCCTGATGAGCCAACTGGTTAACACAATTCCATAAATAACTGAATTATTTGTACACATCCTGAACAACAACTGCCAGGAAAATACCACCAGAGATGGTTCTCCAGACCCTGCCACTGCACTAGAGCCTGAAACAACAGAAAATATAATAAACCATTATGGAACTGCCAGAGGAACTGCTCTAACTAAGGTTGAAATGGATGGAAATTAGCTGAATACAATGTGGAAGACAAACTGGAAAATAAATCAATTCTCAGACTGGATAAGAGAAAAAAATGTCTCCAACTATGAAACTACCAGTAAATCAGGAGCCAAATGTCGTCCTGAGGAGATTTATAGCACAATAAAAATGGACTGGGAGAGACTTACAGCATCTCATCATATATGTCACCAAGAGCAGTCATAAATAAACATTTTAATAGCCCTTCCCTCAACCAAAGCTTTACCACAATGAAAGACACTGAATTCAACTCTTCAATTAATGTTTTATTGGGCATCCTGAAAACCTTGAGAAGAGGAGGAATATATAAATCATGTCATCATCCATGAATATCTGCTTATGATTTTGCCAAAATCAAAAACTGTGCAGCCCTGGATCCATGAACTGTGGCAGGCTTAGCAAGAAATGTTTTGCTGGATACTCAGCTTTTATTGCCAGCTGTGGCCATTAGGGACTGAGATCTCTATCACCATAATCATTTCAAATACATACTGATAAAAAATCTCCATTCTGCTACCATGGCCTTCAACAGAGTAACAGAAAATCATGGGGACCCCATGAAAACCTTGTACTGAGCTCTGTCCAGCTATATGGGGGCTACCTAGAGATCTGCTCTCTCCAATTGCCTCACATGAGCATTTCCTTTTAAAAAGTAAGTCAATGCCGTGGCCTCTATCTGCATCTGAAAAGAAGCTAGGACACACAGCTAGCTCAAGAAAACTGTGACTCTGAAAGGAACTGATGGGAAACATTTCCTGACCTCCATGTTTCCCAGCATTTGTACATTAGATAACAAACCATTCGCTGTGAAATATTTACATGAATCTGCTTTTCTTGGTGGGCTTCAAGTACTGACATAATGGTCATTACATGGCTTTCATTCAGAGTCCTTGCTCTGAAGGTATTGGGGCCCCACGCTGGAGGTTTGACGGCTATGGTCAGCAATACTGTCCAGCAAATCTTAGAGCCACACCATACCTAAAATGTGATCCAACATCCTGCAGTTGCAATGCCATCAAACTCTTCCACATGCCACAAGCATGAAAATCCAACCATTTTCACAATGGCCCTTACCTTGGTGCCTCTCTGTATGATGATCCAGCAGCCCTGCAATACATCTCTAGCTTCATGCCATGGCAGCCCACATCGACTCAGCTTGTCCTTGACTTTGCAACCCCAGATCAATCCAGTAATGAACAGTACACCATTATCGATACTCTCTGACCCTCCTTGCAGCAGCAGGCCATCTGTGCAAGTAGCAGATCTTAGGAAAATGAAGAAACCAGAGGCACAGCACAGCAGTCATGCACTCTCAAAATACAATATAGGCAAAGTTACAGCCACACCTGGAATCTGCAGAGCTGCATGATTTAAACAAGATGGGTTTTTGTTTGTTTGTTTTTATATGAGGATAGTATGCACCTGCACAACTGGAAGCAATGACTGCTGACTTTTCACAAATAAGAAAAAAGAGGCAACGTTTTACCTTGCATCCAGAGTGTCCAGCATTTATTAATCAGTGCAAAACAATGGAAAAGTACAGTAACTCATTAAAATACTTGAACACACAGGTATGTTGCCTTAGAGAAGTGACTTCCTGGACCCTCCTCCTCACACTGATATCATCATGTCACACTTGATGCATTTTGTGCTACACTTTTCAAAAGCTGATGTCTCAGGGTGGTATCTCTCCATTTATCTAGCATCCTTAAAGGCATACTACACATATTCAGCCATCACATAATAAATACATTACGTAACCCCATCATGTGTAAAAGTGTGCTGTGGAACCAAGAAATTACAAATTAATACATTTAAAAATGCTGTTATTTGTATCAGTGGACCAAGCTGGTAATATGAAAATGTCCATGAAAGACAGCTGAGGTCTAAAAGAGCTGTTAACATGACTACAAATGCTAGGATTTGAATGGGCAGCCCAAATACTATGCATTAGAGCTGGGCAAAATTAGCACATTCTGAATTTGTGGAATTTTCATGAAATTCCATGACATTTTGTGAAATTTTGTTA
This sequence comes from Neoceratodus forsteri, assembly GCA_016271365.2. Lineage (NCBI taxonomy): Eukaryota > Metazoa > Chordata > Ceratodontiformes > Ceratodontidae > Neoceratodus > Neoceratodus forsteri. Next base: position 1,056,447,199 of record CM057459.1, read on the forward strand.
AATTGTTCAGAATGTCTTAAATCCTTTAATTGGCAATACCTTGGTCTGTATTAGAGCTAGATGTCTGATGTTTGCATGCATATTGTCTGGGATAGGCTCTTACTGTGTGCTTAGCTTCATGACATTTGGATGAGGGTTGGAAAAGTTATAGGGCTCAAAGTCTGGCAATTTAATATTCATGTGGAAATTTCTGAAAATATTTCTTTGCTTACAACTTAGCCACCTTTGGAGCTAGATAATTGAAAACTTAGATGCATACTTTCTTGGAAAAGTCATAGAAACTGCTAAATTAAGAAGTATGTAAATTGTAGTTTTAGCCATGGCCTGCATTCCAATATGACTTCCCGGCTCACTTCCACACTTGGGTGGTCATCATGGCAGTATGACTCTCTGATGATAGGCCATGGGGTTTCCTTTAAAACCTAATACAATATTTCGGGTCAATTAACCTAACATCATTGGTGATATTGTGATCTCTGGCTTTAAATTTATAGGGGCTTAAAATTTAGCAGTTTAAATAATTGTAAATGTAATTTTAAAATTTCAGAATGTTTGGAGGCTTATAACTCAGTAACCATTAAAGCTAGATATCAGAAACTTGGCACACAAATGTATGGGCATTGGTACAGTTGCTGTACTGCAATTAGTGCAATTTGGATAAATACTTTCAGTTTACGTAGTTGTTAATTCTAATTTTAAAGTTTTTGAATGTTTGAGTCTTCTAAGTCAGTCAACTTTAAAGACAGGTTTGTGAAACATGTTACAAGTCTGTAAAGGCATTGGCCCCTCAAAATCCACATACACAATCTGGTGCAATTTAGATAAATACTTTTTAAATTAGATGAAAATAACCAAAATTTCAATTTTGGCAACATTTTGTGACATTTTCGTGGAAATTTCATAACATTTCACAAAAGTGAAATCAACATTTCAACAGAATTCTGCTTGTGGAAGATCAATTTTGACCTGCCCTCCTATTCATGGTAAATATATCTGTTTCAATATTGTCAGGAACTTTGCATTACATCCTCATATGTTGCTGCAGTATTGCATAGAGGTTAGAGTAATGAGCTATGAATGAGATTGGTACATCCAGTAGACCTGTGATTGATTCCCATATCCTCCACTTGCATACTGTGTGACTCTGAGCAAGTCATATAACCTCTCAAGTGCTCCTGGATCACCCTGAAACAGACACGTATGCCAAGTCGGTCTTACCAGTTGCCAAAGAATAAGTTACAAATTTCTGAATAATTAATATATTCAATGACTGGCCCACTGATGGGCTCAAGGTCAAGCTTCATGGCTGACATTCCTAATATTTCATACTGTGCATTATTATGTTTGATGATTAGCACACTTGAAAAGGAGCCCGAAATAAAGCCAAACTCTGTATCATAGCTAAAAAGATGAGCATTTGTCAATGCTGAATGTTTGCCACTTATATTGCTGATATACCATGGTTTGCTTGTAACGGGATGATAAAACCATCACCTTGTCATGTTCTTGTTGGAACTGCACTCAAGTGAACCACTGACAGACAAGTGTTGTCCAGCACAAAAGTGATTTATTTCTGGTATATAATGCAGGTTTACAACCAAACAGTGTGATCACTGGGAGAATACTTTCTATCTTTCTTACCTATAAGTAGCAGTACATCTCTTCTCAGAGAGCAGGTGCTATGGAAAGGGTCTTATATCCCTGATAATAGTCATGGAAACAGCTAAAAGATACTGGCCCAGATATTCAAACTCCGCCCAAAAAGTGTGCAATAGCAGGAGCAAGCGCAAGTCCATTGCGCCCATGTGCAAGAGGCCGCGATATTCAAAAGTGAGCTGGCCAAACTGCGCCTACAGCCGACGACTGAATATCACACCACCTGCACCATAGCACAAAAGGATGTGCAGCTGAGCAGTCCAGAGGCGCCTATGGCGCAACCAGGGATGCCACCCAGCAGCAGAGCAATGCAACTGCACAACCAGGGAGGTAGGGGCCCACCACCCATGCCACAGATGGGCACAGGAACACACAGCAGAACAGACATCATCCCACACCCCATGCACTGCACAACTGGGGAGGGCTGGAATAACCACCGGACCATGGAGACAAGCAACAACCCACAGATGGGCCATGGTGCCCCATCACACCTTCCGCAAGCTGTGACTGGCACACAAGGAGGCTGACCACCCCGTGCCACACCATCCCCCAATGCAGAGCACACCCCACTGTGACCCCTAGACACCCTGCCCAGGAGCAGCATCCACCACTGCAGGAAACCCCATGCATGCCACCACCACCACTGTGATGCTGCAACCCTGTGCACCACAGAACCATGCAAGGTAGCCCCACCATGAGCACCCATCAGTGGGTGGCAGCACACAGCGATGCAACAATGGCATACACAGTGCCACCATGCACAGTCCCCTGAGGTACTGCTGAGAGAGCAACCATGCATTGGCACATGAGGTACCCATACGGGACAGGGCTTGCCCCGACACCACCACCAATGGTACAGCACCCTGCACAGTCTCCCAATGACATGCCCCAACCCAGCACTGGCCACAACAGCCAGCACAGACACCCACAGTGGTGCGTGGAAGCATGCACCAGACCTGATGCCACACAGTGCATGGACAGACACCCACCCATACCCAGGGCACAGCACAGGGATGCAGTGGCGGGCAACCAAGCCCCCAGTGTGGGCCCATGTAAACTGTGTACACGAGTCGCAGTCCTCCATGGCACTGGAGTGCCAGCCACCCCTGCGCAGGCACTGTGGATCTGTACACCACCAGCATTTTCCTGAGCACAAGTCACAGACAGTGGTGCACATCCCTGCAACACACACAAGGCACAGCATGGAGGTGGGACAACAACTGTGGAGGCCACAGTGTCACCCAAGGCAGACATGCACCACACCAGTGACAGGAGGCAACCCAGCAGTGTGACAGATACAGTGGCTGCCCTGCATGGACTGCCACCACTGACATGCCAGCAGACTGTGCAGGTCACAGACATGCATGGGTGTCAGCTGCACAGGCCAAGGATGAGCTGATAGGGATGCCATGGACACAGAGCATGCCCCATGGACCACTGCACACAGTCATCCAGTGCACAGGGCACAACACTCACACCACAGACACTGACTGATAGCTACCCCCACACCACAGTCAGTCACTCCACATGGACTCACACACATAGCCATGACCGCACCACCCTCACGCCATGCACACTACTGCAGCTGAGGACCTATAGCCCGCTGCAAATCAGACACCACCACAGTATTCATATCAAAATAACTGTATTAAAACAACATACTGTATAAAAGTTAACTATTTACAAAATATATACAAGGTGGCGGGAGGGCCACAAACAAGGTGGGCATGGGTAAGGGGCAGGGGTGGACAAATGGGACAGGAAAGGAGGGTGTGAGGGTGGGTCCAGGGGTAGAGGATATCAGCGGCAGAGGGACTTCTAATGGGAGTGCCACTCCACGCTTTAGCTCCTTCACTGTCTGTGCCTCCACAGGACCCTGGTCCATCGATCCTGTGAAAGATGTCGAGTGACGCCTCACCACCTGCAGGATCTCCTGTAGTGCCTCCCTTATCTCTCAGAGCTGGCATGTACCTAGGACAAGGGAGCACAGTCAATAGGTGTGAATGCACAGCTCCACAGCCCACCCACTGTGCATGGCATATGGCCATGGGACATACCTCTGTGATGGTGTGTGACCACCCACAGTGATCACGCCCATGTGACCTGCCCACCCAGTTGCATACAGCCATGAACGCCACACACACCCACCGCCAAGTCATGCACAGTACCACCGTGGCCGCTAGTGACATGGCTATGTAGGTAAAGGCAGTGGCACAGCCATGTACCCGGTGCACGATGGACCACCATTGATGCACTCCCAGACATGCATTGCCACTGGACAGTGTTGACTGTAACAAGTTGTGTGCATGGCAGTGGTGTCGATGGATGGTGGCTATGCCCGCTGTCCACCCTGTTACACAGCATGCAATAGTAATCATGGAGGTATGGCACTCACCATCATTGGGCCGGTCCCTTGGGTGCTGTGGACCCTTGCCCCACCTGGCTTCCCTCTCTTCTTCATTGCGCCAAAGCCTGCGGCCAGGGCGCTCTCCTCCAGGCCTGTGGTGCAAACATGGAGAGAGAACATCAGTACAATCCCATAGAAAAGCCCCTGCCCCCAGGTGTGTGCCCTCCCACCCAGCCAGACCCACCCACCCCACACCCTGATAACACCACCACAGCCAACCCGGAAGGTCCCGCCCCATGTGCTGGACATACAACTGTGATACCCATATGGAAGATAAAAGTGTGTTGACGTAACACCTACCTGGCTATGGCACCATGCCCTCCTGGCATGTCCCTGAAGGTGGGCTAGCAGCTCCGGCTCCTCCACTGCAGGTCCCCATACCTGTGGTGGCACTGCTCTGTGCTTCTCCCATCCAGTTGCCTCCTCGAGTGCAGTGGCCACCTCCTCCACACCTGGCTCCTGGACCTGTCCAGGGTGCCTCCGAACAGTGGCCCATGGTGTGGCTCCACTAAGGCCACTAGGTTGGCCAGCTCTATCTGAGTCCACTGAGCAGCCCTCCCGCACACCATGCCTCTGCTCGGTCTGCAACATGGCGCCTGCAGTGTGGCTCCCACATGCAGATGCTGCGCGGTACAGTGCTGCCATTCCATCGCACTGTCACCGAACAGAATGATAGTGGTGCACCCATGCCTGACGATAGCACCTAGGGGGCAAAGGTCGGGCACAGGTCAAGGGTCCCTGGCATACGGACACGCACAGTGACATTGGAACCCAATGCGGTAACGTGATTGGCTGCCTGTGTGTACCACCAGTAGCAGCCTACCACGCTGTTTCCTGGGCGCGCCTATGATGGCCCAGTGCCACAGCACCATGTAGGTGACCATCACTATAGCGCCACTGGCACAATGGTGGCCATGCCTCGTATTGCTTCCCGACACAGCATGTCAGCAGCACGGCAGACGCCTGCATCAGAAACCCGGCATGTGCAGTGAGGTGTGTACTATGCATGTCACAGAACTGCGCCATTGGCTCAGCACGTCAACAGAATTGCGCAGCGCAACAGAGCAATATTCAGCCGTCATAAGCAAAACAGCTAATCAGCCATGCAATGGTGCAGTACTGGCAATTTGCACTCCACTTAAATTGCGTGATCGCTCATTTTCATGGGGTTGAGCTATAGTGCGCGGCATTGGGCTGCAGTGGCCATAGTCGGTTACTGCAGTCTATTGGTGAGTTTCATGTTGTTTGGGAGTGTGGACTGTGGATTTAGGGACATGCATGGGACTGCACAGTCACAGGTAACAACTGCCATTCTTTCAGGCTAAATAATGACTGAGCAAGTTGTGGGAGAGGAGGAACACAGTGGTGGGAGGAGGAGGAGGCCTAATTTTACCAAGGCCTGTTTGACGCTTACCTGGATCAGTGAACGCTTCAGCGGACGGCAGGGAACAACCAAGCCCATGCTGTTGCATGGGAGGAGGTGGCATGCTGTGAACCTGCATGGCAGCCACCAGCTCCGTGCAGGAGTGCAAGAAAAGATGGGCACAGACAGGAGGGAGGATAAAGGAGAAGGTGGTTGCCATCAGGGCAGCACAAGCTGCAACAGGTGGGAGACAGCTGGAGATGGTACACCTGACCCACAGGAGGAGAAGATTGCTGGAAGCATGCAGCATAGTGCCATTGAGGGTGTTCCGGAGGTGGCTTCCAGACAGGTGGTGGCCCATCACTGCATGGTAAGTCATGGTCTGTCTATGGGGGGGCAGGGTAGGTCACTATGCATTAACATGACTTTGTTTTCCTTACAGATCCTGATCATCTGCATGGGTCAGCGGTGGTGGGCATGTCCACTGAGGTCAGTCAGCTAGAGATGGAGGAGGGCCCATCCACCTCCACAGGTATACGTGGCTCAATGCGACAGTGGGGATGCCTGGCTGTCCACACTAATGTGTTGTAACAGTTGCAGAGGAAGCTCCTGCCAGTGTCCCAGCGTGCTGGCATCCACGGATGCCAGCATGCTGTGACTGGGGCCGGTGCCGAGTCCATCACCGATGATGATGTCGCTAATGGCATGGGCAGTGACATGTGTGTGCCATGGGAAGACCACACAGCAGAACACATCGTGCCATGGCTGTAGGTGGTGCTGCTGTGGAGGCTCGTTTGTCAGCACAGTCCCAGCCTGTGCCTGTCAGCACCAGTGGGGCAGCACTGGTGTTTGTTCAGGACAGTGGGACTGTTGCGGCCACTGTGGTGGCACCACTGAGCCCTGGGGAGTGGCAGTCAGAGGGGCAGCATCAGCAGTCGGTCAATGGGTTTGGGGGCAGGGTCCAGCGGTGGCTTCTGTGCACCACCTGTGGACATGCTCAGACCTGGTCCTGGTGTGCAGCACCCACCCTCAAGGGTGCTAAGCATCAGGCCAGGCACACCCTGAGGAACAGGATGCCGAGGAGGCAGATGACCTCTTGGACGAGCACACCCACCTACTGTAAGCATCAGTCCAGCAGCAGATGCAGCTTAGGTGTCAGGTGGATGCACTGTGTGCAGCTCTGGAGAGGGCAGAGGAGCGTCGCAGCAGAGACACCACTCTGATCCTGGCAGGGATGGATCAGTTGCAGGAGGATGTGACTGCTGCCATTGACAGGCATGCACAGGCATTCACTGCTGTCATGGCCACAATGGCACACAGTCATGTGCCCATGCGCCAAGGACACCACGCAGTGCACCGTCCACCCCTGTTCCCGCATCGCATGACACCCTCTCTGTTGACACCGGGTTCAGCTGTGGGCATCCTGAGCACTCCTGCCTGGCACAGGCATGTTCGTGTGCTGCAGACCCCTGCATGAGAATGGTTGCGTTTGCAGTGAAACCCTGGGGACCATCGGTGCCACCCCTTGAGGCCAGTGGTCAGCCTGTCAGTGCTGGCTGGTCTCGCATGGCTGACTATGCATCCATGGTGGCCAGGGCACTGTGTCACGTGACTGACCTGTCTCCAATGTGGCTACTGTGTGGTGCTGCCCTGTGTGCATTGTGTCTTCAGTGGGCAGTGCACGGTGGGTACCTGGCCCTGCACGCGACACAGTCCATCTGCACACCCTCCTGGCTGCTGTCTGCAGTTGCGGTGCATGATGATGCCTGCATTGTGCTGTACACCAATGTGCAATGGTGCTCAGCATCTGACACATGCACATGGACAGTCAGTGGGCCTGGTGGTATGTGGACATGTGTGTGGCTGGAGGTGGCATTCTGGGTCAGTGGCCCTCCTGCCCTTTGTGCAAGTTTGGTGTGTGTGTGTGCGTGTGTGTGTTTCCATCCGTGTGGCATGTTATTCCTCACCCATCCCTGGTTGTGTGTGTGGTTCCATGCCCTGCCACTTACCTTGACGGCATGCACCCTGGTGTGTGTCCATGCATGTTTGTGGGTTGTGCCTTTGCCACTGTTGGCTGCACATGGCCCCATGACTTACCTGGGTTGGCTGGAAGTGCTCCTCCATGATGGTGTCCCGATGCAGCTGTGCCAGCCGAGCAGTTGGGGGTCCCACAGCCAAGGAGGGGCTGCCCATCACCATCATCACTGGTGTCCCTCATCGCCCCCATTGCTGTCCCCCTTGACCTGTATAGCTATCCCACATTCATTGGCCATGTTGTGCAGGATGCAACAGGCCAGGAATAGCTCACAGGCCCTTGAGGGGCTTGTACTGTAGGGCACCACCGGAGGTGTCCAGGCAACGGAAATGTGCCTTCAGCATCCTGAACACCTGCTTGATGACATTACGGTGGTGGTGTGTGCCTCATTGTAGTGTTGCTGTGATGGGGCCAGGGCTGCTGGTAGGTGTGAGCAGCCAGGATGGAGTGGTATCCACTGTCACCTGTGTGTAGATGGTGGAGGTTAGCTTGGTGATCAGCATTGCCCTGCCCCTGGCCATGTAGGCCACTACCCATGTCACCTCTGACCATGCCCCCAGGCCCTATGATTGTCCATGTGGTTTGCATACTCACCCACTAGGTGTCCAGTGGGATATCCCCACTCTAATCTGTGGCACAGTGCCGACTGGTGCCAGATGAAGGCATCGTGTGCCCCAGGTGCGTGGCACAGACATTGATTATGCAGCCTGGCACGCACACCACCTGGCAGTTGATGCTGGCATAGCTCCTTGCGATTGATGTATGCAGCCCCTCGGGGCCAGGTGGTGTGCGATGGCCACATGGGTGCAATCTATTGCCCCTAGCACACCAGGCATACATGCTACCCTGTGGAACTCCTGTACGTTTGCTGTGCGCTCTGCCGGTGTGCTGGGGAAATGGATGTACTCGCAGCATGTGGCAGCAGTGCGCTGAGGAATTGGGTGAGGTGGCGATGTGGCCGACTGGGTTATGCCTGTGGTGTCCCAGTTGTTCTCTGGAAGGTACCTGTGGCGCAGCAAGCACATGCAAGCTGTCACTTTTGTCTCCACTGACAGGGCACGGCTCCATCGTGTGGGTGCCTGCATCACATCACTGCACAGCTCACAGAGCCGCCTCAGAATTGCCCAATTCAGGCGGTACTGGCCCACAATCTCGGTATCACTGTACGGCTCAAGCTGGTGTGGGCTCGTAATGCCTGTTGGGGCATACCACCGACAGGCCCTTCCACGACCACACCCCCTGCTGCCCGCCTCTCTCATCCCCTCATAATGGCCTCCATCTGGAAGGTGGCACTGGCCATGTCCCTGGCTTGTGTTCATCCCCCAGCAGCTGTTACTGTATTCCCCACTGTCCTCTACTGCTACTTCCCTGCACTGGGAACACCTGCCTGTGGCAGCCTCTGTGCTGTGTGGCACTTCCTTCTGCACTGGCTGTGGCTCCCTACACCTTCCCTGTGCCTCTGTGTTCAGGGTGCTCTTTCCTGGCCTGCCCTGTGTGTCCCTCCTGTCCTGTTTGTGTGGCTAGAGTTCAGCCTCATGTGCCTTCCTGTAGCGCCTCCTGCGCCTCCCTTGTTCCTTTTATTTTGTCTCATTTCCGCTATGGTGCAACTTCCACTTGCTCCCCTATTGCGCATGGTGCAAGTTGTTGAATATCGCACTCGCGCCATTTATGCATGGTTCCTCCCCTTCAGTTGCACATGCCTTCATTATCATTTAACTGTTACTCAGCGTGATTTGGGGCGAATCTGCCTCTGCTGAATATCGCAGAATGGTGTACTTTGGACTTGCGCAGGCGCAACCCTATTTTGCATGGCTCAACTCTTTTGAATATCTGGGCAACTGTATATAAAAACATTATAATTGGTCAGTGGCAAATAGCCTGACTGCTCACTAGCCTGGGAAAGCATGTTGAGCTAGTAAAAGTAATAGATAGCTAAGACAATAGGTCTTGTATATCATGAAGGACAGTTGCTGTTACATATGCAGTTACAGTTCTGCACTATCACTAAAGATGGCAGTATTGTCTAACTAATCATTATACAATGGTGTAAATAGAAGTATCTCCCAAGTATAACCATCAGAATAATATCAAATGCATTATGATTCTCAGTAAAAATACAGTAGAACTCAGATCCTACATTTATGCTTATACGATAAGTACCTGTACCCTAAGGTTAGCAAATATCCATATAAGTATTACTGTCTATGAGGTAGGGGGCCAATCATGGGTGCTGGTCCATGGATAATATTCTCCTCATTGTTGCCTCAGAAAGGGCAACAATCCCAAGTTAGTTGGTAGGGATGGAGCAAAAGTCATTTACAAGTCTGACGACGAGCCTTGTAAAGAAATTCACTTGTTCGATGTTGTCTTAGGGGTCGCTACAGGCAGCATATGTCTTTTGGCTGTTGCTATGACAATTGTCAGGGTATAAGACCTTTGCATAGCACATGCTCTCTGAGAAGACACATACTGCTACCTATAGGTAAGAAAGATTGAAGTATTCTCCCAGTGATCACATTGTTTGGTTGCAGCCTGCTTTACATACCAGAAATAAATCACTCTTTGTGCTGGACACCACTTGTCTGTCATTTCTTCACTTTAGTGCAGTTCCAACAAGAATCTTAGAAGGTGATGGTTTTACCATCCGTACATTTGGCAACCATGTGCAGGTTGGAATGTACAAAGTAAGGATTCCGTTCAAGTTTGTAGAACTCAATGTCAAGTAGTGTAGTGCATTTTTGCCTACTTGGACCTACTCATACTTACAGTAGTTGCTCTCTTACAGACTTGCTATGTTTTGGTTTTGGGTGTGTCAGACCCACACTGAACCACTGGTATACTCCTCTGCGAGTAGCAGCATACTGCCTTGGCTCCACCGGTTGCCCATGGGGACCAATAGAAAGTCATGAGGTGATGGTTCCAAGAATCTCAGTCCAGTCTTTCACTGTTTCTTTCTTTGTGTGTTTAATCCTTTGTTTGACATGCCTGAATGTTAGCAAATGCATGATGATTCTTAGTAAAAATACAGTAGAACTCTGATCCTGACACTTATGCTTATGAGTGACTGTGCCCTAAGGTTTGTAAGCATATATATCTATATCTATCTAACTCTCTCTCCTCCCTCTCTCTCTCATATATATATATATATATATATATATATATATATATATATATGCATTATTGTTTGTGAGGTGGGGGCAATCAGGGGTGCTAGTCTATGGATAACATGCTTGACACATTTTCACTATATATGTTCCCAGGATAGACCAAACAAGATGTAATATGTCATTTTCAGTTGTGTCCTGCATTTTCACATTTTTAGATTCTATTTACCCAGGACAGGCCACATGAGAAGCAATATTTAATTTTAGTGAGCTCACACATTTTGACCCCAAATTTCCAACAGTCTTGTCATGACCTGACGTTATGATCAAGATAGGTGGGATTATTTAAATCCCATCCAAAAGGTGATTTTGCAGTGCAACTGTGAACAAACACTTTGGAGGTGATTTGAAAATGACATCTGGCATGTTCAGGAGGTAGGATAACAGAAGGGATATGTTGAATATTAGGGTCCAAAATCTGCAGAAATAAAGTTATGAGAAAATATTGGAACATCAACATTTCTTAATAACTCAGTTGTTTTTTCATTTTGACCCAAACTTTTAAACATAATCTTTTCATGACCTACTGAACATGACAGATATCATTTATAAAATAGTGGCTGAAATGTCATTTTGCCCTGCAAATATCAAAATACATTTTGGCCATGAGTTGAAAAATACAGCTGTCACATTCATGAGATGGTGTGAAGAAATGCCTACGTTCAAAAGTTGGGGTATAAATATTGAAGATTACCAAAGTTACAATCATGTACTGTATTTAAAATATCAACATATGCTCATAACTTTTTTTATATTTTATCCCACATTTTCAGCATAATCTTCATGTGAACCCACCTCATGAATAAGGACACAGAAGATTTTCAAATCCTGCCCAAAAAGGATTTGGAACCACAAGTGCGAAACACATTTAGGCAAGGATTTCCTTCTCAAAGCACATTTCACCACCAACTGCTCATGCTTTACCCATCGCTGATTTCCCACATAACCCGATTTCAACTGCACACAAACCACCCCCAGTTTCTTTCTCCACACTCATCTCAAAATGGTCCTATCTGCTGAACCTGCTACTGTTACTGTATTAGTACGCATATTAACCTATATTGTAAGGAATTGTGAGTCACACTATGTTCCCCACCACTGTTTGAAATATTCTGCATTTTCTTTGTATGAACCACCTGTCATCTCAGCTACTGCACCATCCTACTGGACCACTGTCTGTAATTATCTGCAAATTATGTATGCATTGTTTTGTCTTATCCAATTTGTACTCTCCCAGGGCGCATCTGGAATCGAGCGGTACTCCACCAGTATGCTTTTCCTGGTAAATCTCTTAAATAAATAAATAATTTGAAAATGATAGCTGTCACAGTCATGTAGTGGTGTGAAAATTGGCTTATGTTAACATTTGGGATCAAAATATTGAAAATCATCAAAGTTACAAGCATGTGTTGAATAATTTTAATGCAGCTCATAACTTTGTTGTTTTAAATATTTTTCAACATAGCCTTCAGTAACCCTGGTGCCATGTACCAGTGGGCTACTACCCTGCCTAATGACCACAAAACAGGTTGAGGGAACTGGACTCTGTTTGATAGTAATTGGGGTTCTTTCACAGACTAGCCTGCTTACTTGTTACTGTTAATGATTAATGCTCAATGTTGATGTTATTTGGTACCAGAAACCTGGTAAGGACTCAGAAGGGACACCAAGTATCTAAGGCATGGGGAAGTGTAATTCCTCCCAAGATTGGAAGCTTACCAGAGTGCTCTGGCTCATCTTGTTCCACTCACCTCCATCTTGTTCTGGGTCACTGTCTCCTCTTTTCATCTCTTGCCAGCTCCTGCTGATAGTTCCTTATAAGGGACCAGAGGAGTGCAGTAGAAGTTAAATCACCCACTTCACAAAGCTGTAAAGTGCTGCTCACTGCTCATACTGCATGTGAAGCTGGTGGCATGCATGTACAGTAGAGAACAGTGTTACAGTGCATGTAATGTAAGCAGCTCATTTGCAGCTGTAAATTAGCTCCCTCTGTTTTCTCCAACCCCTGGCAGCTAATCAGGGTCCAGAAACACACAGAAGGCACAAGAGAAAAGAAAACAAACTGTATTTTGGTGAATAAAGGTGACTGAATCTTTAAATAAAACTGTGGCTGCCAGAACTCATAAAGCCTGCCTGCTGCCTTGGGGATGCACTAAAGGAGGCAGCGGCAGGCAGAGGAAGCCCAATACAACCCCAATCTGCTGTCAGGTGATAGGGCAGAGGGGCTGCTAATGGACTGTGGGGCCATTATTTATAAAGGCTCTACAGCATTTAATAAATATATCTGTAAAGTTGGGACTAAATATAAACTATGTTTTAAGCAGCCATGTTGTGACATTTTGACCACTGACCAGCAAATCAGCATTCTAGGAGCCCAAGGACATGCAGCTAAGGATCCTTGGTAGGGGAATCTACCATATCTTGGTCTAGTGCAACCCCACCCCAGCAGGTAGTGTCCCACCATTCTCCTCACTCGGAAGCATTGGCATACAGTCTCTTCCTCCTCCATGGCCAGCTGCCTATTGAGTTGAAACAATGAATGAGCACATGTTTGTACAAGCACGTGCTCATTCATTGAGAGTTCAGTTGGTGGATGGCCATGGAGGAGAGAGGAGGGCTGTGCCAGTCAGCTCACTTGGGTTCAGGATGGGGTGGTGGGACACTACCTGCTGGGCTGAGGGGTGGGGTGCACTAGACCACCAAGGAATAGAATTCCAATTCAAAGACTGGGGATTGGGGATAGGGAGGATTCACTAGATTGGGGATTGAGATGGGGGATTTATACTCGACAATAGGCATGATGTCCTGGTTGGGTGGGTGATTGGAATGGGGGAGGTCCTGCTAGCTAGCAGAGATTTTTTAATATATGGGTTGGAAAATTGGGTGGGGAGGGGCACTAGCCATGAGGAAGGAATTATTATTTTACATTGTGCAGTGATCAGCAACCAGTGGGGGGTGCCACTAGCCACCAGTTAATATATTTCAGGCTTGGGGGCACTTGTCTCCAGAAAGTATCTCTCGGTGGGACAAGGCAAAAATTTGCCCAAACACATTTGGAAGATTTCTGACCCATCACAGGTGGAAGTTGAAAACTTTGTGAAAGTTATGAAATTTCATGGAAATTCCTCTAAGGCAGAAATCACAACTTTCACATCTAGCTTGGACATATCTTGAAAATGGTCTGCAACAGCAAGTATATTGGCTATATTTTTGGAGTTGGGTTCTAGACTGAGAAACACTATACAGATGAGTTCCATGGGGGCACCAGTAACAATGTTAACTAGATGGGTGGCCCTCTGTGGAGCTTTCCTTTGAAGACATCTGCTGCAGTTCTTGCAGTATTTTTCTATGGCACTTGTCATGCAAGGCCAATAGAAATGAACACATGCCAGATCCAGTGTGTGGTCATTTCCTATGTGGCCTATACTGTCATACAATGCAGAGTGTGATGCTTGGCCAGCTGGTTATGATTATTGTATGCGTTATTTGTAATATAAAAATATAGTAGGTGATTGTCTCACATAAGACAGCCTGTGCTCCATGGGTGCCCACCCCCAGGTTTCAGTGAAAACTACAGGATATATTAAATTGACTGGAGATTTCTGTAATGTAATTAACTTCCTTGAGAAATTGCATTTTATGACTTTTATGACATGCTTTGAAGTTGTGAAGCTAAATATACATTTTATTACAGGACAGGACATGGCTATCCCGCATGTAGGTGAGGGATTGTAGGGTTGTAAATCTTCAAAGGAACTGGCTGATCAAAGACTCATAATTTGGGAAATAAGTTTTGCTGATGTCACATTATTTAATATATCACCTGACAGGAAATAATTTTTTGTAATTTTATATTCTAAAAGGAGGAGCTAGATGACTCATCAAGGGATGGGAAGATGGTGTTGAAATGTCTCCTTGTAACTAGGGAATATGGCATATTATTTTGAGACTCAAAGACACAGCTCTCTGATTTTAACTTGGCACTTATAGAGGTAATACATTAGATAGAAAATGTCTAACTGTATTGTGGTAGGAGTTTTGTTTTGTACTTTGCCTTGTTCTTTTATGTGATTGTGAGTTCTTGATATATTGTTCTGTATTTACATGTTTCATATTTTAATCTTTTAGTAAAGTCTTTATTTGAATGACACTGCCTGGGGTGTCTGCCAGTTCTTTGTAATGTAATGTATAGAGGTTAAGACTGACAAAAACTGTTCAAAAGCTTGATGGTGTTAGTGAACTGGGAAAAGGTAAGAATATACCTAAGGTCTTTTATTGAGTTTTAAGGGTTCATTTTGAAGCCTGGCTTGGTGCCCTGGCAAAGATTGTACCACAATCCTGAAGAGAGTAATTATCTGAGCCTGTATATTGGGTACGCTGAGCATAAGGTTCACAGTTTGACTCCCAGAAGTTTAGACTAAAGGTGATTCAGACCTGAAAGCAGAGAGGAGGGTTACCCTGTCTGTTACCTGTTCCCATTACTGTGCTCAGATGTTGGCACTGAGGGAGCAGATGGCCTGACCTGCACAAGCCACTTATGAAAGAAAATGGATCTAGGACTTCACTGGGAAGCTGAATTTTAGCAAACCCTAAGTAGTGATTTATATAATCCCATAATCAACTTGGAATTTCTGTATGGTCATTAAGTTTATTTCATTTTAAAAGCACCAAAGATGTCTGTTTACTTGTGAAGTTTGGCTCAAGTCAGTTTAAATTGTTAATTGAATACACATGTTTGGGTACAATTGGAAAGTACTCCATAGAAAGTTTTTGAATGAATGTACTTAAGTGATGATATCCTCTCCACACACTGTTCTTAAACAGATCACAAATGAGATGATTGGCAGAGGTTTTTAACTGGATTATTTAAATGTGTACACACCATGGACAGGATTCATAAATAAGATGCGCCTGGTGCAACCAGATGTGCCCACGCAAGTCAGATGCACCGAACCGATGCATAGCCATTCACAGAGGCATGCGCTGTACCAAGTGTCAGTGCAACTCCACTGTGAATCACCACAGGACACAACTGCACAACAGCAGATGCACCAGCGCAACCAGCAATGTGACAGGGCAAGCAGGATGCCCTACCGCCACAGGGAGCCAGGCAGAACAACTGGAGCAAAACAGCAGGACAAGAGGAGCAACCACAGAGCTGGAACAAACAGACCACGGACACAAGTAGAGTAAAAATGTTAATAAAGGCAATGGGCATATAAACTGTACAAACCATAAGTCATGAAAAAGAACAACAACAGCATCAACAAATGGGGAAGAAGGAGCAGGGACAGGAAGGAGGACAGGAAAGGGACAAAACAGGGGACAGGGTAGGGTAACTATTTACACAGGATGTCCCCAGAAAGTGGCAGGGGAACACTAGTGGCACTGTGCCCTGCCAAGCAGCACCCTGGCACAGACTGGAAGGCACAGCATGATGCCCTGAAAGGCAGATGGCAGGCAATGAACAGTCCATGAGAAAGGGCACAGGGCAGCTTGGATGGCCACACAGATCCTCCGGTCTACATCCACTGGTGCCGAACCACCACCACCATCTGCAACAGCACGTTGAGCCAGAACTCCTACAGCAAATGACAGAAAGAGCACACACTGAGGGCAGAATATGGAACACACCCCACCCACCACCAACTGCACAGAACCAGAAAGACAGCAATCATGGAAAGCGGTACTCACCCACCCCAGCAGGGCACCAGGCCTGGCACCCATGTATCACCGATGACACTCCTCAGGAGCATCCACAGCCTGCTGCCTGGCCCTGGTCCTGCAAAACACAACAAACAGCACCATGAGCAAACACTGCCACCATGCAGGATGCAGTGCCACAGCCCCTCCTTGCGGTGCATGGCCATGCAGCAGACAGTGATGCCAGGCTGTGAAGCACCTGGTATTAGCAGGCACATACTGCCATGCCCCACCGCCCTGACACCAGGGCAATGCAGCATGGGAGCATCATGAGGCAGTGATAGACACACCCAGCATGTGCCACACACAAGGATACAGCTGAAGAATACCTTATCTGGATATGGCAGCGCACCCTGTGTGCACGGCACCACAGCTGTGCAAGCTGCTCTGGGTCCCACCTCTGGAGATCACCATAGTGATGACTCCACTGCTTCCCTGTGCATGGCATCCCAGTACGGTGCACAATCTGTGATGCAATGGAGGCCCACACCTGGGACCTGGGCACATGGAGGTCCTCCTGTACAAATAGGCACCCCACAGCCAGGATCTGTGCTACAAGATGTAGCAGCTCCATCTGTGACCAGTTCATGGCCTGAGGCACCATTCTCCCAGTCTTAGGCATCCTAAACTGTGATCAGACAGTGCAATGTGCAAACTGGAAAAGTGCCATCTAACAAACGTTTTGCAACACGTGAAACAGCGAGGCACTTGCAGCACAGCGTGCACTGAATGTGAAGTGTGAATGGCCACTGGTGACGAGCCCACACATGAGAACACCATCACGCAATGGTGCTGCAAGGCCAGGACACGGTCCGCACATGCATGTTACTAGTGTGGGCGTATGTTGTGCACGGCATGTGCCATGAACGTACCATGCATAGTGTGCGGTCCTTGGGGAGGGCTGGATCAGTGCTGCATGGAAAGTACATTGTGAGACATGCTGCATGATACAGCACAGCGCCGCAATCATCAGGCTTGCAATGGTACAACTGGACAGTGGTGGAACAGCGCATCATGGGCTAAGCGCTGCAACACATGGACACCATGCATGAGCAACGAATGCACTGTGTAGAATGACCCCAAGTCATGCAGATGTACCAAACAGGCCATGAATGCACTGGGAATGCACTGTACGATCATTTGCGCACCACACAGATGCTCCATGCAAAGTGAGATGAGCTGGAGCAATTATGCTATTCAGAGAGAATGCGCACCAAACAGCCTCATCAACCATGCATGGGCAACTCAGCTGATTAGCATCTAATTAACAGGTGCTCAGGCCTCATTTGCATGCCCTGAGCCATAAATGCTCCCCAATTCAAAGGCTGAGTCCAGGACACTGAGAGGAGTCAGTGCCTACATTGTGAGTATACAGCCATGTTAACAGGGCTACTGCACACACACTGGTGTGCCTGCATCAGAACGTGCACAACAGGTGGGACCCCTGTACACCGCATGTGGAACAGGCATCCATTCAGTGGCACCCATGACAAACCATGTTGTACTACAGCAGGGATGTATCCACGGGGTGACAATGGACTGGTCTCTGCCATGATCACAGCAGATGACTGGGTCACCGGGGACAACACAGCACAGCATGTATGGAGCACTGTTGCCAATCTGTGGTGTGGATGGCAGTGTGCTGAGGCGGTGCAATGTGGGACAGAGCGAGGATGCGATGCGTGCCGAAGACCACATACTGTACAGGGGACAAAGGGATGGGACATATAGCTGGGGTGGCCTGCACTATGAGGTGAATGCAGCACCATGCCACAGGTAGTTACGGCACACAGAGCAACACCTGTGCAGACATATTGTCACCACAGCAAGCACACACACTGCTGCCACCCTAACAGTGCATACCACCATGTGGCAGTCCCCTCCACCCTGCAGCCATCACAGGGGTGGCACCCCACATGATGTGGCACCATAGTGGCAGCACACATGCAGCAGGGGGTACTGGGACATGCCCACAGCAGATCGGGCAGTGTCACACACTCTGTGGCAGCTACACAGTACCCTCATCATGGCCTGAGTGCCATGAGTGGCACATGCGCTGTCCCACATGGACCACAGACCATGGTGCATGTCCACCTGTGCTCAGCTGTCCACACGCAGACCGCAGCACAGGCCACCAGCAACACTGAACATGGTAAGGCTGCAGACAGTGGGAAATGGGTGTGGGTCCATGTACACACAGGTGAGTCTGACACCAGGATGCTTCTCCCCACAGTAGTTGACATGTCTGAGGAGGCAGGTGCCGCCACCAGGCAGCGACAAACTTCACAAAGGATGAGGAGATGGCACTCATCGAGGCATGCCACCTATGCCTGAATGTACCTACTGACAGGGAAGCAGCCAGGCGGTGCATGTGGAGGGCTAGGAGGAGGTGGCCTGGCAGGTGAACGTGGTACTGTCAACCCAAACAGTGCAGGAGTGCCACAAGCATTGGAATGACAGCTGAGAGGGCCAAGGAGAGGGTGGCCAGTATCCAGGCATCCCTGCAGCAGACAGGGGAGGACCTAGATCTAACTCAGCCCCAAAGAGGTGCTCCTGGCCACCAGTGTGTCAGGGCTGGCTGTGCATGGTGTCCCAAGAGGTGGCTTCCAGATGGGGGCAGCCTGTCGCAGCACGGTAAGGAGCTGTGCATCCTGTCTAGGCCCTGCCTGAGACAGGTGTGCATACTCAGCAGTGTGTCGCTGACCATGCTGTGTGTCATTTGCATCCTGTGCATTAACCATGTTTTCCTTTCTGTCTTCCACAGCTCCATTGCAACTCCAGGACATGGCCATGGCCGACCGAGCAGCCCTCATGGGTGATGATGCGGGCCCACCCCATGGAGCTGATGACACTAACATGGAAGTGTATGCACCTGCAATGTCCATGCTCCGTGCACCATCGTTCATGGTCCCTGTGGCAGAGGGCCTTCTGGACCCTCCACCAGCGCTGGCAGTACTGATGGTGGGTACTTCGCATGGTTGGGGGCCTGACTGGGTTATCTGATGCTGATGAGGCAGTGGACATAGCAGATGCACTCATTGTGCTCACCAGTGGCATGCGGATGAGGGCATTGGCACCGATGCATGTTCCACCATCAGGAGTGCCACCGCCATGGTCAACGGTGGTGCACATGGCACAGGGATGCCTGTGCACAGGACCCTGGGTGCCAACGGTGTTCCCACCATGCTGGGCACTGATGCGGTGGTGGCACAGCTGCCCGGGGCTGAGTGTGCCATGCTCCATGCACTGCTGCACAGCACAGTGCTGGCAGCATTGGTGACATCCAGGCAGGGCATCAGTGTGCATGCACCGCTACAGTGGGCCTGGTGAACTGCACACATGGAGAGCAAGTGGCAGTGCCTAGCCATGACATGCACACATCACAGCCTGACAGGGTTCATCACCATCTGTGGATGACCCTGGTGAGCTGACCCATCCATTACGTCGGTGATGCCACTATGCGCATCACCTGTCATTGACATGGGTGCCCACCTCAACCTGTTGCGGGCAACTGTGCACAGTCAGGAGGCACTCGGGTGGATTTCTGGAGCCACAGGGCTGTCATGGTCCAGGAGCATGAGTCCACGGTGGTGTGGCATGCTCAGATGCTGGCTGAGATATGCCTCATGAGGGTGGGCATGACCGCAGCCATGGAGTGGATCGTGGCTGCTGTGGAGGCAGTGTCTGCATCCACTACATGCTGTGGACATCGTGTGTCCAGCTGGATGCCCAGGAGCATGTCCCAGACACCCCGATGGTGGGGCCAGGTGGGCCTCCTGCTGCTGACCCCATTGCCACTGGCATTCACTCCCACCAGCCATGGCTTGGCTGGTGGGCATCGGATAGCCACCCCACTGAGCACCCATTTATGGTCTCAGTGCAGCATCTCTGAAGGTCCCTGGGGACATCCCCTGTGGCCAGTGGTGGCACCCTATTATCAGTGGCTGTGGCAGAGGCCGCCTGCATGTCCATGGTGGTCACAGGTCAGCCCTGTGATGCCCATGCCCTGGGGCCTATGGTGGCTGGTGGCAGGTCCATGCGTACTGGATGCCCTGTGGTGGTGCCAGTGTTTCTGTGTGTGGCGGTCACCAGCCACCGCGGTTGACCTGGCACCCTCCTATGCTACTTGTGCAAGTTGTCCAGTGTTTCGCGGTACGCCATCGTGCCATGGCGGTCATGGAATGATAGATGCATTACGGCGCCTGCAGTGACCATGTGATGGCCGCAGTGCACACTGACCTGTGAAAGTTTAGGCATGGTCAGTGTGGTTCTGGGGTGACATATGTGGGTCCTGATTATGAGTGTGTATGTCCCTACTGTGGCATGCACCGCATGTGCACCCTGTGTGGCATATGGTGCCCACAATTTCCCCGCTGTCCCTACACTGTAGGACCCACACCTGCACACTGCACTCAACTTACGTACTCACCTGAGTGTTCCAAAGTGTTCATCCACCACTTGTGTGCAGTATGCCCATGCCTTTGCCACCAGTCTGAGAACCCTGCTCCATGCCCGCCTTCATCTCCATGGTCCTCGGGTGTGACCTGGCTGCACCTCCACCACCCTCCTCCTCCCCAGAAATGTTGCCTCACTGGCCTCGACAGGTATCACATGACCATGGGCCATGTTGTGTAGCATACAAAAGGCCAGGAATATGCCACAGGAATTCTCAGGGTTGTACTGTAGGGCACCACTTGACCGACACAGGCACCAGAAATTCATCTTCAGCATGCTGAAGACATGCTCGATGATGGTGCATGTTGCAATGTGTGCCTCATTGTAGCATTCTTCCACCACTCTTCTGGGTCATCAGATGGGGTGTGAGTCAGGGCCGCAATGGATATGCGGCATCACCTGTGGGGTAGACGGTTCCATTAGTACACTATGTTACGCTGTGGCATGTGCCCACCCTGTCCCACTCTCTGTGTTGTGTGCCTCTGACCTGCTCACCTGCCTATGCAGCCGCATGCCTGGTGGTCCTGCATCCCTGCTTGCCCCTGTCCATCATGTGGTGCACATCAGTCACATGCTACCTTGCATCTGCCTATGCACCCTTCCACACCCTGCTGTCCCAGTGCCCTCATGCCTGTGACTGCCCACCCACAGCCCACCCCATGTGTCCTGGACATGGTGCCACCCTGTGCTGCTGGTGCTCAGTTACATGTACCTAACAGGTGTCCACTTTGGATGTCCCTGGCCTCAAAACTCATGCAGAGTGCCGACTGGTGCCATATGTATGCATCATGTGTGTTCTAGGGTGTGTGGTGCAGACATGGTTATGCCCTGTGGCATCGTACACCACCTGGCAGTTAACTGAATGGTACCCTTTAATTCACATATGTGATGCCATCCTCACCAGACGGTGTGTGGATTGCCACATGGGTGCAGTCAATGGCCCCTATAACACCTGGCATACGTGCCACCCTGTGGAACCCTGCATGGCTTCTGTCCGCTCTACCTGCATGCTGGGGAATTTGATATATCTCAAGCATGTGGTAGCAGTGCACTGAGGAATTGTGTGAGGAGGCAGGACATTGAGGCCTGTGATATGCCACTGATTTCCCCAGTAGGCCTCAAGAAGGTTCCCGTGGTGAGTAGACACATGACCGTTGTCACCTTGGTCTCCGAGATGGCATGACCTGGGTGTGGTGGGTGCCTACAGCACGTCATGGCACAGCTCACATAGCTGCCTCAGCATGGCCCTGTTGAGGCAATATTGCCTGACTATTCCAACTCTGTCAGCTGCTCAAAGGACAGCCGGGCACAGTACTGCCGTGGCTGGCCGCCTATGGTTCCTTCCAGCACCCTGCCTCCTCCTCCTCATTAGGGCAAAAGCAATGGCAACTGCTGCCGGTTCATCCCCTGTTGCTGTGGCCTCTGGTGTAACTTGCTGTCTGGTGTTGTTGCTGGCAGTTTGCCTGCCTGTGCCTCTCCTCTCTGGTTCCATTTCCCTCTGACTGTGGCTGTGTGCTGCTGTTTCTCATTCCACTGATGGCCTGCTGGTGTGCTGAACATAAGTCTCCTTCTTTGTACTTATCCTTCTTTGGCACAACTTGGATTTGCACTGGATTTGCCTCATTGATGCATCCTAGTTGTGCTTTGTGAATCAGATGGCTGTATATGCATGGAATGCCCCTGTATATGCACATGTCATTATGTTGCGCCTATGGCACATGACTTTCAGCGCAGGGCATCTTGTTTGCACTGGCTCTTCTCCCTGTTCCTGAATTGGCCTCAGGTGCATTTCTGACTTATGCTGGCGCATCTGAGTTGTGCTTGGTGATCTGTGTTGTGAATTCTGCCCAGTGACTGTTACCATTCTCTGTAAAAGCATTGGAGAGTGCGAACGTAAGATCTTTCTGGGAGCAGTGCACAGCATGGCTGGTGCTGCAATAAAAATGTTTATGCATTAAGAACAGCAGCTTCACGTCATTCTTCTGGAGGGGTGAGTGCACTTTCTAAAGCATGCCTGATCTGTTTTTAATAAAATTAATGAAGTAAAAGTGTAATCGAATGTACGGTGACAGTGTGAGGAGCTCACATAGCTCACCTATTGTACCAGGGAATTCTGTCCACCAAACATCATGTCAGTCCTGTGTTTCTTGCAGCACCTCATTTACCTACAGTGCTTTTATGTTCCTAGACTCCAACTAGCAGCAGGTACAACAGTGCCAAGAGAGACAGAGAAAGAGAGAGAGAGACACACACATTTATTACAGCTGAGTTTCTTCAGGATATCTTCAGACTTTATATCGCAACTTTGACGGCAAGAGAGAGAATGAGAGAGATGAACTTGCTACAGCTCAGCTGAATTTCTTCTGGCTGTTATCAGAATTTATGGCATGATGAAGAGAAAGAGAGAAAGAGAGACAGAGAGAGAAAGAGAGAGAGAGATATATTATTGTAGTGCTTCTTCCGAGTGACTAAATTATCAAGTTTCTGAGTCTGATATTCCTGAAGTGATTGTGTGTTGTTTTGTGCAACTGTAGGTGCAAGCAGGGACAGTGCCTTTTGGGGTAGGGCAGATGACAAGCTGGGCCATGGAAGACACACTTTTACCGTGAGAGCTCCCTTTGTTAGTGGGGCAACCAGCTGGGCTGTGGAAGACATTTGTTTGGAAGGGACTGGTTTATGCAAATGAAGGGAGCCAACTGCTCCATGTATGGATTGGTTGTCTCCTTTCAAATTTAAGAAGTTTCAGCCCTCAAAGAGAAACACCCATCACCAGCGGCCTAGCTGATCATTGGGCTGTTAATGCTAAGCCCATTGCAGCCTAAATTGCATTAGGCCTGACAGTGACAATCATCTTGAATCCACTCTCATAATAATATGTTCGCTATACGCAAGTGTAGGGCAAACATAAAAATGGGGATTCTTAAAAGGCCCTTAATAAGGTACTGTTCCAGAAAGGACCATTGCAATAGCCAGAAAAGCCTGGTCATGTTTTACAGAAGCAGTACATCACAGAAAGCATATGGACACTTGCTATCAGTATATTATAACCAAAAGCAACTGAAAAATAAGCTAGCCAAGGTAGCATGTATTCATGTATGGTGTATTAAATACCCCAAACCATGGGAAGTCTGCTGGATACCTTGACAGTGCTCCTTGGGACTATAAAACTAATTATGTTCAAACGTTCTCCCAGACCATGTGCTAGCAACTGTAAAAGCTGCATCTGAAAAATAAAAGAGGAGAGAAAAATTTGAGTATCTGCCAAACAAGAAACAGTACAGCAGTGCTGTAGGATGTCACAAAATATGCATCAGAAATCCAGCATTAAATTGGAAGCCTGATACAGAAATATCACCACAGACATAAGATACATTGAATACAGCTTGTGAGTAAACCCCTGACTCTGCATAATGCTCATATTAAAATGTTGACAGGGGTCCACTTGGGGGTACATAAGTTACATGACAACTTTATATGGCTACTATATTTGTCATGGTCATTTTTTAAAGGGAAAGAAACCTTGATAGCACCCCAAATAATAGTTACTACTGTGTTTGTACAGCACCTTGATGAATCCTTTCATTGATGTATCTGTCCCGCTGTTTAAATTCAAGTCATTCTTGGTTTTAGCCCGAAATCAGGGACTTTATCCCTGCCATCTTACGTATATCCGATCACACTGTGACATCAGTGATGGGTTTGGCCAATCAGCGCGATCGTGGGAAAGTATAGAGATCGTCCTGGAGTGCTCTAAGTGATTTGTCACTACACAGTAATAATTAAAAACTGTACAATTTCCTTTTTTACCAAGTAATATGGTACATTGTTGTGTCGTTGGGTGCTACAATGCCTCCAAGAAAATGGAGTGAGAGGCATCTCATTTTTCCATTTCCCTAAAAGCAGGGAGCTACAAGGAGGTGAAAGGCAGTTGTTAAAAGGGAAACTCTACCAGATGTGAACAGCAGGAACACAGTTATGTGTTCTGTTCACTTTTCACCTGACTGCTTTGAAAGGGACCTAAAGGTGAATAGGACTTAAGGACAGCAGTTCTGTTTATTTAATTTTATTTTTCTCCTTAGGTTAAATATGCTCTGTCTTTATTTATATGTAATTTTTCCTGCTGCCTTCTGTCGTGTGTGTTGTGGTAACATGATTGCCTAGTCCCATAAAAGCGGAGCTTACTATGTTCACATCACACACACATACATATATATATCTATCTATCATGTGTTTAGTAATCATGCTGTACTAAAATTTCCCAGAGCAGGGACCACAGCAATACCGCCACCACTCCTGATCGCCTGAAAGTGGATCTCTGCACTGGAGCCCCAGCCCGGCACTGATTAAGACATATTCGGACTATTCTGTGACACTGTACTATGGCTCAGTGGCAGAACCAGCTGCTCCCCATCCTCCCAACAGCCAGCCATCTCTGGAGAAAGGCACCAGCTGTCAGCCCCAGCGGGTCCACGGCGGTATTGGCCACCACTCCTGGTCAGCCAAAAGTGGATCTCTGCACTGAGTCACTTGCCTGCTCCCACCCAGCCCAGCATTGATTCAGGCATATGCTGACTGTTCTGTGGCACCGTACAATGGCTCAGCGGCAGAATCAGCTGCCCCCTTCATCCTCCTGACAGCCAGCAATCTCTGGACAGAGTTTGCAGGTTGCCCTACAAATGGAATTCAGTCGGCTCCCATGTCATGCCTGTGACTGGTCCATATACACTCTGCAGCAGGCCTCCCATTGTCTGTGGCAGTTCTCCTCTAGAAGACTGAAATTTGACTTTTGGCACGTGCTGAGACAGTTCCCTGGCACTCCTTACTACTCAAACATTTATTTTATCTTTTACATTGCTGTGTTTGCTAGCCTGAATTGTTTATCTTTATTTAAAGCAAGTTTCTACTGTATAATTGATATGAGGTATACTAAAATAGTTGGAAAATGGCCCAGTGGTGCTGAGGGTTGAGGCTGGACACCACACCTCATGCCACACCGGCGACCTGTGTTCAGGAATGGGCATGGGTTGCCGTGGGTCAGCAGGATGAGATGGATTGAGCATCTGATGGACCATTCTCCATCTCTGGGAGGGGTTTCCTGCGGCTGGCTCGCCTGACCCCTGGCAGAGGCTGGGGCTTGTTGGCATGTAGGCGCATCGATGTGGGGCGGCAGATGCTTAGATTTGGGCATGCACGGGAGCATGCAGGCACCCAGTCGCTGGTGTCATTGCATGCCTTAAGCCTGCAGGGGAGAAAAGCGAAAAGGGGAATATCCAGTCGCAGCAGCTTGATGGCCGCCTGGGAGCACTCTGTGCCGGCTCCAGGACGGATCGCCAAGTGTGGATCCATATTAGGTGGGAGGAGTTGGCCCCCCACCTCCCCACCATGGGGGGTAAGCCATGGGCATTGAGTGGTCGCTCTCCACGGAGACCGGTACTGGTCAGACAGCTGCCGGAGAAGGAGATGCGAGGACAGATTGGCTGACTGGAAGCCTAAGGAGAAACAATACTGCAAAAAAAAAAAAAAAAAAAGTTGGAAAGCTATATTTTTCAATAGGATTTAATGAACTGTACAATTGCTATTAGAAATGTATTTGTTGCAAATGCTGCTTTAATTCAGGGCACACTCATTTTCAGATTGCGCTTCCACCCGACCCATACCTCTGAATCCCCTGCCATTTCTTTTCTTTTGATTTGGCCTCTCTCTCACTATAATCCCTCCACACACACAAACACACACACACATGCGCACACACACACTGTGATAGAAATGGAAGGAAAGAGTTAATGGTTTGGATTATGTGCTTAGTGGTTGGATTCTCTATCTGGTGTTTTAGCAGTTTGGAAAAAAACACCACACAGGCTAAAAATCCACTATCCAGCAGCATCTGGCTAGATAAGACCTGGTCATAAATCTCGAGTGGACATCTCCACACACACAGGCCAGTATGATGGGATTGGTTCACTCAAATATAAACTTAAGGGTAAAAGGAATATAATTGGTCACTGATAGGTGTTCAGTCTGATTGGGACAATTAAAAACATACATGTTAGCTGGTTGGTGCATTCAAAGGGAAATAGGAATGACCTATTCTCAAGAGAGTATATAACATTCTGAAAGACAGAGAAGGGGGTCCTCTTACTTTGGAAGCTGGAGGAGTAATCTAAGATTACAGCCTACCCATCTAGCTATGTTCATGGGAGCTGGCAGTTAGCATAGGGCACAGTGGTCTCTTGAAAGGACAGGGAAGAGTAAGTTTAGTACTAGCATATTGCAGTAATAGCCTTTTTCTTTGCCATCTGTTACATAAAAACATTTGTTTACTTTTCCTGTATTAGTGTTATTCCTTGTGGTGTAAATATATATCATGTAAATGCTCAGTGCACTTTCTGTTAAATAAAAAGCTATTTATTTGCTCAACAGTTGTGACTGTGATGTCATTTTTCCAAGGTACTATTTGGTTTCCACTGGCTGAGGTAAATTCTGTGTAGCATCCGCCACCTGAGAGAGACACACTATCAGACAGACGTTAACTTGTGCAATTGCATCGCTTAATTATTCAAGTTTGTAAACTTGAAGGAGGTACTGGAAGACAGTCCAGCTGAAGGCAGTGAATACCGAGGTCAGACACCTCTCTGAAAGCTGTTTCAGCCCAGAGGAGAGGTTGGTTGTCACACACACACACACTTCAGCTCTCTTGTCTGCTCGAAGCTACCTGGCACCAATGAACCTGGTCCCCCCCGCAACATTCCCCATTGTCCCTCTATGCCCATTGTTAACACCTGCTTTATGCAAGCCATTAGCATGTTAGGTTCTGGACTGTAGAGTTAGTTACTTGCTGATCCACCCTGTTTCTGCACTTCTTTGTTCCTAGCCTGCTTTTAACTCCTGCCTCTCCCCTCTCTTCCAACAGTCTGCCCCAAATTAGGGTCCACAGCAGTATCAGGCCACCACTCCCAGTCGGCCAGCGGATCTCTGCACCGAGCCTCTTACCTGCTCCTGCTCCAGCCCTGCACTGATTCAGGCATATTCGGATTATTCTGTGGCAGCATACAACAGCACAGTGGCAGAACCTGCTGCCCCACTTCATCTTCCTGACAGTCACCCATCTCTGGAGAGATGAACCAGGAACATCCTACAAATGGAGCTTCAGTCAGTACATACACTACAGCAGGCCTCCCATTGACTGCAGCAGTTGTCCCTCTATCATAACTGAAATTTAACTTTGGCACCTGCTGAGACTGTTCCTGGCAGTCCTACTACTTGAACATTTGTCCCACACCACCCACCCCCACCTCCGACATTAATGAAATACTCTGGCACCAGCAATTTAACCCTGCCCATTGTCTCTATCTGAGGAATTACTGTTCTCTTCTCTTAAAAGAGCTGTTTATCCCTTCTCCACTTTCAGTTATTTTATCAGAGCAGGAAGTCCTCTCCACCCACCCATCCTACTTTCCTATTGATAGCTGGGAACTGCTAACTGGATAAAAACTAATGCTTTCCCTCTGCAACAGGGACAGCACCCTCTTCCCTCTATACAATGCTGGTTAAGTGGCCAACCACAAAAATCTAGGCAAAGCATTGGCACACGCAGTCAAGTGCCCATACCACTTTGGCGGTCCATGCAGGATAGCAGCTGGCTCAGGTAGTTTCTAGCATATCAGTATAGCACTGCTGGTATTAGCAGCTGCATTTATCTTAAGGTTGTCTGATAATCCTTCACAATGCAGAGACTCTTAAACTCATTTTTTGTTGTCAATTGCAGTCTACATTGGGGTAGATGTATGCAGGAAAGGAGGCAGCACCTTCAGTGATCCCTCCCATTATTTCCTGGCTTGAGATGGGCACTTTGAGCCGAACAATCACTGACCTCACCCTGTCACAAGCTTTCTAACTTCCCCTGCAAAAGCAGGGCTCCCTTCCATTCCTATACCCAGTCTACTATACGGTCAGTACCTAGGAGTGAGCACCTTGGACCAAAGCACTCCAGACGAAGGCCAGTGGCACATATAGGGTGCACTGGACTTGCCTCCTCAGAAAGCTGATTCTCTTGATTCTTATGATACCTGGCATTATACACCCCAACCCCAGTCCACCCTACTTTGGACCCTCTCAAGGTTAGGACAACTTAAGATTATGTCACTGCACACAGGAAGCCTCCTCCAAGTTCATGCAAATCCAGGCTTGAGTTGTACAGCACACACATTTGTCTAACAGAGTCCTGGCTCTCCCACAAAATCACAGATGCCTCTATCTCCTTGATGGATATACCTCCTTTAGACAGGACAGGTTGTCCAAAAGGGTGGTGGCTGCTTACTCTACCTCAGAAGTGATTTAAAAGCCCTGGCTCTGCCCTGCAGTCTGCACACTAAAAGGCTCAAATTCTTAATCTGAAGCTGCCCATAGGCCTGCAAAACAAGGTCCTTCTACTCACTATGGTATAATTACCCCTGGCCAGCAAACCACCGGCCTCAAGCAGTTCAACAAACAACCACATCCGGGGAAAAGATGGGAACAGGTTGTTGTCAGCAACTTAACTGACACTCCAAGAGTGAAAAAATCTACCACTGACCAAATATTAAGCCTCTACCTCACTCAGCTGGTCAATTTCTCCACTTGGCAAAATTACCAAACCAGCACAGGCACCCTTATTGATTGGCTCCTTTCTCCCACCCAGAACATGTCTCTGAGGTATCTGTTCTGCCTGATAGCCTCAGTGACCATTTCCTAGTGACATGCACTTGACCAATAAGTTTACTAAATGCCCACCAAAGGTCTACAGAAACCAGACCCTGAGAATAGGGCTTCTGGATACCTTCAAGTTATTCCTGAATCAAGCTTAACTGGTCTCTGCTCGACGGAGCCAAGGACAACAATCAATTTTTGAATTACTTCCTCATGACTTTCTCATGGGCCTGCAACATCTCTTCCTTTTCAATACCAAAAACTAAAATGGAGCATTAACCCGTGGCTCTCAAGATCACTAATTGAGCTCATACGACATAGGGACAACCTGTGGCATAGGGTCAAGGCATCTGGAAAGCAGGTTGACTTCATTGCCTACAAGGTGGCCAGAAATAACTGCACTATGCTCATTCACCAAGCCAAAGCCAATTATTACAAGAACCTTCTTAGCAAAAGCTGGGGTTCTGGAAATGAGTTCTGGAACTCCATAAAGTCATTAACGGGTAAGGCACCCAGGACACCACCCAATCTGATAACAATTGCATCAGGGACATTACAGGAACCCCTTGACATTGCAAATGCACTCAATGCTGCCTTTACAGATCTCACAGGTGTGTTACCAAGTGAATACCTCTCACCCCAGCAAATCAGCCCCCTGGCTCATGCAACCCCTTCTTCCAGCAACATAATACCACCATTTATTTCAAACAGATCACAAGATCTGAAACCGTCAACATCGCAAGTGGGTCCTCGGTAATACCAGGATGGGGTGTGACCAAGTTGACATGAAGTTGGTCACAGTAACCCTGGACCAGCTAGCTACCCCACTCACCAAGGTGTTTAATGCTTCCCTAAGATCCAGTGTTTTTCCCGACAGCTGGAAGTGTTCTCTTGTTACCCCTGCCTTCAAAGTGGAGACAGTACAAATACAAGTAACTACAGACCTATATCTATACTTCACCCTCTCCAAAGCCCTGGAGAGGGTGGTCTCTGACTAACTCACTGATTACTTGGATAAATACAACCTTTCAGTCCACAGCAACATGGATTCCACAAAAGCACTCCAGCCTCACTGCTGTGGTTGACTACACCTCCCAGCTTTATGATGCCTTGGATAATGGGTCGGCTGTGGGGTCTATATTTATAGACCTCACCAAGGCATTCAACACTGTTAATCATCACCTCCTTCTTAACAGCTTGCTGACTATAGACCTATCCTTGACACTGTGGCATACCTCTCAACTGTCCCTGATTTTCAGGGACGCCCCTGATTTTGACTCAAAATTTTCCTCTGTCCTCGTAAAATTTGTGTTTTGTGACAGAACAGTGGTATTGAAAGTACAAAATAATGCCAAACATTAAAGTTACAGACTTGTTCTTCTTCAGAAAATGCATCTTACACTAATCCACATATTCTATCAGCTTTCTGAATGAATAGTACAAATTTTAAGATGTGTCCCTGGTTTTGGGTCTTTGTCCCTGATTTTTTAAGCTTTGTCCCTGATTTACAAGTAAAGAGGTTGAGAGGTATGCACTGTGGGCTGGTTTGAGAGCTACCTCTCAATTTGGCCACTACATCTAAATCATCCCATTCCAAGGCAAAATATGGGACTTCAGAGGAGCTGACTTTGATAAGATGACCAACAGAGTTAAGCTAGCCCTGGCAAAAAGAAACACAGGTGAGGGGTACAGGAAAAGTGAGCAACCATTAAGGATGCAATACTTGAAGCAACATCCCATTATGTTAGACAGAAAAGAAAGTGCAAAAGAAGAAGGAAACCACTTTGGTTCTCAAATACAGTAGCAGAAAAGGTCAGAGCCAAAAGGCTGTCCTTCAGGAAATATAAGGAACACAGTGGGATGAAGATAGGGAGGCATACCAAACTGCCCTAAGGGAAGCAGGGAAGGCAGTAAGGCAGGCAAAGTCCCAAACTGAGGAAACACTAGCACTGAACAGTAAAAGAAGGTGACAAGACTTTCTATAGATACATTAGTGAAAGGAGAAAGTCCAGAGGGGTATTGCTAAGCTCAAAGGAGAAAGAGGGCATGTGAAGAGGAGGACCCTGTAAAGCATCTATTCTAAATAAATACTTTTGCTCAGTATTTACTGGAGAGAAGGTAGGGCAGAACCCACAGCTCAGCACCATGGACACAAGGGGAAGGGAGGGAGGTGAGCAGTACTCCTTCACAAAAGAAAGGGTCCTACAAGAGCACGCTAAGCTCAGGGTGGACAAGGCAATGGGACCTGATGGCATACATCCCAGGGTACTTAAGGAGCTAAGGTGGAACTAGCAGAGCCATTAGCAGAACTGTTTAGTGAGTCTCTGAGCACAGGAGAGGTCCCAGAAGACTGGAGAAGGGCTTCATGTGATCCTGCTCCACAAGAGTGGTAGCAGGAGGAGGCAGGGAACTACAGATCAGTCAGTATTACCTCAGTAGTGGGCAAGATTATAGAGGCACTTAAGGAAAAAATAGTGCAACACCTGAATCCATAGGGGCACAGGATCCAAGACAGCATGGGTTTACAAAGGAAGGTCCTGTCAAACTAATCTCATAGATTTCTTTGACTGGGTAACCAGAGTGGTGGACCAAGGGGAGCAGTTGATGTTGCCTACCTTGACTTTAGCAAATCTTTCGACACTGTTCCATAGAATATTGATAAATAAGCTGGGTAGGCTCGGGTGGGTCAAAGTTGATCAACTGTGTGGCAAACTGGTTGACGGGCAGAAAACAGAGAGTGGTGGCAAATGGTATACAGTCAGAAGAGATGCAAGTCACAAGTGGGTACCTCCGGATCAGGCCTTGGGCCAGTGCTCTTCAATATCTTCACTAGTGACATTGCAGATGGACTAAAGGGTGGCTTGTCTGTTTGCAGATGACACCAAGATCTGCAACAGAGTAGATGATCCAGATGGGGTGGGCAGAATGAAAAGAGATCTGGATAAACTGGCAAAATGGTCAGAAGAGTGGCAACTGGGATTTAATGCAAAGAAGTGCAAGATCATGTACATAGGGAAGAGAAACCCTGAAGCCACCTATAGGCTGGGAGGGGAGTTGCTGGCAGTCACAAAGGTAGAAATAGACTTGGGCATCATCATCACCGATGATCATCCAAGCAGACCTCTAAAGCAGTAGGTAAGGCTAGGGGATGTTAGAATGTATTAGTAGGGTATCACAAGTTGTAAGAGGGAGGTAATAATCCCTCTTTACAAGACACTGGTTAGGCCCCATCTGGAGTGCTGCATGCAGTAGTGGAGGCCACACCTTCACAAGGACATTAACCAAACTGAGGCAGTCCAGAGAAGGGCAACCAAAATAGTGCAGGGACTGCATCAGAAGACATATGGAGACAGATTAACGGAGCTCAAGATGTATACCTTGAGCAAAGGAGGGAGAGAGTGATATGATTGAAACATTCAAAACCTTAAGGGCATTAACAAGATGAAAGAGTCTAACATGTTTAAATATAATAAAAATAGCAGGACAAGAGGACACAGCATGAGATTAGAGGGAGGCCGATTAAGGGGAATGTGAGGAAATTCTTTTCACAGAAAGAGTGGTGGGTGCATGAGACGGCCTACCTCAGAAAGTGGTTGCTATGAATACAGTGCAGGGCTTCAAACAGGCATGGGATATAGGCATAAGGAGCAATACAGATAAGTATGAAAATATAGGCCACTGACAGAGCAAAGGACTATGGCACATTTATAAGGTAGAAAAGAAATGGACAGACTGGATGGGCCTTATGGTCCTTATCTGCCATCAACCTCTATGTTTCTATGTTTCTCCCATCGAACAAAATGTGTCAAGATAGATCAATACCTTAGAGCCCAAAGTAGTGAGCCTAGGAGTCCCACAAGGATCCATCCTTGGCCCACTCCCTCTTCAGCATGTACATAAACACCCTTCATTCTGTCTGCCCATCACATATCATATTATATGGTGATGATGCCATAATTTCTGTATGTGGCAGGGATCAATCCACAATCACTACTGGGTTGCAGGACAGCTTCCTAAGATTGAATCCTGGTTCACTCAAACAAACTCCTGCTCAACAATAAAAAACAAACTATGCCTGTTATTTGCTATTCCTCTGAAGAAAAGATGTTCTGCCCCCTACAAATACAGACCAATAAGGGAGATACCTTGGAGCAGGTTTTCTTTTAAGTATCTTGGTGTGAACCTAGATGACTCCCTCAACTTCTCCCATGTTGATCACGTTGTCAAGAATGCCAACATGAAACTAGGTGTTCTTTACCATCACAGGCACTCAATGACACCTGCGACCTTGAAACTAGCCACAAGAACCTCAGTCCTTTCTTCCATCGACTACGGCTTACCCATTTATGGTGCTGGCTCTGACACTGCACTCAGGAGAGTAAGAATCATCCTTAACAAGGCCTGCTGACTGACTCTAGGTGCTGATCTCCTGATGCACACATGTGACCTGTATGAGCAGACTGGGTGGCTCCCACCACTTCAGCGCTCAATACCAGACCTACTTGTTGGCAAAAAATCATTGCTAGGACTGGTGCCTGAGACCATTAGCAGATTATTTAAAAGGCACAACCCTCTAAGCAAACTAGAAAAGTGGCTAAAGGGCTAGCAGTATAGCCTAGAGGTTAGAGTAATGAGCTGTGAACAAGCTTGGTACATCCAGCAGACTAGACCTGGGTTTGATTCTCACAACCTCCACTTGCATACTGTGTGACTCTAAGCATGTCACTTAACCACTCAGTGCTCTCAGGTCGCCTAAAAACAGGCACTTGTGCCTAGTTAGTCTTACCTAGTTATCAAAGACTAAAATAAAGTAAATAAAATAAAATATAGGATGTCTCCTGGTGCCATTTAAACATACAAAACTGCCCAAGAAATCCCTTTCTTCTCAGTGTCCCAGGTGGTAAAATTAGCTACCTACCACCCTCACAAATGTGCAAAAATCAGCCTATTCAAAACTGGGATCTGTTCCACTTGGAACTAAATAAGAGTTGCCAATGCCCTAGATAAAGCACTGTTGGTTTCTACCCCACCCTCTCCCACCCCACATTACCCTTCTACCCCATCCCCTCCACTACTCCCCTACTGATAGGTACTACCCCCACCTTCACCCCCACCACTTTTTACCCTCCGTACTCTCATGAGCTCACCCCTACTCCCAATACTTTTCTCCCACAAAGTCCCACTGACTACATTTTATAGCATTATCTATGCCGCTAATAAACCTCAAAGCCAACATCAAGCAACTAATGAATGACAAAGCCTGATTCTGGCCACTCCTCCCTCACACATGACCCTATGTCCCTCACAATGGGCCATTACCATCTTCAGCTATTTCTCCTATCTAGACAGGACTCTCACCCCAGACTGTGCCTAATGCCTCAAGAACCTAGACCGCACACAGTTGTGCTGACAGGTTAATGTTGTATCTCATTGCATCTGTAACTCCCTTAGTATGTGTTTATGTATGCCTATGTAACTACCTGATGTAACTGTCTGTACTATAAGATCCACTTACTTTTACAGTTTACTTTTAAGTGTTTTTGTTTGTCATGTATATATATGACTGACTTGAACCTTTAAAATGAGTCCTTGACTCAAAGGTATTAATCCCAAACTGAAATAAAGAGATATAAAAAATAAAATTCTCTGCTGTCATCCTATATTGATGTTCCTGTTGCAAACATAAGCATGCTGTACCTCTACAGATCTATGTCCATTAATCTTGCTCATTTCCTATACTCTGCTATCCTCCTGTGTATGTATGTGTGTGTGTGTGTGTGTGTGTGTGTGTATATATATATATATATAAATATATTCATAGCAAAAAAATCTGTTTACTGCATCAGTTAGTGTTGTTCCACAGCGACAAAAGCGAGAAATTCAGTGTTAGGTTACCACCTTTATTTTACGCCATCCACCCCAACAACAGAAATTGGGGTTTGCATTGAGAGTTGTGCCTAACTTTCACCCTACTCCATGTGTAAATAAGCTAAGGTCATGCAGTATAGGAGAATGGGGTGAAAGTTAGGCCAGATGCCCTCAAAGCACACCCTGATGCCTGTTGGTGGGGTGGGTGGGCATGAGACGAAGGGGTCATAACCCTAATAACAAATTTCTACTTTGCTGCCGAACAACCTTAACTGATGCATTAAATAGAGTGTTTTTCCATGAATTTCCTTCTTTTTAAGAATGTGCACTATAAACAGTAAATGGTATGTGGTGGTGGAGCGCAGGGCCCTTCGGTGTTCCACACGGCCACCATACTCGCCCATGACCGCGAATAACTGTAATGGTAATGCTAACACTAACAGTAATGGTAACGGTGACTGGAAACGCAAATGCTAATGGTAAGTGTAACACCAACACAAACTGAAACTCAAATGCTAACTGTCACGGTAACACAAATGGAAATGCAAATGGCAATGGTGACTCAAATGCACACATAAAAGGAAACAGTAATAGTAACGGTAACATAACAGCAAACGCCACAGTAACAGTAACTGTGATGCAAATGGAAATAGAAATGCAAACAGTAATGGAAATGCAAATGCAAACCATACTGCAAATGGGGATGGAAACGCAAATGTAAATGCAAATGGTAAAGCAAATGCAAATGCAAGTGCAAATGGAAGCAGTAACACTAACCATAATGCTAACATTAATGGAAATGCAAAGCTTAAGCAGTAACGGTAATGCTAATGCAAACCGAAACGCAAATGCAAATGGTAAGGGTAACTATAATGCTAATGTTAACAGAAATGCAAAGCCGGAAGTGGTAATGCTAATGGTGATGTAAATGCAAGTGTGAACGGTAATAGCAACAGTGACACAAACATAGAAGCTAATGCAAACGGCAATGGAAATGCAAGCTCAAATGTAAACACAAATGGTAACCACAATGCTAATGTTGACGGAAACATGAAGAAGATAATGCTAATGGTGCCACAAATGTAAACTCAAAAGGTTACGCAAGTGCAAACACAAACGGTAATGATAACAGTGACAAAATGTAAACGGTAGCGCAAACGGTAAACGAAAACGCAAGTGCAAACATAAACACAAAAAGGAACGCTAACCATAATGATAATGCTGTGGAAATGCAAAGTGAAGCAGTAACGATAGTGGTAATGGTGATGCAAATGAAAACGCTTAATGCAAATGATAACGGAAATGCAAACGCAAACGATAATGGTAAGGGAACACAAATGCAATGGTAACACAAACAGTTCTGGAAATGTTAATAGTAACACAAACAGAAATGCAAAAGGAAACAGTAACACAAACAGAAGTGCAAATGCAAATGGCAATGCACATGGTGACACAAACAGAAATGCTAACGCGATGGTAATGAAATGCAAGCGGAAACACAAATGCTAATGGTAACAGTAATGTAAATGAACACGCTTTGTGTCCCAAACAGGTGCATCCAGAAGTAAAGTGAATACAAAGAATGCGGCATAATAATGGCCCTCGGACCAGAAAATGAGCACTTGGAATACTAAATGGCTTACATCTCCAGGAACCATATAGCGTAGAAAAAAATTAAAATCATATTATTTATGACTTTCCAGGCTAGTTTTGTACTTAGCACCCCAGTGGGGACTAAGAGTTTTGTGATGAAAAGTCCGTCTCAAACCGCTTTTGAGATATGGAACTCAAACGCTGTCAGGATGCCGTAATGTTATCCTATGGGAAAATTGTCAACTTCAGAATGCCGAACTTTGCAGCCCTGTTATATTTTGGCACCAAATCACCAAAGTCACATCTGTGTGACTTTCTTCCCAGCAAATTTCAGCCCAAAACACCAAACTGTCTTTTTTGCAGCAGGGTGGCAAAAGATTTCTGTTGTTTGACTATACTTTCAAATTACTTTTGCAAATCATGACACTTTTGCAAAACAAATCACGAAAGTGTTGTATTGGCAAAGTATTTTGTGACACTACTTTTACAAAAAATTAAAAATCATACTTCTGGGTGTTTTATCCCCAAATAAAAGATAGCATAGCATCCTCAGGACTCACTAGGTGACCACAACAAGAATTGTGTCCCTGGAGAGTCCCAAATTTAAATGCCAAGCATTTTTCTGACCAACAACTGAAAATAATGGCTGAATCATGGAAGAAAAAGGGTCATTTGTGACACTGTCCCACAGTTTAACTTTTCCATAGACTATAATAGGATTCAATGTTTTGAATAACCTTTGAACCGTTTAATATTTTTTCATGAAATCTTTGAAAGGCACATTGTGGACTCTGGCTGCATATTCCATGAAGTTTCCGGACTGATAGCACAAACTATGCGGGCTGTAGGTACAAGCAAAGAAACATGCAAAAATCCATAATTTTGCATTTTTGACACTCTGTATCTCTGCAGCCATAATGAAACTTGACAATCCCAGAGATCTGTGGTACCAGACTGTGCATGCATAATTTCAGGCAAATTCATTCTATTGTGGCAAAGTTATTAAGTGCAAAATTTGAGGTTTTGTATGAAAGTGGCTACTCAACCCTAACAATAACTACCATGTCACTATAAATATATATATATATATATATATATATATATGAAATACAAAATCACACATGCCCCCACAATGCAAAGCATCATGAGCTGCATATGCAAATCACCACAGAATATTATGCAGGTTCAACTTTAAGCAGAAATGCATGGTGCCGAAGGCCTCTCACACAGTTGCAAAGGGTGCCAACAGAAGACATAGACACATGTTTCATCCTATCAGGACTCATCAGTATGCCTCGTCTGTTTGATACCCCATTGGAATGAACCAGCTACCCTAAGATGGTCTATCTGGGTTATGTTATATATATGCTATACCGTATATATATTATAGTGGCATATATGTATATATATATATATATATATATATATATATATATAGTTAGGGTTGAGTACCCCATTTAAGGTTAATTGTGAAATTTGGCAGCTTAATAACTTTGCCACCATATGATGAAATTTGGAAAGCATGGTTTGGTACCATAGATCTCTGGACCTGCCAAGTTTTGTTACAGTCGGATGTAAGGTTGTGGAGCTACAGAGCACCAATAAATGCATAAATTATGCATTTTGCGAATTATTTGCTCATGCCTTCAGCCCGCACAGTTTGTGAGACTGGTCTGAATCCTTCAGTGAACATACAGCCGGGTCTGCAATGTGCCTTTCGAAGATTTCATAAAAAATATTAAGCGGTTCAAAAGTTATTCAAAACAATTTTCCCATTACAGTAAATGGGAAAAGTTAACTATGCAAAAGTGTCACAAATACACTTTTACTTTTGCAAATGACCCTTGTAGTGCCACAAATTGACCAACTTTTTGTCAGTTGGTGGTCACAGAAATACTTGCTATTTAAATTTGGGACCCTCTAGGGACACTATTCTTGTTGTGTTCAGCTAGTCCAGCCCTGAGGATGCTAGCCATGTCTTTTGGGGTAAAACACTACAGAAATATGTTTTTAAATTTTTGTGAAAAGTAATGTTGCAATGTACTTTCACATATGCTTTACTTTTGTGATTTCATTTATGAAAGTGTTGTGATTTATGAAAGTACTTTGCTACACTATGGCCAAACAATGGGTAATCTTTTCACACTGCTGAAAAGAAATGTTTAGTCTTTTGACTGAAATTTGGAGGAAGAAAGCCAAGATCCCACAAATGTGCCTTTTGGTGGCTTGGTGACAGAATATTAGAGGGCTGTAAAATTACATCACTCTGAAGTTGATGATTTTCCCATAGGATAACATTACGACATCCACGCGCTGGGGCCTGTATCTCAAAAACGGTTTGAGATACAGACTTTCATCAGAAGAATATTTAGTCCCCACTAGGAGACTAAGTACAAAACTAGCCAGGAAAGTCATAAATAATATGAGATTTTACATTTTTTCTATGTCTTACGGTTCCTGAGATATATGAAATTTAGTATTCAAGTGCTCATTTTCTGCTCCTAGGGCCATTATTATGCATATATTCTTTGTATTTACTGTGCTTCTGAATGCACCTTTTGGGGAAAAAGGGTGTGCATTTGCGTTACTATTATCGATTAGTGTTTCCGCTTGCATTTCGCTATTGTTTGCGTTAGTGTTTCCATTTATGTCACACTGTGCATTACCCTTTGCATTTGCATTTGCACTTGCTTTGCGTTACTATTACTGTTTGCATTTTCATTACAATTTTGTTTGTGTTTACTTTTGCATCACGTGTGTGTTACCATTTGTGTTTTGTACATACTTGCATTTGTGTTTACGCTATGCTACTGTTTTATTTGGTGTCATCATTGGTGTTACCATAACCGCTTGCATTTCAATTATGCTACCATTACCATTTGCATGTTTATTACCATTTGTGTTTCCATTGGCCTTTAGCATTTGCATTTTCGGTAGCGTTTCCATTGTCAAGTGCATTAATGTTTCCTTCTGCATCGCTGCTGCCATTACCGCTTACGTTTCTGTTACCATTTGCATTTTCATTACCGCTTATGTTTCTTCATTGCCATTAGCGCTTGCATTACTGTTTGTGTTACCATTTCTGTTTTCATTTATGTTTGTTCTTACATTTGCATTTGTACCATTTTGCTTTATGTTTTTGCTTACGTTTGGCCTTGTATATTAGCATATACTAGTTTTCTTTTTACCTCACTGTTGCCATCACTGTTTGCATTAATATTACTGTTTGTGTTTTTGCATTTGCACAGTACATTGCAAAACATTATGTTTTTGCTAATTTTCTGCACTGTCTTCGACGATGCATAGCACAGCCAGTGTGTGGTTGATTGATCTGAAACTTGCCATGTAGAAAGACCTTTGTTCAAGAAACATGCCAGTTTTGTTTGAAAACATGTTTTTCTGTTCCAGAGTTATTGTCATTTGAAGTTGGTCCCCTCGCAGTTACAGACTTTTCAGTCACCAGGTCCGCCATTTTAGCACATTTTCAGTTGTGATTTCCGCCATTTTGTGGTGGAAGATTCTTAAAGGTGCAGAAATGTAAACATGGAATATCTCTGGAAATGTTTGGTCTTTTCACATGAAATTTGGATGGTGTTGAGTGGATGTCCTGGGGATATGAACAATGCTGTTTACATGTTGGAAAAATAATTCACTGCAGAGATACTGCGTGACGCATTTAATGTTTTGCACATAGTGTTCTGCAGGGTGCTACTGGCTTGCAATTTATAGCGTAGGTAGCTCTAGTGGTAACGGAGTTGCCTTTGCAGTGGTTTGGTGTGTAAAACATTAACAGGTGCGATTATGCCAATCCGATGAATGAAAATTTGGTTCATTATGCTTCAATAACTTCTGAACCATGTGTCTGATTTGCTTGGCATTTGGAATGTACTAAGATCCATAATACATCTCTGGCTGTGACAATTTGTGGGTCGCTGGCACTTACGGTTGCTGAATTGCATGCTACATTGTTTGCTCATGGCACTTTGCCACTATTGAATGGATGTACAGAGCATTCTGACTTACGGTGTGCTATGGTACATGTCATCTTTTAACAATTTTTGGTTCTGTCTGATACAGTATACAGTTCTTGTGTAGCAAAGTGGCAAAATGTTCTTTTCAGCACTCCTGCACAGTTTTCCCTGCTTGACACTGTGCAACTGTTGAACAGATTCAGATAACATTTGTTATACATGTTTTGGTATGGTACATGTCTTATTTACCAATTTTCATTTCAGTTGGTCATACAGTGTTTGCTCAGTGAAGTGACAAAAATTCACATGGTGGGAGCACTAGGCCCAAAGGGCCCACACTCACACCACCACATTCCATTCACTATTTATAGGGCACATTCTCAAAAAGAAAGGAAATTCATGGCAAGAAACTCTGTTTAATGCATCAGTTAGGGTTGTTCCACAGCAACAAAAGTGATGAAATTCATTGTTAGAGTTGCCACCCCTTGCAACCCACGCCACCCCACCCCACCAACAGGCATCAGGGTGTGTGTTGGGGTCATCGTCCCAACTTCCTATGCCATTCTCCTATCCTGCACCACCTCAGCTTATTTACATGGAATGGGGTGAGAGGGCTGACAACCCCAATACACGCGATGCTTGTTGGTGGGGCGGTGTGGGGTGCTGGGGTGGCAACCCTAACACTGAATTTCTCGCTTTTGTCACTGTGAAACAACCATAACTGATGCATTAAATGGAGTTTTTACCAAGAATATATAAATATATGTGCGTGTGTGTGTGTGTGTATATTCATTGTTTATATATAAGCTCCTGTACCTCTATATATTTTAACACATGGCCAGCTGTGCTGTTATATTGTGCTGTAGTTGTGTATAGAAGTGCCTTCTGCATACTTGCCTTCTGATTAGTGGTGGGCATAAGTGGCCTCATTCGCCTCATAAAGTGATCCGTGGAGTGAAGGCAACCAATGGAGTGCTCCACAACATGAAGTGCAGAACTTTTACTACAATGGGTAATGCAAAGTTTATTGAAAACAATGACTTTGCATTACTTTTGCCTTCCCAAACCACTACTCCACCTACTTAAGGTGAAGTACATTGAAAGCAATGTACTTTGCCTTGTTTTTAAGCTCAAAGGCAAATTTTGCAGTGTTTCATAGGATTTCAGGTCACATGGGCTCTAGATTGTTCTGCACAGCCTCAGTTTGGGTGTAGTGTGTGTGTAGGAAGCTGTAGGAGACAATCTGCTCTGAGAGCTTCTCTGCCATTCAAACCTTCAAAAAGCTGTTAAAAAGCCTTTTTGAGTATTTTTTTTGCTGAAACTTTAGTTCATCTATTATAGGAACCCTCCTGTGCTCATATCATTGAGCGTTTATTGTTTGTGTATGGATTTTGAATGTTAATGTACAACATTCAGTCTGTGTACTAGAGACAGTGGAAGTGTGCTTTGGGGAGGGTGTATCTGTGTGCAGGTAGATTAACTTGGAGAAAAAGACAGTGCTTTTGTTTTGGTGATATTTTTCTTGTTTAACTGTGTTAATGTACACACAGTAATATTTTCAATACT
Source organism: Neoceratodus forsteri (assembly GCA_016271365.2). NCBI lineage: Eukaryota > Metazoa > Chordata > Ceratodontiformes > Ceratodontidae > Neoceratodus > Neoceratodus forsteri. The sequence continues at coordinate 1,056,489,665 of CM057459.1, forward strand.
TCTGCCATTTTTTGCTGATTGTTATGGTGCAGCAGTGCATGATTTTAGTTTGTTTAAAATATGTGGTATATTACTGAAGTTTTCAATTTGGTATGCATTACTTAGTGTGTGTGTGGTATGCGTGTGACGCATGTCATCAAATCAGACACCTTTATTGTGCCACATAATAATTTCAGCAATGCTGAGCTGCTATCCACTGCAATTGTGTGATTTTTGTACTTCTTTGTGGTATCTTTACTGGTACTGGTACTAGTATTAGTGACTGTTACTGCAGCACTACAGTACACTCTCACCGGCCCGCCTCAACCAGTAAAGATATTCTTTTCCAGATTTGAATTTCTGATGGTGAACACTGCTATGTGTGCCTTTGTGTCTGCATCTCTCAGTGCACAGTGCAATCTTAATCTGTCTGTGCATTTGCATCTCTTTTAGGGCCCAATCTCCATCTGTAACTTAAGTCACAGTTATTTCTTTGGCTTCCTTCAGAGTACTGGACAGGTGTGGTGCTTAATTCTGCATGAACATTGTACTCATTAATATGCATTCTTAAGTCAGGACCGTCATCACGAGCCACTGGTGATACAAATCACGCCTTCATCATCACAGTCACAAATGCAGTCACAAATCACATTCCATGATCATTCACGCTACTTAATCACATTAATTTTTTTTCTAGTTACTTGGATGTATTGTAAGCCTGTTTTGTAGTATCTCTCCAGGCTTCACCACCCCACCATTGTACCCATTGATACGTGTTTTAAGTCAGAGATTTTAAGCTACAGCCCATTGGGGCCCAGGGAAGTACAGCCATAGGCATTCACATTTCTTCATCATCATGATCACAAATGCAGTCACAAATAATGATTTACAATCATGTCATGAATCACAATATAATTTTTTTTAATAGTTACTTGGATGTATTGTAAGCCTGCTGGTCATGGTGCTGAACAAGGTTGGGATCCACACCTGGGCCGGGGGAACAGGCACATCTTGCTCAGAGGACCTGGTGCTGGACTTGGTGGTGGTGGTTTAACTGCCTCAGAGTCAGGACAGGAGGCGGTGCTGGTCCTGCCGGAGGGGCACTCACAGGTTTTGAGTGGTCCAACAGGAATGAGCACCATGCCCTCCACACACGCATGCACGTGCAGTGCTGCCACTACCATGCTCTCCCAAAGCAGCCCCATCCCAGAAATTCCCTCACCCTGGTCCATCTCTCCTACTGAGCTCCCTCAGTCCAAGCAATCATTACTCAAACTGTCACACAGCACACACACACACACACACACACACACACAGTCACACAGTCACACAGTCACACAGTCACACACACACAGATAAACAACTAACTACTTATAAAGGTAAGAAAAATAAAATTTGCAGAAAGAACAAATTAAGTAAAAAGAGTACAGGAAAGACAAAAACATAGCTTTTAAAAAGCTGTTGAGTCTAAATCAAAGTTTAAATCTTCTCGCTTGATCTAAAAGTATCAGCAGTCACAAGCACACTACTCTCTCCGTCTGCACAGGAGAAAGTAAAAGTGCCTGCTTGTATGACTCACTTTCTTCCTGTCTAGCTAAACAGCATGTGACTTACAGTACTGTAAGCCATGTGTGATGTGTGGGAGGCTGCCAAATCTAGGCACCAAGTGGATCACTTAGAATCCTAATGAGGAGCGAGTCCATTAAAACAATAACTTTGCCTTACTTTGCATTGTCATTCGCCTTAGTGAAGTGGTAATGACAAGGTGAAGTGAGACACTACGTATCCCACTCGTGTAGCGGAGTAGCAATAGGCGCTCACTTCGCTTACTTCGCTGGCTAATTTTAAATTTGCTGCATCTCTACTTCTGATCCTCTATACAGTATGTATCTGATCACTAAGCCTGTTGCAGTCATACACCATGCTGTACTACAGTTTACATAAGCCTGTTCTACATGTAAGCAAGCTGTAACTCTAAATATAACATGTGTTTTAGTCAGCAGCCTGCTGTACTATTTCCTCACTTTTACCTTGCCATACAGTGCTATGACATGAACTGTAGTGAAGTATATGGATGTTCTTTATTTTGACCTGATCAGTTACTAAGACTTTTTTCAGATAGATATTTTTTTGGCAGATTGTCCTATAGATGTACTCCAGCAATTACACATTTACTAAGACATTAGGATGCAGCGTAAGTCTGTTCATTGTGCTGCCATGGTGTAAGCATGCAGTGTCATTGAGTGTGGGTGATATGGGATGAATAGGTACAGCAGTACTAGTGTCTCATGCCTGCCAGCATAGTGTATGCAGGTAAGATGCTGGTACAGTAGTTGCCACAGACATTGCCAGCTATTTCCAGAAATTTCTGTGATATTTCTAGAGAAATCTCCTGCTTTCTGCATTTCCACAGTAAGGGCAACAGACTGAAACTCTTTAGAAATTTGGGAGGATGTCTGATTCATGGAGGGGTTCTATTGCATTGTGGTCTCATGCTGAAAGGGTGAGATGGATCAGTAATTGGGAAAGGCATATGTAATCCATAGGTGGCACTATCCCAAGGGCTACTACCCCTGCCTGCTTGGCTAGTAGCAGGTTAAAGGTGCCTGAGTTCTGAAATGGGTGCCTCCACCCAGAGGTCAGGGATGGTACTGATCAAACTAGCCAGGGCACAGCCTCTGGGACACCCTCCCTTCCCTGCTAGTGGCTGAAACAGCACACAATTACTTCACAATACCCCTGATATGATGTGCAGCACCCACACCATTTGCACTTACCACCAGGACTGGTTTCTCCAATTCAACCCTGGGGACCCCTGTAAAACACGGTTAGACAGAGCAAATGGCAACAGTACAATACTTCGAGCACAAACTGGAACCACAGTCTGGTTGAATGCAGAACAAAGTAGATCTGATTTATTCAGGGAAGTTGAACAGGGAAGGGGTAATCAGGTTAATTAGTTTAATTGCTCTATCAATCACACAGCTGTGCATGCAGTCAGAGTCCCTAACACAGTCAGACTCTCTGGGTACCGAGGTGGAAGAAAAGTGGGCTAGCCAGAACTGTTGCCTGGGTCAGTCCAGCTTGCAGCTGATCGAGGTCCCTGTGATGGAAAAACAACTTGCACAACACACTATTTGTAATCCAGAGCCAGATGGCACAGTTCGTGAAGGAAAAGTAACAACAAAGTAATCAGATGACACACTTAAATTAAACTGTAGTTGCAGGGAGCTACCTGGTGGTTACTCATGATACCAAGACTGGACACAGGATGGACGAAAATTGAGACAGTACATGAACTCTCTGGAGTGCCAGGAGAAACAGGGCCCACATGATTCACTGAGGCATTGTTCCTGTTCAAGTGTGGAGCAGGGGCTGATCCCGGGCAGGTCTCTCATCAATGGCTCTTTTCTGTGCAGTAGGGTAGTATGGCTGGGCATTAGTGGCAAGGCCCAGCCGCATGGAGCTAACTGGATTCAGTCCATTTGAGTGGGATACAGTTCTCGGCAAGCAGAATGCAGTCTGCAGTGTGGGGAACCAAATTGAGACCCCTTTCAGTACACAGCACATTTATATGTAAGAAAATCTTACTGTACCAGGCAAAACACTCCCCGTCACAATCGCAAAGTCCCTGCTCAGACCGGGAGCTCAGAAGTAGCAGGAGTTCCTGACAGGCCGAATCACAGGCAGCAAAATCTTTGCTCTTCTACAGGTTGAGCCTGGTTACACTTCAGTGGCTTACTTCAGTCTCACCACCTCGATTTAGTCAGATTGCAATTTTCTCTTCTCTCTCTCAGGGTAATGAGCAGACTTGCAGACTTCAACTCAGGCCTTCCACAGTTCTCCCTCTTGAAACTATGCAGATCACTCCTCGAGCTATCACGAGCCGGTTCTCTTTCCACTTCCAACTTAGATCTGCCCTAAACAGCAGGCAGCCAGGGTTTCCTCAGATTCAAAAGGTTTGGTTGGCTGATTCAGCTGTCAGTCAAAACAAGAGCTCCCCTTCAGTTGCAAAAGGTGCCAACAGTCCAAGACTACAGTTCCCAAGCTTTTATTCCACACAGCCCCCATAAGCAGGCTCCATTTTAGAGTCCCCAAGTACTGATTGGTCCAATTCGCTAGTTCAGGACCAAAATGGTGGAGACAGGCAGAAACCCCTCGCTGGAAAGAAGGCAGGTTAGAACAAACTACAATATCTTTATCACTCCAAATGATTCTCAGCAAATAGTTACATCTCTCAACAGAGCTCCCTCTGTACAATTAGCGATGGAAGAAATGGAGCGATTACCTGGCAGTCTGGGTGGGAACCGAGCATGACAACACTCTGCCCCTTCCAGATTAACAATTTCTGCAAACTAGGCAGATCATAAAGTGACAGCACATAGAGGCTAAACAGGCAACTTTGGCAATAATATTTAAATGGCTATAGCACAAACACCAACCTGGCAGTGAGCATTTAGGCAAGCTCATGGAAGACTTTTTCAGGAACCCCATTTGTAGGGGGTTACATATACAAGGCATAGTCAAATCTGGGTCTAGTCGATATAGTGAGGATAAGGAGAGACGGGGTTGGTGTAAAGAGGGAGGATCAGGCAGTGGCATTAAATGAGTATTTACGTATTCACACAGGAGAAAGGGGTGCAGGTACGCATGGCAGGGTGTTGTGGACATGTGTGGTGAGGAGGTGACAGATGTAAGGATTAGAGATGACAGGGTACTGGAAGTATTGGAGAGGAGTAGAGTCAACAAGGCACCTATCACAGTGACACAACTCCTTTTCCTCCTGAAAGCTGCCCCCTCCACACACACACGCACTTCACAGCTGTACACTTGTCACAGTTACCCTGAAACAGATGCAATTGAATCCTGTAGACTCCACAGGCTACAACACCAGTCAGTGTAGGCCGCAGTGCTGACACATGGCCTCCCATTCACCTATGCCTGTGTGATAACCCCTAACATTTCTTGCACCATTTTAGTGTAACCTGTCTCTGTCTATGAACACAACCCTGTTGCATACAGCAGTAAAACCATATTGTCATGTGAAATTCAGTCACCATTGTTTCTGCCTTCAGCTATGAGTCAATATTCACATTAAAATTTGGATATCCTTTCACCAACCAACCATACCACCACCAAAATAACTTAATATTACTAACATGTTATTGTCTTCTTTACTACTGTTCTAGTCCTCAAATAAAAACACCATGATCTTCCACCACACACACACAATCAATGACACAATGACCACTTTCAATTAAAATGTTATTTTACTGCATGCATGTGTTCCTATCATCACATTGTCATTGTGTGTCATAGCTGACTGTTTATGTGCATTAGTCCTGAGTATCTAATTTCTATTCTGTTATGTAATCAGTGTTGACATGGAAGGACCTTGCAGTGGTGACACTGATTGTCACTAACACTTCCATAACTGATATATTGATATACATACATATAAATAGAAATATGTATATGAGAAAGAAATGCAGATATGTATGTAGTACATACACATATATCATACTGGAAAGATAAGTATATAATTTGAAAATATTTTGATATCAGACATTTCAGTTCCATGACAGATTTACAGTAATGATCAATCAATAGATAGTTTGACTCTGATACTAACTGCAACAGTTTTCTGTGAGCCTGGTGGGGCTCATGATCCTTGTGATGAACGCTACCCCTTGCCACACACCTGCAAACAAAGTTCTGGAAAGGACTAATGTGGCTCATTGCTAGAGGAGGCGGAAAGGATTGGGCATCCATAAACTGCTCCTTTCATTGGAGTATGGGAGGTTGGTTCTGCAAAGCCTTGCATCTTGACACCAAGCAGTGCGGGGCTATCAGCACACTGCCAAGAATGTGGAAGTTACATGAACACTGCAGTATGATGCCTTCACAGAGGTGCTGCCAGCCTGTCCATCTATCACATTGCTGTGTGCCACTGGTAATAAAGCATCACAAAAATGTCGAGCAAACAGGGAAAATGATTAAATAGATATAGGGTTGCTGAACCAGTCCCTCACAGTCAGGAACCGGATTCCTTGTCAGGTTCTCATGAAAATCAATGAGGAAAAAAATGTTGTTTTTATGTGATCACCTTGGCTGTCTTTGTAGTTCACATACCCCATTGTCTAGGCCATACTGCTGTCCTATTGCCATTTGTTATTACCATGCCATGGATCAGAAGTTCAGCATACTATACCAACCACCCTGACATGACTCAAGTAGCAGACCAGACCTGGATTTGAATCCCACAGCTTCCACTTGCATACTGTGTGACTCCTGAGCAAGTCACTTAACTTCCCTGTGCTCCCAAGGTTGCTCCTGGTTAAATAACTAAATAAAAAATATTCATGGAAAACACAATTACAAGATTAGCATATCTGAAGCAGTTTAGACTCATAAGAGCATGAAGGTGTTAATCATATATCCCTGTTGGCCTTTCAAGATACTGTTTTACATGCAATCATTACAACACCTTTGTTGCTAAGCATATTAACCCATTACTATACTTGGAAATCCAGTTTCAGATACTTGTGCAGTACTGCCTGCATGGCTCTAACAAGTAATATCTGCTGCTGGCAGGATCACCTTTAGAGGTTCACAGACTTTATATCAATCATGAATACTGTGTTCCACACCATTGCTATCCAAAGAACATATATTTGTTCAACTCCATAACATTTGTTCAAAGTGACATAGCCATGTATAATAATTCTTTGGAAAATGGATGAAACAGAAAACACCACTTCAACACCATAAGCTTCATGTGACCTCAGTACAGATGTAATTTTGGCCTCCAACATAATCATAACATACCCTATCAAGGTCACAGCCAATGAACATTGACTCCACTGCAGACTACAGTAGACAACTCCATTACTGATGACATGATGTTCTGTGAGTATCATGATGCCATTTTCTGACCACAGTTTAATGCAGTAATCACTGTCAGCTAATCAATTTTTTATTTTGCATAACAATTTACAGACAGAGAAACTGAATCTGAAAAGACCACCAATACTAAAATGTGATGCTGTGCCAAGCATATTCCCTCACACTGCACTGCCAACCACTTAAGAGGAGAGAATGCAGTGAATGACAAGCAGAGATTAAAATGACACAGAGAGGTAAGTTTTACCATGTACTGTAATAACAATACTGCATCTGTAATAGTTTTGTGGACTGTTGGCACAGAAGGATGTGGGTGATGCTTCCATTGTGTAATCGTGGAAACACAGGATGCAAGAAATGCAGCCGCAGTACGGCATACAACACCATAGTGGGCCATAGCATCGGTGGTCACCATCAAGAAAACTTTTTAAAACAAAATTAGACCTAACTCAAAGGAAACTGCCCATTGATTTGACATTTGGTCTGTCAGCACTGGTGTAATAAGATTTCAACTGCAGTTTAATATTGTTTGGGTGAAGTACTGAACAAAGAAATAAAGGACCCATCACTCAAAACATGTAATCTTGATGATTTTCCATGCCGGAAATCAGGAAAAATTATATTGTTTAGTAGTGTGCTCATGGTGCCAAGCAATAGGAAGCATGGTTGCATGGACAAAGTATGGATGCTTTCCATGACTGATATAAAATTAGGTGTCAAACTGTCACGCTGTTTCTGAAATCAGTTCTCAGTGATTTCCAATTTCAGTGAAATCACAGAACGTGAAAATGACCATGTAGTCTTACCAGCTGACATACCTTACTGATAGTAGGGTATTGAATCACAGTTTCTGTTGGACAAGCAACAGTTGTGATAATATGGTGATAGGGTTTGCTGAAACTTCACCAATAGCTAATTTATTTTCATGGGATAACACCAACTATACTGTAAGTCGTGGTGTCATCCATCAATTCATGACTTCAATACTTTCTTTTCCATGTACAGGTAGTTGATCAAGCACTGAATTCATGTAGCACCATCACTACTTCCAATGAGAGTGCAGATGATTCGATGGACAGTACAGAGGTCACAGAGTTTGGACATGTCATTATCTCCGTAAGACCTAGAGATATAGTCAACATCTGCAACTGTAGGTATTTAAATACAATACAGATTTATGTGTTTAGATACAGGTGAACTATTTAAATGAATGATAGTACGGTGTCATTTTCTTTTCAGGATCAATGCGCTGCCCTGTTGCCCGCATAGTAAGGTGCTTTGTAGTGTGGGTACTCAAACTGACACATCTGTTAAGGACTAGTATGTTAAGGACCAGTGGTGCCAGTGGCCAGAATATGAGTTCAATTTCATAAGTGACTTTGAAAAGTCGCAAATGATCACCATACCCCACTGTATTTGATACATCTGTGTGTGTGTGTATATATATATATATATGTACAGGAGGATGTAACCGAGGAGGAATCAGATATTTCAGATCAAGATTACAGTGACACCCACGAGAAAGATTAGGACTACAAACCATCAGACACATGAGTCAGACAGTGATTAGAGAATGGAGACAACACTCACAGTATTGTCAGTGACAATCACAAATTACTTGTGTCATATGGGAAATTACAATAATTGTTACACAGATGCATGACATGTGGTGCTGGTGCACCAATATTAGACATGTCAACTAACACCCAGGAATTACTTTTGTCTGTAAAAATGTTTTGTAGCAATAGCCATGACTGGACATGGTTCTCACAACTGCTCTGGCAACCTTTGAAATATGTGAGGCTATTCTTTATAGCAAAAATTAATTCCACAAGTTATGTTTTTTGCTAATCTACTTAACTTGCAGTTTATCTCCAGTGTCACGTACATAATGATTCAAAGTAAATACTTATTTCCTATGATTAACAAGGATTATGTCACATAGTAGAAGACCATAGTTGAGGAGATGAAGGAAAGCACTCACTGGTGCTTTGTGGGGATGGGTGCTGCAATTCACCAGGTGTCTCTGCCAAATATGGCATTTACATTTATGGAACAGAACTCATGGAAAATTGTTGATTTCACTCTAATTCAGATTTCTGAAGTCAAGTACTCCACAAACATGGAAAAAGAGGGTTCAAGCGCTCACCGGATTACCTCATTGGGTGTGAAGTTCCCATCAAGACAATTACCACTGACTGTGATATACAGATATCAAGCCTTATGAACAAAGTGTATATGCCAAACAATCCTATTAACCAACAGTATGATGTGCAGCACCTAGACAAGTGGCTAAAGAAGGAACTATTTGCACTTTCAAGAAAAAGAAGTGTGCAAAACTAGCTGCATGGATTCAGCCGGTGTCAAACCACTTCTGGTGGAGTTGTGCCAATTGCAAAGGAGATGCTCAAAATTAAGAGAAATTGTCAGTTTGGTTGTGCACCACTCAGTGAACAAACACAATTGGTCAGATAGCCAGAAATTCAAGAAATGTGCCCATGCCAAGCTAACAAGGAAGAACAGAAGAAAACTGGTTGAAACCACATTCTCCTGTGCACAACGCTTTGAAGAAAACAGTAGTCAATAAAAGTTTCTTAAAGATCTTGGAACAGTGACCATGTTCTGCCACACCTGTGAGCTGGAGGTTTACCATTCACTTGTATTGAAGTATTGCCTCAAGAGACATCACTTCACACATCAAAGTATGGTGGCAAGACACCAACTGGCAGCCATGGACCACAATAACAATGTCTCATGACCAATGGCTGTTGACCAGTCCAGTGAAGAGAGATATAAGTGGTCTACCCAAAAGCAAAAAGCCTGGGTTGCAAAGTAAATTAGGAAAGCAAGAAGTTTGATTAATGAAGAAGATGATCAGCGACTTGAATGAGAGAAAGAAAGCCAATTTAACACCAACCCTGTAAAACAGAAACAGGTCCCAAAGAACATTGCCAAAATCCTCATCCAGAAAAATCTGAATTGATTAAGCAACATGTGTCATTCTTCAATAAGGCTGTACAGTTGTCTTATAGGCCTACGTGATGATGAAGATATACAGTGCAACATACTGTACTGTTGCTGTGTCACAAAGTTAGAGAGCAGAGCAAACTTGTGCAATGAAAATGTACTTATGTTGATGGTTCATTTAATGCTTTGTCCACACTTAAACATGTTTCGCAGTTGATTCAACTTCAGTCATTGTGTTATCTACAGTGATGTTTACAGTAATTTATGTGATGGTTTGTCTTTATAACTGTATTTTGACTTTAATGTGTCAATTATGAAGCAGTCAAATTAATAACAAAATTGATTGCATCAAATAAATTGCTACTTTATATATGATTCATACAACTGTTCAGAAATGAAGGACTGATTTATCACTGGGTTAAAACCAACAGTGATACAGTACGGCATTCTACAAAACTGCTTAAACCTGTGGGTATGTTCCAAATTCTTGAGCAGCATACACAGACATGCTCAATAATGTTTTAGTATGAAAAGGTTGGCTTGTCAGCCTCATAAAATCCAACATAATGCCCGGACTCCTCTGATACTTGTAGCGCATCGTCTAAATAGCACACGCCTGGGATAACATATATTACATTCTTACCCAGGCATTGGTGAATCCAGTGCATGAATTGTGTGTATGCCACCCATCAATAGGTCCTGGAAATACAGAAAACATTATTGGGGTGATGGAAGCAATTGGTATCACACCATTCAATTACAAATAGGTATGGTCATGTGCAAAAGATGAGTACAGAAAATAAATAAAAGAAAACAGGGATGGGTGATGGGTGTAAAAGGTAATTCATCTCATTATTTACAATGGAGAAGAGTGGTTGAAGATACATAAGGTGGGAGAGAGCTAGGAACAGAGGTGACTGGCTGACAGATGGGTAAATAACATAAGTTCCTGTGCATGAGGCATTAAGGACATGAAGGGTGGACAAGGCCCCAAAGTCCAGATGGAATTTACCAACAGGTGTTGAAGAGTTAGCGATGTCCTGGCAGGTGCCCTTGCAGCCTCGCTATGCCCTCACTGTACTCTGGTTGTGCCACTCTTGAGTTGAAAATGGCTCAAGTGGTTACCCTTAATAAGAACTGCCCCAAAGATGAGCTGGGGAACTATAGACAAGTGATGATCATGTCCTTACTGGGGAAGGTAATGAAGACAATACTGAAGGAAAGGATGGTGTTCCTGCTGGACTACAACAGCCCACAGCACAGTAGACAGCATGGGTTTGCCACAGGAAGAGCCTGGCAAGACTAACCATGAAGATTACTATGAATGGTTAATTAGGCAATGTAACTATGACCTTGGTGGATGTTCTCTACCTGCACTAAGGTAATGCATTTGATTCAAGGGGAACATTTGCTAAGGGTGCTGGTCTGGCAAACATTTCAAAGGACAGAGTTGACATTAGTAGCAGTGCGGCTCTGTCCTTGAAGAACAGGCCCCTACTGCTACCACCAACTGCATGCTGTCCTACCCACCTTCATCCCATCACCCGCAACAACAAAACCTCCTGCTCCATCCCACCATGTGCTGTCTGCCCTGCACCATCCACCACATGCTACCATGCCCAGACATCAGGGTACTCATGACCTGCATCAGCATGTCCACCCCTTCCCACTGTGAGTAGAGATGGGTGAAGTGGCCCCAATCCACCCACGAAGTGAATCTCAAAAGCAAAAGTAGATTTGCGGAGTGCCCAGCAACGCTGAGTGGAGTATTGCACTATAATGGGTAATGCCAAGTCCATTGCAAACAATGACTTTGTGCTACTCCGCCTTTCCAAACCACTACTCCACCAACTGTTATGGTAAAGTACATTGAAAATAATGCACTTCGCCTCACTTCACCTTTGTTTATAAGCTCCAAAGGTGAATTTTGCAGTGATTCATGGAATGTTGGGTCACATGGGCTCTAGACTGTTCTGCACAGCCTCAGTTCGGGGTAGTGTGTGTGCAGCTGTAGGATAGGAGACAGTCTGCTCTGAGACCTCTCTGTGATCTCTGCATCTCTTCAGTGTGCAGCGCTAATCTTAATCTGTGCATTTGTATCTTTAGGGCCAAATCTCCATCTGTAACTTAAGTCACAGTTGTTTCTTTGGCTTCCCTTCAGAGTACTGGACTGGTGTGTGCATAATTCTGCAGGAACATTGTACTCATTAATATGCATTTTAAATCAGGACCATTATCACAGTCATGAGTCAGTCATGATACAAATCATGTTCTTCATCATCACGGTCACAAATGCAGTCACAAATCACAATTCACAATCACTTCACCACGAATCACAATATTAATTTTTACTAGTTACTTGGATGTATTTTATGCCTGTTTTGTAGTATCTCTCCATGCTTCACCACCTCACCACTATACTAATTTATGAGGTGTTTTAAGTAGGGAAGTTTTGTGCTACAGCTCATTGGGGAAGTACTGCCAAAGGCATTCGCTTTCAATACAGTTCCATATTTATCTCACACCGTCAACACTGAATCACATTCTTCATCATCATGGTCACAAATGCAGTCACAAATCACGATCCATGAGCACGTCAAGAATCACAAGATTCATTTTTTACTAGTTACTTGGATGTATTGTAAGTCTGTTTTGTAGTATCTTTCCAGGCTTCACCACTCACCATTGTACTTATTAATAAGTGTATTTAAGTCAGGGTTGGAGTAGTCTGCAGTACATACACAGACACGAAGGAAGACTGATTGCACACATGCAGTTTAGCACAGTATACTTGCACTGCTCAGTCTGCTTTTCCACTTAACACCCGTGACAGAAAGTAAACATTAATGAGGCACCAAACAGCACACACACACATAACACACACACACACACACACACACACTTACTTAACAGAAGGAAAGGAGCCAGAATACAAAGTGTCATGCATATGGAAGACAACAAGAAAAAGGCATAATTACATACAAGGGACAGGGATGGTGGAGGAATACATTTTATAACACAGCAAGGAAGGTGTGGGGCATGAGGTGTGAGGAAAAATGACTAATGTGAGATCCCATGGTGATCCAGCAGCAGTTCCAGTGTGGACATAATTTGCAACTGATGTCCCTCTATGCAATCCTGCCACTGCACGACAGCACTCACCCTTTCATTGTTCTGCTTGACAGCACTCCAGAGAACTGCCAAGTCAGCCTGTGTTACATGCAGTTCTCTGGGTTCAGACATTCTACAGGCTGACCTGCTGGTGGTGGTGGTGGTTTGGGTGCTGGTGGAGCAGTAGGTGCTGCTTGACCTTCTTCTTCTTAGTTCTGCCACCAAGCACAGCTGCACCCTCTGCCACAGAAGGGCCAGCAAGTGCAAGCATGGCTGTTTCTGTGGCAGCCTGCCACTCCAACTGGTGGTGATTGAGCATATGGGTGCACTGGTACCCAGCCTCCAGATGAGTCCTCCGGGCCACAGCGACCTCCACCTCACATAGGTGGCACCTGACCACACTGCTGTCCCCGACACAGGCAAAAACTGCCAAACAATGGAGGTGCAGGGAGGACCAGGCACAGGCAGGGAGGCCAGATGAACTGGCAGCTGGCTGGTCATGGTGCTCAGCAGGGTTGGGATCCACACCTGGGCTGGGGCACAGGCACATCCTTCCAGAGGACCTGATGATGGAGATGGATGTGGTGGTGGTGGTGGTTCAACTGCCTCAGAGTCAGGAGTGGTGCAGGTCCCGTCCTGCTTCTGGGGATACTCAGAATTTTTGATTGGCCCAAGAGGAACTGTGGCCAAGCTCACCACACATGTGCACGGTATGATGCCTACCAGCACCATGCTCTCCCAGAGCTGCCCCCACTCCAGATAGTCCCTCACTCCTCACCCTGGTCCATCTCTCCTACTGCGCTACCGCAGTCTGAGAAATGACTACTTACACTGTCACACAACACACACACAGTCACACAGACACAGACAAACAACTAACTGCTTATAAAGGTATGAAAAATAAATTTAGAGAAAGAACAAATTAAGTAAAAGAGTACAAAAATAAAAAATGTAGCTTTTAAAAAGCTGTTGGGTCTAAATCAAAGTTTAAATCTCCTTCTCTCTCTGATCTCCAAGTCTCAGCAGAGACAAAACAACACACCCTCTCTCTGTCTCCATCTGCACAGGAGAAAGTAAAAGTGTCTGCTTGTATGACTCACTTCCTTCCTTTTCCTGCCTGGCTATGGCTAAAGAGCATGGCGAAGTCCATTGAAAACAACAACTTCACCTTACTTTGCATTGTCATTCTGCCTTAACATGAAGTGGTAATCAAGGTGGAGGATGACATTGCACACCTACATAGCAGAGTGTGCAAAGTGAAGTGCCCAATTCAGGACACTTTGTCAAGTAAATTTAAATTCACTGCATCTCTAACTGTGAGTCCACTCCAGTGTTGATAAACAATGCCTTTCTTTATGTTTCCGACACTGTGATGCACCCCTGCCCCCAAAGTCATCCATTTACCATGCCGATATCAGGGTTCCCAATCACCACGTCGCATCCCCACCCACCATTGTGGCACAATGGAAACCACACCAGTGTGCCTAAATGAGTAAAACAATAAATTTCACTGTAAAATAAAGAAAACTGTCCCCTCTGTGATTGTTTTATGCCTGTAAAATAAATAGTTCCTTCATTGTCTACCAGTCCCCTCCCCATCCTGACTCTCCTTCTGTGCACCCACCTCCCCACAGCCCACCACTGCTAGTAAGAGTCATTATGTACAGTAAATAAATTACATCAGTAAACCAGTATGTAGTAATGACTGTCCAATGTAGTAAAAAATGACCGTGATGCTTGTCATCAACAGCATTGATGGCATGGCAACAGATGCTTTTTGCTCAGTCAGCATGACCTCAAATGACCCACACATGCACCAGTCAGTGTTTCCAGCTCTGTCTTCAGCATGGCCATGTCCTTGTCACTGTCTTTGGATTCTGAGTTTGAAGAGTTTGCAACCTGGCTGCTTTCATGTTGTACCTCACCATCCAGGTACTCTAGTTCAAACACGTATAGCTGAAGAGTACTTTTCTATGGTATGTTAGTAGCTCCTCACCACTAGAATCAGAAAATCCAGACATTGCAATGTTTCTGACCTATGTTGTAAAAACAAAATTGCGACCAATGAAATGGGCAATAGTAATAAAATATATTAAATGTTATCAAGCACTGTACGATAAATAAGCAACACAATACATCACAGTGTGTGATACAAAATTGCAGGACATGGCTAGTGTGTGTAATGAGGCTCTGATACCACAGGACACTGTGTACAGTCCCTGGTCATTTGCATTTACAAAATAGGTCTATATATTGTAAGTGTGATTTCCATATTAAGCCATGTGTTACAGACTTATAACATGTGGCTAACAACAAAAAATATTGATTGAAAACCTTTGCACTGAGGGCTGAGGTGCTGGATGCCACACCTTGCACCACGCCTGTGACCTGAATTCAGGAATGGACTTAGGAAGCCAGGGGTCAGAAGGAGGGAGAGGACTGAGCATCTCTGGGACTGCTCTCCTCTGGGGTGAGTTGGAGAGCTTGCCTTGCTCTGTAACAGCCCCTATTAGAGACCAGGAGCCCCACAGAGCATCACAACAGTGGGGCCAAGAAAAGACAGACAAATGGCATCTCAACCAGCCAGATGATGGCCTTCAGACCCTTGCTGCCATGGAACCCCAGGATGTCAGGACAAACCTCAGCAGCACCAAGTGCCAAGAAGGTAAGCCACAAGGCACTTTCTCTCAGTGGGAGAGGACCCATCAAGGATACGTTGGGTTACCTGGGGGATGGCTGCAACATGAGGCGAGAACCAAACTTCCAGGAGGTGAGTACAGTCCTTTGCAGCCTGAAGGGGAGAAGGATGGAGATGCAGGAGTGAAAAATAGATAATACAAAAAAAATCCTTTGCCCATTTAATAAGCCGTAGTGCAGTCAGACAGACACAATTTCCAAACATTCATAGAAAGCATAATAGTTATAAAATTTCAATTGTTTCTCACCTGAAAATTAATAAGACACCAGAAGGATTGTTAATAAAAACAGTGCTGCCCCAACAAGGCCATTCATTCCTCCATTGGCACCGTTAAGGACTAAAGGAAAGATAGTTAGATGTTATCTTACATAACAAACCTGTAAATGAGAAAACAAATATTATAACAGTGTCAGAATAGATTCAGGTTACACACAAGTACAGTATGGCTCAGTCATGCAATGAAACAGTATAAATTCATGACAGAAACACCTTTGGGAATGAACTATGACATAGAAAATAATGGCTGAGCAGGAGAACAGTGCTGTGCTGCTATTGAGAGACTGAATGACTGTCTGGCATTTGTGCTTGCTGAGACATCTGAAACCTGAACTGTTGCACTTTAAAACTTGCTGCTGCTTAATTAATTCCCTGGTCTGTGAGCTGTATGAAGTGAGGGAGGAGCACCTGGCAGGTTTAAAACAGCATTGCGCTACAAGGCTGCACTGATTGCTTTCATTGAGTAACAACTGCCAACAGGTGAGAGCTGGAAAAGGCAAGCAAGACAACAGTGCTGTGCTGCTATTGAGAGACTGAATGACTGTATGGTATTTGTTCTTGCTGAAGACATCTGAAAATCTGAACTGTTGCACTTTAAAACTTGCTGCTGTAATTAGTTTCCTGGTCTGTGAGCTGTATGAAGTAAGGGAGGAGCACCTGGCAGGTTTAAAACAGCATTATGCCACAAGGCACAAGTGCCATGGTGAGATCAGCGTGAGTGTGCAAGCGCCACTCAGTCACAAAAAGTTGTTTACTAGATTTGGGGAATAAAGAAACTTGGATAGTAGAAAGAAAAGGATAACAAAGGTAAATAAAGTAGCCACTTTTCAAAGGTAGTACTTATACAATACCACCAGTTATTTCTAAATAGGAATTGTGTAAGGCATAGAAGTAGTAAAAGATTAAGGGGATAAAATTCTACAGTTATGTTTGCTTAGTCTGTTAGTAGTTTATAGAAGTCTAGCCCTCAGGAAAGTTTGGTAAAATAGGGTTAACTGCCATACCATTAAGAACTGTGTATAAATGGGATTATTATCATTCTGGCTCTAAGCAGAAATGGTAGAAACCAGTTTACTCAAAACTGGAATCAGTTTAGTGTCAAATTTAAAGCCTCTCACCCTGTCTTTATGCCTACACACCTCTTTGAGACTGATAATGATGTTGCTTTTTGGTGGGATGTAGAACTGAACCCGGGTCCCTGCTCATTGGATAAAATCAAAGTCATTCTTGATAATGAGAAGTTTAAAAACTAAAATGGATATTTTAAAATTATGGTTTGTAGATGAACTCTGACATTATAGCCATAACAGAATCATGGTTAACCCCACAGGTTCATTCAAATGAAATTGAAACAGAGTTCTTTTCTGCATAGAGCAGACAGAAAGCAAAAGAAAGGTGGGGGATTATGTATACAAACTGAAATTTGGGAAGTTTTAGGGTTGTTTATTCAGGGACAAAAATTAAATGGAAATATTGTTGGTTCAATTATTAAAGTACAATTTTGTTATAGGTGTGATCTACTCACCCCCAAAAGTGAGGGTAGAGGAATTTAGTTATTTGGCACAATGTATACAGACATTAACAATGGGTTATGATTTGCTTCTGTTGGGGATTTCAATGCAGCCTGGGGTAAACCGAGGGGCAATGCATTGATGCAGAGTTTGAGTCCCCCTTTGGCCTGACCCAGGTTATGATGACACCCACCAGAAAGACAAATTTGAATAGTAAATGAAATGTATTAGATTTATGTTTTGTAACAGAATGTATAAAAGTTCAAAAGGTATGGGCAAATCAACCTGTTTTGGAGATCACTGTTCAATTGTATGTAATTGTGAATTAAAATTGAAGGTAAAGGAATAAAATCAAATTCCCAAGAAAAATAAGAAAGATGTCTTTTAAAAATTATAGTAAATAATTATTTTTACATACATTGGTAAGCCTAGAGTGGTATAGGATTTTCCTTATTCCTGATCTGGATTTAGCTGTGAAAGAGTTTACAAGATTGTTTTTAGAGGCTTGAAAAAGGTTGCTTCCTTTAAAACAACCATAGCAAGGATAAAACAACCTTCATTGATGACAGAAAAGTTAAAAAAGAAATAAGAATAAAACATTGATTATGGAAGTCTAATAAATCTTTAAGTAGAGCTGTTTGGTAAGACTATAAAAATGTCGTAACTGAATGAGCACTAGGGTAAAGAACACAAAAAGCAATATTATAAAACAAAATTGCTGATACAGTTGATCCCTGGAAATACTGGTCCTTGATACAATCCTTGAAAAAGACAGTTACAAACAAACTCCCTGTACAAATTCAACAAATGGTATATTACAGTGTAAAGTAAATTCTGCAGACATTCTGAATGCATATTTTACAGATTTACCTGGTATAGATATTCAGAAAATCATTTATTACTAGATTTTCCATTAGATCCTACTATGGAAATTCCAAGATTTAGATTTAAGAAGATTAGTTGTAATGAGGTTCAGAAAGAATTAAATAAATTAAAACTTAACAAAGTATATGGGTTAGTCAATATAGAAAACAGTTTTTAAAGGATGCTGCGCATTTTGGCCCTATATTGACTAAGCTATTTAATTGGAGTTTGATGGAAAGGAGTTTTCTTCTAGTTGGAAGAAAACAAAGATAGTCCCAGTTTTTAAAGGGATGATCCAACTGACCCTTCAAACTATAGGCCAATTGCCCTGTTGTCCACAGTGTCGAAGGTAATGGAAAAACTGGTACAAAACCAGTTAAGTGGTTATTTGGAGAAATACCACTTCTCAGATTCACAATCAGGTTTCCAAAAGGGCATTCCATGGACACTGTGCTCACTGACCTAGTAGATCTTGTCTCCTCTCAACTTTGGGGTGAGTGCAGTGTTCATGGACCTATCCAAAGCCTTCAACACCATGGACCACAGGGTTTTGCTCCAGATGTTCGAGAGATTGGGCCTAGACTGTGAAACTCTGGGATGGTTTTCTTCCTACTTATTTGAAAGAACACAACTGGTTCAACTTGATGATGTAACCTCAAAACAGCTTAAAGTTGTTAGAGGGTACCACAGAGGTCCATTTTGGACGCGACTCTTTTTTAATTTACGTTAATGATTTGGTAAAAAGCTACTAACACCAAAATTGAGCTATACGTGGATGACACAGTTTTACTAGGGTGTGGTACAAATATTAATGAGATAGAAAAGGTACTTCAGGAAGATTGCACAGTGTTAGAAAAATGGTTAGTCAATTTAAAATTAGTATTAAACAGTAACAAACTAAAACTCCTCTTTTCAATACAGAAGGATAAAATAAATCATAAACATGATTTAAATATAAAACATTAAGACAGAAAACATTACAGCAGGTTTCTTTTTATAAATACTTAGGAGTTTGGATGGACTAGGACTGAAATTTGATGTACTTATAGAATAATTGGTGGGTAAAGTAAATAGAAAACTAGGGCTTTTCGAAGAAATAGGTTTTGTACAGATGTTAGTAGGCAGAAATCAATAGTAAATCAATTATTAATTCCTATAATAGATTATGTCAGTCATATATATAGAAAGGCCTCAGACTTTCTTAAGAAAGCTTGAGGTTACTTATAATAATTTAGCCAGTTTCATTTTGCAATGTGATTATAAACCCACCATTGTAATTTGTATTTGACACTGGATTGGTTAACACTTGAAAACAGGAGAAAATGATAAGGGCCCTACAAGCGCATAGATTACAAACAACAGGAGAACCAAAATACTTAGGATAAAATAGAGGAGAAAAATGTTACATAAATACAAATTAAGAGAAAATGAGGTGATTCCTACAAACCTAGGGTAAAAAATAATTCTACTAAAATGACATTTAAAGCTGAATATGCCTCAAACAGTCAACTGTTGAATGACATAAAAAGTAAATCAGGCTATAAACCATCTCTGGTTACCATGTTTCTGACAGAGGAATTGAAAGTTAGATGTATGTGCAATGGATGAATAAGAAATCTCTTGGATTTTAAATTGATATTTCATGTTGTGAATTGAGCTGTACAAGTCTTGTTGGAATATAAGTATATTTATTTAATGTTTGTAAGGTTTTAGAGATTGAAAGTGATGTTTGCATCGTGTTTATATTTGAACAATTTTAAAGTCCTATTGTCAGGACCATCTTGAAAAAGGCTCAGCCTAAGATGTGATGAAATAACTTATCCTGAATAAAATAAATCTTTTACTACTATTACTACTATGCACAACCACCATGTTGTGCCACAGAGGGTTTCTTATTCCCTCTTGACCTTAGCAACAATGCTAGAAGGTCTGTGTGAATCAGAATCACATGGTTTCAAAGCACACTGATTGTGCACGTATTTGCTTATCTGGTGTTTTTTAATAATACATAGTGCATTTGCAATGAGGGTACCCATGCTAATAGCAAGGGATGCCTACATACACAGTGTTGATGTAAACGTATGCAAATACATAAATGCATAGAAATGTGATGGCAGAAAAGAATGTCAGCCCACCTAGTCTGCCTACTTTGCCTAGTTATCTGCTAGGACATGTCCTTTCATCCCCAGCACCACACTAGCTTTAACAGTCACTTATGTCTGTCCCATGCTCTTTGAATCCTACCACTGTTGTCCTCTCCAACCAACTCCTCGTGGAGCCCATTCCAGGTATCCACAACCCTCTCTGTGAAATAGTACTTCCCAGTGTTCCCTGAACTGTCCCCCACAATCTGCAATCCATGCCCCTAGTCCTCAGATTGCCTTTCAGCTGGAAGATGCTCTCCACTGGCACCTGGTTTAGTCCCTTTAGGTACTTGAAAATCTCAGTCATATACCCCTTTCCATCCTCTGCTTCAGGGAGCACATGTCTGATTTCCTTACCCTTTCCTAATAGGATAGGTGGCTGGATCCCTTTAACATAGTTGTTGCTCTCCTTGAACATGCTCCGCATCCCCACATCATTTCTGAGATATGGCCTCCAGAATTTGACCCCATATTCCAGATACAACCTAACAAGATGGGCGTATAAGGGCACCATGACCTTCTTCATCCTACTAGTAATACCACTCCTGATGCAGCACAGCATTCTGCTGCCTCTAGCCACTGCCCTCACAGTGCTTTGTCAATTTCAGGTCGCTTGATATGGCGATTCCTAGGTCCTTTCCTGTTCTCCAATGGCAAGGTCATGGACACCCATACACTATACTGCCCTGACGTTTTGTTTCCAAGATGCATGATCTTACAGTTGTCCATGATAAACAGAAGCTGCTACTCTTTGACCATGCCTCAGGCCTCGATAGATCCTCTGTATCCTTCCCACCCTTTCTGAGTGTCCATCCTATTGCAGGCTATCCAAATAAAATACTAACAATAACTAAGTGATGCTACTTTATGTACAGAGTAGGTTACAGGCTCTAATGCAGTCAATATGGTACCTAATGGGGACATTGATGGCATTCTGGACTAGCACTGAAACATTTTCAAGTACATCAGTGACATTCTTCAAATTATTTGGTCATAGCTAATGAGTCAGTGTCATACAGAGTCATACAGCCAAGAATGCTGATGGGTATTAATTATTTTCACTGTAATTGTGAGAGTCATATGTTGGCCAGATGAAAGGTTGACTAGATGGTTTATTTTCAGTTGACAACAGGAATACTGTGGGTTTGTGATGCACTGGAGACTAAGCTTTGCCAATTAACAGTATGAATAAATGCTGTGAAGGGTACAGGGAAGGTATCCAATTGACAGAATGTATAAGTTGAGGTAAATGGGATAGATAGGGATGACACTGGACATGATGGATAAATAATCGGCAAGTTACAAGAGAGGAATTGTAGGTGGACATTACTAATAAACTATGGGCAAAGAATAAGGAGGAGTGCCACTGGACACCATGGATACAGTGGGATGAATGGGGTGTGCCACTGGCTAGCAGTTATAACTGACATGGAAGGAGATGTGGGTGCCACTGTGCAACAAGGAGAAGTTACGGTGAAGGTTGCATCATGGTGATGACAATGGCAACAGAGTAGAAGTTCTATGAAAATTTAGAGGGATGGAGGGTGACACTAAACTGCATCAAGGGGTTTGGTGGAGGATGAGAGTGAGGTGGGATCACAGGAAAACTGTTAAATAATGAGTGATTCCTCCACCCATTAATTCCTCTTGTTGATAGGGCCCAGAAGAAAACATAGTGGATCAATGAAAATTGGTAACAGTTTCACAGCTGTTACACTGCAAACAGTTGTTAACCAGGCCACCAGCAGTGCTGCCTTCTCCATCACCATCCCTATTACGGTTTCTTCAACAGTATCTTTATTTGACTGCAGTACTCTGTGATGTCAATCACAGCATTACACTGTGTGGTTGTTCAAAGTTACAATCCATAAAGGGGTGATGTCTCAATCAAGATAACATACAAGAAGTCACAGAGTGGAGAATGCATACTCCAACATTATAGTGGATGTTGATGTCCAATATTAAATACACAGAACAGAACCTCAAGGGATGAAGACAGACATACAATAGGGACACATACACAACAGTAGGTCAACTCACATGGCATACAGAGTACCATGAGCAATGCATAGTGGGCAATCATTTCAGATGCTGCCACAGTTATAGCAGGATTATTATGTGATACTGCTACACAAAATAATCTCCCTATCATGTCATGTATTATTATCATTCTATATACACTACAGATAATCACTTCCCTCTCTGACATGTCAGACCTCCATTTAAACAGGGATCCACAAATGTATGTGCTCTAACTGCCAATCAGGCTATATGGGGATACTCCCTCACATGTGTAGAAGAGGTTGTCCCCAGTGTCTGGGTGTGTCATGCCCAGCTAGCTCACTGGTGAAAACTGCATAGCCATCAGGACAGAACTTTTATTCACATGCAGCTTAAACATACCCTCTTGCCTCGTACTGGAAGAGTGGGCACATGTGGTGCTAACATAGTTACTTGTACTTCTTAGATACATTCCATATCACTGCAGTGGTTTTGGTCACAGATCTCTCTATCTTTCTTTAAATCAGACATACCCATTACATCAGCATCTGATACATCTTACACCGGACGGACGGAAAATGCAGTGTAAAAAACAAACTGTTTACGGAGTGGTGGACTGAGGAACAGGAACATTCATACTGAACAATTTATCATTGACCATAGCCTGCTCTATATAGTACTGATCATTTAATATGGGTCCTGTCACTCAAAGAATGCTGACATTAGGAAAAGCAATAGTAGGAAGGGCCCAATGATGCACTCATGGCAAAGAAAAGAAATACAACAGCTGGTCAGGGTTGGAACCAAATTAGCACAATTACACTCTGTGGCAGCAGCACAGTACACCAACTAGCGCTTTGCAGCATGACTCATTAGTGGAATAATAACAGTTCAGAAACAGAACATACTAACACAGGTAATAGGGATTTTGTGCTTACTAATGAAGTGAAGACAGTATTTTGTAAATCCCTTTTAGTGAAGCTGACTATACCAGGAAGTAGTTATAGTACAATAATGAGGCGGCCGTTGATTGTATCACATCCCGCCTATTGTGAGATGAGACTGATAGCAACATGGAGATAAAACTGCAACAAAGTGAAATAAGGTAAAATAACCATTTAAAACATATTTCTGCTCAAGAAAACGTATATATGTAGCACATATCAAGGGGCAAGTTATGACTGTGGGCACTGTTATCTTCCCCTTTAAGTATAGCAATGACTGAAATAGTACAGTTTGGAAGCGTTTAATAGGTCATGTACTTTACAGAACTGTTGTAACTTCCAGTCAATCACTAAGACTCAGAGGGCTAGTAGCCCCCAGTGGAAAAATCCAATACTGTTCTCTTTAAATACAAGTCTGTCATGATCTCCCTCACCTATACTTCATTGCTTTTGATGCCAACAAAGTAAACTTATGGGTGTTATAGTCTCTAGACCTCTTAATGTGAAGTGCCAAAGGAATGTTGGGGTCATCATTTTCAATTGAATGGTGACATTCCCCAATTCTGATACTGAAATGGCATTTTGTTTTACCAGTGAAGTAACAGCCACAAGTGCATATTGCTAACTAAATGACCCCTTCTGTGGCGAGGTGACAAGGCATCTAACTTTAACCCTTTTGTTGGGGGAGGGTTGTGGAAAATTTTACATGTAACCATTGAATGACAGAACTTGCAATTTCCGCATTTATTACATCTTTCATTCCTACTTGGAAGCCACATTCTTGGTCTGTTAGGGAAGGGTTGGACATAGTGTACAACAATATCCTGAATGTTTTCCTCTCCTATGAACAAATCTGGTATTTGCATCTACAAGTCTTTTAAACCAGGACCTTAGGGGTATACTGTTAGCACAGTGACTTAATGTTGTTGCTGCACTTATGGCGCCACAACAAGGTTGACAGTTAGTGGGGTAATCTTGATTTTAGATTGCCCCTCAATCACACGCCCTTGTCGCCACAGAATTTCTCAATCCTTCTGGGGCATGCCAGCCCTGAAGGAGGTATATTTAGTTAAGGGGTGTGGGGAAAAGTCTGTTTCCTGGATGGTGTATTGGTGCTATAGTCACGGAGCTGCAATGCCTGGTGCCACAATGCCAGGCATTAGAAAGACTTTACCCATACCGGTGTCGACAAATTATGTTGCATTGATAGGAGTGAACTGATTTAAGGTAACCAATGGCCAGTGTTCTTTAACAATGTCACCAAATTCCCTTGACTGCAACCTGTAAGTGGAAACAAAGTTGATTCTTTGGTCTCTTTGATTATGTTGATTAGTAGGAAACTTTTCTAAGCAGTTCTTGTCTTGCAATGTTGTCAACCTCCTCCTGGCTGTGGTGACAATTTCTCTTGTGTATCCCCTGTTAAAATACATAGTGGGAATGCTGCATGGGAACATACAGCTCAATGGCTACCACTATAATGACAACAAAACAAGCATTTGTCAATGCTTAACACTCACTTGCAGGTATTGGCAGTGCAGGTGTTTTTACTGGTACTGACTTCAGAGGAGCAAGCAGGCAACAGTAAGAGCAGCGGGTATGACATGGTGGAAGCTGCATCATGAATGCCGCAAAGAGCTGCTGTCGGAGAAGCCGCCTCCTGCTGGTCTTAGTGGACTGGGGAGAGAGATAGTCCACCAGGTGGCAGGAGATGCCAAGAAGTAAAGCTGCACCATGGCTAATGTAGAAGCTTGGGGTGGAGGGTTCAGAGGAGCAAGGACCAGGGAAAGAGAGTGCTGCGGGAGGCAAGAGCTGCCAATAAGTAAAGCCACCTGCAGCTATTGTAAAAGCTTAGGGGGATTTCAGAGTTGTGAAGACCAGGAGAGAGAGAGAGAGAGAGTGTCCAGGGTGGTGGAGCCACCAGTAAGTAGCTGCATCATGACTATTGTACAGTAGAAGCCTGAGGGGATTTCGAAAGCGAGGACCAGGGAGAGAGAGTGCAGTCCAGGTGGCAGGTGATGCCAATAAGTAAAGCTACACTGCAGCTATTGAAGATGCCTGGGGATTTCAGAGGAGTGAGTACTTGGGAGAGGAGAGAGAGAGTGTGGCAGGCGGCAGGAGCCACCAATAAGTTAAGCTACACTGTGGCTAATGAAGAAGCCCAGGGGTGTCAGGAGGAGAGAAGACCAGGGAGAGAGGTGTGGTGGGTGGCAGGAGTCATCAATAAGAGAAAGCTGCACCATGGCTAATGTAGAAGCCTGGGGAGAGGATCAGAGGAGCATGAACCGGGATAGAGAGAGTGTGGCAGGTGATAGAAGCCACCAATAAGTAAAGCTGCACCACCACAAATGTAGAAAGTATATTCCTATGTAAAAACAAGTACTGTAATCAGCTTTTATTTTGTATGTAAAGCTGTAGTCATAACTCAGACATGCGCATTAGTGTCACCTCTAATGCACATGCCCAGATTATGGCTGCAGAAAGAAATACAGTGCTCTCTCTCATTGGAGCAGTTCATTTCTTTCAACTACACAAAATGCCACATCAACAAGCAGCTCTACTGTCATGAGCAGAGTGCATGGTCATTGGTCTACACTGCCAAGCCCATTGCAGTTTCAACTGTAATTGGCTTGGCAGTCATACTTCTCTAAAATGCCATTAGTAGCAAGATGTTCCTTGGCAAGAGCAAGTGAATGTAAAAATGCTAAGTCATTATTATTTAGAGACTGTTTTAATGTTAAACTGATTGGTTTTATAAACTGGGCCAGCCTTAAGGATATACCCTGGTGTTTCAGCAACCCCATGTCAAAGTCATAATTTTTTGCCCAGTACATGATGGTCATCTAAACATTTAAAATCCACAACAAAAAACATGGGTTGCCATGCTTGCTATTAAGTTACATTGGTGAGACTTAATCTTTCCTTATGGAAAAATCTGGAAGTGGTCATAACATCAATATTTTAGATTTCAACAAGAGTGTGAAAGAAAATATGAAACAAGGACACATTATTTGTCATGATGTTTGATTATTTTTTCCACAAATGCAAAAATAATGAGTAAATTACCAATATTATGACATCTTCTTGAACCGATACTCCGAAAAGGGAACAGATTTGTATAGTTTTATACATAAAACCATGTCAAACTCATGCCATTTTATAAATCCTTTTGATAGATGTAGAATATGGTTATGAATATAGAAACAGAAAGAAATATAGGGGTTGCCATGCTTATTTTGGTTACATCTGTTTTTAAGTTGCAGTTTCAGAGGTGGTCGGCTCAGGACAAAATAATTGAAACATCCCAATAAAAATAAAACTTGGAAGAATGCTATTCAAATGATTCAAAAGTATATGCAGAATGGCAAGGACTTTAACATAATATAAACTAGATAGCCAAAGATAGACAGTATTTAGGTAAAGCGCATAAAATGATACTAACTGTTGCAGCTGAGGGAGCTAACTGAACCTTGCTGCCATCCTGTATATATTCTTAGCTGGACATGATGTCATTAGATAAATCATGATCCTATTAATGCTTCCATATATTTAAGAACATACTTGTGCCAGAAAACAACCATGGAAACCTTTTCAAGAGCATCAGAAAAATGGGAATTTGAAAAACCATGAAAGTCTTCAAGAACAGACAAACTAGGCAGCCACCTAGGGTGCCCATAAATAGAGGGTGCCAAAATACATTAAAGGATTAACAATTATTTTTAAATGTGTGCATAAGAAAATGTACCCTTGTGAATCTTCTGTAATTTGTAGGGGGTGAGGAGAAGATACAGAGCGTCCCATGCTGTGCGTGTGGCTGTGCCCCCCCACACCCTACAGCTCCACAGAGGCAGCAGCTTTGGTGGGCAACAGCATCACACATATCATGTCAATGAACTTGTTCAGCCATCAGCAGAGTGACATAGTCACAGAGAAACATGTGTTTACTTTAGTTGGACTAGGCTGTCAGAAAGAAAATGTCCAGTCTTCTGTGATCAAGTCAGGGAGTAGAACAGTGCTGCCTCCTGGGAGGACACAAACAGGACTGGAACTGCAGTGCAAGTCCAGCAAAAATTCCCAGCTCCTAGGTTCAAATGACTAGAGCACCTGCTCCCAACAGGAAACTGATACTCAAAATACAGGCTCAACTCCACATCCAAACCTTAAATGGGGCCAGTGCCATGTTAGTTGTGGAAAAACAAATAATGTAGCTGGGAAGCACTATTTTGCATCACCCAGTTCATATTGCCAGATTGACACAGAAATAGATGTCAGTAAGATTGTTTTTTTACTTTATGGGCAGATATTCAAACTCGCCCAAAATGTGCATAACAGCAGGAGCAAGCACAAGTCAATTGCGCACATGCCGCAACAGACGCGAATTCAAACGTGGAGCAAGTCAAATTCTACACCAGCCAATGTCTGAATATCGCACAACCTGCACCATAGCACAACCAGGTAGGGGAAGCTGAGCACATATGTCACGCCATAGCGCAGCAAGGCCAGTCCAGCTGAGCAGTCGAGATGTGCCATAGCGCAAGCAGGAGCCCCCAGTAGCAGAGCAATGGAACTGCACAACCAGGGAGGTAGGCAGGGGCCCACCACCCATGGTACAGAGCGGCACAGGAACACAGTGTAGAACTAACAACACACCCCCACACCAGCACAGCATCATGGGTGGAGGGATGTAAAATCTACTGGCCCATGGGGACAAGCCTACAAAGCACAGCAGGGCCACGTGCCTCAGCACACCCACTGGCAAGCAAATACTGCCCCACAAAGGGCCTGGACAACCCAGGTGTACCACAGCCCCCATTGTGCACAGCACACTATGCCCTGGAACCCCAAGACACCACCCATGAGCAGTGGGTGTGACTGGCACTGACGGAACCACCATGCCCCCCACCTGGCACAATGCAACCGTAGTTCCACATAACCATACAAGCCAGACCACCAGGGGCCCACAGTGGAGTGTGGCAGCACATGGGACAGACTGGCTGACAGCCACCACCACACCAGGGACACCCCTCCATGCAGACACACACACAATCCCAGGACCTCACCACACCAGATGCCATGCACACCACTGCAACTGAGCACCGATAGCCAGCTGCAAATCAGAGACCACCACAGTATTTATAACAAAATAGATATATATATTCTATGAAAACAGAAGAACAACATCAACAGGAACAACAATAACACTATATACATGTATATACAAAACAGATGTGGAGGTACAGGTACAAGGTAGGGGTGGGTGTGGGGTAGGGGTGAAGAACCTGGTGAGGGGAAGGCAGGGTGTGAGGGAAGGGTAAGGGTGTAGATGTGGGGCAGCTACTGTCCCCGGGCTGCAGATCTGCAGCACTGCCTGACCCTGTGGCCTCCTCCGGGACGCACACCTCCAATTCATCTCCTCAGTATGCTGAGCGTCTCTTGTGACACCTCCATCAGGCTGTGGATGGCCTGCTCTATCCCTGCGGGATCCGTACACCTAGGGCAAGGGAACAGAATCAATGGCTAGGACTGTACACAACCCTGAAGCCCACCCAGTATGCATGGCATACAGCCAAGTGCCCTGCCCTGTGATGGACTGCACACACACACACAGTGACCGTGCATGGGCCAGGCCCAACCAGGCAGAAACAGCCATGTGTGCCGACACCCCCCATGCCCAGCACAGCACAACCAAGGCAGTACAGTGACATGTCTACATGGTGGGAAGGTAGTGCCACAGCCATGTGCCCAGTGCATGCATGGACCACCAGTGACACACTCACAGACACGCAGTGCCACTGGACAGTGCTGACTGTCACACGTCGCAGGCATGGCAGTGTTATCCATGGATGGTTGCCATGCCCCATCCCCCAGTGCACGCACAGCATCCATGATGTAATGACACTCACCCTCATCCAGCCGCTGCTGCTGCTGCTGTGGCGGCTGCTGCAGATGCTGCTGCTGATGCGGGCCCATACCGCCTCCTCCACCGGCCACCCCTGCAGCACCCCTGTGTGACTCAGCCTGGGCCTCCTCTGCTCCTCCACGCCTGTGGGAAACAAATGTTGAGAAGCACATTAGTGAGATCCGAATGCAGACAGACCCCTGCACCAATGAGTGTGCCTGCCCACACAGCCAGACCCATGCATCACACACCTGCAAACACTGACACAGCCAACCATGGAACAACCCTCCCCATGCTCTGGCCCAATACAAAGTCATACCCCTGCGGACAATACACGTGCATAGATGGGTCACCCACCTGGCCTAGGCACAATGCCCCTCCTGGCATGGGACCTGAGGCATGCCAGCAGTGCCTGCTCCCTCCTGCGCAGGTCACTGTAGCTGTGCCTGCACTGCTCTGCTGTCCTGCTCCACCCTGTGACCTGCTCCAGTGCAGTGGCCACCTGCTGCCACACTTGGGTGTGGGCCAAGTCTAGGGGTTCCCCCAAACAGTGGCCCATAGTGAGGCTCAACCACAGCCACTAGGTTGGCCACCTCAAGCTACTCCACTGGGGGCTCTCCTGCGTGCCATGCTAGCAACTTGATAGTAGGCAATATGGTGCTCCAGCGCCGCAGACCCACGGGAATGTTAGCAATACAACCCCGCCTGTCCCTATCGTGCTGTTGAGGCAGCGCTGTTGGTCTCTTATCGCTGTTACCGAACAGTGCGATAGAGCTGCACACATGCCAGACGTACAGCACAGGGGCAAGGTCGGGCACAAGGTCATGTCTGTGGCGCAAGGCCACGCACAATGCCATCGGATGTCTACACATCCAGCGCGAGAGGTCACCTGCGTGCCAGTGCCACAGTGGACTATTGCGCAGTTGTGCCCTGGCGCCATGTGGTGACCAGCGCTGTAGCACCACTGGCACAATGGTGGCGGGTCATAAATAGCTGACCACGCTCAGTGCGTGATCAGCTTGGCGAGCGCCTGTGTAAGGTACCTGAGCATGCATGGTGCTGTATTGCTATGCAGTCACAGAACTCGCCATAGGCTCAGCCAGCCAACCATATTGCGCAAGGCGCAACAGCAAGATATTCAGCCGTCATATGCAAATCAGCTGATCAGCCATTCAAAGGCGCAGTGGCGCGATTTGCATCCCATTAAAGTTGCTCCACTCCTGATTTGCATGCATTGCGCCATAAATGTGCGACAGTGATCTGCAGTGGCCACATTCGGTTACTGCAGGTGATAGGTGGGTTGCATGCTGTGTGATGTTATGGACCATGGTCATGGGAAAATGCTATGAACTGCACAGTCACAGGTGTCCTCTTCCATCCATACAGACCCTGACATGGCCAAGCAAGGACTGGGTGAGGAGGAAGATGGTGGGTGGAGGAGGAGGCCCAACTTCACAAAGGCGGAAACAGAGGCACTCTATGAGGCCTACCTGGATGAGGAGCCACTACTCAGTGGACGGGGGCACCCTCAGGCCCATGCACGCTGCATGGGAGGGGGTAGCTCGCATCCGTGAACCTGCATGGAAGCCACCAGCGCTCCATGCAGGAATGTAAGAAGAAGGTGGGGACAGACAGGAGAAGGTGGCAGCACTCAGGGCGGCATGTGCTGCCACAGGCGGGCCAGCCAGAGGTGGCGCGCTGACCCTGGTGGAGGACCGCTTGCTGCAGCCATGCAGTGCAGTGCCATCAAGGGCGTTCCAGTCGGTGGCTTCCAGACAGGTGGAAGCCCATCACTGCACGGTATGACATGGTGGGGGTGGGGAAGGTTGATCCCATGCACTAACTTGTTCTCACTTTCTGTTACAGATCCTGTGCACCTGCAGGAGACAGTGGTGATGGGCCCGTGCACTGTGGATGTGCAGCCAGAGTTGGAGGAGGTCCATCCACCTCTGCTGGTAGCCAGCGTGCATTGCACCAGTGTGCACGCCTGGCTGCCAGTTCCAATGTCGGTGAGATGGGTGTGGGGGTGCCCTTTCTGTGGCCCCAGCGTT
The DNA here is from genome assembly GCA_016271365.2 of Neoceratodus forsteri. Lineage (NCBI taxonomy): Eukaryota > Metazoa > Chordata > Ceratodontiformes > Ceratodontidae > Neoceratodus > Neoceratodus forsteri. The sequence continues at coordinate 1,056,521,010 of CM057459.1, forward strand.
CTGGCATGCAAGCATGCCAGCAGCGCTGTGGCTGAGGCTGTGTACGAACCTGCACCATTGATGATGCAATGGCACTATGGGCGGTGACACGTGTGTGTCCAGAATGGACACACAGCAGGACATCCCGCTGCCTATGGACCTAGCGGGTTCCAAGCGTGTGTGCCAGCACGTCAGCACAGTCCCAGGCTGTGCCTGTCAGCACCGGTGGGGCAGCACCAGTGGCTGTGCAGGTCCCTGGCACTGCTGCGGACACAGCATTGGAAGGACTGGTCCTTGGGCACAGCAGGTGGAGGGGCAGCAGCGGCAGTCACCCACCGGGTCTGGGGGTACAGGGTTCAGCGGTGGCATATGCACACCACCTGTTGACATGCCCATACCTGGTTCTGGTGAACAGCGCCTCAAGGGGTTTTGAGCATCAGGCCCTTCCATCCCCTGGGGACAGGTTGCCAATTTGGCAGATGACCCATTTGAGCAAGCACACCCACCTGCTGCGGGCATCAGAACAGCAGCAGATGCAGGTTGCAACGTCCGTGGAGGCACTGTGTGTGGCTGTGGGCGGCACAGCAGGGACAATGCAATGATCCTGGCAGAGATGGTCCAAATGCGGCTGGATGTGACCGCAGCCATAGACAGGATGACCCAGGCATTGGTCGCTGTCGTGGCCACATTGGCGCCACCAGTCCCTGGACGCCCATGCAGTACACTCCACTCCCCATTCCTGGCGTCATCGACACCCAGCCTGTTGGCCGGGTTCTGCTATGGGCATCCCAAGCACCCCTGGTGCTGGTATGTTCGCATGCTGCAGACCCCTGTGCAGACAAGGTCACGTCGCGCAGTGGGACCCTGGTGGTCCTCGGTGCCACCCATGTGGCCCATGCTCAGCCTGCCAGTGCGGCTGGGTCACGGCGGGCGCTGCACGCATCTGTGGTGGCCGTGGCTCAGTGCCACCTGACTGACCTGTCTCCCAGTGTGGGCCCTGTCTGGTGCTGCCCTGTGTGCAATGTGTGTCATGCTGGGCACTGCACCGGTGGGTACCCTGCCCAAGATGCCGACACCACGGACCACCTGCACAACCACCCGACTGCTGTCCACAGGTGTGTGTGCATGATGATACCTGCATTGTACTGTACAACAAGGTGCAAGGGTGCCCAGCATCTGACACATGTACATGGACAGTACAGGTGGTGGGGTGGTCTGTGGATCTGTGTGTTTGACATGTCTGTTCCTGCTCTGCTGTGCAGCTGCCCTGTGCACTGTGTGCCGTGTGTGTGTGTGTGTCCATGTAGCGTGTAACTATTCACCCCTCCCTGATGGTGTGTTTGTCGCCTGTACCCTTCCACACCCCTTGCCATCATGCACCCTGGTGTGTTACCCTGTGTATGTGGGTTGTGCCTAGACAGTGTTGGTTGCACATGGCCCCATGACTTACCTGTGTTGTGCGAAATGCTCCTCTGTGATGGTGTCCCAATGCAGCTGGGCCTGCCAGATCAGTCGGGAGTCACGCCGTCCAAGGGGGCTGCTCATCACATCATCACCGGCGTCACCGGTGTCCCCATTGCTGTCCCCTCCTCGACCTGTATGGCTATTCCACAGTCTTTGGCCATGTTGTGCAGGATACAACAGGCCAGGAATATCCCACAGGCCTTTGAGGGGCTGTACTGTAGGGCACCACCGGAGGTGTCTAGGCATCGGAAGCGTGCCTTCAGCATCCCAAACACCCATTCGATGATGTTGCATATGGCGGCATGTGCCTCATTGAAGCATTGCTGCGATGGGGTGGTAGGCGAGGTAGGGTGTGAGCAGCCAGGGACAGAGTGGGTATCCACTGTCACCTGTGTGGAGATAGTGGAGAGTAGAGTCATGTTCAGGTCCATATTGCCCCTAGCCCTGTGTGCCACTACCGTGACACCTGTGGCTTTCCACCTTGCCCCAACTTTGCCACTCCTACATGAATACTCACCCACTAGATGTCCTGTGGGATGTCCCCCTCTTGAATCGATGGCACAGTGCAGATTGGTACCATATGAATGAATCATGTGCTCCACCAGGGTGTGTGGCACAGACATTAATGATGCGCCCACTGGCATCACACACCACCTGGCAGTTGACACAGAGAACTCCTTCCGGTTGTGATATGAGGCCCCATCTGGGCCAGGTGGCATCCGAATAGCCACATGGGTGCAGTCTATCGCCCCTAGCACACCAGGCATACGTGCTACCCTGTGGAACTCCTGCATGTTTGCTGTACGCTCTGCCACGGTGCTGGGGAAATGGATGTACTCTGCAGCATGTGGCAGCAGTGCTCTGAGGTTGGGTGAGGATCGTGGCGTGGCCGACTGTGTTATGTCTGTGGTGTCCCCTTTTGGCCTCTGGAAGGTACCCTGGCAAGCAGGCACATGCAGGTTGCTACCTTTGTCTCCACTGACTGAGCGTGACTCCGTCGTGAGGTGCCTGCACCATCACTGCACAGCTCACAGAGCCGCCTCAGTATTACCTGTTTAGGCGGTACCAGCCCACATTCTCAACATCTGAATACAGCTCAAAACTGATGCGGGCACGGTACTGCCTGTTGGGGCTTACCGCCACGGGCCTTCCATGGCCATGTCCACCTGCAACATGACTTCCACCCCTCACTACAGCTTCCATGTGGAAGGTGGCACTGTCCATCTCCTGGCCTGTGTCCCCCAGCTGTTGTTGTTCTGTTCCCCGCTGTCCTGACTGCAACCTCCACTGCACGGGTACACTGGCTGGCCTCCGTACTCTGTGGCCCCCTGCGCCTTCAGCTACCACTGTTTTGTCCTGCCTACTCCTGGCTGCTGCTGTGGCCTACTCTCCCTTGCTGCCTCATGAGGCATTCCCTGTCGGGTTCTTGTGCCTCTTCCTTGAGCCTTTTTATTTTGGCTCATTTCTGCCATGGCGCACCTTCGGCTGATTCACTGTTGCGCATTCTGTAAGCCTTTGAATATCGCATTGCGCTCTTTATGCATGGATCCACCCTTCAGTTGTGCATGCCTTCATTTGCATTGCGCTGTTGCTCAGCATGTTTTCAGTGCGACTGCCTCCAGCTGAATATTGCAGAATGGCGCATTTCGGACTTGTGCTGGCGCAACCCTATTGTGCATAGCGCAACCTTTGAATATCCGGGCCTATATGTATATCTTTCATAAATCTTCAGTCACAAATACCATATATAGCCTATTGCTTCTCAAAGAAGAAACATATTTGTAAAAGTTTTTTAAATGTACATTTGTACAGCTGCCTTCATAATACTGCTGCTGTCCAAATCTTATGCATCAAAAGGTGGTTGTCAAATGAGGCAAAACCCGTTATTAGTCAGAGGCTAATATTCATATGAAGTCTTAGTTTCTGAAAAGTCAATATACTTAGCCGCCACCACCAGGAGCTCATAATAAATACTACTGCATAGTTCATTCAGCAATGATATCATTCAAATTCATGATAGAGTGCAGTGCATTAAATATACAAATACTTCAATTTTTAAAAGCATTAGCCTTTGTTGTACTATTCAATGCTCAGAAACTGATGTTCATGTCCAGTCTGATTTTTTTTAATGTCTATCTAAAATAGCAGTCACCACTATGAACCAGCAGTGTAGAACTGCATAATTCATTCAACAATGGTATCATTCACTTTAGGTTCATAATAAAGTGCAATGCATTAAATATGGAAAACTTCAATTATTAAACAAGCATAAATCTTTGCTCCAGTATTCAGTGGCATCCTTAACAATAAATTAAGGTTCAGGAGAGTAAGCAGCAGCTACTAACGGAGAACCGTAATTTTTGAACCGTAATTTATAAATGGACATTTAAAAACACTTTTACAAATGCATTTTTCTTGTTTCAAACAATGAGATATATATGGTATTTGTGACTGAAGATTTATGGAAGAAATACATATAAAGTAAAGAAGAAACTTCTTATATCTATTTCTATTTTGGTTTGAATTTATCAACAAGGTGATGCAAAGCAATGCTTTTTAGCTAAACTATTTAATTTTTACAGCTGACATGGTGCTGATCCCATTTCAAGCTTGGTGGGGAGTTGAGCCTGTACTTTTCATTCCGGAACTGCAGTGCCCACAGCACCAGGGTGGATGGTTGATGTTACCCCAAGGCCACAAGGCAAGTAGCAATGACTCATTGCAGTGGTGAGTGGCAGTCTGCAACCAGGTGCAGCAGAAAAACAAGGTAGGCCAATGCCCACATCAGGAGGACAAGGAGAGTCAATCATTCAATCTGGGAGGAGAACCTCTGGTGTCCAGTCTGAGCACAGTGGAGAACAAAAAGATAGCAGCCAGTAGTAGCCTGGGGTGAGGAGGGTACTGGACTGAGGGGCCAGGAGGATTAGGATGGTCACCACCTTGGGGTATATGTCTAGCTGCCTGGACTCAGGCTGGGGATTGGGGGTAGAGTGGCAGTTTGGGAGTAGCTAACAAAAGTTTGCCAGCCAATTGGATACTAAATACAGGAACTGATTTTGAAGATGAACCTGATAATCATATCAATTCTTAGAAGGGCAAGCTCTCCAAACATTTCAGTTTATTTGTAACATCTTAGGTCTACCCCAGACAGATATGTTCTGTTACTTTCAAGTACATGCCTATCTCTCTTCCTGGATTCATTGTGCCCCCTTCTAGACATGGGAAAATCCATGGTAAAATTAATCATACTAGCCCTCAATGGAGAACCCATGTCGCACTTGATTTCCTGCCTTTATAAAGCTCTTCTTGAGTACAGCTCTTACATTTTTCTCAGCACTTGATGTATGGAATTACATGATTACATACATTCTCACCCCTGAACAGTGACAACTGGTGTGTCAGAATTCTCAAAGGTCTCTTCCTCACAATCCTGGTGGGAATACAGTATTGAGTGTCTAGTCTGATACTTCACGCACCTATCCAACCTATCCATAGAGGCATGGCTGTGACTAGTCACTGCTGGAGACAATGTGGTGAATCTTGAGCAGAACATTATCACGTGATTTGGGCCTTACCGGACATTCCCCTTTATAACATTATAGAGCAGGTGTTACAGAAAATCTCACCACAGCCTCAACTGACTGAGCACTTATTCCTTTTCTAATATACAATTGTAACATGAAGGACCTTGCTGTAAAATACCTATTAGGGATATTCATTTTAATGGCGAAAAATGTAAAACCAGAAAATGGCTTAAAGCGAGATCCTGGCTCTAGGAGACTGGACAGCTACAGTTAATGCTACCTTTGATATTGAAAAGATCACATATAGAATACATTAACAAGAAGAAAAGGGAGGAACAGCTAGAACAGATGGGTTAGGTTTGCCTCTGGCAAAGACCTAGCTTTGTTCCATAATGAAGTTTACATTATACCCAATTCCCATAGTTATCTGGGGTGACGTACTACCTGCCATCTGCATGCACAATTGCTGGGTCTCCCCTCTAAACTCCCCGTTGTTGTTTTTTTCTCTTGTGCCATGGCTATATTTTTTTCTTTCCTTTCTGCTTTAGGAAAAATATATATTTGAAACACTGAACTCTTGTCAGCTCTGTCAGGCAGTTGTACTGTACCATTATGGCTATTTATCTGTACTTGATTTTGTTTCTATGTCCATCCTGAGTATTGGTTTGATCGCTTGTTGTTTTGTCAGAAATTTAATAAAACAGTTTGATTATAAGACAAAAAATATTTTTTTATTTTTGTTTCTGAATGATGAGCAAAGTATAGCTATTTTCCCACTAGACTATTCCAGGTATAAACTAGACTCGAGAAGATGGTCAAATCCTTAAATGAATGAATTAATTTACTGTGCTTTTGAAGCTATCCATATCAGGCCCAATTGAATATTTTTGGCTAAAATGGAGAGACAAAATGATGATTTCAAGATTATGATTTAGTTAGGCCAAAACACAGTTGAGAAGTATATTTGTGGCATTCACTTGAGGTAAAGTATGCTGTGGGTGAGTAAGTACAGAGCATTTCGTTACAGCTCTTCCCTGATCACTGTGTGCTGTAGTAACTCCATCAACCTGTTGAAACCAGTGCTGATTGTCCTCGAAAGCAGTCCCCAACACCAGTAGTACATGGAAGGTATTCCGTCTGGGCCTAGGAGCTGGAACAGTGTGGCCAGCAACTCCTTTTGATCTTCAGAATACAGGAGGCTAACAGTTAGTTTTTTTAATTAAGGAAATTTAGTTGATAGGAAGATTCTGCAGTTTGCACAGTGCCCTTAGAGCTACATAGAAAGACATGGCAATTTTAAACAAAAAATGGTTAACTGCCACAATGAATATGTAATTTTTGAGGAAGGAGTGGGAGACAGATGATTTACATATGTTTTCTTTCAGTGGTGGGTGCCATTTGCAAGTTCGCCTATGGGCACTATATACCCTAATGTCATCCCTGTTTACAAAAATATTGCCTGATTCAGCACTGTGGAAAGCATTAATTCTGATGTTTATTACCCTACTCCCTAACTAACACCCCCCAAATGAAAACATTCTAAACAGTTCCTGCTTGGGATTTTACTTAGAAGAATAATTATTTATATTCTACATGTTATATATTGAGCATTTTAAATAGCATTTATTAAAACAGTTTCACTTTAAAATATTAGATAAAGGACTATTTTATGTACCTTTTGTAAAAAATCATTAAAGAAAGACAGCACACATAATATCTGTTTAGTAAACTTTATTTTTAATTCACACCAATTGCCTCTTTCAAATATTTCCATGGGACCCATTTCATATTTCCAATAAGACACTCCATGGGTGTATAGCGGTGGGATAAAGGCATTCTGGGTGGCAGAGCACTTAGCCTTTGGCCTTGTGCTTCAACCCATCCAAGGTGGGCCGTTATCCCACTACACACACCATCCTTATTGTTTAAATAAGACACACTATGCCATGTCTTATTACTTAATTATGAACTTGCGATCGTAAATAGATGAATCTGATTGACTGAGAGCTCTTTGAAGCCGTGATGATATCAGGCTACATCATCATGGCTTCAAAAGCCTCCGCCACCAGCCTACTTGCAGACAGAAATTCCTCTGACGGGGGGTCACGTGATGCAGTGGTGCTGAGTGGCTGCCTGTTTTGAGCTCCTGCTTCTCCCTGCTCAAACCTTATCTCTGACACGCTAAAACCACCAATCAGCCACCAAACGCTGTCTAAACATCATTGTTACTCCAGGAATCGATTTTGGAAGAATTGAGGTGTCTTTTGCCCACTGGAACATCGCAATGTCAGAAGTAGAAATGAAGGCCTCAGGAGCTAGACACACTCCACCTACGACTCCGGAGAAAGCCTCAAAGAAAGCCAAAACTCTGGATGTAATCCTTCTTTAACCAGCAAAGCTTTAAATACTGGAGGTCTTAATGTTGCAGGAGGTACAACTTTGACTGAGGAACGTTTTTGGAGGAACTTTCACCTTTAAAACCACACTGCAAGAGATCTCCAAAGAAATTAAATCTATGAGACAAGATTATGCAGACCTTTCAAGACGGATGGGAGATTCAGAAGCCAGAGGGGCTCAATGGAAAGATGGCAACTGAAAATAGGCCCTGAGATAATAAGACTACGTCAGCAAATACAAAATTACAATTAAAACCGAAGATCTGGAAGGACGAGCAGAAGGAATAATGTTCTGATTTTGGGTCTTCCAGAGCTAGAAGAGGGAGGGACACTGTTAAGTTTGTTCAGCAATTTTAAATAAGGTCGTGGGTCCTTCTCCTGTCCACCAGCAACTCGTGGAGCGTGCTCACAGATCTCTTCGACCCAGACCTCTCCGAATGCCCCTCCCAGGCCTCTGATTATCAAGTTTTGAGCTATCTGGATAGACAGCACGTTTTGGATAAAGTTAAAAAGCTGGAAGCAGTCTTTTGGAATGGTACCAAGTTGAGGATTGCCCAGGATTTACCTAGAGAGGTCCGTTTGAAACGTTCTGCCTTCCACCCAACAGTAAGCAAATTGATAGCTGCTGGGAAACCTTTTGTATGATCTATCCTGCTAAGCTTTCTGTGCAAGTTGGTGACATCTGGCATTCCTATGAAAACCCAGAAGATGCCCTAGCTGACCTGTCCACGTTGCTGCCGGACCTATTCAAGGGACTACCACTGAAATGACTGTACCATATCTGTGTCCAGGCTGCAGAAACAGAAGTTAAAATTTCAATTTTGCAGTTTTTTGTATGTTTTGGGCTAATTTGATCTAGTTTTGGTACTTACAGGGCAGTCGCTAAGTTTTCAGGGGTTGTTGGTGACCCTAGTCCGATTGCCTCTGCGTTTGGTGGGGTTTCTCCGGAACCCTCGTGGGCGCTAGGTTGAGTGGTTTTAGGCAGTGAGGCCTAGTCAACCTGCCTCTGGTGTTTCTTTTGGGTCCTGGCCTCTCGAAGCAGTAGCGGGGAACTAATGGGAGGGTCACGGTTTCCGGAGGACCTATTTGCAGTAGGACCATTTTTTGGTCCGTCAAACTGGTCCCTGTACGATTTCCCCTTCATTTCCTGGCTTCTAGAGGGACGGCATCGAGAGGTCTGGGACATTGGAATCCCTCAGGTAAGGCTGTTTATCGCCTTCCTTCTTTTATCTGGTGAGAGGGGTGATTAAGGATACTTAACTCATGGAGGTAGGATCTTACAATGGGCGGGGGTATAGGCAGATCGCGATTGTGCCATGCCTTGCTGCCAGGATGGGAAATATGGGATACTCATCGGATGCCTTACTACTGGGATTTATTTTTTATACTTCTGGAAACAGTGATGTGGTGGGCTATTATCTCTGGATTTGGGGCCTGGGGGTTTGGCCAGTAGATGGATCAGGAGGAGGTATCCTGGGGAGGAAAGGGGTTTGAATGCAATCAATACTGTGTTTGCTGTTATGTCAATAGACTTGTGGGTTTGGGTATTTAGGTAAGTTGGGATATGGGGTGGTGGGAGGGGTGATGGGGTTATTGCTCATGTTACTGTTGATGTTTGGAATGCCTATATGGACTGGTGGTTATTTTGCTTGTGAGATAAGGATATGGGGGAGGGGTGATTGGTTGGGGGTTCTATAATAATTGTCTGGAGACACTGCTACTTAACCTTGCTGTATGTTCTGATTTGCAGTTTATTGATAGAGATAGGCAGCTTATCAATGTTAATAGTTTTGAGGCATTGTCTTTAATTAGAGGTATGTTATTGAGGGTGTTAGGGTGGGTTAGAGGATGTCGTCATGGTGAGAGGCGAGAGGAGAAGGCTTGATTCCGGATGCCGTATTATTCTTAGTCCTAAAATATGGCGGGCAGTATTGTTAAAATAATTAGCTGGAATGTGAGAGGGATTAGAGATGGTAAAAGAGGGCGCGTATTTTGATTAACTGTTCGGTGCTGGGGCTGATATATTATATCTGCAGGAGATGCATATTACTGTACCGAAAGTAATCTGTCGCGAGTTAGGGCTTTTCACAGTGTTTGTGGCTGGAGACTCATCGGAAGCCAGGGGGTAGCGGTTATGATAAAGAAAGGTATCCCATTCAACCCAGGGAAAGTGGTCAGGGATGTGGAAGGTAGATATGTTTTGGTGGCTGGACACCTTTATAATTCCCCTATGGTCTTAGGCTCGGTTTATGGTCCAGTGGGGGAATGTGCCTTTATTATGCAGTTGGTTGACAACCTCAGTTCCTTCTGCCTTCCCTCTGATTCTAGGAGGGGATTGGAATGTAGCTCCAACTCAGGAATTGGATAAAACCTTTAGGCCACTAAGATCGCTGTCTCAGCCGCAATTGGCAATGAAAGATTTGGGTAGCATGTTGGGCTTGGTAGATCCCTGGAGAATTCTCTCTATCCCTTAGCAAAGTTATACCTTCTTCTCGCCCGGCATAATTCTTGGTCGTGGATAGATTACTTAATATCTACCTCTCTTGTGGACAAGGTCTCCATGGCAGGCATTGAGCCTATTGTAATTTCGGATCATGCGCTAGTCTGGTTAAAATTCTCTCCTCAAACCATAATTCTGATAATGGTCTGAAACTCAATACCCAAATATTAAAGGAAGAGAAGTTTCTCTCAAATTAGAGTCAGTATTAATAGTTTTCTAGAAACAAATAGGGGTTCAGTGACCAGGGTAGATATTCTTTGGTGCTCTTTAAAATGTTTTTGAGGGGAACTTATCAAGATTTCCTCTGGGAGAAAAGGATTAGATTGCAGACTCTTATTGAACTTTCCAATCAAATTAAGACAGCAGAAAATAGGCTGGCCACCTCTAACTCATTAAGCAATGTAGAGCATCTTCATAAGCTCAAAATGAATACGAGGGTTTGGTCCGAGAGAAGACGGAGTTTGCATTATTGAAGACGAAAGCTAGATATCTGGATCAGGGTGAAAAACCGAGTAAGCTTTTAGCATTGAAATTGAAGGCGGTAGAAAGCTCTAGGTTGATCCCTGCTTTAGTGGACCAGGGGAGTTGTTAGAACAGATCCCAGGGACATAGTAGCAATTTTTAAGGATTATTATCAGAGTTTGTATTGCCCGGATGCTCCTCCTTCCTTCACTTGGGTTTAGAACATTTTTTCAGCCATTAACACTCCCTTGCCTCTCTGAGGATCAAGTGGCCTATCTCTCTTCTCCTTTGTCTCTAATGGAGGTGGAACAGGCAATACATAGTTTGTCGTCGGATAAAACCCCGGCCCAGATGGGTTCCCAGCTAATTTTTATAAAGCCTTTGCCAAGAGTTATCCCTTTGCTCCTGGAGTTTTATAACTATTTACTGTCAGCAGACGCTCTGGATCCCTCCCTATTGGAGGCCATTATAATATTGATCCCTAAGACAGATGAACCCTCCCAGAACCCAACCAATTACAGACCGATTTCACTTCTTAACTGTGATATTAAAATTTTATCTAAGATTCTAGCCTCACGTATCAAGCAAGTGTGGTCACCACTACTGAGTACTGAACAAGTAGGATTTGTGCTGGGGAGATCTGTGATGGATCACATTAGATCAGTTTCTCATATATTCAGGGTAGCCCAAACTTCTCAATTCGATGGCACTGGTGGCCCTGGATGCGGAGAAAGTGTTCGATCGAAGTTAATGGGATTTTCTTTGGTATACCATGTCCAGATTTGGCTTTCCGAGTGAGTTTAAAATGGATCAGAGCTTTATATAGGTCTCCCACTGCTAGGGTGTATTGCAATGGGGTCTTCGTCCCCCATACAGCTTCATTCTGGAACCTGACAAGGTTGCCCATTATCACTGTTTTATTTAATCTCTACTTAGAACCCTTGCTGGTCAGTATTAAAGTGACTTCAGAAATCCAGGGTTGTTCTGTTTTAGGTCGAACCTCTAAGATTTCAGTCTATGCAGATGATATTTTGTTACAATTGGCTAATCCGGTTGATTCCCTACCTGTGGTGATGAAGGTAATTGCAAAATATGGGGAGTTGTCTAACTATAAACTGAATCTGGCAAAGACTGAAATTTTCCACTCAATTCACATCTTACCGGGCTTCTATATCCCACTTAGGCATGAAGTGGACCCACTCACATTTGAGGTACCTTGGAGTTTATTTGGCGTGGGACCCCTCTCTGGTCAGGAAGCTTAATCTAGATGACTTGTTGGAAAGAATTAAGTCGGACCTACAAAGATGGGGAAACTGCCATTACCAGTGGGAGCTCGAATTAGTATTATTAAATGAACATTCTTCCTCGGGTTGTTTTATCCTCTGAACCTCAAGGATATATGGCTTCCTAAGGTTTTTTCCAAAAATTCATTCGATGTTAACTGATTTTATTTGGAACCACAAATCCCGAGGCGGGCCTTCAACAAATTGTGCCTTCCTAAAGAAATGGGTGGTCTTAGGTTGCCAAATTTTGAATTTTATTATTGGTCCAGTCACCTTATTAAGGCAGGTAAATGGTTAGGGGATCTAGAAGGGGCTTATCACCCAATATGGTTGGATTTAGATTTAGATCTTATGGCCAGACATAATATTAATCCTTGCAGTCTTTTTACTGTGGTTTCACATCCCTCCCCAAGAAGTTCAGGACTCCCCAGTTGGAATCACAGTTAGGTGCTTAACCAACTCTTTTCCTCTATTAGAATTCGTAACAACAAATATGTCGGGCAGCCATTGACAGGTAATCCTAATATTCGGATTGGAGGCAGAATGTTAGGTTCTAGATGGTTACCTTCTATCCAGGAGCTTTGTGTGGAAGATTTCTATGTGCAAGGTAAATTAGGTTTAATCACGGACCTGTTACTGGTTTTGAATATTCCTGCTAATGCCTTGTTTAAATTATATCAATTAAAGCATCTGGTGGATAGTGGGTTTGGTCCAATAGTCTCTCCTCAAGAATTAAACCATTATTGAGGAAGTCAAGGGCTGCACGGGTAAACCACACGGGTGTCTAAGTTGTACACCTGCCTCATGAGACTTGCTTACCCAATCCTCTTAACGGGATCTAAAGCCTGGGAGTCAGTTTCTTCTAACTCCCGGTTCCATGGGGTCAAATATGGAGGGATGTGTATATTTATAATACTCTAGATAGGAACAGAATGACCCAATATTTTATACTCAACAATATGTATTTTACACCTATGAGGAAGTCTAAATTTGATCCTACTGTTTCCTCGAGGTGTTTCAGGTGTGGAGAGGAAAAGGGGACCTTCCTCATATTTTCTGGTATTGCCCTAAAGTGGCTCCTCTAAGTCAATTGAAGATAATTTGGACCCCTTGTTAGGCTTAGGTAACCACCTCACGTTAGAGTCCTGTATTATAGGGGATTACACAGCTATTAGGGTCAGAGAAAGGAAGTATTACATAGCTTTATTGCTATGGCGGTTAAAAGGCTGGTCCTCTGGCACTGGACAGATAGTCTTGAGATCTCCTATCAGGACTGGGTGGAAGAGATTTCCCAATGTTTCAAAGTGGAGAAACTGATTGCTGGTTTCGATCCTCCCCAAAGACCTTTCAGAAGAAATGGGGTAAGTTGTATGCCCTGTACCTTCATTGATTTGGTCTTTTCGGATAGATATTGAATTGGTGAGGGACTATAACTTTGAGATCTGAATTTTTTCAGTATTGTGGAGGCCCCTCCGAGGATAATCGTATACCCTCTCACTTTTGGATGTTGTTGCCAATAAGTTCCAGATGTGGTTTTGCTTAGAGTCCGAGGGCAACTAACTATCGTAGCTAACTCTCCATATCGCTGCCTTTAGTGATGACATCCTCATGGGGGAGGGAGGATAGGGATTTGGTTATCTAGTTTTTATTTCTTGTTTCCTGCTGGATTAGTATTTTTATTTTCTTTGTCCGAGGGTATGATCTTCTTGATTGAGATTTTAAGGAATGTAATGTATTTGGTTCAGTTGTTACTGTCTTTATTACTGTATCTATATTGGAAAATGTTAATAAAAGAGAATTTCAAAAAAAAAATTCCTCCGACAGCTGCATTTCCCCACTTTACCTCACGTAACTGTGCCCACCGCCTCTGGAAAAATGGACGGAGTTCCCCAACACGACCCTCATGGAGCATCTGTTTAAAAACTGCCGCCGCTCATTCCTCGTCGCACAACAAATACCACAAAGCAGAAAACACATTCAGCGTGGCATCAGCGCACTTTGAGCAACCCACACAAAACACACACACAAAAAAAACTGTCCACACGATGTGTATGTGCATACCTGTTTAGTTGCTTTCTTCCACTGCCATCAGATCAGAGTTTCAAATAACAGTCCATCTTCACACAGCCTCGGAGCACACAGCATGACCAGGTTAAATGTAAGGAGCACATACTGCTGGGAGGTGAAAGTTCAGAGCAGCACCGCTCAACCATCTCCACTTATAACAGCGCCACCTGCTGACCAGAGAATTATAAGAACTTTTTTCTGAAAACATACCTCCACCACTCTAAAAGTCATTTTAAAATATTTTAAATATTTTTTTGTATGTTATACTACTAAAACTTTTAAGCCAGTTCACAATAGCAATAAGTCACTCCAGGGTGTGGTATATCATGGGATATTGTCACTTCTCGGATGGTTGGGACGACTCGCCTGTGGCCTCGTGCTCAACCACCTGAGGCGTGATGATATCCCATGATATACCACACCCTGTCATGCCTTATTGCTTAATTATACAATGGCAAGGAAATTTCCTGAACTCTGATTGGTCAAACTGGTATTGGAGCCGGATGTTATCCCAGCATAACATCCCGACTGTAGTCCCAGTACAAATGGGACCGCATAAATAATTTAAAAGAAACGTCCGCAACCTTGTTCAATGAGCAGTTTGCGCAACCGTAAAGGGCTCAAATCGCTGTCCCGCCCAGCTCACCAGTGACACACAAATCAATACTTGGACAAAACAAGTATAAATAGCGCACCCACCACACACAAACAAAATATTCCTTAAAAAACGATAACATAACGGACGACAGTGCGCAGCTGAGTGAGCGAGTCTAACCCTATTCAAAGTCCCACCGCATTCTCGCTCACACCTCGCACTTAAACGAATTACCTGAAAATATTTTATTTCAAATAAAATCTGCTCCCTACCAACGACGTTCATTTCACTTCACCACATCCTCCTGGCACCAGTCGGACAGCGGAAACAGCGCAAACCAGAAGCAATATGAAAAAAATGACAAACGAGGACGTTACTGTGGGAAAAAATAACAAACCAGGACGTTACTGTGGAGAAGTACAAAACCAGCAGCTTAGTCTGAATGAAAGACATTAACAGCAGCTCCACCCACTGGTCACAACAGTAAAACAGCACCTCCACCCACTGGTCACAACAGTAACACAGCACTATTTTTTAATAAGTACACCTACACATGAAATAAACAGCAAAAATCCACTTTTTAAAATATATTTTTCATCTTTTCATTTTTACAGTAGCGAGCCATTGTATAATAGAATAATGCCCTCCAGGGTGGGTGTTATGCTGGGATAACATCCAGCCTTGGGTGTTGGCCCTGCCGCTGGCCTTTGGGCTCAATCCACCCAAGGTGGGATGTTATCCCAGTATAACACCCACCCTGTCGGGCATTATTCCTTTATTATAAAATGGGTCTTAGAAAAGGAGAAAACTGATTGACTGAGACTAATCTGCCCATGCAGATATCTTGGCATAACAGCATGGGAAAGAATCCAGTAGTCTCTTCATTGTAAGAAGCTGCCCAACCTTGCTTCACAAAGTGACTTTTCAAAGTTGTCCAATTTTGTGGTTTACCTTTGAGTGAGACATCCAGCTTTATGAAATTCTGTGACTTTTCAAATTGGCAGAATTAGAAACATAATTGGCAAAGCTGGCAACACCACAGGTGGTAGTGCATCATGGAGTAATCGTACCAAGTCACATGGTATGCCTAACAGAATTTAGATAATCCATGCAGTTCTGGTGGGTATTTTAGGAAGATAGAAACAATCACCTAATGCTTTAAAGAGGTTATAGATATACTGTACATATATTCATTTGCTGTGAGAAACCTGTTATTACTATAAATTAGCTTAATCGGAGTGGGTATATCTCTTTTTAAATTATTTGGAGTGTGTTTTGCTACTTCTTAGGTTTCACTTTGGACATTTTTAGTGCTTGTGATGTGTGTGTGTGTGTTTATTGGGAGGGAAAGTCTGCAGTCTCTCATTCTTTCTGCTGGCTGACAGGCTCTGTCACAGTCTCAAAGATATATATATATAAAACTGGTCAGCAGTTTTCCTCATTGTACTGACCAGGTTGATATTTTCCATAACAACTGTGGATGTTATGACATTCACGACCATGCCAATCAAACTATGCTGCTCCCTCATTGGCCAAAGTTCCATGTATGGGTGGGCAAACAGTCTCACAAACATGGTGACTCCACCTCTAGCTTATGAAGCTGCCACCCCAATGGCTTCACACTCACATTATTTTTAATTTATTTTACTTACTTTGCACTACCTGGTTGATCCTGCCATTTTTTTCCATTTTAAACTCTATCTGGTTGATCCTGCCCTTAGTCCGCTTCAGAATGGCAACCTAACGTCCACACAGTGTCAGCCCATCAGGACAGCTCCTCCAAATGTAAGTGAAAAAAATAAAAGTTTTAAATAAATAGTGAGATGCACAGTGTGTCTGTGTGTGTGTATGCATATGTGTGTGTGTGTGTGTGTGTGTGTGTGTGTGTGTCCATGCACCAGACACTGACTCTGAGGGTTACAGAAAACTGGGCTGGAGAAAATTGCTGGCCCATTACTACAAAAATAAAAGATGGGGAGGTGTGCATATATAGAAAATAAAGTATGGGTCTGGGTGTGTAACGAGAATTCTCACACACCCAAGGGGTTTAAACTACATAAACCCGAGAGCGAAAGCAGGGGGTTGTATAACCTTCTAGTTTCAGGGTGTGTGTAAATTCGAGTTTACACACACACAGAACCATAACCATACTTTATTTTATATAATTGCCAGGATGTCCTTTTCTCCACTGCAACTATACAAAATAAAAAGACATTCTTGTGCGATCACGGCAGTCTGCTTCGTGAGCACGTGCTCTACATTTGTCGGTCGCTAGCTTTTTATATATATTTTTTTTAATTTCATTTTGAGGGTATTTTCCTCATTTAGATTCATTTCTGCCTGCCAGCACTTACTGCAGTTAAGAGTAGCAATCCAGAGGGAAAAGATGAGGTGGACAGTGGTTGGGAGGAAGAGTGTCAAAGGTGAGGGTGCCTGTGCAGTGCGAGGGAAACTGGCGCGTGTTTGCCATTATAAACGCTCCTTTATAATGGCGAATTACACCACAGTTTCCCAATGGGAAAAGGACATGCCAGTTATTATAAGAATTTAATGCATACCTTCATTGTGGGATGCTTTGATAAATCCCTCAGGCTTTGCCCTCAGGATTTATGAAGCATACCACAACTCGGTGTGCATTATATTCTCATATCACACCCTTCCCCATCCTTTATTTTCTCTCTCTCTCTCTCTATATATATATATATATATACACATATTATATATATATATATATATATAGAGAGAGAGAGAGAGGTAGATTTTGCAGGACGGTTCTGCTGCTTTCTTAATTTTGGTTCTTTAATTTTAGCATTATAATTTTTTACAGATTTTGCAATGTGATTTTACACATGTATGTATATGTGTAGTTTCAAAATTTTACTGATTTTTGACCTTTGTATCTGTTGAATCTGACTCTGAAGAGTGCTAGTAAATAATTGACATCATGAGTGGAGTTAAACATGATACTGTGGAGAAAGGTAATCATAGTCTTTCGGCAGCTACCACAGCTAAACATGAAGGGCGGATATTCAAACTGCGCTAAAGTGCGCAACAGCAGGAGCAAGCGCAAGTCACTTGCACACATGTGCAATCGTCACGATATTCAAACATGGAGCAAGGCCAATTGTGCAAGCAGCCAAAGTCTGAATATCGCACAAACCGCGCCATAGAGCAACCAGGGAGGGAAGCTGAGCAGACATGAGCAAAGCGCTAACAAGGCCAGCCCACCTGAGCAGTCCAGAGGCCCATAGGGCAAGCAATGACACCCCAGCAGCATAGCAATGGAACAGCACAACCAGTGAGGAGGCAGAGGCCCACCACCCATGCCACAGATGGGCACAGGGACACACTGCAGAACTAACAATGCACCCCACACCCCAAGAACAGCATAACTGGGGGAGGGCGGAATATCAACTGGCCCATGGGGACAAGCAAAGAAAGCACATCCCGGCCGTGTTACTGCAGCACACCCACTGGCAAGCTGAGACTGCCACACAAAGGGGCGGACCACCCCAGTGTCCAGCAGTCCCCCATGTGCACAGCACACCATGCACTGTGACCCCAAGACATCACCCATGAGCAGTGACCAGCACTGCAGGAATCCCCAGGCCCCCCATCACACTGCAACCTCGTGCCACAGAACCATACAAGCCAGAGCCACCATGAGCACCCAGCAGTGGGTGGCAGCACATGGCAATACTGACTGAAAGCCACTCCCACCAGAGACACCTCCCACGCACACACACATGCACACATACCCATGACTATACCACCCCAGATGCCATGCACACCACTGCAACTGAGCACCTATAGCCAGCTGCAAATCAGAGACCACCACAGTATTCATATTAAAATATATATTTCAAATATAACAAGAATAAGAAGAACTATAACTATGTACAAATATACAAAACAGGGGTGGGTGGTACATGGTAGGGGTGGGTAAGGGCAGGTGAACAACCGGGAGAGGGAAGGTGGGTGAGGTGATGGGCAGCTACTGCCTGCCAGTCTGCTCTCCTGCCGCCTGGTGCTGGGGCCCGGGCCTCCTCCTGCGCCTCAGACCATGTTGCTGTAGGTCCAGCAGTATGCAGTGTGAATCCATTGCCACCTGTATCAGCCACTGCATCGACCTCTCAATGCGGTGCAGGATCCAGACACCTAGGACAAGGGATCAGAGTCAATGGCTGTGACTGTCCATATCCCTGAAGCCCACCCATCAAGCATGGCATACAGCCGTGCCCCACTCCTGTAATGGACTGCACTCACCCACAGTGACCGGCACAAGACATGCCCAACCAGGCAGCAACAGCCATGTGTACCACTGCACACAAACAGCGCCATGACCAGCACAGCACAACCAAGGCTGTCCAGTGACGTGGCTGCGTGGAAAGTCAGTGCCACAGCAATGTGCCCAGTGCATGTATGGACCACCAGTGACGCACTCACAGACATGCAGTTCCACTGGACAGTGCTGACTGTCACACATCGCTTGCATGGCAGTGTTGTCCATGGATGGTGGCCGTGCCCCCACAGCATGCAATAGCATCCATGATGTAATGACACTCACCTCATCAAGCCACTGCATCAGGTGCTGCTGCGCTGCTGCTGTTGCTGCTGCTGTGGCTGTGGCTGTTGCACCCTCCTCCGCCAGCCACCCTGGCACCGCAATCCCATGCCTCAGCCTGTGCCTGCCTCCACTCCTCCATGCCTGTGGGAGACAAAGGAAGAGAAAACATCAGTGAGATCCCATAGCAGACAGCCCCTGCCCCATTGAGTGTGCCTGCCCCACATCCAGACCCAAACAGCACACACCTGCAAACACCCTCACAGCAAACCACAGCCCAACCCACCCCCATGCGCAGATTACATTAAACAGTCACCCATGCAGACAATACCGTGCATACACAGCACACCCACCTGGCCTGGGCACATGCCTCTCCTGGCACGCGACCTGAGGTGCGCAAGCAGAGCATGCTCCCTCCTCTGCAGGTCGACGTAGCGATGCCTGCACTGTTCAGGGTCCTCCTCTGCCCAGTGGCCTGCTCCAGGGCAGGCGACCTGCTGCCACACATGGGTGCGTGGCACCTGCAGGGCACACCCTCAAACAGTGAGCCATATTGGGCTCCACCACAGCCACCAGGTTGGCTAACTCCAAATCCCCCATTGTGGTGCTCTCCGCGTGCCATTTTCAAAATGTACAGTGGCAATATGGCGCCCGCAGTGCAGCAACCCCACATGGAAATGTTCGCAATACAACTCCATCACTGCCTATCGTGCTGTTCGGACAGCGCCCGTCGGTCCACATCATGCTGTCACTGAACAGAGCGATAGAGCCATACACATGCCAGGCGTACAATGCCAGGGGCAAAGTCGTGCACAAGGTCATGGGTCAGTGGCGCAAGGCCACGCACAGCACCATCGGACGTCCACACGCCCCGCGCAATCGGACACCTGTGTGTCAGTGCCAGTGGACTATTGCGCGGTACTGCCACCGCGCCATGTGGTCACAGCACTGTAGCGCCATTGGCACAATGGTGGCTATGGCATGAACTGCCGATCGCGCAAAGCACATCATCAGCATGGCAGGCGCCTGCGTAAGCTACCTGGGCATGCGCAATGCAGTGTACCACACAGTCATAGATATGCGCCATTGGCTCAGCCGGCTCAACCATATTGCGCAAAGTGCAACAGCGCGATATTCAGCCGCCATGCAAATCATCTGATCAGCCATTCAAAGGTGCAGTGGCATGATTAGCATGTCATTAAAGTTGTGCCACACCTCATTTGCATGCATTGCGCTATAAATCGCGACATTGGGCTGCGCTGGTCAGATTCGGTTACTGCAGGTGAGAGGTGAGTTGCATGCTGTGTGATGTTCTGGACAATGGTCATGGGAAAATGCTGTAGACTGCACAGTGACAGGTGTCCACTTCCACCCATAGAGACCGACATGACCGAGCAGAGCCAAGGTGAGGTGAGGATGGTGGGCAAGGAGGAGGCCCAACTTCACCAAGGCAGAGACAGAGGCCCTCTTCCAGGCCTACCTGGAAGAGGAGGCACTACTGAGTGGACGGCAGGGCACCCCTCAGGCCCATGTGGCTGCATGGGAGGGTAGCTCGGGCAGTGAACCTGCACGAAGCCACCAGCGCTCCGTACAGGAATGCAAAAGAAGATGGGGACAGACCGCAGGAGGGTGAAGGAGAAGGTGGCAGCCCTCAGGGCGGCACGTGCTGGCACATCAGGGGCCAGCCAGTGGTGGCGGAGCTGACCCTGGCTGAGGACTGACTGGCTGCATCAATGCAGTTTGCGATTGAGGGCATACCAGGAGGTGGATTCCAGACAGGTGGAAGCCCATCACTGCACAGTATGACATGGTGGTGGTGTTTGGGGGAGGTTGATCACATGCACTAACATGTCCTCACTTTCTGTTACAGATCCTGTTCATCTTCAGGGGATGGTGGTGGTGGGACCAGGCAGTGAGGAAGACCTGCCAGAGTTGGAGGAGGTCCTTCCACCTCTGTCACCAGCCGGCATGCACTGCACCAGCATGCACGCCTGGCTGGCACCTCTGTTGTCAGTGAGTCAGGTGTGGGGGTGCACAGCCTGTGTCTCAGCAGTCTGGCATGCAAGCATGCCAGCACGCTGTGACCGTGGCTTTAGCATGTACCTGCACCATTGATGATGCAAGGACTGCAATGGGCAGTGACACGTGTGTGTCCCATGACGGACACACAGCAGGCCAGCACATGCCCTGGGCCTAACTGGTTCCAATGTGTGTGCCAGCATGTCAGCACAGTCCCAGGCTGTGCCTGTCAGCACCGGTGGGGCAGCACCAGTGGCTGTGCAGGTGTCTGGCACTGTTGCGCCACAGCAGTGGAAAGAGTGGTCCCTGGGGCACAGCGGTTGGAGGGCAGCAGCAGTCACCCACCAGGTCTGGGGTACAGTGTCCAGTGGTGGCACATGCACACCACCCTTTGATATGCCCATTCCTGGTCCTGGTGAACAGTGCCCACCCTCAAGGGGTGTTGAGCATCAGGACCTTCCATAGCCTGGGGACAGGATGCCGTTGTGGCAGAGTACCCATTTGAAGAGCACTCCCGCCTGCTGTGGGAATCAGTACAGCAGCAAAGGAGGGTTGCAACGTCCGTGGAGGCACTGTGCATGGCTGTGGGTGGCACAGCAGGGACTGTGCTCTGATCATGCAGAGATGGTCCAAATGCGGATGGATGTGACCGTTGCCATTGACAGGCAGACCCAGGCATTGGTGGCTGTCGTGCCTGCGTGGGCACTGAGGCAGGTGCCCTGTGCGCACACCCACACAGTGCGCCTCCACTCCCCATTCCTGGCGCCATGCGACACCCAGCCTGTCAACACGGGTTCTGCTGTGGCATCCCGAGCACCCCTGGTGCAGGTATGTTCGGCATGCTGCAGACCCCTGTGCGGACAAAGGTCACGTTCGCGCAGTGGGACCCCTGGTGGTCCATCAGTGCCACCCATGTGGCCCCTGCTCAGCCTGCCAGTGCTGTTGGGTCCCAGGCGGGCCACCGCACGCATCTGCAGTGGCCATGGAACAGTGCAACACGACTGACCTGTCTCCCAGTCCGGACCCTGTCTGGTGCTGCCCTGTGCGCAATGTGTGTCATGGTGGGCAGTGCACTGGTGGGTGCCCTGCCCAACACGCTGACAACGGACCACCTGCACACCCTCCTGACTGCTGTCCACAGGTGCGTGTGCATGATGATGCCTGCATTGTGCTGTACACCAAGGTGCAAGGGTGCCCAGCATCTGACACACGTACTTGGACAGTACAGGTGGTGTGGGTGGTCTGTGGATCTGTGTGTTTGCCATGTCTGTTCTGCTGTGCTGTGCACCTGCCCATGTACGCTTTGTGCCTGGTGTGTGTGTGTCCATATGACTGTTCACCCTCCCTGATGGTGTGTTGTGTGCCTGGACCCTTCCACTCCCTTGCCGTCATGCACCCCTGGTGTGTTACCCTGTGTGCCTGTGGGTTGCACCTGGACAGTGTTGGTTGCACATGGCCCTTGACTTACCTGTGTCGTGCATAATGCTCCTCTGTGATGGTGTCCCAGTGCAGCTGGGCCTGCCGGATCAGTTGGGGTCCCACCATCCTAGGGGTGGCTGCTCATCACCATCATCACCGGCACTGCTGGTGTCCCATTGCTGTCCCCTCCTCGACCTGTATGGCTATCCCACAGTCTTTGGCCATGTTGTGCAGGATACAACAGGCCAGGAATATCCCACAGGCCTTTGAGGGGCTGTACTGTAGGCACCGCCAGAGGTGTCTAGGCATTGGAGCTGCCTTGAACATCCCAAACACCCGCTCGATGATGTTGCATGTGGTGGCATGTGTCTCATTATAGCGTTGCTGCGATGGGGTCATGGGGCACTGGTGCGGTGTGAGCAGTCAGGGTTGGAGTGGGTATCCGCTGTCACCTGTGTGGAGATAGTGGAGATCAGTATCATGTTCATGTCCATGTTGCCCATATCCCTGTGTACCACTACCATGGCACCTGTGGCATTCCCACCCTTGCCCGAGTTTGCAATTCCTACATGCGTACTCACCCACTAGATGGCCTGTGGGGATATCCCCACTCTCAAATTGATGGCACAGTGCGGACTGATGCCATATGAAGGCATCATGTGCTCCACCAGGGTGTGTGGCACAGACATTGATTATGCACAGTG
This sequence comes from Neoceratodus forsteri, assembly GCA_016271365.2. NCBI lineage: Eukaryota > Metazoa > Chordata > Ceratodontiformes > Ceratodontidae > Neoceratodus > Neoceratodus forsteri. The sequence goes on from CM057459.1 coordinate 1,056,543,986, forward strand.
GCATCACACACCACCTGGCAGTTGACACTGGAAAAGCCCTTCCTGTTCCTATATGCAGCCCCATCGGGCCAGGTGGCACTGCGAATGGCCACATGGGTGCAGTCTATGGCCCCTAGCACGCCAGGCATTCGTGCTACCCTGTGGAACTCCTGCATGTTTGCTGTACGCTCTGCCATGGTGCTGGGGAAATGGATTGCTCCGCAGCATGTGGCAGCAGTGCGCTGAGGAATTGGGTGAGGATGCATGATGTGGCCGACTGTGTGATGCCTGTGGTGTCCCCTGTCGGCCTCTGGAAGGTGCCCGTGGCGAGCAGGCACATGCAGGCTGTCACCTTGGTCTCCACTGACAGTGCGTGACTCCATCGTGAGGGTGCCTGCGTCACATCACTGCACAGCTCACAGAGCCGCCTCAGTATTGCCCTGTTCAGGCAGTACCGGCCCGCCGATCTCTACATCTGTGTACAGCTCAAAGCTGATGCGGCACGGTACTGCCTGTTGGGGCTGACCACCGATGGGCCCTTGCATGGCCATGTCCCCTGCAGCTTGCATTCTCACCCCTCATTACAGCTTCCATGTGAAGCTGCCACTGTCCATCTCCTGGCTTGTGACCGCCCCTGGCTGATGTTGCTCTGTTACCCCGCTGTCCTGACTGCTACTTCCACTGCACGGGTACCCCCGCTGGCCTCTGCAGCCTATGGTCCACACTACTTCCCTTGCCTGCCCTGTTCTGGCCTGTCCGGCTGTCTCTCTCTCTCTCTGTCTCGCTTGGCATCCCTGTAGCGTTCTTGCAACTCTTCCTTGAGCCTTTTTTTTGGCTCATTTCCAGTGCGCGCACCTTCCGGCTGTTCAGCTCTCTGCGCGTGCGCAAGTCTTTGAATATCGCATTGCGCTCTTTATGTATGGGTCCACCGCCTTCGGTTCGCGCGTACTATATTTGCATTGCACTGTTGCTCAGCCTGTTTTCAGTGGTGCAACTGCCTCCTGCTGAATATCGCAGGATGGCGCATTCGGACTTCGGCGTGACAAAAGAACCCTGTTGCGCATGGCGCAACCCTTTGAATATCCCACCCAAGTGTCTATGTTAGATGGAAGGTCAAGAAAAGGAATGCAGCACTTAAACTGTGTTTAGCAACAAATGATGTCAATCTCCTTCTGGCAGCAGGTGCATCAGGCCACAGCAGAAGTCATGCTATTGGTGCAGGTGAAGCAAGTTCCATTAATTGCCTGTCAGCCGGTCCAACATGAGAAAGCAGTTGTTGGAGAAACAAGTTTTAGAGTATGCCCCAAATTGTTGCTCATAACAAATGGTACCAGAGTAGAACAATAAGAGGATGAGTTGCTGCAAGTGCAGGCCCTAGTTGTTTCTCAAAGGTGGCAAACCTTCCAGCTAAGGATGTACAGTAGTTGAGGAACTGAAGGATTTAGTCCAGGTTGAGGAAGAAGAAGAGACAGAAGAAGCGGAGCTAGAAGAGGAGAGACAGTGAAATTTTCTGATGATGATGATGATGTTGGCGAAGACTCATTAGAAGAGCTTGAAGTGCAGTCCAAGAAACAGACATACTGTATTGTGTTCCAACTCTGTGACTGTTAAAAGTATCATAAAAATAACTAAGTCAAAAGCAGTAGTAAAAACTCAATCAGTCTGCATACTGTAACTGCGCCTTCTGTTGTACCTACTTCCAGTATTGAGGAAGAACCCACTGTACCTGTTCAAGTCCTACCAGCTGAGTGGACTCCAAAAATATAATTGATCCTACTCCACCCACAGCTCCTCCTCCTCCCAAGCCCTGCAAACATCCAGGTCCAGTCCCAGGATCAAGGTCATTGGTTTGTTATTTGTTTTTGTTAGATGTGGAGGATAACACAGTCACCATTTGCCAGATGCTTCAGGCAAGGTTGACTAGCAGTAGAAAAGGAACACATGTAGTGACAGATAGTCAGTAGACACCTTATACACCAGGCGGCAGCACCGGTTGTGAGCAGTGGTAGAAGCAATGGCAGCAGTAAAAGTGAGCAATGTGTGCAGGCAGGCAGTAAACAGCATGAGGAAAAGAAAGAAGATGAAGACGGTATAATTAAGAAGAAGCCATTTGATTTTGGAGCATCTGGAGTTATTAGATGACAGACAAAAATCAAGCTTCAGAGCCAAAATCCCAAAGAGTGCGATACTGAGGGATCAAAAAATGCTTACCTGTTTACACAATCATTAATAAAAGCAGTCTGAGTCACACAGTCCCTCAGTTTGTGAGGTCTGGCTAATTGGTGCAAGAAAGGGTTAATGCAGACAAATCAGCACCCCAAATCAGTATTAGCCTACTGCACATTGTAGAACATATTGTGACAACACACCAAATACCCTCCAAACCATGACAGTGAGGCCAGAACTGCAACATCAAAGATGTTTGCAATTGAGCTTAACATTTTCACTTATGGAGTTCTGGTGCTTTATGGCAAAGGCATGTCAAAGATAAAACACCACTATATTGTGCAGTTGCAAGTGTGATCATCTAAGCATTGCAGCTCTTGGCCTCACTATATAGTCACCTAGTGTAACTATCAATATACAGTATGGGCAATCATGCAAACAATGTGCAAAAGTGCATCATTCAGAAGTGCATTGGCAGCAAGTCTGAGAATTTTGCAGCATCTTACCATATTAATGAAAAATATAATAGTTTTGCACACTGCTGAAAAAAAATCTGACTGACCTAATCAGTGAAGTAGATCTGTGGCCATACCCACGTTCCTTAAAAGTGGGCTTTATTGTTAGTAACAGCAGGCCAAACATGGTAAAGAGCATCATCAGTGATGTTTTCAAAGTTCCCTGTATAGAGCTGGCCTGGTGGTGCTGAGGGTTGAGGCATTGGACACTACACCTCATGCCACACCGGTGACCCGAGTTTGGGAATGAGCCCAGGTCATCGGGGTCTGCAGGGAGGAGGCTGGGAAATGGATTGAGTAAACATAAGGTAGATCTCCCTTCCTGGGTGGGAACCCGTTATGCCCGCTTCAAGGCTGCCCCAAGTGGAGGCCTGAGGTAGTGCAGTTGGGAGCGACTAGAGTAGGGTGGGTGCTGTGGATTGCAGCATGCTCATGCCTCCACATGTACGTGGGCAACTGTGGCAAAGTGGCAGGGAGAAAATTAGAAAAATGGAGCCAGCAGGTTTTATGACAGCCTGCAGCATCCATGCCACCCCTGGAGTCTAGATGTTGATCTCTGGGAGGGAGGAAAGTTGATGCCCTTCACCTTGGCCCTGCCATGAGGGGTGGGGACAACCCATGGGGATTGCCGAGAGGGTCAGGTGTGGGAAACATGGAAAGTGCTGAGACTGGGCCCTCCAAGGGGAGCAGAACCACCTGCCAGCTCCGCCATGTACCCTGTCGCCAAAGTAGGTGGGAGGTGGCGATGGGGGGGTGGTCAAACACCTAGATTTATTAAAAGTTCCCTGTATAGTGCAGAGCTTGAAAGTAAAGGTTTCAGAATTCTTGGAGCAGTGAAAGGTGAAGGCAACCTGTGTGTGTGTAGGTAGTCATGTGTACACTTTTCCAATCTGCAAAGGCCAGGATCATCTTCATCAGCTTCAAATTAAAAATGGCTTGCCTCACGAATGTCTAAAACATGATGTCATCTTTCAGTGGAACTTGACACTACACATGGTGGAGTATAAGTACAAACAGTACAAGGTGATGCCAGAGTACATCTTAGTCTACACCAGCCAAGACTGTGCAGGAGTGACTATGCCAATGAAGACTGATCAGTGTTATCTCATGGATGATATTATTGTTATCTTGAGACTATTTGAGCATACCATCCAAGCAAAGAGTGAGAACACTGCTTGCATTAGCCAAGTAATTCTACTGATATGGGTGCTGAGGCTGGCCCTTTATATTGTAAAGTAGCATCAAGAGGCAACTTGAGATTCCACCAGCTGTGCTCTAATGAAACATTTGTTGCAGATCCTTGATTGTGATGTGCTCCTGTCTGCCTCAGTGCAATCACCAGGATTTGGAATTGCAGGAAAGCTGGATCCCTGTTATAAAAGGGGCATTTTAACAGTGAAGGATGGGAGCAGGAACATGTCCAAAATGTAACTGATCTTCTCAGCAGAAAGTTACATGGGGAAAACATATCACAGCAAAGTTATCAGAAACAGCAGACTGAAAACTCCAGTGCCACCATCAGTTATCAGAAGGACAGGAAACCAAAGGTGAGTGCTAGCAAGTGCATACTGAGACTTGAGAACGGCATTACAAAGAGGTTGCTAGTCCAGAACAGGTGCAACCATTTCAAAATATGTTATGCACTAAGGTCAATGCAGATTGTTTTTCCAAAATAACTATACTAATTTAATGACCATAAAATCTCTTATTGAGCCATCCCGGTAGCAAAGAGACCTGAGGCACTGCACTGGTGCCTTACCTCATGTTACACCAGCGACCCAGGTTGGGAACAACTTTGGGTCACTGAGGTGCCGGCTCAGGTGGGGGGCTGGATTGGGATATAGCCATAGCTCTTGCCTCCATAAGGGATGGATGCTTGGCCATCCATAGTCCCGCTCCCTCCAGGTGGAGGTCTAGTGGGCACGTGGGTGGTATGGGCGGTGACAGAAAGTCAGGGAGGGGTGGAGGGGCCACCAGATCCTGGCATGTGCATGCACCTCCATGCACGTACATGCATGTGTACGCCATGGCCTCGGGAGGTAGAGAGTAAAAACAGAATAATGAAAATGTATATGGAAAACAAATCTCTTATTTAGGTTTTCAATATTTATTAAATACGCTATAAAAAAAAATTCTGTTTAAAGGAAATATCCACTTTGAAACACCCCAGGCCATAGTGAGGTCGGTGCCTGATTAAGCTTCCTACCTAAAATACAACTGGTACCTTCTGGCATGTTTTAGCATTTTAAATGTATCTGGTTGTTCCTGCTGTCCCTTTCACCAGCATTTTGTGACAAGTGATTCAGATTCTCAGGCATATCCCAGAACTTATGCAGCTGTTGTCGAGCCAGGATCAGCTGCAGCAGAGTGTACAGCTTTTATTAGCTTTGGTTTGTTCACACATTCCCCACTTCACACCAAAAGCAAGTATAGATGTCCAGAACTAGAGATTCATTCATGGACTAAGATGGGCATCCCATTGGAGATTTAAGGAATTGTTGATCTTTTGTATTTTGCAATTCTGCTGCCCAATAGAGTGAGTTTGCACATATCAGTAATGTTAGTGGTTTGGTGGCAATATACCACTACAGAACTATGTACTTAGCGCTCTAGGATTTAATGCCACCACCATCAGTTCTAAGCAAACAGCAGGTCATAGAACCAGCTGTGTAGGGAAAGCCAAATCGCTTAAAGCCTTTGTATTTTTAAGTTCCTTAATTACTGAAGATAGTGCTTTTGAAAACCAATGAGTGTTTGCACACTGTATTGCTTTGAGTAAAATACCATTTGGTAGAATTGACCAGTTCTTAGATAATTACTGATCAGTGATTTTGTGCATGAGCCATGCACAATAGAGCTTTATGCCTATAAAAAGTATATGGATGTTTATATTAAGCGCTGTTCAGTTTGATGGGATATTGTCCTACTGCACATCAATTGTGTACTTATGCACTTCTTGCCCTAAGCTGAGATAGTCTGTCATTGTGTTTAACTTATTTTTGTTTACTTTCTATTTGATAGGATTGAACATTTAAATAAGAACTCTTAAGGTCAGTAAATTATTACTGCAGAGATATTTTGGAAAACTAACAATCTCCATTGACTTGATTGTGACATATTTTGGGATACTTGCAAACAGGACATGAATGGATGAATACATTCACCAGTACCAGCAAACCGAAGGATCCAAGTAGTTCTTAAATGAGCTTTAATGACTATATACCAGTGAAGGAGAGCAGTTAAGAAAATGAGGTCAGCCAGTATACAGCAGAGAAAACTATAGAAGCCTATCTAGCTGACAGTAAGCAGTTAAGAGTTGATGATGTGCCACTGTAGTATCGGGATGGTAAAGTAATTGACTGGCTACTACTGGCATCTGTGTAAATCAAGTACCTTAGTTATCCTGCAACTGGAGTCAGCTCAGATAGGGTTTTAGTATGACAAGGGTAATCACCACAGATAGTAGAAGTAGTAGTAAAATGTTTAGTCAAACACATGTGGATAAAGTATTTCCTATTAAGACTGAGCTCATTTACCACTAAGGGATACTATTGCACCTATTCCTGGTTACAGAATTTAAAAACAGTTATTGTAACAACATTTCTCAAGGTAAATATCTCAAGTACAAAATAACTACAAACATTATACTCATATGTAAATATATATAGAAATTTAAAACACATGTATACTGATCGTCTATTGCAACATAAAAATATAGAAACATAGAAAGCTGTTGGCAGAAAAGGACATCTTGGCCCACCTAGTCTGCCCTAAATTCCCTATCTACTGTGGTACTGTAGACCCTAATTAATCTCCAACCTTATCTCCCTCCCCAGCCCTGTAACTAAGGTCCCCTGTGTCTATCCCATACATGTTTGAAATCTGTTACTGTTTTGGTACCCACCACCTCTGCTGGGAGGTTGTTCCAGGTATCCACCACCCTTTCTGAGAAGACATAATTCCTCACATTCCCACTCAAGTCTTCCCTTCCAGCTTCATATTATGCCCTCATCCTTGAATATCTCTTTGTGTGCAATCTGCCACTCTCCTGTACCTTACTGATACTCTTGAGATATTTGAATCTTTCTGTCATGTCCCCCTTCTCTCCTTTCCTCCAGTGAGTATGAATTTAATTCCCTGAGACTTTACTCAAGGCTTCTGATGCAGGCCATGAACCATTTTGATTGCTTGTCTATGTACTTCCTGAGATGGGGCCTCCAGAACTGGACACAGTACTCACATGTGGCTTCACCACTGAGCTATATCTACAACTAAATGACAAGTATCAGCCTACAGTCTATGATTTCATCCAATTCCTTGGCTAAGACTACATATTTGAGGTAGCATGGCTTGTGACATAAACCATTGTTTGATATTTTTCCAAAGATATGCGTTATTATATGGTTGTAATTTTTTGGGAAATGATTTCCAGATGTAGGGGCCAAAGAATAAAAGGAAGGCCTTCCTATATTGGAGCTTTTAAGGTAATGTCAAATTCTAGACTTTTGCTGATCTCAGCCTAGCTTTGTGTGATTTCATGGACACTTTCTCACAAAGTTAACCTTAACTTTCACTTTAAAAGTTCATACATGAATCCTGTCACAAGTAGTTGTCTTCTTCTTGTAATCCCAGCTATTATAATTCTTTATACACATGACAGTGATTGGCATGCCATAAGATACTGAGGACAAATCTGACAAAATGTTTACATAGCGATAGTAAACAATAAGATAGGTGGTGCTAGGAAAGTTGATGGAAGATGTCGATGAAAATGTTCCTATTTCTTCTATTTTAATTAAAGGGACTTCAATGCTAGAACTGGTGGCTTTGAAGGGCTTCTGGATAACACAGCAGTTTCAGCCCTTTGCAATACCTATGTTTTCTGGGGAGGAAATTTCAAGATGACAAGACGAATACAACTGGATTTGGTCTTATTATTTTTATGCAGAACTAGAATTTTTATCCTTGAATGGTAGGCTAACAGGAGACAAACCTAGCAATTAACTTCATGTTCTCCATTGACAGTGTTTTGTATTGATCTCACTATCTGTGATGGCCTGGTTAAAATGTGGTGCACCTTTTCTGTCATCTATAGGGTGAGAGTGATCACCTTCCACAGCTAGTAAATGGACATTCTCCTCATTCATCCTTACAGGTTGATACTTTGTAGCACTTCCTACATGGATGATAAATTTAGAAATAAACAGAGAGTACAGTGGAATGAGGATATTTCTCTTTAGGTGAATCAGGTGTCTGCTACCCACTTAGACTTTTGTTGCTACTAGACTTTTAATTGTGAAACTATGATTCAAATGTATGATCTGATAGACTCTGTTTATGTTAACATGTTGGCATATTTTGTATACTGCATTATGTCCTAATATGCAACCTAAATATGGCTGGTTTGATGCTCAGTGCAGAAATGAGATATCTTAACTTCTATCCTAGAATAAAATGACAAAGGAAATTCTTTGTAGGGATGATAGAAGATCACTTAATGTTGATAGAAAAGCTTTAAATCTTTATTGCATAACAAGAAAATTGAATATTATCATAGAAAGTGGGACATCATGCTCAACAGAGTTGTCAAGATTGATACCAGAGCCTTTTGGCAACTGGTTTCAGAGGAATTAATTTTTCATCCAGTATTGACTCCTATATTTTCCTTTGGCTTAAGTGGAGCACTTTTCCTCTTCTGTCTCTTATGATTCTGCATTGCATAAGGATTCCTTTAGTTCTTCAGTTGGTAATAAAATGAAATCATTCACTATTGTTGAAGAATGTCATGCACATAATTCCTGAAGTGTAACAAGGCTCCAGGTGACTGCTGAGATTTATTAAAACCAGCTCTTATTATTCTTTAATAAATGCATTAGTGAGAGTTTCTTCCTCCATTCATGGCATGTGACTAGCTTGTTCCGATTTTCAAAAGGATAATAAAGCTGACTACACATGTACTGGCCAATTAGTTTCAGGATATAGTCTCCAAAATATTGTGTGAAATCATCCTGTAGCTTTTTTTTTTGTCTCCATTGCAATTCGAGTTTAAAATGCTTTGTTCTACTGTGGACAACTGCAATGGCAAGAAACCATTAAGAGTGACTTCAGCCCTGAAAGGCTCATAAAGCAAGCCTCAGTGAGTGGAGCTCCAGGGCACTTTTATTAACTCTAAGGGAACGTTCATAGAAAGTGGTTGTTCTTTTTAACTCAGCACTGCTAGTACTATACAAAGGGACTAATACAGTATTATGCAACCACAAAGAGTTTTGTATTGTTTGATCACATGGCCTCTGTTCCCACGATAACGAGGAATGGAGGTGAGTTGCTGCAGGTTTATCTGCAGATTAAATAGCCCTTTAGAGTTGTCAGGCAGTTTGTATAGTCTACCTTTTAAAGGCAGGCTACAGCTGCAGCTGGATAAACTTAAAACTTAATCTGTTCTGGCAGAGGAGCATTGCAACAGCCAGAAACCTTCAGGAAAGTGACTTACACCTTATGAGGCTAATAAAGCAAGTCTCAGCAAGCAGAGGCAAGTGCTGGGTTGAGGCGACACTGGCAGAGGCAAGCAGCTTCTGCCTGCATCTGCCAAGGAAACGAGGAGTGTAACCTTGCCATCTAAACATCTATTAGTAAAGTCTATCCAAATCAGAGAGTTTCTGTTAGGAACTAAATTTCAGGAATAGTTCCCAAGTCAGTAAAGATGAACCAAATGGATAATGCAAGCCAACAGTTTAGAATTTTGAACTATCTAAGGGAGTAGTCACTTGCTAATATATAATACCTACAAACACTTTCTAGAAAGTAACTGTCAGCACATAGATTTATCCAAGAGCACTACCTGCACCAACTGTTTTACTATTCAACAACTCCAAAATGAAATAACTTCCTTAAAATGGAATTCAAAAAAATGAAAGAACTCTGAGACCTAGAAACATACCTTGATAATATCATTAGAAATACACCTCGTCTGAGGGTTCAGATCACATAGTCCCCACCACATCTCAGCAAATAAACCCAAATAGTAACTCAGCTGTGAATGCCAGTGTTCTAAATGCTTGTAACAACATTAGAAATGAGAAAAGGATTAGAAAGAATGAAACAGAATTACCACCTAATGAATAGGAACAAGTGCAGGCCAGAAAATACAAAAAGGAAAGTGGGCAGATATTCATAATCCATCTAACATTACTGATGCTAGACCTAGTATAGCCCCAAACCACTATGTCCTCTGTCTACAAATAGATTAGCGGTGCTTCGAAAATCTGGATCCCAATAATGATGCAATTAATCAGTCTCCAGTTACTCAAAATAATAAGAGATTCCATTGTACACTATATTGACTCCAACATACATCATACAAACAAATCTAAAGCACTGTTACATGCTATTGCATCCTTGTAGCCCACTCGGCTACCTACCACACCCGTAGTTCACTTCCTGCACTCCTGGACACCACTCTATGCTCTCTCAGCACCAAGGAGCCTGCTGCCACCAGCCCCTGGAACCAAGCATCAGGCATCCTTGTTGCCCACCCGCTACCTACCACACCCACGGTTCACCTTCTGCGTGCCAGGAAACCACCTGTGCTCTCTCAGTGCCAAGGAGCCTGCTGCCACCAGCCCCTGGAATCTAGCATCAGGCATCCTTGTAGCCCACTTGGCTATCTACCGCACCAGTGGTTTGCCTCCTGCATGCCTGGACACCAGTCTGTGCATCTCTCCATGCCATGGAGCCTGCTGCCCAGCCCCTGGAATTAAACATCAGGCATGGCCTATACACAGCAAGGATGCTGCTCCAGCTGCTAAATTTTCTCCCACCACCCTCCTCCTCCCCAGTCACACTTAAATACACTTAAGCTTCTCCTCCCCACCCCATCCTGCCCCATTAGCTCCCAGTACTAGTGCTCTGAGCTAAACGCTTCTGTCTCCCGACACCCTTTGTTGGTCTTTGATCCTGACCGCCTTTAAAGTCATCTTCACTACAAGACACTTTCTCCTTAAAGCCCTGCTCTCTGTTTCCCTGGCTGTAGTTTTACAGCTCTGTTTGAATCTTGTCTGGAGTATTCATCATATTTTAACTCCTGGTTTTTATGGCTTGGGATTAAAGTGTCTGAACTGCACTTGCCATCCTCACTTCTATTGGTAATTTCCCTGCCCGCTTACACTTGACCTTGTGTATCCTCAACCTGGAGCTGCTGGATCTAACCTTACATTCTGAACCTGCCCCTCCAGCTATCCCTAGTCTAGGTATTCCTTTACTACTGTGAGAGGAAGTTTTTTTTCTTTCCACCCACCTACTGCCTAAACTCTATCATGCAGAGTGTGGGCCTTATGTCTGCTGCTACCTAAGTGGTGTTAATACTGGGGACTGACCTGCTCTACTTCTGGGGCTATAGTCCCATTGATCCAGGAGCCAATCCCAGTCACCACTCCCCAGTATCCCCAGATATCCTGGAGGAAGGGAACAATGCTCTAATACTATCCATGCATGGCTTAACCAGACATGGTAACTGCCATAGCCTATTTAACCACCTATCTCTATGTGACATAAAGAGGCTCCTCCCTACTCCCAGTAGATTTATCAATTACCTGGCCTGGCTAAAGCTTGCCTTAGAGGGGATGTGGAATAGAACCCTGGTCCCTACCACTCAAATACCATACTCAGTGACTCCACTTGCCCTCTGGAACATTGCCAGGGGACTCAAAGTGATGCACATGAATATAGGTAGCCTAAGGCACAAAATCCATGCCCTCAAAGCCTGGACAATGCTCTACCAACCCAAAATACTTGCAGTGACTGAGACCTGGCTCAAACCCTGATTCCTTCCTCACGAATAGACCTAGTTGGCTTTAGTGCTTTCAGGAAGGACCTTGTTGGGAAGAAAGGTGGGGTTCGATTTACACCGGAGTGGTCTTAACACAATGCAGATTGACCATTCTCCCCTCTGACTCTGTGAATGAGATTATTTTCATGAAGGTGCTCCTTTGAGACACCAAAGCCCTGCCTACCTCCAGCCCCAAATGGCTACGCCTTCCCTAGAATCACTAACTCATGCCTTGGCAGAACCCTCCTTGGGGAATTGATTCTCCTGGGGACTTTCACCAAAATTGGTTCTCAGAGGCCTCTGCCAGCAAGAACCCCATACATGACACCAATCTAACCTAAGTTATCCACCAGCCCACAAGGCACAATGCTAGGACTGGTAACCACTTTGCTTAACTGGGCCTAGTATCCAGCCTGGACTAAATAGAGACTGCTGGGGTCATGGCAGACTCATTGAGTGACCATTCCCCAGTTTTCTGCATCTGGTCCAACAGGCCTCCCAAACTGCCTGCCAAGTAATTGAAGCCAGAAACTACAGCAGTTTCTCTTTGGAGGTTCTCTGCTCTGACCTATGTGCCATAAACTGGGATCCCTTATCTCCTCCCCTGCCCTAGATGAGGTGCTTGACTTTTTACCAACACTTTTACATCAGTGGCCAATATACACACCCCATCAATTAACTGAAGGTACAGGGTAAATGCCACAAATGGCTTAACCCTAGCCTCAAACTGAGCATGTTGCTCCAGGATCAGACCTGGGGTCAATACAATCCACAAGCTGGAATACTAACTGGGAGAGGTATAGAGAACTGAGGAATCAGTGCAAGAAACCCTCAAAGTCAGTTAAATCTAAATACCTATGCGATCTCCAGTTTAGGCACCTATGGGATCCAAAGAGATTCTGGGGCCAAATTAACCTGCTGATAAAGGGTGTCCCCAGTGCCCAAGAGGGTGCGCTCCTGGTCGGTGATACCCTAACCAATGATCCCACCTTAATTGCAGAGGTGTTTAGTGCTGCTTTCTCCAATCCTAGAGGAACCAAACCCCACCTGCCCTCTGGTGTCCCCAGCAACAGAGGCACTGCCTGGGAACACTCCTGACCCATTTCACTTGAAGCTGGTCAAACCCGCCGAGCTACTTCCTTCTGCAATGTATAAACCTGACTCCTCTCCGGGACATGACCTGCTTGAACCTAGACTCCTGCGGCGCGTGCTCCAGCTATCTCCTGCACAGTTGCCCTGCTTATCAACAGGTCCCTCCTTGAAGGAAAGGTCCCGGATATATGGAATGTTGCAACCATTGTTCCCATTCACAAAAAGGCCCTGGGACAATGTGGGGAATGACATGCCAATCTCCATTTTCTGCCCACTAGCGAAGGTGCAGGAGAGATTGGTCTACAATCAAAAACAGGACTACCTCAAAAGGCACCTACTCCTAGTTGACATTCAACGCTGCTTTAGGAAAGGCCATGGCACTGATACAGCCCTTATCCGGCTCACATTGGACACCCTTGACAGAATGGACCAAGGTTCCCAATGGGGACTCTATTCATTGATTTATCCAAGGCAATTGACTTGATCAGCCATGAACTTCTCCTCACTAAACTTCACCTACTTGGACTGGATGGGCTCGCTACGTGGTTCGAGAGCTATCTGCTCAACTGGACCCCAAGAGTCCTATGGAGAGAAACCCTGTCTAGTGCTAAACCAGTAATCTCGGGTACCTCAGTGCTCAATTCTTGGTCCCCTGTTAGTTACTCTTTTGTCAATGACATAGAGGGGTTGGCGGAGGAAAACCTTATCCTCTAAGCAGATAACACTGTTGTCTTCTGCATTGATCCACTTCCTAGCACAATCAGTGCCAACCTCCAAGCCAGTCTAGCTGCACTGGAAGCCTGGTTATCCTCAAATTCTCTTGCAATGAATGAAGAAACAAAGGCAGTCCTGTTCAGGTCCAGATGCCTTGGCTCAGACCGTTGTGGCATCTTTCAGCTTCATACTGCCCAAGGGAAGAGAACAGAGGTCACAGACAAGATCAAGTACCTCAGAGTCCAGCTTCATCAGGCGATAACCTTCCAGCAGCATACTGACTCTGTTGTTAAGTCCACACAGCAGAAGTTAGCACTTCTCTATAGGCTGGGTGATACTCTTTTCGCAAGGCTCATTGTGTCATATTTAACTGCACCCTACTCTCCTCCCTCCCTCCTCTATGAGGCTCCCCTCTGCATTCCCTAAGGGAGAGGAATAAAGAAAGCTTACTGCAGTCTACCACAGGGTGGCTCATTTTGCCACCACCCCCAAGTAGGCACTCACCGTGAGGTCCTCGCTGATCTCCACTGGCCTTCTAGCTGACAAAAACTAGCCTACCTCTTTGAGCCTGACCTTCAAATTTACCACTGTTGGACCTTCTTCTCACCTGTATGGGCTGCTAATCCCAAAGTCCAGGCGGGGCCTGAGATCCTCCACTGGCCATCCCTAGACATCCCTCATGTCTGAACTAAAATGGCAAGCACTCCTTTAGGTACAGTGCTCACATTTATGGAACCTTCTCCTGTTGACTTGGCTAATTGTTGTACTATTCAGAATTTTAAGTCTGGCCTGAAAGTATACCTGTTAGAGTTTAGTGTCTATGGCTGTAACTGCTATCCCAGAACTTAATGTTGGTCATTGAAACTTGCTTGTCCCATGGCAGTCAGCCTATGGGGTAGCAATATATACTGCATATTGCTGTTACCACCTATCCCTAAAGCATTGTTGGTTAAGATGTCATATGTTTGATTTAATTTGCTATGTTATTATGTGTATGTAACTGACATGCTCTGTAATGTACTCTATACCCTATCCAATGTATTATCCAGCTAGTGTGTACTGCTACCAATGTATATACTACTGGGTACTCCTGCCAATATATGTAATTATTGTCTGTAACTAATCTGAGTCACTCCTGAAAATGGACCTCTGGTCTCAGTGAGCTTACCCAGTTATCAAAATCTAAATAAATAAATAAACACATTTCCAGGAAAAAACTGTAGACATCCAAGAAAGAATTGACAAACTTGTAAGTAGTTCAGACTCCAACATTATTTGTCATATCAGAACAAATAATGTTGGCTGCACGCATGAAAAGGACACCTGACATGAATTAATTCAGCTAAAGTAAGGTAAAAGGAAAGGATGCTAGGTAGCCATCTCCAGGATTCTTCCCATTCTCAGAGCACATCCTGAAAAAATTCCACCATCACAAGAATTAATGTAAGGTTGTAAGGGCCTAAATTTATAGATCACTGGAACACCTTTTGGATAAATTACACCTCAACAGAAAGGCATTATAAAACTGGCAACCTCCTTTCAGGCTACCTTTAGTAGAACTAATTTAAACTAATAGGGAGGATTACTAGTTCAGAACACCCTAGTATTTTAATGAACCATCCAATTAGGAGCTCTAACACACAAGTTAAAAAGAATCTCAGTTTCCACTTTAAAATGTCTTCTACAAAATGCACAGAGCCTTAATAATAAGATAGATGAACTAAAAGCATGATGCAGTATCATAAAATAGATTTAGTAGGTATTACCAAGACCTGGTGGTCACATTCTGACCTCTGGGTTGTTCCTTCTCAGGTTATGATCTAGTCCATCTCTAGAAATGGGGGAAAAGATGGTGGATAGCACTTTATAGTAACTCATGCCTCCATGCCAGTGAAGTTTCCTCCAAATTAAATCCTTCTCTCTTATAGAAACCTTCTGGACTAAATATAACAATGGCACATCTGAAGAATTATTCTAGGTTTATGCTACTGGCCACCGGATGCCCCCAAACCATCACCAATGAAATTAAGAAAGATCTAGAAATTGCTACGGGATTAGGGATGTCATCCCTCATGGGAGATCTTAACTTTGGGGATATTGACTGGGAGACCAAAACTGATACTCAGTGTCAATCAAGAAACTTCCTTGTATTGTTGAAGAACTATATTTAAACAGCAATAAATTATCTCTCAGAGGGTAACAATATTCTTGATGTCATCCTGGGGTCCAAAATGTAAATATTAATAATTATGCTATTTTTGCCCCTTGGCAATAGTGATCGTAGTCCATCAAACTGAACCTGACCACTTTCTCTCCAGATTACAGTCAACCACAAAAGTATATGCATATAATAGGGCTGACTTTAATACAATCAGCGAGTCCATGGGCAAAATTGATTGGTATTTAGTTCTTAATGATGGTAAGGTTGAAAATATATGGACCATTTTGAAAGAGAAGATTTTAGACATCATAACTAAATGGATTCCATCCCACATAAAAACCTGTAACTCAGAACGGAAACCGAAATGGTTAACCTACAAAATTACAAAACTTATTAAAAACAAATTAATTTTTAAGAAATACCAGCTCAACAAAATTCCAAACTAAGGAAAGCCATAAAAAATAAAAAAATATATAAACTGGAAACTGGGTCAGCAAGAAAGCATGCAGAACAGAAATTGGCTGCCTAGGCAATGAAGGGCAAAAGCAATTTTGTTTTACAGTTACATAAATTCATTAAAAAATAAAATGTAAGGTAGGTCTTATTCTAATAAATAATTAGTCCATAGATGAGCCAACTCAAATGGCAAATGTCCTGAATGAACATTTTTGCCAAGCATTTAAATCATCTCAACCATCCACAATGGAATCCAATACACACAATGGATTTGTTGGTGAATTTTCCATCGAGGAAATCAATAAAAAACTTAAGAGTATAAAACCAGGCTCCACCCCAGGGCATGGTGGAATCACAGGAGACATGAGTAAAATATTTTAAAAATTACCTAACTGTACCGTTAAAAATACTGTTTGATAAAAGTATCCAGACAGGAGAGGTTCCAAGTGATTGGAAGAGAGCAAATGTTATGCCATTACTTAAGAAGGGTGCAAAAGGCAACAGAGACTATTATAGACCAATTAGTCTCACTTCCATTATCAGTAAGATTATGGAAGGAATTATTAAAGGTAAACTTTTGTAACTTTAGTGATTTTGATCCATCTCAGCAGGGGTTTTGTAAAGGGTGATCCCATACCACCAACCTTTCTAGCTTCTATGAATCTGTCAGTTTAAATCTTGACCATAAAACACCATGTGATGTAATTTACCTAGACATCAAAAGGCATTCAATTCAGTACATCATTGGGCAATAATTCAGAAACTTAATACCATGAATATACTGTACAACCTGGCTATGTTTCTTAGGCCCAAACTGGCTACAGGGACAGTCTCAAAGAGTAGTCCTAGAAGGGCATCTGTCCAAATGGGAACTAATAAGTAGCAGAGTACCTCAAGGATCAGTACTGGCCCCCTTATTTTTCAGATCTTTGTAGCTGACTTGTCAACTGATCTTGAATGCTGGATTATAAAACATGCAGATGACTGCAAGATGGGGACCTTACAGTAACCCAGGTGAAATACCTGCACTACAAAGAGATTTGGATAAAGTCTCAAATGGTCAATAGATTGAGGCATGTCCTTCAATTTAAATAAATGCAGTGTAATTCACTTGGGGCTAAGAACCCCAAAAAGATTACAATCTAAATAGCCAAATGATCAGAAACTCACAAGAAGAAAGTAATCTAGGTATTATAATTAACAACAGCTTCGATTCAATAAGCAAATAACAAAAACTATAAATAAAGCTAACAAGGTATGGTGGTCAATAAAACAAAATATCAAATCAAAAAGACAAGACATGTTCAACTTTACAGAGATTACATTCACCCTGTATTGGACTATTCTTCCCAATTATGGTCCCCAATATAAATAATCTGATATTGTAAGACTGGAAAAATCCAAAGAAAAGTCACTAAATACATTAAATGATGTGGGTTTCTTTCCTATTATGAAAGACTTTACATTGGTCTTATGTCTTTGTAAACTAGAAGGTTCCAGGGTGACCTAATGGTTACTAGAGAAGCTATAAAAGATCCACATATTATGGTTGGAGTTGGATTAGAGTTTAAACAGATTAATAATACTAGGGACATCCATTGCAATTGGAATGGAAAGCTTTAAAAGTATGAAAAGGGGATATGTTTATTCTCAAAGACTAATTCAGCCTGGAATTCTCTTCCATCTTCAATGGTTATCTGTGATATCAAACAGACAATTAAAGATAATTTAGATAAACTTTTGGGCCAGATATTCAGAGGAGTTGCGTAATGCACAACTGAGTTGAGCATGAGCAAGCACAGAAATGCACCCCTGAGCCATATCCAACCAGTGTGAATACGCAGCCCAATATCTGATGTGCAACAGTAATGTATGTGGTGAAGTACATGAGGGCATGCCATGAATAAACTGCACAATGGCATATTTCAGCTGAAAATACGGTGCAAATGAGAAGCAAGTCAGAGAATGCGCCATAAAGAATTGATCATATAAAAGGAGACTCAAACACACACACACACACACACACACACACACACACACACACACACACACACACACACACAGCAGATGTGCAAACCATAGCAGGACATAGCCATGGATGTAGGCCCATTCTTAATGGATCAGGTAATGAGGGGTGTAAGGAGGAAGGAGGAACACCAACATGGCCAAGGAAGGGCCCGTTGGTGGTATGCACCACAAAAACAGTACCGTGCCCACCTCAGGTTTGAGGACCAAGGGGACACAGAGACGGGGCCAGTACCATCTGGAACAGAGCAATTCTAAGGCAGGAAATCACAGAAATAACCATGTGCTCACAGGATTCTCAAAAGTACATACATTTTACTGTGGAAGTGCTGCAAATGGACACAAACCTCAGCGCTCGAGGGATCTAAGCCTCTTCATCAGGAGGCACTCTGTGAGTTGTGCCATGATGAGCTGCAGGCACCCACCAGAAGGAGTCATGCCATGATGGTGGAGACAAAGGTGACAGCAGCAATGTGCCTGCTCACCACGGGCACCTTCCAAACACCAGTGGGGATAACCACTGGTATATCCCAGTGGGCCACTTCCCGCCTCCTCACAGAGTTCTCAGTGCCCTGCTGTCACATGCTTTGGAGTACATAAGATTCCCAAGTACACAGGCAGAGTGTAGAGCAAACATGCAGCAATTTCACAAGGTGCTTACATCCCGGCATTATTGGGGCCATTGACTGCACCCATGTGGCCATATGCACACCACCTGGTCCAGAAGGGGTTATCTACATGAACAGAAAGATCTACCCTCTAACAACTGCCAGGTGGAGAGCAATGCCACTGGGTGTATCATCAATGTGTGCACCACACCCTAGGACTACACATGATGCACTCATCTGGCAACACTCCATCCTGTGCCAGAGATTTAAGCATGGGAGATCCCTATGGATCACCTGATGGGTAAGCATGACATGAGATGGGGTGACAGAGCAGCAGTGTAGGTGTGGACAGGCCAAGGCATATGGAGGGGGATGTGGGTGGCAGTATGCAGCATAGGGGAATACATGGGAACATGCAATGCTATGTGCTAACCAGTATGTATTACCCCACAGGTGACAGTGCTTATCCCTGCAACCCTGGCTGCTCACCCCATCCGGGGCCCATCCAATGCTGTGGACGAGTGATATGACAAGGCACACATTGCAAAATGCAACATCATCGAGCCAGTCTTTGGCATGTTCAAGATGCAATTCCATTTCTTAGACAGGTCCGTGGAGTCCTGTAAAAACTGGTGGCCTATTCCTGGACTGCTGCATGCTGCACATCATGGCCATTGGCCATGGGATAGCTGTCCAGGTGGATGAGGGCAACAGCAGCGTTGAGGATGGGGAGGATGAGCCAGATGGGGTGCACAGCCACAAATGCAGAGGAGGAACCCAGACTGGCAGCCCATGCCAGGAGGCACCATGACACTATCATAGAGGAGCGCTTTGCTAACCGCGGGTGAGTACCAGACATGACAGCCATGCATGCACGGAACAGGACACACACACAGATAGTGGTGCATGTGACACTGGGTTGCATGAAGGGACACTGGCACACACCCAGCACGCACAGGAACACAGAGCACACAGCCACATGCCCACAACACTGTGGACAGGCACAGATGCATGCACACACACACATGGGCCCTGCACTGGACACAGAAGTGGCCGTAATCTGCCCCTGCACATGCACCACCATCACACATCATACAGTGGGCATGTAGGTGGCACAGTCAGGAGCGGTGGGTGATGTGGCAACACACACACCAGTATAGGAGGATGTGGTATGATCAGAGTGAATGCACCTGCACACAGGCAAGGCTAGCACAGTGCTGCTTTCATCACACCCATGCCACAAGGCTTAACAGCACTGCATGTACACATGGAGGATGTGCCACATGCCACACGTATGTGATGGACATGCACATGGGGTGCCCAGCCAAGTGTGTGCCAGCCAACAGCAGTTGGTATCAGCATGGGTCAGCACACCCAGCAGGTCTACTGTGCGGTTTCATGGCTGCCACATCCACATGGGCAGTCATGCCCAGACTATGTGACAGCCACTGGCTGCTCAACAGCCATAGGAGGTGTAACCAACACATCGTGGGGGTAGAGGCCTGAGAATGAGACTGGGACCTCACTGGTGTGTGTTGACCAGTGAAGAGATTACTGCTGGGTGTGTCAGGATGGGCACATCAGAGCATGGCGTCAGCCATGCAGGGTCACCAGTTGCCATGACCATGGTGTTGACGCTGCACTACTGGGTGTCCATCATGCCCTGCCACACCCAGTGGACACCAGTGATGGTACCGTAATGTGGTCCAGTGATGCGGTCATGGCCTCCCGCAGCTGCTGGAGCTCACCTATCAGCTGTGCAAGTCCAATGTTCCCTTGCTCAGCCAGTCAACGCACTCCACCTGCAGAGCATGTATCTCAGTCCGAGCATCACCTGGTTGTCCACGGATGTCTGCAGCAGCCTGGTTTGTTCCTTCAGCCTGTCGGCAACGGGTGCATCATGGGCTCGTGACCTGCTGGTGGTGTGGCAGCATGCTGTGCAACATCCCTTTCCTGGGAATGCTGTACAGGTGACCAAGCAGGTGGTGGGGAATGTGCAGGTGCCCCAACGGCAGTCCCTGTGGTGTGCTGCATGGTGGCCACTGTATCCCACTGCTGTACACCATCAGCCTGCTGGCTAGCCCTGTGGCACCAGTAACCACACCAGTGCCCAGTCCATGTCTGGTGACAGTGGTGGCACCCACATACCACTGTGCGGCCATGGTCAGATGGTGCCTGCATGGGTGCTGTACTGCCAGTGCTGGCATCCACTGCCTGTGTACAGCTCTGTCCCCGGGTAGTGTGTCCAGGCCTGTGCCACCCAGGATCAGTGTAAGTCATCATCACTGTCCGATGCCCCTCCTGTGTTCCAGGTACAAGCATTGGTAGGTTGTTCAGTAGCAGAAGGTCTGCCAGTGGGTTATTGTTGCCCAGACCAAGGAACTCAGCAGCCCCACACTGCCATGTCACCAATGGTCAGTGTCCCAGATGCCTGTTGATGTTGATGGCATAGCCTCCTCGGGTCCCACAGTGTTGATCATGTCCTGCAATGCTAAACTGTGGTGTAATGGCACTGGAAGACAGAGCATTATCAGTGTTGACTTTAGCACTCTGCATGCAGTGCTTTGTCCAGTGCGAATGAGGCATGTGCATCACCACCTTGCTGGCCCACACCAGAGGACACCTGGAAGCACTGCACATCAGGGCAGTCATGCCACAGGCAGTGCACATGGCAGGCCAGCCATGGTGAGTAGTTGCACCACATGGTGTTGCATTACCACACAGCTGACAGGCATGCCTCCCTCCCCACCCCAAAGGCCATTCCACCAGTGGTGAGTTGTCAGCTGCTTGTGACTGCTTATGGCCCTGCTGTGCCACCAGCACATGCTGACCAGGCAATTCTGGGGCAGCCATGCTGCACTAAACACCCTGGACCCTGAACCATGACCACAGTACAGTACCATGTTGCAATCCCACTGCACAAGGTGGCCAATGCCATGCACGGCGAGCCATGCATGGCATGCACCATGGCATGCTACTCAGACCATGGATACGCATCAGTGCTGCATCAGGACCAGCGTGTCAGGGGTCAGTGCTGCAGCCAGGTAGGTGTCCCTTTGCACTGTACAGGCTTCCATTGTCCATTTCCTGTGCTGTTTTGTGCACTTCCTGTGCAGCTGCACCTGGGTGGGGCAGCACTGGTTGGTGGTGCATTTCTGCATTGCTGCACCGCATACTTGTGTGGTGCATGGTGACATAGGCCCAGATATCATACCCTACATGTGGGCCAGTGTCCCTGCCCGTGGTGTGTCAGCACTGTACACTGTGTCCGGACTGGGAGGGCCAGTGCATGGCATGCCACTCATGTCCGTTCTGTTTCTCTCTCTGTTCCATCCGCAGGACCATCAGACAGTAGGAGGGCATGGCAGACTGGGTACTGCTGCTGTTGTGCTGCTACACCAGCCCCAGGATGGTAGGTGAGTGTGTGCGGCATGGTTTCTGGGGCATGGCTGGGACTGTGATGGGTAGTGTGGTACAGCCAATGGCACTGCCACCATGCAGTGCCACTGCTAGGAGGTTCATGACTCCACTGCCTGTGTTGTGCTGTGTGTGGCGGGTCCGTGCATGTGGCCTCTGTGTGGTGGCATCCCATCACAGTCCCTGGTAGGGGTGTGTGTGTGTGTGCCTCATGGTGTTTCACTGCTGCTGGAGGACTAGTGTCCTGCCTGTGGGGCCATTGCACTGGTACTGTGTGGTACACTGTGCACGGTGTGGGTGCATGTCATTCACTGGCTTCCATACAGTCTGACTGTGGGGCATGGCTAGGTCAGCTGTTGCTGTTCACTGTGCACATGCCATTGCTGGTTCCATCTAGCAGTGGGTGCATTAGCTGTCCTGAGCTCACACATGGGGGGGCCCTTGTAGCCCCTCACTTATTGACTGTTCTGTGTCCACTCTCTTAGGTCAGGTTGGGCCCTGGGCCATAGAAGATGACCTGCATTGATCAGCGGGGTCTCCTCCATCTGCATCGACTCATTCAGCACCTGATCGCAAGGACCAATGTACATATCCGGACTGGCTCTGCAACATCTGGCGGCAACTAGGGACCTGAGGCGGAAGTGTGCTGATCAGGTAGGGCACTTCAGCATCAGCACCACTGATGCTGCCCCCTTCCCAACACTGCTTTAGATTTCCTATCCTCCTCTGCTTTAGTTAACTTTGGCTTTCTTCTCCTTCAAGTTTGCTTCAAGGCCCATTCCTTTTGCCCACATTGCCCTCCGTGTGTTTACCCCTTCCCTGTTTATTGTTGTTTGCCCTGTTGCACCCTTTGTTTCTGTTTAACATTGTTGTGTATTAAACTGTTTATATTTTTGCACATCTGTGCCTGTGTCTCCTTCACATGCAGGCTGCTGCACTGTGCTGCCATTGTTCTGTAGTGTTCTTGCGTGTGTCCTTCATTCCCAGAGCTGCACCCTTTGTTTGGTGCTGTTGTGTGCCAGGGCCCTGTGTGCCGTGTCCATCTATGTCATGGACCCTTGGGTTTGGCAGTGCACCTACCCTGTATGTGGTACACTGCCTTGTGTCCCTGTTTGCCTGTGCTGGCCTGCTCACCACCTGCCATGTTGTCCTGCCAGTACTGATGAGCTGTGAGGTGCTGTGCCCTGTGTCCCTTCATGTCAGCATAGCTTGTGCCCCTTGTTCACCAGTGCATGTGTGTCTCTTTACATCAGATCACTGTACATGCCTGGTGCCCTCACACCATGGCTGCGGCATTGTCCAATATGGTGTTGCCTGTCAGGGTGGTGCTGGTGTAGTGTCATGGGCCTGCTGGCATCCATTCTATTCGGTGGGTGGCTTGGTGTCTTTGGTGTTCAGCGCTTGTGTTGTGCACCTGGCATTATCCGTGGCCCTCTGGCCATGTGCCTCTGCTGTGCCTCCTGGGTACTGTCCCCTGTGTTTTGGATCTACCACACCTGTCTTAGCACTCTGCTCTTATGCTGCCATGCCTGTGTTCACCTTTGCCTGTTGTGCATGTTTAGCATGCTGGTTCTGCATACTGTCATGCTCCTGCTAAATCATGGTTGCTCCGCACATGTCTTTTTGTGCAGTGGTGAATCTTTGTTATATTCAGTGTGGCTTGTGCCTGCGCATGTCAATGGCACAACTTTTGAATATGGCATTGTTTTCCTATGGTGCAACCACATAGCTGCGACCCATTGCATACATTCTGGGGGCACTTTTTGAATATCCTGGCAATTCTATCCAAAGCTATACTACATTTTTATAGGTAAAAGACAGGAGCTAACCATGGCTTCATGCTTGCTTGCTACCTACCTTGCTTTAGTTATCCTTCCTTATTTTTATTCTCAGACATCTTTGGGAAAAATATGTGTTGATTCACAGACAAAATTCTATTTTGCATTTGTCAACAACAGTTCTGCCTTTCATCCATATCATGCAATAAACATTAGCAGCTGATATGGGATAGAGCATTGAACTGACTGCAACACTATTTTCTTCAAGATCTATAATCAGACATTGGCTGGGTTTAGACAGGGTCATTCTGGTAAAGCTCTTAGTAACATTTTATTAATAAAGGAAACCAACAAAGGTTGCCTACCAGCTTCTAAAATTTTCAACATAATTACTGATTATATTCTTGGGCCAAATATTCAAAGGGTTGTGCCATGTGCAACAGGGATGCACCAGCACAAGTCCGAAAATGCGCCATTGTGCAATATTCAGTGGGAAGCAGATGCGCCTCAAATCACAATGCTAAGAGCTCAATGGTAATGAATGCATGCACAACTGAAGGGGAGGAACCATGAATAAATGGCTCAGTGCTATATTCAACAACATGCCATGGGCAATAGGGGAGCAAGTGGAAGTTAAAGATAGTGGAAATGATCCAAAATAAAAGGAACAAGAGAGAGGTGCAAGAACGCTACAGGGAAGCCACATGTTGGTGAACTGCAGGCAGGCACACAGAAACTGTGAGCAGGACAGGGCAGGAGCAGGATAGAGCACCTGGAACCACCAAGAACAGGGAAGGTGTGGGGCCTGTGCCACAGTGCAGGACAAATTGGGAAGTGCCACACAGCACTGAGGGCACAGACAGTGGGCAGTACAGCCACTACAGGGAGGTGTTCCCGTGCAGGGGAGTAGCAGTAGACAGCGGGGAAAAGTAAAACAGCTGCCGGGGGTAACACAAATCAGGGACGTGGCCAGTGCCACCATCCAGATGGAGGCAGTAATGAGGGGGTGAGAAGGCAGGCAGAGGGGGCACGGCTGTGGAAGGCCCCCACCGCGGATGCCCCAACAGGCAGTACCGAGCCCGCACCTACTCGAGCTGCACTGACACTGAGATCGTGGGCTGGTACCGCCTGAACCGGTGATCCTGAGGTGGCTCTGTGAGCTGTGCAGTGATGTGATGCAGGCACTCACACGATGGAGCCATGCCTCGTCAGTGGAGACCAAAGTGACAGCTGTCATGTGCCTGCTCGACACCGCATCTTTCAGAGACCAACAGAGGACACGACAGGCATAACCCAGTCGGTCGTCACGCCTTCTCACCCAATTCCTCAGCGATTGCTGCCACATGCCGGAGTACATCCATTTCCCCAGCACACTGGCGGAGCGCAAGCAAACATACAGGAGTTAAGTTCCACAGGGTGGCATGTATGCCTAGCATGCTCAGGGCAATAGACTGCACCCATGTGGCCATCCGCACACCACCCTGGCCCCCAAGGCCGCGTACATAAATCAGAAGGGGTATACAAGCATTAACTGCCAGGTGGTGTGCGATGCCAGGTGGCACATAATCAATGTCTGTGCCATGCACCCTGAGGGAGCACATGATGCCTTCATCTGGCACCAGTCTGCATTGTGCCACAGGTTCAAGAGTGGGGACATCCCACTGGCCACCTAGTGGGTGAGTATGCAAACATGCAGAAAGACATGGAGCTTGGGAGGGCATAATCAGAGGTGACATGGTTACTGGCCTAGATGGCCCATGGCAGGCGATGCTGATCACCAAACTAATGTCCACCTCTACACACAGGTGACAGTGGATACCCACTCCGTCCCTGGCTGTTCACACCATACCAGAGGCCCATGACCCCATCGCAGCAACGCTACAATGAGGCACATGCCACCACACACAATGTCATTGAGCAGGTGTTCGATGCTGAAGGCACGCTTCCGCTGCCTGAACACATCTGGCGGTGCCCTACAGTACAGCCCCTCAAAGGCCTGTGGGCTATTCCTGGCCTGTTGCATCCTGCACAACATGGCCAATGACTGTGGGATAGCTGTACAGGTTGAAGAGGGTGACAGCAATGGAGACAATGAGGACACTGGTGAAGATGGTGATGGGCAGCCCCTTGGTCTAAGGGACCCCGACTGATCCGATGGCACAGCTGCACCGGGACACCATCACAGAGGAGCACTTCAACCAACCCAGGTAAGTCATGGGGCCATCTTCAACCATGAGTGGCAAGGACACAACCCACAAACATGCATGGACAAACCCCAGGGTGCATGTCATTAAGGGAATTGGCTGAACATGGAACCGCACACGTCGTCTAGGGATGGGCAAGGTCTAACACGGCACGCAGTCACACACACACACTTACACACACACACACACACACCCCACAAGACATGCACAAAGGGTAGGAGGCACGCCGACCCCAACCGCCACCCTATCCAAACACACATTCACAGACCACCACGCCCAGTTCCTGTCATTGTGCGTGTGTCACTCGCTGAGCACCATCGCACAGTTGTGGACAGTGCAATGCAGGCATCATCATGCACATGCCACAGCGGACAGCAGCTGGGAGGGTGTACAGATGGAATGTGTGTGTGTGTGTGTGTGTGCAGGGCTGGATACCCCACCCGTGCATTGCACATTGAAAACACACTGCACACAGGGCAGCATCAGACAGTAGCCTTGTGGGAGACAGGTCAGTCATGCGCCACAGTGCCATAGCCACCACGGATGCATGGGCAGCCCCGCCAAGACCCACCAGCAGTGACAGGCTGACCAATGGCCTCATGGGTGGCACTGACGGTCCCCTGGGGTTACACTGTGTGAACACAACTGTGTGCGCACAGGAGTCTGCAGCACTGAACATGCCTGAGTCAGGCGTGCTCAGGATGTCCACAGCTGAACCCAGTGTTGACAAGGAGGGTGTCGCACAATGCCGGAATGGGGTTGTACATTGCACTGCACGGGTCTGTGACACATGGGCAAATAACTGTGTGCCCAATGTGGCCATGGCAGCTGTGATTGTCTGTGTCAGCCTGTCAATGGCAGCAGTCACATCCTCCCGCATCAGGTCCATCCCTGCCAGGAGCAGACCAGTGTCCCTGCTGCACCACTCCTCTGTGTGGTGCAGGGCCACCTGAGTGCATCCACCCCATCACAAGCTGCAACTGCTGATCGACTGAATCTTGGAGTTTGCGGTGTGCTCTTCTAAGAGATCATCTGCCTGATCGGCATACTGTCCTCACGGTGTTCATGGCCCTGGTGAGCAGCACCCTTGAGGGTGGGTGCTGCACACCAGGCCATGCCTGGCATGTCCACAGGTGGAAAACTGATGCTGCCCCCGACACTGTACCCCTCATGACCATTGGCTGACTGCTGACACTGTCCTTCCGGCTGCTGATCTCCAGGGCTCAATGGTGCCGCAGCAGTGGCCACAACAGCCCCACTGTCCTGGACACACACCAGTGCTGCCCCACTGGTGCAGACAGGCACAGGCTGGGTCTGTGATGTCACGCAGGTCTCCACGGAGGCACCACCCATGGCCATGCCCATGCCGTTACCTACTGTGTGGCCATCCTGCGGCCCACATGTATCACTGTCCATGAAGTGAGCTCCATCATCATCAGTGACAGATCCGCACCAGTCCGAGTCTCAGCATGCTGGCATCCATGGATGCTGGCAAGCTGGGACACAGGCAGGCCTCCTCCACACCTGCTCCACCAACATCAGTCCGGACAGCCAGGCAGGCCCACTGTCGCCCTGAACTGGACACCTGTGGAGGTGGACGGCCCTCCTCATGTCTATGGTATCACCTCAGTGGACAAGCCCACCACCGCTGACCCATGTAGACACTCAGGAGCTGTAAGGAACACAGTAGCATTAATGTATCTGCCTACCCTGTCTTGCCCCCATTGACAGATCAGGACCTACCATGCAGTGACGGGCTACCACTCATCTGGAATCCACCACCTGGAACACCCTCGATGGCACAATGTCACATGCTGCCAGCAACCCGCCTTCTTGTGGGGTCAGGCGTTGCATGGCCAGCTGTTCTCCACTGGTCGCAGCCCATGCTGCCCTGATGGCAGCCACCTTGTCCTTAATCCTCCACCTGTCCGTGCCCATCTGCTTTTTGCACTCCTGCATGGACCACTGGTGGCTGCCACGCAGGTTGATGGCACGCGCCACCTCTTTCCATGTAGCAGCACAGGCCTGTTGTATTCCCCGCTGTCCACTGAGAAGCGGCTCCTGGTCAAGGTAGGCCTCAAACAGGGCATCTGTTTCTGCCTTGATGAAGTTAGGCCTCCTCTTCCTCCCACGTCTCTGTTCCTCTTCCTCCACCTCACGATCACTCATTCTTGATCATGTGGGAATGACAGGTGTTACCTGTGACTGTGCAGTCCAGCATGTCCCACACACCACAGTCCACACTCCCAACCAGCATGCAACTCACCACAATAGACTGCAATAACAGACTATGGCCACTGCAGCCCAATGTCACATTTTTATAGCGCAATGCATGCAAATGAGGCGGGTGCAATTTTAAGTGGATACTAATGCAGTATCTGCACCATTGAATAGCTGATCAGCTGATCTGCATATGCCGCCGAATATCATGATGTTGCGCTTTGTGCAATTGTGTTGAACATGCTCAGACAAGGGTGCATTTCTGTGACATGCACAGTTGACACCGAACGGTGCATGCCTGGGGTGCTGACACTGATGCCTGCTGCACTGCTGATGTGCTGTGTGTGGGAGGCAATGCAGGGCACAGCCACCATTGTTGCCAGTGGTGCTACTGTGCTGTTCATATGTATGGCGCTCTGGCACTGGGGCACCGTGGGTGCACTGGGGCCACAGTGTGGTAGTCGCTACAGGAAGTGGACACAGGTGCCCTACCGTGCAACACGCGGTGAGTATC
Source organism: Neoceratodus forsteri (assembly GCA_016271365.2). Lineage (NCBI taxonomy): Eukaryota > Metazoa > Chordata > Ceratodontiformes > Ceratodontidae > Neoceratodus > Neoceratodus forsteri. Next base: position 1,056,572,659 of record CM057459.1, read on the forward strand.
AATCATGCTGTGGCGGTCCGCGCACGAGACACCCCTGACCCTGTGCCGATCTTTGCCCTAGGCGCCATGCATCCGAATGGGTGCATCTATTGTGCTGTTCGGTGACAGCGAATGGGGAATGTCAGCGCAGTACCACGCAGCATCTGCACATGGTGAACGTGTGCTACAGAGCGCCATTTTGACACTGAAACAGTACAGGATGGCACTGAGATGGGCATCCATCTGGAGCCAAATGGAACTGGCCAGTCAGGTTCAGTTAGTGGAGCCCCATGCTGCTGCCCTATTTGGGAGACACTGGACAGGGCCAGGAGTGCGGTGTGGAGGAGGTGGAGGTGGCCCTGGGAGGCCACTGGCATGGAAGGACCGTGGGGCAGTGCAGGCACCGCTATGGTGACCTGCAGTGCTGGGACCTGGAAAGGCTTGCCCACCTGCAGACACATGCCAGGAGGGCACGTGCCATGGCCAGGTAGGTGCCCCATCCATACACTGTTAACGCCCATTCCATTCCATACGGGTATCATAGTGGCATGTGTCCAGCACATGGGGGCCATCCAGTGTGGGCCGTGGTGGTGGTATCAGGGGAGGATGGGTATGGCTGTGTGGGATTGCACACACAGGGGTTGGGGACTTTGCTCCAGATTGTACTAATGTTCCCTCTCCATGTTTGCACTCTAGGCCCAGAGGAGCGCTGGCATGCGAGGGAGGGAGGCTGTGCCGTGAGCAACAGCAGGCTGAGAGGGCGGCCGGACCAGACAGGTGCAGGGACCAGCCTGATGATGGTGAGTGCCTTGCATCCATGATTACTTTGTATGCTGTGTAACAGGGCAGGCAGTGGGGCATGGACACCATCCATTGACACCACTGCCATGCACGCAACTTGGTACAGTCAGCACTGTCCAGTGGTACTGCATGTCTGGGAGTGTGTCAATGGTGGTTGTTGTGTGCACGGGTACATGGCTGTGCCACTGCCTTCAAGACTGCATAGCCATGTCACTGAACAGCCACGGTGGTGCTGTGCAGGACTTGGCCGGTGGGTGCGTGCAGAGGTCCGTGATGGCTGTGTGCACCCGGGTGGGCAGGTCTTGTGGACATGATCACTGTGGGTGGTCACACACCATCACAGAGTCATGTCCCACAGCCGTATGCCATGCCAGTGGTGGGCTGCATGAGGCTGTGCATTCACACTATTGACTCTGCCCTTGTCCTAGGTGGACGGCAGCTGCAGGCTATCAGAGAGGCACTCGCGGAGATCCTTCATGTTTCCAGGGCCTCACTGGAGATCCTAGAAAGGATATACAGGCTGGGAGTAAGACGGTGGCATGGTGGGAAGAGCAGCCGAGTGGGGAGCGGGCTCCCGCTGAGCATACAGATGCCCCTGATTTCCCTACTCCCTGGACCCACCCCACCCCTCCTTCCCTTTACCATTTGTTCACCCCTGCCCTTACCCACCCCCACCTTGTTTGTGGCCTCCCCAACCTTTTGTAAACATTTGTATATAGTTTTCTTTGCTGTTTTCAATACATTTGCTTTGATATGCTACTGTGGTGGTCTCTGATTTGCAGTGGGTTATAGGTGCTCAGCTGCAGTGGTGTGCATGGTGTTAGGTGGTCCAGTCATGTGCGTGTGTGTGTGTCCGTGGGGAAGTGACTATGGCGTGGGAGTAGCTATCAGTCAATGTCTGTGGGTGTGTGTTGTTCCCTGTGCACTGGATGACTGTGTGCGGTGAACCATGGTGCATGCTCTGTGTCCATGGTGCACCTGTCAGACCGCTCCATGGCCTGTGCAGCTGACACCCTTGCATGCCTGTGACCTGCACAGTCTGATGGCATGTCAGTGGTGGCTGTCCATGCTGGACAGCCACTGTACCCGCACAATGCAGGGTTGCCTCCTGTCACTGGTGTGCTGAATGTCTGCCTCAGGTGACACTATGGCCTCCGCTGTTGTTGGCCCACCTCCATGCTGTCACTTGTGCGTGTCACAGGGATGCACCACTGTCTGTCACTTGTGCTCCGGGCACATGCTGGTGGTGTACAGCTCCATGGTGCCTGCACAAGGTGGCTGGCACTCCCTGTGCCATGGAGGGTGCTGGCCATGTGTACACGGTTTTCCCGTGGCCACACACACTGGGACTTGGTTGCCTGCTACTGTGTCCCTGTGTTGGTGTGCTTGGGCATGGGTGGTGTTTGTCCATGCACTGTGTTGCATCCTGTGTGGCGATGCTTCCATGCACCACTGTGGGTGTCTGCTCTGGCTGTTGTGGCCAGTGCTGGGTCGGGTGTGTCCTTGGGAGAGTGTGCAGGTGATGTAACACTGGTGGTAGGGTCCGGGCATGCCCTGTCACGTGTGGTATACCTCATGTGCCAACGCATGGTCATTCTCTTAGCTGTACCTCGGGGATGTGCGGTGGCACTGTGTATGCAGTCATTGCATCGCTGTGTGCTGCCACCCACTGATGGGTGCTCTTGTGGGCTGCCTTGTATGGTTCTGTGGTGCACAGGGTTGCATTGTCACAGTGGGGGTGGTAGCATGCATGGGGTGTCCTGCACTGGTGGACGCTGCTCCTGGGCATGGTGTCTGGGGATCATGGTGCAGGGTGTGCTCTGCATTGGTGGGATGGTGTGGCATGGGGTGGTCAGCCCTCTTTGTGTTCTGGTCACAGCTTGCCAGGGGTGTGCTGGGGCACCATGCCCTGGCTGTGGGTTTGTTGCTGGCATCCATGGGCGGTAGTTATTCCAGCTCTTCACCGGTTGTGCAGTGCATGGTGTGTGGATGGAGATGTCTGTTCTGCTGTGTGCTCCTCTGCCTATCTGTGGCATGGGTGGTGGGCCCTGCATCCTGTTCCTGTGCATACCTGGTTGTGCTGTTGCACTGCTGCCTGCTCCACTGAGCATCCCTTGTTGTGCTATGGCGCATCTGGACTGCGCAACTTCACATCCCTGGTTGTGCTATGGTGCAGGTGGCACGATATTCAGTTATGTACGCAGTGCATCTTGACCCGCACAGTTTTTGAATATCGCTCTTCATGCATGGGCGTAGTGGACTTGGCGCTTGCTCCTGCTGTTACGCACTTTTGGGCGCAGTTTGAATATCTGGGCCTTGGTGTTCTTTTTGGGAGTTACTGTATATCTGACTCATCTAAAATAGCTTCAGTAGAGATCCCAGCCCTTGCATATGCTGATGATTTAATCCTTTTTATTGTCACAATCTGGGCTGCAGAAAACAAAACTTAATTGCTTGTTAACTGAATTAAAAAGATAGCTTTGTTCACTAATGCCCACACAAGTGAGGTGATTTCTTTGAAGTACTAAATTATCTCTTAAATTAGGTGGGTAATCTAACCATTTCTTCTGTTTTCATATATGTTTATCTTGGTATCTATTTTTCTTCTAATTGGTTTTGCGATTCAAACTGAATAAAGTAGCTAAGATTAAACAAGCATTTGTCAATGCCGAATGTTTGCTTGCTGGTATTAGCATTGGAAATGCAGGAGTTAGACAGATGCAGAATAGGAATGGCAGTGAAGTATTGAACTTCACGCCAAACCCACCTCCATCCTGTAGAGACAGACAGGCACTGGGGTACATGTTTGAGTCATCTCCCATGAGGTTCATGCTATGTCACTTCACCCTATTCTGCAGACACCGAAATGTGTTGAGGTGTGCCTTGGGTGTTTGGCTTTACAGTCATCCCATTCCATAAGGACATAAGCTGAAATGGGTGCATCATAGGAGAATGGGGTGAACTCTGGGGCCGAAGAGTCCAATGAACACCTCAATGCCAGTCACTGGCTGGGGGTGGATGGCATGAGCAGTACAGTCAGCACTCCAAAGGCACACCCCAATGCCTGTCAGTCTGTACAGGGTGGGACGTTATGGTTAGAAACCCTAATGCCCCAGGCGTCTGTTGGTATTTGCACTACAAATTTTAACATGGCCTTTTGTGACCCCACCTCATGAAAGCATTTGGGACCTCTTCTCATGAAGAGTGGCAATGTGATTTTGTCAATGTGTCCCAACTTTAAGTTCCAATAGCGACTGTGCTATTCTGTGCCACATGTACAAAAACACAGATTAGGCAGGATGTGAAGAATGACAGCTGTGGTATCCATAGAGAGGTGTGAAAAGATGGCAACGTTGAAAATCTGTAAATGCTCCCACTTCGAGCTTACGTGGAAGCTGCACAATGCATGCGCATAACGCAGTCATTTTATGGACTTTTAATCACCAATTTTCAACATAGGCATTTTAGGACCTCTGCTCAAGAACAGTGTCACTGTGATTTCCTTAATGTGTCCTGAACATTGATTCCCACAGCGATCAGATTATTCTCATGCCAGAAGTGCAATAACACATTTTGGCAGGGATATGAAAATGACAGCTGTGCTGTTCATAAGGAGGTGTGGTAAAATACCGATGTTGAAAATCTGGAATGAAAATATTGTAATTTGTGAAGTTACGAGTGTAAGTGGAACTGCGTAATGCACGCCAGAATAATTCATTTTATGGACTTTCATCTCAAAATTTTCAACATAGACATTTTAGGACCTCTGCTCATGAACAGTGTCACTGTAATTTCCTTAATGTTTCCCAAACACTGATTTCCACAGGGACCATGCTATACTGCACCAGAAGTGCAAAACACATTTTGGCCAGGATATGAAAATGACAGCTGTACTGTTCATAAGGAGGTGGAAAATGGCAATGTTGAAAATCTAGAGTGAAAATATTGCAAATATGCAAAGTTATGAGCCTGTGTAGCAAATGCGAATGCAAGCTCATAAACAGTCATTTTTTGATTTGTTCCACTGAATTTGCAACATAGGCTTTTGAGAGCCCACCTCATGAACATTGGCACTGTCATTTCATTAATAGGTCCCAATAGGTGATTCTGTGCAATGACCACAAAATCACCTTTCAGGACCGAATAACGCCATGACAGTGGCTAAATTCATGAGGAGGGGATCCAATAACCCCATGTTGAAAACTGGGTGCCAAAATTCCAAAATGCCTGAGATATGCACCAAAGTTGAAAAAAAACAACTATTTATGCCATTATACAGCTTACTCGCATTTCTTCACTTTGTGGTCGGCTTTGAAGAGTCCAGACATGTTCCTAGTCCACTCAAGATCATCACGCTTAGCTCTGGAGGTGGGCATGGGGTGAGGAGGTGGGGGGAGGCAGAGTGAACAGGGTGGGTGGGTTGTGGGAGGGCCACCGGACTCAACAAGGGACCATTTTCTGTTTTACAGGTTAAAAAAACTTTTCAGGACATTTTGTTTTAACAGGGACATTTGGCATGCTGGGGTGAGCTCCCAGCATTCCACCCTAGTGTTTTTTGGGGGCTGTAGCCAACAGGGATTGGGCACCCCTTCAGCACATACCGAGGTGGGGCAAGAACTGGGATTGGGCACTCTTCTGCACAAAACAAATGTGTTTTTGGGAGCAGACATTATGCTGATGGGGAGTGGGCTCCTGTTGCCAAATTAAACTGGGAAGGGGGTACTGAAGATGACGGGATTGGGCACCCTCGGCACTGGGAACTGTGAAATATTGTTTGTAAACATGGTGGAACCTCGTCACCACATTCACAAACAATATTACATTGGGCAAGGTACCTCTTCAATGACGGTCGCTTCCTCATTGCAACGGAATGTCTGACGCTGCAATGACAAGGCGCCCCTGATTGCTGCAGGAAATGTTACAATTTGGTAGCACTTTTGAAGCCAGTGTTATCAGCACACTGTGCCTCCACTGGTTCACCAGTGCCAAGCTCCCAAATGCAATGCCTCCGCTGGCTGCCACAGTGCCACGCCCACAACCTGCTTCTCTCCTAAGCTGCCGGATAATGTTTCTTGCGCATGTGCTGTGAGTTATTATTTTTCTGCAATAAAGGCTTTACAAATATTTAAGATCTTGAATTTCAATGCTGATGTAGTGCTGGTCTATTTCGTGTGTCTATTGGACTGCTTCACCTAGCACCATCACCCTTGAGGGCACTCCTTTGTGTTTGAGAAGTTTAAAAACACTTGTTGATTTAAAATGATTTAAGTACAAATATGACAGGTGTAGTATTAGTCCACTAGGTCTAGTTCTTTCTTCTAAACTCAGTGTTAGTCCTCCTTGCATGCCACTAAAGTCTGGGTGCTATGCAAGGCTTCTGACTAAGAAGAATTTTCAAGTCAGTTACATTTAATTTAAACAAAGAAATACCTTCAGTCTGTATATTAGGACTAAGCTTCACCTTGAGAAACATAGAAACATAGAATTTGACATCAGATAAGGATCTCTTGGCCCACCTAGTCTGCCTATTTCCTACCTGATGGGTAAGCTGCAGATTCTAGTTAATCAACAGCTTACTTCCTCCTACCCCCACTAGAATTGCTTTATGTCTGTCCCATGCATTCTTGATTTCTCCCACTGTTTCTGACTTGCAACCTCCTCAGGAAGGCTGTTCCTGCACCCACAATCCTCTCTGTGAAAAATACTTTCTAACATTACCTCTGAGCTGTCACCCTCTATCTTCAAATTATGCCCTTGTTCTTGCACATCTCTTTTCTGAAAGATGCTACCTTCTTGTACTTTAATTCCCTTGAGATACTTGAAAGTTTCTATCATGTTCCCTCCCTCCTTTCCTCAAGGATATACATATTAAGCTGCTTTAGTCTCTCTTCTCGTATGTCTTCTGATACAGACTCTGCACCATTTTTGTTGCCTTCCTCTGAAAAGCCCCCACTCTGTCTATGTATTTGCAGAGATGGGGTCTCAGAATTGCATGCAGTACTCAGATGGGGTCTCACCAACTGTCTGTACAGAGGGATAACAACTTCTTGTTTTCTACTGCCCTCCCTATGCATTCCAGTATCCCCCAGCCCTCCTTACTGCCTTCTCACATTGCTTGCCCACCTTGCCCACCTTTAGATCATCTGATATATTACTCTAGGTCTTTTGGATTTTGTTGTTGTTATTATCTCACCCCATTGTTTACTCTTCCCTGGGTTTTGTTTCCTAGATGCATTACCTTGCACATCTTTGCATTGAATCTGAGCTGCCATATAATTGACCATCCCTCCAACCTTGCCAAGTTCCTTTTCATCCTTTCCACCACACCTTGTGTATCAACCCTGTTGCAGATCTTTGTGTAGTCTGCAAAGAGGCATACTTTCCTTCCAGGTGCTCTCCAATGTCACTTATAAAGATATTAAAGAGGACCAGTCCCAGTACCGAACCCCTGCATACCCCACTAGTTGCCCTCCTTTCTTCACCGTGGACTCTGTTTACTATTACCCTGTGTGTCCTGTTATCCAGCCAGTTTTTATCCAGGCTACCACCTTGAGATCCACTTGAGGCTGGCTAACTTGTATATTAATCTTTGTGTGAGACTGTGTCAAATACCTTGCTAAAATCTAGGTAGGTCATATCTACAGCCCCTCCCGGTGTACTACTTTGGTCACCGAGTCAAAGAAATCTATTAGGTTTGTCTGACATGACCTTCCTGCTGTGAAACCATGCTGCCTTGGGTCCTGTGGCCCACTGGCCTCTAGGTACCCAACAATGCTTTCCTTCAGAAGTGATTCCATCATTTTCCCTACCACTGAGGTCAAACTGAATGGTCTGTAGTTCCCTGCCATTGCCCTGCTCCCACTTTTGTGAAGTGGAATCACATCTGTCCTCCTCAGTCCTCAGGTACAACTCCATCCTCCCATGATTTGTTAAAAGAGTAGTCAGTGGCATTACTAGTTCTACCCTTTTAGAATTCTGGGGTAAATCCCATCAGGTCCCATTGCTTTGTCCACCCTCAGTTTCAAGAGTTCTTTCAAACCCTTTCTTCTGTGAATGGACTGGTATCAACCCCTATTTAGTGTTTCTCTTGTTTGGTTTAAGTACCACCCCTCCTCTTTCATTGTAAATACTGAGCAGAAATATTCATTCAGTATCCCTGCTTTTCACTATCACCTTCTGCCTACGTTCCCTCCACTTTATTAAGTCTCTGTATCCCTCCCTTGGTCTTTCTTTGCTCCATAATGTACCTATAAAGGTTTTATCCCCTTCTTAACAGAGTTGGCCATCTTTTCCTCAGTTTGTGCCTTTGCTATTCTGATTGCCTTCCTGCCTCCTTCTGTTTTAACTGATAAAGTTCTCTGTCCTGCTCCTTCTGTGTTTCCTTATATTTCCTGAATGCTATCCTTTTCTCCTTAACCTTCCTTCCACCTCTTTGAGAACCATAGTGGTTTTTCCTTCTTTTTATTTTGTTGATTTGCTTCACACAAAGGCGTGTTCCCTCCTGTGGTGGCTGTTTTGAGTATTCCCCATTGTCCCTCCACCCTCCTTCCTGCCCGTTTGCTAGTGCTTTTCTGAGGCACTCTCTCATTTCCCAAAGTCAGCCCTCCTAAAGTCCAATACTCTTGTTTTGTATGGCTTGAATCTATGGCTGTTTTTATTGTGAACTACACTGCTTGGTGGTCACTTGTTCCTAGATGGCTACCCACTTCTAAATCTGAGATCTTTTCTCCTTCCCCATTTGAGGTCTAAGATTGCTCCTTCCGAGTGGTTCCAACTTAGCTGTCTGAGGCATGCCTCTGTAGGGCATCAAGAATGATCCTGCTCTTGGATGCCTGCAGCAAAGATAATCCAGTTAACATCTGGCATATTCAGTCCACATCAACAATATCTCCACTTTTTCTACCATTTTAAGGATGCCTTCTAACATTTCCTTGTCCATTTCCTCCTCCTGAGATGGGGTCTGTACACAACACCATGCAGATTGTGGTGCCATTTCCTGTCTCCAGGGTGACCCATAGTGACTCATCAACTTCCTGTTTACTCTTTAGTTCTGTTGCTTTAATCCTTCCCTCATATAGAGAGCTACACCTCCTCCTCCTCCTTTACCCACCCTGTCCCTCCTGTATATTGTGTATCCTGGTATGTTGACATCCCAGTCATGGTTCTCGTGTACCATGTTTCAGTGACTGCCACAATATCCAGGCATCCATCTTCCATCAAGGCCACTAGTCCAGGAAGCTTGTTACACAGACCGTGGGCATTGGTACTCATCACCCTCAATTTTGGATGGCCTTACCCCTTTAGCCCCATCCGTGTCCTTACTGCCTTTTCTGCATTTACCCTACCCTGCTCCCTACTGACTTATCTACCTTGGAGTTCACCTCTAGCTACTGTGTTTTGCAGGAGGCTGGGATTTCCTGCTACTTTTCAGTGCCTCCTCCATTGGCTAGTTTAAATGCTTGCCAATGAAACATTTAAACCTATCACCTAGGATCCTGGTCCCACCACAGACAGATGCAGACCATCATACCAGTATAGGTCTGCATCCCTCCAGGTGGCTCCAAAGTCCCCAGTGAACCCAAAACCCTGAGCTCCACAACAGTTTTCAACTATTCATTGAATCCATGGTGCGGAATACCCTAGCATCATCCTTGTCATAGACAGGCAGCACCTCCAAGAAGGTTACCATACATGCTACTTGTCTAAGACCCTCTCCAACTCTACAAACTCTCTTTGCACTGCTCTGATCCCATTCACAGCCAGGTCATCTGTCCCTAGGTGGACAATGACATCCAGCTCCCTCCCTCCCTCGTGCAGCTGCTCCGTGATCCTGAAGAGTCACTTCCTGTCCCACCGAGCCATGGCACCAGGCAGGCACCTTACCTCCCTATCCCTTCCTCCCCCACTTCTACTCCCCTAATGATTGTGTCCCCTACCAGGAGTTGCTTCCTTCCCATCTGGGGTCTCGTGCCACCCTGCTATGGGTCTCCTTTGTGGAGGTTTCCAGCATCCTCCTTGGTCTCCACTGCAGGTGCCTCCATAAAGGAACCACTCTTTGGCAAAACAGCATATGAATTGTAGAGAGGTACAACTGGAGGATGCACCTCTGTTCCACCACCCTCTCCTCTCTGGAGCCCACAATGGTCCAACCTCCTCTTTCTTGGCAACCCCTGAGGTAGCGGTGGTGGCCCTGGTGGTCCCTTGGTGAGGGAAGAGGCTTCACGAATCCTAGCCAGGTTAGTGTGGAGACAGACAACCTCCTCCCTCAGACCATAGAGGTGCCTGCAAATAGGGCAGCATTGCAGTCTCCAGAATGTCTTCCAGAACACTGCTGCCCCACAGCCATTGCACTGCACCACTCCCATCTTGACTTATTTTGTGTCTCCTCTCCTGTTGCTTTGTATGCTTACTGTCTCCACCCTCTATGCATTTTTACATCTACTTTCCTACTGCCTATGTGCCCTTATAACTCTTGCCCTTCCTGTTCTGGGACAGGAACTTCCTGTAGTCTTCTAGTCTCCTTCTTCCTTGCTTGGATTCAAACTCCAGCAGTCGGGGAGAAAGAGCTATCTTTTAGGTTCCTTCAAGGTTGATGAAACTAATGTGTCTCAGTGATCCTTCCTTCCTACTGCCAAACAGGAAGTTCCTGTTGTCAGTCAAATCCAGTGACTATAAGGGTTTAAAATATTAATAGTTTAAAACTCCAAGATGCTTTGGTCCTGGGATACTAGTTCTAAATCACTAGGCTCCCAAATGATAACTTAGAGAAAATGGGACTTTGGAAAAGGATAAATGGTTCACACTAAGCACATGGTCCCCTGGCTCTCCCATTTAATGGCACTTTTGAAAGAATATGACCTGATATATTTGCTTAAAATGTCAAACAGAATTCTCATCAGTCTCAAATATAAAAATATGTCAAGAATAACATTTGCTTACATAATAAATATCTGAACTTGGACATAATCTCTTGAAGGTAAGGTAAAGGTAAGGTAAAATTGTATTTAAAGCCCATTCCCAGAGGCTCTGACAATAAGTTAACAAATGTCAAAATACATCCACAGAATAATATAAAACAATTATATATATTATTATATAAAACTTTAAATTGCAGCACATAGTCAACTATCCTTACTATACTGAAATCAAATTCATCAATCAGTAACTTAATCTAAAATGCCTGGGTGAATAAGAGGCCTTGAGGCAGGGCCTTGTATACCTCCAAAGTGGGGGCCCAGTTAACCTCAGAAGGAGCGAGTTCCACAGGACTGGGGTGGTGACACTAAATGCCCTATCACCGCCAATTTCAACATTGATCTGGGAACCACTAGGAGGCCTCCATAGGAGGAATGGAGGGCAAGCTGAGACAGCAGGAACCAGAAGGTCTAACAGGTAACCAGGGCCCTGAACATGATTCTCTCCTTGGTATGTTGCCAGTGACACTTGGTTTATTTACAGTTGCTAATAGGATTGTATTACAGATCCAGGCAAGAAGAATACCTTCATTTCTTATAAATTTGAGACTTTTCAAATAACATCTTCGAGCAAGATTTGCTTAAATTCCTGATTCATATACCACCTGCTGACACTCAGTATGTTGTTCACAAAATCTGGTTACATTCTTTTATGTACATGGTATGATAATATGGCATGTTTTTATTTATATTTATGCATGCTTCCTTGTAATGTAATGGCTTGTAGCTGAACAATAAACAATACATTAACCAACATAAGATAGGTTGAAAAGCTCTTTCCAGGAACTCTGGGCATGTTTACATTTTTGAAAAGCAGCCTCACATTCCACCCAATCAAAAGTTAAGGTGTACAGGCCATTCTTGGTGACAGAAGATGAGCATGAAGAAGTCACTACTATTAAGCCAGCAGTTCATAATCATGTGATAGAACCCTATTTCCATCCAGTGAACATTCTCCGTTGAGGATGGCAAGGAATGTTTTGTGTTTTTTTAAAGGATGAATAAAGACAGGAGGAAGAAGGAAGAATTGTGGTTATGTGAGTACAGAGAATGCCTTATATGTTGCAAACTATGAAGATGCTAACAGGAGTCAGGATGACAGGAGTAAGACTAGTATGTGACTTTATACATACACGCTCAAGACAACCCAGCCTCTTTGTCCTGTAATTGCCAGTTAACATGAACCTGCTTCCTACTTACTAATGAGGCTCCATCTTCTGTACTGCTCCTCCAAAATCAAAAGCATGTGCCACCATCTCATGCATCCAGACAATCTGGTCTCCTTGTCCAGTGTAAATGCTAGCTAACATGAACCTGCACCCTGCCCACTAATGATGCTCTCTCCTCTGTCCTGCACTTCCTCTGTTACAACTAGCATGTACCACTGTCTCATGCATCTGTACCACTGTCTCATGCATATGTACTTTATTCACCTGGCCCTCCCCATTGGCTGATACTTGAGTTCATACAAAGGTAAACAATAGAGTGAGAAGCCCAAAGGCCATGGTGTTCCCTGCATTAAACCAAAGACTAGTAAACCAATTTCTAACCTGCATTGAATAATGCATCCAATCAATACTTAAATATGCTTTTAGTTTCACTAATGATCACATGGAGTGGTAAATTATTTCATGATCCTATTACTCTAATGGTGAAAAATATTTCCTATTAGTATGAGAAAAGATTTTCTAATCAATTGGAGTGGTTGACCCTCAATGTCATGTGACTGTTTTTAAATTCCAAAACCATTTCACACATCAGATAAGAGTCTTGAATAATGTCATACAAAAGCATAAGATCACCTCTGAGGTGTCGAGTGGAAAGGGGCACGAGTTTTAGGCAATCAGGCCTCTCACAATATGTCGATTTTCAAGTCCTGAAATTTTCTTAGTAAATTTCCTCTAGACACCCTCCAACAACTGGCATTCTGATTTCTTATAAGGGTTCCAAAGTTGGGAAACATATTCCAAATAGGGCCTAACATATGATTGATATAATGGTAATAACACATCCGCTTTATAGATCTAATATTCCGTAAAATAGACCAATTCACTCTATTTGATTTATTAATTATGTTCTGTATATGTCTATTATGTGATAAATCATTGAAATTATAATTCCCAGGTCCTTTTCATCCACTGTCTGAGTTAGCCTATCACCAACCAAGAAATATTGGTGGTGTGAGTTAGAAGGACCTAAGTGCATAATTTTGCACTTTGAAATGTTCAACTGCATACCCCATCTGTTGACCCAATCATTGACAATGTCTAGATTTTTCTGTAGGGTTGCAGTGTCAAATGCTAATGTACAAGATGTCATCTGCATATTTAGTAGTGAACGATTGACATCCATTTGTCAAATCAGCAATAAATAATTGAAAGACAGGGCCCTAAACAGAGCCCTGAAGTACACCAGTTAACACTGAACAAATGTCTGATTTATAACCATTAATCATAACTTTCTGGTTTCGATTACATAACCAGTTTAATATCCAGTTAACAAGAAAAAGATTAACACTTAAGTTACAAAGTTTTTGGATTAATGCCCAGTGTGACATTACATTGAAGGCCTTACTAAAATCTATGAAAATGATGTCACGAGGAACTCTCTGATCCAATAAGAAACTATTTTTTTTCATAAAAACACATCAAATTAGTGACACAACTTCTACCACCTCTAAAGCCATGTTATTTAGAATCACGTGTAAGGAATTGGTGTAATCAGATCTTTAATGAGGCTCTCAAGAATCTTGCAAATTGAGGATGTCAAGCTTTTGGGCTGATAATTCTTCCACTTATTCTTGGGCCCTTTTTTATAAATGGAATAACATTAGCATCTTTCCAATCCTGTGGAACAAAACTATTGGCAAGAAAAATGTGAACATTTACTTCATTAGCTTAGCTAAAATGTCAGCCAATAGAAACAGCAAGTGACCTGAATATCATCAGGGACTGGGCTGTATTTATCTTTTGGAACAGAAGTTTATTATATATCTCATCCTCAGATAAAGTAATGAAAGCATCATTAACAATAAGGGGTTTAGGAATAGGGTTATCATTGGATTTGATAGTAAGACATTACTAAATTCAATGTTAAGCAAATCAGCCATAGCTTTAGAATCATAAATAAGAGTGTTGTTCTGTAATAATGGCCCTATTTGACATTTTGGTTTCTTTAAGGAGTTTATATACGAATAGACCTCTTTACTGTTAGTCTTTTAGCTTTTCTGGCAAGATTATTTTCCCACTAGTTAACTTTTCTAGTCATGTTTTACATTTTTTGAGTGGATTTATAAGATTCCCAGAGACATAGACTTGTTTTTTGTAGTCATCATATTTTTGTTTCTTTTTCTTATTAATCTTGTCATTCATCCATTTAAGTGCTTTTTTTAAATTCTGTTTTTGTTTGAGTGGGATATATCAATCTCTCAAATGGTGAATAATGTTTTCACATATTTTTTTTCCAATTGTTTAACCAGGTGAGACACACTAAGCTGAAAGCTTTTTACAGGTGCAACCTGGGAGCACAGGGAAGTTAAGTGACTTGCTCAGGGTCACACACAGTATAAGCAAGTGAGGCTGTGGGATTCAAACCCAGGTCTCCAGATTTGCAACTCAGAGCCTTAAACCACTGCACTATACTGCTCTCATAAAACTATATACATAAAATATCTCCCAACAATGTTGAGGGAGGACTGTATTAATACTAACTCCCAATTTAAGTCTTTGGCAGCCTGCCTAATATTAATTAAATCAGCTTTTTATGCAGCTGGCCTGTTGGTGCAACAGTTGGATTTTACATGTGATACACAGTGACCCGGGTTCAGGAATGGACCTGGGTTGCAAGAAGGGCTGGCCAGGAGAGATGGATGTAGCTGCCTTGACTGCTCTCTCCATCTCCAGGGGAGGGGAGAACTAATGTCAGGTGCACTATGGACCCCTGGTGGAGGCAAGGGATCCACTGCAAATGGCATCTGAATGTCCAGGGGTGGGGCAGATGGGACATCATTGCACATCCCCACCCCTGAGGAAAGACAACGTCCTTTGAGGATGCAAAAAAAATTTCCAGCCAGTGCCTCTGTGACGCCCTCCTCACCACCTTCCATGGGATTCAGGCCAGCTCCTCCAACCCAAACAGATGTCCATGACACCTTGGCGGCAGGTGCCACAACCCCACCCTGGGGTAAGCCAGTGGGCAAGGGGAGCACGGCTGCTTTGGGAGCTGGAGGCAGCAGGGGCCATGACTAGGTCAGATGTCCCATGCTGGCCTGGACAAAAAGCATAGTAAAAAAAATAACAAATCATCTTTGTTATATAAATAAATTATTGTTTTATTAAGAGTATAAATATCCATTTTCCAATAGTAAATGATCAAAAGCATAATAAGAAAAGAAGAAACAAAACAGTATTTAAAATAGCTATCAGCAAAGACAATGCAAAATTGTACTACGTATAAAAATAATAGTAGATGCTTAAATAACTTAGTAGGACCAATAAGTGTAAATAATACTGACATAAATGATACTGCAGAACTGGCAAATATAATGCAGTTCAGTTTTGTCAATCTAACCTCACTTGGCTATCAGACATGGGCTAAAGATTGCCCACATGAACATATGCAGCCTTCTACCAAAATTCATGAACTAGAGACCTGGTCAATCCCCTATAACCCTCAATAACCTCACATCCTTGAATTACAGAGTTGTGGCAAAACCCACCACTCTGGACTCATTATGCCACATCAAGGGCTATACACTTCTCAGGCATGACAAACCTGGAAAGAAAAAAGAGGGGAGGGTGCTACTCCTAACCAGAGACCATATCACAGTTTACCACATCTTTATGCCCCAGCAAGGCTATCGTGCAGAATGGTTTATTACTGAATTGACCTTCTGCGCTTCTAAGAAATGTATCTAGGGCTGCATACAATCCTTCCAAGGGGACCTGACTGGCATCTCTCAAATCACTGGTGGTAAAGCAAACCTCCCTTACCAGGGATCTCATCATGGTTGGTGACTGTAATCTAAACTGACTCAGCGACCAACAGTCAGAGTATGCTGATATAATTAGCAAAATAACCTCTCTCAGATCATTTCCTCTTATACACTGCACAACAGGTCAGCCAATCATACTGTCCTAGATTAAATCTTCTAATAGAGAGGACAGAATTTTATCAGAAGGGTGTTAGCTGACTCAGTCAGTGATCACTCTCCACCTTCTGTTCCTGGAAGTGCTGGAGGCCCCACTTACATTGAAGACAATCACCTTCAGGGATTTCTCCAAGCTGGACACTAACAGGCTCAGGGCAGACATAATGGCAATTGACTGGCCATGTTATACTTCAATGGATGTTGACACTGGACTCTACACTTGGCTTCCTCACCACGGCCTTGTGTGCCATACAGGACAGGCACTTTCTTCTCACCACTCATAGAGTCTGGGGTGGCAACTCTAGATGGCTCCTAGGGAGCCACTCAGTAGAATGAAGCAAAGGAGACTCTTGAATTTAAGCAGGCAGGAGTCCAAGCTCTGTAGGCATCTTTCCTTAAAGGCTAGCAGACCCACAGCCAAGGTGACCTCAGAAGTTTTGGTCTTCGATCAATTCTCTGACCAAATCTAAAACTAAGCAGAGTACCATCAACCTACTCACAGACATTGGTCTCCTAACAAAGCCCATTCATATTGCAGAAGCTTTAAACCTCAAATTCTCTAATAACCGTCAAGCTTACCTTGACAAGCTCCCACCTAAGACCTCCTCTTCCTCCACTCCCAATACCACAGACCCCAAAGCATCGGGCTGCCTACAATTCTATTTCAAAGTCACCACCCTACTACTCACAGACATTGGTCTCCTAACAAAGCCCATTCATATTGCAGAAGCTTTAAACCTCAAATTTCTAACCGTCTAAGCTTACCTTGACAAGCTCCACCTAAGACCTCCTCTTCCTCCACTCCCTAATACCACAGACCCCAAGCATCGGGCTGCCCACAATTCTATTTCAAAGTCACCACCCCTACAGAAGTCTACTGCCTCTTCAAGGCTCTCCCAACTCTAGCAGTGCAAGGATTGACGGCCTTTTCCGTGGGTTTCTTAAACTCTTTGCCACCTTTGTCGTGCAGCCTCTGGTCTTTCTTTTAAACATGTTCTTGTGCACCTCCACCTTCCCCAGCTCTGAAAACAAGCCAGAGAAGTCCCTATATTTAAATTAGGAGACCCGAAGCTCATGGACAACTACAGACCTGTTTACATTCTTTCACATCTTAGCAAAGTCCTTGAAAAATCAAGTTCTTGCAAATGTTAGACCACATCACAAGAACAGGCTGCTCTCCCCAACTAGCACAGCTTTTACAAGGGCTTTAGCACTACCACTGCCCTTGCCTGCTTCACTGACTTTGTTCTTAGATCTGCTGATGAGGTCATGCTTACAGGGTAATTTTCATAGACCTCTAAAGCATTCAGTCTTGTACACCATGACTTCTCCTACACAAACTCAGATCATACAGCTTTTCCCTGGCACCTCTGAATAAATTTGATACTATGTTCCAACAGATCCCAGAGGGTTTACATCAAAGTGATAGCATCCGGTCCTCTTTCCCTGTTTAATAACTAATTTGATGGCAATCTGGAATGCTAGAAGATTGTGTATGCAGATGATCTAATCCATTTTAGGTGTGGCCAAAACTGTCATTGTCTATCCCTCTCCCTCTCCAAGGACTTTTCACCATCCACAGCGGTTTCACAGACAATAGACTGTTGATCAACACAAAGAAGATGAAGACCATGCTTTTGGATCCAAAATAAGCTGGTAAAAGCTCTGGGAACAGTCCAAACTTTCCCATCTGTACCCCAAATGGAACTCTCGTAAACAGGTAACAAGTTACAAGTGCCTCTGAGTCATTTGGACCCTCCTTACATTCCACAATCACATTGGGATGACAGTAAGAAGGGACCAATCAACAAATCAGACTCTGCTATTGCCTGAAACACCTCATGACCCCAGAGGTGAGCCTAGCCATTCAGCAGAACATGCTCCTACCACTTTTAGCCTACATCTCCCCATTATATCCCAAAACCTCATCTTGTCTAATTGCCAGTTTCACTACCACATACAACAGCATCTGTCACTTCATCCTACTTGCTTTACTTACCACTCACCACTGCTCCCTATATGCCTTACTAGGGTGGCTCTCTCCCCAGGGACACCGTGACCTCATCTTGGGCATACTTATACACAAATCCCTTAGCACAGGTGCTGCATCACCTCTAACCAAATTTCTTACTATTAAACACCTGCACAAGGGAGCTGAGGTCATTCTCTCAATGACTACTAAGCTTCCTCAATCCTCCACTGATATAGGACAGAGAGCCCTCTCTGTCCAGGCCCCAAACTCTGGAACCACCTTCCTACCCTGCTACTCTCCACTGGCTTCCCATCTGCCTTTAGAACAAAGTTGATATGCTTCCCTGACCTCAGTACTCTGGCAGTTTTGTCTGTCAAGATACCCTGGTTCAGGGTCAGAATCTACTCCATACTTTATTGAAGTCTCCTTCACATGTAGTCATATTGTTTTGATGCTGCCCACTGCACCTTTTACTTTGACTGTTGCTTCTATCTCCTAGATTTGCTGGACTGCTAGATATGTTATTCTAAGTTACCATTTAGATTGTACCATTTATGCTCTCAGGTCACTCATGTAGCATTACACTTGTTAGCCCTCTGATGCACTGTATGGTTTCTCAACCTCTGTATGGTATCCATTGTGTTAGCATTCCAAAACACTATGGCCCAGATATTCAAAAGGGTTGCGCCATGCACAATAGGGATGAGCCAGCGCAAGTCTGAATATGTGCCATTCTGCGATCTTCAGCGGAGGCAGATCGCCCCAAATCACACTGTGGAAGAATGCAATGATAATGGATGAATGTGCGACTGAAGGAGGAGGAACCATGCATAAATGGCGCGAGTCACGATATTCAACAACATGCACCATGCGCAATAGGGGGAGCAAGCAGAAGTTGCGCGACATGGAAATGAGCAAAATAAAAGGACAAGAGAGGTGCACGAACACTACAGGAAAGGCACATGTTGCTGAACCGAGGGCAGCCACACAGACACCAAACACTGGAAGCAGGACAAGGCAGGACAGAGACAGAGCACCTGGAACCCCCAGGAACAGGGAAGGTGTGGGAGCCTCTGCCACAGTGCAGTCCAAAAGGGAAGTGCCACACAGCACTGAGGCCACTACAGGAAGTGTTCCCAGTGCAGGGAAGTAGCAGCAAGGACAGCAGGAAACACAGAAACAGCTGCTGGGGGTAACACAAGCCAGGGACATGGCCAGTGCCACCATCAAGATGGAGGCAGTTATGAGGGGTGAGAAGGCAGGCAGCTGGAGGTGCAGCCATGGAAAACCCGTTGGTGGTATGCCCCAACAGGCGGTACCAGCGTGCACCAGCTTCGAGCAGTACACTGATACTGAGATCATGAGCTGGTACCACCTGAACTGGGCAATTCGAGGCAGCTCTGTGAGCTGTGTAGTGATGTGATGCAGGCACCCACACGACGGAGCCATGCTCTGTCAGTGGAGACCAAAGTGACAGCTTGCATGTGCCTGCTCACCACAGGAACCTTCCAGAGATCAACAGGGGACACAACAGGCATACCCAGTCGACCACGTCCATGCTACCTCACCCAATTCCTCAGCGCACTGCTGCCATGTGCTGCAGAGTACATTCATTTCCCAGCACACCAGTGGAGCACACAGCAAACATACAGGAGTTCCACAGGGTAGCACATATGCCTGGCATGCTTGGGGCAATAGACTGCACCCATGTAGCCATCCGCACACACACCTGCCCCAAAGGGCCGCATATGAATCAGAAGGGGTATGCAAGCATCAACTGGAAGGTTAGTGCGCCAGGGGGCGCATAATCAATGTCTGTGCCACACACCCTGGGGAGCACATGATACCTTCATCTAGTACCAGTCAGCACTGTGCCACAGGTTCGAGAGTGGGGACATCCCCACTGGCCACCTAGTCGGTGAGTATGCAAAGCACGCAGAAAGACATGGAGCTTGGGAGGGCATAGTCAGAGGTGACATGGGTATTGGCCTAGATGGACCAAGGCAGGGCGACGCTGATCACCAAACTAACGTCCACCCTTTACACACAGGTAACAGTGGATACCCACTCCATCCATGGCTGCTTACACCATACTGGTGGCCTGTTACCCCATCGCAGCAATGCTACAATGAGGCACATGCCAGCACACGCAATGTCATCGAGCGGGTGTTCGGGATGCTGGAGGCACATTTCTGTTGCCTGGACATGTCTAGCAGTGCTCTACAGTACAGCCTCAAAGGCCTGCGGGCTATTCCTGGCCTGTTGCATCCTGCACAACATGGCCAATGACTGTGAGATAGCCATACAGGCAGAAGAGGGGACAGCGATGGGGACGATGAGGACACTGGTGAAGATGGTGATGGGCAGCTCTACCTGGTCGAAGGACCCCTGACTGATCCGGATGGCACAGCTGCACCGGGACACCATCACAGAGGAGCACTTCAACCAACCCAGGTAAGTCATGGGGCCATGTGCAACCACCAGTGGCAAGGCACAACCCACAAACATGCATGAACAAACACCAGGGGTGCATGTCAGTAAGGAAATTGGCCGAGTATGGGAACCACACACGCCCGTCAGGGATGGGCAAGGTCTAACACAGCACATGGTCACACACACACAAACACACACACACACACCTCACAAGACATGCACAAAGGGTAGGAGGCACACCGACCCCGACCGCCACCCCTAGCCACACACACGTCCCACAGACCACCACGCCCAATGCCTGTCATTGTGCGGTGTCAGACGCTGGGCACCATTGCACAGTAGTGGACAGTGCAACACAGACATCATCATGCACATGCCACAGCAGACAGCAGTCGGGAGTGGTGCAGATGGAACATGTGCAGTGTGCAGGGCTGGTACCCCACCGTGCATTGCACGTTGAACAACACACTACACACAGGGCAACATCAGACAGTAGCCATGCTGGGGAGACAGGTAAGTCACAAGCCACAATGCCACAGCCACCACAGATGCATGGGCAGCCCCACGAGACCCGCCAGCAGTGACAGGCTGACCAATGGCCTCATGGGGTGGCACCGATGGTCCCCAGGGGTTCCCTGCGTGAACATGACCGTGCTCACGCAGGGGTCTAAAGCTCACAGAACATGCCTTTGCCGGCGTGCTTTTGATGCCCACATCTGAACCTGGTGTCGACAAGGAGGCGCCGCATGATGCCAGGAACAGGAGGTGGACATTGCACTGCGCAGTGTCTGTGACGCATGGGCAAATAACTGTGTGCCCATTGTGGCCATGACAGCTGTGATTGTCTGTGTCTGCCTGTCAATGGCAGCGGTCACATCCTCCCGCATCCGGTCCATCCCTGCCAGGAGCAGAGCTGTGTCTCTGCTGCACCACTCTTCTGCCTGGCACAGAGCTGCACTGAGTGCATCCACTGCCATCACAAGCCGCACCTGCTGATTGACTGATGCTTGGAGTATGTGGTGTTCTCATCTAAGAGGTCATCTGCCTGATCGGCATGCTGTCCCTCATGGTGTTACAACCCTGATGGTCAGCACCCTTGAGGTGGGCACTGCACACCAGGGCCAGGCCTGGGCATGTCCATAGGTGGTGCACTGATGATGCCCCGACACTGTACCCCCATGGCCATTGGCTGACTGCTGACACTGCCCCTCCAGCTGCTGCTCCAGGGCTCAATGGTGCCACCGCAGTGGCCGCAACAGCCCCACTGTCCTGGACACACACCAGTGCTGCCCACTGGTGCAGACAGGCACAGGCTGGGACTGTGATGTCACGCGAGGTCTCCACGGTGGCACCACCCAGGCCATACCAGTGATGTCACCTGCTGTGTGGCCATCCTGTAGCCCACACATATCACTGCCCATGAAGTTAGTTACATCATCATAAGTGATGGATCCGACATCAACCACAGTCTCAGCATGCTGGCATCCATGGACACTGGCTCACTGGGACACGGGCAGGGCCTCCTCCGCATCTGATCCACCAACATCAGTCCGGACATCCAGGTGGGCCCACTGTCACCCTGACCTCGTATCCCCATGGGCCCTCCTCTATCTCCATGCTACCACCCTCAGTGGACAAGCCCACCACCGCTGACCCATGTAGATGCTCCAGGAGCTGTAAGGGAAAAACAGTAGCATTAATATATGACTTACCCTGTTCCCTCCCCATTTACAGACCAGGACCTACCATGCAGTGGCAGGCTACCACCCATCTGGAATCACCACCCGAAACCCTCGATGGCACAACACTGCATGCTGCCAGCAACCCACTCTTCTTGTGGGGTCAGGCGTTGCACGCCTGGTTGTCCCCACCGTTGCACACCATGCTGCCCTGATGGCAGCCACCTTCTCCTTAACCTCCATCTGTCCGTGCCCATCTTCTTTTGCACTCCTGCATGGACCGCTGGTGGCTCATGCAGGTTGACGGCATGCACCACCTCTTCCCATGCATCAGCATGGGCCTGTGGTGTTCCTGGTGTCCGCTGAGCAGCAGCTTCTGGTCAAGTTAGGCCTCAAACAGGGCATCTTTTTCTGCCTTGGTGAAGTTGGCCTCCCTTCCACCCACGTCTCTCTCTGTTCCTCTTCCTCCACCTCACGATCAGTCATTATTTATCCTGTGAGAATGACAGGTGTTACCTGTAACTGTGCAGTCCCATGCATGCCCCACACACCACAGTCCACACTCCCAAACAGCATGCAACTTACCACAATAGACTGCAGTAACCGACTATGGCCAGTGCAGCCCAATGTTGCATTTTTATAGCGCACGCATGCAAATGATGCGAGGCGCATTTTTAAGTGGATGCAAATACAGTGTCTGCACCACTGAATGGCTGATTAGATGATCTGCATATGCCAGCTGAATATCACGCTGTTGCACTTGCTATTGTGTTGAACATGCTCTTGCAAGGGCACAGTTTTGTGACATGCGCAGTATACACAGAACTGCACATGCCGGGTTGATGATGCAGGTGCCTGCCACACTGCTGATGTACTGTGCATGGGAGGCAATGCAGGGCACAGCCACCATTGTGCCAGTGGCGCTACTGCGCTGTTCACATATACAGCGCTGTGGCACTGGGGCACCGTAGGCACACTGGGGCCACAGATCTGTAGGCTGCTACGGGAGGTGGCACACAGGCACCAATCGAGCTACATGCATTGGGTTCCAATCACGCTGTGGCTGTCTGTCGTGAGAGACCCTTGACCCTGAGCCCGACCTTTTCCCCTAGACACCATGCATCCAATGGGTGCACCACTATCACGCTGTTCAGTGACAGCATGATAGGGAATGGCAGCATATACTGCGCAGCATCTGCATGTGGTGGCCGTGCTGCCAAGTGCCATTTTGACTCAAACTACCTGCTGAGATGGCATGGAGAAGGCTGCTATGTGGAGCCAGGTTGAACTGGCCAATTTGGTGGCTATTGTAAAGCTCCCATCCTGGGGTACGAGAGAGGATGCACCCTGGACTGAGCAGGAGTGCAGTGTAGGAGGAGGTGGCAGTTGCACTGGAGGAGGCCATGGGAATCGGGCGCATGGCCGAGCAGTGTCACCATAGGTACAGGGACCTCTGGCACAGGGACTCAGACATGCTTGACTGCCTGCGGCACATGCCAGGAGGGGCACAGTGCCATGGCCTGGTAGGTGCCCCATCCATACACTGTTTACGTCCATATGGGTATCACGGTTGCATGTGTCCAGCACATGGGGGCTGTGCAGTGTTGGAAGTGGTGGTGATATCGGGGTGGGGGTGGATGGCTATGGCTGTGTGGGATTGCACACACATGGGGGGTGGGGACTTTGCTACCAGATTGTACTGATGTTCCTCTCTCCATGTTTGCACCTTAGGCCCAGAGGAGCGCAGGTGGGCAAGAGAGAGGAGGCGCCACCAGGAGGACCAGCAGGCCGGAGGGATGAAGGTCCACAGAGGCGCAGGGACCAGCCTGATGACAGTGAGTGCCTTACATCATGGTTACTATTGCATGATGTGTAACAGGGCATGCAGGGGCATGGCCACCATCCATCAACACCACTGCCATGCACGCAACTTGTTACAGTCAGCACTGTCCAGTGGCACTGCATATCTGGGAGTGTGTCAATGGTGGTCCATGCATGCACTGGGTAAATGGCTATGCCACTGCCTTCACACCGCATAGCCAAGTCACTGTATGGCCACGGTGGTGCTGTGTGGCACATGGTGGTGGGTGTGCAGTGGTCTGCATGGCTGTGAGTGCCTTGGTAGGCAGGTCTTGTGGACGCGGTCACTGTGGGTGGTCACACACCATCACAGGGGCATGGAACATGGCTTTATGCCATGCACAATGGTGGGCTGCAGAGGCTGGACAGTCACACGTATTGACTGTGCTCCTTGTCCTAGGTGGACATCGACTCTGGTCATAGAGGGACTGCAGGAGTTGTTGCAGTTGGTGAGGGTGTCCCTGGAGATCCTGCAGAGAATGGACCGCACGGAGTCAAGAGGCGGAGGACATGTCGGCGCCACATGGGATGATGAGCGGGTGGACGATAGGCCATCCACCTGGAAACATTGCACCCCCTGGACCCACCCTCACACCCTTATTCTCTCTCCTATATTCACCCTGCCCCTTACCCACCCCACCTGGTATGTGGCCCTTCCCCCATTGTAAATATTTGTAAATAGTTTTGTTGCTTCCTTTTTAATACATTTGTTTTGTTATGACAACTGTGGTGGTCTCTGATTTGCAGTGGGCTACAGGTGCTCAGCTGCAGTGGTGTGCGCGTAGCGTCAGGGGTGGTGCAGCTTGGGCATGGGTGTGTGTCAGAGGGAACCGCCTATGGTGTGGGTGGGGATCAGTCACTCTCTGTGATTTGTGTGTTGTTCTCTGTGCACTGGATGCCTGTGTGCAGTGGTCCATGGTGCATGCACTGTGTGCATGGCACCTCTGTCAGACCATCCATGGCCTGTGCAGCTGACACCCTTGCATGTCTGTGATATGCACGGTCTGCTAGCATGTCAGTGGTGGCTGCTCATGCCGGACAACCACTGTACCCAGCACAATGCCAGGTTACCCCCATCACCAGTATGGTGACGTCTGCCTCCAGTGGCACTGTGGCCTCTGCTGTTGTTGTCCCTCCATGCTGTCGCTAGTGTCTGTCGAGGGATGTGCTCCAGTGTCTGTCACTTGTGCTCCAGCCGCATGCTGGTGGCATACGGCTTCATGGTGCTCAAGAGGGTGGCTGGCACACCTGTGCCATAGGGTGCTGGATGTGTACAGCTGCCGTGGGCCACACGCCAGTGGCTTGCTGACCCGTGCACTGTGTCCCCATGTTGGTGTGCCCTTGGGTATGGGTGGGTGTTTGTCCATGCACTGTGTTGCATCTTGTGTGGCGATGCTTCCATGCAACACTGTGTGTGTCTGTGCTGGCTGTTGTGGCCAGTGCTGGGATGGGATGTGTCCTGGGGAGGGTGTTCAGGGTGCTTTTCCACTGGTGGTGGGGTCCGGGCATGCCCTGTCACATGTGGGGTACCTCGTGTGCCTAGTGATCAGTCTTTTAGCTGTACCTCAGGGGGCATGCAGGGTGGCACTGGTATGCTGTTGTTGCATCACTGTCTGCTGCCACCCACTGCAGGGTGCACATGGTGGGCTGCCTTGCATGGCTCCATGGTGCATAGGGTTGCATTGTCACAGTGGGGGTGGTGGCATGCATGGGGTGTCCTGCACTGTTGGGCGCTACTCCTGGGAAGGGTGTATGGGGATCGTGGTGCAGGTGTGCTCTGCATTGTTGGGATGGTGTGGCACAGGGTGGTCGCGCCTCCTTGTGTGCTGGTCACAGCTTGCCAGGAGGTGTGTTGGGCACCATGCCCCTGCTGTGGTTGGTTGCTGCTATACATGGGCTGGTGGTTATTCCAGCTCTCCCTGGTTGTGCAGTGCATGGGGTGTGGGAGCAATGTCTGTTCTGCTCTGTGCTCCTCTGCCCATCTGTGGCATGGGTGGTGGGCCCCTGCATCCTATCCTGCACATCCCTGGTTGTGCTGTTCCATTGCTGCCCTGCTCCACAGGGCATCCCTGGTTGCGCTTATGGTGCATCTGGACTGCTCCACTGAGCATCCCTTGTTGCTTATAGGCGCATCTGAAATGCGTAACTGCACATCCCTCATTGCACTATTACGCAGGTGGCACGATATTCAGTCGCGGTGTCGCAGGGCATCTTGGCCTGTGAAGTTTTGAACATCGCATTTTCGGCGCATGGGTGCAGTGGACTGCGCTGTTCCTGTTAAGGCACTTTTTACGTAGTTTGAATACCTGGGCCTGTATGTATTACAGGACCTATGAACTTGTAATCTAATTTGTTGCTCACAGATGTACTGTATTTTCTAACTACTCATGCCATGTACCTTTTGTCTGCTGTAAGAATCACCTTAATGGCCAGGGTCATGCCTGAAAATAGTTCCTGGGATCAGCGACTTACCCGGGTTAACAGATGAATAAATAAAATAAATAATGAATACTTCACAATGGTCTCTCACTGCAAAACAAGCTTCAATGTTAACAGTCTATATGATCAGACCTCATGCCCAGGATAAGGAAATTTAATAATAATGAAATATGTAAACTAGTTATGCAACTGAAAACAAATAATGCTGCTGGACCAGATAACATGCACCTAAGAATCTCGAAAGAGGTCACAAAGGAAATAGCAGGACCACTAATGGACATCTTTTTTTAAATTGTTTCTATCTGGTCACCGCTCCCTGAGACTCCTCAGACGTCACCTGGCTTCTCCCACCCAACCTGAGAGCCCCCAACCTGGAGTCCCCCTCGTGATGTAAAGCCTCCACACCTACCTGCAGCTAACCCCCTGACTTGCCCCCCAGGGGTGGGACACCACCACTACTTCAGTGCTCCTTGAAATCCAATTTTCTGCCAGCAGGACAAGGGGTAGAGGATATTGGGGACCAGATGGGTGGGATCTGGCAGTGGGCATGGGGGGCCATGGCATGTCATCATTTACTTGAGGGACGGACTTTTCCTCGTTCCATGAATGTGACATTACACGGGAGGCATGGACGTGGAATGATGTCCAAGGTAAGACAGACTGTTCCACACCCATCCCATGGACGTCTGCCATCGTCTACACCCCTTAATGACATGATCCCCAGCTGTAGCACATCTAGCCTCCACTGGGAGTCATTGATGCTGAGGAACAACAACTCAATCTCCCAGGAGGAGAGTAGTCCTCAGATACTCAGTCCTCTCTTCCTTGGCCAACCCCTGACAACCCAAGCTCGCTCCCAAGCCTGGGTCACCAGCATGGTGCAAGGTGTAGATTCAGCACCTCAACCCTCAGTGCCACCAGGCCAGCCTTACTAATGGACATCTTTAGAAAAGCATTAAGTTTATTGCTGTTCCTTGTCACAGTTGTTTAACTGGTCATTTCTAATGGGTGTTGTGCTGAAGGACTGGCAATGAGCAGACATGATACCCTGCACAAGGAGGGAATACAGAAGAGACTGGCAACTGCTGGCTGGTCAGCCTCACATCTGTGGTGGGGAAACTTATGGAGACCTTAATCAAACAGGATCTGGTAGAATATCTAGAAAGGAATAGCCTCAGAAAATCAGTCAGCATTGATTCATGGCAGATTGATCATACCAGAAAAACCTTCTTGTGGTCTTTGATTGGGTGGCCTAAGAATTTGACAAGGCCACCCAGTAGACTCCTATACTTTGATTTCAGCAAGGCTTTTGACTAAGTGCCACATAACCAGCTGTTAAAAATTGGAGGATGTTGGCACTGCGAGTCCATAGTCAGGTGAGTGAGAAATGGAGTCAGTGATGGAAATCAGAGAGTGGTAGTCAATGGAGGGAAATCTAACAAAGGAAGGGCCACTAGTGACATGCCAAAGGATCAGTCTTGGGCCCAGTCCTGTTTAATATGATTATTAGTGACATTAGAGTAGATGTGAAGGGCAAACTTGAACTATTTGTCGATGACATGAAATTTGGCATTGAGGCAGTCAGGGACCTGCAAAATAACTACGATGGCTCGAAGATGGTCCAACATCTAGCAGCTGAGGTTCAATGCAAAGATGTGCAAGGCGTTACACTTAGGTAAAGGGAATCCAAAATGGAGTACTGGCTCTGTGGATCCAACTTAGCATCTCAAAGGAGGAGCGAGATCTTGGGATCATCATAAAAACCCCGAAGCAGTTGGCCAAATGCAATAAAGCTTACAGCAATGCAAACAAAATGCTAGGGTGTATAAGGAGAGGAATTGACAGCAGAAACAAAAGGTGATCCTCCACTCTACAGGTCCTTGGTGAGGCCTCACCTGGAATATTGTGTCCAGTTTTGGAGATGGTATCTTAGAAAGGACAAAAATAAGTTGGAGGCAGTGCAGAGAAAGACAACAAAGATGGAACAAGGTCTCCAAGGACTGCCATATCAAGAACACCTGAAAACATTAAACATATACTCACTGGAGTAGGAGGAGAGGGATATGATCAAGATGTGAAAATGCTTGAGAGGCATCAATCTTGTTCCCCTCTCTAATTATTCAATAGGGTAGATGGCTCAATTACTAGAGGTCATGAGTGGAAGCTATGGGAGGGAGCTTCAGGAGGAGCTGAGGACACACTATTTTATGGAAAGAGTTGTGGACCCATGGAATAGCCTGCCAGCCGAGGTGGTAGGTGCACTGACTATGGTAGCAATTAAAAGGGAGTGGGATAGGTCAAGGGCACAGATAGTACCATGGGGTCAGGAACAGTCAAATGCTGGGTGGGATTCTAGAGCCAGAGATTGGTAGTTGAACTTGAAAACTCTTGGGCAGACTAAATGGACCATTGGTCTACTTTCTGTGTTTCTATGTATTCCATATGATTGGGAAAAGACTACAGTAATACCTTTTCAATTCTGTTTAAAAGCATATTGCCATACTCAAAAGAAAATTGAGAAAGACAAAATATTACATCTCTGAAAGAGTTTTTAAGACCATATAATTAGCAGGCATGGTTTGGATGTGAACATATAGTACAAAAAGTCATTTTGTTTGGTGACAAAACAAGGCGCCTGCGTAAATGAAAAATATCCTGGTTCAACAAATGTGAAGGGTAGAAGAGGTGTGATGAGAGGAGAGGGTTAGTGGAAGAAATCAGTTTAGATGTTAAATCATTTGGTACCCTGTGGTATCATAAATACATACACCTTAAGGTCTAAAATCCATATGAATGCTTTTGCCCTGATTATGGATATATTTCCAAAAATGTGGAGTAGGGTATAGGAATAAAATAACAAAATGCTTTTTAACAAGTATCCTCTACTAAATTGTAATTACTGAGTGAGTTTTGTTAACAACAGTATATAATGAAGGACAAATTTTCTGAGCAATAGGAAAATAAAATGCTCCCAGTACTGTTTGAAATGTGCCGCATTTTAGTTACAACTACAGGCCTAGAGTACTTAAAATATTTTAAGCATGTCTTCATCCAATTACCATAGTTTCCTCTCTAACTTCTTGTGTGTGACACAAAGTACATTTCAAATTAATTGCATTGCAAAGGTAAAGTATTAAGCTACTCATAATCCATTTACTGTGTAAGCAATGCAGAGTTCAAATGCTGTTTTAATTCCACCTAGCTAATGTTTGAATAATGATTCATTTGTTGATGGATCAGGTAAAAGACATTAAAGAAGGTCATATTGTGTCCAAGCCTTAGAGACACTTTCTACATTCCAAATCAAGGCAGAGCAAAACTTTGTTAATTTGGTTAGATATTATCTTCAATATATTCAAAAGACAGAACTTCAGCTGTCATTTTATAATTACAAACATTTTAGGTGTCTGAATGTGTAGGTGCTAGATAGATAGGTAGATGGATGTTTAGATAGATAGATAGATAGATCGAGCAACAGACAGACAGGTAGATGGAGACAGAAAGATGGGAAGACAAATACTGTCTTTCCATATTGTGGACTGTATTTGTAGCTTTAAAGGAGAACTGCACTCAATCTATGAGCTATTTTTTCACAGTAGAAGCTGTTTTTTTAAATATTGGTTCAAATTCTTTTTATTGCTGTAGCTATACAAGCTTTTCAGTTACTCTGGTGGTGTTTCTGATTTACATGCTGCTGGGAAAGAAACATTTTAGGACTGCATGTTGTGGTTTATGTCCTCTTCTGCTCTCCTGTTGTTGGAACAATGCATCCATGTTCTACTATAGAACTCAGTGGCTGAGATGGACATAAACTACATCAACCCTTTCTAAAATGGTACTTAGCAACAAGTGAAATCAGAAACACCACTGAATTATAAGCCTACAGGGTCAATATAGTAGATGCTATTTAGCGTGCAGAAAACCCTGAAGGAGAAACAGCGCAGTATAGCACAGAGAGAGGGCAATATCGCAAATGGGATTGTGTGCGGTACTGCACCCTCTCACTGTTCCATGCAGAGGACAAGACCTTTGCTGGGGTGTGGTTCCACTGAACAGCTGCAGTGGCTCAGCGCAATGAGCCATGGGCAGCAAGGAAGGCCAGGCAGTGCGTTTGGGGCTGGCTTTGATTCCCAGGCCCAGTAACATGAAATTTTTCATTTTTTGCAGTTTGCATGACATTTACTTTTACCCCCGGCCAGAGTTAGTTATTTAGTTGGGGGGTTTCAAATAGTAAAGTCCCCCACAAAAACAAGACTTATGCAGCAAGCAATATATTGTGCTGTACTGGCAGCACGGTGTATTGCTGTGGCATGTCTTGTGACATTATGACCCAGTGCCTTAACCAGGGTACAGGTTATTTTGTAGGGACAGGGTGATTGGGAAAAGGAGGTGTGTGGCATTATATGTGAAGGAACGACTGAAGTGTGTAAGGGAGGAAGGGAGGAGGGTAGTGCGGGTCACTTTGGATGCAAATCCAGGATTCCAAGAATAGGATTCTTAGAATGGGGTGATTTACAGGCTGCCATCTCAGACGGAGGAGTTAGAGAGGGAACTAGTGGGACAGATCAGGAGGACCTGCGGAAGGGTAGTGTGGTGATTGTGGGGGACTTCAACATGCCAGGAGTGGACTGGAGTACTCCAACAACCAGGAACAGAGGGACCAGTTACTGCTGGATGCCTTCCAGGACAGCTTCCTGCTGCAAATGATCAGTGAACCAACCAGGTTAGGGAATACCCTTGACCTTGTGCTGGCAAATGGGGACTTTTTGAGAGAACTTACAGTGGAGGAACCGCTGTCAGGGAGTAACCACAACTCAGTATGGCTCACATTGGATATGAGCAAGGAAGGAGTGGAATCTGACACAAGAGTGCTGGACTTCAGGAGGGCTGACTTTGGGAGGATAGGAAGTGGTAAAGGGTCCCTGGCCAGAATTCAATCTAGTATGGACACTAACCAGAGATGGGAGCTCATAAAGCTGGGGATAGTGGAGGCAACCAAAACCTGCTGCAAGGCACAGAGCAAGAAGGCTAGGGCTAAGAAACCAAGCTGGTTGAGCAAGGAGTTCATGGAAAAGGTAAGGAGAAAAGATCTACCTTTAGGAAGTACAAGAAAACAGGAGGGAGGACAGGGAGGAGTAGTTGACAGAATCGAGAGGAGGTGACAAGGCAGTAGGGGAGCCAAGGCATCACGGAACTCAGGCTGGCACAAGGCATTAAGAAGGGGTGAAGGACTTCTTTAGGTACTTCAGGGAGAAAAGGATCTGTAAGGACCACATAGAAAGGATTAGGAAGGAGGGTTTGGGTGGAAGCATGGTGCGATAAGGGCAGAAGCATAAATGAGTACTTCTGCTCAGTATTTACTAAAAAGAGAGGGGTGACACCCAAGGGGGAAATGGCAGAAATGTGGAGGAGGGTGACAGATGGGGAAATCATGGAGGGCAGAGTTCGGAGGGTTTGAAGGCACTGAGGTGGATAAGGCACCAGAACCAGATGGCATCCACCCCAGGGTACTGAAGGAGCTGGCAGAGGTCCTTGCAGGACCTTGGCAGACCTATTTAATGCCTCATTACATTTGGGGTGTATACCTCAGGACTGGAGGATGGCTCATGGGTGCCCTCCACAAGAGTGCCCCAAGGATGAACCAGGAAATTACAGACCAGTGAGCCTCACATCCATCGTGGGTAAGCTAATGGAGATGATCCTGAAGGAGAGACTGGTGGCCCTCCTAGAGGCCAAAGGACTACAGGACAGCATACAGCATGGCTTCATATGGGGAAGATCCTGCCAAACTAACCTGGTGGAGTTCTATGACTGGGTAACTGAGACAACTGGACAGGGGCCATGCTGTGGATGTCCTGTATCTGGACTTCAGCAAGGCATTGACTTGATGCCACATGGAAGGCTGGGAAGTAAGTTAGTAGGAGCAGGGGCAGGTGCAAAGCTGGTGAGATGTGGTAGGAAATGGCTCAGGGAAGGCAACAGAGGGTGGTGGTGGGTGGGAGCTCTCACACCCAAGGGTAGTGATGGCGGTGTTCTACAGGGCTCGTTGTTTGGACCAGTGTTGTTTGGGATATTCATTGCAGACATATCATTGGACATCAAGAGCAAGATCAGTCTGTTTGCTGATGATACCAAGGTAGGAACAGTGGTGGATGACCTAGGGGATGGCAGGGGTTGCAGGATGATCTGGCAAAGCTTGAAACCTGGTCAGACACCTGGCAACTGGGGTTTAATGCCAAAAGTGTAAGGTGCTGCATTTTGGGATGAAGAACCCAAGGAGGAGTTACCAGCTGGGGAGTGCAGCTAGCCCAGACAGAGGAGGAGAAAGATCTGGGGTGCTCATTACAGGGTCAATGAACAACTCGGCACAATGTAGGAAGGCACCTGCAAAGGCCAACAAAATGCGGGTTGTATTGCAAGGGGTATATCCTCGAGGAGGGAGGAGGTGATTCTGCCACTTAGGTCATTAGTTAGACCGCACCTGGAGTACTCGTGCAGTACTGGAGCCCACATCTGAAGAGGGACATTAAGTTACTGGAGGGTGCAGCGCGGGGTGACAAAGATGATCAAGGGGCTGGGAACTTATCATAAGAGAGGTGGCTGCGGGAGTTGAACATGTACTCACTGGAGGAGAGGAGGGATGGGGGGACATGATTGAAACCTTAAGTACATGAAAGGAATAAACAAGACAGGTACAGAGGGCTGTTCAAAGTAAGGGAGGGAGGGACACCAGGGCCATGATATGAGAATGGAGGGAGGAAGGTTCAGGAGGAGATGAGGAGACACTTTTTACAGAGAGGGTGGTGGCTGGGTGGAATCGTTACCTGCAGAAGTGGTATCCAGTAGAACAGTGGACTGCTTCAAAGGGATGGGACAGGACAAGGGGTAGGGTCAGTGAAGGGAAAGGTGGAAGGAAAGGGCAGATGCAGAATAATGGGTGCGAGCTGCACATTCGAGCAGACTTGATAGACCTCTAGGCCTTTAACTGCTGGCAAATTTTGTATGTTCATATGTTCGTAACAGGCCCATGTAGATGGAACAATAATGAATGTGAACCAGCATTGGCATTTCGTTAATAATGGCACCCTCTCTCAAAACACTGATGTGTATTGTATGGTATGTAAGTAAATATGTCTGCTTTGAAAGACAGTATTTAAGTTGGGGAAACGCCAGTGTTTTGTTGAGCAACCATTCAAACCCTGAGAAACACCAAACTACACGTTCACCAAGACCAAGGGTAAATTTTATGTTGCTTGCACGCAGTGCAAGAAACATAGTGCCATCATCGAGATTTCAGAGGTGTGTCACCTCCTCCTCCAATTCAGGCAGTGTGCTGGCAGGCGCGGCCCTGTAAGCCAATACATTTTGGAGCTGTCTCATGACACGCTCCAAAATGCAGTGGCACTCTGAGTTGAAAGGGGAGCTACGCCTGAGTGAGCAGTGATAAGAAGCTGCTCACGCGCAGCTCCCCAGCAAGCGTGTGCGCCCGCATGCACTGTAGCTGGGGTGCCCAATCCCCGTCGGCTGAGCTGCGTCTCTCCCCAGTAGTTGGTGCCACGCTGGGAGCCCACCCCATCGTGGCAATCAGTCCTTTGCTGATGGGGGTTCCCAATCCCCGTCAGCTGAGCAGCCTCCAACGTCCTTGTGCCATGCTGGGAGCCCACCCCAGCGTGGCAAGCGATCCCTAGCGTCTTTTTTTTTTTTACCTGTAAGACAAAAGCGGTCCCATAGGTGCGTCTCCCGCCCCCTCCCACAACCCACACCCACCCACTGCGCACTCCAGCCTCCCCACGCACCCTCTCACCCCATGCTTACTCCGGACTCCAGTGCGGCGATCTTCGTGGACCGGGAACACGTCTGCACTCTTCAAAGCCGACATGAACTGAGGAAATGCCGGTAAGCTGTATAATGGGCTAGATAGGGGGTTTCAACTTTATGCGATATCTCAGCCATTTTGGATTTTTGACAAATTTTCCAACATGGATTTTGGGATCCTTCTCATGAATGATGTCACTGTCATGGCGTTATTCAGGCCCGAAGGGTGATTCGCACAGTGACTGTGCAGTGACTGCAAAATCACCCTTCAGGCCTGAATACCACCATGACAGTGACATCATTCATGAGAAGGGCCCAAACCCCCATGTTGAAAAATTCCATGCCAAAATCCAAAAATGACTGTTTTATGAGCGCATGCTGCACAGTTCCTACGCATGCTTGTAGGTTTGCTAATTTTCAATATTTCCACTCCAGATTTTCAACATTGCCATTTTTCCACACCTTCTTATGAGTAGTACAGCTGACATTTTTCATCTCACCCAAAACATGTTTCCGCCTAATGTAGGCGCACAATGGTGCAGTCGTTGTCTTGGAACTCAGTGTATGGGACACATTAAGAAAATCACAGTGTCACTGTTCTTGAGCAGAGATCTTCAAATGGCAATGTTGAAAATCTGCTGAAAGAATCCTAAAATGACTGTTTTACGAGCGCTGCTTGTGCAGTTCCTACGCACGCTCATAAGTTCGCAAATATTCAATATTTACACTCCAATTACTTCCAAATACCTAAACAGCACATAGAAGCAAGCAACATTCGGCATTGACAAATGCTTGTTTACCTTACTATTGCATTTCTTTTTTTTTTTCAAGTTCAAAGTTTATTCACCACATTTTCCATGATACAGGAGACAGTAATAATCATTTAAACAAGAGATTTATAAAATAAATCTGTACTGCTCCCAGACCCTCCCACGCTCCCTCCCCGGCACAGCAGTCCATTCTTATACTGTTATAACAATCTAACTGCATTAACCAAAGGTGAATAAGTTAATAACATCAACCACACATTATTCCATAGCCACCATAATTAGACTGTGAAGGAGTCCCAAATAACCTTATACCTGTGTAACCTATATTGGAGGCTAGCAATAGCCTTCTCTGTATGCAGATTTGCTAGGATCTCATGGATCCACTCCTGGTATGTTGGGCAGGTCCTTCTTTCCAATGCCTAAGAATAATTTTTTGACCGAAAGTGCAACCATGGATATATGAAATCTCTGGATTCTGACATTAATGGAAGACAGATCTCCCAGCAGGCACATGTCAGGTGTAAAATAATCCTGTAAACCCAATAAAGGATCCAGTTTGACTTTTATAAGCTCCCATAATGAAGCTATCTGGGGACATGACCAAAATAAATGAAGAAGTGATCCTGAATCCTGGAACACCTATTGCACCTATCAGTATCGGAAGGCCCCATTACGCCAGTTTGACTGGAGCATAAACAAATTATGTAGGATGTGAAATTGCATAAGACGTAATCTACCTTGGGATACATATTTATGACAATACATCCAGAGAGCCGCCAATTAAAAGTATATTGGGGAAAAAATAAAACCCAAAAGTTGGTAGGGCCATTACCGCTCTAAACTGCCATCGGTACAGCACTTGATATATCTTAGAGATCACACCTGAGGAGTCAAGAAGAGAGGAGAGTTCAGATACCAATGGAAAGGCTGTGGCGGGGTGGAATGGTACCGAGAACTGTGGTTAACAAGTGCCTCAGTTTGGTCACCTTAAAGACCTGAGACCCCAGAATATTGAACTTATTGCTAAGCTCAGGAATGAAAGCCAAGCCCCAGTCTCATCCAAAATGAGGAGACTATCCCTCTCCTAACTGAGAAACCATAAACGGAAATTTTCTGCTTATTTATGGTAAAGACCAGGAATTCCAGATAGATTGAGCGGGATCTTTACTTTGATTATATCTCAGAAAAGAGCACAGTTGTGAGTGTACTCTTGTTGAGGTCATGATAGTGGGACATTTATTAACATTCTGTAAATGAGAAATTTTAGATAAAGTATGGTCGAGGGATCCATGTTCATGGATTGGATAAAGTCTAATTCAATCTTGAGCCAAACCGTTCTCATGTTGTATGGCCGGCCTTACCCATCTCAGGTACTTAGCCAGATGACTAGCCCAGTAATAAATTGGCAAATAAGGAATCGCAGTCCCCCATTTTTGGGTGCAGCTAACATTGATATATGCCAACCTAGAAGTCTTATTAGACCATATAAACTTGGTAAAGAGTTTATGCATTTTCTGAAACCAAGCTAAAGGGACAAATGAGTTAAGATGAACAGGGGATAAAATAAATGGGGGAATACATTCATCTTAATTATATTAATACGACCCCATAAAGATAACGGAGTTTGTCCCATCTCTCTAGGTCTTGTGTGATCCCTCGAAAGAGGCTTCAGATTTTCTTTAAACCATGAGGAAGTAGTACGCTTTAACTTTATGCCTAAATACTTAATAACCGGGTGACCAGCATAATCCCAGAGAGATAATATCAGTCTTGAAAACCTTATGGTTAAGAGGGAAAAAGGATGTCTTATTGGATTTAACTTATAATTGAAAACTACTAAATTTGTTAACCTGTTGGAATAGATATTACCAGATTAGCCAAATGTAAAGAGAGATCGTCAGCGTCGCTGTTATTTTCTACTACTCGTTTGTAATGGGAATACCTTGTATTCTTTTATTGTTGAGAATATATTGAATAAGGGGTTCCAGATAAAGATTGAAAAATAATGGAGAGAGGGCATCCTGCCTCGTACCTGACCAAAACATGAAAGACTTGGAGAAGGTCCCATTCCCCTGAAATCCTCGCTGAGGGAGACCAGTATATTGCCCTGATCCAATCTATGAACATGGAATGGGAATCCAAATGCCTTGAGAGCTTGAAAAAAAATTCCAATTAACGATCAAATGCCTTCTCGTCCAGGAGACCAGTCCCGCGGAAGGTAGCATCCTGGACTCTGAGAAACGTCGCGGAAGAGAATGCACGCAGAGTGATCAAGGATGTGCGCCCTCTAATAAATCCCACCTGAGGCATACCGATCCAATCTGGAAGGACCAGGGTTAGTCTATCTGCCAATATCTTGAAAGAATTTTGACATCTTGATTCAGCAAAGATATTGGCCAGTGGCTCTGAACCAACTCTGGGTTCTTGTCCGGTTTAGGTAACAAAACTATCAGAGCTTCAAACAAATGTGTGTCTGCCTTCTCTCCGAGAAGAATATGAGGTAGAGACGATGCAACACAGGTAGTAATTGATCTCTGAAAACTTTATAAATAAAGCTGAAAACCCATCTGGTCGCAGGACTTTATCTGAAGGCAAGTCCTTTATAACGGCCGCTATTGCTTCCTGTGATAGAGGAAGATATGCATTTTTGGGGTGGTTAGATAGTAAGGGAGATGAGCTTCCTGAGTTACTCCTCTAGCTCTTCTATGGGTGAGGGCTGTCCATATCCCTGTATAATTGCTCATAAATGTAGCAAATTCCTGGACTATCTCTGAGGGAATACTCTCAGGGTCCCATCTGACTATGACCTTTTGGGGTATAAATCTTGCTGATTCTTTTTGCTTTAAGCATAAAGCCAGTAGGCACCCTTTTTCTCCTTGATCTGTAAAACTGGCCTTAGTATGAATAATAGCCAGCTCTGCCTTCTCTCTTAGCATTCCCAAATATCTATCCTTATATACTAATAATTTCTGTGATTCCTCTTGAGAAATTTTATCTGGCTGTACAGTTTCTAAATCCCATATCTGGGACAATAAAGACAATAACTCAGTTTCCTCGCCCTCTTCCTCTTTGTAGCTAGACTAATGAGACTGCCCTTATATAGGCCTTAAAGGCTCCCCACAAAATGTCCGGCTTTGTACTATCTATTGGGTTGGTGGAAAAAGAAATCTATCTGATCCTTCACCAATCTTTGATACTTTTCATCTTTTAATAATTGCTCGTTTAATTTCCATCTGGTCTCTCTCTTGGGAATGTTAAGGAAAGCCAGATTAAACAACACTAGAGAATTGTCCGATATGGGTCCGGCTGGATGAAGTGGAACTGTTGCATTTTTTCTTCAGAGGATCTGTGCTACAACCCAGACTTTGTTACATTTTAAAATGATATTTAATAACAGCCAAACAGTACTTTTTATAGCGAATGCCAGCCTTTGGACAGCATTTTTTAAGCAATAAGGCACAACAGGGTGTGTATTGTGTAATCACATCACGCCTCAGGTTGGTTGAAGCATAAGTATGCAGGCCAAGTTCGTTCAACACCAAGGAAGTGACGTTATTACACAGTAACACAGAATGGCCAAATTATGCAAAATATTTTGTGTGGCAAAATTCATGGTTTCACAGGAATTTTGCCAACAAAATGTAATGCACAACATCTCTAGTGTAGGAATACCTTTAAAAAGTCCTGAATACTTTTTCCATCACAAGGTGAAGCTGCTGGAAGAATGAGCTATCCTGCTGAGTTCCTGCAGCTTTATTTGGTTTAGTCTGTATGCTGTCTCATATCAGTCTTTCCTCTGCTCTTCCTGGCCCTTGGGTTCCACTTACTAGTGGACGTTGCTTGAAAGGAAGAGTGTTTTAAAGCAATTTTTTCATTTAAATTGAGTCTGTTTCTTTTCTGGCTAAGGAGCTGTTCAGGAACTGTGTAGCGCAACTCTGAGATGCACATCTGCTGGCATGATGTGGGCACGAGCAGGAGAAGGAAAATAATTTTTATGTGTAAAGTATTGGCTTTCTTTTTGTTTAAATGTTATTTTTTAAATTGAAAACTGTTCAGGCAAATGAGTGGCTGAGCACAATTGTCTATGAAATGTGCTGTGTGGTGATGGAGCTGCATGGAGCAGCAGTGCAGGTACAACTTGCATTTTACAAAACTGCTGGCAATAGTGTTTGAGAGGATTTGCGGTCTCAATTAAGTTGGACTTTTAAAAAAATGGCATTGGGGAGGGACTTAAGATGTTGCTGTGAGCTGCTGGGAGGCAGGAAGTGGGGAGGCTTATAGATTTGCGTGAGCTGTGTCCGCTTTGGGTTAGTCCTGCAGGGAGGGATCTGTTTTTCTGAAGTGCGGTCATCTTTGTACCTGCCTCTAG
The DNA here is from genome assembly GCA_016271365.2 of Neoceratodus forsteri. Lineage (NCBI taxonomy): Eukaryota > Metazoa > Chordata > Ceratodontiformes > Ceratodontidae > Neoceratodus > Neoceratodus forsteri. Next base: position 1,056,611,899 of record CM057459.1, read on the forward strand.
ATACAGTGATGTTATTGTCCAATAACTTCACTGTCTCAATAGGTCAGCAGCCAATCAGGTTGCTAGAATTTTCTTGCCATTGTATAGTAAGAGATATACAGTAATTGCAAGCAGTCACTGGGGTACTGTGACACCTCTTCCTTCACCCTTCTCCTCTGTCAATCAATCCACAGTGTCCTGTGGCATCACCATCCATCTTCCCTGCACAAATACAATTTATCACAGAAGTGCAACGTCACTGCTTCCTACCGTGGCCCAGTCTATCGAGTACCTGGAAATCAGCGGCACACCCTATATCACGTTGCTTCAACCCAGACATTCCTAGGATCCAGTAGCACCCTCTCCCATATTCGGCATTAATCCAAAAATCACAGATTTTCAGTTGCTCCCTCCTCCACACCCAGCTCAGTCCAAGGATCGTAAGCATCCAGTGGTGCCCCTGCACACCCGGCTACAACCCAAGATCCCCTGCATCCACTTCAACACTCTCTATCTCATACCTGCCCCATTCCAAACATCCTTGGTATCCCAAGCTACTTGAAAGCAGCTGAATAACGGCACTCACTGCACTGGACATGTAACATGCTTCAGGGTGGCCCTCCGACAAAGTAACTGCATAGTGGCATACACTGGTCCAGACTTGTATGTTTCGCAGGAGACCAAAAACAAAGCATGCCAGTGACAGCAAGATGATCTGTTTTCATAATACTTATCAAACTACTTTTGTTAATATTTCAAAACTACAGTATATTTCTTTTTCAGATTACTTGAAGAATTATTCTTATACCCTATACTGTTGACATAAGTTTTAGACTTTGGCTCCATCCATTTATTTTAGTTTTTGATGTGCAATGTTTTTCTTTTTACCCAGTTTAGTGATCTCTAAGGCTTACAAAACTGCAAATCTTATACCACAAAAATGGATGTTAAGTCACAAAGATAACATATGTCATTTTTTTGAAATCCTTATGATAATTTCATGAAAAAAATAAACTACGTACATGGAAATTGAAAAAAATATTTAAAATCTATGCATTTCTTACTCAAAACACATAGCTATGAAACATCTTTGGGCCAAACTGTAGCTAACCTGAACATTTCTGATTTAATCTGTCAGCCATTTTTGTGCTGTGAGCAAGAATACATTTTTAAAACATATTTACACATTTTCAATTTTCTATAACTTTTAAAACACCCAACTGACCTCTACAAAATTTACCAGATTGAGAGACACTGTGAAGACTGTTCACATCAAATTTCAGGTTATTCTATCTGGTGATGGCACAGTATTAATTTGCAAAAGCATGGTTTAACACAGAACAGCATTAGTAACTCTGGTGTTGTGGCATTACCATGCTCCTATGCAATAATATATTGAAATAATTATACTGAAGAATCTGTTAAGGTTGAAACACAAAGTATTAAAAGTACAGTAGGTAAATATCAAGTAAGGGTAAAATGCCCCTGAATCTTGCTGAATGAATGGTTTGATGTTCCTCACAGTATGAGTGATTGCATGATGCAGTGTTGTTATCTATGTTCCACTTTTGTGTGCCACTTTGCATTGTTTTCTATTTAATTCAGGTGTGAACATCATTGCTGCACTGTATTTCAAGGTACATACTGTAAATTTAATAACACTCCAATGCTTTGAGGGAGGATTTTGATTAAGTTAGGTAACCAGTGCTGCATCAAACACTCATTTAAACCTCAAGGACCATCACACCACACACTTATCAAGATTCAGGGCCTTCACTCTAACTTCACATTTCCCTACTTTTGAGGCTTTGTACTAAAATCCTGACTGATGGCTAAATGTTTTCTGTAATAAATTCCTTCTTTATTCAAAGGATATGTTGTAAGAAATGCATATCACTTTGTATTGAAAGATAAGCAGCCTTCAAAGTATAGTACCCTTCTGCCTCATCTTTCCCTGTGCCAAAAGTCCCTGATATCCAGTAGTACTCCCACCTGTCCAATCCCAGTCCAGTCTGTCCTTTGTGTTCTGTATCATCTTCATCTTCCCCTGCTCTATTTCAAGCAGTACTAGGCATCCAATTGTTCTCTATAACTCACTCAGTCCCTAATTAATTATTTTCTTGGCATCTCATTACAATCTCATCCATCATTTTGTCCAACTCTTATAAGTCACTGGTGCCCAAAGGCATACCCCTCCCTCATCCTGTCCTGTTCTGAGCAGCCCCTGGCATACATTTCACCCTCATCACTCATGCTGTCCCTGTGTAAAACAGTCCAAGGCAATTTGAGGAACCACATCCCCACACTCACCAAACCAAGCATACTCTTGAGTCCAGGTGGCAACCACTCCTCACTCTGGCCCTGTGACAGGGTGACCCCTGTCATAGTGGGCACCCCTGGGATACATTGAAACCCCTTCACCAAGCAGTTTCTATGTTTTGTATAAAGTCCAACATTCTGGTTAGCTAGGTTATAAGTTAAGTGCTTATAAAGCTTTCTGTGCATATTAACCTATAACAAAACTAAGAGTGCAGTTACAAAATGAGAAGGCTGTCTTAATATAAGAATAAAAACTTGTGTCTGCTTTTCTAGATTTTAGCATCCCCTTCTAAGATACATTTTGCAGCAGATAGCTTAAGGCAATATGACCCTGCAACAGAGAGAGTTTAAGAGAGCAAAGAATATTCTGACCTCGGCTCTGACCTTTAACCATGTGGTAAACAAATTGTGTAATGTTCTCCAGGTGGCTGCCAAATAACTGTTCTCTATGGAGCAACAGTGGCCCTAGTAGCTAGTTTTATGTTATGTTTACTTTTAATCAAAGGCAGGGAAATTGCTTTTCCAACTTCTAGTGAGCTTATAAAAGCCCTACCTCAGTCCTGAGAGAGGATAGATAGGGAGGTCAGCTGAATACTGACTGAGAAGGTGAAGGACCTCCAGGTAGTGTGTGCTTTCACACTGTTTGATTCATGCTAGGCTGAAGAAAAGCCTTGGAAACTGTAGAAGCTAAGAAGTTGTCTGACTTACCATTTGCTTTCTGTATATTTTACTTGATAAAATAAAATGACAAACACACTTGTGCATTTTCTATGCACATGACTTGTAGTCCACCTGAAATTGTGTTATCCTAAACCCAGTCAAGGTGAGAGCACCTATAAAATAATTCCCTGGTACCCTGTGGCACTTCTTTCCTTCCCAATGATGGTGGCAGTTAAAACCTGTCCTTACTTCCACAGTAAGATGACATCTTGAAAATGCAATAGGAAACATATCATTAAAGAAATGCATGATCCCTGACTGAATTACATGTTCTAGATGCTTTCAAGCTGTGAAGGAGACAGGAATGTTCACTAGCTGCAGTCAGGTTTGCCACTGGGGTTTGGCTACCAATGGCTATATGTTGTTTTGTAGACCCTTGGGTGGGCTCCCACTGTCATAATCAGGTTAAAGAGGAGAGGGGCTGGCGGATGCCTTGAGCTACTTCATTAGTTCAGGAAATGTGATCACATTTTCACTGGATAGAAAACTAATAGCACAAAATCACAAACATAGATTGCTAAAATGCATAATGTATGCATACATGTCATTAAATGGAGTCAGTGATTAAGTCAGATGGTTGCTGGCCAAGGTACTGGAAGCTAGGCTGAGGCACTAGCCATCTTATTTTCTTCTAAAGAAAGTGTGCCTTGGGAGAAGGAATTTGGGACCAGATACTATTGTGTTTGAGGAAGTGGGTATATTCAAAAGTATTGCTGGGAATGGAAGGCTGAATTGGGTGCAAGTGGCAGAAAGGACAGGTAAAAGGTTTGCTTTTTTGTCAAATCTCAGGGGTGGAGGAGGAGGAGGGTGATGATGGGTTATATGGTATCACATAGTGCACATGTGAACTCATGGCAGTGTGTGACAGGCCAGCATCTTTGCAAGTGTCCAACAGAGAATTAAAATGTGTAGAAAAGTCCAGGTTTCTATCTAGCCACATACAAAGTACTCAGATTGGGAGACCTCTTGAGCGGGGTGCCATCCAGGGTTTTAAAGTGTGAGCTTTGTTCAGCCTAGCAGGCTTTTGCTAGTGCCAGAGAACATAGATGCAGTCCTCCTAGCATTCGACACACAGTGGTCTGAGCCAGATCAGTGTTGGGGCATTATCACAGTCATGCTGAAGTGATTATTCCAGCTCAGAGACTGAAGCACCAATGAAAACAAGCAGTGTCATCTCTATACATATGCATGTTTGACTCTACACAGGATTAAGGGGTGTCATTTAGCAAGATGGAAAGAAGATGGACCCAAAGATGGAGTCCTGTGAGACACCATAGTTTATGGAGAGGTGAGAGGAGGGATAAGCAGTCACCTAGCTGAATTGAATGATGTCAATCTGAGATAAGAATGGAACCATACAACCAAAGAATCAGATAGTCCTGCCCATCTCAGTTTATCCAAGAGAAAGGGAAGGCCACTGTATCAAAGGCCTTTGCCAGGTCAATAATGATAGTGATGGTAAGATAACACTGCTTTGTCACATTTAAAATGGAATCTGTGATTCAGAGGAGCAATGAGACACTATAGAGTGCCTTGCAAAAACAGAATGGAATGGGTAGAGGAAATTGGAACAGTTCAACGAAGAGGTGAACCAGAGAAGTAATGCTTTTGTTTGGGGTTGGCTAGAGTAGGAGGGAGATATAGAATATATGAATCATAAAGTGTATAGATATAGCATTTACACATATATTATGGGGATAAAGGTCAAACCATGTAATCTGTCTGTCTATCTATTTTTCTGTCTGCCTATCTGTCGGTCTACCGTCCTTCTAATTTTTGTTCAATGTATAATTAACTATGCATTGCATCCATATCAAATGTGCATTACTATTCATTGTGTGATAAATAACTTTTCAACTTACAGTATATTTCTCAATACATATTCAAGTATAGTTACCCATTTTGCACTAGTTAACATATTTGTATTGCTTATATACAGTAGTGACAAAATGCTTACTGTGTTTCTTACATACTATATTTGACCACTTCATTTAAATTATTCAACAATTCTCTGAGCCCTCTATGCTCCCTGAGTTGCTTTCTGAATAATAAATTAACCTGTTGTGTACACATCTGTTCAAGTTGCAATGCTACCCATTTACAGAAAGAAGTATTTTCTCTCTCTCATGTAAACTTGCAGATAGCTTTATTTACATAAAAACATAGAAATGTAGAAAATGATGGCAGAAAAATACCATTGCATCATCAAGTCTGCCCATAAACCCTAACAAACTGTGGACCTATTGTCCATACAGGGTTCTTGAACACACTATTTACTACCATTCTCCCTGCCCTATCATCTAATTAACCGCTAATACCTTCACTCTTTTGTTTTTGTATACTTTCCTTATCCACCTGTGTCTGCCACCACTTACCTGACTCAGGCTCTTTTGGAAGTTCTGGACGCTATGCGTATCCGGCAGAACTCAGAGCCAGCCTGGAGGAATCATCCTGTAGGGAACCCCAATTTTTCCACCTTTTGCCCTTTAATTACCTGGGGCCCCAGAAGTGGCAAGTGCACCGCATCTCCAGTAGACAACCCGATCTGCCCTCCCCAGCCTAGTGCCAGTTCTCCTCAGATGCAGCGCTGCCACCCAGCCTCTGCCAGGGGCAGCCAAACTCTGAGAAGCACTCTTCACCCTCCCAAGAGGAAAGCTGCCAGCCAGCAGCTAATCAATGTCCTCCCTCCCGCTGCCAACCACAGATGACCCAGGCTCGTTCTTGAACCCAGGTTGGCAGTGTGGTGTAGTGTGGCATCCAGCGATTCAACCATCTGCACTGATGGGCTGGCAAGACCTTCACTCTCTCCATCCATAGTTGAAAACATTGATAGTTTAACACCCACCACATCAGTTGACAGATTGTTCCATGGCTCCACCACCCTTTCTGTAAAACAAAACTTTCTCACTTCCTCTTGAACCTCCCCATCAGTTTCCATAGAAACATAAATGTGACAGCAGATAAGGGCCACTGGGCCCATCCAGTCCGAATACTTTTTGTGCCCCCGTTCTTGATCCACTACTTATGCTAAATAGTTCCTTGCAGTTTACCATGTTCATTCATTTCAGGAAATTGAAGATCTCAATCATACATCTCCTTTCTTGTCTGACCTCTAGCAGTGCATTTTCAATGACTTCAGCTAATCCTCATAAGATATGTCGTTCTGGTCCTAATTCATTTTGGTCACCATAAGTTGCACTGTTGACAGGCTATTCTTTTCTTTATTTAGGTGAGGACTTGAGAACTGGGTACAGTACACTCCAGGTTGAGCCTTACCAGTGATCTACAGAGAGGTAGTAATACTGTACTTCCTTTTTCTGCAGTCAGTACCCTTTCCTATACACCTCAGCATCCTGTCTGCTTTACTGTAGACTTGGTCCACTGATTTGATTGTTTTAAGGAGTCACCAATGATGACCCCTAGATCTCTTCCCTCAGAGGTTGTTTCCTGCTATGCCACCCATCCTGTACTCTTCCTCGGGTTCTTGTTCCCTATGTGCATCTGCATCACCTTTGGTATTGAATTTCAATTGCTATACCTTCAACCACCTCTCTAGCCATCACAACTCTTTCTGCATGCAAACTTCACCTTCCATCTTCAGAGTGCATCACAATCATTGGTGGCTATAGACCCACTTCAGGAGGTACAGAAATTCTTAACATGTTGAAATCCATAACTTTGGCTGCTAACATGGAAACAATAATCTTAGGGGACTTCAATATGGATTGGCTCACTGCTAAAATCCCACTCCCTAAAAGCCATCTGTGATGAGCTGGGTCTTATACAGACAGTAACTGAACCCACAAGAATCAATGCTTCTAACTCTGCTAACAGCTCACTCTTAAATGTCATCTTACTAGCATCCCATAAAATCTCACATTCTGCAGTTTTCCATAACGACATGGCGACCACAGTATCGTTGTATGTACAAGATTTCAATCTAAAACCCAGCAGCACCCTACATTCAGAATCAAACGCTCATTCCATAAATTCAACTCAGTAAACTTCCTAACTGATCTAGCTACAATCAGATGGCAAGACCTATATCTTGCCAAATCTGCTGATGCCGCCGTCTTTGTCCTAAATGACAACATCACCACCTAACTAACAAGCATGCTCCTCTTATTAAGATGAGGATGCAGAAAATCTCGCATCCGTGGTTCACCCAAGAGCTCAAATCTCACTTACCAATAGAAACAAGCTATGGGCTAGGGCCAGGCACACAAAGGATCCAGCAGACTGGCAGGCATTTAGAACTGCCAGAAATGCCTGTGTTAAAAGTGTACATGCTACTAAAGCAAACTTCTACATCTCCACTCTGAAGCAGGCCAAAGGGAACTCTCAAAAATGTGGAAAACACTGAGATCCATTGAAGGCTTCCTCCTTCCAACCAAGATTCTGGCCAAGGACAGGATGGTTGAAAATAAACTACGAATACTCAAAGAACTTAACCTTCAATTTGCCACTGCCGGGTTGGCATTCGACTCTCCCATCGCTAGCCGGTGAATAGCAACACTAGCCCAGATACTACACATACTACTTCACCTCATCCCTTCCAGTTGTGCCTGTTTAGCTACAAAGTCGAAGACATAATTCTTAGCCTTGACAGCAAGAAAAGTGCAGGGACGATGGCCTTGAATCATTTTCTGGTGGTTAGGCTATGTCCAGCTCAGCCCCATCCTTCACATCTTCAACCTCTCTGTTACCATAGCCACTGTTCCATCCGCTGGAAATCTGCCATATTCTTCCTGTCTTCAAATCAGGAGATCCTTGTGACTTAAACAACTACCATCCTATCTCTATCTTGCCCATTCTCTCCAAAGTGCTGGAAAAACTTATATACAACCAACTAAAAATCACCTCGAAGCACACTCACTCCTAAGCTCGGCCCAATCTGGCTTCAGGTCGAAGCACCAGAACCATCTCAGCCTTGGCTAAAGTCTCTAATGACTGGATCCATGCTATGGACACCAAGAAGGTTACTGGTGCAGTCTTTCTAGATCTCAGTAAGGCCTTCAACACTGTAGACCATCACCTCCTAATCACCTGTCTTGCCTACATTGGTGCCACTCCACTTACCTTACAGTGGCTTAACAGTTATCTCACAGGAAGGATACAAAAAGTCAAAGCTGATGGCCTACTATCTGCCCCCTTCCAATTGCCAGAGAAGTCCCTCTGGCTCCATCCTAGGACCAGTCCTTTTTCCTGTATATCAACAACCTTGACTCCCACATAAAGAACTCTAGCATACATTTCTTTGCAGGCGATATGGTTTTGTATGCATCAGGCTCGTCCTTAACTGAAGTCAGAGAAGCACACCAAGCTGACTTTATCCAGTTAGAAACAACCTTATCAATGCCAAGCTTCTCTTAAATGCCAAAAAAACAAGACAATGATTTTCTCAAGACCTGCCTTGTCTGATGCCCTACTACCCCACCTAAAAACTTCTTAGTTACCTCCCTAGGTGAACCGTTGGAAGTCGTACCTAAATTTAAATATCTAGGTATGTGGATAGACAACAAGCTTTCCTTCAATTACCACATCAAGGATCTATCAAAAGAGGCTTAAAAGCGCACTTGGGTTTCTTCTTTAGAAATAGGACCCTCTTTTCTCTCACAACCTGCAAAGACTTGTCCAAGCAACATTCCTTCCTTGCTTGACTATGGAACATTATCTTTATCTCCTCCCCAACCTTGAACCTATCTAAACTGAAGTACTCTATCACCGTGCACTTAAGCTTCATTATTAACTCTGGGTACAGGACCCACCACTGTGATCTTTATGCAGCAGTTGAGTGGACCTCTCTTACCACAAGATGCCTCCTGCATGCTGGCATTTGGACCCTCAAATTGCTACTCCACAAACTGCCTGTCTATTTAACGTCTCTCATACACATCTCGCATAGTGCCTACTCCCTAAGGAAATCTGGCCTCACCCTATTAGATGTTCCCAGGACATGTACCCCAGCTGGCCAAAGAGCTGTCTCATACACCCTCCCATACATTTGGAATCAACTACAAGCCATGCTGAAGCTAACCAACATTGTATCAATTAACTCCTACAAAACACTAGCTACCTCTAAATTAAAAGACATATGTAGGTGCTACTAGGCCCCTACACCAAGTCAACTTCCTAGGTACCAACTGGCCCTCTACTTATTAAGCTGAAATGTGTTGCATAATTTAGGGCAAGGTTAAACCTGGAATGTACTGCATATATAGCATAAGGACTTCTATTGTGTATACCTCTTGTATTATATATTTTTCCTTTTTGTTCTACATTTTATATCTCCTGTCTATGCAATTCGAACTGCATGTGTATGTGCCTTAGGACCTCCTTGTGAATGAGCTTGCTCAACAGAGTCTTTCCTGCAATAAACTTGAACTTGAACTAGAACTGCATCTCACTAACCCCCTCCTCACTGTGTACTCTGCCACAGAGCTTAATGTTCTTGGTAAGATACATTTACCCTAGAGTCCCCTTCTATGGCACTGATGAACATTATTAAAAGGACTGGACTTAGGTTGATCCTTTTGGCACCTCACTAGTGACCTCCCTATTGTCTGATTTGACTTTGACTACATCCCTCTGCTGCCTTCCTTTCAACCAGTTTCTCACCCTTCTAACTATGCCCTTTGCTACCAACAGATCCTCCAGCTTTTCTAGTAACCTTCTGAGATGCAGAGAGTTGAAAGCCTTGCTGACATTTAAGTAGAGTAAATCCAAAGCATGATTCTTATTCACTACCCTTGTTACCAAGTCAAAAGAATACTATCGGGTTGGTCTGACAAGACTTTTGCAACAAACCCATGCTGTTTACTATCCTGGGTCCATTGCTCTTCAAATAGTTCATGGGGTCCTCTTTGACTTGTGTGTCCATCACTTTACCTGCAGTACAGCTAAGACTGACAGGTCTATAGTTACCTGGTTGCTCCTTGCTCCTCATGAAGAAGGATGATGTCCACTACCCCCCAGTTTTTGTAATTATGTTTGTATGAACTGAGCCACTGAATATCCCTTTCAGGGGTTCAGTTAATACTTGTCAATTCCTTGAGCTCTCTTGGATGCCTCCCATCTTGCTTTGGGGTATTATCTATTGTTACAGCTGCTAGCCCTTTCTGAAGCTTTTCATTGGTACATATACTTGTTGCCTTGTTTCAGGGCTCTCCCTTACAGCTGTCTTAATGTCACTTTCCAGCAGAGGCCCTCTGTCTTCCCTTCTGAATACAGAGTCGAGTAATCATTAAGAATGGTTACTTTCTGCCTGGTCTCCTCAATTACCCTACCTGCTGCTGTTAGCTTAACAATTCCTCCTCCCTTCTTTCTTTTTCTCTAAAATATCTAAGGACTGTGCTTTCCCTCCCTTGACCATCTCAAAATCTGCATCTCTGTTTCTGCTTTTCCTCTCTGACCAGCAACTTAGTTTCCCTTGTTCTTCATTTAGAGTGGTGTAATAGTAAATATACAGTACATTTCTGGAGGTGTGTGGGAGAAGGGTTATAGGTATTAAGAGTGGTGCAGTGTAGAGTTAGAAGCTTGGAAGAGGTGTGTGGATATATTTTGGAATAATTACAAAGGAGGGTCATGGTTGAGGTATACATTTTTGTGGGATTATACATTTGGGAGAGGGTCTGGGGTTGTTGTACACTTTTGTTAGTTCTGTAGAACCCCACAAAGGAGTGAATCTTAAAAAATAAGGAGGAGATATAGTGGCTACATTCAGGTGGAAAGGGAACACTGGAAACCAAAATTAACATTAGAAGAATTTGAGATTTTTGGGGAGGGGTTGATATGGTGCTCAAAAGGTTGGTGATCAACCTAGGGAACACGTCAAATATTTAGCATTTTCTTCTACTGGTACAAGCCCATTAATAAACCCCCATCAGAAAATTGGTAGCAAAGACTGATTTTTGCCATTTCACAATTGTATCTAATGTGTACTAAGCTGATAGACCTGGGGAACATATCATCTTTGTTGTTTGAATTACATCCCCAGTTTTGGCTAGTTTGAAAAGTCCGAGAATGTTTTGTAAAATCCTCAACTGTGAGAGGCAAACAAAAGAGCATTTATTCGTGAGTAATTGTAATTTGTAACAACTAGGCGAACACTACATTTAAAAGCATTGCATTTCATCTTCATTTTTAATCCTTAATTCTTCCATGTTACATAGAAATTAATGGCAGAAAAGGACCACTTGGCCCACCAGTCTGCCCATTTCCTTACCTATTGTATATGCTGCAGATCCTAGTTAACCAAAAGTCTACTTCTTCTAATCCCCACCAGAATTGCCATATATCTGTCCCATGCATTCTTGAATTCTCACACTGTTTTTTGACCCCACAACCTCTTCAGAAGGCAATTCCATGTGTGCATCTCTCCCTCATTTCCTCAGGGTATACATATTATGCTCATTTAGTCTTTCTTGTATGGCTTCTGTTGCAGACCATGCAACATTTTAGTTGCCATTCTCTGGACTGCCTCCATCCTGTCTAGGTCCTTGCTGAGATGGGGTCTCCAGGATGCACCTCTACTCCAGATGGGGTCTCAACAACTATCCTTACAGAGGGATAACAACATCCTGTTTTCTACTGGTGATGCCTCACCCTATATATCCTAGTATCCCCCAGTTATCCTTGCTGCCTTGTCACATTGCTTGCTTTCTTTCAGATCATCTGATATGACTGCCCTCATGTCCCTTTCCATTTTTGTCATTATTAATACTCCCCATTGTGTACTCTTCCCTGGATTTTTGTTTCCCAGGTGTGTTACATTGCACTTCTTTGCATTGAATCTAAGCTGCCATACCTTTGACCATTCCTCCAACATTGCCAAGTCCCTTCTCATCCTTTCCAGCCCCTTGTGTATCAACCCTGTTGCAGATCTTTGTAAAGAGACATACTTTTCTTTCTATTCCCTCTGCAATGTCACTATAAAGACATTAAAAGGGCCAGACCCAGTACTTAACCCTATGGTACCCCACTAGTAATGCCCTTTCTTCAGCGAGTACTCCGTTTACCATTGTCCTCTCTGACCTGTTGTGCAGTCAATTGTTTACCCAGGCTACCACCCTGGGACCCACACCCAGGCTGGCTAATTTGTTTATGAATCTTTTGTTTGGGACTGTGTCAAATGCCTTGCTAAAGTCCAGTTAGGCCATGTCCATAGCCCTTCCTGGTCTACTACTTTGGTCACCCAGTAAAAGAAATCTATTAGATTCCTCTGACATGACATTCCCACTGTGAATCCATGCTGCTTTGGGTCCTGTGCCCCTGGCCTCTAGGTACTCAACAATTCTTTCTTTCAGAAGTGATTCCATCATTTTCCTACCACTGAGGTCAAGCTCCCTGATCTGTAGTTTCTGCCTCTGTTTTGCTCCCACTTTTGTGAAGGGAATCATATCCACCTTCCTTCAAGCCTTAGGTACCACACCATCCTCCCATGATTTGTTTAAGAAGGGTAGTCAGTGGTGTCACTAGTTCTCCCTTAGTTCTTTTAGAATTCTGGGGTGAATCCCATCAGGCACCATTGCTTTGTCTACCTTCAGTTTTAGGAGTTCTTTCAGAACCCTTTCTTCTGTGAAAGGACTGGTATCGACCCCCATCCAGAGTGCTTCTATTGATTGGATTAGTGCCCCTCTCGTTTGTGAATACTGAGCAGAAGTATCCCTGCTTTTCATTGTCCTCTCTGCCCACCCACCATCCCCTTTATTAAGTCTTACTATCCCTCCTTGGTCTTTCTTCACTCCCTAAAGTACCTATAAAGGTTATAGCCCCTTCTTAACAGGTTGGCTATCTTTACCTTGGTTTGGGCCTTTGCTATTCTGACTGCCTTCCCACTTCCTTCTGCTTTAACTGGTACAGTACTCTGTCCTGCCCTTCTGTGTTTCCTTATACTTCCTGAATGCTATCTTTTCTCCCTAACCTTCCCCACCACCTCTTTTGAGAACCACAGTTTTTTTCTTTCATTTTGATTTGTTTATTTGCTTCACACAAAGACTTGGTGCCTCTGTGATGGCAGTTTTGATGTTTCTCCATTGTTCCCCACCCCTCCTTCTTGCCTGTTTTCCAGTGCATGTCTGAGACACTCTCCCATTTTGACAAAGTCAGCCATCCTAAATTCAATAACCTCACTTTTGTATGGCTTGACTTGTTTATTGTGAACCACACTGTATGGTGGTCACTTGTTCCCAGAGGGCAGCCCACTTCTAAATCTGAGATCCTGTCTCTGTCCCCATTTGAGTACCAGGTCTAACATTGCTCCTTCCAAGTGAGTTTCAACACTAGCTGTGAGTCATGCCCCATAGAGCACTGAGAAAGACCCTGCTCTTGGATGTGGCTGCAGCAAAGTACTCAATTAACATCTGGCATATTCAGGTCCCCCATCAATAATATATCCCTTTTCTGCCATGCAATGGATGCCTTCTATCATTTCCTTGTCCATTTCCTCCCTTGAGATGTGGGGTCTGTAGACACCCCATGCAGATTATGGTGCCATTTCTGGTCTCCAGGGTGACTCACAGTGCCTCCTCTCTCCCTGTTTACCCTTTAGGTCCATTGCTTTGATCCTTCCCTTATGTAGAGCTTCTCTCCCTCTTCTACCCCCTGTCCCTCCTGTTAATTTTGTACCTGGTATGTTGACATCCTAGTCATGGTTATCTGTGTACCATGTTTCAGTGACTGCCACTATATCTAGACATCCCTCTTCCATCAAGGTCACCAGTTCAGGGAGCTTGTTCCCTAACCCTCTTCAAGTTACAACTGAAATCAGGGTTTGCTGATCTCATTTTCTTCACCTTGTTGTAAGAAATCTTAATAAATAATTAAATCAGTTTAGACATGGTGAGTTCATATCTGTGAAACTTCAAGTTTTCAGAAAAAATCATGCTGAATTTGATTGCAGCAAGCATAAGTAAGTCATACATCTCAAGTGTTAACAGCAACAATGGAAAACAGCCATAAAGGTATGTGCATGCAAATTCTTTCATCTTTTTTCCTAAACATATCTATTAGATAATGTAAACACAAGATATTTCTAAAGAAACAATTTATTTTTAATTGTTTTGGATCATTGCCCACTACCTGGCAATCTTGGTGGGCAAGGTATTGAAATACAAACTACATATTCCATTTTTGGATCATATGAAAGTGATAAATTGGTTAGAATATCATTCACAGGGTGGGTGCCAATGAACAGCTAAGATAGCAGACATGCTTTCCTAAGCTTCAACCTTCCTGCCTTTAATATTTATTTAAACTATACTTTTCTGAGCTGCTTTTACTTGTTTTTCTGCCCTAAGCTATTTTGAAGCTGTCATGGAGAGTATCTATCAAATTCTGGTGCCAAACTGCCACAGGGCTCCACCAAAGGGAACAGGAGGGTACCGAGCTCAACAACCCACAGGCCCAGAAACAGTCATGCTGTCTGCCATGGAGATGGCTATTCTGAGTCACATTGTGACAAAACTGGTCTTGTAGAGTCTCATTTCAAACCTAGACATCCTTGCTGGATAAATTGAGAAAATTAAGAACCAGGCTGCTGGGCAAGCTAAGTGCTTGCAAGAGGTAGAACAATGGATTTCACAGTTGGAGGATTTGAATGAATGAATGAATGAAGTCTTTATTTATAAAAAGTCTTTCTCAAAACCAAGGTGCTGTACATAAAACAAATAAATAAAATTTATACACAATTACAAAAATAAAATATCAGATCAAACCACGATATTTGAAGTACTAGATCACATAAAATCGTTTAAAACAGGCTCAATTATTTTAAAAATAATCTGGGTTCACTATGTTAAATACATATGTGTTTAAAGTCATCTTAAAACTCTGGATGATCAAGCAATCTCTGACCCAATAAGGTAATGAATTCCAGCAGGGTCAGGGTCATGAAAGCAAAGATTAAGTGACAACCTGCCAGAGAAGTAGCTAGTCTAGAGCAGGAGATCCAGGATCTAATGGACCAACTGGAATATCTAGAGAACTACAACCACTACTCAAACTTGTGGATCCGTGTCCTTCCTGATGGAAAGAAGGGTGAGCACCCCTTTAGTTTTGTCTTGGAGATTCTGCCTAAAATCCTTGGCATGTAAATCAAAGGATCGGGCTTAAAGTGAAGTGTGCCCACCAAGCACTGGCCCCATGTCCACAACCTGATTAACCCTGCACCAGCTCATTTTTAGCCAGCACCACTTTGGGATTAGGCAAGCAATCCTTCAGCCTACTGTACCAAGAAGGAACTAATCTCGAGGAGTATCCTGTATAACCATCAAGATTTCTCCCTAGACTGCAGGAAAAAGGAGGTCTTTCATGCCAATTTTGGATGCACTCAGGAACACCATCTGGATTTTATGTTTGCCTACCCAGCTATAGTCAGGGTGACAATAGAAGGAGCAACATACTTATTCAAGGATCTGGAGAAGGCACATAAGTTCCTGGAAGAGTAAAACAGAAAACAGGGTTGAACTGGTACTGATGGACTTTTCGTAATTGCACTGTCATTCTGTGTGGACTATGCCTACGTGGACTCATACACTATCCCTAGCAAACTGAACTGTGTCTTGAACTGTGCTGTCTGTAATTATTGATCCCACAAGGGACAGAATATTGTGTTTGGCATTCTACCCTTTTGTTTTCTCTGCCTTTATTAATAGGGGACTGTAAGCTTTGCAACATTAATTGACTCTGTGATTTTTGGTAGGCAAATATGCTGGCCATTGCTAAATGGTTAGCTAGGTTGATGGATGGGAAAGGTAAGATAGAAGCAATCATGGGCCAGTTCAGCTTGGTGGCAGTAGAACTCTTCTTCTGGCCTGCCTCCCTCCAGATGCACTGATGGGCTGGTGGGGATGGTCTACTGTAGGTGATGTTTTATTTTCCATTTAAAATGGAGTCTTGTGATTAATATAAATACAGTATGTGGTAAATGAGGCAGCCTGTTCCTGAGTGTTCCAACTCTCTTTCTCTCCTGAAAGTATTGTAGGCTTCAGAATTTGTGCATCAAGTTGGCAGTTTGAAGAAGGAGGATCCATGGGGCACTGTGGAAGGGAAGGGCTTTGCATGGAAAGAAACATGAGATGATGGTATTGTGACTTATATTGAGCCTCTTTCCCAAGAGACTTGAATAAAGGATCACTGAGGGCATGGATGAGATGTTTGCTGGTCCTACTGCCTATTGGCTGGGCAACCAGGTGGGGTGGTTTCTAGCTGGACTCTGGGTGCTTGGGGGAGGTTAGTACAGCTCACATAACTGGAGAGTCACAACTGCCCTGGAGAATGCAGATCACCCTGACATGATTTGCTGGGCATTAATTTCAGTGTGTCATGGGGGCAGGCAGCAGTGGGTGGAAAGAAGTGTCCTTTGATGACAGGTATCTAGGTCCCTTGATGCTGTGGTTGGGAAAAATGGGGTTCTCTGGGCCCCAGGTAATTTCTTACAAGATGTAGAACCATTCAAAGTGGGAGTGGAATGATGGCTCTCACCCTATTTGCATTGCCTTTCTGCAGTACACTTATTTTCATTAATTCTCCATATGGGTGGGGGAGATGTGATGGCGATCTGGTCACCAGTGCAGGTTTCAGAGCCATATCACTGGGGGCATGGGAGGATGTGGGGTGGATGTGATGTCCTGTGAGGCACATACAGCCTTATTCTAATCAAATATCTATGGCCTTTCTCTTGGGGATCTTCTCCCTATTTCATGATGACAATATGATGGTCCAGCCTAGAGGCAGACAATAAGGCCAGAGTTACAACCAAGTAGTTGCAGGGGTAGTGTGGGAGACTGTGTCTGCATGGTATGGTCTGTAGTGGGAAGGGGCAGTGTAGGCACTTATGTTTTTATGATGAGTTGAGGCTTGTGACCACTGACAGCCTCACTGGAACTTGAAGTCAGGTGTTAACAATGGCATCCAGAGTGTGGAGACTGGTGGGGTTCCTTGTTCTGGATAAGAGGATCTTTTGCCCCATTTTTACAGGGTTTTGTATATTAGAGGGCATTCTATGTAACAACTTGAGTACATCTTGACAGGGAAGGGGGCTGGGGATCTGCATAAGAGAGAGATACTGAAGCTTATTTTGCAACACAAGTGAGGGAACTTAAGTTTTCATCGCTTGTTTTCCTTACTGATTTTTCCTCACATGAGCTGGGGTGGGTCTGTTTTCTAACGTTATACATATTGTTACCTTCATTATTTATGTAGTTACAAGTTTCTGTACTTTACATTGTTATCTTGTTTACACAAGAATACACACAGATCCTTATGACCTGGTATGGAGAATTTTTTCTCAGCTTGGATGGTTATATTCGGTGAGGCCCTGGGTTTGTTCTAGGTAAGAGGGTTCCATCCCCAGGGATCTACTTGTATCTCTGTTCTGAAATATGAATATGCTCTCTATTTGTTCCTGTAAAGTCCAGGAGCTCTTACAGGCATGCAACAATTCTCCAAAAGGACCCTGTTTTTGGAGTTTAATATACCCCTCTACACACCCACATTATACATCATTTGAAAGCCTATTTTATGTACACTTAGATGAGGTATGTTATGGAGCTGTCAAGTGGAGCTGTTAGACTGTAGGTGAGATTAAACCATGGTGCTCAAAATGAGAACGTTTCATTTTAGCAGTTCCAGAAACACTGCAATATGACTATACCTCTAGTTTTTACTGTTCAAGTTATTTTAACACCTTAATGTGATGTTTATTGATCAAAGCTAGCAAATGACAATGTATTAAAAGATTTTTATTCGTTTTACATTGGCTAGTATTTTTCAAAATGATGAGGCTGATTAGCATGTGGTAAAAATGGCAAATATCAACATTTTGCAATATACTAAAATGAAATGTTTTCACATCACAGATTCTTAGTTGTCAAAGTGTGTCAAAAGTGTTTATAATAGTTTTCTATATTTTCAATTGAACTACTGCCCAGATCTGTCTCACACTGATGGTTGTGCACTAGTAGCAGTAGACTGCATGTCCTTAGTGTGTACTGCACAGTGGGTAGATATAAATGAATATGAATTCCTAAAGTAATGCTTCTCCATTTGTAAGCTTTTGTACATATAATGTAGCATCTAATCTGCCTTGTAAAAGGTTTTGATTTGTAATTGCTTATGAATGCAGTACTAGCCTTTGAAATATTCTAGAAACAATTTTTTTATTTCAGTGACACTTATGCACAGGTCTGTATTAGTGTTAGAGATGGCAATAGACAGGTTCATATTGGGCTTTAATCAAAGTGCTTACTAAACAAAGATGGCAGTTTTATACTAACACATAGATGTAATTCATATCTAATTTGTAGAAGTCTGTATACTTGTACACAATGAAAAATGGTGGTAGTGGTGGTGGGAATGCTAACAATATACTTTTGAATTTTACCTCTACAGGAAGTAACTGTATATGAAGACATGGAGGATACAAACCCCTTAAAGCTTAAATAAAAGAAAAGGCTCTCCACAAAATTTGAAAATGTGTTATTGGTCAAGAAAAGAACAGAATGCAAAACTGTCAAAAGTTACCAGTGCTGGACAGAATTATGTGATGCTGGCAGCAGAAGCCAGTAGAGATGAACTGTATTGGTGGCAACTGGATGAATTTTCTAGTTTACATGATGTGCCACCAATACTGTTTCACAGGGGTTCCTTTCAAAAATACACAAGCAAGTTGAATTTGGCACATGTCTGAGTTATATTCAACCTAGGAAAGAAAACAGACTCTGAATCTGTTCAGACAGCATCATGTTCACCTGCTTCTATAGCCACCAGAGCAAGCATATCCTTTGGCGATTGGTCCTGTTGCATTGTTTGCTTGTGAAAAAACACACAAAGATAAGAAACTTCATAAAATTAAAACATTTGAGATAACAACCAACCTAAGGAGGCAGCACTTCAAAGAGGAGATGATGACGTGCAGAATTCTGGAGGAAGACTTGATTGCTAAAGATGGGGTTTATCCTCAACATTTCTTTCTTCCAACTCAACATGCCTTTCTTCCTTCTGGAGTAAAATGAATCTGAAAGCAAATACCATCTAGATTCACTGCAACAATACAGTCACTTTATGACACTGCATTTTATCAGCTGATTGATGTGATAGACAGTGATCTTATGTACAACAAGAAGGCTTTTCTCCCGTCAAAGCTGCTGTACAGATAAAACCTTATTTCTCTCAGATGTAGAACTGAAAGCTATTTCAGTATCAAATTACAGGCACGATTAGAAAAATACTATGGTTCTGCAATTTCATTCCATGCACAGCATGGTCAAGGCAAACTACCATTGTTCTGTGTGGCACAATAACATTAACTTATGCTATCCAAGCTGCTAGTAATATGAAGCAGAATTTAAGTCATCCAAATGTTTATGGATGTTCTTCTGTGAGCGAGCCTGATGAACAGCTTTCAAATGAACAAGTGGTTTTGTATAATGCTGCATCAATCCTTTGGTCTGAAACAGCAAACATGAAACCCTGAGAATATTATCCAAAGCCTGGGGATTATAGTTTACAGAGGTCAGCCCTTTTATGCCCCTAATTGGTGCAAGAGTTTGTCCTTTGGTTGATAAAGAGGCATATAATTTAGCTAGCAATGAGTATCATCCTTCACCAGATATTCAAAGAAATTGCCTCTCAGTTGCGGAGTGAATGGTATTTAACAGTTCAAAATTATCACACCACTGCACATAAGCCTTGCTGCATAGCTGTAACATGAGTTCAGATCTCTCAGTTTAACTGACATACTACACCTTCATAGATTCTACCTCAGTTATGATGAGCTGAGGCAGTTCATGACTAGTGCTGCAGAAACTAAAGTAGAAAGACTCCAAGGAGGTGTATTCATTCAATGGAATTGTACCACTTCATGTTGGTGGAAATCTCATCCATGAAGCAGATGATAATGCAGTGAAGCTCGTCAAGATGAAGCGGAGTGTCACAGGTTTCCTGTATGACAAAATGGGTTAACACCCACTGAAATTGCATTGTTTGCTGCAGTAACTCTAATACAGAATTCTGCAGAGTTGGACATCATTCAGATGGGCTTCTACTAAGAGACCATTGAAGAAAAGAATACCTTCCATTCAATGGCTAGAGTTGTATTTAAGAACAAGAAAGTCCAGCATCACAAGAAATATCACTAAAGAGTGGGAAATAAAAGTCACTTACTCTCCCCAGGTTATCAGAGATTCCTATACAGTGTGCAACATTTGAAAAACCTAGAACATGTCCAGAACCGACTCACTATGAAAAGGTACTTGAGAAATTAAACTCCTGTCACCTACAATTGAAAGCTGTCTGAGATCTCTCCTGGTGTCTTTTAAGACTACTACCTCATGATGTCCTACCGATAACAAATGCGTTGATATTGTTCACACTAAGGTGATTCCATTTTGGACTGTTTTTAACCACAAGCTTGCCACAAAGAAGAACACTTACACAGTAGTTGAATATGTACCTACTGTGGATGCTAAATCACAGCTGACATGGCCACAGTCTATACTACAGTGCTGAAATTTAAGAAAATGTCAGCAGCTCTAGGCCAGCAGCATGCTGTTCAGATCATGGATCAACAGCTGTATGCTGTTGCTCAACAAGTAAAATGGACTCTCCCAAATGAACATAGCACAGATTTGATTTGCCTGGGTAGTTTCACACCCTGTGTTGTTTTATTGCATATATTGGGAAATTTTGGGAGACACAGGATTGCTAGACCTTCCTGTTAACATATGAACATACAAATTTTCCACAGATAAAGGCCTTATGGTCTTCATCGAGTCTGCAGAGTGTGCAGCTAGCAACCCTTATACTGCATCTCCCTCCCTCCCTCCTCTGAGCCTTCCTCTTACCCTATCCTATCCCCTTTTGAAGCAAGCCACTGTTCTACAGAATACCACTTCTGCAGGCAACATGTTCCACCCACACCACTATCTCTGTAAAAAGTGTCTTCTCATTTCCCTCCTGAACCTTCCCCTCCAATCTAAGATTGTGACCTCAAGTGTCCCTATTATCCTTAACTTGAATAGTCCCTCCATGCCTGTCTTGTTTATTCCTTTATGTACTTGAAGGTTTCAATCATATCTCCCCCAGTCTCTCCTCTCCTCCAGTAAGGACATGTTCAGTTCCCTCAGCCTGTTCATGTAGAATATGTCCCCTAGTTCCTGGATCATCTTTGTTGCCCTGCACTGCACCCCTTGAGGAACTTAATGTCCCTCTTCAGGTATGGGCATCATTACTGCATGCAGTACTCCAGTTGTGGCCTAACCAGTGACCTATACAATGTGAGGATCACCTCCCATCTCCTTGAAGATATACCCTGGCAATACAACCCAGCATTTTGTTGGCCTTTGCAGCTGCCTTCCTGCATTGTGCTGAGTTGTTCATTGAGTCTATTATAATCACCCCATATCCTTCTCCTTCTCTGTCATGGCTAGCTGACCCCAAGCTGGTAGCTCATTCTTGTTTTTTCCCAAAATGTAGCACCTTGAACTTTTTGGCATTGAACCCCAACTGCCAGGTGTCCAACCAGGTCTACAGTTTTGACAGATCATCCTGCAACCCATGCCACCCTCCTAGGTCATCACTACTGCTCTCATCTTGGTGCCATCTGCAAACAAGCTGATCTTGTTCTTGATGTCCATTGAGAAGTCTGATCTGAACAACTCAAAACACTGGTTCCAGCACTGAGCCCTGTGATATTCTGCTTGTCACTGCCCTCAGAGATGAGCTCCCCTCCCACCACCACCCTCTGCTGCCTTCTCTACAACCAGATTACTACCCATCCCACTATTTTGCACCTGCACCTGCTACTTGCCAGCTACTTCCCAGCCTCCCATGTGGCACAGGTTGAATGCCTTACTGCAGTCTAGAAATAGGACATCAACTGTATGGTCCTTGTCCAACTGTCTAGTTACTCAGTAATAGTAATCCACCAGGTTGGTCTGACAGGATCTGCCCATGAAAACCCATGCTTCCTAACATCCTGAAGCCCACTGGTCTCCAGATGTGATACCTACCTCTCCTTCAGGATTGTCTCCATCAGTTGTCCCACAGTGGATGTGGAGGCTTACTGGGCTGTAGTTTCCTGGTTCTTCTTTGATACCACTCTTATGGAGTGGTACCATGCACCATCCTCCAGTCCTGAGGTACACTTCCTGAGACCAGGAGGCATTGAACAACTTGTCAAGGGCCCCACCAGGATTTCTGCTAGCTCTCTCAGTACCCTGGGGTGAATGCTATCCAGCCCTGGCACATTGTCCACCCTCAGGCCCCACAGTACCTGCCCTCTCTGATTCCCATCTGTCACCTCCTCCCCTTGAGCCTGACCTCCCATCCCTTTGGTAGCCCCTCCTTTTTCCTTAGTAAACACTGAGCAGAAGTATTCATTAAGCACTTCTGCCTGCTCTGCCCCTGTTTCCACCCATTTCCATCCCTCTTAATCCTTACTATTTTGTCCCGACAATCCTTTCTCCCTGATGTACCTGAAGAATTCCTGCTCCCCTTATTGATGCCTTGCACTAGCCTGAGCTCCTTAAATGCCTTGGCTGCCCTTATTGCCTTTGTCACCTCCTTTGATTCCTTCAGGTAATCCTCTCTGTCCTCCCTTCTCCTGTTTTTTGAACCTCCTAAGGTGGCTCTTTTATTTCTTACTTTCTCCATGACCCCTTGCTCAACCAGCTGGGTTTCTTGACCCGCTCTCTTCACTGGACTCTGATGCAGGTTTTAATTGCCTTCTCAATCACCAGTTTTATGACTTCCCACCTCTGGTTAGTGTCCATATTAGTTTGGATTCTTGCTAGATACCCTTTAACAACTTTACCCATCCTCCCAAAGTTGGTCCTCCTGAAGTCCAACACTCTTCTACCTGTTTTTACTCCTTCTTACCAATTTTCAATGATGCACACACTGAGTGGTGGCCATTTCCTTACCAGTGGTTCTTCCACCCCAGCTCCAGCACACACTCCTAATTTGCCAGCACGAGGTCTAGGGTGTTCCCTAACCTGGTTGGCTCACTGACCATTTGCATTAGAAGCTATGTGCTGGTACACATCCAGAAATATCTGCTCCTTCCATTCGTGGTGGCTGGGTACTCCAATCCACTCCCTGGCAGGTTAAGTCCCCACAGTCACAATGCTACCTTTCTGCAGGCCCTTCTGATCTGTCCCAGTAGTTCCCTGTCTAACTCCTCTGTCTGAGATGGTGGTCTGTACACTACTCCATCATGACAGTTCTATTCTTGGAATCCTGGATTTGTATCCATAATGACTCTGTACTACCCTCCTCCTCACTCACACTTTAATCTTTCCCTCACATACAGTGCTGCCCCTCCCAACCTTCCCATTTACCCTATCTCTGTGGAATATCTTATAACATGGTACCACCAGATCCCAGTCCTGGTAATGGGTTGCCCATGTTTCAGTGATGGTTGCTATGTCCACGGCCCTTCTGCCATGAGCGTGTAGCTCTGCTGTTTTGTTCCCTAGGCTCCTATCAAGGTGACCACTCTCCACCCTTTTCCTTCCCCACTACCCCCTCCTGCTCCCCTTACTAGCATCCCTCAGTACTCTCCTTTTCTGTTTGCTAGCGCGGGGCGTAAGCTCATTCGACTTCCCTTCCTGTGGATTTTGCATGCCTCCTGCCCTCTTGCCACCCCTGTTCATAGTTTAAATGCCCTCTTTGCTTATGTAATCCTCCATTCTCTGCTTCAATACCTTCTTGAATTTGTTGATTCTGATGTGTATGCAGCTGGTACTGCAGATCAAATGCTTGCTGGCAAGCAATTCAACCATGCTCTACGTGGGTTGACTCTAGCATTTGAGGCCCTAAGTGCTCTGAAATGTTCTTTATTTGTTAAATGGTGTGAGCAGGGAGGAGGTACTCGAGGAGTTCCAGTATTTGTCTGGCAAATTTGGCTGACACTTAAAAGGTGTTTGAGTCTGAAGACATTGAGTCCTTACAACATGTCATTAAAGAACTTGCTGATGCTTTAATTCAACATATGCTGCCACTTCTCAGAATTTCAGACATGGGATATGCCCAGTCTCCTACATTCAACCAACTATGCCATGTGAATAACAATCTGCATTCTTAATATGCTAAATCTCCATGAAGAAGTACACTGTGCCTTTGATTCATGAAATTTGCTGTCGTCAGACTCCTGGTTCTTTCAGTGGAATTTGGAGTGACATGGAACAGAGAAAACTGTGATCAAAGACTCAAAGGACATTTGTGGGATTATGGGTTTGACAAGAAAGAAGCCAGCCCTTGTCAGATGGACCCTCACAAGACATGTCCTGAGTGAATATGCAAAAGCTATGAGAGAAATAAGTGGCCTATCAACAAGTATTGAAGACAAAGTGCACAAACAAGTTCTTGCCTCTGCACTAAATAAGAGTGAAGAGCATGTTACAGCCTTACCAACAATGCCATCAACAATATGACAAACCCATTTGACCCTGAATCACATCCAGAGGTGCTTATCACATAACCTCTCTTGCCAGGCTAGATACCCTTCTAAACTCATTTTGCCTAACTACAAACTCCACCTATGCCCACCACTGCAATCTTTACTTCCTCTTCAGACTAAGCCCCTTATCTCAAAGGTGCTATATACACACCCTCAACCTTGTAGCTAATACTGTTTTAACTTTTCCTCCTATCTTGGGGACTGTCTATCCTCAGACTCCCTATCCCCATGAACTCAGGAACAGAAATGAAAGATCCTTCACCATGCCCCGCTCTTCCACAGCAGGCAAAGCTGCTGTCTTCTACAGGCTTCCTACATGTAGAACAAACTTACCCTTACTATCAGAAACTCACCCTCTCACATTGCTGCAAGCAATAGCTATGTCTCCCTCCTCCCCTTATGCTGCTGCTGCCACAACTGAACTAAATTCACTACCTCTACTGACTTCACTCTTCTACAGCCCTCTAGCACTTATTAAAGATTCATTATGTAGAGCACTTACTATTGTATTGTTCACCTCTGGATATTCATCACATCATGTTTTTGCTTTCGCTGCTGTATTATAGTGATTGTAATTAGCTGCTATTGTTCTGTTAACTAATTCTTTGTATTCCACAGGTCGCACCTGGAACTGAGCCTCAGCTCAGCATGCCTTTCCCAGTTACCAAATATTTAAGTGAAATAAATAAATATCCACTTGACCACATTTAACATCAGATGTACAAGAGCCTGTACTGAAAATAGCAGATGTTGGTGAAGAAAAATGTAGAGATTTGTGAGTGGTGCACTTGTTTCTGATGCGACACAAAGCTTCTTCAGCCCCATCAATAAATCTGGCATCAAAACATTTGCTGACATGGCCAAGAAGATCACATTTAAGTCTGCCAAGGGTGGGAAAATCACATCAGCTATCAGTTCAGAAATTGTTTTCCATGAGCCCTGTACTTAGCAAGATGCGTGGATGATGTTTAATGGCAACTGTTCTCACTCAATAGGACATGTGCCTATGTCTCTCTTCCTTGCTGATGGAACAATGAGAACAACAGACACAGCTGAATTAGGGCATCAGCTGGAAACTGAAGCTGAAAGCTTCCATTGCTATGAGGATGCAACAAAGAATCCACACTGTACATCTGAGATGACATGGCTGTCATTCAAATGATGGTTGTAGACAAATTCCACACATTCAGTGAATTGACTGCTGAGTACTTGAGGCAGGTCCTAAAAGGATTTAACAAAGCTAATTCTGTAATCAAAGTCTTTGACAAATATGACAACAGTAACTCTGAAAATGGAGAAAGACAGCACCGGACAGGTTCTATGGTTAGATGAAAGCAATACCAGTTGATTGGTGATGTCCTGTGCCTCCATGGAAAACTTTTAAACACAGCATCCAACAAGCAGTCACTTGCAAAATTCCTCTGTGAATATATGGCTCAAAACGTACTTTGAGAGTGTAGGAGCACACCCATGACAAACACTCCTTCTTGCTGAGCTTTTCCAATGGAGAAGTAGCAAAGTCCATCACCAGTAGAGGTGATGAAGAAGCCCAAGATTTGTACAGTACTCAAGAGGAAGTGGAAACAAAGATGCCTCTACATGCTGTATGTGCCAATATGGCCTTTTGGTCTCTTGTTGTCAAAGGAATCATAGTAATTAGGTCAACTGATACAGATGTTTTGATCCTTGATGTCCACTACTTTCCAAAATAGAACATATAGATAACATGTGGATGAAACAGGCACAATTATCAGCACAACTGACAAGTGTTGCTTCATACCTGTGATTACGATTTGTGATGCACTCCTCCTGATTTCTAGCGTACTTCTTGCTGTACAAGCATTAACAGGACATAACTCTGTGTCATCCCTATTCAGTATTGGGGGAATAAATCTGTGTTTAATGTTGTCAAAACAAAGGAGCTTACTGCTTTACAGATCTTGCAAATTGGAAGAAAGTGACAAACAAGCCACAATTTCAGCAGCATGAAAGTTAGTAGCAGTGCTGTATGACCAGAGTAGAAAGAAAGAAACCCACAGAGACCTGAATTGCTTGTGCCTCAATCTAGCCATCAAAAGGACAAGTCACTGGCAAAACTCCCACCATGTGATAACAGTTTTGAAGAGCATGTCAAAAAGCATATTTTTTTTTAGATTCTGTTTCTGCACTCCTATTGGAGGAACTCTCCAGCAGCCACCTAAACTGCTCTCTTCCTCCTGCTGTGACAACCTCAGTTACTCCCTCACTCCAACCAGCTACACCCTCCCAGATCTGAACCCCCATGGGAAGGGCTGCCCTAGCCTCCCAGAGCACTCTATCTACAGTATAGAGTGCCAGTCAGAGTGTCAGCCATGGATGGAGTGAGGTACACAGCTTTGGGAGTGTGGTGCAGGTGGTGGTGCCATCGCCTATTGTCCGGGGAGTTTCATTTACATCCCTCATCCGTCTCCCCGAAGTTCAGTCTTGCAATGGCATCTCAAGATGTCCACCACAACTCCGCCCTTCTACTTGATGCCCAGATGTATGCACATCCCTCTGGCTTCCACCAGGGGCTGCTGTTGCACTGGGCAATCCCTGGATACCTCCCTAGAAAGAAGAGAGCAATCTGCAGATACTCAATCCTCCCTCTCCCCTGCTGAACCCCTATGACCCGGGCTTGCTCCCGAACCCAGGTCACCAGTGTAGCGTGAGGTGTGGCGTCCAGTGCCTCAACCCTCAGCATCACTGAGCCAGCCCTCAAAGAAAGCATCTTGACAAACAAAGATTTGGATGTCTTTGCACATAGGTAAACCAGATATTGGATCACCATCACAACATGGATGGAAAAAGTGGATGATAAGCTACATTTCCTTTAGTTTTCAAGGGCCCAATGGCATCTGAGCTTCTAAGACCTTATTTGTGCCTGTTCCAGTAGGGGTCACTCTGCACAATCAGCTGTGTCTGTAGTCAGAACAATCTTGCCTCCACAGGACTGTGTACGTGCCTCGTAATGAAGACCGTGGTAACCCACATACTCTCAAAGAGATCATGATGATGAACAAGATGATAATAATGATGTTGACTAGACATGTCACCAGCACTATTACATTTTAATCTTATCTGTGGAAATTTATTTTTAGATTTTGTTTTACCCTTTAGATTATTGTTGTGATGCTTTGAGGTCACAAAGAAATCCTATTTTATGTCTTGAAATAATGCATAGCATCATTAAACTAACACAAATATTTCAAAGTGGCCACTTTAATGTGTTGAAGGTGTCATTTTAGCCACATTCCTATGGTAATGGCACCACCTGATAGCTCCACAGCATACTTCATTTTAAAGTAGACATAATCGCTTTCAAATGATGTATGATGTGCATGATGTAGAGATGGTACATTAAGTCAAACAAATCGGTAGTGTCTGCCATTTGCCTATTATCCCCTATAAAGCATAAGAAAATCTACACAGTGCTAAAAGATGTAATGTGAGAGCAGCCATATTTCAAGAAACACACCTTACCCCAACTGAGCATGTTAAATTTGTCAGGAGCAAGTGGATCAATGCTATTCTGCCACTTTTAATGGATGCAGGAGAGGCATTGCAATCCTTATTCATAAGGGATTAACATTTGTTAAGGAGAGGATGGTGGTGGACAACAATAATGGTTGATTTGTTTCTGTAAGTGGAACCCTTCAGATGGAGACCATTACCTTTGGAAATGTTTATGCTTCAGCGGAGAGGGATCCTGTATTTTATAATCAATTACCAACCCTATTACAAAAGGATCAGTTTCCTTTATTAATTCTGGGTGGGGGATTTTAATTGTGTATTTGACCCACATCTGGATCACTCAACTCTCTGATGGTAGACGGACCATGCTGTGAAGAGATGGGGATTAGGATTGTCCGAATTAGATCTGGTGGCTATGAGAGGGATGCCAACTGATGGACAGGAATTTTTTTCTATCTCCACCATACGTGGTCACAAATTGTTACATAATGACATGAAGGGGCTGGTATCAGCAATTGTGTGCCACGTCAATTAGCCCAATCTCCATCTTCTACCATGCCCAGGTATCTACCTGTATGATGCTGAATCTGGGGGGTTAGGACTGCATCTTGAAGATGGAGATTCCCTACATATACAGTATGAGAGCTAATCAAAATTCAAAGGATTCTTGCTGGCTAGCACAAAATTCTACTTAGACTCTGATGCCACCTCTGCCCTATCCAAAATGGTCCGATGGTAGCTAGGAAAAGCATATATGAGAGGTGAAGTGATGGCCTATATGGCTGCCCAGCACAAACAAACAATGGAACAGTTAAAACAGCTTGAAGAGGCTGCCAAGAGACTTGTGCTATTAGCCTTTAGGGATCCCCAGGAAAACATGTTGAGGGTGTTTAAAATAACAAGGGAGGCCATCAACAAAGAACTAACTAGCAGCATGAATCAAGCTCTTATATATTCTAACCAAAACTTTTGAATGGGGCAATAAGCCCACCCCACTGTTGGCAAGGTTAGTGAAGAGGAGGGGTAAACTCAATAGGATATCAGCAGCTAGAGATGGGACAGATAAGCTGACAGCTAATACTAAACAGATAAATGAATGTTTCGTTAACTTTGTACTGAATTATAAAAAAGTGAGGTCACTACAAACAAAGAAGTGATGGCAGATGAGTTATTGCTGGATGAAGTTGCCTGTGCTCTCTGAAGTGCAGTTGGAGGTTTTAAATAGCCAATTGACAATGGGGAAGATTCAGAAGGCTGCTCTTTGTCTGGCTGGGGGCAAAACAGCAGGCCCAGATGGGCTTCCTATTCAGTATTATAGGAGTATAGAAGATACAGTATGGACCCACATGCTCAAAATGTTTCCAAAAGCTAAGGAGGGTGGAGAGTTGCCACCTATTTGCAGTCTGGCCTGTATTTATTGATTTGAAAAGTTTTACCAGGAAAGACAACATGATCACAAAGACCTTGTTTCCAGAAGCATCCTGGGGTAGGGAGAAGTGGATACAATAAACATTGCAGAGTACAAAATACCATGAATAGGAAAATGTATCAAAATAGGACAAAATAAAGTTGAGCACAAAGGGTATAGCAATACAAAAAAAAGAAAAAAAGAAAAAACTATTACCCTTATACATAAGGAAGGGAAGCTCCTCCATCATGTTCTGCTTTTAGGCCAATCTCCTCTTGAACAGAGATATCACAGTGCTGGCAAAGGTGCTAGAAAAGTGACTTGAGATGGTTTTGCCATCCTTGGTGCAGGAGAACCAAACAGGGTTTGTCAGGGATTGGCACTCATGTTATAATGTGAGGAGATTGCTGGCAGTGGTGGGGTGGTATCTTCTGTGCCCAGGTGGAGCCTGAGTGCTCTACCTGGATACCAAAAAATATTTAATAGGTGAAGTGGAGTTACCTGTTAAAGATTTTGGGGAAGTCTGTACTAGGTGAACAATTTATGGAGTATGTAAAATTGTTAGGTAGCAACCAAGAGCAAACCTCCTGGTGAATGGGGAGCTTTCTGCGGCATTTAGAGTGATCGGGGACTCAGCAGAGATACCCACTCTCCTGTCTCATATTCACATTAGTGGTTGAGCCCCTGACTGTGGTGATTAGGGACACAAAAGGATATAAGAGGGATTTAGAGGTCTGGGGTGTCCAAAATAAAATCTCACTATATGCAGACAATAATTTTTTTATATTTGTCCAAACTGGAAGAATCCATTTCACTGCTGACAGCTCTGAATGATGAGTTGTCCTCCTTTTCGGGATGCAGAAAACATTTTGATAAGTCTGAGTTGTTGTCTTTGGGTAATGCAGATAACTGGGGTCTCAGGCTCTTCCAGTTTAGGATTGTAGCCTCCGATATTAGATACTAAGGAATTCAAGTGGGCAAAACCTTGGACTCTGTACAAACTCAATTATAGTACACACCTCTTCTTGACAAAATCCTGGGGATCTCTAGAGATGGCAGGGTCTTCCAATCTCCTGGCTTGGTAGAATAAATATAGTTAAAATGAACATTTTGCCAAGATTGTTGTATCCAATCTGATGCTCCCAATTGGGCTGCAAAAAGGACCTCAGAAATCTGGAAAGGGCCTGTGTCTGCTTCATTTGGCAGCAGAAAAGGCCTAGAATTAGTTTTGACAGGCTAAAAAACGTTTCCTCTAATGGTGGTTTAAACTATCTGGATTTTAATCATTACCATCTAGATCCACAGACCAGGTGTGTTATGGACTGTATTAAAGGTTCAAGAGGTGTGGCATGGGTGTTCCTAGATCAGGATGGGAAGCAGCATCGTATCATGGCTAATCTGGGCCCGGTGGGTTGCAGGCATACTACTCAGGTAACCCCAGAGTATTTTTAGTAGAACAGTTATTAGAGGCTTTGGGAGGATTAGAAACTACTTGGAAGATGCATCTAGGAGTACTCTGCTATTTCTGATTTTTTCAACCCAGAATTCCTCGCAGGACTTGAGGATTTGGTCTTTTAGAAATGAGATGCTGCATTGGTTCGATGTCTAGAGGATTTATATAACAGTCAGGGTTTACAATTTATCAGGACCTTATGGAGAAGTTCTGGATCCAGTCTTCTCAGGTCTTTCATTACATGCAAATTAGAGACTGGGTCAGATGGAGGTCCACCTGCAGCCACAGGACTCCCCTCATTATGATCTGGACAGGGGAGTATTACAAGCCAGTGCTGAACCCAAGAAGGCCTTGTCAAAGCACTATCATACCATCAGAGTAGGGATGCCAGACACCTCACTGAAGGCAAGAGCCCTATGGGAGCACAATTTGGGTGTCTCAGTAACAGATGGGGCATGGATGGAGCTTTGTGAGACCCATTAAGGCCTGAGTATTTGTAATCACTATAAGGAAGCCTAAGTTAAATTCCAGCATAGGCTGTTACTCCTTGTGGTGGTGGTAAACAAGTTTTTCAAATATCTCTCCCTTGTGCAGGAGATATGGCACTGGGAGAGGTACTGGATTGAAGTGCTCCAATGCATTTCCCAGATAATGCAAATTAGGATACCGCATATCTGTAGTATATCCTTTTTGGGGTGGAGGAGATAGGAGTTGAGGACTGCGAATCTTATTTGAGGCCTGTTAGGATTATGTTGGTTGCAGCAAGGTGCTGTATGCAAATATAATGGGCTTCCCATGTGCACCCATGGTGCAGATGTGGAAGGACTCTCTTCTTAGAATGCTGCAGCTGGAGTATTTGACTTATGACTTGAAGAGCTGATCCAACAAGTTTGAACAGCAGAGGGTAGGTATTTGGACTTACTCACTCCTCTAGAACAGGCTGTAATATGGTTAGGTTAGAGTGATGAAGGCTGTGATGTGGAGAGGCTGGATCAATCTAAGTTGCTGACTTTACTAAATGTGGGTTGCTGGCAGAGCTTTGTTATTTCCCTTCTAGGCATGACTGTTCTAGATCACAGTCTCACACATATTACTGATGTAATGAGGTGTCTTCTGACCCAGTAGATAGGATTATATAGTGCTGGGCTTGAGTGCTGCAGCTCATTCTGTAGTGCATTAAATCGAATTATTGATGTTATTCACATTTGCTGTTCATCTATATACTGAATATTGAGTGTTTAGTCTTTGTTGGTTCTGTTTTCTTCTTAGAGTCAGTGATGTGTAGTACATCCGTATCAGTTTAGTTAGCATTTGTGAGTGCTCTTTTAAAAAAAAAAAATGGGACAGGCAATTTTGACTCTGAATATTAGATACATTATACTGATACAATGTTGTATGTTGTTTATGGAAAAGTTCAATACACAGATTTAAAAGAATGCAATTTACTTAAAAGTCTACAGTTGTGCCATTTAACTGCACTGTTTGTGATAACTGCTCAGATTCACATTAAATAAGGTAAATACAATCAGTCCTCTAAAGTTTGAAAAAAAAAACAGATTCTCTGGTTTCTTCAACAAATAATTCCATGTCTTGCTAAAGCCAAGAAAGAAACAGTACCTGCCTCTTTAAAATCTGAAGTGTATTATTATTAACAAAATATCAGATCTGGGACTAGATTCACATATAATTGCAATTGCACAAAGTTTGCACTGAGTGATGGAATGTGACTCAACAGCAAGCAGCCCCATTCACAAAGGGTTAGTGCTGGTGCTAAACATGGGAATATTGCACAAAGCAAGCTGCATAATAGAACAGTATTGTGCACTGCAAAGGTATGCACAAGTTTGAATAACACTTCACAGACTAGCATTGGTGTGAATAGCATTGCACAATCGCTCAATGCACAGCGCTGCAGGACAGAGTAGCACAACAGTGGGCAGTACCCATGGATACCTGCAGATGGATTCATAGTGTGATGCTGCAGCATGGCAGCCAACATTGGGCATGGCTGGCTGTGCCACCAGGAGACAGCCAATAGGAATGGGCAGCATGGAGAACACACATGTGGGCACCACAGTGGCATATCACTGCTGAGGACAGTCCTGGACTCCTCCTGACAAGGGCAAGGCAGAGCATGTGAAAAAGCAGTAGCATGGACACTGTGTGAAATACTGACTCATAGTGTGAAGTGACAAATCCAGCAAACTGCCAAGACTTCCAACAGCACCAGAAAACAGAAATCGTATTGGGAAAAGAGCTAGTGACACTGTTGAGCACTGTCAGCTTGAAAACCAAATGTCAGGACAAATGATGGCCAGTAATGACATAGAAAGACAACATGGGTGAGCATGTATAGCCAGAATGGTACACTCACTTATGGTTTGGAATGCTTTCATATACCTTCAAGTAGCATCCCATACCTTGATGTGTGTAACACTCTGGTTACACCCACCCACCCATGTATTATTCTATATGTGACTCTAAGCCCAGCAATGAAGGGCAATGGGAAACAGGAGTGGGTGCAACACATATACTAGGGTCACACCATAGTCAGGTATCAATCATATCAGTAATATAATGGGTACAGTCATTAAGTGCAGTGACACATACTGTACATGAACATGTGCTTAGGGTACCATCAGTATACAATAATGTAGACCAGGCACTCAGTGAGGCTGTACAAGTGTTGTATAAACAGTCTGTGCTGATACATTATGATTGCCAACACTTGAACATGTGGTACATGGAGTGTCCTCCAGCCACGTAGTCCACGACGCAAACAATCCCACCAGTGATCTGTCCCACAGTATGAGTCATGGCAGTGCAAACCACAACTGGAAGGTATGCAGTTGGTCATGACAGGACTGCACGTTGGGGCATGTGGGGCAACCAACCCCATGTACAAGTGGTATGCAGGTGACAGTGCCACTTAGATGTATCCCACTGAAATGCATGCCAACCCATGGAACACATGGCAAATGTGTACATACCTTGGCAGGCACAGTGCCATACTGCACCATTTCCCAGAACCACTGGAGCGGTCCGGTCCCACTGGGCAAGGCCTCCATAACAGTGGCAGCATTGTTCCCCTATCCATTCCACCCTGTGTGAACTGACTGCTGCCATCTCACAGAGGGCCAAGGACTCCCTTGGGCCAATCTAGGTCCTTCCACCTGAATAAATGGCCTTCCCCTGTGACCACAAGTTTGACAAGGTTGGCTAGCTCCACTGCAGACCACTGATGCTCCCTCTGCAGGGGTGCCTTCACACTCTTGGACCTGGACATTGTTGAACAGTGTAAGGCCTAGCACAAGCCTGCCACATTGTTGCAGTATTGCAAGCTGTGTGTGTGTGCAATTGAACAACATTAGGTAGCTCACGCAATAGGACATTCTGCGCTATGCCGCTATGTGTGATAGACTAGTGGCAAAGGGCATTGCGCATGTGGTACTGTCATCTATATTACGCTAAACCATTCACTAACATGTTCACGGTACACTACTGTCACACAAACACAACGTGTTTGCACAATGCAATAATCATCTATTCACAAAGGACGCAAGTAAATGAGCTGATTAGGCAGTCAGGGGCAAAGCTCACAATCTTCACCTCTTTTCAAAGCTATCTGCATGCATTTGCATTCAGGATTGCTTCAGCACTATTACAGGACAAGTACACACCTGTAGATGGCTATCGATTTGCAAGCCATGAAGACAGCAGAGACAGCAACTGGAGCCAGCCATGTGGATCATTCTGGACAGACAGGTATTTGTACAGCTATGCAGACTGAAATGACTACATGATAGCTCATTTCAACTATAGGACTGTGCAGCTCACTTTGCTGCATAACAGTCATCGCTTATGTACAATATGCTACTCTTTTGCAATGTATGGCATGCTACTTTGCTTGGGAATCTGGTTACTGTGTCTTTATGAGTATTGTACATGCCATATTTTATAACTGGTACTGTTCGACTGTGCACTGTGCATGGCACATGCTCCTCCTGAAATGTATTATTTTCTTAAATTTAAATGTTAGGCACTTGTATCCATTATAGAAAGGATCTCACTGTGACTGAGCTTTGCTCAATTGAGCTTCCTGTTCATATGACTGACATTTTCCCATACCATGCCTGGGCATGGCATATTTAGGACTGGACAGTATGGAACAGGAATGTTTGCCATAGACAAGTGCAGTATGGGACAGTTTCTCATGGAGTCATTGAACAGCCGGATATTTGGTTATGCATTTCACTGGAGTGGTGAGTCATGGTGGCATGGACCACACTTCCTTCTGTTATGGTTTCCAGTGCTGCACTTTTCTGTTCTGGGTAGTCCTGTGGGAACCCTCCTGTCCCAAGCTGTCCAGTGCCATATTACCCTATATCCACCATACTATAACATGCCATACTATGCCATATAAAAATGAAACAAAGGGTCAGCACTACAATACTGCAAAAAACTTTATAAATACAACACAGAGTATAAATAACACACATAATAAAAGGCTGGTCTCACCCAAGCAGGAGTCAAACTGCAGGCATAGGAAAACAGAGCCAAAGTTTCCAAAATCCCAAGTCACCTATTGCAAATCCGACAGGCAAGGCATATGCAGATATCTCTTCATGGAAACATAAAAAATATAAACTCAAAACGTGACCGAATCGCCAGTATAGGCAAGCTAGTTCGAGGCAGGGAAAATCCATGAAAAAATACAAAATGTCAAAACTACTCGTGGTGCAACAAAAAACACTGGAAATGCTTGAAACACTTGAAATGCTGAAACACAACGGCTCAAGGGGCAGGGTGTGCTTACATATCGACCAAAGGAGGTCTTCTTCAAAGCATCCAGTAATTCAAACAAAATGCCCCTTATAACAAAATGCTTAATTGATTTAAAGCAACAGTGTAGCATGCAAAGAGAATTCAGCTAAGCCCTGTAGACATAATAGTGCACACAATTACTGTGTTATCTCATTAACACATAATTCACACATAAAAATGATAAGGTAACAAGACAGTATTGTATATATCACAGCCGGTCATTTAGACAGTCGCTACATACATATAAATTGAGACCCAAACAGTTAAAAACAATCTTATACTGTAGTTAACCATCCAAATGTTTTGAAGAAAAATATTATACACAGAAGGAACAAAAACAGACAAAAATAGAGGAGGAGCAGAGCCAGAAAGTCATGCTCCTTTTGGTAACCTGAGCACGAAAAGTCACAGTCACCATGAAGTATATAACTATATACTATTGAAAGCGATCAGTCAGATCTCTTTTGCATCTCTATAGCCAGATTCTGTAGAGCTAAATGTCCGGGCTGTGTATATATACACAATACTGTCTTGGTTACCTTACTATTTTTATGTGAATTATGTGTTAATGAGATAACACAATAATTGGTGTGCACTGTTATGTCTACGGGCTTAGCTGAATTCTCTGTGCATGCTACACTGTTGCTTTAAATCCAATAAACATTTTGTTATAAGGGCTTTTGAATTACTGGATGCTCTGAAGAAGACACCGCTTTGGTCGATACGTAGCGCACCTGCCCCTTTGAGCCATTATGTTCCAGCGCTTCAAGCGTTTCAGAGTTTTGTTGCCTGCAGCGAGTTTTGACGTTTGTATTTTTCATGGATTTTCATGGATTTTCCTACACTTGAGCTAGCTTGGCTATATTGGCGATTCAGGTCGTGTTTGGGTTTATATTTTATGTTTCCATGAAGAGATATCTGCATACAACTTGCCTGTGGGATTAGCAATAAGTGAATTGGATTTTGGAAACTTGCTCTTTTTCCTATGCCTGCATTTTGACTCCTGCTTGGGTGAGACCAGCCTTTTTATTATGTGTGTTATTTATATGCTGTGTTGTATTTCTTAAAGTTTTTTGCAGTATTATAGTGCTGACCCCTTGTTTTGTTTTTATATGGCATTTTCTTCAGCTCTGGGGCATTAGTGCACTTCCCGCTAGAGCTCCCTTCCTCCTTTGATTTTACTGGGAGGTTTTCAGTGGTCTGTTTTATACCATGCTACACCTCTCACTCTCTGTGTAGCTGCATTCCTCAGTAGTACCACAACCTACAGTGGCAGAACCACTGTAGGTACCCCATTATGCAAATTGTTCCATATTGTAAGGGTGGTTGGAACAGTCAACACGGGAAGTGTGTTCGAAACCTGCACAGCATATGTGGGACGGTGGACCAATCCATCCACCATAGCATGTACTGTGCTCTAGAGGGTCACATTGAACAGATATCATGCACTGCCAAAGGGATAGCAGCCACTGTGGAAGTCCTGCCCATGTGTTGGGCACAGTGGGATACAGAGCATATAGGCATGGGGAACACATACTGAATGTCCCTGTTGCTGATCTTCCTGGAGGTACTCCCTAACATGTTTAGAAGTGATGCTGTCCTGTCAGCCATTGCGCACCTTCCTGCAGTTCCTGTGTCTTCCTCTGGGCTTTGCCCAAAATAAGAGGACCTTTTGTAGGTGGCAATTTGTACCGTGCAATGTGCCATGCAAGGCATTATGTATGATGCAAATGCTACATGAATGGCATGCACCTGTATGCAATGCCACTCCCATTCATTGCATTGCACATACATTATGTTTTGCTATCCGCTAACCATGTTTGCCTGTTCAAACTGGCCTTTTGTGAATAACAATTCAGTGCAAACTCCTCGCAATTGGCACACCAACACTTTATGCAATTTACAAAGCTTTGTGAATCTGGCCCTTAGTCTAAATTAGAATTCTTAGTTCACTATCTTAATGAACTTGGTATTGCTTGCAATTGGGTTGTTTTAAGGAACAGAAGGTGATTTGCTACTGTACTGGAATGTGCCTTTATAAATTGTATCACATTTAAAGAAATCCTATGTTTTTTCAAAAGCAAATTATTTTCTGTGGTGAGTTACTCTTTTAGTTCTGAATTGAAGAAGACAGGAGACTTGATTGAATTTGAAAGGTACAGGCTATTTGTGACAGCAGTAACAATGTTGAGGTGAAGCAATAATGTTGTCCATTACAAAGCCCACCAATTATGAGATTTTAAACTAAAGGTTTGAAATGTGTTATTATGCTGTTTAAGTCTTTTCTGTGTACTACAGCCAGTGAAAGAATCTTTAGTTATCCTCCAATCAAGATATGTTACTCTGCTGACAAGCCTGGGTGATGGACATAGGCATTAGATAAGCACCACTTCATCCCTTATCAGGGACAATGATTCTTCCTGTCATGTTATCAAGGTTGGTATCTGGGAAAAAGAACCCTTCATTATCAGGACATTGACAAGGCACTTTTAAAACTGCAGAAACATTCTTTTTTCCATTCCACTATCAGTTTAATAATGTTTTTTACATGAATAGAGAAGGTCACACAGGTGTTCTCTTTCATGCAAGAGACACACCATGAACACGTTTTATGCATAATAAGAGAATCTCTGCAAGCTCTCTTTACTGACATTTTAAAGATAAGATGTATAGCTGTTCTTTTACAGGTGCCACTTATATATTTATGCTGATAACAAGCCTTTGACCCTTTTGCCACTGTTTTGTTTGCTTTTTGCATTAATTGTAATTAGAGATGAACATTCATCTTCATCCAAAATGTATCACACTTTTATGGATCTTATTTATTTAGTTGTTCCATACCAAGATAGTCTCTTTTAAACCTATTACATACTTTCCAAGAGGGTCCTGGGGAAGATAACAGCTGCTGCAGCAAGTACAGTATTTAGCAAATCACTGTACATATGTAAATTGTAGCATTTTCTGATATGATGAGGCATATTTACAAAAATGATAAAGCAGTGCGTTTATACCGTACTAGTAAAAAGAGGCTAGAGAGAGAGTGCCCAAAATTACCATGGTGCACTGGTGTTGTAAACATGGATAGGAAAGCTAATTTGTGCAGTGGTAGGTTTATTAAGGAATCTGAATAGGGAACCTTTCAAAAGGGAGATTGAGGAGGCATTTTGTATCATTTGGTAAGACATTTCAATTGACTGGGGCATAATAGAAGACATTTCTGCCTAGAATTTGAAGGATTCATGGGGCCTTGAGCATGACTTTTAAATGTAACTTTATTTGGAAGATGCAGGTTGTCTTAGTCAAAGGTGACTCGTAATCCAGGTACAGACAGACAGACCATTTATGAATATATAGACTAATCTAGGCCAGTGGTGTATCTGTGTTGGGTAGAAACAGAGTAGTAGTCCCAGAGTCCCAGTCTGCTGCACAGATCACAGTGATGGATCTGGTGGCCACAACCCAGTACCCATCTGTAGGTGTTACCCTACAGTTCACATTTAACTGTCATACAAATGAGATTATTTTCACTATTTTTAAAGCTGGAAATGCATTGATAGCTCACAGTGTGTTGTTTTAAACAGCCAGCTCAAGAGGAACTTTCATAAATTATTTTTACAACTTAACTGGACTGCATCTGCAGTTCTGTCACTTTGCAGTTCAAAACTGCGTTGCAGCTCTTAGGCAATGTTTTTGTAAGGCTTTGTGGTTGATCGAGCAACAGTTTCACAACTCATTCAGAAATGCCAAATCGAGATCACGTGATGAGCTAGCAGGAAGTAGGCGTCTTTAATAAGGCTCCCAAGTCCCGATGAAAAATAGTTATAAAATTTAACATTTTGAAAACCATAGAACTGAAACAGTGTGGAGTTTCGATCGAGTAGAGGTGTTGCATTGTGGAAGGCAATTTCAGGCTCTGTATGGTGGGAGAAGATAGTAGAACAGCACCAACGAGTGTGGAAAGGAAATGGCCAAGATGGACGAGGAAGCCCTCGAGCCATATGGCAATGAGCCGCGACTAACGCTCAAAGCCCCCTCGCCGATCTCTGAAGAACCCGAGGACCAGAAGGTGGAGGGTCAGGAGGAGACAATCAACCTCCGAGGACATCACTGAAATAAAACAACTCCTGAAAGGGCTGGTAGCTGATTTTACAATTCTGAAGCCTGCTCTGCATGCTCTTACGCAGAGAGTGGGGATGTAGAGGCTAGAGTTGCATCGCAGGAGAGAAAACAGGAACCATGGAACAGGACTTGATTAATCTGAAAAGGCAAGTGAAAAAATAGAAAACCGTCTTGAGGATCAAGGAGCGAGGCGGAGGAATAACTTAATAATGGCAGGAATGCCAGAGAAAGCGGAAGGCTTAGATTGTCGCCTTCACAGGATCTTCTTCTGAAACTATTTGGGCCCACGCCGTTCGTGACTCCTACAACCTTGAGAGGCCCACAGCACTGAGAAGACCCCTCCACGGGAGCTCATCCTCGAGTTATCATAATGTGGTTTCTGAATTACAAGGAGAAAATTCATGTTTTAAATAAAGCTAAAGCTAATAGAAATTTACACTGGAATGGGGCTTCTTTCTGACTGTTTCAAGACTTGGTTCCTTGGTGAGAGAAAAACAGAAGGAGTATACCGACATAAAAAGAAGCTGTATATGGCAGGGGCTGAAATTTAGATTACAGTATCCAGCCACCTTGGTGGTAAAGTTGTCAAAGGGACAGAAGGTATCTCACAGCAGAAGAAGCCTTGGAAAGCCTTAGAGTGGAGCTACCGGATTTGTTCAAGTTGGGGACCTGAAGGGAAGAAAGGGACTGGTGAAAATGTAAACATAACAGTGGGAATAGGGGACTAGCAGCATTGGGGAAAAGTGACATTAGTGGGTAGAATTTTATGTTATTGAGATGCTTTCCTTTTTGTCTTCCCTCTCCATGAGTGGGAGAGTAGGTTTGAGAGCTTTGTGAAGTGGCAAAACAAAGCCCTTTTCTTTTGTTAGATTCAGTGGTTACTCTTGTTATTCAGGGTATATTTAGGCTACTACAGCAGATCACCACGGGTTAGTGGCTCAAGTTACTGAGAAGCAGGTTCCCCTTCAATAATCTAAAGTTAAATGGATGGTAGGTTAGTCTGAACCTGAAGATGGAGGGCAGAGGGATACTGCGGGTTCACACTGGGACTCGGGGCGATTGGAGACATCTTGAGCTGACTCATACCGTCTCGGGAAAATTAAGGAGGCGATCGTGGGATCGGGGTAGTATGAAGGGAGTTATGGGGGAGAGACAGAAACCAAGACATGTGATGTAAGGAAAACAAAATGTATGAGTGAAGGTCAAGGCGAGGCCGTAGTAGATGGGGTCACTTAGAATTCTATCATGGAATGTGAAAGGTCTCAGGGAGGAAGAAAAGACTGGTTATACTAAGATACATTAATCAGTTGGAGGTACATATTGCTGCACTTCAGAAACCCATTTATTAAATGACGAGTTGCATTTACTTAGGAAGGGATGGGTGGGCAAGGTAATTGGAACTGGATGTCTGAAAGCCTCGGTGGGGTAGCGATATTAATTAGGAAGATTGCCCATATATAATTGGGTGCACCCGATCGAGAGAGGATGGTAGGGAATATACGATGGGCTCATTTTGGGACTACCCATTGCTGTGTGCTTCAATTTGTATTTACTCCTGCTAAATCAAATTTTTTGCCTCATTGGAGCTGATATTGTCCACTCCTCAGGGCTCATCTATCTTGGCAGGAGACTGGAATATATGTTTG
This sequence comes from Neoceratodus forsteri, assembly GCA_016271365.2. Taxonomy (NCBI): domain Eukaryota; kingdom Metazoa; phylum Chordata; order Ceratodontiformes; family Ceratodontidae; genus Neoceratodus; species Neoceratodus forsteri. Next base: position 1,056,653,319 of record CM057459.1, read on the forward strand.
GACAATAGGTTGACAGAGTCCCCCTTCCAATAAAGTACCTAGCTCCTGTAAGCAGCACTATATAGATTTTGGAAGTTACTGCATTAGTAGACCCATACAGGTTCTACAGAAAGGGAGACGGAGATGACCTTTTATTCAGGAGTACATAAGACATATACCAGGATCGACTTCTTTTGGTTAATAGGGAAGTTTTAAGAGGATTGCAGGTATGTATACTTTTGAAAGGACACTGTCCGACCATTCCCCAATTCAGCTGTTATGGAAGATAGACAACATTCCCCTAAGCCATATTGATGGCATCTAGATGTAGGGGTGTTAACGATGGACAATATGGTAACTAAATTGGAGGGTAAACTTAAGGAAATTATTCGGAACCAAATCCCAACTCTTGAGGATAAGAAATTAGCTTGGCCCATCTGCAAAGTGCTGTATGGAAGATGGGCACAGGAATATACAGCTAGGCTGGAACAAATTAAATAGGGCTCAGGAGGAATTCATATTGGGGCCATTAAGTCTCTATCACCTCTAGAAGGTTCCTCTAAGGAGATGGATAGGGAACTAAGAGAACTAAAGAGGAATTTAGAGGTATACTGTACTATAGGGCAGACCGTTGGCTGGAAAGACTGAATGCTAAATATTTGCTACAGGGGACATGCCAGGTCGATTATTGGCCCATAGGATTAAGGAGCGGGAGGCAGAAAGAACGATTGTGGCAGTGAAGTTTGGAGAGAGTTTATCTCGGAACCTCAAGGAATGGCAGATGCCTTTGGGATTACTATGCTGCAATATACCAGGAGGGGCCCTAGCTCAGTGACAGAAATTGTGGGGTTCCTGGATGAAATACCGTTGCCTAGATTAGGCCCAGAGCAGGCCAGGCCTGGCTGCCCCAATATCAGAGCTGGAAATTATGAGGTAATTAAAAACTTGCCAAATGGGAAAGCACCAGGACCTGATGGTCTGCCCGGCCAAATTTTATAAAGTTCATGCAGCGACAATAATACCTTTATTGAAAGAACTCTTCTCAACCATTATGAATGGAGGGTCCCCACCCTCCACTATATCAGGCCTATATCATCTATATCACGCTGATTCCAAAACCAGATAAACCCAGACACCTACCAGGTAAATATAGGCCCATAGCTTTAATAAACCAAGATATTAAGATACTTACAAAAATTTTGGCTAATAGGGTTTTGAAAGTTGCTCCTTTATTGATTAGTCAAGAACAAGTCGGGTTTATGCCAGGGAGGGGCTCATGATGTATTAAGAACTCCATCACATCTTAGAAAGAGCTGCCATTTCAAAATCCGCTATGGCTTTAATAGCATTAGATGCCGAGAAGGCGTTCGACTGGGTTTCTCATCAATTTTATTTCTCACAATGGAAAATGGGGTTTCCAAGGGGTTCCTAGGAGGCCTTAGAAATCTTTATGAAGCTCCTACAGCCAGAGTCCTATGCAACGGATATCTCTCTAAAGAGATTCTTCTTAGAAATGGAACTAGGCAGGGCTGTCCCTTGTCACCAATTTATTTAATATATACCTGGAACCTCTGTTAAGATCCCTTGCTATGGAACCAAGGGTTCAGGGGATTGAAGTTTTTGGGGATAGAGCTTAAATTATCGGTGATTCTTCGATGACATCTTACTGCACTTAAGTGATCCGTCTGTTAGCTTTCAAAGTGCACTGAAATTATCGGAAGTTTTCAAGGGTGTCTAATTATAAGTTAAATTTATCTAAAACCCAAGTTCTTCCACTTACATATGCACACCCATAGGGCAGATTTTGAGCATCTCAACAATTGGGCCTTGAAAAAATTAAATACCTGGGAATCTGGATTTTGGCTAGATCAGAAGATGGGGTGGAGAGAATGTGGGTAGCATTGTGGCTAAAATTAAACAGGATATTGAAAGGTGGAGGAGGCTTCCTCTAAACTTCACTGCCAGACTGGGACCAATTAAAATGAACCTTCTGCCTCGATTTCTGTACCGATTTGTCTTTCTCCTATATTATCCCGAAGGAAGGCTCAATAGTATTCAAAGGATTATTTCAGAATTCCTATGGGATTCTAAACCTCAAGGAGGAAACATGCCATTTCGTCTCCCCATCTGAAAGGAGGCATGAAGCTTCCAGACTTAATGTTATACTATGCAGTAGGGCAACTAGGGTATATGGGGCGTTAGGATGAGCATCGGGAGATGAGGCATACATGCCAATGTGGCTTGAATTGAACAACTTATCCTAGAAGACATAAAACTTTCACCAACTGCATTATTATTTGTTGATCCGGAGACTTGCCTGGCATAGGAAAGCACTCTCGATATATAAATCAGTTAAAGCATGGTGGGAGTGGTTAACCCAGGGCACAAGAGAGCACAAAGGGGCAAGGAACAGCCCATATTGGGAAACCCTAATTTTGCCTGGAAACCGAATACTGAGAGGTCAGTGCACATCACTGCTGTCGGAATTCAAAGTGGCAGACTTTATAATTGCAGACAGGGTGCTTTTGTCAACTCAGACTAGGGACTGGGATTTTTTTAAAAGATCCAGATTACCAAGCTGTTACAGAAGTTCATGCGAGATAATAAAGATGGGAAAAATTTGTTTACGTGGGATCATTTAAGGGAGTTGGACCTTTACAGCATCCCTTTCAAAAGTATACAAGGTCCTGTTAGACTATGTTTGCACAGAACCGAAAACCAGATAATATATTGGGAAAAGCATTATCCCCCTGAGACTGGACTGGACAGAAGTTTGGAAAACACATGAAAGCTTTGCCTATGCAGTATAATACTATGCAATTTTTATCTGTTCAAATATCTACTACACCCCTGCAAGTTGTGTTCTAGAAAACTCAGACAGACAGATGGTGTTTTCGCTGTGGCATAGAACCAGGTGACCTATTACATGTATTGTGGGCGTGCTCTCGAATTCAGCCATTATGGGTTCAGATTGAAAAGAAATGGATCCGATATTAAACTACTCGAAGTACATTAGCCCAGAGATATGTATATTAGGAGACATGAGAAGGGTACCGCGGCCAGCTAAATATCATGTGTCCCTCATGTCAGCTGTAGTTAAAGCATTTGTCCTAAAACACTGGAAGGAGGATATAATTTATGGCTATGATCAATGGGTTGGGGACCTCCTACAGGTCTTGGAGAGACTTAAACAGCATATGCTGACGGAAGGAAAAAGAATTATATGACAGAAGGTGGGGGACCCTAGAGGCAGTGTACTCAATACAGTTGAAAGGTCCTCGGGCTCAGATCTGTCTGTCTGGAGAAGAGTAGCTGGTTAAATTCTCTTATGAGAAAGTCTGAGGGGTTTGAAAGTGAATGGAATTATATGACTGTTATTAGATAGGTTCTATATATGTATAGTCATAACTCTCACATAAACTTGTTTGCCTAGGTCACAAGATATGCTTTTACTTGGTTGGGCACATGGGATTCTCTCTCCTTCTTAGGGACACAGTTATTCAAGGATAGTCCAGAATAGGTACACCTATGGATTGGAATGACAACCCGATATAGTAAGTGGACTATGGTAAGGCTAGCTAGACAAATACCGAACTCGAGAAAATGGATTTGAAGGTTACTTTAAGAGGAATGGAGTAAACTGTTTGGGGATAATAAAATTTAACTGTGATTGTATATAGTTTGGGGGTTATATATATCCAGTTTAGGGATGTGGGCCTGGGTGTGTATCCTGGGATGTATGTATGTACGTTATTGTGTTGGAAACAATAAAACCTTAATAAAGAGGTTTAAAAAAAAGATATGGCCAGTAAAATAGTACTGTGCCTGGAAATTGACAAAAAGAAATGCCAAAATCAACTAATTCTTTGACCGTGGTCACCTATGAAAATAGGCAGTTTATGTCCAATAGCGTTCATTTTAAACTAAAGTGAAACTAGTTAGTGAAACAATTCAATATGCATTGTATGTATGGTATGTTGTGCTCATGTTGTGTAGTATGTTGCATTTACAGACCTCTGTAGTATTTATTTATTGATTGATTCATTAGAAACGTAGAAACAAACAAACAATGTGACTTCATATAAGGGCTACTGGGCCCACCCAGTCTACCTAATTTTTAACCTTTATTTTTTGCTGCAGACCCTACTTGATCTATGGTACAATATCTTCATCCCTTCCTTACCTCCATGATTCCCTTGTGCCTGTCCCAGGAATTTTTGAACCCCATCACTGTTTTCACCTCCACCATGTCTGGTAGAAGGCTGTTCAGGTATCTCCACCCCTTCTGTGAAGGTGTACTTCCTCACATCCCTCCTAAATTTACCCATCCAGATTCATAGCATGTCCCCTTGTTCTAAAGCACCTTTTCTCTGAAAAACCTTCCCTCCTGTACATTATTAACATCCACAAGGTATTTACAGGTCTCTATCATATCCACCTCTCACTTGTCTCCTCCAGGGTGTACATATTTAGCTGCTATTTAGCTCCTTTAGCTTCTCCTCATAGGGCTTTTGATGCAGACCCTGCAGCATTTTGGTAGCCCTCATCTGGACTACCTCCACTCTATGTCCTTTCTAATATGTGCTTTCAGAACTGTACATAGTATTCAAGGCAGAGAGTCTTACCAGCGATCTATACAGGGGCAGTACCACTTCCCTCTTCCTGCTGGTGATCACCCTTCCTATGCATCACAGTCTCCCACTAGCTCTTCTGATAGAATTACTCCTAGATCTCTTCCCTGACTAGTCTTAGTCAGTATCACTTTCCCATTTTGTACACTGCTCCCAGGTTTCTATGACCCAAGTGCATTTTTTGCATTTTTGCATTAAAACTCAACTGCCATTACTTTGACTACTCTTCCAGCCATTTCACATCCATGCCCATCCTTTCCACCCCACTGAAAGTGTCCACCTTGTTGCAGATTGTGGTGTCATCTACAAAGAGGCAGCCCTTCCCTTCTAGTTCCTCTACTATGTTACTTCCAAAGGCGTTGAAGAGGATTGGTTCCAGCACTGGTTTCTGAGGTACCCGCTGGTCATGCTCCTTCCTCAGAGCATAATCCATTTACCACTACCCTCTGTGTCCTAACTGCTAACCAGTTTCTTACCCAAGTTACCACTTTATTACCCACCCGAGTTACCCAACTGCACCAGTCTCCTATCTGAAGACTGTGAAAGCCTTGCTGAAATCCAGGTAAGCACATCCACCACCCTCCTCATCCAATTCCTTTGCACCCAGTCAATGAAATCTATCTGATTTGTTGGCATGACCTTCCTCTGTGAAGCCTTGCTGCCTTGGATCATGTAATCCAATGAGTACAAGATATTCCACAATCCTTTCCTTTAATAGTGTTTCCATTAACTTATCCATCACTGATATCAGGCTAACAGACCTATATTTGCCTGCCTTTTCCTTCCTATACCTTTTGTGAAATGGGACAACATTTGCCCTTCTCCAGTCCTCCAGGACGATGCCAGTCTCCAGTGATCTGTCAAAAGGTCTGCTAGAGATGCAGCTAGTACTTCCCTTACTTTTCTCAGCACCCTTGGATGTACTCCGTCTGGCCCCATCGCTATGTCCACCTTCAGGATAGTGAGTGCTTTCCGGACTTTCTCCACAGAAAATTGACTAGTGTCCATTTCCTCTCATAAAGCTCCTATTGCCTTTTCATGGTCCTCCAACTTCCCATTCTACTGTGAACACTGAACATAAGTATTTGTTCAAGATTTTTACTTCTTGATCCCCTCATACAATTACTCCCTCCTTCTTTAACCTTCCTTTGTCTTCCTTTTTTCATTAACATACATAAAAATGTCTTGTCCCCTTTTGATACTCTCTGAGCTATTCTTTCCTCAGTTTGTGTCTTTGTGCTTCTTATTGCTTTCCCTGCCTCAATCTGTTTTCCTGATACTCTTTCTCCATCTGCCTCTGGCTGGGTGTCCTATACCTTCTGAATTACATTCTGTTAGCCTATACCTTTTCTGTTACATCTTTTGAGAACAAATAGTGGTCTCCCTTTCCTTCTACTTTTGCCTACTTGTTTGACTCAGAGGTTTGTTCGTTTAACTGTGCCCCTTTTAGTTTGTACGCTTTTTCTCCACCTACTAGGTCATCTCCTCCAACCAGGTCATTCCTGAAGCATTCTCCTTTGTAGTAAAATCAACTGTTCTCAAGTCCAGGACCCTCACTATTGAGTGGTTTGGTTCCACAGCTGTTATATTGAAGCACACTGTATGATGGTCACTGGTCCCCAGATGGCTTCCACCGTGACATCTGCAATGCTCTCCCCATTAGTGAGTACCTGATCCAATATTGCTCCATCATAAGTGGGTTCACTGACTAGTTGTCTGAGGAATGCCCTCTGCAGGGACTCCAGGATGTTCCTGCTTCTAGCTGAAGATGCAGCAGGAGATTCCAATCTACAACTGGCAGATTGAAGCCCCTTACAAGCAACACCTCCCCCTTTCTGCCATTTTGCTAATTTCTTCTAACATTACATTATCTAACTCCTCCCCATGCCAGAGGCCTGAAGATCACACCTGTCTAAATAGTGGCTCCATTTCCTGACACAAGGATGACCCACATCACCTCCTCCCTGAATTCTTTCTATTTCTGTTGCTTTTATGCTTTCCTTCACAAAAGTAGCAATCACCCTCCTTTCCTTCCTACTATGTCCCTTCAGAATTATCGTGTAGCCTGGTATGACTATGTCTCAGTCATGGTTGTCAGAGCACCATGACTTGGTAATAACCACAATATCAGGACAGCCTCCACCATGATGGCCTCTAGGTCTGGGATCTTGTTTCCCAGACTTCTATCATTATCACACATGGTCTTCCCAGATTTTCTTAGCTCTTTGCTTGTCACTTCCACTTTTTTGTTCCCCCTTCCTCCTCTTCTCTTCTGACTGCTTTGATTCTCTTTCCTTCTCTGCTAACCCCTCATCCTTTATTAACCTGCTCTGTGGTGGGAACCTCACCCTTCAAGATCTCCATACTCTCTGTCTCCAGCCTATGTGTGTGTGTGTGTGTGTGGGGGGGGGTTTTTCCTTCTTTATTTAGTACTTTAATAGGAAGTGGGCTGGGTCAATAACCCATTTCTAGCCACGTATGAAATAGTTAGAAGGAAATAATACTTTAACATTGAGGAAAAACAAATCAAATATGGTATGAGTAAAAATATGTGACTAAAAATTTGGAAAAACACTACCTCATCATAAATACAAAACAACTAAGATAATGTGATGAGTAGCTAACTGTTATGCCTAGCAGAGTTTTAAATTATGTTGCTGACCTACAAGGCCACAAATGGGCTGCTATACCATATTCAGATTCCCACAATAATATATTTATCCCTTAGAGTTCATTTGACTTCATAGCATATTTCTTACTTGAAATTATGATGCCCTATTGTGACATTGCAGTCTGTTGTCATGGGAATAACGGTGATGTCACAGAGTATTATAGCATCAGGTTGGGAAGAAACATTAGGAGTTGATGAGCCCTCAAAGAATGACTATCCTGTTTTCATGCGTATGACCTTAGTAATAAATAATGGGCATAGCAAATGCACAACTAATGAATATAAGTGGAGTTGTGTCCAAATACTTTTTAAAGTTCTTCTTGAGGTCCTGGTTCTCTTTAAGTAAAATGAATGATACATCAGTGCTTGGGTTGGGTAAATTATGTTCCACTGGAATGGTGATTATTTTACTTGATATGGTGTGCAGTAATGATCAATAACAAAAGCGTATTTTTCATGCTGACTTCTACCACTTCATAAATTATTTTGTTTTAAAGGAGAACCAACCCTGTTGTTTGCATTTTGTAGTATTATTTTAAATGTGTGCATGTGTGTATTCTGTTTGATCACCAAATGTTTTATTTTGAGTATTTTTTTAAAAACTCTTATTTTCTTCATTTAGGGTTCCATACTATTGCAGTCTTTTTCAAACCCAGTGTTCGTTTTCTTTTCAATTACCTAGTACTTCCAGAAACAAGTAATATCAGCTGAGCTCCTAATTCAGAGAAGTGCCTCTCAGAAACAATTTAAATTTTCATTTTGTATTTTACTACATATGTAACATTAAATGTAAATGGAAGGTTTTGATGCAGTTATAGGCTATATTATTTATTTATTTAAAATTGGTAAACTGGAGAAGCACATTGGGGTAAGGCTCATTTCCAGGTGCGACCTGGGGGAAAGAGGAGAGGAGAAGCACAATTGCAAACAAAATACAGCCAGTCAGGTGAAGTGGTTACAATGAGAATAACATAAAGAACATATGTCGAGTGCAATACAGACAAAACAGCAAAACACTGCATGTAGGGAAAATAAATCAGCATACAAAACAGCTGTTCAAATGAAGCAAACTCAAAAGTGATTACTGCCAGAGGAAGGGAGGCTGAGCTGGTGCTGAAAATAGGAGTCAAAACAGGTTGTTAAACTTCAACAAGGTTGCCTTTTGTTAGTGATACTGTCTACATAACATGCAATTGTCAGAGAGATTGGTTAAAATTTATAGAGCTTTAAGATCTAAACATAGAATCGTCAGCAAGTAAAGGACGGTAGGCCCATCTTTTCTGCCCTATTTCCCCAGCCTATTATCACAGGATAATACGAACATACGAAATGATCAGCAGAGGAAGGCCTTATGGTCTATTGAGTCTGCTTCAATGTGATGCTCCTAATGAAGAGATTCAGTAGGCTCCACTGTTCAAGTGTTCAAAGAGAGCATTGTACTGTTTATAGAAAAGCCCTATCCATTCCTACAGCTAACTGAAATATAGTTAATGATTTTGGTTTCATTTAATAAAAATAACAAAACAAACAAAAAAAAACACCACTGAACACTAAAAATTAAATGTTGGCGCTAACACATTAGTAGTTAAAAGCCCCAGTTTGATTATGTCCATAACAAGACATTCTGCTTCCTCCAAACAGTTCACAATACCCCAGAGATGTAATTTGGTAGATAAATATGCTATAAAAGAAAATATGTTATCATGGAAGAGTTTTTCTGACTGATGCCAGTCATAAGGACTTATTTAGGATGTTCTGTGTGATTTACTAGCAAATCTGGTTTGTGATTTATTGTTTGCTTGCACACATGCAAAACATAGTGCCATTGTCCAAGTTTTTGTAGGTGTGGCACCCTATCTTCCAATTCATTCAGTGTGTTTGCAGGCATGGCCACAGTTCACCAATGAATGCTGCAGCTGATTATGACAGCAGTTGAAAATGCAGTGCCATACAGTGGAAAGGGAGGCTCCGCTTCAGTGAGCAGCGATAAGATAGTGTTGATTAGCATATTGCCAACAATCCTGCTCGTATACATCACTGCTTTCTCTTCCTGGAACATAAATTCAGTTTGAAGGAACTTTCCTAGGACTATCTTTTGGGAGGAGGCAACAGGGTGCCCAATTCCCCACGTCAAATCAATTAACCCCCAAAGAAACAGACTTCCAGTTGCCAGCTGGGGGCCAACCCTAGCATAACACATGTCTGTATGGCTGACGGGGTGCCCAATCCCCATCGGCTCCACTGCCCCCAAAAATAATCTTCCAGCTGCCAGCTGGAGCCAACCCCAACATGTCACAAATCCTGTGTCATCATCCTCAGCTCACTGGCCCCTCAAAAAAATCTTCCAGCTGCCATGCGAGGGCCCACCCAACATGGTACAAGTCCCATGTTGTCCTCCTAAAAGAAAACAAACACCTGAAAAAAAAGATCCCTAGATTGATTGTCTTGCCCCCAACCTCGCCCACTCTGGCCATCCACCTCCCACCTCACCTCACCCCCATACCTTACTTCTGGAGGTGAGCAAGATGATCTTCAGAGGACCGGAACCGTCTGCACTGATCAAAGCCGACTGTGAACTGAAGAAATGCTAGTAAGCTGTATAATGGAATAAATATGTTTCTTTCAACTTTGATGCATATCTCAGGCATTGTTTGGAATTTTGGCACCAAATTTTCAACATGGGGTTTTAGGACCCCTCTCATGAATTCTGGCACTGTCATGGCGTTAATCATCCCCAAAGGTGATTTCACAGTCCTGACATGGAACCACCTTTCTGGACTGATTTATGAAATGACAGTGTCACAGTTCATGTGGTAGGCCCCAAAATCTATGTTGAAAAATTTGTTGAAAGATCCAAAATGTTTGATTTATGAATAATGCATTGTACAGTTCTCTACACTCATAAGTTCGTGCATTTTTATATTTTCAATCCAGATTTTCAACATTGCCATTTACCATACCTCCTTATGAGCAGTACAGCTGTCATTTTCACATCTCATCTAAAATGTGTTTCTGCACATGTAGTGCACAATGGGCAGTCGGTGTGCGAAATCAATATTCAGGACAGATTAAGAAAATCACAGTGACAGTGTTCATGAGCAGAGGTCTTAAAATGGCAATGTAAAACATTGACAAAAGTCCATAAAATGACTGTGTTACAAGCGAGCATTGATGCGGTTTCCAAGCACCCTTGTAAGTTCATGAATTTGTAATATTTTCATGACAGATTTTCACCACTGGCATTTTCCACACATCCTTATGAAAAGTGCAGCTGTAATTTTTCACACCATGGCCAAAATGTGTTTCGCGACTTTCAGAGCAGAAATGCATGGTTGCTGTGAAAAATCGCTGTTTGGGACAGATTAAGAAAATCACAGTGACATTGTTCATGAGCGGAGGTCCCAAAATGCCTGTGTTGACAATCTGCCATAAAAATCCCAAACTAATTGCATTATGGGTGTCGTTGCACAGTTTCTATACACACTCATGACTTCACCAGTTGTTTTAATGTTTTCCTGCAGATTTTCAACATTGGCATTTTTACACCTCCCCATGAACAGTACAGCTGCAATATTTCACATCCTATTTGAAATGTGTTTTGCACCTGTGGTGCCAAATTGCAATATCACTGTGCAAAAGCAGCTTTAGCCTAACAAACTGATATTGCCACTCTTCATGAGATGGGGTCACAAATAAAACATGTTGAAAATTTGGGTGAAAATACCAACAACGCCCTGAGGCATTAGGGTTTCCGACCATAACACCCCACCCTGTAGAGAATGACAGGCATCAGGGATGCGACTTGGGATTGTTGCCTGTAATGCTCATACCATTCCACCCCCACCACACCTGCAGCCAGTGAGAGGCATGTCGGGTCTGCCTTGGACTCTTCTGCCCCAAAGTTCACCCATTCTCCTATACAGCACCCATCTCACTGTATTTCCTGATGGAATGGGGTGAACATAAGGGCAAGACACAAGGCACACCGTGACACTTGTCAGTGTCTGCAGGTAGGGCATAGTGAAATGGCGTGGTCATTATGCCTGATGACTCAAAGGCACACCCAAATGCCTGTCAGTATCTGCAGAGTGGTGGTGGGGTTGGCTTCAGTTCAATACTTCACTGCCATTCCTATTGTGCAGCTCTGTAACTCCTACACTACCAATGCCAATGCCAGCAAGCAAACATTCAGCATTGACAAATGCTTGTTACTTGCACAAACACTTTTTCAGAAGCTGATTTTTAGCATCATGTTTTCAAACATTATTGTTTAACCCTAACAATAAGTGCAAATACAAAACAAGCACAACTGTTTCAAGTTTTGAGGACTATTTTAAAAACACTGGAAAACATAGAAACAGAAACACAGAAGGATAGAATCCATGGCAGAAGGACCAATAGCCCATCAAGTTTAAGAGCTTTTGTTAGAAATTTCAAAAGTGAAAATAAACCGGACTGTGAAAAACTGGAACTAGATTCCTTAAATAATGCATACATGCAAGTACTGTATCGTAATTCAAATACTCAGGAGTAACCATAATCATAATCAGCACCTCCAGGTTCTTTGGCCAGGATTTTTAAAAGGGCCCAATGCTAATACATTCCCAGCTTGACCACGGATCCAAATAGGCCACCTGCATCCATCACCTCTTTTAATGCAGTAGGTGCAACTTTCCAAGTCTGGTCTGATTACAACAATTGGACAAGTTTTACAGTAGCATGTGTTTAACCTTGCTCTACTCCCAATTTTCAGATTACCTTGGCTGGGTCATTAAACTGATGGTCTAGGCTGACAGAGGTTTAAAGGCATTCTCACTGGCAGTGGGCACGAGAGACAACAGGTCAGTTGCAGCTTCAGATGTAAGGCCAGCAACTTATGTGAAAGCAAACTACAGGTCTTTTAAAAATAGGCCAATGGAAATTCTTGACATAGGCATTAAAATCTGACCATCAGTTAGAGATGTGTGAAGAAAACTTCCCCAGTGAAATTTCCACGAAAGATAGACTTTCACTTCTGAAAGCTGGAAATCAAACTAGCAGCTTTGCAGAAATTCCAACTTAGAATAGCAGAAAAGATATATGAAGTGTGGATTTTTGTATTTAACTGCAGAAAAAATTCCACAGAATGATCACTGTCAGTGGTCAGTTCTGTGGAATTTGTTTTACAGATTTTACAATTAATACAATAATCCACAGTTCTACATTTATTCCACCATTCAGTGAGTCACTGAACTGCAGAATGAATGTATGAATTGTGGATTAATGTATTAAACTGCAGGAAAAAGTGTGCAGAACTGACAACTTAACTGCAGAATAATTACGTGTATTGCAGAATAATCAGTTAAACTGTGGAATAAATTCCTCAGAACTATTATTTTGCAGTTCATGTATTATTCTGCAGTCCAACAAAAAATTCTGCAGAACAGTGTGAAAATCTGCCAAACATATTTGGAAGATTCCAAATCTAATTGTGAATGTTCAGAAAAGTTTGAAAATTTCTTACATTTTGCGAATGTTCCACAAAAGCGAATTCACAACTATCTCCCACCTCTCCCATCTGTATTTGTCAGATGATATCCAATTCATTTGGAGCCACAAGTAAATCAGAGGGAAAAATGCAGACTACTGGGACTGTGCCAGAAGCCAACTGCATCCATTTAAACATACCACCTCCATAGCCATACACCTCATCCCCAGAATGTAAATATTTGATAGTGGGTCTTTCTGACCCCAGCAACTGTATGATTGGGGAGAATTATTTCTAGCACACCCAGTTGTCCCTTCTTGAAAGCGCACCAGCTCACAATACTAATACAGTCATCAGAATGTTAGTGTAATCAGGACACACAACCAGGTGTGAGGTGATGGAGTAGTCTGCAACAATTATGATGGGAAGACAGACCAATCATTGTTCTCCATTGTTAGTGACACCTGCAGCCTTCTGGGTGTTTCCACTTACTGTGGGAGTGCTACAGACTGTGGCATGTTGTGTAACAGGATGGAACATCAAGATCACTCCTGTATTAATATCTAGGTGCTTAGTTTCTAATTATTTCCACAGATTGTTGTGTCTGGGACCACCAGTAAGGTACTCAAAATAATTATTTAGAGTGGCTATAAAGAGATCTATTTTGTTATCTAGTCAATTGTAAGATGGAGCACAAGATATGTATTACATTTGAAGAAAAGCTAAATTCACTCAGATTTATGCTGTATAATACTGGCATTTGCTGTTGTTGATTTTCACCATTTGAATAATATCTTGATTCTGTATGATATATCAGTTAATGTTTTTTTCTTTCATTAAATAAATAATATAGAAATATTTGGCCTGCTGAGAGGAGATTCCCCTTTGGTAAAGCAATGAGTAGTAGGTCTTGATGTTCTTTTAATGCAAAATTAGATTATGAAGTTACTGGACTAAGTAGTTTCCATGGGGCTGCAAGAGGTCTACTGTTTTTCACTAGTGAGAACAAATTATTCTATTAAACATCCATATTCTTGTGGAAAGCGCCACTGTGAATTAAAAATGATCCAGCAACAGATATAAAATTAATTAAATCTCTTACAAAAGATTTATAGTGTGTCCCTTTTGTTGACTGCTGACTATAATGTCAGTACGGGTCCCTAACTGATACAGTTCTTTGACTTCATTTTGTTTTATCAGTAGCAGGAACCTAAGAACAGGAATACAAAAAAAAAAAAAGGTCATTGGGTTCTCAGTTATCACAGATATGGGATGACTATTGGCTAATATTCTTTTACTGTATTACATAAATAAAGAAAAAAAGAACATTTTATTTTGGCAATAAGAACTTCAGACTGTCCTTCACCACAAGGTTAAATTGTTTTGTAATATATGGATCTTCAAAATAATACTACTGAAAACGATGTAAAAAAATTGTTGTAAACATAGCACAGAACACTGCACTCCCAATAATACTATTGTTCCAATAGCGATAGTATTATCACTGCAACCTTACAGTGCAAGCGCGCCCTTCAACTAAAATTGCTTCACTACAAACACCTTCTTCACCACACACAGCTGCAATAATTTAAACAACGGATCCATGGGAAACTAATGCATGCAACTATTCGGTGATATAGTCTCACAGTAAAAAACAAAATCACAAGTCTCCTCAGCCCAAAAGAAGTTATGTGATGTACTCACACTCACAGTCTGAGTGAAAACCACAACCACAAACTTTACTCCGTTCATTTACTCCTTCCTCTGCCGCAATCACTTGCTTTTTATTGTTTTTAAAAATGTTTACCGTTATATGTTCCACGTTTACAACGAACTGTTAGATGTTATGCTTAGAAACTGTTATTCTTGCAAACTCTTCCTGATGACCTCTAATCAACTTCCTAAGGCAGCGTTCAAGTCATCACCCAGCCTACAAGTAAGAACTCACCACCTTCCTGCATCCATATATTACAAAAATAAAAAAAAGGTTACATAAATTACTCGGCTGGAAATTTCATCTCGAGTTCTGGGGACATAGAAACCTCTGAGAGCTTAACTCTCGAGATTATCTATGTCCCCAGAACCTCTCGATGAAATTACAGCCTTAAATTCACAGTAACTTATCTATTATTCTATTTATTACTAATTAGATCTATTAGTAGTGTACCGATCCAGTTTATCTTTGATTAATCCATATGCAGTTAAGTCTATTATTATTATGGGATTATAGAAGGCACATAGGTCAGACTATGGCATAGCACCAGTCACATGATGCCATGCCATGATCCATGTGCTAAGCAACTGGCTCTTCTGCCTCAGATTCCCCATGCTATTAACTCATAGTTGTTGGCTTGCATTGTAGGCATGTCAATATTGATAAATCTGGTATACTGTTAGGTGGTCACCACAGTTAGGGAGATGGGAAAAGTTTGTAAGTGACAGGTGCATTCTATGTTTCACAGCACCCTGCACTCATGATGTTTCACCATCCACACTGTTCTCCTTCTTTTCACTTATGCCTGGACCCAGAGGTAATTATAATTAGTGTTGGTGGGTAAGGGGTGGTGCAGAGGGCAAAGCCCCCACAGAACTAACTCTTCTCCAATGCTGTCTGTTGGTGGCTTAGATGTGTTGCAGCAGAATGTGGGGCTGTGGTCTTTGTAGGTGGCGTGGTGACATGTTTCTGGCACTCTAATTTCTGAAGAACAGATTTATGTTGTGCCACAGTGGGTGAATCATAAATCTGGTCTCATGCTGGTCCTTCTGGGGTGTTTAGTGGTCCTAAATATGCACTGTCCTTTCCCCATTGGTCAGTAGATCCCTCCTTCTTATCTCTGTTTTTGTCTTTTATGAAAATTCTCAGTGCTGTGTTATGTAACCTTTCCCTTTGCTGAAAAATCAGTTCCATCTCACAATCCAATGCCAGTTGAGGAACTGCTTCAACCAGTTCTGTTGTTAGAAGAAAGGATGCATCTTTTAGCTTAAGATAAGGGTTTGTTTAATTACCAGAGCTTACCCCCACCATTTTTCCTGCACTGTTGCAATGAGCTGTGTGATAGCACTGAGCAAACCCTGCAACCCTTTATGTATTGAACAAGAGGGTGCTAGGAACAAATGTGCCACAATATACTTCTTGCAACAACTTTACAGTACAAAATTATTACTGTGCATGTTGCCCCAAAGAGAGAGAGAGAGAGTGTGTGTGTGTGTGTGTGTGTGTGTGTGTGTGTGTGTGTGTCTTTATGTTTTCTGAAAAGGCATACAGTACCATTAAAATTACAGAGGATTCATGCCCCAATCAAGAACAAATTCCCAGTTGGTATCATGAACCCTTGCCTCTGGGAAGATTCAGAAGAGTGGCATCCTGAATGATGAAGGAGTAGGAGATGAGAGAAGAGAGAAGGAGAAGGGGGCGAGTATGATAGAGAGCTATAAATACCTTGGGGCAAATAAAATACTCAAAGGTGTTTTCAGAGGAAAAGATGCACGAGAACAAGAGAAATGCAATGAAGCTGGAAGGGATAAATTCAAGATAGATGTGAAAGTATTTCTTCACTGGAAGAGAGTTGGATGCCTGGAATAGTCTTTCACTGGACATGGTGGAGAAACCAGCGGTGTGCATCAAGCACACATGGGATAGGCAGAAGGAATCTTAGTGGGAAACAAGGGAGAGGAAGCCAGAGATTAAATAGAATCTGCAATGAGTACAGGCAGGAAGAAAATGACAGATTGGTGAGGCCTTACTTGCCATCAAATTCGATGGTTCTGTGTTTTTGATGGACTGGGGACCTTAAAATATGGTATAGTGTGCTTTCCCTGATCCACTGTGCTTTCATTGTCCCTGACAATGCACTAGTTGATACCAAGTGTACAAGTCAGACTATCATTTGTACTACTGAGGCCAATAGACACTGACTTTACCCTAGGAAATTAGTCTAGTTCATGGTTAACCCACAGGGTATACGTTTCATTTATTACCATTTCCTAGAAGCAAGCAATGCCTACCCCCAGGCATGGGTGGCATATCTCTGTGCCTGCCCTCATGGATATAGCCACAATAAAAGTGATGCCTGCCCACAACCTGGGAGGCACATCTTGACATCTGATAAAAATAAATATCTGTGTGTCACTGTTCCAGAATAAGAGACTGGTGTTCATCTCCTGTCTGCTCCCAGATCTTGATTAGAGATGGGCAATGTTGCATTAATAAGCTTCATGCCAAAATTACGAATATGACAACTTTATTTCACTGCTGACCACAATTTGTATAATTATTCATTTGGCAACTGGCCAGTTTCACATGGCAAAGCTACATGAATTACCAATTCATGGATGAAATAGACAATTTGCATTGTTCACCTTGTGAATGTGTCAGTTCACTAGCAAAACACAATACAATTGCATTGCTAGTGCTGACCCTAAACAGTTTTGTTCCCTATATCTCCTAAAAGTGTTATTAATCATATGATCTCCTGAAATCCTCTGTTGGCACCCTCTTCCCTTACCCCTAACCAAACCAACTGCTGTCTGCACAGCGTATATTGAGTCTGGTGCTTGGGAAGGAGTAGCTATTCCCTGCTTGTAAACAACCAGTCCCATAAATACCCAGCACTCAAAGCTAATATCTTTGGACAAACAAACAGTCAAATACTTGAATTATTTGAAAAATGAACATTCCTTTTATTCCAGAAATCCAAGAGAAAATGTAGACAATGTGATTTGCAGCAGCCCACACCAAACCCCGCTATGGTTCACCTACCCTCCTCTCCCACCATCATCCTGAGAAAACTTTAATAAAGAAAACAACCCCTCCCCTTTTTAGGTGCAGAGCATCTTCTCTATTCAGTGTTCATCTTAGTAATGGTGCAAATGAATGGTGATGTTTTTGCTCATAATAAACCCTGATTCACCTGAGTGGGTAGTAGAGATCTGAGGGGATTAGTAGGGTAGGGCTTTTGACTTACTTGGCTGAACTCAGGTGGGGCAGGTGGAGAAGAGTGTTTGGTGTTATGGTGGTGGAAGGATACAGTATTGATTCTGAACTTTCTGACCGACTGTCTTGGAGACATCCTACTAAACCTTATACTTTCAATTCACCAAGACAGAGAAGAAGGAGGGTGCGTGGGGGGTTACAAGATTCTTTGGCAGTAAAAGCAGCTGTGCCTTAGTCCTCTTTTCTTTTAACTGATGAGCTGTGGTGTGCACTTGCTTTCTTTTCTTGAAAGGCATGGGGGGCAAGGAACTAGTCACTCACCATTGTTCCTTCTTGCACACTACTAGCTGATCACCTCCCAAAATATCACAGAGGTGGTTCTTTCCTTTAGGATACACATAGTAACATAAGTTGATTGACAGTAGTAGTAATGACTGTATTCTGGCACTGATGACACAGCCAGGAGATCCATTCTGTTTCCCATTTGATGCCATCCTCATAAATGCTCTTCCTGGGCACATCTCAATATGTGCCTGAGTGCAGGGGCTGATTTTATGAACTGGAAAATTGAAGGACTGGCTGGCTACCTTGTCAGGGCAAATATACAGTCCCTTCCACTTCAGTACAGACTGACTGAAAAGTATGAAGTTTGCCTACAAATACTTTTATTGACATTAGATTCCAGGAAATGTAAGCTATACCACATGTAAAACAGAACAAAATCCCTTGAACTCTTTTCTATGTATAGAGTGCCAACGTTGAATGTCCCCAGTCATAATTATTTTGGCATATTGCATTACCACAGCTGTATGTAAACATGCTGATGTGCATATGCAAATGATCCACCTGTTTAAACCAGCATATTGGTAGGTTTAGATATGTGTTAAGTAATGTGCAATGCCTTTTACACCACCCTCTAAACAATTAAGCAATAAGGCATGACCAGGGGTTAGATTAACAATCTGTTAATCACCCACTAGGGGTGTAATGTGGCATGAGGCATAGCCGGTGCCATATTGCCCTAGGGTGATTGACTGTTAATCTAACTCCTGGGAGTGCTTATTACTATTATAAAAACAATTCAAAAGAAAAGTGTTAAAAGTGTACTTTTGAATGTTATCCTCATTTAAAGAGATTTTTAATAAAATAGTTCTTCATAACAGTTTAGAATGCTGGTTCAAAATCAGAATGTATCATTCCACACATTCAAGTGCTAGAGGATGAAATGATGACAGGAAGAATTCATGTGCCATGGTGATCAGGCTGTACATGACAGTATAACATGGATTAATGTAAGGTTGTTGGAATCCTACCAGCCAATCCAATTGCAGCATTTCTGAAACCCTTTTATAATGTCTGATGATTAGGTGCCTGCTGCAACCACATCCCACAACCAAACACCAGACAGTACTGTAACACATAATATCACAGTGGTCTGGCAGAAAAATATTTTAGGTCAGGCAGGGTTTGCAAACTGGTATACATGTGGGTGATCAAGGGAGGATCAGTGGGACATGTGTAACTCAGGGGTATTCTCTGGTGTACAGGCAAATGATTGTGGGGCCAGAAGCTGGGGCACCAGTGATATACTAAGGTTACACTCCGGGTATATGGGTGGGTGATCAGGGCCAGGGGCCAAAGGCGAGAGGATCTCCAGGGATTATGCTTCACTATACAGGGGATGATCAGGCAGGCAGCATACGGGTCAATATGTCAAAGTAAAAAGTGCATGAAAAAAGTGCAGTCAAAACAGCTAAAAGCAAAATAGCTACACAAAGAAAATAGTAAAGAAACATTTCCACTATCCACCTAGCTATATTGCTTTTAGGAAAGAGGTGAAAGCCTCTGGTTGGCGGTGTGCTGCTGAGCAGCTGATGTGGCTCAGAGGTTAGAGCCACAGGTGGGAGGCAGTGGAATTTCAGTGTCCTGGGGTTTGATTCCTCATCGTGGGATATCTGATTTTATTTTTCTTGTCTTGTGTCCCTTTTTGTTGGGATTCTTGAAGAAGTTTCCTTCTTCAAGTCCCAACTAATTTCTCCCCATCTGCGAGTTTCACCACCGAGTTAGTTATTTAAATGTGGGGGTTGGGCACAGCTCCCAATAACAGGGGTGTGGGGGCATAGCACTCCCTCAAATATACCATATGTGTGTCCTGTGCCATGTTTGAGAAGGTAGCACTCACTGTTTTGGTACCCTTCACTGTTTTGATGAATGCTACCTTTGAATTCTGCTTTTTGCTGTGTGTTATTTGACCACGATGTAAATGCTGACAGCATTATGACTCCATGCCACAGGCAGGGGATGGGGGTACCAGTGGACCATCAAGAGTTACACTCTTATGTATTGGTGGGCAATCAGGGAGGTAAGTGCCTGGCAGACCAGTGAACCATCAGGTGTTATACTTTGTATACAGGTGGCGATCGGGGGGCAAGGGCCAGGGGCCTGTGGACCACCAGAGGTTACTCTGGTATGTGGGCAGGGTGATTGATTGGTTGGTGGCTTTCTTTACCACCACGGACAGGGTTTCTTGCTAGGCAACAGTTTGTTGCAGAGATTATGTTAAAATCAAAATAAACATTATTACTTTAGGGAGTGTGGGAGGAATCCCCATAACTGTCACATAAGGTGGCACAATTTATTAACACACTTGGTGATGGTGCTCGGTGACTATCACTAGTGTTGCAGTGAGAGTACTAAGTACACATGTAAAATTGTTACTTTACACCTGAAATACAGTAGTTCTTATTAAAACATTTTAGAAAAAGGAGACACTGTTAAACACTGAAAATATATATTTTTAAGAAAGTAATAAAAGAGCCATTTACTATACATAAACATAAATATTGCAAAAAAAAATCCCTCACTCACAAAAGGGAACAGGGCCTCTTAATATTAAAGACAGTTTTGTTTTACTGGGGTTAGGACACAGGGTGTTTTAGAAAGTTTAAGCTGTTTACTTCACAGCCTTACAACTGCTGGAGATGTAAAATGTTCCACAAATGCCACAGTGACCCAGCATTTAAACTACAGACCCTGCAACTTGCTAAATATGGCATGCAGCATTCCCTCCATTCCTGCCATATCCTGGTGCAAATTCACTACATCCTTCTGCAGTGTAGCAGCTACAGAGTTGAGGGCCACTCAACAAGCTCCTGTTGTACTAGCAGGGATCCCATGCTGGGCTTGTATAGGTCTGCCATCCAGCTGCTTCTTCTACTAATTGTTTACCTCCAACTCGATGTTTCCCAGGTCGCTGTGCTGCTGTGCCTCATTCACTCTGCTTGATATTTGGCAGACCCAGTAGAGATATTTTTTTCTGATGTCCCTCCTCTCTTTGAGCTTTGACAACTCCCATTGCCAATCGATGCTCAGTCTCAATCTCTATTTGTGGAGTGCCATTAAAACATTTTTGTGCCTACACCAGATCATCACCTCCCTCAGGGTTTTCTTATGGGTGCTGTAGGGGCTGGGTAACAGCTGGGCCCAGTTGCTCTACATCACCTATGTAATACAGAGAAGGTCAATGAGATACAGTGAATATGTTTCTGAAGTAAACTTGTTTTCTTTTAAGTTACAAACAGTAGCAGCATTTGACAGTGCTCTCTCTCTACAGGATGGAGGTAGTGATATACGGCAAAGTTTAGTGCTGCCAAACAGTAATTGCAGCACTGCAATCTGTGTGGTGCTCCCACCTGGTTTCTCTATCCACTCTACAGTGTAAATTCAGACAGTGTTTTGTTTTCCCTAAGATACTGAGCTCACGTTAGCAATGTTACATGTCTCTTTAACATGAAGACAGCATAAAGTCAACTCTGTTGACTTTGCTCACCCTCTCACAAAAGCAAGGTTTTAAAACTCTGTTGCCAGAATAAGGCATTAAGCTTGATGCATTCATAGATTTTCCTAGCACTGCCAGTTTCTTACCTTTACTGGCCTACTCCATGTGTCCACTCCCAGGAAGAGACACAGTCTGCTGTATCTGTTAAAGAAAAGGCACAAAAATCTTTGGATCAAATCAGATAGACAGACACTGTAGAGATTAAAGAGATATAAATACTTGTAACAATTATCATTAAGCAAACTAAGGCTGGGGAACAGTTGGCCCAAATTGTCCCTCTGGTCACCCCTCTTTCTTGATCCTGGCACCTAGCAACAGCCATGTATGACAGCAGGTCTCTGAGCTTTATGTCTGCCTACCTCTTCTTTAACTGTGTGCTAGATTGCACCTAATCTGTTGCCTTATTCATAGAATTATTAATTTTGCAAGGTCCTCCCTGTCATACAGCTGCTGGGCAGCTACACCAAACAGACTGCCATGGTACTCGACATAAAGTACAGAAACACTGCAAGCTCCTTGGTACTGAACATTGTGTTTCTATGGCTCCCAAACATTAAAAAACAAAACTAACAAAAAGAGACAAGACAAAGTATTTCTATAAAGCGAACAAATTCAAAATGCAGTACACAGACTAAAAATATACAGAACTTGCTATTTAGATTTATGTATATACAAATCTGTCCAACTATCTGTCTGTCTCTCGTCCATCTGTCCATCTATCTATGTACTTGTACTGAATTTTCTGTTATGTATGTAACTTATATTTTACTTTTTAAGTTCATGTTTTATAATTATAATAACAGGGCCACCTTGTAAATAGGACTTTTGGTCCTAATGGTGTCATTTCCACCAATCCTGTATAAAAATAGCCGACCCAGTGGTGTGGAGGGCTGAGGCATCATGCATTAACTCCTGCCATGCTGCCAACATGTGTTCTTGGTGGGAGCAGCCGCTGGGGCTTGGCAGTGGAGGAGAGGATCAAGCATCTGTGGGACAGCTCTCCTCTCCCAGGGAAGGTGGGAACAGAGTCTGCTGCCTGCCTGACTCCTAGCAGTGGCTGGGGCTGGCACAGTGGGACCACACATAGAAGGCATATGCAGGGCAGATGCCCGGTGCCATGTATGGAAGCATGTGTGGCTTGACCATTGGCATCATTGCACACTGCCATGCTGGGAATGGGCAGAAAAGGAGGAAGAAAATCACTGGCCAGCAAGATGAAGACAGCCCCTCGCAGGCTCCACACCTGGCTAGCTGGCACCTCGTTAGTGCAGTAGTGAGTCCAGCGAAACCGGGTGACAGGGTTGGGGTGGCTGGACAGAAGGGGCGGGCTGCAGGAGCATAAAAGAGTAAAAAAAGAAAATTCTGTATAAAAATAAAGATTTTACTACATCCATCAGTTTGTCTTGCCATCCGTCTGTCCATCTGTCCATCAGTTCATCCATCAGTGTTGGGTACATTATTTTTCTGTTACTTTCTATTACTTTTGAAAACATGTTCCAGAAAGCTCTCTGCAGTCACTAGCAAGGATGGAGAAGTACTATAAATGTAATACACCTTACAGTTAGAAGAAAGCAGCACGCTACTCATCACTGTAGAGTTCCAAAAGAACGATTCAAAACAGGCTATAAGCAAAATATTTATTAATTTTGCACCTAAAAACGCCAGCACACACATGCATAGTGTCCCTCCTCAAACAGCCAAACGTGTTCACGCTCACTCTCTTGCTTTCTCAAGGCTGAGGTAGGTTTGACATCACCATTCTTTAACTACAATTTAAAAGTGACAGTGCAATTAAAAGATGAATGAATTCATGTGTATCAAACCACCTAATAAGTACAAAAAGTACAAAAACAGACTTCCATAATACACATAATATAAAACAACAAAACATATGAAGGTACAAGCTTCCATCACATAATTTTTTTTTACTTTTAAAGCTTTCCAAATAAATTACAAATAAGATGATAACTGAAAAGTCATTAAGACCTGGTTTCAAAAGGATTTGGTTTTATACTGCCAAAAAATTCACTTTGTGTCAATTTTTTGTCAATATCACCACCACGAATATGTTCTTGAACCTTTTCAAGCATTTGAAAGGAAAACTTATGCGTTTTACCTTTGAGCTTCACGTGTTGTGCCAAAGCACTCACATCTTCTAAATTACAGATACTTCTAATGTGTTGTCCAATTCTTATTTTAAACTTTTGCATAGTTTTACCTATGTAAAAACTATCACAACTATAACAAGTAGCTGCATAAACTATATTTCTACTATTACAGTCACAAAAAAACTATCTGTTGAATCTGATTTGTAACTGGATTGTTAAAGAAATTCCCTGTCTTTACATATCTACAAAAGAACAATTTTCACAATGAAAATTACCATTTGGAAGAGGCTTTGTGGTTTCCAAAATGTACTCTTTACTAAAATGTCCCTAAGATTAGGTGCCCTTCTATATATGAACTGTGGATTGTCTTTTGTTACACCATCAAGTTTCCTCTCAGTGTTCAAAATATACCAATTATTGTTGATAATATTTTTAACATGATGGGCTTGTGGGCTAAATGTAGTAATAGGAACCTGTGTATAAGATTACTTTCTTGGACTTATCAATTGATAAGAAATCAGATGGTAGTGGGATAGGCACTAAATTATATAGGAAAAATACAGATAAAAACTCCATTTTGGCATTTAATATTTGTCATCCAGCACATGTTACCAGGAATA
This sequence comes from Neoceratodus forsteri, assembly GCA_016271365.2. Lineage (NCBI taxonomy): Eukaryota > Metazoa > Chordata > Ceratodontiformes > Ceratodontidae > Neoceratodus > Neoceratodus forsteri. The sequence goes on from CM057459.1 coordinate 1,056,677,566, forward strand.
TTCCTATAGGATAATTCCTGCAGGCTAAAAGGATTGTTCTGATTTAAATGAATATATGATCTAACACATCGTTTCCAAGTTAGGGGATATAGTAGTAATACTTTGGAATTGGCTAAAGAAAAGGTCAAATTGAGGGATAGATGTGATCTATTAACGCCTAAAGTAAGGAACAGTGATAATTTCGATAATAAATTTAAGTTTATCACTACATTTAGCCCACAAGCCCATCATGCTGGAATAGTAAACTATATGAGAAGAAAATTTAGCTAAGAATAACCACCACCTGGGTAATGGACTTTCGGAAAGTGGATTTTGGAAAATGAAAGAAATTCCCAAAAAGGAGCTAGAGGGAAGGAGAACCTAGATGGTACTGGAGAGATTTGGGGGTCAATTAAGGAGAAATTCTGCTGGCAACAAATCAATGCATCAGGAGGGAGAAACACAAATGAGGGAAAACCACTTTGGTTTAGAAAAGAAGTGGGAAGAGCAGTTTGGGAAAAAAGAAAGTGTTCAAGACCTACAAATCTTCACAGAGTATGGCAGAAAAGGAAGCTTACAGGGAAAAGCTGAGACGACATGGGAGAATAATCAGGAGGGTTAAGGTAGAAATGGAGGAGAAAATAGCAAAGGAGGCAAAAAGGGGACAAGAAATGTTTCTGGTATATAAGTGACAGAAGGAAAAGCATGCAGGAGATTATGAGACTCAGAGGGAGCTCTGATGGAGGGATGAGGATAAGGAAATCCGCTGACTAAATACTTTACCTCAATCTTCACAATTGAGGAAGAAGGGAAGGGCCAGAGCTAAGAAGCAGAGGAACATTGGGCAGGAAATGGACACAAACCCCTTTTCAGAGGGTAGAGTATTAGAAGAATTAGGAAAATTGCAGCTGGACACAGCAATGGGCCCTGATGCAATCCACCCCAGGGTACTCAAGGAGTTAAGAGAGGAACTTGCACCACCACTCATAAAGTTATTTAATCTATTCCAAGACAAAGGGAGGGTCCCAGGTGATTGGAAAAGGGCTGATGTGGTGTCATTGCACAAAGTGGGAGGAAGGAAGAGCCGGGAAACTATTGTCCATCAACCTTACCTCTGTGGTGGGTAAGCTGATGGAGACACTTATAAAGGAAAGACTGGCACAATATCTGGAAGAGGTAGTGTTCACAGATGACAACCAGCATGGATCCATGGGGAAAGGTCATGTCAGACTAACCTGATTGAATTCTTTGAGGAGTAACAGAAATATGTGATCAGGGAGGGGCAGTGGATGTGGCCAGTCTGGACTTCAGAAATGCCTTCAACGCCGTCCTTCACAGGAGACTAATAAGCAAGTTAAACCACTTAGGGGTAGGGAGCAAACTAACAAACTGGGTGGAGAATTGGCTGGTAGGTAGAACTCAGAGGGTAGTGGTTAATGGAGTGCACTGCAAGGAAGGGGGTGATGATGGTGTTCCCCAGGGGTCAGTGTTGTTTAACATATACACTGGAGACATTTCAAAAGGCCTAAATGGGAAGTGTATTTAGTTGCAGATGATACCAAGATCTGTAGAAGATGGACACACCAGAAAGGGTGGAAAGAATGAGAGAGGATCTGTCCAGGCTGGAGGAGTGGTCAGGGAAGTGGCAACTGCAATTCAGTGCAAAAAATTGCAAAATTATGCACATAGGAAGTAAGAACCCCAGGGCAAAATACTGACTGGGAGGAGGAACTTGAGGAAACAGAGCAGGAAAGGGACCTGGGGATCATCATTCAGACAGCCTGAAGGTTGGAAACCAATGCAACAAGGTGGTGGGGAGGCAAGCAGAATGTTGGCATGCATAAGAAAGGTATTACAAGTAGGAGGAGGGAGGAGATTATGCCACTATACAAATGGTCAGACCACATTTGGAATACTGGATGCTGTCCTGGAGGCCACACTTAGAAGGTGACAGAGTTAGAGTGGAGATGGTACAGAGAGGGCAAACAAGATGGTTCATGGACTCACGGGAGGCCTTATGAAGAATGACAGCAGTAAGTAAATTTGTACACACTGGAGATGAGGAGAGATGGTGGATGTGGTAGAAACCCTGAAATAGCTTAAGGAGTAAACAAGGTGAGGGAAGGAAGCATATTCAGGATGAGTGAGAACAAATCAACTAGAGGACACTTGCCTGAAACTAGAGGAGGAAAATTTAGAGGAAATATGAGAGGCAGTTCTTTACTGAGAGAGTGGTGGGTCCTTGGAATAGGCTACAAGAATGGGTGGTGGGAGTAGATTCAGTGAGCAATTTCAAGAGGGCTTGGGGCAACTACATAGGGCTAAATAGAGTAATAATGACAATGGAGTAAGATAAGCCAGACAGGGAGGGAGAAATGAGTGGACTAGATTGGCCAAAGGGTCCTTTTCTGCCAGCAGATGTCTATGTTGCTATGTTTCTAACAACAGTTTGTGAAGGTAAACTCTCTGCTATGTTTACTGATATCCCAGTCCCTTGTTTTGTGGAATGTGACATAACCTCTATATCATAGTAACTGTAAATCTTTACCTGTAGCTCAGTTGCACACTGGATTTGTATGTTTACTTAGCAGGCAAACAAACAGTGGTTAAAATACAGTTAGACACAGTCTAGATCTGGGCAGGGACTTAAATATTTTTTCTTTGTTTTAGTAAGATGGAAACTCACTTGAGTGGTGATTCATGGTAGTGCGTAGTTTGACTAGTAAATTATATGAGAGGTACATTTAGCCAAGAACAATAATTTGTGAAGGTATATCACAAAATGCATTATTAGATCCCCAGTCTCCTGTTTTGCAGCTTTTGAAATAACCTCTATATCTTGCAAAACTGCAACTTCCTTACCAGTAGTTCAGTCACACACTGAATGTGTTGTTGCTTGCGGGCAAAGGATAAGCAGTTGAAATCCTGGTAGGGACTTAGACATTTTTGTAAGATGGAAACTCACTTTAGTGATGATTCATCATGATGTGGAGTTAAACAGCAAATTTCAGGAGAAGTAAATTTAGCTAAGAACAAACAGTTTGTGAAAGTAAATTGGCTGTTGGGATTACATTCCCATTCGCCTGTTTTGCAGGTTGTGATTTAACATCTACACCACTAGAACTGCAATTTAGAGATATACCAAAGTGTTAATTCACCAGTGAATTTGCCATGAAGTGGCCAAAATTTGCATTGTGGAGTTTCATAAAGTTTCCCGCCCTCAGGAAGTTCGACTATGTCCAAATGCGAAGTTTTTCAATATGAAGTGCAGAATTTGGCTCAGTGACCATTCATGGGTGAAGTTCCACACTTCACAGGCAAAACTTCACACTTCTGGGTAAAGCTTTGCACTTCTCAGATTGCTCCACACTCTGCAAATTGAGCTAAATTTGAGGATTAATTCACAGACCGAATTTAACCAACTTCACCCATATCTACTGCAATTCCCTTACCTGCAGCTCAGTGGTACACTGAATGTGTTTGCTAAGCAGGAAATTGATCAATGGTTTGAATCTAGATGCAGTATATTGTCTTTTAATACATAATTATTTCACACTTTACAGACCTTATTTGGTGCCTTTGTATTACTGGCATTTTGATTATTATTATTATTATTGTTAGATTTATTGGACACTACCAATGGCCTTTGATCTTAGACCCTGTTACGAATTTTAAGTACATTTTCTGGTGTGTCAAGAACATTTTACGTTCCATAGATGGACAATTATGTCCCCTCACCCAAGTTGACAGATAACATACTGTGAAAATGTACAAAATTTGCAAAGAAATGCCAGAAACATTGTTTTATAATCATTTGAGGACCCATACTCAGAAGGCTTGTGCTTCATGAACCTGGTTTGTTCTGGTGCAAATAGCTGACTGCACATGAATGCACTATTCAGCTGTTTGGGCTGTGCCGAGCAGTCACGATCACACATGAACACAAACAAAAGTATGCAGCACAGAAAACTGGCGGTGACATGAATATTCTGTGCAGTATGATATTTAATGATTTAGCAATGCACTAATGGCATTTAGCAAACCTTAATGCTGCACAAATAAGACTTATGAAAAGCAAGTCTTACCTGGGACAAACCCAGAAGTGAGGATCTGAACTTTATCAATCTAAATGGCACTCATTATGAACCAGATGGAGGTAGTCCTTGAGAGTGGGCAGTGCCCAAATGCCCCCACAGACACTAGCATAGGCCCTGAAAGTGCTATGCTGCAAACGGTATCATCCTTGAGTCACATTCAAAATCCTCAGTGATGAACAAATAGTGTGTCAGTGCAGGGTCAAATGGGCCATGGTCTTGTAACTATTTGAGCTGCTACATGAGCAGATGCAGTCAGACACCACTGCAACCATACAATGACCATAGAGCTCAAGTTGACATCAGCATGCTGCTTCAGCCTCTGGACCCTTTTCAGATGCTGGCAGGTAACATCGCTGGCATCACACAGTTGGCTACCTCATGCCAATTTGGACAGTTACTAGATGCCCTACTATGGCACTTCTGGATTGTTCATCATATTCACCACCACACCAGCATAGCAAATAGCAACCGTGCAGCAATTATATGGGGTTGCACACTACTGGCCTTACTGGGTGCCATTGACTGCATCCATGTTGCTATCCTTCACCCACAGGGATGGGATAGAGACCTACATAAATCAAAAGATCATCGACTACATAAATTGTTAGATGGTGTGCAATGCAACAAAATGCATCACCAGTGTCCTGGCAATGTAAACTAGCATTACCCATGACACCTTCATCGCTCAAAGTTCTATTCTGTGCCATAATTTCAAAGGCAGTGATGTACCTAGTGGGAACCTCATTGGTGATATGCACCAAGTTCCCCCAACCATAACTGCAATTCATTGTCACTAACCAATGCCCTTTTCCTACACAGGGTACAGTGCATACCCCTGTGTACTGTCTTGCTAACACCTGTCCTCCGATCTGTACCCATTGCAGAGGACACATACAATTCAGCACACCGCTACACACAATGCTATCAAGGTGGTCTTTGACCTGCAAAAGATGTGGCTCAGAATTCTTGACCATTCTGATGGTGCTCTGCAATACAGACCTCAGAAGGACTGTGCCATCTTCCTTGCCTGCTGCATACTATGCAATATGGCACAAACTGTGGAATATGCCTGCTGGTCCAGAAGGAAACACTGCAGTGAATGTGAAGTCAGGAGACTAGGGGATGGGGAGCAGCTCAATAGGTGTAACTCCAGGATGGCCAGGAGGTCAAGAGAGTTCAGAGACTACCTCATAGCAGACCGCTATGGACCCAGACAGCAAGTACACATCACACAGGTGACACCAGTGGTGTAACATAAAGTATTAGAAATGTAACAGAATAGTGATGCTGAAACAATACAGGAAAAAATAACTATCCTGGTTGTGGGGGCGGGATGGGGATTCAAACAAAATAATAGCCATCCAGGCATAGTAAAGTTACTGAAAATAAATAATAGCCATCCGAATGTTTGTGTGGGGTGAGTCCAGCAAAGAATAGCCATCCTGGCATGGGGAGGGTATTCAAAATAAATAGTAGCAATCCAAGTGTTGGGGGAGTAACGTGATTTAACAATAAATAATAGACATCCAGGAAGGGAGAAGGAGTCAAACAAAATAACAGACATCCAGGCAAGGGAAGGGTTTTCTGAATGAATACTAGCCATCCAGGTAGGGAGAGTCCAACAAAATACTAGCCAGCCAGGCAAGGGGATGCAAGCAAAAAGTAGCAATCTAGGTGGGGGTGGAGTGGGAAACATGGCTTATGACAAGAAAGGGCATAAGGTGTCAAGACTGTGGAAGAGAATAGCTGTCACAAGCATTCATATGTGTGGCCCATACTCCCACCACAGGCAAAGGACTAGTGCATACAATGTCTCCTGGTGACCTGCAGGGGGCATCATCCATGCAATAGAGAATGGGTGTAGTATGAGCCACCCATGACCATGACCATGACTCCACAGGGTATTGTGACCCTCAGAGAAGCAAACCATGGCAAAGGTGAAGGTATCAGGCTAGCACTCAAGGTGTACTGGAGTTTCTTGGCATGCATGTGCCCACGTAGAAGAAGTTGGTCAGATGCCAATGTTGTCTTCTGGGGTGACCTCCCCACTGGAATGGTCAGCTGTTCCAGCAGCAGCATTCAGTAGAGCACAAGCAGCAGCCTCAGTGGTGGTTACCATGCCAAAGTGATTTGCCATAGATTGTTCAATTCTGGTGAAACCATACTCTAAGTCCATCATTTGCTCCACAGTGCAAACATCGTATAAGCTGCTTGTGGTTCTGTAGCATTGCCAGTATATGGCCAATTTCAGCATGCAAACCCTCTTGAGCACCACAGCAGCACGCTGCATAGTCATGTTGGCTGCCACCTGTTGTTGTCATGGACTGTCCCGAGTGACAAGGTGGGGTGGCACCATGGATCACTGTGTTGACTGGGTGGCTTCATGGTCTGTGCTGCACCTTGAATATTGGGCTAGGGTGGCACAGCAATGGCTGGGCTCCGAGGATTGGCCTGGGGTAGCCCAGTGGTTGTAGCTGGGCCAATTGGACTGTGGCAGTACAGCAGTGGCTTGGCTGGGGTATGGGTCCAGGGGCACAGTAGTAGCTCATCTAGAACATCGGGTGGCTGGGACCCATTTGCAATAGGGCACAGGGACAGCATCCTCAGTGGGGTCAGAACTGGACCCTCATCATCTTGGCCTGTCTACTATACAACATAAATCTTTATATCTCTGTCTGATTCCTACTGTGCCCTGGCAGTGGTTGACAACAGGAGCAGCATAATTCTGGATGGATCTGGCTGGTTGTCCTTACTGGTGTCTGTCACCAAGGACTGGGTTGTTTTGAAAGAAAGGGAATTACTGAATAATGTACATATCTGTGTCTGGACCATTCCAGCATGCAAGGCAAGTGTACTGTATATTGACACACACGCCACACATACAGTGCAGTTCCCATATGCCTCCAATGCTGTACACATCACACACACACACACACACACACACACATATATACACACACATATGTGCACACACCTCCTATCACCAGTGATCACAGAGTACACAACACCCATGCTGCAGAGGATAATTCTCTATGGATGTCTAATGTCTACACCCTCAAGATGCCTGGATGGCACCATGCTGCCTACATCAATTGTGTAACCCATCCAACGGTATACCTTTATTGAGATGCATTCAGCAGTGATGGCCCACGTACATGGTGTACTGAGGCTCATGCAAGATGCATCTACAGTGCTGCAGTAGGAGGTGTTCACAGAACACCTATTCATTCAACACAGCCTATATTTGCCTTTCTTGCTTGGCTGACTATGGTCGATGTCACCATGACAAGTGCCCCCAACGAGCATGCAAAACCCAACACTACTGCTGCATTAGCATACCTAACATCAATATGATGGGATTACTACAGTCACTCACGTGCCTGTGTCAGTCCCACTAGGTTTCATTTCACCTCTAGGGAAAGCTGTTGTGGCCACAAGCTGCAGCATGCCAGTTATAATCACCTTTGCAGGTGCCAGATGCTCTGCTGTACATGGTCTTGCAGGAATGGACTGTTTCTTGATGGGTAGCTGCCCTTTTGTTTTGTTTTTCCCCTGTGTACTGTATAGGCAGTTGCCCACTTTGATTTATTTTTTTCCTCCTTTTTGGATGGTTGCCCTCTTGCTTTGTTTTTTTCGCCATTGTATGGGCAGTTACCCTTTTTGTTTGGTTCCCCCTTTGCAAGCGGTTGCCATTTTGTTGTCTTGATGCCTTGTATGGACTGTTGCAATTCTTTTTGTTTTACACCCAATCAAAGAAAGGTTGTGTGCACATTTTAATTAGATTTATCCCTCTTGTACAAGCAGTTACCCTTTTCTATTTTCCCTCTTGTAATGGCGAGTTCACCACTATTGTTTTACTGTTGTTTTTATTATTGTTATTATTATTGTTATTGTTTTTGTTTATGGGCCATTGACTATTTAAGATGAGCAAAATCTTTTGATACCTATGCTACTATGCTGTGTGTCTTTCATTGGTGCCTGCCTCTCCAACCCCTGCACCCACCCTCTTTGCATTGTTATCTGTTCTACTTGCACTGTTGCTGTGTACAGTGCTATACAGTATTTAGTGCTATATTCCATGCTACAGTATATTCAGTGCTGTACTTGTGTCCTGCACTGTGCAGTTGTGCTGCATGGGTGCACTGCACTGTTGCCCAATATTCTGAGGCATTAGTGTGGGTCTGCAACTTCTAAAATATATCGGATGGCATGTGCAGGCACTAATGGTAGTGCAAAGGCAGTGCTAGTGCAGCTGGCTGAATATGGAGGCCTTGAATCATGTACTATTGGGCATCTATGCCTTTATTTATGTTGAAGAAGATGAAGAAGAACTTATTCCCATGGTTATTTTTATTAATAGAATGGAAATGTTTTTGCATGTTATTTTTCTATCAGATATCTACAATTTGATTATGCATGTTTTTATCCTTACATTATCAGTAGCCTAAAGCACAAGCTAAAAATTTGAAATTAAACATATCATGGTTAATTCTTCACTGACTAAAATTTATTTTGATGTTTGTTGATATGGGTTATAGGTAGTTGTCTCTAAAAAAATGTACACACGTAGTCTTCAGGTGAGGATACATGACTGGAGACCATAGTAGTATCAAAAAGCACTATGTAAATGGTTGCTAAGCTCCCATATTGGCTTCCATATTTCTAGTTACAAACACTTTTTAGACTCTGCCTGTGCAGGTCTCTTCTGGAGTAGGAGAGATCAACAGGCCCCATTGGACTCTAAAATGGTTAGAAAATGTTGTTCAAAGCTCTTGCTTAGGACAGAATGGATATTAAGGGGAATGTAAATTGTAATTGTAAATGGAGTCCACTCTGAAGAAAGAGGGGTTACTAGTGGGTACCGTGAGGTTCAATATTAGGTACAGTCCTTTTAATGTCTTCATAAGTGACATTGCAGAGGGACTGGAAGGAAAAACATGCCTGTTTGCAGATGACATAAAGATCTGCAACAGGGTTTGATACCTAAGGAGGCATGGGAAGGATGAGAGGGACTTGGCAGGTTGGAGAATGGTCAGAAGTATGGCAGCTAGGATTCGATGCAAAGAAGTGCAAAATAATGCACCTGGAAACAAGAACCCAGGGCAAGAATACACAATGGGGGAGGTAGTAACAACAACAAAAAAAGGAAAGGGACCTGGGGTAATCATATCAGATGACCTTAAGGTTAGCAAGCAATGTGAGAAGGCAGTAGGGAGGGCTGGGGGGTATACTGGGATGCATAGGAAAGGCATCAGCAGCAGAAAACAGGAAGTTGTTATCCCTCTGTACAGACAGTTGGTGAGACCCCATCTTGAGTACTGCATCCAGTTCTGGAGATCCTATCTCCTCGAGGACATAGACAGGATAGAGGCAATCCAGAGGAGAGCAACTAAAATGGTGCAGGGTCTGCAAGAGAAGCCATATGAGGAGAGACTAAAGAAGCTTTATGTGTATACCCTTGAGGAAAGAAGGAGAGGGGGACATGATAGAAACTTTTAAGTACCCCAGTGGAGCCAACAAAGTCCAAGAGGTAGCATCTTTCAGAAAGAGGCGTGCAGAACAAGGGACACAATTTAAAGATAGAGGCGGTTCAGGGGCAATGTGAGGAAGTATTATTTCACAGAGGGTAGTGGATGTATGGAACAGCCTTCCTAAGGAGGTTGTGGGGTCTAAAACTGTGGGAGAATTCAAGAATGCATGGGACAGACATAAGGCCATTTTGTGGGGGTAGGAAGAAATAGGCTGTTGGTTAACTAGGATCTGCGGCCTGTCCTGTAGGTAGGGAAATGGGCAGACTAGATGGGCCAACGGTCGTTATCTGCCATCAAAGTCTATGTTTCTATGTTTTATGAATATAACCCCTAAAATAGCATTTTGGGGTTTCTGATATGTGCTGGATACCACATGACATCCAAGGGTAAAATATGCAGGTTTGCCCTAACTGGTATGAGCAAAGGATACTGGTACCAGATGGAAGGGTTTGCTGCAGCAGTATCGGCCATAATGGTATGCTGCAGCTAGAGGATTCAGGGGAATGTTTAGGAGAGCCATGAGTTGATAGAAAGGTACAGAGAATGAAAGAGAGAGAGAGAGAGACGAGAGAGATGCATCCATCTCTGTCTGCCCTATTGGACTCTTTTCCAATGTAAGTGATAATTTTCAGCAAGCAGTGAAGTGATAGTGTAATTTGTTTTAGTCCACCCACCACCAACAGGAGATAATGCCCTGTGTTGAGACAACTTAAATGTTTTGTGAGTTTGATTCAAGAGGCTATAGCTTGATTGTAGAGTATATGAGGTGCCCAGTGTATCACTTTGTGACAGAAAAAAGATACTATGTGCAATGCTGTACACATTCTGCTGTTTCTGAAGCCCACCATTTATGGGTGCAAACACTTTCAGTAAAAGACACAGCTAACTGGATGTGAGAATCTGATGTGCCAGTAGATGTCCACCCCAGCTAAAGCTGCAGAGACTGCATGTAAATGCTGAACTGCCCAACAGGGGTTGAACTGCATTTGAGTTCCCCTAATGGAGTTGTGAAAGTACAGTCATCTGATTGTGTCAGGTGGTTATAGGACTTGCACACTATACAACAGAGAGAAGTGTTAAAGGTACTGTACATGTCAAGTACTGAATGCAGTAGATAGTATGTGTCATATCACTTGTGCATCTATGCTTCTTTTGTATATCTCTGCATGTCTACAGTATTAATATGGTATCCTTCTCACAGGGATAAACATAAATAACAGTGTGTGCAGCTACATTTTTTAACTTTTGTTACCTTTCCAAATATGTAAGGATGAGCAACTGCAGTACTAACCCATCAAATCTATGTACTGTTTGTAGTGCTTGCAGGGAATATCAATGTTGGTCCTTTAGATATATTCATTTTTATAATGTAGTCTCTGCAGGGCATTTTGTATCCACACCTACAGCTTTCTGTCTCTTGAGTTGCTGAATTGCTTTGATGGCACTACCCACCCACTTCCACAAGTACAGTATTTTAGAATGCACTGAGTATATTACTGGGGCAGGATACATGAAATTACTCCTTTACAAGCACAAAGTGGTGAACTGATCATTAAATCTGACATCTGTAGGACAGTAGGCTTGCAAGAATAGATCTTTATGCCATTTATACTTCACTGGAAGCAACTGCTAGGTGGTGTTTTAGCTCACACTGGGGAGCCATAGAGGGCCGCAGTTTCTGGTTGTATTACCGATGCTATTGTAAATGAATAATGATACAGTCTGAAATATGATCTGTACCTGATGGCTGCTGCTCAATTGACAGTAACCTGAAATACCCTACAGGGACAGTAAAATACCTAATATTTTGTGACTGAGTCATGATACATGTCTACAATACCGATATATTAGATCCATTTTAAATGAAACCTCTATGCATAACCATATTTTATTGTTCTCCTAGTAGCCCTTGCTTTTAAACTCAATTTTGTCATGAATGTAATCAAATGTATATCTGACATTTATAAAAAATATACTCTGTATGCTGCTGCCACAGCTGAGGACCCCACCCCATACTCACAGTTATATTACACTGAAATTATTTTCCACTGTATAGAAATACATTTTAATATCATCCAGAGGGATAGCATGCACTTTCTTTTGTTTGTTTATTGATTGCAATAAAGTTTAATGATGGTTGACGTTTATAACTAATGCTTTAAAGATTTATAAACACAGACCGTCAACTTTTGGAAAGGGAGCTATAAAATCAAAAATAACTGGGTTCCCATAAATTTGAACTGTACACATTTGCACAGAAGTTGTGCAGTTTCACAGCTATGCCTGGTAGTATGAGATGGAGAAGCTGTTTCAAATTTCCATGAACACTGACTTCAAAAACTGTACTGATTCTGCAAATAAAAATATTATGTGTTATAATTTATACAATATAACTGTGTTTTAATCTACTAAAGGTTTTCATTTGACAAGTACTAAGCATTGTATGTGCCTCAAATTCTTACCAGATTTACAAGGAAAATGTGACTTTTCACATAAAAGAATGCAGTTTTCATTACTAATTTACATATGTGGTTTGAAATAAAACATCAAATTAATCATTCTATAAATCCTTGCACTGAGCTCTATGATCCTTATACAGTATGATACAAATATTTATGGTATTATTATTTATTTGCCAGTCTAGATATTGTACAATTATATACATTTTCAATATTTAGTACAGTTTCAAACAAGTATGTGTCAATGCCAGATGTCCACCACTGTTATAGAAGCCCTGTGCTACTAGATGTTTTGTAGTGGACTATGTGGGGTATTTATTACCAAAGTTAGGAACCAGCATTTCTAAAATTTCAACATGAAGTCAAAACTTTGTTATGTTTAATTTTGCCCCACATTGTCAACATAGCCTTCTTATGACCCCACCTCATGAACAAGTGCAGGAAAATATTCAACTCCTGTATGAAAGGTGATTTCATGCAGGGGCTACAAATCACCTTTCAGGACACAAAAACACATTTTGGCCAGGATTTGAAAAATGACAGCTATCACATTCATGAGTTTCTGAAAAGAAATGGCTATGTTGAAAATTGAGGTGAGAATATTGAAAATTACCAAAGTTACAAACCCACATTGCAAAATTCAATGTAGGATGTTAACTTTGTTGTTTTTTAAATATGTTATGCCAAATTTTCAACATAACCTTCCTATGACCCACCTCATGAACAAGGAAGAAAACATTTTCAAATCCTTCCCATAAGATGATTTTGTTCAGGGGCACAAAATCACCTTTTGTGAAAAATCTGCCTAATGTTGGTGTAATTGTTCATGAGATGGAGTCCCAAAAAGGCATGTTAAAATTTGGGGCAAAATATTCAAAAATTGCCAAGTTATGCCAGTAAATCCCATTTGAAATACATTGAACCTCACACCTGATTTCCTCAGTTCACAGTCTGTCATTGAAGAGTGAAGATGTGTCTGTCATCCACAAAAGATTATGGTGTCAGACCCTGGTGGGCAAGTAAATGCTTGGGGTGGGTGGGTCTGATTAGGAGGATTGGGTGGGGGGTATAATGGTGCAACAGACATTGATGGACAGTTTTCTTTTTCAGGGTTTTTATAAAAAAGAGATAGACGAGGACAGTTTTCTATATCACAGGTGAAGACAATTGGGGATTGGGCACTTCCAGCATCAGTGTTGTTTGTAGGGTGTTGTGGATTGGTGGGTACTGAGATGAAGGGTCAGGTGGGGGAGAGTTACAGGGGCACAAGCAACATACATTGATGGACAGTTTTCTTTGTTGCAGGGTACATACTAATAAAAGAAAATAGGAGGTGGCGACACTGGGGAATAGATCACCCTCAGTGTCAGTGTTATGTTTTATTGGGGGTGGGATTATGGGTACTGAGAAGGAGGGATAGTTTGGTGGGACAGTTGCAGAGGCAGCAACAACAAAGTGACACTGGCGGCTGGAGGATTGGGCACTCCCAATCTCAGTGTTATGTTTGGGGGTGCTTAGGGAGGGTTGGGTGGGCAGGACAGTTACAGGGACAGCAACAACAGAGATTGATGAGTTGCTGTAAAATGAGCCTTCTGGTGCTTCAGCATCATTTAAAAGATGTGACTATGCATTGAGAGTGGCGCAGAGTGAACCTTGGTGGGGGTTCTCTTACAAAGGTGGTGACGCAGTGAGGATTGGGTACCCCAGTGTCAGTGTTATGTTTGTGGGGGGTGCTAAGAGGATGGTCACATGTGGAAGAGAGTCATGGGAGCAGTGTTGCCATTAACAGATATCAGTGGAAGGTCTCCTGTTACAGCTGGTGTGAGCTCCCGTATTTGACATCCAGACATTCCAGGCTGACCATGATGGATTAACTTTGCCTGCTGGGTGATGTAGATCAATGGAAAGAGCTTACCCATGATTGAGTCAGCTGTTTCTTTTCAAGTTCACACAATCTCTTCTCTGCAAACCAAAACTCTGTCATAATCAGCCCGGCTGTTGATTGGTGTGGCACTGTCGCCCCTAAAACTCTACTCTGCATTGAATGGACAGTGTCACACCTCTGAATAGCCAACTACCATAGCAACTTGTTTGCTATGTGCACATATCATAGTGAACATCAGAATTGTTCAGCACAGTACTTGATGTTTCAAATGTTATTGTTTTGCCTGTTCCCGTATCATTTTGTTTTGCTTCACCAGCTCCCAGGGTCTTACAGATATTGCAAGGATGTCTGGGAGCTACAATGTCATGCAAAGAAACATGGACATTAGGAAAGCTTTTAATCCATCCAGTGCTGTGGAAGGATGAATTCATATAAACAGGCATGGGAGGTACCTGGAAATGTTTTGCCTGCTGCTAGGTGGGTGGAATGGGGTGGGAGGTCAATGGGATTTATTTGAATGGCAGCATTTGGTCTGCACTGTACTAGACTTCATTTGAATGGTGCTAAACATTATTAATGGTTTCATGTTTTGTTTGCTTGGATTTGTACCATAAAATGATATATTCCTATTTTCTTTTCTAGTGTGAACCTTTCTTTAAGACAACAACACAGCAAGTGATTCCACTTTTGCTGTTATTAGATTTTAAGGAGCTGGCTGCCTGATGTGACTCTGGGTCCTTGCTCTGCATGTGCAACTACCTTTTTAGTTAGTTGTCTCTGATTATTTTGAATCGGGTTGCAGAAGCACTCAGTTATACTGTATATGTATTAATAGGGCAGCATCAACCAGATAATGATTACACCTATACATTATATATAAATCAAAATGGTAATATTAAATGTACTGGAAATAGAAAATAGAGTAAGAGTTGATGTTTGACAAATGTCTTCTTTTGAAATTACCTAACAGAAAAAACAAAGTTTGCTTTGTTTTTCTCTTTAGATAATTATTGATGAAGACCTACAGTATGGTGGAAATGTTGATTCTTACTCTATTTTCTGTTTTTCAATGTACATTAATATTATTTTGTTTTCAGACCACATGCTGATGCAGCACCTTTTTATTTGTGTTCTTCATTATATATAACTACACAGGGAGACAGGTGTTTTAGGGGTTGGAATAAGGTGCATATTTTCTTGCTGGGACATGTAATGTATAATGTATTATTAAAGTAGGTATAAAGGAAAGTTAGGACTAGCAACTGTACTGCCACTATCCTATAATCCTGTGTTGTCCCCTCTTGGGGACTGTGAGTCCCCTGTCTTGGCCAAACCCTGTTTAAACCTATTAAGGGTAGCTGCCAGTACCACTTTCACCAGTAGTCTTTACTGTGGTTCCACCACCCTCTTAGTGAAGAAAGTTCCTCCAGTTTCTCTTGAACTTGTCCCCCAACCCTCAGTCATTCCCCTAGAAACTGCACCCCAATTTGTTACAACCAGGCAGTTATTCACCTTGTTTTAAACCATGACAAATGTATATGTTTCAATTATATCCCCAGCTCCACTAATCCTCCAATGAATATGTACTGTAATTATGGTCTACAGTTGATCCTTATAGTATCTGTCCTGCTGGCCCTGGATCATCTTGATGAACCTTCGCTATAATGACTCTATTCTCTCAACATCTTTTCTCAGGTTAGGACTTCAAAACCCTGGCACAGAACTCAGATGAGGTCTCATCAGGGATCTGCACAGTGGCAGAACAACTTGTTTTCTTACTGTCAAATCCCTCCTGTAGACCCCAGCATCCTCAATGGCTTGCTGTATGCTTCGTTGCATTGAAATGTTTGCTTGAGGAGTCATTGATTATGATCCCAAGATCACTCCCTCTTTTAAAGTGACCAGTCCTACCCCTCCATCAAGTATTCCATGCATGGCTTTCATAGACCTAAGTGCGTTTCCTTAGATGTCTTGCCATTAAATACCAACTTCAGACCATATATCATCTTGCTAGGTCCTTCTAGGTTACCACACCCTTTCTTATTATCTAATCTGCAACATAGCTTTGTGTAGTCAGCAAAAGACACAACTTTTCCTGGATACCTTCTCCTATGTCACTTATGATCTCATTAAAGAGCTAGTGTACTGCCTAAAACTAATATTAGATTTTAAAAGCAGTCAGCCATTACCTTTCTTATCTGAAGTACTTTTCTTTCCCCTTTGTTTAATTAGAAAACTGTTTAGCTGATGTTACTCGGTGTGATGTGTGGAACAGCTCATAGCCTGGCAGCTGACATATTTTGCTCTACTGCCTCACAGTATATCATCAGCATTGTGACCTTACTGACTGTGACATCACAGCTACTTAGCAACAGCAAGTGGGTGACTGCCAGGTCATTCACCTGTGATGTCACTGTCAGTGACATCATAATGCTGATGATGTACTGTAGTATAGAGCAGTAGAGGTAGATATCAGTTGCCAGAGCAAAGTATTCTACACATTCAACACAATATTATCACATAGAAGGATTTCTGATGAGCAAAAGGAAAAGGAAAATATTTCTGAAATAAAAAGTTACAACTGACTACTACTTAAAATTTGTATTATTTTCCTAGTTGCCTGTTTTGGCTCCACTATTGTAGCTCTTTAATTAGAACAGGGTAGAGGACTGATCCCCATAGCACTTAGATTGTAACCTCCTGACTTCCAATTTAGCCCTG
Source organism: Neoceratodus forsteri (assembly GCA_016271365.2). Classification (NCBI taxonomy): domain Eukaryota; kingdom Metazoa; phylum Chordata; order Ceratodontiformes; family Ceratodontidae; genus Neoceratodus; species Neoceratodus forsteri. The sequence goes on from CM057459.1 coordinate 1,056,694,238, forward strand.
TTTACCTCTACCCTCTGTTTTCTTTCCGCATACAAAGTGCTCACCCACTGAAATAAACTTCATTCTACTTTCAAGTCTTCCAATGTCTTCAGCAGTCTTCTATGGTATTAAATCAAAGGCCTTGTACTGAATCAAAGGCCATGTTGAAGCTAAAGTAGAGCACATCTACTCACTACTCTCTGACAATCCATCCTTCCGTATGAGATATTTGAAATGCCTATCCTCCCCTGATTTATAGAGATTTCTTTATCCTTTTTGCATTAACACCACTGACAGACCTTACTTTCTCCTATGCTTCTCCTTCTATCCTGTTACACCCTACTTTCATTCCCTTGAGTACCCTCGTCAATCTCTACATCTTTTGGTCCACCACCTTTGCCTGTACTTCACTTCCTTCAATCTCTAGCACTGTTTTACACACTCTTTGTGCTCCTCTGGTCCTTATTCCCCACCCCTAAGATAATGCTACCCAAATCAAAGTCTATTTGCTGGATGTTTCCCCTAGCAACTAAGCATCTCTTTTTACTTATAGTATAGTTATCTGTGGCCTAAATTGGTCATCTTGTGCCTATAGTATGTATGTAAGCTGGAACAGTTTTCACCTTTTGTCTATGTACCATATTGCTTTCTGTTGATGTGGAACCTTCAAAAGAGCAGCTTGCTCAAAGGTTATTTCTAAAGAATAAATAAATAAATAAATAAATAAATAAATAAATAAAATGTTTAACCGAGGTCCATTCTGCCTATCTCTTGTCATTGTCTAGGTGGATGTAAAGATCCCATGGCACTTACTGATGAAGAGTAGAGAATTTATTCATTGGAAAAAAAAAAGATAATACACAGCAAAACAAATTCATCAGTACAAGTTCCACTATTTACAGGGGATCAAAACATTTGTTGAACATACGAACATATGAAATTTGCCAGCAGATAAAAGGCCTAGAGGTCTATCAAGTCTGCTCGAATGTGCAGCTAGCACCCTATTCTGCAGCTGCCTCCCTTCCACCCTTCCCCTTTATTAACCCTCCCCTTGTCCTGTCCATCCTCATTTGAAGCAGTCCACTGTTCTACTGCATACCACTTCAGCAGGTAGCGATTCCACCCAGCCATCACCCGCTCTGTAAAAGTGTCTCCTCATCTCCCTCCTGAACCTTCCTCGCTCCAGTCTCATATCATGGCCCCTTGTCCCTCCCTCTCTTACTTTGAACAACCCCTCTGTACCTGTCTTGTTTATTCCTTTCATGTATTTAAAGTTTTCAATCATGTCACCCTGTCTCTTCTCTCCTCCAGTGAGTACATGTTCAACTCCTTCAACCTCCTCTCGTTATGATAAGTCCCCAGCCCCTTGATCATCTTTGTCACTCTGCACTGCACCCCTCTAGTAACTTAATGTCCATCTTCAGATATGGACACCAGTACTGCACGCAGTACTCAGGTGTGGTCTAACTAATGACCTATACAGTGGCAGAATCACCTCCTCCCTCCTCGAGGATATACCCCTTGCAATACAACCCAGCATTTTGTTGGCCTTTGCAGCTGCCTTCCTATATTGTGCTGAGTTGTTCATTGACCCTGTAATGAGCACACCCAGATCCTTCTCCTCCTTTGTCTGGGCTAGCTGTACTCCCCTAGCTGGTAACTCCTCCTTGGGTTCTTCATCCCAAATGCAGCACCTTGCACTTTTGGCATTAAAGCCAGTTGCCAGGTGTCTGACCAAGTTTCAAGCTTTGCCAGATCATCCTGCAACCCTGCCATCCCCTAAGTCATCCACCACCACGCCTACCTTGGTATCATCGGCAAACAGACTGATCTTGCTCTTGATGTCCCATGATATGTCTGCAAGATATGCCAAACAACACTGGTCCCAACACGGAGCCCTGTGGGACACCGCTCGTCACTGTCATGGTTGACATCACATATAAATGATTTTCTTATATATGCTGAAAGAAAAAGGAACCCATAACAGACTATGTGCCAAGCTACCTAAGATTACAAGCCTAACCACAATTTGTCCATGCTTTACAAACAGTTGTTCAAGGTAAACCATCATATTCATTTGCATAAATTGTCCCACTGCCTTATACTGTATATCATATCAACTACAATTTAAGGGGTTAAATATTTTTGCTGCATAGTTTGTACATTTCATGCCTGCCATAAGTAATATTTACAACATGCTAAGCACATTTCTAAAGTGTGTTGTCGTAGACATCCCAGTGTCCTGAAAAGAGGTGACCAATTTCTGATATGTAATCTTAGAAAAAATGGATCTTTCTGCGTAACTCCTTACATATTCCAAAATTCAGAAGCAAACAGCAGCTCCATAGGAAATGCTTATGAGTGTCTAGAACAGCAGTGCATGAGTCTCAGGGCATTCTCTTTCTTTCACATTTTGGGATTTTTGAGTCCTTATCTGCCATTATCCCATGCACTCCAATCCAGAAAATATCCACATATGTGTCAGGAGTCAGTATATCCCTGTACACTGATACCAACATAGCGACCTGAAAAACAGGACCAGGAGACATTTGGGAATTATGTCAGCGCAGCTTGCGGTCGACATAATTACCGACACTAGTGATGCTGGTCGACAAAAGTGTTGTCAAACCAGCATCGTAGATCCTCAGGAGTCTTCTATTAGTCAGTTCCTCAATGGATACCCCTTCCCACCAGACCATTTGTAATTCTAATTAGGGAAAGGAAGAGCTGAAATACATGTGTTCTGTTGTCTCCTAGAGCATCTCCTTACTGTCTCTGGCATCATTTTCCACTTTATTTTAGCCAAAGCTAAATAAATGTACTGAAGTACAACATGTCTGTAGCCCATAGTTAGATTCCTCATATCCCACTTTACCATCATTCTAACTGTGGAAGCATCCAGTCCTCTAATTAATGGGGGTCCAAGGTTTCACCACTATGCAGAAGCACATGGGTGAGATGAATAAAAATATACTATTCTGCATTAATTCATGCAGTGTGATGGTAGTCATTCTCTTCTTGTGGTCTTAATGCTATTTACATTTAGTGTAATGGGAGCTATTATAGAGTCTAGTCACATATTTTCATGTGGGGGGCAGCAGATTTCCTAGTCTGAGGCTTTGTTTTCTCTGGATATTTAGCAACTGATTTCTCTACAAGTGACTCATACCCATCTTAGACCTGGTCATGAATGGATGGATGAGGATACAAGAAACCTCTGAGTTGCCATTCTCCTCTTCAAAGTACCCCATTGCCTTTTCAGAGCTTAAGAAAAACCTATTCTTTACTGGGTTTCCATACATTTCCTTGTCATAGATTAAGCTTTTTATGCCTTCCCCTTTTCCATATTTCAACTTCAGACTCATTTTGGAGGAAGAGGGCATTATCAGTTGAACATCCAGAGGCCCTATGCTGCTACTGGGTTGCATGGAAAGAGAAGTCTCAGCCGCTGACATTGAGACTGTTCCATCTGAACCTGATCCTTCTCAGATTCAGGGGTCCTCAGGGCTCAGGTGTTATTTAGATAGCTTCTTGTTCTGTGGGATTCTGTTCTACTGATTTGTGTGTACAGAATACCTGAGGGGCAAGATTCACTGGTGCAAGGATCCTAAGAGTCATTTGTACTTTCCTAGCAGCCTCTGCATGAACCTTCTCAGCTCCCTTTCATGTCAAGGCTCGTACTGAGCCTTGAGCTTGGCTTTTCACAATCACTTCTTCATTAATCAGCCCATCTCTTCAATTAGGTGAGGGCCAGGGTCACCACCTACAGTTTATGAATGTCCTCTTCCTCACACTGGTTACACTTGAAAGAGTTGGGGTACCTGTAGCTAACATGCCTATATTCCAAGCACATATTAAATCTATCAGTGTCATGTGCAAAGCTGAGAGTGAGTTCGGAAGCCTCACTTTGTGACACAAAAGCAGTAGCACTGGGTAAAAGAACATACTGTACCTCCTTTCATCCCAGAAAGAAACTCCCAGGAAATTGGCATATGCCCATATTTTTCAGTATGACCTTTAACTAGAAGTTACACACCCATACATACCTGCTATATATATATATATGCACTCAGGTAATCCAGGACCTCACATCTTTTGCCATAGCTAGTAAACAATATCTGATATGTTTACACCTTCATTTAAAAAGTATTGTAATGGTCTCAATAGCAGGTTTGGATAGGGAGACAGCTATAAATGGAGAACACAAAACAAAGTTTTGTAAGCTTAAATACTTGACCAAAAAGCCTTTCATAGGATCTAATGGTTTTAAAACTAAATCAAATATTGTCTCCCATGACATGAATTACTGCATACATTTCAGCTGCAAAAATCCCATAGATGTTTTTAACAAATTTCATATTATGTACACCTTGTCTGGGGGCAGCTCCAAACCACCGTTATATTTTGGTCTTACAGCATTCCACTGCTGAGCTGGTTGGCCCAGAGCTGCAGAATGTTGAGCCATTGTAAACTGCCTTCTTAGCTCTTCCAGGTGTGCAGTGTCCAAGTCAGTATTGCCTGCAGAAGAGTTCCTCTAATTACTCTGCATTGTGTCCTCAAAGAAGTACCTTAGGTGAACATGGGGTTGTAAGTCTTATTCTTGCCCTTTATTTTGTAACTGAAGCTCAGAAACAGCTGTACTTTGCAACGTAATGTATTTCACATGGTTTTACCAGGACCACTGGCTCGTCATCCACTTCGTCTTTTCATTTCCAACAGTTACTTTCCCAATTCATTACCATCAGGGGTCACAGCTTTAAATGGGGCAAAGTTTTTCTGAGATGCTACTTCCACCCCTGATGCATCCATCTGTTTTGTCAGCTGTACTTACTTACCTGTGCAGCTTTCTGAGTGGTTATAGTATCATCTGTCCCAGGAGAGTTTGTGAGCCAGGATACCCTGTCTGCTGCCTTATCCCGTTCAGCAGTTGAAAGAGGTTTTCCACTAGAGATGTTGCAAAATTTAATTTTGCTGGTGAAGATGCCTCAAAATTGGCAATTTCACCCACAAAACATTTCACTAAATTCTGCAGTTCTGTGAAATTTCTTGCTGGGTGTGAAGTTGTGAAATTTCACTCACCGAATACAGAATCTCACCACAAAATGCACAATTTTGCTTGAAATGGCAAAATATCACCCAAAATTCATGGTTCCTCTGGTGAAATTTTCGCATTTTGTAGGTGAAATTTCACATTCCATGGGCAAAAGTTCACATTTGCACCCACAAAATATTTTGTGGAATGGTAGATTTTGTGAAATGTTTTGCATGGCAAAATAACCAATTTCATGGCAATTTTGCCAGTTGTCCTGTATGCTGGCCACCAAGCTTTCCTTGACTATGGTCTCCAGCAGCTTGCCAGAATGGAGTAATGCTGACAGGCTTGTAGTTGCCTGAATCCTTCCCCACTAGTGGAGCTGTACTACATATGAGGATCTCAATCCACTGGCAGCACTCCAGACTTCAGTGACTCATTAAATAAATGGGTTAAGGGTACTGCAATTCTGCATCCAGGTCCTAGTACCCATGGGTGCAGACCATCCAAGCCTGACACTCCGAATTAGGAGCCAATATTCAATTCTTCATGCAAAGTAGAATATTTATTTAAGGTGCAAAAGCACGAAATTATATCTGGTGCAAAATAAAAGAAACAAAATTGTGAGAGCTTTGCACTGGATAAAATTGCCATTTTGCACCTTAAATAATATTCTACTGGGATTTTCTTTATTTACAATTGTTTTACCAGGAGTGGCACACTTAGCTGAAAGCTTATTCACAGGTACGATCTGGGAGCACAGGAAGTTAAGTGACTTGCTCAGGGTCACACAGTATGCAAGTGGTGACTGTGGGATTCAAACCCAGCTCTTCAAATTTGCAGCTCAGAGCCTTTAACCACTGCGCTTATACTGCCTCCAAAGAGTTGAATATTGGCTCCTAATTTGGGGTGTGTGACTATCCTTGTGCGTGTTTAAGATGGCTGGCCAAACTGTCTGCACCTCCTATTCACTTTAAAGTGCAGCGCTGACTCTTTCTGCTGTTTTCCATCCATGGTGGCACCTTGTGAATGCTGAGTGATTCTAAACACTTTTTACCATGTAGGCTAAGAGCTGTACTCCTTCTGTTTTCAGTTCCCCTTTGTGGTAGCCTAGATATAATTTTCTGGCAGGGACCATTGTCTTTTACCATGAATACTGAGCAGATGTACTGTACTTGTTTTGGTGCATTTACCTTCTGCTCATCTTCAACCACCCTTCCCCTTCAGTTAGCTCTTTCCTTCCTTGTTTTGATTTTTCATTATGTATCTAAAACAATTATTATTCTCCAGATTTTACTCTCCGCCAAGCTGCAACTCTTTGTCTGTCTTTGCCTTCCTCACCATTGTGCTTGCCACTTTAAGTTTAAAACTGCACACAAGTTGTGGTGTTTCAGATCCAAGGATGGTGCAGGCTGCAAAACTTCAGTACCAAGACCCCATAAGAACAGTGCACATCAGAGCTGAAATAAAAGCCAAATCCCTGAGCTGTTTGACTGCAAAGTAGCAGATGTCTTTACCCAATACCACACAGAAGAGGAGCACCGAACTAAGAATTTCTCCAGCACTTTGCCACCATAACAGGAGGCTTCATTAGGAAGTGGGGTAACAGTCACAACCAATCCATTTTAACCTAAATTTTAGCTGATGTCAGATAGTTATGTTACCATTTGGAGGTCTAAAAGAATCCCGTAATGTCTCTGTGGAGCTGTGCATTCCAATACTATATCTATGCCTGGTGCAAAAGCTAAAGTGCTTGATAGGGATATATAAACCATGGGTCAAGGGTACAAGGAGATGACTGGCACTAAAACAGGCCTCAGTATTACATTTAAATATAAGGACAAACTGTGACTGGTGCCCATTCTGTGTCAAACAAGACATATAATGCAAAAGTTGGTGTGTCACAATAAATAAAGAAACTTTTACTGTACCAAGTGTGATATAAAAACACCAACAATTGATATTCTTGGGAATTATCTCAGTAATAATACCATTAATCTGAGTTTACATATAGAACTGACCCATGCCAGACAGACACAGAAACATAGACTTTAATGGCAAATAAGGACCGCTTGGACTTCTTGGATATTTGTCTAGCTATCACAGAGACAGGTGGAATTTCTACAAAAACATGCTATAAACCAGTGTCAGGAAACACCACATTAAGAGCAGAAAGTGAACATCCATGATATTTAAAGCGGCTGTTCCATATGGACAGTACATTAGGATCCACAGTAATTGCATGAATTTAAATTATTTTTACATTCAAGCAGACAAGCTGACTAACAGAAAATAGTGGATATGGTCAGGATTCATTAGATTCAAAATTCTAGAGCCAAAAACACTCCAAGAACTAAACTTTTAACTCCTATGAAATGTCAAAAAAATACCACGCATAATGATGATATTCATTTTATAGAGTACAATCAGATAGTCCCACATGTGGCGGTATGGTTTCAAAACATTGGAAGGTTTTCGGGAGTGACCCAGACTTATAGAGTATTATAAAAGAACAACCTAGGATGGTTAATAAATGAGCTAAAATCTAAGGGACTTGGTCACACAAAGTTTTACCAAGAAAATATTTTGCATCACATATTTCATGGTTGGGTGCCCGACCAAAAGTATGCCACCCTTGTTGCACGTGTAATATATGCAAACTTTGCATGAAGGACAAATGTTTGTACATCCATCTGGAAAGCGCAGTGTTCACAATGATTACATGAGTATGTGTACCACTTCAATTGTTGTTTATGTGATTTAGTGTCCTTGCCCTAAATTGTATGTGGGACAGATAATCTGCTCCCTATACGACCACATACAGAAACATGTTTGTTCCATTGTTAATGATATTTCTGCACCTTTGGGTTTATACTTCAAGTAACAGCATAACAGTGACCCCTGGTTTATGTCCTTTTCTGGCATTGATCATGTTGCCCCAAATCCAAGAGGTGGTGACAGAGTCAGTGTCATAGGGAAACAAAATGGATTTTTCACTGAAGGTTATATGACCACCTGGTCTTAATGACCACATTGACTTGTTTCCTTTTTATAACATCAGGTGACATAGCACTGCTGTTTTTGTTATGATAATTTGTATTGTTTAATTTTATACTTGTTAAGTATGGGGAAAAATGCAAAAATGCATATGGAGAATTTTTCTTGTAGGATTTATTGTTACCAGAATGTCAGAACTTGTGAATACTTCTTGGCTTCCCAGACATTAAAAGCCTTTTACAATTGTTATTATAACTGGTATAGTATTTGCTCTGTTGCATGTTTACAGGATCTGGATTTAGTGCATTTTGAAACAACAACTTTCTGTGCTCGTTATATTCCCTCCATTCTGGAGTTGCTCATGTCTATTATCATTTGTTGGTGTTTTCTAAAAATAATAATAATAATAAACAACTTTATTTTTAAGTGCCTTTCGAGGTATCAAGGAGCTGTATAAAGATTAAAATCACAATAGCGCAAACAGCAATTACAGTAATAAATAAAATAACAAATCCATTCAATTATGCATCACTAAGGCCTGATGCCACAAAAAGTTTACGTGTCTGTTTAAATCCTCCCCACAGTCACACTCATAGCTAACAGGGTGGGGAATTCAGAGAGTAAGGCAATAAACATAAATGCACAGGCCCCAGAAGATTTCAAAGACACCCTGGAATCTCCAGCAACCCCTCATTAGCCAAACTGAGCTGTCACACAGGGCAGTAGGGAACAAGAAGCCCTTTCAAGTAATCAGGGCCAAGTCCATGTAGGGCTTTATAAGTCAGTAAACCAGCTATGAAGGTGATCCACCACTGAATCCGCAGCCAGTCAGACCGTGCAGCACCATAGTAATATGCAAAGAGCAGGAGATCCCCATCAACAATCATACTGCAGCATTCTGCACTAGCTGCAGGCAGCGGATATCAACCCCAGGAAGCCCTAAGTATAGACAGTTGCAGTAGTCAAGGTGTGAGGTCACAAAGCATGGACCAACTTAGGCAGATCCCCAGACGGAACAAGGTGCTTGATCCTGGCAATGTTCCTGAGATGGTAAAAGGCAGACCTGACGAATATGAAACTTTTGGTATTATTATTTTACTTATTCTATGAATACACTAACTTTTTATATTATATGCCTTGTATGATAACAATTGGACACGGTCACACTTGGTCCTATATTTAAATGTAATAATTAGGTTTGCTTTTAGTGCTGATCTTCTCTTGAATCACTCAACAATGGTTTATATATCTCTTATCAAGCACTGTAGCTTTTTACTAGGCATAGATGTAGTATTGGACCCATAGTTCCACAAAATTATTACAGGATGCTTTCAGACCTCAATTAGTAATATCGTTTTCTGAAATGACTATTTGAGGTTCTATTTGATAACAGTGATCGAGGAAAGGCGATCACTGTTAGAAATGTACATCAGCAAAATCAATTTTGCTGATGTACACTCATAACAGACCAAAAAGGGCACAAAAATACAGGTTTTTGTTTTGTGGGTGGCTACACCTTTGCACTTCTGGGGACTTCGCCTCACACCCTATACTAAGGGATTCTCAACACCAGGGGAGTGCACGTCGGGGGTGAAAACAAACAAATGAAAATTCACAGACAGGCACAAAAATACCAATGCACCCAGCATCGAACCTGGCACCCTCCCACCCTAGTCTGCCACAAACCCACCATGCCACATGGCCAGCTCAGGTAACCCACCACTGCGCTACACTCAGAAACCCTCCTTCCCCTTCTGCATGTCATATGGCTTGGCTAATGAGGAGTGGGGCTTACTGACCCCTGATGTAGAGACAGCCCAGATGGTAGGGACTTTACCTATTTTTCCCAAGTGCACGTCTCCCATAGCCACATTGATTTCTGGCTAGCCAATTGCTCAACTGCCCAAGGAATTATTGACATGGACATAAATAATGTGGTAATTTGTGACCATGCCATGATCCTTCTAAATTATCTTCTAGCAGGCCAATCCCTGAGAGTACCAGGTGGTGATGTAACCCTCTCCTGCTACAAGACAAGGAGTTTCAGATGTCCATCAAAATGGAGGTCAAGACCTACTTCTTGAACAATGCAGATGGGGAAGTCAGTGTGGGTTTCATGTGGGAGGCCTTTAAGGCTGTGGTATGAGGCAGGACCATATCTTTCTCAGCAGCCAAAATAACGCCTGGAGGGAAGAACTCGATTGCCTGCAAGCAGAGCTCTCCCAATTGGAGGCCTGGTTTAAAACTTCACCCTTATCTTATAAAGATACTACATTGGTTACATCCATAATCAGCCTCACGCACCGAATTAACAGTATACTTCAGAGGTGAGCCGAATGGCAGCTTCTTAGAACCAAGCACAAATATTGGGAGGGGTGACAAAGGAGGCAAGCTTTTAGCTTACCAACTCCAGAAGCAACAAGCAGCCTCATGGATCCATGCTCTGAGAGGCTCTTCCAGCTCCATTGTTTGAGACACCAAAGGCATTACTAAAACTATGAGCATCTTCTACCAAGCTTTGTACAAGTCCTGAGTGGGCCTAGACTCCGAGCACTTCTCTAAGGCCTTCATGGACTTCTACACCTCTGAAGACATACTACAGATCCCGTGGGAGGCCCTGGAATTGCTGGAATGGCCATTCACAGCCGAGAAGAACTAAGGCAGCCCTCCTACAAATGGCCAAAGGGAAGCTAAAGGACCCAATGGCTTCACGGTTGAGTTATGCAACTCCTTCAGGAAGACATGGCAGATCCACTCCTGAAGGTGTTGCAAGAGTCCTACAAATGCAATCCCCCCACTATGAGAGAGGCCTTGATGACCCTGCTCCCAACAAGTCCAACGATCCCTGGATTGTGCCAATTTTCATCCCATTTCACTTTTATCAGTCGATACCAAAATTATGGCCCAAATTCTTGCCAACTGTCTGATCTCAATCATCCTGTCCATTGTAATTGTTTAAACAGGAGAAGCACACTAAGCTGAAAGCTTGTTTAAAGGTGTGACCTGGGAGCACAGGGAAGTTAAGTGACTTGCTCAGGGTCACACAGTATGCAATGTGCACCCCTCCCAGGCTGGCTTTTATTAAGAGGAAGTCTGGGGACGACAACCCTCTGGCTTGTCCTCAATCTTAAATGACTAGCCATATATTCTAATATACCCATGGCAGCTCTTGCTATAGACTTTTCCAAGGCCTTTGATTCAGTAGAATGGGGTTATCTCCATGAGGTGCTAAAGCTCTATGGCTTTGGACCATATTTATGGGCTGGGTTTCTACTCTTGTAATGCTTCCCAGGCAAGAATACTGACAGATGAAGACATTTCACCACCTTTTCAGCTGCATAGAGGCACCAGGCAAGGCTCCCCTTTCACCACCCTATTCCTTATTGCGCTCCTTATATGCAAGCTTATCCGAGATACACAAATTACAGGTGTCAAAGTCTAGGGACAATCATACTTGGTTAACGATATGTAGACAACCTTCTACTGACCCTTACCTAACCCTAACTCTCACTACCAAAGCTTTTGGCAGTCTTGCAGGAGTTCTCCAACCTCTCTGGCCTCATGGTTAATCAGAAAAAATACACCATGGCCCTTAAATGAGGCCTGCACTAAGAGCAGCTTGGCCAGTATGGAGATCGTGTGGGCCCCAGGATTTTTCATATTTAGGTCTCACAATCCCCACTAAATGGCAGATCTGGAGCATACCAATTTCTCCCTCCTCACTTCTCTAACAGCTGAATTTGATTGGTGGTGAAAGCTCCACCTCTCCTTACATAGCAAAGTTGAGGCAGTTCAGATGTTTCGCTCTCCAGAGTCTTGTACCTCTTTAACAACCTCCCTATCCAGCCCTCTCCATGTTTTTCAAGCCTTGAATAAAATGGTCTCCACTATTATCTGGTAAAGCAAGCCTCCTAGGAGAGGAGGATGAAACTCTGGGCTCATTGGTCTTCTGGCGGCATGGGCTTCCCTGGTTTCAAAGTTACCATGCAGCCTACCTTTCCCTCCTAGTTGGATCCAGTTGGAACAAATCTTAATTCAAGATACTCTGCTCTGGTTTCTTCTCACCCACCCACTCCCTTTTGGCGAGGGACCAATCCAATTATGGTGGAAACCACAAGAGCATGGACATGGTGTATGTCATCAGCACACATGCTACCCAAAGCCAGAAGCCCTCCATGGGTGTACACACCGCTATGGCACAATAAACAGATCTCTGTAGGTAACCAACTGATACACTGGGCAAGCTATGATCTCAAGGGCATTTAGTTGGCCCAAGATCTCCTTATGCCTGGCACTACTACCTTGATGTCCCTTGAGCAGTTAAAGTCCTTTACCATCTCCCCAACAAAGATTTCTGAAATTTCTGCAAATCAAGTGCCGATAGACATACTTATCCAAAACCATGGTAGCTCAATGTTGGCTATGGCTCCACTCTCTTTGTAAGGCAACTTCCCACCAGGGACATGCAGGTGACTTTACAGAACCATAAGAGATGCCCAGCCTGATCCCACAGAGTCATGCAAGAGAAAATGGGAAGTCTATCTTGAGATGCCCTCTCCTCTGCCACCTGGAGCTTCTGTCTCAGGCTAGCCCACACCACATACCGTGATGTTAAAAGTCAGAACATTCAATTGAAAATTTTACTACAGTGGTTTAGGGCTCCCTCAGTCCTGCGTGATATGGGTCTAATCTCTCACTCTAACTGTTGGAGGTGTCAGCAGCTGGATGTGAACCTTCTGCATATTCTATGGGCCTGCCCCAAGCTTACAGCTTTCTGAATATCATGTTTAAGGATTGCTCCAAGGTGGTGGCTCAGTGTATGGAAGCTTCCAGCCCTCTGCTACTGCTGGGTGATCCCACCCCTCAGTACACTGATACCCCCTTCAGAAATGGTCCATAGTGGCCCTGCTGGAGGCAAGAGAGCCACACTAATACATAGAGAAAACTGATACCCCTTGACTTTGTGGAGATCTGGTCTGGCTCAGGCAGCCATGCTTGAAAGACTTACTTTCTCTCAGCTGGGGCAGCAGGCCATGTTCCCGGCAAAATGAGGTGCTTATCTACAATCACACCTGTGCTTGGTTTCCCCACGAAGACCTTGCAATCCCCAAGATAAGCCTGCAAACCTTGGTCCTTGGTACCTCCGAATCAACTCCAAAGTTATGGCTGGCAGCGTCTATAGCAAAGTAGGTTTTCTGGTAGGATCAAGATATATTTAACCTGTTGAAATGTGTATTAAGCTCTAATTAGGAGCCTTTATCATTCTGCAATAGTTACAGTGCCCACACAGCTTTATTTAAGAGAAAACATTACGTAGCCTGGTCTTTTAGTACTATATGTGTTTACCTCCTGACTGGCTTGCAGTAAGTCTCTTTCTGTGTAATTAGTCCTTGTTTGTATCAACTTTCACTTTTATGAGTAATCTGTATGTTGCTGATATATAGAATATAAAATGGAAAACTAATAAAATTTGATATGACAAAAAAGATGTTACATTACTTTTCTAGGAATATAAACAAATTTAATATTGAATGTTCAATAGTATAACAATCTAGCCTTCTTCTCAAATCTTGCCTTCTATTAGGGCTTGTTGTACTTGCCCCAAATTTCTGCATACCTAACTGCTTGGGTATTAACGAAGTAATAATATTTTTTCATACCTCTTGCTTTCAAGCATTAAGTTTTTCACAGAGCCACTTCAGGAATCTGGAAGTTTGCCAAAAGATGACTAATGATTCTTTTTGCATTAAGTAAGGCAATATGTAACAAGCATTTGTCAATGCTGAATGTTGTCTCGCTGGCATTGGCATTGGTAGTGCAGGAGTTAGAGATGCATAATAGGAGTGACAGTGAAGCATTGAACTGATGCCAACCCCACACCCACCCTGCAGAGATTGACAGGTGTTGGGATGTGCCTTTAGGTCATCAGCTATAACGCTCATGCCATTTTGCCTCACCTTACCTTGTAGACACTGGCAAGTGTTTTGGTGTGCTGGGGGTCCTTGGGAATTATACTTCTACTCCCATCCCATAAGAAAATACACTGAGGTGGGTGCAGGATAGAGAATGGGGTGAACTTTGTGGCTGAACACTCCAAGGCACACCTCAATGCCTGTCAGTGGCTGCAGGGTAGGGGTGTGGGGCTGGAATGGTGGGAGCATTACAGCTGATGATCCCGTGTCATACCCCTGATGCTTGTCAGTCTCTACAGGGTGGGTGTGACAGTTGTAAACCCTAATGCCATACGCATGTGTTGGTATTTTCACCCAAATTATTAACATGGGCTTTTGTGAAGTGAAGGGGCCAGAAATAAGACATGATGTGGTGCAGTGCAGTGGCTGTGGAGCAACAGTCTTTCGGGAGATGTTCTGGAGGTTGCGGTGTTGTCCCATCTGCAGGCACCTCTCTGGGCTGAGGGAGGAGGTTGCTCATCTCCAGGCTCAGTTGGTCAGGATGTGGGATCTCCCCTACCATCTAGGGACCACCAGTTCACCGATGTTGCCTCAGAGGTTGCCAAGAAAGAGGAGCAGTTGGAACACAGTGGGATCAGGGATGGTGAGGGTTGTGGAACAGAGGTGCATCCCTCCAGTTGTACCTCTAAAACAATTCATATGGCATTCTGGCAAAGTGTGGTTCCTCTATGGAGGCACCCACAGTGGAGACCAAGGAGGATGCTGGGAACCTCCACAAAGGAGACCCACAGGAGGGTGGCATGGGACCCCACAGGGAAGAGAACAACTCCTGGTGGGGACTCCATTGTTAGGAAGGAAGAACTGGGGAGGAAGGGAGAGGGAGGTAAGGTGCCTGCCTGGAGCCATGGCTTAGAGGTTCAGGAGCGAATCCTCTGGATTAGTGGAGTAGCTGCACAGGGAGGGAGCTGGATGCTATTGTTCACCTAGGGACAATGACCTGTCTAAGAAAGAGATCAGAGCAGTGCAGGAAGAGTTTGTGGAGTTGGGGAGGGGCCTTAGACAAGTAGCACACACAGTAACCTTCCTGGAGGTACTGCCTGTCTATGGCACAGGTGAGGCTAGGGTGCTCCATACCATGGGATTCAATTAGTGGTTGAAACACTGGTGCAGAGCTCAGAGAATTGGCTTCACTGGGGACTGGGGGTTCACCTGGAGTGATGCAGGCCTATACTGGAGTGATGGTCTGCATCTGTCCAGAGAGGAAACAGGATCCTAGGAGATATGTTTAAATGCTGCACTGGCAAGCATTTAAACTAGCTAAGGGGGTAGGCTCTGGAAAGAGCATGGAAATCCTAGCCCCCAAAAAGTCAGGGTAGTAAGTGAGGTAAACACCAAGTTAGAGATGTCAATAGGGAGATGTGGGGTAAATGGAGAAAGTGACAAAAAGCAATAAGGACAGGGATAAGGCAAAAGGGTAAGGCCATCAGGAAATGGAGGGTAATGAGTACCAGTGCCCATAGTCTGGGCAACAAGCTCCTTGAACTGGTGGCCTTGATGGAAGAGGGATGCCTGGATATCATACCAGTCACAGAAAATGGTACACAGAGAACCATGACTGGGATGTTAACATACCAGGGTACACAACCTACAGGAGAGACAGGGAGGGAGAAGAGGGGAGGAGAAGCTCTCCATGAAGGAAGGGATAAAAGCAACTGAACAAAGAGTAAACAGGGAGGAGAGGAGGCTGTGGGTCACCTTAGAGACTGGAAATGGCACCACAGTCCACATAGGTGTTGTATACAGACCCCCATGTCAGGGAGAGAATGGACAAGGATATGATAGAAGGCATTCTTAGGGTGGCACAGAAAGGGAGATACTGTTGATGGAGACCTGAATATCCCAGATGTTAACTGGAGCACATTTGCTGCAGCCACATCCAAGAGCAGGTCCATTCTCAATGCCCTAAAGGTGGCATGCCTCAGACAGCTAGTTTTGGAACCCACTCATGAGGGAGCAATCTTAGACCTCATACTCTCAAATGGGGACAATGAGAGGATCTCAGATCCAGAAATGGATAGCCATCTGGGAACAAGTGACCACCAAACAGTGTAATTCATGATAAACTCAGCTGCAGAGTCAAGCCACACGAGAAGTGAGGGTACTGGACTTCAGGAGGCTGACTTTGTCAAGATGGAGAGTGCCTTAGAAAAGCACTAGAAAATAGGCTAGGAGGAGGGTGGAGCAACAATGGGAAACATTAAAACTGCCATCACAGAGACAACAAGCCTTTGTGTGAAGCAAATAAACAAATCAAAATGAAAGAAAAGCCACTATGGTTCTCAAAGAGGTGGCAGGAAGGTCAGGGAGAAAAGATAGCATTCAGGAAGTATAAGAAAACACAGAAGGACCAGGACAGAGAACTGTACCAGTTAAGGCAGAAGGAAGCAGAGAGGAAAGTCAGAATAGCAAAGGCCCAAACTGAGGAAATGATAACCAACTCTGTTAAGAAGGGATAAAACCTTTTATAGGTACATCAAGGAGCATAGAAAGACAAGGGAGGGATAATGAGGCTGAATAGGATGGACAGTGGGTGCGCAGAGAGGATAGTGGAAAAGCAGGGATACTGAATGAATAATTCTGCTAAGTATTCACAAAGAGGAGGAGGGAGGTGCCTAATCCAATTAACAGAAGCACTCTGGACAGGGAGTCGATTCAGTCCTTTCACAGAAGAAAGGGTTCTGAAAGAGTCCTAAAACTGAAGGTGGACAAAGCAATGGGGCCTGATGGAATTCACCCCAGAATTCTGAAAGAATTAAGGGGAGAACTAGTGAAACCACTGACTACCCTTCTAACAAATCATGGGAGGATGGTGTGGTACCTGAGGACTGGAGGAAGGCAGATGTGATTCCCTTCACAAAAGTGAGAGCAGGACAGAGGCAGGAAACTATAGACCTGTCAGTTTGACTCTGTGGTAGGAAAAGTGATGAATCACTTTTGAAGGAAAGAATTGTTGAGTACCTAGAGGCCAGTGGGGTACAGGACCCAAGGCAGCATGGATTCCTGCAGCGGAAGGTCATGTCAGATGAATCTAATTGATTTCTTTGACTGGGTGACAAAAGTGGTAGACCAGGGAGGGGCTGTGGACATGGCCTACCTAGATTTAGCAAGGCATTTGACACAGTCCCACAAAAGATTAATGGTCAAATAAACCAGCCTGGAGTGGGTCCCAGGGTGGTAGCCTAGGTAAAACATTGGCTGGACAACAGGACACAGAAGATAATTGTAAATGGAGTCCACTCTGAAGAAAGAGGGGTTACTAGTGGGTACTGAGGGTTCAGTACTGCTCCAGTCCTTTTAATGTCTTTATAAGTGACATTGCAGAGGGACTGGTAGAGAAAAGTATGCCTCTTTGCAGATGACACAAAGATTTGCAACAGTGTTGATACCAGGGGTGCAGAAAGGATAAGAAGGACTTGGCAAGTTTGAAGGAATGGTCAGAAGTATGGCAGCTTGGATTCAATGCAAAGAAGTGCAAAATAATGCACCTTGGAAAAACAAAACCCAGGGAAGATTACACAATGGGGGTAGTAACAACAGCAAAAATGGAAAGAGACCTGGGGTAATCATATCAGATGACCTTAAGTTTTGCAAGCAATGTGAGAGAGCAGTAGGGAGGGCTGGGAGGATACTGGGATGTATAGGAGAGGCATTACCAGCAGAAAACAGGAAGTTGTTATCCCTCTGTACAGACAGTTGGTGAGACCCCATCTGAGTACCACATCCAGTTCTGGAGACCCTATCTCCACAGGGACATAGACAGGATAGAGGCAGTCCAGAGGAGGGCAACTAAAATGAGGCAGGGTCTGCAAGAGAAGCCATATGAGGAGAGACTAAAGGAGCTTCATTTGTATACCCTTGAGGAAAGGATGGGGAGGGGAACATGATAGAAACTTTTAGTTCCTCAGTGAAATCAACAAAGTCCAAGAGGGTAGCATCTATCAGAAAAAGAGATGTGCAAGAACAAGGGACACAATTTGAAGATGAGGGGTGGTTCAGGGCAATGTGAGGAAGTATTTTTCCCAGAGAGGGTGATGGACATGAAACAGCCTTCCTGAGGAGGCTGTGGGGTCTAAAACTGGGAGAATTCAAGAATGCATGGGACAGACATGAGGCAATTTTGTGGGGTAGGAAGACATAGGCTGTTGGTTAACTAGGATCTGCAGCTTACCTTGTAGGTAGGGAAATGGGCAGACTAGGTGGGCCAAGCGGTCCTTATCTGCCATCAAAGTCTATGTTTCTATGTTGTGACCCCACGTCATGAAGAGTGCAGTATCAGTTTGTTAGCCGAAGGTGATTTTGCACAGCGACTGTGTCATTTGGCATCACAGGTATGTAAACACATTTTGGGCAGGATGTGAAAAATGACAACTGCAATGTTCATGAGGAGGTGTAAAAAATGGCAACGTTAGAAAATCTGGAGTGAAAATATGAACAATTGGTGAAGGCATGAGCATGCATAGAAACTCATAACACACATCAGTAACCCAATTATAGGCATTTTGGGACCTCCCTTCATGAACAGCGGCAGTGAGATTTTCTTAATCTGTCCCAAAGTTGATCTCCCACAGTGACCCGCGCAATTGTGCACCACAGGTGTGAAAACACATTTTGGGCAGGATGTGAAAATGACAGCTATACTGTTCATAAGGAGGTGTGAAAAAATGACAGTGTGGAAAATCTGGCATGAAAATATTGCAAATTTGCGAAGTTACAAGGTCGCGTGGAACCTGCACAACACATGCTTATAACAGTCATTTTATGGACTTTCATCACAAAATTTTCAACATAGGAATTTAGGATCTCTGCTCTTGAATAGTGTCACTGTCATTTTGTCAAACTGTCCCAAAACTGATTTTGCACAGCAATCGCGTTATTCTATGCTGGGCATGCGGAAACACATTTTGGCCAGGATATGTAAAATGACAGCTGTACTGTTCATAAGGAGGTGTGAAAAATAGCAATGTTGAAAATCTAGAGTGAAAATATTACAAATTCACAAAGTTATGGCGTGCATGAAACTGCGCAATGCATGCTCATAAAACAGCATTTTCTCAGATTTTGTCACTCAAATTTGCAACATAGGCTTTTGAGAGACCCCATGAACAGTTAATCGGTCCCAAAAGGTGATTCCACCAGTGACCATGAAATCACTTTTGGGACTGAATAACGCCATGACAGTGACTGAATTCATGAGGAGGGGTCCCAATGATCCAATGTTGAAAATTTGGTGCAAAATTCCCAAAATGGCTGAGATATGTAACAAAGTTAAAAAAAATATTTATGCCATTATACATACTTACGGTATTTCTTCAGTTCTTAATCGGCTTTGAAGAGTGCAGGCGTGTTCCAGGTCCACGGAGATCATCGTGCTGGGTCTCCAGAGGTAAGTATGGGGTGAGGGTAAAAGTGGGGAGGTGGGGTATGCAGAGGGTGGGTGAGGGTTGAGGGACAGAGCAGGACAGACTGCAAGGGACAGTTTTCTGATTTACAGGTTTAAAAAAAAAAGATCGCGGGACATATTTTTTTACTGGGGCATTGTGCGCTGGGGTGGGCTCCCAGTGTGCCACCTTAGTGTTTTGGTGGGGTGATGTAGCTGATGGGGGATTGGGCACCTCATCGTCACATACTTAAGGGAGGGAAAAGAGCAAGGCAGATTATGCACCCCTTTCTCCACACAACAAAGAGGTGGGGGACATTATGCCGATGGAGAGTGGGATCCCCTGCTGTAGAATTAAATGGGGAAGGGAGGACTGAAGCTGATGGCGATTTTGCCCCATTGGCAAAAGAAAGACTGAGGGGCACGAGATGCCGAGGGGATTGGGCACCCTCACTTACACTTTGAAATGGGAGGGAGGGCATTATGTCAGTGGGAGTGGGATCCCCTGTCAGCAAATGAAGTGTGTCAGGACATGCCGACAGGGACTGGGCACCCTGAAGTCAGCACTTTGTGTGGTGACAGTCAGTGCTGCCATGTTTGTAAACTACATCACCAGGAAAGGCGCGCCACTGCATGACGAGCTTGGCTCTTATTACAGTGGACCTTTACTTTGATCTGGTGGCCAGTTTACATGTTGCTGCTGTCAGGCGCCTGCATTTGCCTTACTGGGAATGAGGCACCTACTGATGTGCCTGCATTGCGCCCACAGTGTCCGCACCTCCAAATCTATACTACTTCAATATGTTGGCTGGGCGTGCAAGCGCAAGCTCTAAAAATATGCAAAAATATTAAAGTATAGTCTTCGATATTTGTTGTATAGATGTTGTGGTTAACATACACAATTCTGGTTCAAATATTAAGTTAATTCCATAATTGTATTAATGTACTTCAATACTTGTATCCAGAAATTTTAATTTTGGGACACAGAACTAAAGTATGTGCTGAATTAGCTGTTTCTCCACAGCATCTGTTATACTATGGTGACACAGCACTATTAAACTTATTCAGTAAATAAGGAGAATAATAAATTACATGCAGCATAAAACACGAATCTAATTCATTCTATTGTTAATAACTCGTTCCATTTTACAAATAGTCACCGATTTGTGGTCTGAAATGGTGATCTTCAGATCAGCTTCCCATTTGTTGCTCAGTTCTAGTAAATTACTTAATTTTGTATCCAAAATCAGTTTGTATAACTTAGACATTAATTTAGTTCTCCCAGAATTAGTTTCAGTCATAATAAATAAGGATTGGGTTCAAAACTAAATTTACCTTTTCCAAGAAGGTTTTTTGGGGCTGATCAAATTTGTGACAACTGAAAAACAATGTCCGAGGGACCTTGTGTTCTATTTGCATTTGTTGAAATGATAATAGTTTGCCTCTCCAAAAGTTTGCTATTGAGTTCATATTATAGCAAACCCATCTTTGACATATGGTGCATTAAACACAATATGGTAGTTATTTCTTACCATTGGAGATAATATATAATTTGTGCTCAGTTGTCACGTCTTGAAGAACTTTTTCCAGCATTTAATAGTGTCCCGAGAAAAGCATTACTTGTCCCCTTAACCTTTTTACTATTTAAGATTCTGAAAAAGTAAGTGTCTTATATCAGTAGATTAGCATTCTCCTAATTCAAAATAAGTCCATGGGGTGGGGGTGGGGGCAGATTGGTATTAAAAACACATATTATCAGTTCCAGTATAGCAGCCCAATGACAGTATTTCAAATTAGGCAGTTTTAACCCTAAATGTTCATATCCTAAAATAAAGTTTTGCTTTTTAGTCTGAGGATGAAGGTCATCAATCTTGAAAAGCCTTCTACCTTAATTTCCTTGTGCCTCACCCAACTTCTTCCCTATCCCAAAAGGTAGCACCTCTAAAAGGCCAACAAGTCTGCCTTCCCTAATTTCCCTCCCTAGCCTTCAGATGTTAGACTTCAAGTAGTAACCTCCAGAAAATGATTTGAATTATTCATATTTAAGTGAATTTGAAAATGTGAACCTCTCATATCTTATCTAGCATTCTGCCTGTCCTGGCCTTGTCTTTTAGTGTTGATGTAACAGGAATGTATCTGCCCCCTCTTGTAGACCCATCCCTGTACACCATCATCTCCAATCCTCATGCCATTGAATCCCTAAAGACCCTGTTCACCCCGTCTTACTCCATTCACTATCCTTGTGGCCTTCCTTACACCCTGATCCCTTACGAAATCCCACTCCTGACGGATCAACTTGCAGGTATTTGATTGTGAAATGTCCAGATTCTTCATTATCTCTCATGAACCTATGAAATAGTCTGGGGAAGGGTTTCAAGCAGATTAAATTTTCCTTATTTGAAAGTTCATTCTTTATAGAAAAATTTTTTAAATTAATTAAATGTGAGTTGTATTTATTTAAGTAGCCATTTTCCCATTTGCAGTTTATACTGATCTGCCACTAGAGGCATCTTATTTTTCCTATTAATCCTCCAACCTCGCCTCTGCCTTTTTCTGTTCTAATTACCATTATCCCTGCCTTGTTCTCACTTTTAGCATGTTGTACTCTGAAGAAAAAAAAACTACTCCATAGCGGCAGTCACCCTTACTGAAGGTCAGTTATTCCCCTACCCCCAGTAAGAAATAACAATGGGTACCACGGCTATCACACTCAGCCTACTCATGGCTACCTTTCTTGCTCTGCCCATGTCCCATCCCCCCCTACTCTCCACTCAGAGCACCACCCCCACCAGTCCACAGCAGCCAACCACCCCCTCCCTGGACACCCCTAATTCTCCATGTCACCCACCTCCAACCAATACCCCCTCACCCTGGGACACCCTGGGCCCACCCCTTCCTTGCCATACCTGCCCTCCTGCTCCCTACCCATCCCTTGTACCTCGACTAGTAGGACCTTGCATCAGTACTGGCTAAGGCCCTGGCTCAGAGACCGCCATCAGATTAATTGCTCTACTCCTTCTGCCTCTAGGAACATACACCCCAACCCCAGGCCATTGTTAACTAGCCACCCCACACCCCACTCTGGTATTGGCCTCAGCATTACATCCATGAATATTTGCAGCCTCCTAAAAATCCACCGCTCTTCAGTGCTGGGCTGTACAACACCGTCCTGATGTTATAGCACTAGTCAAGACCTGGCTGTCAAGAAAAACTCCTGACTCAGTTATCTCCCTCCCTGGCTACACTCTGTTCAGGGAAGACTGTATAGGCAAAGCGGCAGCGGGTGTGCAGTCTTTATATGCGACACACTTTTAGGCCATGTTCTCCCTGCCCCCAAGCTCAGTTTTTGCCCAAGCCCTCACCCTTAATGTTACCCCAACCAGCCAGGGCCCTCTTTTTCTCACAGTCTCTTACATACCCCGAGGGAACAGGGATCATGTCCACCCCTCATTGATTACCTCACCACACTCCCACACAAGGTGGAGCAGCTCATCCTAGGTGACCTTAATGTCAATTATCTGAGTACCACTGCTCCCCATATCAGGGACCCTTCGCTGCCCTAGATATGACCCAACTAGTTACCTCACCCACTAGATTTAACTGGTCAGGTGGCTTCAGCACCCTCCTAGATGTAATTCTATCGAACCTCCCCATAAAATCAGGGATATTAATATACTACCAGACTCTATTAGTGACTACTCTCCTGTCCTCTGTCACTGGTCATCCCTCACACAAAACCAGTGTCCCACACCCTCGCCCGGCTCTTTTGCCCGGGGTCTCAGAAAGCTAAAAGCACCTAGCCCAGCTTGACGGTCCCCAATCCTGCACTGCAATGGATATTGACTCTGCCTAATTCTCCAGTGTCTTCAGCAAGGACTGCCACTTTTCGCCCCTCGACTAGAATCCATACCCAGAAATACAACGCCATGGATCTCCCTCCTCATCCAAGCACTGAAACAAAGAGATAATCTCTGGCATATTGCTGTTGAGACAGGCAAACTGGCTGACAGACAAGCCTATAATGCAGCACATAACAAGTGCACCTTGGCTATAAAGCGGGCTAAGGCTGAATATTATCAAGCCACCCTTGAATCCACATGGGGCTCATTCCATGCCTTCTGGGACAATATGAAAGAGCTCAATGGAAAGACCCACTCCTCCCACCATCAATACTCTTCATAGGCGTTACCGTCACTACTGATCCTCCTGCATAGCTGAGTGCCTCAATATGGCTTTCCGAGATCTCAGCTCTGTCCTCCCCAACTACTTTTTCAACCCTGTCCCTGCCTCCACCCCCCACCTCGATCGCTCCTTTCTACCAGTGTGTTCATATCACCCCTTGAAGCCAGGCCTCATCTGCAAAAAAGCCTTAGCTAGCAACAACCCCAGCTGTGATCCCCTGACTCCAGGATTCTCCGATTAGTCCTAGATACTGTACCAGCCCCTCTCACCAACCTTTTAAACCAGTCACTATGTCTTGGTCAATTTCCAGTCCCTGAAAATGCAGAAATCACCCCTATCCATAAGGTGGAGCTAGAATCTCCCTAACAATTTCAGGCCCATCTCCATCCTCCCCTTTCTTCAAAGCACTAGAAAAATAGTGGCCATTCAGCTCTCTGAGTATCTGGCCAAATATGTCCTGCTGTCTCTGGAACAACATATATTCTGCCCTGGACACTGCACCACTACAGCCCTCCTGGAGTTCTCCCAGCACCTCCACTCTGCTCTTGACTCTGGTCATGTTGCTGGTGCAGTGTTCATTGACCTCTCAAGGCCTTTGACACTGTCTGTCACCCCTCTACTTGACTCCTCCACCAACTTGGCTTCTCCCTAGCTCACTGGCTTGGTTCACCAGTTACCTCTCTACCAGATCACAGCGCATGAAGGTAAATGGCACCATGTCCAATACCCTGCCAATTGCTGGGGATCCCCAGGGTTCCATCCTGGCCCTGTTCTGTTCTGCCTATTTCAACACCATCTCCCCAACTCCTGCTCGGGCAATATGCTACTCTATGCCAATGATGTGGTTCTCCTTGCCTCCCACCTGACCCTGCATCTCTACAGGAATCCTGCAGCACACATTCAACCAAGCCAAAGTGATTCCTTGACCACCGACTGGTCATTAACCTCAAAAAACAAATCTATGCTTTTTTGCATCACCAGAATAAGGTCAAAATGCCCCCTCTGCATTCTCCCCGTAATGCTCACCCTCTCGAGCAGTTGTCATCCTAAAAGTACCTGGGCATCACCTTCGACTTGGATCTTACATTTCACACCCATATCAATACCCTGTCCTCAGCCATAAACTCTCAGATTGACCTTCTCTATCACCACAAGGTTGCCACCCCAAAACCGCCCTCTGACTGGCCATCAACTCCTCCATCCTGTCCCTAGTGGACTACGGTCTACCTATCTATTTCAGGCAGACAGTACCGCCTCACCTGAATCCAGATTTCGATAAACAAGGCCTGCAGGCTCCTGACCGGTGCATCCCTCTGCACCCAGAGGGTGGGGTAGAAAAAGTAGGCTGCTGGTTAACTAGGATCTGCAGCTTATCCATTAGATAGGAAATGGGCAGACTGGGTGGGCCAAGTGGTCCTTATCTGCCATCAAATTCTATGTTTCTATGTTTCTATACTTGCCTGCTCTATTCCACCACCAACCTGCTCACGTGGAGGAGGCGCCTGCACTACCAAACTTGCTTGCCAAACTCTCCCTGCTAGTACTCTTCCCAGGGGTCACCGCATCTCTGTGGCTAGCATCCCCATCTGTTGCCATCCAGTAGCTTAGTCAAGGCCACCATTCTGGTGCCCTGTGCAAGACCTCCTTAGCCAAAGGTTCCTTCACTACGCTCCCCACATGGTTCAACTCCCTCCACCCTCCTTCCACTAAATTTACACAACTGGTCCCTTTAAGTTGCTCTCCGTAACCACCTCTTTGGTGCCCAAAGCTGTGGTTGCCCTTAATCAACCTAATGTTGGGGTCCTCCCAGTTTCTGGCCCATAGCCTTGACAAGGTCCGTTGGACTGGCCCCCCTTTTTTTTTCTTTTCCTCACTCCTGTCCCCCACCCTTCCACATAGGTATTTCGGTTACACCAGGGTTGTGACTTCTACTATTGTTATACTTTAAATGATTCCTATTTACTCCATGTAACATTATTCCATAAACTATTGTTATATTGTGTTTTTGCTATCTATATTGACCTGTATGTTACCACTGTTGTATCTCACTCTGTAACCATGTCTACCCTCCCTCTGACGAGGTGCCTTTGTAAATGAGTTCCTGACTCAAAGGTTGCAAATCCAATTTTCAAAATAAATAAATAAATAAAAATATTTCTACAGTACCTGAATTTAATAATAAAGTTCATAAGGATTTAATAGCTTTTGTATACAAAAAGTGCACGTAAATGAAATAATTTTTGCATTTTATAAAATGAACTATTTTCATAGCAGTCTGAAACCAGGATCTAGTGTCTATTATATTTGTCTGATTTTGGTTTCTTCTTTATCTTCAAAATCCATGTTTTCTCCACATTCCTCAATACCATTACTCTTTCCCTCCTCCACTTTTCTTATCCCTACCTTATCACTCTGTCTCAACACACACCTACCCCTAACTCACCCTCTCCTCCTCACCAAGACCAATAAAACCTCCCCAAACTTTTCTACATACTCTTTATACCCTTAAAGCCCCTAAAAGTTGTTCCCCTCTACTCCTGCCCTTCTCCCAACACCCATATTCAGCTTTCCCACTTCATTACCCTCTGTTTCGGTTCTCTTTGTCTTCAACCACCCTTTCATCTTTTCTTACTAACCCCAGTCTTTACGTATTCTGAGTACAAAATGTTTTATACTGAGTAGAATATTTAAGATATTTTACACTTTCATATTTTGCTGTTATTGTGGTTAGTTGTATGTATGTGTTCTCAGTTATGTTAGTTCAAAATTTAAAACAAAGGTTAATTTTAAAACCTTTACTGGCACCATTAGCCAGGTAGGTGTTGGACTGCACTTTAACTGGACACCACTGGTATTTAGGTCAGCAGATGTACTCCCTAGACCCTGCCCCTGATGATGCTCTTTTGAAAGGTGCTGGAGCATTTAGGATTGTCCTGGTATGCTTGCAATTGAGAATGCATCCACTTAATTTTGTGGAAATCTTTTGGATACACTGTATGCATTTCTTATGAACATATGAAAACACCAGCAGAAGCAGGCCTGTACAGTCTGTAAAGCCTGCTTGAATTTGCAGCTAGCCCTTAACTTGCAGCTGCCCCACACTCCTCACCCTTTCATCGTAATACCCCCCTTACTCTATCCCAAGCCATCTTAAAGCTACCCACTTTTTACAGGAAACCACCTCCTCAGGTAGAGTATTCCACCTGTCCACCATCCTTTCTGAAAAAATGTTTCTTGATTTTCTTCCTGAATCTTCCCCTCCAGCTTCAGCTGATAACATCTCATATTCCTCCCTCTTCTAAGCTGGAGAATCCCTTCTGCATTCACCTCATTTATCCCCTTCAGGTACTTAAAGTTTCAATCATATGTCCCCATCCCTCCTCTCCTTCAGGAGTTCATGTTCAGCTCGCCCAATCTATCTTCATGGGTCTTTCCCTCAAATCCCTGGATCATTCATGTTGCCCTACATTGCACCCCTCCAACAATCTGATATCCTTCTTCAGGAATGGGTGCCAGTACTGCATGCAGTATTCCAGGTAAGCCCTGGCCAGGGACCTGTATAGGGAAGGATTAAGTCCCTACTCCTGGAGGAGATTTCCCTTGCTATACACCCCAGCTTTCTATTGGCCTTTGCTGCTGCCTTCCTGCACTGAGCAAAGTTGTTCATGCTGCCTGTTATAATCACCCCCAGATCCTTTTCCTCCTCTATACTTTCCAGTTGCATCCCTTTCAGCTGATAGCTCCTCCTGGTTCCTTACTCTGAAGTGCAGTACCTTGTATTTCATGGTGTTGAACTCCAGCTGCCGTGTTTCTGACCACTCCTGTAGTTTGGTCAGGTCCTCCTGTAGCCCTTCCACCCCTCAATGTCATCTACCACTGCTCCCATCTTTGTGTCATCAGCGAACAGACTGATCCTACTCTGGACCCCATGTGAGATATCTGCTATGAATATCCCAAATAGAACTGGTCCCAGTACCAATCCCTGTGGTACCCCATCGACACTTCCTTTGGTGATGAGAGTTCCCCACCACCACCATCCTCTGCTGCCTTCCCTTCAGCCAGTTGATGATCCATCTGACTATTTTGATCCCACCCCTATGTATTTTAGCTTCCTCCCAGCCTCCCATGTGGAATGGAATCAAAGGCCTTGCTGAAGTCCAAATATGGCACATCTACTGCATGGACCTTGTCCAGTTCCCTAGTCACCCAGTCATAATACTCAATTAGATTTGTCTGGCAGGATCTGCCCAAAACAGAGCTATGTTGATGCCCGTCCTGGAGACCACTGTCCTCCAAGAAGGTCACCCGACTCTCCTTTAGGAGTGTCTCCATGTGTTCCCAAAATTGATGTGAGGATGACCGGCCTGTAGTTGCCTGGTTTGTCCCTGGGACCACTCTTGTGTATGGGACTACATGGGCCATCCTCTAGTCCTGTGGTATGCATTCTGTGACCAGGGAGGTATTGCACAGGTCAGTCAGTGGCCCTGCCAGAATCCCTGCTAGCTCTTTGAGTGCAGCTAGGGTGAATGCCATTTGGTCCCTGTGCCCGATGTCTTGAAGAACTGTGGATTGTACCTTTAATAAAAGTAATGTGTATGCAGTTCAGTTTAAGAGTGAAAAGCTGACCTTTGAATTCCTTCCACCTGGTGCACATTCAAGCTCTGATTCAGTGACCCTTTCCTCTAGGTGAGAGTACACAGTTCTTTTTTTTTTCTGACATGGTGTCTGTTTGGGTTGACTGTACAGCACTGCACCCACGCACTTCTACAGAGCACAGAGAGGCTTTTGGTTTTCACATTTACCCCTATGTAGGCCTACCCCAGATAGGGTCTAGTGCTTATTGGTTGTTTAATCCTTATTTTCATTGTACTCAATGTAGACCAACCCCAAACAGCATGTGTTGCCTATTGGTAGATTATCTCTCTCCTTTTCTGCCAGTCCTTAATTATGCCTATCTCTGATAGGGTATATTGCCTATTGGTGGTCTACCCTCCTTTCTTCTTACCCTGTAACTATTTACTTACTACTAATTGTACAATATACTGTCCTTGCACAAGCCCACCCAAGATAGGGTGCAGTGTCTACCTGGCACTGCTCTCTGTCTTTTCTTCTACCTGCCTCCCAGCTTGGCCTGTCCTCCTACCCTGGTCAATGTTCCTTGCAGAACTGTGGACTTAACAGCTGATGCCCTACAGATATTATTTAGGCAGATTTCACTTCAGCTCTGTGCCACTCACACAATGGATGTGAACAAGATGGGATGACAATGGAGGGTGTCTTTAAACCCACTTGTAGAACTTCCTCCTTGTTCAAAAGTCCTCCTTCCCATGATGGGCTGCAGGTCTGCAATCTCCTACAAGATGGAGATTGGCAGCTTTCTGAGTCCTTCATGCCTCACTTTCAACCTAAACCAGAAACACAATTAAACATGCACAAAATGCATAAATTCCTTCCAAATCCCTGATCTTTAGACCAGTAGTCCCTTATCTGTTTATGCCACAGGAAAAAGCAAAAAGTCATGTCTTTAAGTTGAGTGAACATTTTAGACCACTACTTCCTGCCATGTGTAGTCTGTTCAAAAGAACTTGAACCAGGCTGCTCATGTGCAGTCCTCTACAAGATGATGACTGGCAGCTTTTATGAGCCCCTTCTAGCCTCACTTTCAGTCCAAACTAGAAACACAATTAAACAAGCACAAAGGACACATTACTCTACAAACCTCAGAATTTTTATAGAGAGCAGCCCCTTATATGTTTTACACAGGAGGAGACAAAATTCACTGCTGGTGGTTATTATTCCTCCTGCTATGCACGTACACCACTGTAAAAACTTAAATCTCCATTTTTTACATTATATTACTGAATGCTGTTCTAATTTGTATGGCTATAACATTTATTTGTTCACTTTAAAACTGGGTGTGTTCTCTGGGACCAGGCACCACTTGCAGGCTCAACATGGGCACAAGGCATAAGCGGTGATAAGAACATAAAGATCATCAAGAGCAAAGAGAAGAAGCAATTCCAAAAGGAAAACCAAGAATATGTACATTTGGTCATCATTAGTATTATAAATCTGTCACAGAAGAACAATGGATCCATCAAGCATACTATGCCTACAAATAGAGAAGATCACACAAGGTGCACATATGATCCAACTAGTCATTCTATGATTTATTTGAAGAAGTTACTGACCATATTCTTTGACCAAAACTCCTTGAGCTTTACTTTAAACTCAGCATATGTGTTAATGGCCTGATGTGTAATGGAATAGAATTCCAAGTTCTGGTTATTCTGGCACCTAAAGCCTTAAGTCCCATGGAGGTTTTCTAAGGGGTATCCTACGGATATTGGCCTTACATATCTAAGGTTAATTTTATTGGTGCATGAAACAAGGTACAGTAATAGTTCAAAGACCTAGGTGCACCATGCATCAAGAACTATGGTTCTCATTTAATAAGAGTACTTGGATTCAAAGAGGATTCAATTTAACCTGGAGAACAGGAAAATGTGATGGTTGTGATGCTCTGCAGTTAAAGCAGATATGGCAATGTTGTAGTAAACTATTTTTAGTTAACTACAAAAGAAACCCATAGCAAATGCACTGTGGCAGGGGCTATACTAGAGGATATTGGTCATACAGTCAAATTTTAAGGAAAACACAAATTGCACATACCCCAATAATGCAAAGCATAATGGGAAGCATATGCAAATGCCCATGAATTAATTTGGACTGGCTCAACTTTAAGCAGGACTGCATGGTGCTAGCAGGCCTCACAATACAATCAGCAAAGGCTGAGAACAGCAGACAAAGACACATGTTTGTCCTCATTTGGACTCATCAGTGTGCCATATCTCTATCTCAGCCAAGGAGAGGGATCCAGCCACACTATGGGGATCTAATTTGTTTGGGTCATGGACATCCCAAAGTAGAGAAGAGAACTATGAAAGAACCCCAAAGCAAATGCATGGGGAAGGGGTTATCCCAGAGAATATTGGCAATACAGCCAAATTTTAAAGAAACACAAGTTCTCTCTCTACTGAGCTGCCCATGACCCAAACAAATATAGGGTGACTGGCTTCATCTCCTGGGCTAAGATACAGATATGGCACACTGATTTCATTAGTGACTGTAACACATTTTTCTGTGTTTATTCTGTGGATATGGATAAGGTAATGGAAGGTATGTTTATTTATATGGTGCCCAATCCCGAGGCTCTGGGCACTGTACACAATCAATGGACAAGGGAAAACACAATAAAATACAAATGAGACCTTTAAGGTATTTAAACTAGTAATATAAAATACCATAAATAATACTTTTAAATATAAAACAAGCTTTGCTTAGTCCAGAAAAGCTTACTGAAAGAGATGAGTCTTTAGACCACTCTTGAATGCTTCCACCATCAAGACTTCCTGACAAAGCTGGGAAATGAGTTCCAGAGGAGCTTGGTGGTGACCGCAAATGCTTGGTCACCAGATGTTTTAGTCTGGCCCTCAGAACCACAAGGAGGTCCCTGGTGAAGGAGCAAGAAGGAACAGACCAAGATGGCAGCTGTGAGAAGATCAGGCTAGAACCATGGGCATGATTCATATAGGGCCTTAAAAGTGAGCAAGCCCACCTTGAAAATGATTATCCACCTGACAGGCAGCCAGTGCATAGCCCACAGGGTTGGGGACAGATGACATGATCTAGACAGACCTGTCAGTACCTTGACCTCTGTGTTCTGCACAACTGCAGCCAGTGGAGGTCCCTCCACAGATCATGAGTACAGAGCATTGCAGTAGTAAGGTCTGGATGTAACAAAGGCATGTACAACAATTGGCAGGTCCGGGCGGAACTAGGGTTTAATCAAGTGAAATTCCTTAAGTGGTAAAATCCACTCTGGACAATACATGCAATATATGCAAATCTGTAATTTTGTTGGATCTGTGGCATATGTAATAATATTGTACATGTTGTACTTTCCATTTTTTAATGCTCCAGGTATCATGGGTTCCACGAAGAATCTTCCATTTTGCTTTCCAGTGATCTGCTGGAGCAGAGGTGATTGTGCAATGACCTTGGTGCATGGTTGGACGTTCTCCCAGCCCTGACATGCAGAAGTCCACCAGCCACACTCAATTAGCCTAGACAGCATGGTCATGGACTGCCACACCTCCCAACCCCAGCTAGGGGACAGAAGGCACTAAGCACCATGTCCCTCCCAGAGAAGGTGAGCAGTCCCTGGATGCTCAACTTCTTCCCTCCAGCTGACACTCTGATGTCTGATATCTGCTCCCGAACCCCAGTCGTTGGTGACTCAGGTGGTAGCCCTATCACTGCGCTAGTGGTCTGGCCTCATAATCAAGTCTTCTGGAGAAAGTTTTGATTTCCTGTGTTAATTTTATAGGGTTTGCATAATACTATTTGTAATTGAATGTATTTATTATATACAGTAGAACAGATTGCCTTAGTGCAATATTATCTTTATATCATGGTGGCTGTTTGATAATACCAGCTTGGAAAATGGGAAGTATGGATGGTGCAATCAGTAACCATTCCTATTTATTACTGCCACAACCTGTTGTCATCCCAAAAATTGCTTTATCTCAATCTTTCTAATCGTGTTGCCTGTTTCTGCTGTAACACAATTTACATGGTGGCAGTGTCAGTGGCTCAGCAGGCAGCACACTCATCTCTGAGGCAGGGAGATCAGAAGGTTATGGGTTCTATCCACACATCAGGCACTTGGGTTAATATCCCCATACTGACACTGCAGTGCAGCATGGGTGGGTGCTACACTCCTGAGGTGCCGTCTTTCAGATGAGACATTAAACTGAGGTCCCATCTGCCTGTTCTGGTGGTAGTTCATAAAGATCCCATGGCACTTCTCGATAAGAGTAGGGAATTTTGTATTCATAACTTAAAAGAACATGCAAACAAATCAGTATTTCTTCATACAAAATCACAAAAGGAGAAAGCAAACACAAAGAGTATTACTTCATACTTAAACCCTTAACATAAATAAAATTACTGTAAGCATACCCCTCCCTAGTAAAAGAGTAGGGACTTTTTATTATAACTTCAAAATCAAAGAAATACCAAAGCAGTGTTAACTCACACAAAATTATACAAATGATAAAGAAAGCAAATAAGTAGTACAGTCATCCCTTTTCTAGTTTACTATTAAATAAGTGAATAGGACCCAAATTAAATCATAACACTGAACCCCTCCCGCCACCCACTAAAAGGGTAGGGAATAGTTTATTCAAAACTCAAAAAAACATTAAAACAAATATATATATTACTTCAAACAAAATCATAAGAAATGGTAAAGAAAAAACATGCACTGTCAGTACAACATTGAAAATGTACCCCTCCCTCCCTCCCTACAAAGGATAGGGAAGTACAGATACAGAATCCCAAAAACTATATGAACAAAGCAATAATCCATCAGACTAAATCAAAGAAAGGAAAAAGGAAA
Organism: Neoceratodus forsteri; assembly: GCA_016271365.2. Lineage (NCBI taxonomy): Eukaryota > Metazoa > Chordata > Ceratodontiformes > Ceratodontidae > Neoceratodus > Neoceratodus forsteri. The sequence goes on from CM057459.1 coordinate 1,056,727,240, forward strand.
AAAAACAGAAACACAAAAGATAGCACTGCATTCCTGGACCACAGAACATAAATTATACATAATTACAATAATGTATTGCACAGCAGACATAATAAACAGAAACCATAAGTATAAGCAGCAATAATGCATACGGATACAAAGGCCAGGAACAAAATGAAAAAAAAACAAGCATTTGTCCAGTGCCAAATGTTGTCTACGCTGGCATTGGCGTTGGTAGTGCAGGAGTTAGAGATGCATAATAAGAATGGCAGTAGTATGGACTGATGCAAATCCACCCCACCCTGCAGAGACGGCAGGCACGGTGTGTGCCTTTGGGGCATCAGCTATGAATGCGAGCCATTTTACCTCACCCTACCCTGTAGACACTGACAAGTGTCATGGTGTGCTTTGGGGTCTTTGGGTCTTATACACCCCATTCCATAAGGACATATGCTGAGATGGGTACAGTACAGGAGAATGGCCTCACCCTACCCTGTAGACACTGACAAATGTTGTGGTGTACTTTGGGGTCTTTGGACCATATAATTACCCAATTCCATAAGGAAATATGCTGAGATGGGTGTAGTATAGGAAAATGGGGCAAATGTTAGGGCCGAATACTCCAAGGCACACCTCGATGCCTGTCACTGGCTACAGGGTGGGGGTGGGGTTGGAATGGCATGAGCATTATAGCCAATGATCCCAATTCACACCCCTGATGCCTGGCAGTCTCTACAGGGTGGGGTGTACAGTTGGAAACCCTCACGTTGTAGGTGTTTGTTGGTATTTTCACTCCAAATTTTCAACATAGGATTTTTGTGTCCCCACCTCATGAAGAGCGGCACAATCAGTTTGTTAGCTGAAAGGTGTTTTTCACAGCAGCTATGCCATTTGGCAACACAGGAATGAAAACAAATTTTGGGCAGGATGTGGAAAGCAGCAACTGTATTGTTCATGAGAGCGTAAAAAAATAGCAGCGTTGAAAATCTGGAGTGAAAATATGAAAAATAGTGTAGTCATAAGCATGCATAGAAACTGCACAACACAAGTCCAGTAACCCAATTATTTTGGGAGTATTTTAGCCACATTTTCAACATAGGCATTTTGGGACCTCCTAATGAACAGTGGCTCTGTGATTTTGTTAATCTGTCCCAAAGTTGATCTCCTGGCGATACGCCATTTGTGCGCCACAGGTGTGGAAACACATTTTGGCAGGCTGTGAAAGTGACAGCTGTACTGTTGATAAGGAGAGAGAAAATGCCAGTGTTGAAAATCTGGCATGAAAATATTCTGAAATCTGAGAAGTTACAAGGGTGCATAGAAACTGCTCAACACACGCTTATAACACAATCATTGTATGGACTTTCGGCACAAATTTTCAACATACAATTTAGGACCTCTGCTCATGAACTGTATCACTGTCATTTCTCAAACTGCCCCAAAACTGATTTCACACAGGGACCGCTTGTTCTGCACTAGACGTGCGAAAACACATTTTGGACAGGATATGTAAAATGACAGCTGTATTGTTCATAAGAAGATGTGGAAAAATGGCAATTTTAAAAATCCAAAGTGAAAATATTACAAATTCACGAAGTTATGAGCATGTGCAATGCACATTCATAAAACAACTGTTCTTTTGATTTTTCACTAAATTTGCAACATAGGCTTTTGAGAGCCTTCATGAACAGTGGCACTGTCATTTCATTACTTGGTCGAAAGGTGATTCCGTGCAGTGACTGCGAAATCACCTTCCGGACTGAATAATGCCATAACAGTGACTGAATTCATGAGGAGGGTCCCAATAACCCTATGTTGAAAATTTGGTGCAAAAATTCCAAAAATGCCTGAGATATGCACCAAAGTTGAAAATAACCTATCTATGCCATTATACAGCTTACTGGCATTTCTTCAGTTCTCAGTCGGCTTTGAAGAGTGCCGATGTATTCTCGGTGCACGAAGATCATTGCACTGGACTCCAGAGGAAGTATGGGGTGAGGGGGTGTGGGTAGGCAGGTTGCAGAGATGGGGCGGGGTTGTGGGAGGGGCAGGAGACCATGGGGACTGTTTTCTTCTTTCACAGGGTTAAAAAAATTGCAGGGCAGTTTTCTTTTTCAGAGGATTTGGCATGCTGGGGTGGACTCCCAGCATGCCACCTAAAGTATTTTGTGGGGATGCTGTAGCCAAAGGGGATTGTGTACCCCATCAGCACACAACGAAAGTGGGGGCAAAAGCTGAGGAGATTGGGCACCTCGGCACTATAACAAATGGGGATGCATTATGCCTATTGGGAGTGGGCTCCCCATCGGCACATACATTGGGTCAAGGCATGCTGACAGAGTTGGGCATCCATGAAGTCGGCATTATGGCAAACAGCGTGCCACCATGTTTAATGTAATTTTTCCAGGAATGCACGTTGTGAGTTGCGCTGCATATAATGGAGCTTTGCTCTCATTGCAGTGAACCTTTCCTTAGATGTGCTCACCACATTATGTATTCCTGGTGTGGTGCGGCATGCAGGCTTATTGGGGAATGAGGATGCACCTACTGATGCATGCCCTGCATTCGACCAACAGTGACTGTGCCTCCAAATCTGCTACTAATCCAATATGTTGGCTGGCATGCAAGCGAGCCAACATAAAGGACCCCACTTATTATTAGAAACCCCAGCAATCAGAATAGGCCACAGGTTTCACAGCCATGATATCGATACCCACCATCTATCGAAGACCTGGGCTGACATAGTGCAACATTCTTGGGCTTTTAATTTTGATATATTTGAAGAGATCAACTCAAATAACTGGACTTCTAATGTCAGTTGTTCTTGCAGAGACAAATGGCAATGTGTGATCCAAATATAATGTTTAAAAAGGTAAAAACAACCATAACATTGTCTTATCATGCTTAGTCCACTGGTAATGGAGAATACTCAATAACAAAATATCAGGGTCATGGGGAAAAAGGAAAAACAGGTCATCATATGAAGTAGTCGCAAAACATCTATATATAAGGGCAATCAAAAATAAATGGGAGATGGTCTCAATCTGGGCAATACATTCTGAACGTGGGAAAAATGTCTCATCCACAGGCTTGTGTTTAACATTGCCTTTCACATTGAGTTTATAATGAAAGGACAACAAGTTCACATCCCACATGTGAACAGGAGTATATGGGGACAGTAAGAGTAGAGATTTGTCGGATCTCAAGGGGCAAACCTGACACATAATGAGGTTTATCAGGGAAAAACTTGTCTAAAAGCAGGGCATACAGCATCCTCCTTGGGACAATCAAAACCTGATGTTTAGTAAGTGTACACAATTTTAATTTACTAACACAAGGCCCATAAGAACAGGGTAAATCCAGTATCTTTTTTGCCATGGAATAACCCCATCAGCCTGCCAAGCCTGTGAAAAGGACCAAAAATGATCCAAAACCCAGGGCACCCACACTTTAGAAGCATGCAAAAGCACAAGGCTAAGGCTATTGAAACAAACATAAAAAAAAAAACAAAACAGGATGCACCATCTTTAGACCCCTGAGCCACTGGAAGACATAAAACTCCTCTTAATAGGATTTAAATGGCTCCCCAAATACAAGAAAAAAACTACTATATACTTTTGTTTCTAATGCGACCAGGGGAGAATGTACCACACTAAGATGTAAAGAAACAGATAATAAAAGACAACCATATAAATGCATTTTCTTTTGCTGTTCTCCATTTGTTCCAAGCAGATACTTTGACCTGTGCAATAGCTAAACAGTTCTCCCAATTAAAATAAGCCAAGTCACTGGATCCAAAAATAAACCCAAAATTTTACAAGGGGCTGAACTATAGGAACACCCTTAATCTCAGTACGTGGAGGAGAAATATCCCCAACTAACAAACATTTGCTTTTCTGAAAATTGGTACTGCAATGGGATATCAGGGCATAAGAAGACAATTCCTGTCTAGCTATGGCACTGGAGTAAGTATTAGCCAAGAATAAAACCAAATCATCGGTGTAAGCTAATGTACATAATTCAAAGGACATACTGGAAAAGGAAAACCCAAGAAAAGACTGGGAATTATTAAGCTGATGTGAAAGGGATCAATGGGCAAAATATACAAGGCCGGACTAAGGGGACACCCTTGTTGGACCCCCATCCAGCCATTCATCAAAGGAACACTCTCCACCTGAACATAACAGGCCTTTAAAATCTCAATAAAAGCACTTGAAACCCATAAGCAGCCAAACAAAGCCAAATGAAATCATGCTGAACCCTATCAAAGACCTTGGCCTGGTCCAGAGGCGTCAAAAATCCTGAAACTTCACCCTCCTGACCACGGTCTAAAACTTCCCGAATCATTGTTAAATTATCCATTATGGACCTTCCTGGGACAGTATCGTCTGCGAGGATGTATAATATGGGTAAGAATCGGAACCAATCTTAAACTCAAAAGTTTAGTAAAAATCTTATAATCAGCATTTAACTGAGTGATAGGTCTCCAATTGGAGAGGAGATCCCTATCACTAGATTTATATAACAAAATCATAAGACCAGTAGACATATGGGAAAGTATAAAAGGGCAGTAAGAAGACAACTGAAAACCATGAACAACTCTGGTAAAAGAGATGGGGTAGTAATTTATATGTTTTATAAGGTAAACCATCAATACCTGGGAGGAATCGAACTTTAACTGTGCAAAACAGCAAGAAACTCACCCTGAGAAATAGGGGTGACAAGAGACAATCTGTCACATCTGACAGTTGTGGGAGGGCACTTGTGTTAACCATAATGAGACTTCCAAGACCAAGGTCTGAGAAGAAGGTGGGCATAAGGAGGCAGCCACGTAATCATCTGTTGCAACAAGAACATCCTTTTGCTATTGACCAGAGAACCATTCTGCAACCGGACACTTCTGATTTGTTTCAGTAAGGATTGCTTCTGGCAAAATTCGAATGGGCTTACAAAACCGATTTGCCTTGAGTGATGAAGTGTTGTTCAGCCTCAGGGATTTCAATCTATCATATTGTAGGGAGGCAAGTTGGGCTGTTAATATTTGTATGTCTTCAGAATAATCCCCCACTGAGGCCTCATGCAGGGAAGAAAGTTCAAGAAGACAGGACCTATAGTAAGCATACTGGTGCGACTTCAACTTCCCTGATAGCAGCCCCGTTTTTGAAAAAAGCCTGTACATCAGATTTAGTAGTAAACCACCAGTCTAAAGGGAATCATACAAGAAAAAACTGATTTCCTGGCAGCCAAAACTTGCCTGTAAACCCTGAAAAATGGCTGCATTTTTATCAGGGTCATATTCATCCTCCAATACCCTGGTCCTCTACCCATATAAACAAAATTAGAGACCTGTAAACTAAGCAAAGCATGGTTAAAAGATATCACCTGGGTAATGAGTGGCCGTTGAACAGCCAAGGTAGCCGAAATAAAAATGTAATCTATCCTGGTGCTAAGGACCCTCGGAAACATGTTTGCTGTGGCACTCTCCCCTAATAGTAAAGGCATCAAGCAGGAGGTCTGAACCATATAGTCCAAATAAGAGGCATCACTAAAAAAATTGTGTAGAGGACACCCTTGTCTGTAAGATGGTGACTACAACTAAAATCCCCTGAAAATATAATATGCCTAGTAGAAAAACGTTTGGGCCGGAGCTTCTGGTGCAAAAGAAACCTAGAAACTTTCATTTGGGGTGCATATATATTAATCAAATGGAGGACAAGACCCCAATATCAAGGTCCAAGAAGATAGTCCTCCTGGGGTCCACATTAACCTGATGGATTAATTTAGCTGCTGCTGCTAGAAACTGCAATACCCACTCCAGAACAAACATCCTGCCCTTGAGACCAATACACCTTTCCCCACAACCATGCCTCACTGGCCTTCTCCATCTCTGCCAGAGTGTGCAATCTTGTGTTCTGAAAAAAATAATGTCAAACAAATGAGTAGAAAAATAAGCAAATGTCATGGTCTGCTTCCATTCAGACTTTATGCTATTAATATTGAGAGAAGCAAAGAAAAATCATACAGTAACTGATCCAGGGAAAAGAGAATCAGTCGGGGCATCTCATCTGGGTGAGACTTGAGCCAGGCCCTCGCCCCATATGTTTTTCTTCACTGTATCAGCTGGAGTATCCTGTACCATCTCACTCTCCAAGTCCCTTTAGTCAACAGTGAAGAAGGTAATGAGACAGAGTCAGACTCTGACCCTGGATCAGCCTCATCAGTAGGTAGTGCAGAACATTTGTTACTTAAAGGAACAACATTCTCCAGCACAGGGATGGGGGCTTAACTGACTGTCTATGACGTAAACTCTCCCTCTGTTTTTCTGGAAGTAAAGGCCATCTCCAGGAGGCAAGGGAGAGGCATTACACCAGGCACACCAGGAGGTAAATCCGGCACTGGGTCCAGCCCTGAACAATTACAGCAGTGGTAGAACCAGGAGGAACTAAAATGGTGGTTTCAGAAACACTCACAAGGGACATCAAGTGAGGCAAAACCTGAACAGAAACTACAGGTGGTCCCCGGGATTCGTACTGGGGGCTAAGAACCGAAACAGTCTACTGACAGTACTGAGATAATAATCCTAAAGTGCAAAATCAGAATGAGAAGTATTATGAACAGCTCATGGACAAAATCAAAAGGAATGGTCCCTCACACACAAGGAGCAGGTGGGGGACTATAACAATGCATAGCTGAATGACCTGTCTCTCCACACTGAGAGCACTTTACCACATCACCAAGTATGACTAATGTGTCTAGCTGAGCCACATCTGGTACAATGGCAAGGCTGGCCGGGTAAAGACAAACCCCTTATCCGACTCAAGAAAAAAAACAGTTCGGTAAATGTGTGCATCCCACATCCGTTTGGGGTAGGTTAATCTTGAAATGCCATCCTCCATTCCAAAAACCCTCATCATTCATAATAGGTTCTGGGTCACCCTGTATTTTGCATCTCTTCTCCAACCAGTAGATAATGTCTGTAACATTAACCCCTCATTCTGAAACAGTACAGTGATAACTTTGAATGTCTGTTTAGTCAGAGGAATTGCCTGAAAATCCTGCCGGGGCTTAGTTTTCAGCTGGGCATAGAGTATCCAAAGGTGTCCAGAAATCTTGGGATCTGAAGCTATCAAAAAGTTATCCCCAGGAATGTGGATCAAAGCATACAGCTGGGCTGGAAAGAAACCCATAGATTGTTTCAGTAATACCTTCCCATTATAAAAATAATCAAGGATTTCCTCAGATCAGCTCAAAATCACAGACAAACTGCATTCTGTCTTTTGCCAGATCAAGCGGTTTGGAAACAAACTAGCAAGGTTGGGGCTCAGAAGTTACGCTTAGGAACAAAACAAGGTTCAATAGCCCCAGAGTCAAGTGAATCAGTAGTAGTAAGCAAGATCTCTGTAGGAGATTGTGGAGGAAATCCAATAGCAGAATTAGGCACCTCAGGAAGCCCCTGTCCAACCTTCTCAGGCTCACCAGTCGAACTTGGAGCACCTTGCAGTGGAGGAGTAGGATCTACCACCAGAGCAGAGCTCTGTATAAAGCCCAAGATCGGGACAGTTGGGTCAGAGGCCCAAGACCCATCTTGCAGCTGTCACCAGCCGGCCCTTTCTAAGGCCCTCTCTGGAGACCAATTCACCCCATGTACTAAATCAGCCATAGGATCTGGAGGAATCAAACCCCATGTGGGTGTCTGGGCTGTAGAATCCTCAGAACGAATCACAGACATAATTTTAGTTGGACAAAGGCACAAACCTTCAGAAAAATGTACTCCCCCTTTTTCATTTCTTTTCACATTCTGCCAAGTTTGGACAATCGTGAGCCAGGAGATTGCAATCCACCGTAAGTAGGTACACTATCACCAGAAATATGCAGCTCATCTGCGAAGAAGCAGACAGGCTCTGGGAAAGCTCACCAGAAAGGTCCTCATCCATCGGTTTCTCTAGGATCACTTCAGAGGACTGTCCAGGGAGAGTACCAAGCCAAGATCCATCTGATCCATTAATGAAATCTGAGAAACAGGAACAATGTTAGTTGTTGCTGCAAAGCCTTTAGACAATAAAAAGACTCATGTGCTTCAATAATATCCATCAATTGCCTTTTGTTTGATTCTAAATCCAGAAATAAATCATCTGCAGCATCCATTGCCATTTTAGGAGATCTGGAATGGATATATCATCAATTTCTAAATTAACTATGTTCTGTGGCTCCGTTGCCATAGCTCCTGAGGATACAGATACAGGGAGGAGGGCTGGCTCCTGTGCTCCTTCCACAACCAGCTCCAACTCAGAACTGCTGACTTCCACCTCCATCCAGACATCCAACAGCCCCTACCACAAAGTAGGGAAGTTTCCCAATGTCCTGGCCAAATTTCCCCCATTCACTAAAATACCACCAACAGCTTAATCTGGTTCAGGGTCAGTTGGCATTCATCTGTATCCCTCCTGGGTCATGCCTGAAAATAGGCAGAATTTGCTTAGTGCACTTATCCAGTCAACAAAACTAAATAATAATAAAATAAACATGTTCAAATAAACTAAAATAAACTTTCCACTAACATTTTTCTGAAGTTTCATTGACTTTCCATGTGACCTGATTGTGAGGTTGGGGGTGGAGGGTGGATCGGGATCTGCAACTGCTTTGCTGTCTTTGTTATCCTACTTATTTGCCATAAATTCTGGCTGAGGAGTTTGAGGTCAGCAGGTGGGAGGAGGAGAGCAGTTTTTGCTGGTACAGAAGCACTGCTTGCCATTGATGCTCCATCCCTTTCGCATATTAGCTCATTGTTCTTTCCAAACATGATAATGCACCATATTAGGCTTTGCTATTGATATCCTACAATTAACATTTTTACTTAGACTGCTGCTGACAGTGATAGCATTGGATGTGATTTTTTTATTTAATTTTTGGTTTTAGTTGATGTCACTTATAATCTATCAACTTCTATCATTTTATTTACCTACTCTTGAAATGCCTATTATATATGTTTATCTGTGTCTCACATGTACTGTTCCGCTGTCTTGCTTAGCAATTATATTGTCTCCCCTCCCTGCGACGAGGTGCCTTTGTAAATGAGTCTCTGACTCAAAGGTTTGTAAATCAATATATGAATAAATAAATAAATAAATAAATAAATAAATAACACACTCTGGTTAAAAGAGTGTAACAGAATGAGGAGCTAACAGAAGTTCATCATTTTCCTGCCTACACCATCCAAGCATGGTCTACAAGATCTCTGCCTACCTTCATCCTTCACCCCATCCCCCACCCCTATGCTTACCTATCATTATAAAATGGGAAGGGAAAATCCTGCAAGCTGATTGATTGTTACCTCTGCATTAGATCTGTCTAATACACAGGTAAAACAAGTGCTGACAACCTGGATGCAACATAACAACAAAGAAAGAAAATGAAGCAGTAGACAGAACTTTCAGTTATGGACAAGTTGTGATGGCAGCCAGTTTTTTTTTTTAATCTGAACAGCCTTAGTTTCAGGAACAGCCTGAGACACATAACGAGCCAGTGTACTGCAAACCAACTCTTCTGTACTATAAAATCAATTTGGAGTACTCATGATCTCTGTCCCTTCCCATCCCTTTGAGTCCCTTTGAGACTGTAAGTCAGTTTACTCACGATCTCCGTGACCACCCCTTCCCCATAACCACTAGTGCATTTCACTTCAGTTTCACAGATGACTTTACATTTCAGATGCTGATTCAAAAGGAATCAGCCGCAGACAGGAAGTTCTTTCAGTTTAAAACTTATTACCAGCAGTCTGAACGCTGTGCTTGTGCATAACACCCGCCATCTCCACCATATGCTCAAATGCCTGCCCACTAATTCAATTGCACCACTACTTCTCTAAATAAGTATCAGGCTGCAGCATACATTACTATTTGAAATGCTCAGTTGCATTTCTGCTTTTTACAAAACCATTGCCGTTTGTGCTGCTCTGTGGTTTTCTCTGCACCCCAGTCTAGCCTAGCCTCTGCTTATTCACTCCTTTTCTCTGCCGTTGGCTTTTCTCCTGACTGCTCGTTCCTTCCCCACTCTCATATTGCTCTGAGCTGCTTTCTTTCTCTGCCTCCCCACTCCCAGAGTTTCCTTGTTTGCTTGCTTTTTAAATATGTTTTAAATATATTCTGGTGACCTGCAGTACTGTTCACTAAAGCCCAGGACAGCCTGGCTTCCTCACTAGTGCATCTACACTGCAAATATGTCTCCACTGGCCAGTGTCTTTCCTTTCAAACATTTATTCACTTCATGCTTGGCTGCTATAATATACAGTACAAAAACAAAATGTATATGTACAGAAATTACAAAACTAAGTGTTGTACATACTTATAATCTAAGTGTCTCTGTAATTGTGTGGGTGGGGGGTGAGTAACCATAACATCTAATTGGTAACCATGACAACCAGTTGCTAGTATACAGGAATGGAGACTCCAATGAGACAAGAAAAGAAGCACATAAATGCAGGCAGAGGAAATATTTTTCTTCAAAACCAATGAAAATTCATGCAGTTTCAACATTTAAGCATATGTATTTATTTTTCTTTAAATGTTTAAAATAGGTTACCCATTTTATAAGCGCAGTAGGACACTCTGGAATTGGGCATTGAACATTCTAATGCGGCCAGGGGCAAAGGCACTGGCCTGTGGCCTCTTGGTTCACTAATCCCCTGATCATGCGTTAGAAATGTCTAATGCACACACCCTCATGTTTTATTGCTTACATATGTAATGTATTTTGTCTGGCCTCATGGCTTACTAAACTCATGTGGCCATGATGGGAAACTGTGTTTTCTTGTTATTTATTTAGGAAATTGGAATTACAACCCTGTGAGTCATATCGCATTGCCAAGGCTCAACGTCAGAATAAAACATAGACATTCATACAGTACATACATAGAATAAATGTGGGTGAGCAATCATACAGAGTATAAGTACAATGAGCACGGTAAATGCCTTACATTTGGTAGCTAAAATAGGGCAGAGCTATTGACATATTTACCTAATGAGCAGATAAGACCTATACAATTGGTAGCTAAAGCAATGCATGATATGAGATGGTAGTAAGCCGCCTCAGGAAGGCCTTGTCTTATACATAATACAATGCATTCATAGTCCAGTGCAACTATATGGTAACCGAGGGAGGTGAGGAGCCTGGAGGCTAGAAATAGTGAGGCTGTACACTGCCAGGCCATGGGCGGATGAGTGGCCCTAGCGGCATGGTGCAGGATCCACAGGTTACCGGTTCCAGTGGCATTGATGTGAGGAGAGGATATGGGCCCTTAAAGCAGCTTTAAAAGGACCTAGATTGGTGATTGATGTGATGGCCGGTGGGAGGGCATTGTACCAGGATGGAGCTCTAAGGTGGAAGGATCACTGGGCCAGGGTGGTCCTGACCCTAAGCACCTTCCAGATAGTTTTTCTGGCAATCTGTCTGGACGCTGAGATGGTGGCTGCCTGAAGAGAAGCCATGGCACCTATTGGGGTTTAACCCAGGTGGATTTGTTTGGTTAAGAGACAGGTCTGGTATAAAAGTCTTTCCTCAAGGGAGAGGATATTGGTGAGCATGTATAGGGTGCAGGTATGTGTGTTCTGTCGGCACCAGGAGGAGCAGGCAGGCCTTATTGATGACTACTTGTATTTGATGAAGTACCATAGGGTTGGTGGCAGCATGATTGTGAGGCCATAGTCCACTAGTGATAAGACTGAGGAGGTAATGGCTAGGTGAAGTGCTTCAGGTGGCAGGAAATCTTTATGTCTGTAAAGGAGACCAATGTGAGTGTTGGTGGTGGAGGTGAGGATTTTTATATGTCCGTGGAACAAGAGAGAAGATCAAATGTAATACCTAGATACTTATACTTTTGGACCTGTTCCAGTGGGATGAAGAGGTGGAGAGTATTTCAGGGAATATCCTTTGATCTGTTTTTGGCGGTGGGTATAGAGCATTGTCCTAGTTTTTTAATGCTGACCACCAATCTGTGCTCAACAAACCAGTGTTCAATCTGAGAGAAGGAGTTTTATAGGGGATGCTGGAAGAGAGCGGATCAGGATTTGTGGCACAAAGAACAGCATTGTCGCGTGAGAAGCGTTACTGGTGCAGGATTTAGGCAGGGTGTTGAGTTAGATTATGAATAGCAGGGGACCCAGGATGATCCCTGGGGATCTCCTGAGTGCACAGGCAGCATAGTAGATATGATATTATTAATTTTAACACATTCAGTTCTAGATGAAAGATAGCTGGAGAAACATGAGAGTGGACAATGAGAGACTCCAATTTGTTGTAATGTGTTAAGAAGGGGGCTGAGAAACCACGCCGAAGGCCTTTGAAGGTCTATAAACACATGTTGGTGAATGTACATTAAGTAGGAAGTCATTTACGTTTACTATGGTGAATAAACTCAGAGCCAGCACTAAACTCTTGTTGTGTGCGTCTGTTTTTTTTTTCACCATGATGGGTGTGGTTGTGGTATGAAAAAGTACGACACATGATGCTTCAGTGTCTTCTGCACCTGAGGAGTGTGTTTATGAGACAGCAATCGACACCATATTGTGGCTTATTGCACTTATGAAATGGGCTCTGCAAGACCAGCCCTCTATCACAGCAGTTGCATTACCACTTGCAATGCCGATGACCTGCATTTGAAAACCAGCCTTTGATGTTGGAAGGGCCAGCTGGGGAGGATGGATGAGCATCAATACATGCTCACCTCCTCAAGGGGAAAGAGTTTGGTCTCCTTTGCAACATCGCCACCTGTGTGACTACATGTGGTTGCACAGCCAGAGAAAAGACCAAGAGATGGAGATATTGGCAACATGACACCACATGTTGGCTATGGCCTGCCATCATGAAGAGTGTGACTGAAAATGAGATTAGAAGACCTCCCGAACAATGTAGGATGCCAGCCACTCCACTGTCCACTACAGCACCCTCATCACCAGCTGGATTCTCCACTTCCTTCTCACCAGTGAGATTAATGGCAAGACCTCCTGCAGCACACCCAAAGGGAAAGGTCATCCATGAGAGGAACTTCAAGGTAGAAGTAAATTCCACAGATGATGGATAACAGGGTTGGGCAGAGTGCAGTACTGATGTTGGCATGTCATACTGCAGTGGGATAAAGTACAGCACACTGAAGAAAAAGTTATCTACAGAAATACATTTTCCTTATTAAAGGAAACAAAAAAAATAAAAAGAATGAAAGTTATGTATTGTGTTTTGATATAAAGTAGTTGTAACTGTTGCATTTCTGCAATATATTTCTGTCACTAAAGGGCACTTGGTGGTATGCAAAAAAAAAGTTTTTGCATTTTGTTGTTGCTTGCATGCATGTGCAAAAGAAACACATTGTAATCAGTCAGCAGTTAGGAAGCATGCCACAATGCGTCAAGAAATTCAACCATGTCACCACACACATTACAAGCTATCAAAACAGCTGATTGCATGGTGTCCCCATGGTGACAACTTCTCTGTCGGCCTCTCACAGTCATCAGGAAGCCAACAGAAAGCCACAGCCTGCCGTTCAGTGTGCCTTCCAGGTGAAACATTTCAATAAATAAAAAAGCCAACAGGGTGCCCAGTCTCCTGTCGGCATGACCCTACCCAGTTCATTTGCTGACTGGGTGGCCCAATCCTTGTCAGCATAATGCACCCCCATACTCATGCATCCCCCACCAGCACACCCATGGCTGATGGGGTGCCCAATCCCCTATCGGTTCCACTGCCCCCAAACAAACTTCCATCTGCCACGCTGGGAGCCCTCCCCAGCATGGCAAAATCTCTTGGTCAACAGTGGTGCCAATCCCCATGGGCTCCACTGCCCCAAAACAAACTGTGTGGTTCCATGCTGGAGCCCACCCCACCGTGACAAAAGTACCCGTCATCTTTAAAAAAAAAAAAGTAAAAGAAAAAAAAAGTCCCTCGTTGATTCTCTTGCCCCTCCCCAACCCACGTCCACCCTCTGCATACCCTACCTCCCCACACCCCATCTCACCCCATACTTGCCTCTGGAGCCCAGCCCGATGATCTTGATGGATCAGGAACACATCTGCACTCTTCAAAGCCAACTCAAACTGAAGAAATGCTGGAAAGCTGTATAATGGCATAAATGTTTTTTCAACTTTGGTGCATATCTCGGCCATTTTGGGAATTTTCCACCAGATTTTCAACATAGAGTTCTTGGACCCAACTCATGAAATAAGTCACTGTCATTTTGTTATTAGGTCCAGAAAGGTGATTTCTGGTCACTGCAAGCAACCACCTTTTAGGGCCAGATTAGCAAAATGACAGTGTATCATGGTGAATAAAACCTATGTTGAAAATTTGGTGAAAAATCCAAAAATGACTATTTTACTGAGCATGCGTTGAGCAGTTCCTACACACGCTCTTAATTTCAAGCATTTTTTGATATTTTCACTCCAGATTTTCTGCATTGCCATTTTACCACATCTTCTTATGAACAGTACAGCTGTCATTTTCACATCTCGTCTGAAAGGCTTTTCACACAAGTAGCGCACACTGGTGTGGTCGGTGTACAAAACAAATGTTCAGGACAGATTAAGAATACCACAGAAACACTGTCCATGTGGTAGGCCCCAAAAACCCTATGTTGCAAATGTTGGTGTAAAAATTCCCAAAATGGCTGTTTTGCAAGTGTGCATTGTGCAGTTCCTCACGCACGCAGATAACTTTAGTATTTTTAATATTTTCACTCCAGATTTTCAACATTGTCATTTTACCACACCTCCTTATGAACAGTACAACTGTCATTTTCACATCTCACCCGAAATGTGTTTTCGCACATGCAGCACATAGTGGCGTTGTCGATGTATGAAATCAATGTTCAGGATAGAGTAATAAAATCACAGTGACACTGTTCATGAGTAGAGGTATTAAACTGGCTATGTTGAAAATTTGGTGACAAAGTCCATAAAATGATCGTGTTATTAAGCGTGCATTGTGCAATTCCATGCACTCTCATAAGATCATGAATTTGTAATCTTTTCAGTCAGATTTTTCAACACTGGTATTTTCCACACCTCCTTATGAAAAGTATAGCTTTCATTTTTCATACCCTGGCGAAATGTGTTTTGCACTTCTGGTGCAGAATAGCAAGGTCGCTTTGGGAAATCAGTGTTCCAGATAGATTAAGAAAATCACAGTGACACTGTTCATGAGCAGAGGTCCCAAATTACCTGTGTTGAAAATCTGCTGTAAATTCCAAAACTAATTACGCTACCGGTGTGTGTTAAGCAGTTTGTATGCACACACGTGACTTCACCAGTTTTTTATATTTTCACTCCAGATTTTCAACATTGCCATTTTTACACCTTCTCATGAACAGTACAGCTGTCATTTTCACATCCTGTTCGAAATATGTTTTCTCACCTGTGGTGCCAAATGGTGCAATCGCTGTGCAAAATCACCTTTCAGCTAACAAACTTATAGTGTCACTGTTCATGCAGTGGGATCACAAAAGCCCATATGAAAACTTGGAGTAAGAATACCAAGGATCGTCCAGGGTGTTAGGGTTTTGACCATGATGCCCCTACCCTGTGAGGGACGGACAGGCATCACGGGGTGTGACTTGGGACTGTCGACAGTAATGCTCATGCCATTTCCACCCCCACCCTGCAGCCAGTGGCAGACATTGAGGTGTGCCTTGGACCCTTTGGTCCCACAGTTCACCCCATTCTCTATACTGCATCCATTTCAGTGTATTTCCTTATGGAATGAGGTGAGTGTAAAGCCGAACACTTCAAAACACACCTCGACACATGTGTCTGCAGGGTAGAGTGAGGTGAAATGTTGTGACCGTTATGGAGACAACCCAAAGGCACACCCAATGCCCAACCATCTCTGGAGGGTGGGGTGGAGTCGGTGTCAGTTCAGTACTTCACTGCCTTTCCTGTACTGCATCTGTCTAACTCCTGCACTTCCACTGCTAATTACGGCAAGCAACACTTAGCATTGACAAATGCTTGTTACTTTCTTTCTCTGGTTTCCCCAGAGTATATCTTTAGTTTATTGTTTGTCAGGAATATGAGTATGATGAGGGCAATCAAAGCATCATTGCCCTGCATTATTAATTTGACTTGCTCACTGCCAGGTTCAGCAACAACCAGTGGTGACATTGGTTTGTAATGCTGAGCATTTTGAAACCTAGGTGGCCATAAAGGTTTCTGCATTATCTTTAACCTATAGACATCAACCATATTCCTTTTACTAAAGATGAGTGAATGTGTGAGATTGTTCTGTGAGGTGGGGTGATAGAGACAGTGATAATGTGATCGCCTAGCATTCTGGGTAGAGAAGAATGAGTGAGGTCAGCTGCTGAATGTGAGAGCAGAGATAATAAGGTTGGCTAGTTTTGTATGCATTAAAAATATGTATTTTTAGGCTGAGAGCTAAGTAGCGTGGCAGGTAACTATGTATGCGCACAATCATATAGAAAGAGGATGACACTGTGGCAAGTTAGGAGGTACTCTCCGACAGACAGCCATCTGAAATATGAGTTAATCAGATATGGTAGCAGTAACATAAGCTGAGGATCAGAAGACTTCAATGAAGTAAGGTTACATAAAGGTGCTATAATTCAGTTTTCATCTAATTATTTATATTTATGGAAATTTCCTGTTTACAGCATTTTGTGTTTGTCACAAAATGGGTAGTAAATGCTTAGTAAAACTGTATTTTCTACTGATAAGGCAATTAATGGGTCTTTACATCCCTAATATGGTTCATGAGTTGGGTAAGATTTTATTGTAATCCTAACTAGCATTGTATAGATACCAGAGACCCCATCCCCAAACACACACTAGTTTTAGTGTGTTTTCAACACTGAACTTACAAAGTGTGGTTCATTATTGTGTAATTATTAATAAAACAAATTTCTAAATCATCACAAGATATATTTTACCCATATTTTATATTTACATATATTTTCTAGTAAAGGAACATAGGCAGTAAAAAATGTGCTGTTGGTTAACGGAAGAAGTAGAAACATACGAGGTAGTCAAGCCGCACCATTTTTAATAGACAGAAATAGTGCAGGTAAATGCAACTTGAACATCTACAACTGGTACTCAGTGTGAATTCACAATAATTTCTGAACATGAAGAATTGATATCTACAATTGCCTCTGAATTTGAAGAAGATAGTGATGTTGGGCCTGATTTTCAATAGTGGACTCAGGGCTTGCATCCAGCTCTTAGTCTGATGTAAACATTGACACACCTGCATCCAAGAGGCAGCTGCAATTTGTGCCCTATTTTATAACAAGGATGCAAGCTGCAACATCTTCTGCATTTTATGGCTTGCGCCCAAACCTTTGAGTGCAAGCCCATCGGGACGTAAAGTTAGACCAGGAGGAGCTGATCTAACTTTGCTGAATTTACTGCAATGGACTGTGGCACTGGGTTGGCAGTGATCATTTTGAAAATCCATTTGTGGCACAGTTTGCCACAAGTCTCCACTGCAGTGAACTCTTGACCGCAGGTCCCATGCGTGACTGCACCACAATAGAAAATTGGGCCATTAAGTTTAATGATGATGAGATAGGAGATCTTGATTGGCACTTTAGCTGCTATAGTATGTTAGAAAGTGATGACAATGCAGAAGTTCTTATGATAAAATGTAAGTGTGTATTTTTTAAATTGAATATCAAAATTCTTTACTAGTCAGGTATCATTTCTTCCTGTCTCATGCCATATGACTGGCAGTATAACCTAGTGGTTTGAGTAACAAGTTGTGAATGAGCTTGGTACAGCCAGCAAACCTGGGGTTGATTCCCATAACCTCCACTTGCATACTGTGTGACTCTCAGCAAGTAGCAACCAGCCCAGAGCTCCTGGGGCACCCCAGAAAATAGGCACTTGTGTCTAGTGGGCCTACAGATAACAAATAAATAAAATAATATTGAATTTATATAAAAGTACCAAAAGTGATTTTTGCAGAGTGCAAAGTAAGTAATACATACTCCTGTGTGTTGTTGTGCTGCAAAAACCACAGCCCCATGGGTGTATTAGGACAAGAGACCACTAGATAAGTGTCTTTAGCACATGAAAGTGTGGTTGTGGCAACATGACGCACTCCATGGTGACTTATTGCACTTATACTATGGGATTTGGTTAACAAATAAGAAAAAAACTAAAAACTGGTAATAAGATGGTAATTCTGTGTGTAAATGTCCCTCTCTGTTGC
Source organism: Neoceratodus forsteri (assembly GCA_016271365.2). NCBI lineage: Eukaryota > Metazoa > Chordata > Ceratodontiformes > Ceratodontidae > Neoceratodus > Neoceratodus forsteri. The sequence continues at coordinate 1,056,745,429 of CM057459.1, forward strand.
AAATGGGTGACTATGTGAGTTGGTAAGAAACCTTCCCTCTTACCTGACTGTCTTGCCAGCTACAGACCTGTCTCTAACCTGCCCTTCATGGGTAAGGTTATTGAGAATGTGGTTGTGTTGCAGCTGGAGGATCATCTTACAATTCACAATCTCTATGATCCTCTCCAGTTTAGAATTAGGAAGGGCATATTACTGAGACAGCACATGTTCGGGTGCTAAAGGATCTCCTAATAGCGAGAAATTGGAGGACCAGCTCAGTCTTGGTTGTCCTTGTCTCTCTGCAGCATTTGACACAGTGGACCATGAGGTGCTATTGGAGCATCTGTGGTTGATTTGTGGACTGTCTGGTACAGTCCTTGAGTGGTTTCAATCTTTCCTGCAAGCAGGACTCAGAGGTGGTATATGGGATCTATTCCTCAGCCTCTTTTCCCCTGCCTGTGGGGTCCTCATGGGGCTCCATATTGTCACCCATGTCATTCCCTGTGTATATGCTGCTGTTAGCAGACATTATAAGGCAGTATGGATTGAGTTTTCACTGCTATGCCGATTATACTCAGCCATGCATGTCCGTTGTGCCTGAGTAGGATGGTGCTATCTTGGTTTTTAATAGCTGCCTCTCCAATATCCAGGACTGGATGAGTATCAACTGGCTGAGTTTGAACCCAGATAAAATTGAGGTATTGGTGATAGACCCAAGTTGTCAGGGCATGGGTTCTTTTACTGGGCAGCCTTCTGGACTTTGACTCAGAGGCAACCAGCTGTTGTCCTCTGACCGGGTGAGAAATCTTGGCATAGTCTTTGATGATGGTCTGACATTTAAGTTTCAGTTTTCAGCCATGGTCAAGACTTCCTTTACTATCTAAGGAATGTAACCTGGATTAAACACCTGGTTCCACCCAATGACCTTCAACCATGGTCCATGCCTTTGTGACCTCCGCCTTGACTACTGCATTGCCCTGTCCCAGGGCTATCGAGGTTGATATCTGCGCTTGAAGCTGGTGCAGAATGAGGGGGGCCAGGTTGTTGAATGGCTAACCAACATCTTGCCATGTCATGCCTTGGCTCCACAACCTGCACTGGCTTCCAGTACAGTGATGGATCACCTTCAAGGTTGGGTTACTGACATATAATGCCCTACACAGACAGGGACTCTGGTACTTGCAAGATCTCCTTCATCCCTACTGCCCCTCTGCACTCCCTCCTCCAACAAGGATTGCTAGAGGTTCCCAGGGTCTGAATTAAGTCATTGGTGTCCTTTCTTTTGCTTTTATGGCCCCTACCTTCAGGAACTCTCTATCTCACTGGGTAAGAGAGTGCACAACCATTGAGAGCCTTAAATCTGCTCTTAAGACATATTTATTCAGACTGACTTTTCCAAATCTTGTTTAATAATTGTTTGTTTTAAGAATTGTTGAATTTTATACTGTTTGTATGTGTTATATTATTGTTTTAACGTATGCTATTTGTACAAGCGCTTTGAGCTATTGGAATTGTGCTTTAGAAATACAAATTGATTGATTCATCTGTACAGTTATGGTGTACAAGTGCCTTTTGTGTGAACTGTCTCTTGAGGTCATGATTTCAGTTCAGTGACCAAATGAAACAAACAAGACAGTAGTGTGAATGAAAGTGGAACCAGAATTAGTTATTGTAGCATACAGAGCTTTGCACATAGGTGACATGACCCTGTCAATACTCACTGATTTTGTTGTCTCATAGGAATAAAGAAACTTGGAAAGTGTTGATAGAAAAGGACCAGTAGACCCATCTTGTCTGCCCTATTTTCATTACCTAGTAATAGATCCTGTCACTACTTTTACCTATTTAGTTATTTAAAATTTCACCAGGAAAGCACACTGAGCAGTAATTGCTCTTTTCAAGGTGTGTCCTGGGGAGAGGGTAGGTAAACAACAATGAGAAATACATTTGAATTACATTCAGTAAAACATGTGCAGAATAAACCAAATGCAGGGCAGCCAGGTAGCAATTATAGTACTACACATGATCATATTTCAACTGCTGAATGCAGGAAATATATCACAATAACAGATAGGAGATTGTATCTGAGACATTAATAACATTCCAGCAATCAGTAATCCATAGAATAAGTGAAGAATTGTTAGGAAGTTTTCATGAAAAACTGTTTGCTGGCAGGCATTTTGCAGGAGAACTAGCCCTGAGACTGCCCAAAATGGTGGGAGAGAAATGGGCATGGTACAGGCATCAAAAGATAATTATACTATATCCAGCATTAGGGCAGAAGGGCAGTTTCAGAGGTGCATTGTATATTGGGGATCTAGCATGGGTGTGGCACTACTAGTGGGCAGGAGAGGTGAGTAATAAGGGGATTGGTGGAGAGGAGAGGTGGTGGGGAAACTACCATGGAGGAAGCGGGATGTAAGAACATTCACAAGTAGGTGAAAAAATGTTTTGTAGGAGGGAAAAGAGGGCAAATAGGGAGGTGGCATGGCATATGGGAGGAGGAGGAGAATTCCAAAGTTTAGGGAAGAGGTGGGAGAAGGCAATCTGATCTACAAGAGGAGGACCTGGGGTGGGCAGCCAGGCACCAAGTGTCATAATTTCTGAAGGTATAGGAGGGTGAGGGTGGGTTACAGGTGTCCTCCATCCTCCCTTACCTCTGCTTATTGTATCCATGTGCCTATCCCACATGTATTTGAAGTTTTCCACTGTCTTCGCCTCAACCCTTTTCTGGCAGGCTGTTCCAGATGCCTACCACCCTTCTGTGAATAAGTATTTTCTCACTTCCCTGTTTAACCTTCATCATTCAAGTTTTCTAGCATGGCGTGTACTGTATAATATGTGTTCAGTGATCACTGAGTGCGTACTATGTAGCATGTGCTCATACAGAGGTCAGTCAGCAGCTGGCTGTGGTGGTGAGTGGTGGGCTGTGCCAGTCACCAGCTTGTTAAGGGTTGGGGAGTGGGGTGGTAGGGTGCTGTGGGGTGGGGATCCACTAGACCATCAGGATATTTGGACTATCATTTAATGGCAGATCAGGGCACATTCACCAGTGGATATAATTTCTATAATATGTATTATACTAAACATCATAACAGGGAATCAGGGTGGGGAGGGCACTACACTACCATGGATATGAATATGGTATTATAAATATTAATAACAATCATAATGGGGGATGAGGGCACATTACCACAAATGTCACAACCCTCCCAGATGACATGTCTAAGTACCGTTAGACCAGCCTGGCTGGTATAAGGAGTTCTTAGAATGTTGTCTCTGGGAGGGTTTTGTGAATAGCAAAATGGGGATATGGCAGTCTGCATCTCACGGCAAGCCCCTAGCACCATGAAACAGCCCATTTTGTGCCACAAGGCTAATGCAAGCCCTTTGGCTTATGCAGCCTGCAGTTGAGTCAGGCTGCCTTTCTGAATAGCTCCTAGGGCATCTTTTGGCACAAGGTGCCACCTGCAACTTTATGTTTGACAGAGGCACCTTGCATCATTCTAAGGGCTTTGTGAATTGGTCCACAAGGGTTTGACAACTGACTGGCATGTAGGAGTTAAACAAATATATAAGGGAATATGAGACAAACATTCAGCAGTGGTCTGATGTATAACATATTGCCAAGAGTTGGTTTAAGTACATTTGATTCCCTTATTGTATTAACTTTCCAAATCTGCAAATGCAGTCTATTTGATTTAATATATAAAATAATGTATTCATATTCATTTACAGGAGTAACAAAAATGGTGCAAAAGCTAAAAGAAAGGATTGTAAAGTATTAGCAGAGTGGTCAAAAGCATTTTTAGATCATGTGTATTGGTGCGCTGGTTCAAGTAATGGCGATGGTGATCTAGTAGTGCAGAAATAGTTATCCATCAATAACCATGTTGTTAACCAACATAGTGGATACAGTAATCTATTTGGTTAGTGTCTCTGAGGTAAGAACTGTTCACCACTGGCTCACTGAAGGTATATTTAAAATATTGATTTTAACATGGTGTGAACATGAGTGGCAAATGGGGAATGTTGTTCTACACCAAATCCCATGCATAGACTGTGATTGTATTTCCTCATTAGTTTCATCCATATTTCATTTTACTGCAGTAGTAATGTCAGTTCTGTTGCTTCACAAATTAGATCACAGCTGTACAATTTATTTCATTAAGCCCAATTAAAAATTTTTATGATTTTGCATAATTGAAATTGGAAACAACAGGATGAGAATATTTAAGGATGGTTCACTTGCACATCAGTAGCACTACTGCTTGCCATGCTGACTAGCTGGAATTGGGAACAATAAAGATTTTCAGAGGTCAGCCATGGGAAGGCGCACATAGTGTAACAAAGGACACACTCCACCTTGCGAGTGAGAGAGTTTAATCTCTGCTTAACTATTGTTGACTGAATTAACACAGGTGGTGGTGAAAGTGGAGCTAAGGATCTGGTGAATAGGCTGCTAGTGTGCTCTGAATCACAGTGCATGCATGAGTGCACATGTGTATGCAGGTTGGAATCTCCCTTGCCATCTGGGAGAAAAAAACATTTAAAAAATGTGGCAACTGCTGCAGGACAATGTCCATCCCTTACCACGTGACACACACTGCTGACCACGCTGAGCTCCTTCCATGACACGAGTCTTTATTAGGAGAACAGCCCCTCACTATGGGACAGCCATGGGGGAGTAGCTAGGGAGACAAAGAGGAGAATTGCATCATGGGAAGACAGATGATGGGGCTCAATGAGGGGCAGGATTGATGAAGGCCAGTTGTCTGACAGGAGAACACATATTAAATAAAATAAATGCTTGTCTCAAGGTGCATTTTCGAATAATTCGTATGAGAGAACAAAGGAGCAAAGTTGAGCATTACTGGCACAAAAATAACTTGCAAAGAAACTCTTTATAATCATAAGAGACACAGTAATTGCACCTATAAACATATTATAAATCTTGCTAAAGTAATTTGTTGACAAAAAACTGAAATTTAAATTAGAAATCAATACGTTTTACATGTAAGAATATTAGAGAATTATATTTTTGTGGAAAATGTACTTTACTAACTACATTTAAAAATTCAAAAATTATGATATAGTATTACACAGACACCATCTGGTCAGACAGGTTTTCATAATCAGTGGTTATCTGACTGCAAAATATATGTTTCTATAGTTTTATTTTGTACTGTGTGTGATTAATTCAGGTGTGATCATAACAGGTTCAAATCCAAGGAAAGAACTAGAATGAATAATGAAAAGTATTATGCTTTGTAATGATGTAAAACTTTCTCCTTCAGAGCAAGCATTTTCTCTGGAGACATTTAATAAGATCATGATTTTTTTATTGGCTTCCAGTACTGTCCATTCATTTCATTACACTATGGAGGCAAGATAGCAGTATAGATAATAGACATTATTTATCTGTGTTTATGTTTCAGTTGTTATGGTGTTCACATCACACATCACATGTAAGATTTTTTTTCTTTGAATGTGTCCTCCATGCATTATTTGTCATACCACTTTCTATAATTTATTTATAAAATAGGTTTCTCATTGTGGCTCTTCAATGTTACTAAAATGCTGCATGAGCTCATGGGGAGACTGAGGAAGAAAATGATAAATGGGGAGTTTCATTTCTTAAGTCTTGTGCTTGTGAGCCTGTTGATGAGAAGTCAAAGTCCTTCTTACGTATGGTATGGTATGACAAATGCATGGCGCTGCAGATGATGGTGAGTAGCAGCTAACAGAACCAAAACACATACAGAACAGCTGTATATACTCAAATGTCACTCCCATACTATAGATGAAATTGCACTGGTGAATGAAGAGCAGTACCGCATCTGCTGCATTACATTATGTGTGTCTATCTGAGTACTCACTAATAGAGACTGTATAGTTGATGTCACAATGGACAGTTAAATGACTGCTAGTGATTGTGCTACTTACAAAAAACCTTTTTGTTGTTACATAGACCATCCACTTGCATCATATAATGTAGACTGACAACGTGTGTTTCCTATTCCTTATAGATTGGACATGCAAAAATTCTGTATCTGGATAGTCAGCTAAGGTCTTTACCCAGGGAAATCCCATAATTCTTCAAGTCTGAGGAAGGGCATTTCTAAAAATCATCATTGAATGAATTTTAAATGGTTGGACCACTGGCACAGTGGTATCACTACTCTTCTGGGAACCAAGGTTCTGGAATGAGCCTTGGTCATCAGGGACAAAGGCCATGGGAGAATGACTGAGTGTCCAACAGTCTACCATGGCTCAAAGTGACAAACAGACACTGCACCCACTGACCTTGGCTCAATACAGGAGCACCATTGAATACTCAATGAATGAACTGGTCCAGAGTGAAGTCCTCCACAGTGGGGAGGGATACTACAAGACTACACTCCAGAAGCAATGTAAACCTAGGGAAGTTGAGGAGATGGATTTGGGGCCACACAGAAGCCATGAGAAGGAGTGACACTGGTTTAAGGGGAGCATAAAAAGAAAAAAAAAAAAGATGCATTTAAAATTTATTGTACGTGGGTCCACTGTATAATTGCAAAAGGCATTCAGGACATGAGTAATAAGGGTATTACTAACTTCTTGCATGGTTAAGTCACTTTTCTGCACCTCATGACACACTACTGGCATCAGTAAAGTAAGCAATAACACACAGCAGAGCATGCAGTTATTGGGTAATTACTGCACGCCTACCTTCTCCATAGGTTGAGAGGCATGCAGTATTGGCTGAGTGCCCTTAAACCATGAAGTGGGCAGGAGAGCAATAAATAACCCAAAGCCCTGAAGTGTGTTGTTGTGTTACAAAATAACCTCAAGCCCTGAAGTGTGTTGTTGTGTTTAAAAAGGAGCCAAAATAAAGTAAATCACAACACTGAGTAAATCTTTAAGAATAAATAAATCGTCATCTTTGGAAAATCACTTTACACCAAACAGCTACATTTGACCTACGAAAGAGGTTAAACAGGCTAGCGTGTAAGTTACTCATGTTGGTAGTTGAACCTTTTTATTTCACATCTGTCACAGTTACTGAGAATCCCAGTGCAGTGCAGTTACAATACCTGCAAAGCACTTTCTAAACCAATGCAACTATTGGTCAGGTACTGCCACTGGCCTAGACAGTTACTGACAAATCAGATCTTTGGTTTTGTTTGCCATTTATAATCCCCACAAAACCATGTTCTGTTATGCATTATTGCTCATTTGTTAGATTCTTATAATGTGCATATTCTTGCTTTTTATAAAAGGATTATGACAGAGATTCAAACACACTCCTTCTTTATGTTTGTACCATAATATGTCCACTTACAGTTGTACCAACCAGGATGCAACAAGGTAATGCAGCAGTATATCACAAAATGCTGCTGCTGCTGTATGTTGAGAGAACAGTATAATTCTTTGTCAATTAAGACCTTTTTAATGCAGTATTTTGTGTTGTCATTTACTGCAAATTTCTGTGTTTCATTGTTGCCTGCTCTGCTGTACCATAATGTACGACCAACAAAACCACAGTGCCATAGTATCATACTGATCATGGAAAAGCCAAAATATAATATAAGGGGATAGAAAGGTGTTCTAAAGTCATCTAGGGAAGTGACCAGGTCAGTCAGTGCAGCCAAGGCAGCAAAGAAGCTGAAGTTGGCTCAGGGAATCAGAGAAGGGGAAAGAGTTATTTTAAATACATAAGGCAAAAGAGGAGTTATTGGGATGACATTGTTAGAATCAAGAGAGTGGGGATGGGAGGGACAAGGGAAGATCAGACAAGGCACTCAATGAGTATTTCTGATCAGTGTTCATGAAAGAAAGGGATGGCCCAATACTGAAGGAGAAACAGGGCAAGGGTGGAGGGACAAAGATAACAGATGGGGTCAAGCAAGAGGATAGAGTTCTGAAGGCCTTAAAGCTTTGTGGGGACAAGGCACTAGGACCAGACAGTGTACACCCAAGGGTCCTGAAGGAATGGGCAGAGGTCTTGGCAGGTCTTCTGATGAACCTGTTCAACACCTCCTTGGAAACAGGGAATGTATTCATGGACTGGAGGATGGCTCACATGGTGCCCTTCACAAGAATGGACCCAAGGACCAACGGGCAACTAGAGACTGGTGAACTTGACACCCATAGTGGGGGAAATTGATGGAGACCATTCTGAAGGAAAGACTGACAACCTTTCTGAAATCAATGGTCTGTAGGATGAGACAGCATGAGTTTGTCATGGGAATATCTTGCCAAACTAACCTGATCGACTTTTCAAGGGAAGAAGGTAATAATTACAGGGGAATGAAGGTATCAGCACAGTGTAGGAGGGTGGTGCACTAAGGGCAAATAGGATGTTGGGGTGCATTGCCAGAGGGATCACCTCTAGAAAGGGGTCATCCTGCCATTGTATAGCTCACGGTGAGGTCAAACTAGGAAGTACTGTGTACAGTACTGGTGCCCATATCTCAAAAGGATGAGAAATTACTGAAGGGGTGCAGCATAGGGCTAAACAAATGATCATGGGACTGGGGAGTTGCCATATGAGGAAAGATTGAAGGAGCTCAACATGTACTCCCAGAAGAGAAAAGGGAAAGAGGGACATAATAGAAACCTTTAAGTACCTGAAAGGCATAGACAAAGTCAGGGAAGGAGGAGTGTTCCACTTAATTTATTTTATTTTCATTTATTTGAATCTAGGATTACAATATACCTTTGAGCTAAAGCTCTTTTACAAAGGTTCTACATCAAGTACAGACAATTAGCATCAAGCTAGTTACATGATTACAGATTAGTTACACTGTACAGGATAATGGGGGGCATTAGGAGGCACAGTCTGAAGCTAGAAGGAGAAGGTTTAGGAGGGAGATGAGGAGGTATTACTTCAGAGAGAGAGTTGTGTAGGTTAGCATGCACTGCAGGAGGAGTTAATTGCTCAAATGTCAGTGGATAACTTCAAGTTGGGTTGGGATCGAGTCAGGGCAGGGTTAGTATAGGCAAGAACACAAAGGGGGAAGGACTGGGAAGAGGAAGGAGGGTTTGGGAGGGTGGGACAGCTTTATGATGATACGAAACTAAAGCTGAACAATCGGTAGACTTGATAGACCTGTGGGCCTTTTCTGCCAGCAGTTTCTTATATTCAGTATAATACAAAACTTAGCCTCAAATTTTGAAAGATGAAAACTAATATGAAGTGATTACTGCCTGGTGGTTTCCTTAATTGTATCTGTTCTGTTCTGTTGTTTTGTTCTAACCACAGCGGTCTTCTCACTGAGGATTCAGTTTACAAATTTCAAAAAGCAAGAGTAATCAAAGGCATAATGTCTGCCCTCCACCGATTGCTGCCATGTATAAAAACTTGGCACACAAACACTGGTGTTGAGGCACAGATCACTATTCAACAAAAACATTTCTGATTTATGGCAATTAGGCTACATATCAGCAAGTCAGTAATTATTGTCAGTTTGCTGTTCTGTAACTGATGTCTTTCTTTGTGTTTTTGTTGTTGAAAAGGTGACATTTGTATGCCCATTTGTGCTCATTCACACTGAATACAGCGGCCCTTAGAGCCCATCACGGTGCAAGAAAAGACCTTGTGGGCAAGTGATTGTCATGTCAGAGGTCGAAACCTCACTCTCATGTTCTGGCAATAATGGGCATGCAAGGAATCACAGACACGTTGCATAAGAGTAATAAACTTGTTTATTACTACCAAAGGATAATCACAGTTGCCCTAAGCAGTTCATACCAATACGAACTGGGAGCCAATGCTAAGCATTGTCTATGCCTCAAGGATTCTCCATGTCTCTTGGGGTCTCCAAGGTAGAAGACGTAAAGTCTTACATTATATACCTATGATAATTACCATGGTTACTGTAAGATAGCAACATTTCTTGTTTCAGAGATAAGCCCTATTAGCTAAATTAGAGGTGGCTTTTCAGTCCAAGATAACATTATACAATTTGTAGTAGTCATCACTTGTAAAGACAAAGAAGTACAGATCTACATGTAGCAATGTAATAATACAAATCATCAGAAGATGGCAATGCCGATACTTATATATATATCATAATCATAACAAAGGACACAGGTGTCCTAACATCTTGTAAGCAAGAAATACATATATGTATTAGAATGTAACGGTATAACAATAATATGCATGATATCCTGACATCTACTCTTGTACAGTAGATGCCCAAGCCCTATTTGTTATTATAATATATGTCTAAATGCTAGCTGTCTATGGTGTACCTCTGAGGGTACCAATAAGGGTGCAGGGACCTCGTGTAACATCCCCGTTACTCTTAGGGCAACACGGCGAAAATAGGGAAATGGATAGGTAGTAGGGGTCGATTACAGACCCGACGCAAGCCTTTGTAAAGGAACCCAGCTACTCGTGAGTTGACGTAGTGTGCCGTAGGCAGCAAAGCATAATAATCAGAAAAATATCAAAATGCTTGTATAATAATAAAACCTTTAAATGTAATCTCTAAACAAGTATTAGTGCACTGTTCATATAACCATCATTAATTAGTGCATGGACAGCTTCATTAGCTTTGGTAATATTATTACTGGTGTGGATGAGATGTGTGTCTTTCCTCTCTAAAAGTGATTTTAATGTCAGTGTGAGGGGATCAATATGTACATTAAAATAAGGTAAATACTCAGAAAGAGTGAGCAGATAATCAGGATTACCATCAATGATATCAGCATCCATAAGAGGATGGATGTAATAACGGTATATCCAATAACTGACTTCTGATGGGAATGAAACAAAAGTTGGGCTATCTGTAGCACATGTTTTCATTCCATACACATGACTTAATATTGGTTACCACACAATATTCCCCATCAGAATTATATTGCATTTTAACAGTGGGAAGTCTCCATTTTTGGAACTGTACCGGGCAGGTGTAGGTCATCTTGGAAATCCGTGTTGACAGGCGATGAACCTCCTCTCGACATGACTAGTAAAGTTTGTCTGGAGCCGATGTTGAGTCCAGAAAGTCTGTGCTATTAGTGCTGATGTCATCGTCCATGGAAAAGGACCAATCGACACTGTCTGGGGATAGCCACATACAGGTTTAATAACATCAAATACATCACATCGACACAAGTAAATGTAACCCTTCTTAGCACAGCAATCTGTGTGCAGAGAGACCCAGGCATACAGAGAGGATGGAAGATCAGTAGGGGAGGCAAGTTGAGGTGTTCTTGTATATATCTTCATCAAGGTCCTCTATAGAGTGAACAGCTGCAGGTTTGTCAAATAAAAGCTGTAGTAGGATCAAAATGTGGTAAAGAGACAGTAAAAGAGACAAACATTGTATCCTTAATAGACCATTTTTAGAAGTAAAACATGGACCAGTGTTAGGGTGTCTGGTCACAAAACCCAAATTCCTAACAGTGTGAAGTGGAAGGGATTTGCACGGAGGACAATACCATTTAAAGATATGTCTATCATGAATGATATGAGGTATTTTCTGGATTCTAGATCACTGAAAAAGTTATTAATGGTAGTGATAATGTATGAGCTATAGGTGGAACACACAATATCTCATGGGCAATATATTTTGTCTATCTGCTTCTTTGTTGTTCTGTACAATAAGAGTTAGCGTATCTTTAGAATCCATAAATGCCTTAGCAATGTTGTGCATGTTATATACAGTGTATCTTTCTCCTGACTAAAGGCCATCCACACCAAGCAATAATGGAGGTGTGGTATTTACAAACCAGTCTGGAATTTTTGTGAATGTGATTTGATAGCAGCAGTGTTGGCCTTATTCCAAATAGACATGGCTGTACCAAAAGACCTGTGATGGTGCCCTTGGCACCTGTGACATCAGAACTGTCAACTTCATGTTTGTTACATTTATGACTTTGATTATCAGGGTTAGGTGTTCTCCTGAAATTACCTCTATGCACAGTGGTGTGAACCCAGGCAATAGGGTCTTGAGTACAAATTTGGAAAGCTGCTAAACTATCAAGCAATAAAAGTACTGTAAAACGCTGAAGTGTTAGTAGTATGACACATACCAGATTCTTTCATATTCCAGTAAGTCAAATTAAACAAAACAGGTATATGCATAAACTGTAAGTTGTTAATAAGTGCACCAGGTAAGGTAGTGGCTGTTAGACCACTACAAGGACCAGGGGTATGTTTTGGACATTCAAAAGCTGTTTATCAGTGGGGGTAACACAGAAAGATACATGACAGCAGAGGCCATGTTATGTACAGCACAAAATTTCCTGGCAGAGCTCCTGGAGAGGATACAGAGGAGGCAACTAAGATGATATGAGGACTAGGGAATTTGACGTATGAGGACAGACTTGAGGGCTCTGCCTATTTTCATTGGAGGAGAGAAGAGACAGGGGGATATGATAGAGGTCTTCAAGTACCTGAAAGGAATAAATAGGGTAAACATGGAGGGATCTTTAGACTAAAGCAGGGAGGTATCACCAAAGGGCATAGTTTGAAGTTGAAAGGTGGAAGGGTGAGGGGAAAAGAGGAGGAGGTTTTTCACTGAGAGGGTGGTGGATCCTTGGAATGATCTGCCTGGAGAGCTGGTTCAGAGATCCACAGTGGAGGCTTCAAGAGAAGGTGGGACAGACACAGAAAGTGGATGTATCAGATGATAGCCTGGCCGAGGGTGGGGGATGGATGATAGGGGTTTCTGGAACACAAGAGGGGAAGGGCCTTGGTACCCAACTAGGATCTGAGGTTCTGAGCAGACTCGATGGACCATAAGGCCTAATCTGCTGGCAATTATTATGTTAGTCCTTAGACAAGGAATTACAATATGAGGGATCAATTAAGGCAGTAATATTGTATAAACCAGAATGTCTAAAAGCAGTTTGGAGCAAGGACAGCAAACCATTAGGGGATAATTTTGCATTGGGCCAACCATGGAAAGTTCCATGGAAAGCTTGGCCACAGGGAGAATTGTCTTTGCTATGTGGTTTGCCATTCAATTTGTAGGGTAGATTTATCAGGAGCAACAACTGAGGCAGTAAGGTAGGCATCTAAACCTTCCTGGACAGTAATCAAATTGTCAGGTATATTGATGGAAACTCCTCTGGGGTAGATGCTGGATGATCAAGGTGAGGAAGGAGGTGCTCTACCATGCCTTGGATACAGGGATAACTCCTGAGATGAGGAGAATGTGGAACAAGATAGCCATCTTCTCAGTGTATCTGTAAAGGAAAACCAAACATTAGTAAGTTAGTACTATTCCACCCAATGGGGTGAGGAATAGTAATTATACTCCTTTATACAGTTTCAGCTGGTTTGCATGTAACCACTTGTCAGTCAGTTTGTTGTTTTGCATGAGTCTAACCTGATAGACTGCTGGACTGAGCTGGTAGACAATGTGGTTGGGGCCTTCCCACTTACTGTATTGGAGAAAGTGTGTGGGATGTGCAAATCTGAGAACCATTAACTGATCTCCAACTTGCCAATCCACTTCTTATGCGTGTTTGTCAACTGTATTTTTGGACTGTTGCTGGGTTTTGCCCATGCAATTGGCAACATACAAGTGTGTGTGTTATGAGGTTTTGTCTGTGTTTTCCACATATTGGTCTACAGACACACTGTGGGGTATGCAGGTCAAACAACAGGTGTTCAGGCAATCTCATCTGTCTAAAAGTCATCACCTCAAAGGGTGTTAACTGGGTGGCGGCTGAGGGTGTGCCACTGATAGCCATAAGGAGTAATGGCAATAGGAATCCTGGTCTTGGGATTGTCCTCAATTAATTGGAAAGCATTTGCTTAATCCTTCTGTTGGCTCTTTCTACCTGACCTGAAGATTGCTGGTGGTAAGGTATGTGGAATTTCTGGGGAACTCCAAGGAGTTCAAGTGCTTCTTTCATCAACTAGCCTGTAAACTGGTTCCTTTATCTGAGTCTACCTTGAAAGGTAGGCTCCACCTGAACAAAATCTGTTTCCACCAGGATTTTGGCAGTGGATTTTAACAGTACATGTCTTGGTGAGAAGGCCTCAACCCACTAGAGAAAATATTAGTTACCACAAGGTGTACTTGTTATTTCTACTAGTACTGGTCAATAAACCAATAAAATCAATTTGTATGGCATGGAAGGGTTAAAATGCCTTTATGGTAGAGTTTGGCATTTCATTTAGTAGGGATGGGATTGTTTTGTGCATAAACAAAGCAATTGTCTATGTACTGTTTGACATTTTGGTAATGCCAGGCCATCAAGCCGTGGTCTTAAGTCTTTGGAGAGTGTTTTCCACTCCTGGAGTCCACCAGTAGGGGTGTCATGCACTTGGTGCAAAATTCAGGCCTATGATGTCTGGGAACCACCCACAGTTTGGTGGTGGTGTCATCTGGCTGATACCAGAAGCTTATCATCTGGTGACGGTGCAACTTACCTTCATGCCTCCGGTAGGGGTTGTGGGTAGGTAAATTCTGTTCAATATTCTTGTCAAGAATCTGAACACATCTTTTAACTCAGAGTCAGCATGCTGGGCCACTGACAGGTCCAAGGGAGAAAAGGGTTCAGGTTTCTTTCTGACTGCTGCATGTGTACAGCCACTCTGGCCTCTGGATGGTCCATCATCCAGGTGCCCCTCCCTTGGGCCCCTTCCTTGGAAAGGGTGTCTGCTGTATTATTGAAGGCATGATAGGGGTCATGTATGGAGTGAGCTTTAACCTTGTTTGTACATGTTTGTGTGTGAGTACTGAGACTATGTGCTAGGGAGTTAAGAATACATTCAGGTGGTACTCCCCTCGAGATTAGGGGACCTCCGTCCATTTGACCATCCACGCTCCCGTTTGAAGTTTATTCTAAATGTCATGCCTTCAGCATTTTAAAGAGATGCGGGAGTAGGAGGAGCAGGGCATCCTGGAACTCTTGAGGGATGGGAAAGGAATGGATGAAGTTTGGACAGTGGGGACTAGGAGGTGCCCTGGGGCAAAATGGACACAGGAATGAGGTTATCCTTGTTTTGAGACTATACCCAAGGGTTCTGACTTGGTCAGGCAGGAAGTGAGGCCACCCTTGGACTCCAATCCCTTTCGGGCGGTGTTAAGCAATGCCAGGTCAATTAGAAATAAGACCACAGTTGTTGCAGATTTTGTGGCATCTGCTGACCTGGCTTGTATCAGAGACATGGCTGGATGAAAGTGCTGGCCCTATTTTGGAGGCTGCAGTTCCAGCCGGGTTCTCTGATGATTCACTGCCGGAGAGGACGTCGAGGTGGAAGGGGGTTTGCTGTCTGATTAGACAGGAATCCAGTCTCAGGAGGTGCCAGTAGAAGCAACCAACTCCTTTGAGTGTGTAGTGGGTGCATGTGTAGGCTACAGGACCCTTCTCATATACCATTCACCAGGTGATGGGAGGGAGCTCCTGAAGGAGGTTGCAGACTTCATCACCAGTGTGGTGTTAGAATCCCCAGATGGTTGATTCTGGAGGATTTCAATGCCTGGGTCAATGATGAACTCTCGCCATTTTGACAAAACCTCCTCCAATTGATGGATTCATTGGGCCTAACATGAGTTATTACCACCACAACCCAAAAGAAAAGGGCACTCATTGGACTTGGTGTTTCATCTGGGGATGGAGATCTCTGATGTGGAGGTGGAGCCAGTCAGTTGGTCTGATTATCATGTCCTGAGATTCAGTTTCATAACCCCTGAAATAGGCCTGCCCCAAAGGAGTTGGTACAGTACTTTTCTTTGAGTGGTGTTACCTCAGATGGTATAATGACGGTGCTGGACTGCTTGGGATTTCTGAGGGATTGCACTGATCCAGGGCCACTTTGTCACACCATAATAAGGCTGTTACTGAGGCCTTGGATAACATTGCTCCTTTTCATGTTCACCCTCTTACCTCTCACCCAGGTGTTCCCTTGTTTAATGGGGAGATCCGTGAGGTGAAAAGGCAGGGGCAAATGTTGGAAAGACACTGGTGGAAGACTCACCTGGAGGTAGATAGGCTTAGATTGATGGATCACTATAAGATCTATCAGTCAGCAATTTCACATAAGAAGGTAGAGTTCCTGTCCAGGAAATTGCTACAATGAAGAACAGGCCAGCCCTGCTCTTCCAGACTGTGGACAGACTGTGTAATCCAGCCTGTCTTCACTGTGGTCAAGTGTTGTCACAAGCGCAGTGTGAGGAATTTACACAGTTATTCGCTGATAAGGTGTCCACCATCAGGGATGAGATCAACCAGTGCCTTCCCATGGGACCTTGCATTGATCAATTGGGTGGTACTAATACCGACAGACTTGGTCCATTTTAGCCAGCTGGTAGTAGTAGATATAGTGAGGATCATCCAAACACTGCAGCCAACCTACTGTAGTTTGGATCCAGGCCCTCACGCCTATTAGTGGGGTGTGTAGAGGTCATTGGCCTGGTCCTTGCTGTGATAGTGGGGGTTTCATTGGAGAGAGGATCTTTCCAGATCCCTTAAAGGAGGCAGTAGTACATCCCTATTAAAAAAAATCCTTGACCCAGACTTCCCAGCCAACTACAGACCGATCTCGAACTTGCCCTTTGTAGGGAAAGTTATTGAGAAGGTGGTCAATCTGCAGCTGGAAGATCATTTAACCAACCACAATATCTACGACCCTCTCCAATCTAGCTTCCAGAAAAGCATAGCACCGAAACAGCCCTGGTACGGGTATTCAATGAACTTCTGATGGTGAGAGATAAGATAACCTATTCTCTCTTGGTTCTTCTTGATCCTCAGCAGCATTTGACACCATGGATCATGGGTGCAGCTCAAGTACCTGTGGATTTTCTGTGGACTGAGGGCAGTCCTCAGTTGGTTTCGATCTTTCCTCAAAGGTAGGTCCCAGAGAGTGGTTTGAGATTTATTCCTTGGCTCCTCATAGGCTGCCTTGTGGGGTTCCACAGGGCTCGGTGCTGTCCTCCATGTTATTCGTGGTATATATGCTTACATTGGGGGACATTATAAGACAGTACGGGTTGAGTTTTCATTGCTATGCTGATGATGCTCAACTGTACATGTCTTTTCTGCCCAAACAGGAATTAGATACTGCTGCAGTGTTTAATAACTGCCTACTGGAGATTCAGAACTGGATGAATGCCAGTTGGCTGCGGTTGAACTCTGGGAAAACAGAGATATTGGTGGTGGACCCTGGTTATAAGACGATAGGGGCATGGGCTGGAAAACCCTCAGGATTACATCTTGGGGAATCCGCTTATTGCCTCGGCTGGTGCAAAACCTGCATGTGGTTTTGATGAAGGCCTGACCCTGAGGGTGCAGGTTTCAGCTGTAGTCAAATCTTCCTATTACCATCTAAGGAACATAGCCGGGTGAAGCACCTGGTCCCGCCCAATGATCTTCCTACCTTGGTCCACACCAGTCATTTTGATTACGCACGCCCTTTACTTAGGGCTACTGGGGATAGATAGCCACCATTTGCAGCTAGTGCAGAAGCGATGGCCAGGTTGTTGAGTGGAATTTCTAGATCCAGTCATGTAACACCTGTGCTGCGTGAACTGCACTGGTTGCCAGTACAATGGCAGATTACCTTCAAGGCCACGTTGCTGACGTATAAAGCCTCTACATGAGCAAGGACCCCACTACCTGAAAGAATTCCTGTGCCCTTACTGTCTCACCTACTCACTCTGATCCTTTGCTGAGGGTTTGTTGGAGATTCCCAGGGTATCCCTTAAAACATTTGGGGAAGATCCTTTGCCTTTATGGCATCTACCCTGTGGAATTCTCTACCTCACCAGATATGAGATAACCTGACCGTAGAAGATTTTAAAAGTCATTAAAACCTATTTGTTTAGCCAGGCATTTCAGGAACTTATTGAAAATGTGTATTGATGTACTTTATTGGTATGTTTTAATTGTTTTAGGCTGTAATATTGTGTTTTAATGAGTATTGTAAAGGTGAACTGGGCATTGGAATAGTGCCTTATATAAATAAAGTGATGATGATGATGATGTGAGTTTGTGTACAAACCTTTGTGCCAGTGAATGTATGTATATTACCAGTTCCTTGTGTTTACTGGGCTGCCATCAGAGGAGAGGAAGGAGTTCTTCTTCCAGAAGGGAAGAAATTCTGTAAGAGAACAACAAACCCAGTTAGAGTCTGTGAAGATGATGGTATCCTCAGTTCCATTCTGGATGAACTCGAGGGCACAGGCCACCACTGCCATCTCAGCATATTGTGACGATGCCACACTGCAATGCTTAGAAATTTTAACAGTGTTACAATAAGGATAAATCACCAAGATGCCCATCCCTGCAATTTGTTCTCCCAGATAATAGGAAACTGAACCGTCTGCAAAGGCGTGACACAATGAGGTGTTCTCAAGTAGTTGGGGTGTAGCAGGGAGGAAAGGACCTGGATCTGGAAGATCAGGTGGCTGCAGGTACAGTCATGGGGTTCCCTTGGAAAAGGATGCCATGCACCAGCATAGATGGCATTTTAGTTGGGTGGACCTGAATGTCTCTATCCTGGACAAGAGGTGACCAGTGGGTCAACCTGGTGTTATAGACTGACCCATCCTTCACTCTGTCTGATATCAGAAAGGTAGTTGGGGTGTGGTTTGTGTTAATGATCAGGGAGAATACCCAATAATATACAAAAAGTGCTTGACAGCCCAGTAGGTAGCCAGAAGGTTCCTTTCACAAAGGCTATATTTCTATTCCACTGGGGTCAAGATCTGTGATGCATATGCAATGGGTCTCAGAGTGCCATGAACCTTCTGGGCCAGCACTGCTGACATAGCTATGTCAGAGGTGGCACACTCCAGATGGAATGACAAGGCTGGATTGGGGTTGACCAGAGCTGGAGCTGAGGCCAAGGCAACATCACAAATTGGCTGTGAATGAGGCCCTGATTCCAGGGAATGTCCTTTTCAGTAATTCATACAGAGAGGCAGTCTTCTGAGCAAAGTAACAAATGAAATCTCTAGAATAGTTTACCATACCTAGAAATCTCCTTAGAGTGTCGTGCAGGTGGGCAGTGGCAAGTCTTGCAATCTTTGTATCTTCTTCAGGTTAGGGCTTCAGCCTTGATCAGTTATCCTCAGGCCCAGAAAGAGTACCTCTTTCTGACATAGTTAATACTTTTGCTGGGTTACATTTGAGGCTTGCCCTCTGAATGAGGCCAGTAGTTTGTCCAAGAGATCCAAGTGCTGTTCCTGTGTGGCTGTTGCCAACAACATATTACAGAGACATGGGGGGCAGAGAAACCTTCAAGGGCATCCATCAAGTGTAAATGGTACAGGGGAGGCTGTTATGGAATCCCTGTGGTAAGCATGTCCATGTGTACTGTCTACCTTCAGAGGTGAATGCAAACTTATACTGACTCTTGGGGCAAATGGCAATGATCAGAAACCATTGGAGATGTCCAGGGCACTAAACCATTTTGGTCAGGGTCATATCGCAGCACATCAGGTGCTGATGCCACAGTTGGAGCACAACTGGGGTCCCTGGTTCAGTCTCCTGTAGTCAATAGTAAGCCTCCATGCACATGTGGGCTTCTTCACAGGCCACAGTGGGGAGCTGGCAGTAGAAACACATGTCCTGATCACACCTTGTTTGAGGAGTGATTTTATTGTTTCCTAAGAGAGAGCCAGGCCTCCGCTGGAAAAGTATTGCGTTGCCTTTTCGTTGTGCTGTACCTGTCACTTCAATGACAGTGTGCATTATGCCACAGTTATGCTTGTTGGTGGCAAATGCCTCCAAATGCCTTTGTAGAATGGGGAGGAGTTTGGGGAAAAGCTCATGATTCTTGAACAAATCTATGATCATCTCTTTATTGTTTGCAGATATTGTTGCTACCACATGCAAATCAGGGATCATGATGGTGTAGTATTGTCCCTGAATTTGTATCAGTAACATATTGGCTAGGTCTACCACAGAGCTGTGTGGTGCTAGGAAGTCAGTTCCGATTATACTAGGGTGATCATGCAATACCATTAGTTGGAAGGTGTGATAGGCCTTCAGGTGTCCCAGTTCCACAGATAGTGGTAGAGAACAGTATGCAGATAATCTAGTTCCATCTACTCCTGACATATTGGTCCTCCATCCGGTGGATCAAGGGATGTCTCTGGGTGGTAATCATGTAATACAGACACAGCTGCACCTGTATCTAATAGTACTGTCAGTAGGTGACCCCGACTTTGGCTTCAGTACAGGGCCTTCCATTTGCATCCAAGACCAGCTTGTTTACAATACAGACCTGGGCCTGTAATTGTCAATCTGTACTGGTGGGGGCATGGAGAGTTTGGGCCTAACTCCTTTGAACCACTTCACCATGCTGCACTGATGCTATATATTGAGCTCTTCTGTGGGGGACTGAGGGCCTGTACTTCGATGTCTCCATGGCCTGTTGAGGCCTGTTCTCCTGGTTGTATGGCCACAAGGGCTTGAGTGGGAACAGCACTATGGGCGCACTTGACCAGAAGTTCTAAGAACTTCCTATTCTCTTTAGCTATCTCCTATATGAAGGGCCTAGTCTCTGTTGTTTACCTTTGTTATTCTTGTGGTGTTTCTTATTCTTATGGTAATTTCAGTTTCCACCCCATGACTGCTGCTGTTGTTGTGGTTGTTGGGCCTGCTGGGGTGTTGGTTGTCTGCAGAGGGCTGTTTCTCTTGGGCATACCCTTCCACTGTGTAGTCGTCATGGTCTCCAGAGTAGTTTCCATGGTGGCTACTTTCTTGGAACCAGAGCCCAGATCACGGAGGTAGAGTTGATAAACTCTCTCAGTTTTCCGAAGAATGTCGGCAAGCTTCTCCATGGTGGGATAGGTGGTTGGCTCTACCTTTTCTCTTACTGCAGGGATTATGTTTCTAAGGAACAGGGTCTTATACTCGATAAGGTCCACCTCTGTAGCTTCCTGTGCAAGGTGCTTTCCTGCTCAGTAGGCCATCCAGAGCCTCTGGTGGTAAGTTGCTGGACTTTCTTTCACATTCTGTTTCACAAGGTATGCGAGCATCACTCCTACTACACCTGGGCTGTGTGCAGAAATGAGTTCAGCTGCAGCGTCGTCAAGGTGGTGGTGCCATCCTGTCAGATGGTATCAGGGAGTTTTGCCCACAATCCAGGATCAATGGTCTGGCATAGGATCTAGACCTGCTAGTCTGCAGTGAGGCTAAGCATTTCACATTTAGCATGCACCTTTTCAAAGTGGCAGCTGAGGTTGTCAGGCAGGCTCATCCGATCAATGCTGTCAGCTATATGCTGAACAAAGTAGGCCATTTGAATGGGATTATTGGGATGATCAGGTGGAGGTAGGTTTCCTCGGGCACTGTCCAGGGCTGCCTGAGCTGCAGCCTCCGCTATGGAACAGACTATGCCCTCCTGAGTACCAGTTTCATGTATAAGCTCTTAGTTGTTTTTAAAACCTGCTTATTTCTCTCTGGAATGGACACACTATTTACCCCATTTTCAATCATTCTTTCTATTTCCTGCCTGTCTTCCCATTAATAATGGTTACGGTGGTACCATCAGGACTAGGCCTGGGCGTGCTCACCCTCTATCATGGGGGTCACCATATTGGCATCACCCATGATGTGCATCATGACGTCAGTGATGTATGACATGGGATGGATGTGATGGGTGTCTGCCATGTTGTGGATGGTGGGGTGGGGTATCGGGGCCACAATAGGGGTGTGACTGGGCATTGTAATGTGAGATGTCATCATCTGATACCTCCCTTCAGAAAACATGGTCAAGGCGGAGACTCGCCTCCCATCGCCTTAACATGTCCAGCCAGAACTTCTAGCTGATGGCTCAGTTTCACCATCTTGGATTAACATTCAGCATGATTCACATTTGCAACATTCAGATCCACCTCATTCTGTATCTGCTTCTGCAACACTCTATACGTGGCACTCAATTTGCAATTGTCCTAGTAGCTACTTTAAGTCATTGAGTACCTGGTTTATCTCATCCTGTATCTCTCCCAGCTCCTCACTCAATTGTTCATTCGTTCTACTTAATAAGTCATTCATTTGCAAAGCCTGACCCTTATCCTATCTCAAACCTTCACACTCCTCCTTCAATATACAAAGTTCCTGATTCCTGCCTGTGCAGAATGATGCAAAGGAATCCTTTTCATTTGCAGTGTTTGAGGTTGAGATTCCAAATCCTGCTCATGTCTCACACATTCTGTTTCCTGCAACCCCATCTCCTGCTTAAGAGATGAAACTTGCAGTTCAAGGGTTCATAACTTCGCTGGAGGCTTTCAGAGCAGCATAAAGAACAGTGACCCTTTGCTTCTCACTTTCTAGCTGTTTGTCTAGTCTCAGATTACTGAGTTAAAATCCCCAGTGCAGGGTTGTCAGATTGACTTGCGTCCCAGCGAAGTCAGCCCATCCTCCATGGGAGGCAAAGAAGTTTGAGACATCAAGTCTGACTTCTGTACAGATATTTGATACAGTGGCCATAGTGTGGGAGAAAAAAATCAAACCCTGAAAAGGTGCCGTGCTGTGTATAGATCCACAACAGGAACACTTTATGCACAGTTGGGCTACTGTGCACTTGAAAGATTGCAATTCAAAATTGCTGTGGAGTGGGTCAAGTTGGCATCGACCACACCCAGAAAGCAGCCAGACTTTGCAAGTTATTACAAAGTGGTCATAGAATGGGAGAGGTGATGCTGGAATGCACACCTACAGTCCCAGTTGGGAAGGAAAAGTTATAAGCAACAAATGAAACTTTGCAAACACTATATATTGCTTGCACATGGTTGTCAATTGTCGGGATGTCCAAACCTCACTCTCAGGTTTTGGCAATAATGGGCATGCAAGAAATCACAGACACATTCCATAAGAGTAATAAACTTGTTTATTCCTACCAAAAGCATTATCATAGTTGCCCTAAGCAGTTCATACCAATGAAAACTGGGAGCCAGTGCTTAGTGTTGCCTATACCTCGAGGATTCTCCGTGTTTTAGGGGCCTCTGAGGTAGAAGATGTAATGTCTTACATTATATACCTACAAAAATTACCATGGTTACTGTAAGATAGCAACATTTCTAGCTACAGAGATGAACCCTATTGGATAAATTAGAGGTGGCTCCTCAGTCCAAGATAACATTATACAATTTTGTAGTAGTCATCACTTTGTAAAGACAAAAGAGTACAGTTCTACATGTAGCAGTGCAATAATACAAATCATCAGAAGATGGCAATGCTGACTATATATATATATATATATATCATAATCATTACAAGGACACAGGTGTCTAATATCTTGTAAGCAAAAATACATATATATATATTAGAAAGTAAAGTGTATAACAACAATATGCATACATATCCTGACATCTACTCTTAGTCGGTAGATGCCTAAGAACTATATGTTAGAATAACATATGCCTAAATGCTTGCTGCCTACGGTGTACCTCTGAGGGTACCAATAAGGTGCAGTGACCTCGTGTAACAGCCACAACACAGATATTTTAGTTGTGTCATTAGAATTCTGGCCCAGCTGCTGCCATCCAAACTCAGTAGCACCCCACATCCCCTCATCCGGTGTCCTTTGTATGAACTGTAAATGGCGATCATACAATAGAAACAGCAAGGCCACCACAGTGAGAGTGGAGTGTAGCAAGTCCATGTGTGAGTGAGTAGTGTAGTTGGCCATGTACTACTGAATTATTTAATCCCTGATAACAAGTGTCCCATCAACCACTTATTAACAGTCTTAGTGTTACTGTGAATCTATGAAGTGTGATGGGACACTTGTAATCAGAGATTAAATAATTGGATGCAATCTGATACGAGGTGGTAGGAATCTCCACTAAAATTAAAGTGAGTTAGAAAATGGACTGAATTATGAGATCGGCAGTGATAGGAACCACTGGACCACTATTTAATTGAATTAATGCT
The DNA here is from genome assembly GCA_016271365.2 of Neoceratodus forsteri. Taxonomy (NCBI): domain Eukaryota; kingdom Metazoa; phylum Chordata; order Ceratodontiformes; family Ceratodontidae; genus Neoceratodus; species Neoceratodus forsteri. The sequence goes on from CM057459.1 coordinate 1,056,769,243, forward strand.
CAACGATATACTGAGGTATTTGGGGGCTTGATAATGCCATATAGGCACAGCAGTGGGTGGATGAAGTAAAGCTGCCATGTCATTTGCGTGATGTGGTGGATTACAGGGGTAAAGGTATAGCAGCCAGTAAAGAGACTATTTTTTGGGGGTGGGGGGCAGCAGAAGACAGCATAGCTTATGGAACTCTTTACCACTGCTGACAGCATTTGAAAATGCAGGTGTGTCAATATGCATGAGGAGAATTCAACATTTGTATTTAAGCAGAGGTATTTTACATTCCATGTTTTATTCATAAACAATGACTCTGTGTGCATTGGAACATGGCTCCACCCAGAGCAATAGCACAAAATGGGGTTCATGAAGATGTGAAAAAGAAAGGCTGTATAGCAGTACCTTGTGTTTCTAACCCATCATTAACAAAAAAGACATTTATGGGAAGTCATGCAAACAGTTCTGTGTATGAATAAGAAGATTGATACTGCAAACATTAACAATGATCACACATTGAAATTTCAAAATGATGACACATGCTTTTTTGTTTGTTAATGCCCATAAAATATATTTTTGTATGGTAATGTTATCAATATCAATTTTGTATACTCATTTTCCTTTCAGCATCCATGGGTATGTAGAGTGGGGGTTTGATTCAATGCAATTGATGATATGTGAGCTTGTTCAAATTATTATATCAATGACTTTCTTTCCCATTTTGTTTTCACAGGACATGAATTTAGTTACAACATTGTATGACATCCATATGTCCATACAGTGTGCCAGCCACAACAGAAGATTTTTTTTGTAACAATTCTATTTTTCACCTATGGGACCAGAACTCTCTCAGGCTCCTGACTCACCTTGCCACTCTATGCTGACCGTGACCCACCTTCTTCAAGTACATTACTCTCTCCTCATGGGACCCATGGCCCCAGGGCAGCTGAGAAGATCGAAGGGGCAGATCGCGGAGGTCCAGTATTGGCGTGTGGCAGCCAGGCACTGTGGGGCCATCGCCTATCTGGGGCCGAGGGTTTTCTTGTCCGTTTTTGCCATCAGCTCCCTACTCCCTCCAGAGCATGATGTGCAGTGATGCCATGGCTCACAGCAACCCTACTGACATCTACCATGCTACCCACATGTCTGGCCCCATGTCCTGCAGTGCCCCTGATCTCCACCGGGGGTCACTGGGATGCCAGGCAACCCGCCGCCCTCCCCTGGGAGAGGAGAACAGTCGATCGGATGCTCAATCCTCTCCCTCCTTTGCCAACCCCAGGCTCGCTCCTGAACCTGGGCTGCCAGTGCAGTGCAAGGTGTGGCATCCAGTGCCTCAACCCTCAGGGCTACTGGGCCAGACACACAACAGAAGATGCTGACAGAATAACTAGACAATGTTATAACCAGGTGACTGTCTTTTCATAAATTTATGTACAGTGCATCCTATGTAAAATCCAGAGGAAAGAGACTGTGATATAAGTATACGGAAACATGACCAGAAGCAAGACAATTCATACATCTGAGTATATGTAGTTAATAAAAATGTGATTGTTTTTATTTTCCTTTTATTAGATGGGACCCATAGTATGTGTAACATTATCATTTTGCAATTTGAGTAGAAATTGAATTGACCTTAATATTCTTCTTGTCACAATACATCATATTTTTTTTTTATTGGGGGATAATAGCACACAATGAATCATGAATGACATGTATTTCTTAGAAGACAACACTTAGGAAAATGTCACAATTGCATGTCTTTTCTTATCCAAAAGTGAACTGTGCTGAGCTTATAAGTAATTTTAATGTGCAAAGTGAGAGCTGTGTTTATGTATAGCAAAGGAGAAGGAGAAAAAGGGGGTCTGAGTCTGTGGCCAGATACCAAACACATAGCGGTTTGTGTGCTCCACGCTCCATCCAGTGAGTGGAGTTGAAGCACATCAGCGTGAATCAGTGTGTCTGTTCCTTGCCCCTCTGCATCTCTCCAGTGGGGTGCTTCCTCTGTTTTTCCTCTTGCTATCGGTCTGTTCTGTACCCCATGAGTCCTTTCTCTGTCTTGCTCTCAGTATGTTCTCTGCCACCACATCTCTTTTCTTCTTCAATTGTAAGTCAGCTGGAAAAACAGTTCCTTTCCTTCCTCTCTCCCCATCCCATGGCATTTTAGTTCTCCCATCCAAGCCACTAATTTCTCTCCCCAAAACACTTGGATGCCATCAGACTGTGACTAACTGAGGATGCAGAAAGTCAAGAATTGTGTGTCCGGGGATAGTGTAACTGAAGAACAGCTGCAGCAGGACTGTGAGCAGGACTGGTGGTGTCACTACAGCAGTGGAAATGTGACGGATCTGTGTGTGGTAGGAATCCAAACTGTCCCTCACTGCTGGATGAAAGGACAGGCAGCAGCAGTGTTGTAATAGGAATGACCCAGACCATGGCTACACAGACCGGCTAGAGTTGCAGGTAAAGACTGCCTCTTTACCCTTCCTCTTTTCACAAGATAAGATTTTAACTCTTCTCTCTACAACATGTGATATCATATATTTATTTATTTATGCAATCAAATTACAACACTTTGAGTCAGGGACTCTTTGCAAAGGCTCCACGTCAGAGTACAAATAAATCATGGAGAACAAACTATATCTTATAGTTACAACAGTCCACAACTATAGTCCACATTACTTCCTTCTAGTACTGGCTCCAGGATCCAGCCCTGACCTATCTAATCTCAGAATAAAGTCATCACTTTTAGCAGTAGTATATAATTATATGACCACCACTTCAGGATGTGTGCCTCATAGTCCTAATGCTCGTGGCTCTTTAGGCTGTTCACTTCAGGTAATCCTAGGACTTGATGGTGGCAGCTGGGCCCAGAATGGAAGCTGGAGGAGCTTGGGAAGGGCCACAAGCAAGACCAGCAGAAACAAGCCCACCAGTGATGAGGGAGTGACAGGGGACTTGGAGTTGATCCCGTCATGCACCTGGATAAAGCCTGCAGCTTGGTCAGACCTGGCACATGGGTCTCAGCATGACTGCAGTATGGGGCAGTGGCACTAGGCAGGCTGCACCAGAGGAGGAAGAGCCAAGGGAGTGGCAGAGCTAGGATAGGCTCCAGTGCTGAGCTTTCAGTGATGGTGCAGCATGTAAATCAGGAATCACTAATAAGCCAGGCACTGCAGCAAGCTAGAGTGGGGATGCAGTACCCTGGGGACTGTGGGGAAAGATTCTGTCGATGGGATCCTGGTGGTTCTGTGTGATGAGGAGTCCAACAGCAAATCTTGAATATTTACTGCTGGGGAATGTGGCTCTTTGACTGATTCAGGTTCCTCCCATGCCAACAGACACAGGTTAATATGTTTGATTCAATTTACAATGTAAGTTACAGAGTACTCTGATACCAGAAGATCCAAGTTACTCAGTTCAGTACAGGGTAATCCAGTGCCAGGAGGTGCAGGTTACTGGTCAGGTATGGGCTAATCTAGTGCCAGGAAGTCCTGGTTACTCTGTGTGCCTAGGTTAGCCCAGAACCAGAAGATCCTGCTTGCTCAAATCTGAGGCACTTGGGTGCCAGGAGATACTAGTTAGTCTAGTGCTAGAAGATACTAATACCCAGTGCATTCCATGCAACTCTAGTACCTGAAAGCACTGATTACTGTGACTATTCCATGTCACTCCAGTGCCAGGAGGTGCAGGTTAATCTGTGTGGTCCGTGGCTATGGTGTGAGGAGGTTCACACTACCCTGTCTTGTCCAGGATACTATATCTGAGTTAAGTCACTCTGACCTATTTCAGGAGGTTATTCCATCTTGTTCAGGTCAATCTAGTCCTAGAAGATCATTGTTACTTTGCTCAGTTCTGGTCTCCAGTGCAGAAGTCCTGAACAGGAAAATCACTCTGGCCCCAGTACCGTATGCCATTGTTATTCTGTTCATTTCAGGTAATGACATTGGTAGAGTATTCTAGCATCTTCTAGAAGGACAGCTGCAGCAGGCAGTGTTGCTACTTCAGTGGGAACATTCTGGCTCTGTGTGTAGTAAAACTCCAACCTGTGCCTCACACACCATGTTTGAGGACCGCAGTCCACAATTGGATGTCAAGTGGTGTGTAGATATAATCAGAGTGTTAGTGGCATGGGTTTATGTTTGCAAAAATCAAACATTAAATGTGGCTGAGGCATTGGGCTATGATGTGGCCTCACTTTACAATGTGTGTGGCTAGGGGATAATTAACAGGGGTGACAGCTCGGACCAATGGTGCTTGGCATAGCATAGTGTGGGAGACCTGGGTTTCTGTACTGAGCCAAACACCATGCTCAGGGTTGGAGTAGACAGGTGTTTACTGCACAAGCAATCCATTCACCCTGTTTCTTGTGCAACTACTCAAAAGGATAGTGGCGAGATCCAAGTGTCAGGGGTGACCACACAATGCTTCATCCCTCTTGTCTGACCTCCCTGTTGACTACACACAAGAACTCCCTCTTGCTGCCAAACCCACCTGTCAGTTACAGACACAGTAACATCCCACTTGTCCACCCACACCCTATCCCACTGCCAAACCCACATAATACTGCATGTGGAGGGAGCTTTAGGTGCCCCCCTCGTACTGTCAAACTCACCTGTCTCTCCAGCTGTAAAACAATGCAGCAGCACAACTGTGAGCTGCTTCAAAAATGACAGGTAAGTCCAATTTTAAAACGTACTTCTGTTGCTAGAATTCTATGCATTAACTTGATATGAGAAAAAGAAAAGAAGAAAAGTTGGACTAGGCCAACAACTTTATTTCTTTGTGTTCACTGGCCTGCAGAATCCATCCCTGTAGCTGTTCATTCCTGTACTTAGCTGTCCATACTAAGAATTGCTGTTCTTGTTTTTTTTTATTATTATTTAGTATACTTTTTGGCTGCAGGTCCCTCTTCCCTCAGCCCCTTCACCAGTGGCCTGCCTCGCTCTCCTATAGCAGCTGTCATTGATACTCCCTGGCTTGACCCCCAGGGTGGGGCCATGGCACCACATCATGCCCATCCGGTAGCTGACATTGCCTCCGTGGCTTCCCCCAGGGCAGTGTTCGAGGCATCAGTGGTGTCGTGGAACTGGTACTTAGTCCATGATGCTGGAGAGTCATAGAGGCTAGGTGCTGGGGTGGCATCACCCTGAGTAACCGAAGGATGTTTTCTCCCATTTTCCAGGGGCAGGGACATGCAATGATGTCCAGTGTCTGCCCAGAACATTCAGGTGCCAGTAGCTCTGGTGCACCTTGCCTCATCCAGGGGTCCATTAAGCACCCGACACTCACCCCACCCATCCCCTGGAGAAGGAGATCAGTCGTCAGATGCTCCATCTTTCTCCGTCCGGCCAGCCCTCGGATGACTCGGGTCCATTTTGAACCCAGGCCACCAGCGTCACAAGTGGAAATCTAACTAACTGCTGCACCAATGGGCCAGTGACTGCTCTCCTTGTTATGAACAGCAGTGTAAATAAACACCCCAACTCTTACTTCTCCAAGACAAAGTTTCCTACTGCTGACACAAGGTGGCTAACAGCCTACATAAATGTTTCAGGCCAGTCAACATAACAAAACAAGCTTTTAGGCACAGTCTATCCTTTTTCTTTCTTTCGTCATATCAAGTTATAAAATGTGTCAGGAGTTTTCTGCATCCTGATTGGCTGAGAGGTACCTCTGGCCATGTCCTTATCAGGGAATATTGTGCCAACTGGCACCTCTACAGTCAGTCAGAATGGATAATGAAATGTATCACTTCACTGTGCCAGCTCCTACCTTACAAGTGGAGCTGGCCCAAGACTGACTATTGGAGCTGGACAACTCCCCCAGACACACAGAATATCTGTGTCACTCCCCGATACACACAGTATCTGTGTCACTAAGTCCCCAAATCAGCCTTGATCGAAACCATTATAAATTAACTTCTGACCTGTGTATTGTATAGTCTGTTAAAGATGATCACAACAAAACAACTGATGTGCATGGATCCAAAATGGATTTGAAATCACACTACAGAACCACTCCTCAGCAGTGGCTTTTCACATAAAAACACAGACCCTCACTTTCACTCCTAGCTTCATGCATAAAAAAAGGATTCACTATGTCAAATTATCAGATAGTAAGTGGCCCGAAGTTTAAACCACAATCATAAAGCGCTATCTACGAAAAGCAGTAAGTACTGCAGCTGCCATGGGACATGCTCACTGTGAACAAAACTGTCAGCTGGGTGTCAGGCATCCAGCAATATAATAAGAACAGCTTGGCTTCAGGTAGGTCAGACTTGGTTCTGGCATTCCGTTTGGCTGCTTCTGGCTCTGAATTCAACCTGAAATCTAGCTGGAACTGCTACAGTACCTGTCACAGATAATGATGTCTTTCTTACAAGTGGAGCTGTATACCTTACTTAACAGAGAGTCATAATAGTTTATTTTAGGGTGGACACTGAATCAGCATTTGTAAGCTGTAAAACCCACGAGCAAGAATGTGTGTGGGATGGGGATCAATGGTAATATATCCAGCAAGCATGTCCATACAACCTCAGGAATATACATGAAGACCTATACTACTGATGAAACATATGTAAAACTAGTTTAATAAGGGACTATTTGCCTTTTGGTTTATTCTTTATTTGTTAAAAAATTACTTGGGAGACCCATTTTATAAGTGTAATAAGACACTCGAGGTGTGGTTTATGGGCTGATAAGAGCACCTCCCAGGTGCTAAAGGCACTTCGCCGCCAGCACCTCGTGCCTCATTAGACACCTGGGGCATACTCTTATCAGCCCAAAAACCATGCCTCATTGTGTCTTATTCATATATAATGCATAACAGCTGTTTTGGCCCTGGCCTGAGTTTATTCCCAATAGAAGCTATTATTTTGAGTTTTGGTTAAAATTCTGTTATTGTTCTAACTGTGCATACCTTTTAGTAACTGTGGTGGATGTTTCTGCTTTACAATCTGATGGTATGTACCACTATAGAACTGTGTGATGTACAGTAGTTTATGTCCCCTCAGCCATAGAGGTATGCAGTAGAACATAGATGCATTGTGCCATAAATAGAAAGTAGAATATTGACATAAACTACATCATGCTGACATGAAATGGTTCTTTTCAGCAGCATGTAACTTAGAAATATCTACACAGTTGACTAAAAGATTGACAAGATAGACAATAGCAGAATTTGAACCAGTATTTAAAGAAACAGCTTCTACTGTGGAAAACGGTTTGTAAATTCAGCAGTGTTCCTTTATGATTTGATTTTGCAGACTAGTTGCAGTGTCATGGCAGATTTACAAATGGCAAATGACAGTGATATTATTGAAGGTGCGGTAGTGCCACTATAGCTAGGGTTGAGTAGACTGTTTAATGTATAAGCCATAACTTTAAACTTTAATAGCTTCACCACCGTTTGATGGATTTGCCTATAATTTTGCATGTGTGGTCTCAGGATCAAGGTCTCTTGACTTGCCAAGTTTTGCTGTGGAAAGATGCATGGATTCTGACATTCAGATAGTGAAAGCAGTAAAAACATTGGGGTGCTGTATTTTTTATTTGCCATTGCTTAGTGCCCAGACAGTTTGGAATTTGTCCTGATGTTTTCAGGTAGTAAGGGTTTGGGCCAGTGTTGCATTTGCTGGTCTGGTGAAAAATATGATTCTGTTTCAGAGTTATACAGATTGAATTTTGTTTCTGACCATGCTTAGTATGGTCTTTGGATAGCTGTTTCATATGAAAAAGAAATGTGGTGCATATGAAAAGATTCTGTTTTGTATGGTGGGGGGATCTTTTTTTTGTGAGAATTCTTTTTCCTATGGGTGCCATCTTGTTAATATTAAAAAATGTTTTTAAGGGCCATTCAAATGATCCTGCTGAGACACCAACATATATTTTTTAGTAATCAGGACCTTTTAGGTGCATTCTGCAGTTAGTATTTGAAATATTACCTGAAAATGTGTTTTAAAACATTTTAAAATCTTTTCTTTTTCTGAATTTCTTTTTCGCATGGCCCTCTGAAAAAGAATAGAATACATATGAAAAAAGATTCCTTCATATAAAAAAAAAAATTTGGACTTAGCTTTTCTTCACATTCTTTTTGTAAGAAGCAATCTTTTTAATATGAACAACACAACCTCACAAAATGGATCCTTTCATACGTTAAAGAATTTGGGCCTTATTTTTTTAGCTTCTTTTTTTGTATGAAGAACCTTTTGTATGAATGACACAACCTCAAGAAAAAGATCTCTTCATATGAATGACATAACCTTACAAAAAGATCCCTTTATGAAAAAAGGGCATTTGGACCTATTTTATTTTTAACATTTATTTTTCATGAAGGAAGTTTTTTTGTATGAATTACACAGTCTAGTGAAAAATAGATGTCGTCATATGAAAAAATAATTTGGACATAGTTTTTCCAACATTTCAACTTTAACAAGCCAAAACACCATCAATGTGTGCATTTATCAGTCAACCTATATATTGAAATAAAGGTCTTAATGAGTACTACAATGCTAATACATAACATACCTCTCCCAAAAAGAAATATGAGCCATATTAAAAAACAGCATACAAATGTTAACAAATTGCAATTCCCATATGATAACATTTCAACTTTAACAAGCTGTAACTATGACAATTCCTGGAGTTAATTAATGTATACATCACTAGAAAGGTCTTAGTGGTTAGTACAACATTAAGCCACTAAGAAATATTAATTAAAATGGTTCATCCCTACATCAAAAATAAATAAATAAATAAATACAAGGAAGCAAATAAATTGCTTTTCTGGAGGAATGGTAGCATGTGGATAATGGTGGCACAGAAGCACTGGGCCCAGAGGGTTCTGCACTTCCACAATCACATGTGAATGACAATACAATTGTACAATTTCAAAACATAATGAAAATTCTCTGCAAAAAAAACATTGTTAATGCACCAATTATGGTTAAACTGACAAAAGTAGGGGACTGTGGTGTTAACACCCTCCACCCTACAAACAGTAACAAGACAAAACTTTACAGTTTTGGCTGTCCTTGGTCTTAGCCTAATCAGCCCTGAGGTCTTTCTTGGGCTTATCAACCCTAACACTCCCCATTCAGAACCATTTTCAGTTAATATTTCTATGGGGCTTATCATTGTACGAGTCATTAAGACCATTTTGTTGATATATATATATATATATCTACACAGATTAAATAATAATCAGACTTTTGATCATTGGTAGAAAAAGAGTAAAATTACTTTTAAATAAATGTTAGCTTTAAAGCAGCAGTGCAATGAAACAGTTTTTCCATAAAGCTAATTTTCTGCTATTGTTATGAAAATATTGACAGAACTGTTGATTTGGGTTTTTCAGTATGCTTTTTATGGTGTATACGGTACATTTGCATTTTTGTCTGGATGTTTGCCCTCCTCAGGTCCTTAGTATTATTTCAATGCAAAAATTAGGCACCCATCTTTTTTCTTGAAAAATAATTATTTTAAAACTTTCATAAAATTCTTAAATGATAACAAAAACTGAACATATCACCACCAAAATAAACTGTAAGACATCTGGCATCTATTAGGAAGAAAAAAAGGTGAGATCAAATTTTAGCCCATTTTCCTTGCACTACTGCTTTAATATTCCTGCATCAATTTGGCTGGAACATTTTTGTGTAACTATTTCAAAAGAGCTCTGCAGAAATTCTGCCAGTTTGGGGCAGTGTATCCTGCTTTACAATAACGCGGTGGATTGTATTGTACACCACTAGTAATATTGGTTAACTGCCAGAAAACATGGTCAGTTATCATATAATGTTATATGTTATACTCAAAGGAAAAGTACTCCGTGGTGACGGAATACAGTATATACTGAGTTTATATTACCAACCTGGAAAACTTTGTTCCTATCGTGACTAAACTTTTAATACAGTTATTATTTCAAGCTTTATGCCAAGATTGTGGAAAACTAACACTGTGGTCCAAATGCATAGAAAAGGCTCCATGTTTGACCCTGCAAATTATCATCTAATGTTATCGATTAATATTTTTGTCAAATTATTTTGCAAGTTTATCCTGTGTAATTTTAATTTGTGGATAGCTAAAAAAATATTATGGGTAATAAACAAAGAAACAAATATGTTTCAGGATATTTTATAGCATGTTCAACAATTATTTTATCCTTGAATATGCTCATGATAATATATCATAGCCAGTATTGTCAATTTATATGGTGCATTTATTGATTTCAAATCAGCTTTCAGTAAGGTTAATCAGTAAGTTCTTTTGACAAAATAGACCAATCTGGTATGGATAACTATCTCTAAATTTATTTGTAATTTTGTTTCACTCTTACTTTAAATTATTTGTTTACCAGGTAAGCGAGCAGAATTAGAGATGTGTGAAGTCTGCAAATTTAGCTCCATGAAATATTTTGAGAAATCTGTGTGTTTCACAAAATATTCAGTCAGAGTGAAGTGCAAATTATTGCATTTCACTGGTGGAATTTCACACTTCACACCAGCAGGTAATTTTGTAAATGTCACTGATCAGGTTACAGCATCAAGATGGTACAGGATGTTTTGAAAGGGTCAGGGTGTGTTAAGGGAGTGTGTTTTTGGGAGGGCTGTGCTGGATACTGGCACTAAATGGACTGGACAGACACTATCTGTTCCTGTTATCCTGTTGTCAGGTAACAAATTATCCATCTGCAGTATCTCAATTGGAAGCTTTCTGTTGAATATTTATGTGGGTGCTTAGAACCCAATTTCCACTTTCTGCAGCAACAAGAGCACTTTCAAAGTAATAATAGTCATTTTTCTGTTTCTCAGACAGCTAATAGCAAGGGATGCACATGTTACAAATAAGATGACAGAAATTGCTACCAGTGAGAAAATTAGATAAAAAGTTAAATCGGAACTAGCAGATGATAGTCAAGGAATGTCCTTGAGATTTGAGAAACCTTCAAGTATTATTGTCCAAAGATAAGATCAAGGTAACAGAGGTAGACATGGTTGGCTTTACATTGTCTTTCACCTCAACTACAATTCTTTCTGTTGCTTCTTTTAAACCTTGCAGGCTCTTTCTGTGTGAATTTCACCTGAATAAGGTGTCACACTGATCACATAGTGTCTTGTGGTTGCAGAAGCTTGTAGGACAGCCATGCAATATGACCACTATCAGCATCAACATCTAGAATCTTGGCCACTAAGTAACCAACATGTGCAGAGGGGGAACCATTTGCTCTATCTCTGAACCCTGTCTGGCCTTGGTATGAATTATTTTAGGAACATTATCATTCTGGTCAGGAATGATTATATGTACTGTCACATTACTCTTCAGACCTGTACCTTTATCTGGAAAACTTGTGTTTCTTCATAGTTGAAAGAACATGAACTGCAGATTGTGCTGTTTTCTGAATTCATGTAAAAATAGGAAGAAAGCATGCCATTCTTTTTATGCTCTAGGATAGAATAGGAAAGCTTGGAGTTCTTGCCTTGTCCAGGTCAAAATCCTTTGCCGAACAAATGAAAGATCCCGGGAGCTGTTTTCCTCAATGTTCACTGTGTAGGAATGGTGTGAAAAATGAGGCATGTTGTCATTCACATCAGATATTTCTTTTTAATTTAAAGTTTATTGATCATTTTACCAATAATACAAATCAGGCAGATATACATACATACATATCATTTCTGTACAACACTGCTTATACATGAATCTGTCACCCCCACTTAATCCTATCCCTCCACTCCCTCTTACCCCTTACCCATATCTACTAGGTTCAAAATGTAAAAACCTCGTGCCCTGCTAAGATTTATCCTGTTGGAATTAGTCGCCTAATCCTGTATCACACATATCACTATTTAATTTACCTTACAGTGAGTAAAGAGCATAAAAGGGTCCATATCTTTTTAAACTTACTCATTGTATTGTTCAAATTAGCTATAGTTTTCTCGGTGCTCAAATTTGCTAAGATTTCCGTTAACCACTCATCATAGGAGATTTCTTGCTGGTCATCACATCAGATATTTCAATGAAAAGGGCCCTTTGGGTAGATAATGGAGGAGATACTGAATCAGTGGCTTTAACTGTGATGTTATATTCAGGTGTCCTCTCACGATCCAAGAAACCTTTGGTGATCAATGCAAAATGATCCTCAAATGATGAAATGCGCTTAAATGGGATGTCATTTCACCAGCAAATGGAGGAATCTCACTACTGCAGGTGAAATTCCACTGTTTTGTGGGTGAAATTCTGCATTTCACATCACAGAATATTTTGCAAAATGCACACATTTTGTAAAATATTCTGAGGAGCAAAATTCACCAGTGAAATTAAACTTTGCTGCATCTTTAAATAGAGTTCATAAGGGCTCATTTCTAGTTGCAATCTGGTGTGGGGGAGGCAGGAAAAATCAAAGAAGTACAAAACAAATAATTCCAGTTGTAGTGATGTACATTGAAAAAACTTTGTTAATGCATCCGTTAGGGTTCCAACCCTAAACCCCAGCCCACCCTGCATGCACCAGCAGTTATTGGGGTGTGCTTTAGGGGTTGTCAGCCACAACAATCACACCATTCCGTAAGTAATGAAGCTGAGATATGTACAGTATAGAATAATGAGGTGAGCCTTAGGACTTACAACACAAAGGCAGCCCCCAATGCCTGTTGATGCATGCAGGTTGAGTATGGTGTGTTAGAGTTGGAAACAATAACACCACATTTTCCAGCTTCTTTTAGTGGAATCATAACTGATGCATTAACAAAGTTTTTGCAACAAATTTCCTTAGTTTTGAGATAGTATAATCATAGCCATATCTACTATATGGGAGCACAGGGCCCTCATTCCTGCACTCCCACACATGCATAATTTTTAGAGACAGTAGTGTTATCCTTATTGCTTGTGGGAGTGCAGGGCCCTCTGGGCCCTGGGCTCCCATCCCATAGGTGCGACACCAAAGTAACTCATCATATTGCAATACCATCCAATAGAAAAGACAGAAACATTTATAACTGAACATCAAACTAATATAGTTTCAGGAAACCAGCAAAAGGCACATTGGTGGGACAAGCCCTTTGAACCCTGAAATTTTCACAGAAAAATTATAAACCATTTCTTCAGAGCAGAGTGACAAAGAAATAACTGGTACACCTCACATTACAATGTTGTCCCATGGGAAATGAAGCCACATTTAAACCCACAGAACTCAGAGCAATTTTTTTTCATCAAACCAGCAAAAGGCACAACTTTGAGCAAAGCCATTTGTACTCTGAAAATTTCAGGCTAAAATCCCAAACTGTTAGTTAACTGTGAAGTGACAAAGAAACTGATGATCCACTTTCACAAACTGTGAAACATAAAAACATAGAAATGTAGAATTTGTCGGCAGATAGGACCGATAGACTTTTCCAGTCTGCTTTTTTCCCTGTCTACTAAACAAAGCCACCGATCCTTACTTTGGGAAAAAGGATCCTTTTTCATGCTTCCTTTATCACAATTTGCTGCAAAGGAAGAATTTTTCTTTTCTGCAAGTCGCGATAAAGGATTATTTTTCATGAAATTATTTTCATGATTTGCGACAAATGATTTTGCCACTTTAAAAAACATTTCCAGCCATAAAATTAAAACAACTGACCCCAGAATAGAGTTCTATGAACCCAAATAAGGTACACAACTGTTGCCATATTCCAAATACAGGTATGTTTTAAGTTTTTAACTGTTTTACCACCACTAACTAAAAACAGGATGGTTGCAGCACAGCAAAGGATTCTGCATTTGTGGCAAAGGATTCTACATTTGTGACAAAGAATCCATTGTTGAGTGGAACACCTATCCCATCCCTTAGTAAATAATGGGAAACTTTGAAATTTAATTACTTTTGAACAGATTAATATTTTTACCCCGATCATTCAAGGGCATCACTGTAACACAGGACCTATATAACCTAAAAATGTCAGACCAACAATCTACACAATTCTCACACTGCAGAGTGACAAATAATTTTAACAAAATGGTAAATTTCACATTTTGACCCCTCCCCATATCTTCATACTGACACATCTGACTGAAACAAAACTTGCCACATCAAGAGGCATTTGCAGTGTCAGTGGCTCAGTAGGTAGCACACTCTCCTCTGTGGCTGGGAGATCAGAGGGTGTGGATTCAGTTCCACATCTGGAACTTGGGTTAATATCCCAATACTGACACTGCAGTGCAGCATGAGAGGGTGCTGCACTTCTGAGGTGCCGTCTTTCAGATGAGATGTTAAACCGAGGTCCCATCTACCTGGATTAGTGGTAGTTCAGGTGGATGTTAATGATCAATGGCCCTTATCGAAAAAGAGTAGGGTAATTTCCCTGTGTCCTGGCCAAATTTCTCCCATTCACTAAAATACCACCAACTGCTTAATCTGGCTCAATTTCAGTTGCTTAGCATCTGTATCCCTTCGTCACCCCTGAAAAAGAGGCTTCTAGGCTCAGTGGGCTTACCTGGTCAACAAAATTCAATAAATAAAAATAAGAGATCCATGCTTCCTTACGGTGCATGCAAAATTTCATGTGAAACACTTTAACAGTTATGAAGTTATTAAAGTGGACAATTTAGAGTTTAACATAGAAGTGACAACTGCACCTAATGTATATATGTATATGGATAGATAGCTAGATAGAAAGATAGACAGAGAGACAGAGAGAAACAGACAGACAGACAGGCAGATAGGTGGACAGATGGACAGACAGAGAGATAGACAGACAGACAGACAGATAGATAGATAGATAGATAGATAGATAGATAGATAGATAGATAGATAGATAGATAGATAGATAGATAGAGTAACCCCTCACTATAATGAACCTTGATATACTGAATTTAGACTATAATGAATGTTAGATTGTGCTCCCCCACTCAATGGTCCATTTTACAATAAGGTTTTTATGTCACAGTCTAAACACCAATTAAATTAAAATGGTGCCATCTCCCCATTCCAGTTACAGTACCTTGCAGCTACAGCAGGGTGCAGTATCCTGGCAACCAACTGGTCAGCTGACTCTGCTGTCAATCAAAACTGTCATGAAAAGGGCACCAAGCAGATGAATCAGTAGATCCATCATGAAGAGGTCAGGTTATTCTATGGAACACAAGCTGCAGATCCTTGATTGCCTAAAAGGTGGTGAGAGCCTTGCCAAAATTAGCTAGGAAATGGGCTACTCAAAGTGCAATCTGCATATGGCACAAACAAGAGTGTTCCTTAAAAGTTTTATGCTTGAGTGCTCTGAGGAGAAGTGCTGAAAAGAAAAAACTACATCATGCAGATAAGGATGAAGTGGATAAAGCGACACAAATTTGGTTTCAGCAGCAGTGAGCGAGTGGTGTTGCTGTGTCTGGTGCCATTGTCTGTGAGAAGGTGCAACAATTTGTAACAGAAATTACAGGTGCTGGTTCAAATTATCTGCCTCCACAGGCTGGCCGTGGAGGTTTCAAAAAGTGGCACAGTATCCGAGAAGTGTTTTTATTTTCGGTGAGCAGCGTAGCTGCGATGATCAAAGAGCTGTTGACTTTCTGCGAAACTAAAAAATCATTGAAGATGTTGGCTACCTCCCAGGACAGATCTACAATTGTGATGAGACAGGACTGTTCTGGAGGTGCCTGCCAGATGCTACGCTTGCCAGCAAAATGGAGAGGAATGCCACAAAGGGATTCAACGTTAGTAAGGATCAAGTCACACTCCTGCTTGCATGTAATGCCACTGGAACCCATAAAGTGAAGCTGCTTCCAATTCGCAAGTTTGCTCATCCTCACTGTTTCCATCACTGTAACATGGATTCGCTACCAATACAGTATTGGAACAGCAGGAAAGCCTGTATGACCTCAGAAATATTTCGGAACTGGTTCCAACTCACATTTGCCCCCTCAGCTAGAGCATATCTGAGAAGGCAAAGCTTCCTCAAAGGCACTGTTGCTCATGGACCACTGTCCAGCTCATCCAGCAGAGACTGACATTCACTCCCATGATGGGAAGATACAGGCAATGTTTTGCCAAAAACAGCCTCACATCTTCAACCTCTTGATCATCATAGCCACTTTTAAGAAGTTGTACAGAAAACAGCTTCTTGGCGATCTGGTCAGTGTTGACATGTTGAGCAGTGTGTTACTGAATTCTAAAAAGCTTATGCTTCATGCTGTCATTCATCTGTGTAGCGAAGCTTGGGATGGTGTTTCTCAAAGCACCATTGCACACTGCTGGATTGCAACTCTCGGTGCAGCATGCACCGAGCAACTGGATGTCCCAGAGGAGGAAGATAGTGATGACACACCTGAGATCCTATCCTAGCAGCCACTCTAAATTTGTCAGTGGCACAGGATAAGAAGGCAGAGGAGCTAATGGAGAATGGCTTACACACAATGACTGTATCCAGATGGTGAGCACCTAACAGACAGTCAAATCATGGGTGCTGTCACCGAATGTGGGAGGATGCCACAGACTCAGATGCTGAGGAGGCACAAGAAGATGTAAAAGAGCTGCCAGAAGCTAAGGAAGCAATACATGGTTTGGAGGTTGGATTGTCATGGCTTAAAGCACAAGAGGTTGAGCTGATTAAAGTTTTACAGCTTCAGCAGTTGCTGTGATTACAAGACATGTTGCTACAAAAGCCAAGAGATGCAACAAACAAAAGTTATCGACTTCTTCAATAAGAAAAGTCTGTAGTCTGTAGCTAAGCACAAAACTCACTGTTTTTGAATAAAGTTTAACCCTTTTAACAGTCATGATCACAAGCACTTTCCCGACCACAATATCCATTTATACATACAGTACTGTATTGCCAATGACCGCACTTGATGCTGGACACAGTGTCCCTCAATGTAACGAGCGGCTTGCTACAACAAACTTTCAGTATGGGCCCAAAGACATTTGTTATAGTGAGGGGTTACTATACATAGATAGATAGATACAAAGCCACAAACTACAGAGTATATACACAGGCTCTGGAGGGTGCACTAACATTTTCTAGGTTTATAGAGTCAAATCACATTCAGACACCACAGGTATGGGGGGACAAGTCCTTAGAAAATACAAATAAAATTGTTTAGTGCTGTATAGAATACACTTGAAGGGCCCATCTCAGGCGTGGTCAGCGAAGGAGTGAAAATGAATGCAGGACCAGGCCCCATAAAGAATTAGGGAACACCTCTATGGCAATTAGGACAGGTCAACTGGACTTTACAGTACTACTTAAACTTACCCTTCATGGACTGGAAACTGGTTATGGTAGTGTGAGATGAAGAAAAACTATTCGATATCTGAGGAAGTCTGTGCCTGATAGAAACTTGTTCTGCAGTGAGTCTCGCCAAGAAATTTATAGCCTTTTCCACCCTCTAACCTTAAGGAGTATGAAGAATTGAAAAGAGGGGTGGAAGTATCACTGAGATACCGCCAATAATTTCCTCAACCAGTGTTTGGATATGGGGAGAGCAGGCCAAATGTAATCTACAGAGTGAGATGAAAGGTGGTGAGCTTAGTTAGGACAGAAATTGACACTCTGGAGATGACCACATTACCATAGTCATGCAATGGGAAGACTGAGTGCTCAACCATAGTGTTTCTGGTATTAAAGGAAGACAGTTCAAAAATGGTGGCTGCACACAGCCTGATTACTACAAAAGCACTATTTTGCAGCCATTGAAGAGCACAGATGCTCCCTCCACAAGGAATAGCTACAGGATCTCTCTATAAGAGCCAGTTATGAAAGAGTAGCATATAATAACATTAACAGGATTGACAAATAAAATGATATTTGGGAACCTTTCTTAAAAGTTCTGAAATAATAAGTCCACACTGTTTTCATCCTGTAAAATGTTTTGTGAGTTAAATAAAAACAATTGAACCTTATTGTTTGTCAATATCTCTATCTGCTTTGACAAACATAGTAATTAATAGATACTGAACATTCACAGTTCCCTTTCCCCATAGTTGTTCTGTCTTTTAAGTATATAGCAAAATATGAAGGTATAATATTCCTTACAAAGATCTTTAATGTAATATATAGAGTAAATACACTAGTTTTTGTATATCTTGATGTATGTATATAGAAAAATATTTAATAAAATTATGGATTATAAAAAACAGTGAGACAGTTTGTAACCCTGTACAGAGCCACTAGTCTGATGAAACATTTCCCACTACATAGTTTATGAAGTGAGTAGTGCAGCTGTTTGATGTAGGATCACCACAAGGTATTTATAGGACTTTATGGAGCCAAAAGGCTTGCGGATGTGGAGCTCAGCTTCAGAGTGGAAGAGGTTGAACACAACCAGTGGGTGGCGTCAAAGAGCATAGTAACTGTTTTCTTACGATTCATAGCTAGCCAATTGCCAAGGAACGATTTTGCACATTTACAAAGTCAGACTGAAGTTACAGCTCAGTGGCAGAGAGGAGTGATCACAGGAGAAAATGATGGCATAATCTGCATCCTCATGGAATTTACATAGTTTTAGGCAGTTGAGGAGATTGTTAATTAATACCAAGTAAAGAAGGGGCCAATTAATGTCTCCTGGAGGACCCCTAAAGAGACTGAGAGCTGAGAGGAAATTGAAGACAGTAATTTGACTGATATGTCCTATCAGAAAGGTAGGAATTGAGCCAGCATAAAGAGAGCAGAAACACCAGAGGAAAATAGTTTTGACTAACAGCAGAATATTACTAACTGTGCCAAATGCCTTTTCCAGGTCTATGAAGATTGCCCAGATCCCTTGGCTGTCATCCATTTATGAGTAGATGCAGTCAGCAATTCTGAAGAGAGGTAGAGGTCAAAAGGATGTAGTGGAAGCCTGATTGAAAAGGAGTGATGAAGCTTGATTTGTCCAAATAATTGAAGAGTTGTTTACTGACCAGCCTCTCAAGTAATTTGGAGAGGGAGGAGGGAGTAGTGATATGGGACAGTATTTACTGGTGGAATTGCTGGCGCCTTCTTTATGAAATGCAACAGCCAGGGCATGGTTCCAGCTTGAAGTGAAGGCACCAGTATTCAAAGATTGATTGAAAATGGGGTGAGGTGGGAGACCAGGGCTGAGCCCTATGGCTAGAAGTCTGGGTGAGAGGCCATCAGTGCACCTAGAAGTGAAAACATTTAGGGAATAAATTTCTCTGACAATGGCCAATTTATGGATGGGGAGACAGATTATTCCATAAGTTAAAGGAGGTATCAGCAGGATAGTGGATGACAAAGGAGACATGAGGGCCCAGGGACAGTGTAGAAATAACTGGTTTAATGCATCAGCAGATAAGGGTGACAGATATCACTCTGCAAGCCTGTAACAGTCATAGTGACAATAAAAGGACATTAATTGCTTCCCAAAATTTGAAAAGTCTGAGCTACTAAATAAGAATTTATGGAAGCACCAAGAATCTCAACCTCCCCAAAGCGACAGCACAATACTGACTTACAACTATTGTGCTGCCGCTATCTCTGTTTTCTGTGGGAGGCTGCACCCCCATGCAAGGGGCTCTGTCATCACACCACATGGGCCCTAGGATTCCAACCCAAGTCTGAGTTAGTCTGGGGAGGGGCAGAACACTGGGGAAGGTGAAACACAGAAAGGACCATTACCACAAATGTCACTGTAATGGTCTTTTCTGTGTTTCATCGTGGGGTGTTGACCACAGGGGTGCTACAGAATTTATTTTGTAAATAGGTGGCCTTGACCTGTTGGGTGATTTTGCTACAAGAGTATTAGAGTCTAGTGAAAGCTTGCTTATCAGATGGCAATCCTGAAGATTTGTGCCTAAGCAAAGCAGCATACCCTAGATGGAAGAAGTCACTGAGATCAGATGTGACCCAAGAAAGGTGGGATCCTTGAACTGGAGAACATCTGAATGGAGTATGACTATTGCTGAATGAGATAAAAGAATCAATAAAATGATTTAATGATATATCCAGGTTGAGGGAAGGGAGGTAGAGCTCCAGTCAGCATGAAGATCTTGTACAGAACTCTCTGGGTTAAATGACTGAAAGGATCAGGCAGAATAATTCTCCGGGGTCTCTGGAATATTTATCTTCCTAATGTATTAGATCATGCAATGGTCACTGATATTTTAGGTGTGGGTATACACTACAATTATTCTGTCAGGTGAGAAGTAAGAACCCCATCAATTGTGCTGTGGTTTGAAGACCAGGTATTGAAACAAGTAGGGGATGTTGTCAATTGGGAGAAGTTTAGAGCTTTAAGTTTAGTTTAAGGTGTGTTATATAGGGAAGCTTTATTTCTATTTGACCAATTAACACTGAAATCCTCTACCATAATATGTTCAACCAGATGAGGAATCAGAGTTTTTGTAGAATATCAGTAGCAAAATCAAGCAATTTTCAAGTACACAGTAGATACCAGTCATAAAAACTGGAATAGAGCATGAGAAGAAAGTAACCCTTTCTGCAGTTCATAGGACTTGAGGATGGACTCCTGTTGTGAGGTATATAATTTTAGGTGGTTGGCTGTAAGGAACAGATCACCACCCCATGTTTGGAACCATTCTGTGTATTGATAGGTAGAAGCCCGGGATTGAAATGGTAGAGGAGTTAACTCTGGGGAAGAACCTGGCTTCAGACAGCATAAGTATTTTAGGATTGTTTTGACCAGCCAAAATTCTTTCGAGTCAGATCTGGGGACTAGACTTCTAATACTGGTGTGAAACAACTGAAGTCTTTTGGTAAAGTTGGCATACTACTGTACTTATCATGATAGTACTGTACCTGGGTTAGAAAATAATTGATAAAATGGAGAGCAGAGTTCATAACTTTCTCTGCAGGAGTGAGGCAGAGTTGTATTTTTCTTTTATCTTCTTTCTATTTTCTTGCCTCTGCAGAGCTCCCAGCAGGACTCATCCAGCTGCCAGCTCAAGTGACCCAGAGGACAACAGGCTCACTCATACATGAGGGTCCCATCACGGCTGACGGACCCTCTGATGCAATTCCACAACAGGCCTCAGGTCAGTGGGTGTGTGGCTATTAAGCTGCTCAGTCATGCCCAGCCTGGTTTCCACCTTAATTAGTTCCCCTGGAGCCAGCAGTGCAATGATGCACTGTGCTTTGCAAGTCTTGCCAAACTCCACCCTTGATTCGCCGCACCTTGTGCTTCCCTGGTCTTCACCAGGGGTCACCCAAGTGTGACGTATCCCACTATCCCACACCAGAGAAAGGAGAGCAGTCCTGGGATGCTCAATCCAACCTCTCCCTATCAGCCCCCGCAGCCCGAGGTCCATTCCCAAACTGGGGTCGCCAGCATGGTGCAGGGTGTGGCATCCAGCCCTCAACCCTCAGCGCCACTGGGCCTTGAAAACTACTCCATTTATTTATTTTATTTTTATTTTATTTTTTTCATATAGCTGTTAGGCCCAAACCACTGCCTGCTCCTCTCTTTTGGTCTCCTGCCAATCCCAGCCTGACTACAAATCCTCATACCATCAAGGCAAGCAGGGATCCAAATGGAGTGAGGCCTGAGACTGGAAAGATCATCATTCATGGCAGTCACGCCACATAGTGTTTCTTGTTTTCTCCTGTTCCCCACCCACCACCCCATGATGTCAGGTGTAGCCTCTGTCGACCTCAGATATCTGCAGCCTGCAGTGCCCTGACACCACCATGCGCTGGAGCAAGCTCTCTGGCTCACCACATGGGACTGCTGCTGTGCCATGTCCTGGACATCTTCCTTCCTAGCTGGCTCATGCTCCTCTTCCACAGTCAAATTCTATGTTTCTGTGTTTCTATTTGACTTCATATTTTCCTGAACAGTGTCTACATTCCCATATAGTTTCTGATATTATAACACCCTTATTGTTGTATGCTAATAACCTTATACTACTTCCAGTGTCTCAGATACATAGGTTTACAACAAATACACAGTTGGGCCAGTGTCTAGGGCTTGCAAATTAATTTTAATACATCAAAAGTAATTTCTTTTGGCATCAAAAAGCCTGTGTTTAGTTTGTTTATTGTATAAAAACTAGACTTGGTTAATAATGTCATATATCTAGGATTACAGTCTAAATAAATATTAGACTCAGCATATTAGCATGAAGAGTAAGCAGTTTGTTATCTCCCAAAATGGTGTTTTAAGTTTAATGAAGCATTCTGTAGTTACAATCTCATTGCTGCTCTTAGAGGTTTTAATATGAAAATACAATGGGGAGTGAGACAATATCAGTCTGATAAACTAGGTTATTTCCACTGGATTGTGGTATCTGACAATGACATCACTGGAGTGTGATATCTGACAAATATACATGCTCTGCTGATGTCACCACTCCTCCTCCAGCCTGCATACTAAATTAAACTTCTTTACAAATCTGTTTCTCACTGCTACTCAGAAACTCTATTAACATTCAATGGACATTCAGCTGTTTTCCACATTACTACATTTTCAAAAATACTGCATTGTAAATAACAGTGCCTCACACTTTGGGTTTCTCACTGCTACTTGCAAGTAACTCATTAACATTGCAAAGAACATTTAGCTGTTTCTCACAGGGGTTTGCAAAACTCCTAGCCCATTACTATGTTATTTTAAGTTCAGAAAACCCTGCAATCTTAATCATAGTGCCTCACAGTTGCTGTTCCTCACTGCTTACTGAAACTAATTTAATTAGCACTGTCAAACACATTCACCTCTTTCTCATACTGTGTGTGATACTCCCAGCCCATTCAGAAACACTTAAACATTCTCAGAACACAATCAAACAGCACTCTCAGTATAGCCTAGAGGTTAGAGTAATGAGCATTGAACAAGTTTGGTACATAAATGGTAGACTTCACGACCCCAATGACACACCCGGCATCTGTCAGTCTGTGGAGGATGGCAGTGTGGGGAGTGTGAGGGTTATGGCCTCAGTCCTAATGTTTCATTTCCTGTCTTTAACCCCAAATGATGCATTAAATGCAATTTTTGCTGTGAATTTCTTTACTTTATGAAAAAGTGTAATATAACTACAAAAACATGTATTGGTGGGAGAGCGGGACCACCACATTGCCAATCACTGCATAACGATATACATGTGGCATACCTTTGAGCTTTTCTGTGCTTTATAATGGTATGTTGTTGCACACCAAGAAATGTGATTGTGATTGTTTTCACAGTGCATATATATATTTTCCCATTGACTATAATGGGAAATAAAAATGGCCTTTGAACAGAACAAGATTTTTCAAAAAATCTTCAAAGGGCACCAGCATAGCCCAGGACCCATGCATGCAACCCAATCTGAACCCACTGAAACTGATCCTTCAGTGCACTATAAGTGGAGAAAGAAATCACAACTTAGAGGATTTTCCACTTTTTGAGCACACTACAATTCAGCGACTGTATATCCCCTGAAACAAAAAGTTTCACCACATCTGAAGATCTATAATGAATCTTTCTACATTCCCAATTTTAGGCAAACCACACAAACGGTTCAAAAGTTATTAAAGCACAAAAATGAAATGTTCAAAATTTTGCAGTGGCATAACTACAGACCTCTTTAACTTTACACACGAACTACTGAAAGGCATATCCAAGGCACTAGGGCTTCCTACCTAAAATGTCAGGGCAAAACACCATCCATAATTCTATGGGAAAAATGTAATACGTCATTCAGTAACTTTGCAACCAATTAATGTCACAACACCTAAACAGCATAATTCACATCTCTATGACATCCCAGCAGCACCCTGCACATTTCAAGTAAAAGACCAAAACGTTCCTGAGATATGCAATTTTAAAGTTTGTAAACCTTTAAAAATCTTCTTTCTTGAGAAAATCTTCACCCACGAGCTTCAGCCATGAGCTAACAAAATCTTCGGACATGAGCATCCATCTGGTCATCCCAAATTGAGCCATCTGGTCTTCTCCATGGACATCTGGTCAAGAAAATCTGGCTATCTGGTCTTCCCTCACGAATGAAGCTCATGAATGAAAAATTCTTGCAGCAGTTAAATTTGCAGGCTCGGGAAAGAAGATCATTAGCGAGCCATGAACAAAGAATTTAAATGTTTAAAACTCTATTTTTGACACAACTGAAAGAAAACATAAGCATGGGTTGATTGGGGGGTCCTGAGCTGAACCCAAGTCTCATTTACCTCACAAGTCACCCGTGGTGAAATATTAGTTTTTCCAAGAGCAAACTGAAAATAAAATGGCAGCCATCGTGGCTGATAAGTTTCTGGCAGCCAAAGATTTTTCATCCATGAGCCTGCAAATACTTTGATGGTGAGAGAAGACCAGAACGGCAAAACATCATTCTTCTTTCACAAATTATACATATAAATTTGCCCATAGGGTTATAATGGGAACTTCAAACTTTAATAACTTTTGAAAGGATTAATATTTTTCACCAAACAAAAGTATCATGTTACTTTAACCAAGCATTTCAACATCTCAAGTTATGGACCAATCGTACAAGGTGGCCGTGCAGCCACTGGCAAAAATGCACAAAACAGGCATAAAGAGTATTTTCTGAAGCTTCACTGTGCAAAACTGTATTTCTAACCAAAATGCAAATTGGTACATCAAGAGATCTTCCATACCAGACTGTGTATTCTAAATTTCATGTAAATCTGTTGAACGGTTGCAAAGTTATTAACATGCAAAATTTGAGATTTGACATTAAAGTGCCTACTCAACCTTAAATATAGGGCACAACTGCACCCCATTAATATAGAGATAAATATATATATATATATATATATATATATATATATTTATATACATACACACAGAGACACCACACACCATGTACACCAATTAGAGTTCAACTTAATGCCACAAAATTCAGGAAGTGGGATGTTAGGTTTCTTACCCTAACCTCCCAGGCAATATGACAAGGCCACACAAGTAACCACAGACAGCAATCGTCAGGTAAGACAAGCAAACATACAACAGTTTCCAGATGTTACAAATGCAGTAGCACCGATGTGTTACCTTCAAAATATGCATACAGCACCCTGCACTTTAAAGATAATACTACATTAGTACTGATTAAAAACATAAAAGTATGACTGCTGAAGTGGAGTGTGTGCATTTTGCAGTGTCCATATGTATCTGTGGCTGCAGGAACACTGACCCTATAGGGATTACACTTCTGCAGACAGAAGTGTTGTAATGTGAGACTTTGGATTTGTATGTGCAGCCAGAGGTGGTGTGTAAGTCTGTGGCTTGTATATCTGTAGCAGAAAAGTGCATGCCTACAGGTGCCTACACTTCTGCAAGCTGAAGTAGTGTTGTGATTTATATATTGTGAATTTGTGTCTGTAGCCAGAAGTGGGTGTGTAATTTTTGCACTATGCATAAGTTCTGTGGCTGTAGAAAGTACTGGACCCATAGGGGCCTGCACATCTGCAGAGAGAAAGTGATGATTTGAGTATCATGGATTTCTAGCTGCAGCCAGAATAGTTGTGTATGTCTTACATTGTTCTGTGTATCAGTGGCTGCAAATGTACAGCCCTCATCATGTATTACAGGTGAGCAATTTGCACAGGATCCCTATGCAAATACAACAGCCTTATATATGTTAGCTTAAGTAGATATAAGCTGTTCCATGCATGCACATTTTGTGTACTGCACTTTTGTCCCTATGCAAACTTTACCATAGGTGTTACATATATCTTCAGAATTTACATAGGGCCTGAGTTCCTGTAGTCCAGCATTATGCATACCAGCATAACTGTATCTTCTACAGCCACAGATATGCAATCACACTCCAAGACATAGACAGTCACTTCTAGCTGCAGATAGAATCCACAATACACAAAGAACTGAAGCCACCAGCATGTATGTGATCAGACTCTGTGACTGCCAGATGGTGGACAACCAAGATGGTGAGTGGATCACTTACCAGTTGCTGCTGTGCACCAGTAGTGACAGTTAGTAGTCATCAGGGTGAGGAGGGACTGGGTTAGTGGTCCTCAGTGGGTGGATGAGTGGGAAACTGGCGATCAGTCAGGGAGTGGGCGGCCACTAGACTATCAGCAATATACATTTAAAAGGCATGAGGGATAATCAGGGCTGGAGAGGTCACTAGACTACCTGGGATTTATTTTTAGAAGACAGGATGGGTTCTCAGGGTTGGGGGACAGCAAGAAAACCAGGGCATGTTCACTGCTGGCCTGGGGCTGCAGTAAGGTATCTATTCACATAAACATAAGTCCATAATGGCATGCAGATGATCCCTTAACAATTTGCATGAGCAATAAGCTTATTTCTATGCTCAGGATAAATATGAAACACAGGTGATCTGATGCTTTCTTGTTTTGGGCAGTCCTATCTCTTGTGGACCATATGCAGCCTTGGTCTGTGAAGGCACAGTGCAGATCAACATAGCATTGTGCTGACATGCTCCAATAATCAGTTAGTGCTGCTCCATCAACAAGCACTTGCCAGCTGAGTATCATTCAAAGACAGCCTTGCACTACCGCAAGTGCAGCCCAACTGGCTGCACCATGACTGCACCAAGCCCAGAATATGGAGCCTAAGATGCCTACTCAACATGGTTCTACCCTGAATATGTGGTAACACAATTTTAAATTGATTTTGGTCTATGGTGAGAAATTAATTAATTAAAAACTGTGTTTGTGGATGTTTTAAACTCTCCAAATCTCAGACTACAGACAAGAAACCATCACAAAATTATCATATCCCAAGAACATGGCACCACCCTGACTGCACATCCAAAATTTAATGACATTATGTCAAATGGTGCAAAAGTTATAGGATTATGAAATCAGAGTTTATATTTACATGTCTGCTCAACCAATTCTCAAAAGCCACATTTTTGAAACCATGTAACTTGAGAACCGATTAATATTGTTTAACAAAATATTTGAAAGGCACCTCCTTTGGCTGTAAGCCTCTTCTCTGAAAATGTTGGAACATACTTCCAAACCATTTTTTTGCTCGAGATGCAAAAAGAGCATTTTCTTTTTCTTATTTTATACTCCCTGGGTCTAGAATCTAGACAATTGTAATAACTTGACAACCTGTGTGTGCATGCAAAATTTCATACAATTTCATTGGATGGCACTAAAGGTATGGAGGCTCAAACTCATGACAGTAAACCTGAGGGAAGAGTACACAATGGGGTAGAGGTATTAACAACAAAATGGAATGGGACCTGGGGTAGTCATATCAGATGACCTAAAGGAAGGCAAGCAATGTAAGAAGGCAGTAAGGAGGGCTGGGGGATACTGGGAGGCACAAGGAGAGGCATCACCAGTAGAAAACAGGAAGTTGTTATTCCTCTTTACAGACAGTTGGTGAGGTAAGGTAAGGACATTTTTATTTATATAATGCTCTTCAATGAATATCAGAGTGCTTCACAATAAAACCACAACAACAATAAAATTCAACATACAAAGATTAAGACCCCATCTGAAGTACTGCATTAAGTTCTGAGGCCCCATCTCCACAAGGACACAGACGGGATAGAGACAGTCCAGAGGAGGGCAACTAAAATGGTGCATGGTCTGCACCAGAAGCCATTTGAAGAGAGTCCAAAAGAGTTTAATATGTATACCTTCAAGGAAAGGAGGGAGAGGGACATGATAGAAACTTTCAAGTACCTCAAGGGACTCAAAAAGTCCAAAGGAGCATTTTTCAGAAAAGAGATGTGCAAGAACCACAGGTACAATTTGAAGATGGGGAGGGCAGCTCAGAGTCAATGTGAGGAAGTATTTTTTCATGGAGAGGGTGGTGGACACATGGAACTGCCTTCCTGAGGAGGTTATGGGGTCAAAACAGTGGGAGAATTTAAGAATCCATGGGACAAACATAAAAGAATTCTAGTGTGAGGTAGGAAGAACTAAGCTGTTGGTAAAATAGGGTCTGCAGCTAATCCAATTGGCAGGGACATGAGCAGACTGGGTGGGCTGAGCAGTCCTTATCTGCCTTCAAAGTCTATGTTTCTATGCAGCAAAAGTGAATATAATTAAATATGGGCAGGCTAGGTGGGCCTTGCAGTCATATCTGCTATCTGTTTCTATGTTTTATGTATGACAGGTCACGATTCAAAGGCTACAGTGTAAAATTAATATGTGCAAGATCGATGCTGTAAACTGTGTGGCACACATAATTCATATTGTACTATGCTATACTGATGTGATAATCAAATGGGTAATAGAGGACAGAGGAGCTGAGACAGCTAGCTGCTGCAAGCTCAGTGACAGCTGGTCATATGTAGTTTCCTGTGGACAGAGTGCAGATGGATGCCAGGATAACTATCAGTTATGTACAGTCTGATGTCATGCCCCTACACAACACTGTAGGTATAAACAGGCATTTTACAATGCCAAATGTTGCCTTGCTGGAATTGACAATGATAATGCAGGAGTTAGAGAGATGCATAATAGGAATGGAAGTGAAATATTGTACTGAAGCCGACCCCACTCCGCCCTGCTGAGAATGACACACATTGGGGTGTTCCTTTAGGTTGTCAACCATAAAGCTCATGCCATTTCACCTTTCCCTACCCTGCAGACACCAACAAGTGTCACAGCGTGCCTTGTGGTCTTTGGGCCTTACGCTCACCTCATTCCATAAGGAAATACACTGAGATTGGTGCAGTATAGGAGAATAAGGTGAACTTTGGGGTGGAAGACTCTAAGGCATACCTCAATGCCTTTCACTGGCTGCAAGGTGGAGTGAAATGGCATGATCATTACAGCCGACAATTCCAAGTCACACCTCTGATGCCTGCCAGTCTCTACAGGGTGAGGCATTATGGTTGGAAACCCTAATGCCCCAGGCATGTGTTGGCATTTTCATTCCAAATTTTCAACATGGGCTTTTTGTGACCACATCTCATGAACAGTGGCACTATCAGTTCAATAGATGAAAGGTGATTTTGCACAATGTGTGTGCTATTTGGCACCACAGGTGTGAAAACACTCTTCAGGCAGGATGTAAAATTATAGCTGTACTGTTCATGAGGAGTGTAAAATAATGGCAATGTTGAAAATCTGGAGTGAAAATATGAAAAATTGGTGAAGTCATGAGTGTGCTTAGAAACTGCACAATGCATGCCCGTAATACAATTATTTTGGGGATTTTGTTAAACACATTTTCAACATAGGCATTTTGTAACCTCCTCTAATGAACAGTGGCACTGTCATTTTGTTAATCTGTCCTGAACTATGATTTCCCACAGTGAGCTTACCTATTGTGTGCCAGATGTGTGAAACACATTTCAGGCAGGATGTGAAAATGACAGCTGTAAATCACAATTTTGAAAATCTGGGTGAAAATATTAAAATTATAGAAGTCATGTGGTGTGCGTGAAACTGCTAATGCACAGCGTAACACCAGTCATTTGTTGGAATCTTTCACCAAATTTTTCAACTTAGGCTTTTGGGACCCTCCTCATGAACAATGGCACTGTCATTTCATTAATCGGTCCTGAAAGGGATCTGTACAGTGACTTTGAAATTACCCTTTGGGACCAAATAACAAGATGACAGTGCATGTATTCATGAGGTGGGGTCCCAAGAACCCATGTTGAAAATTTGGAGCCAAAATGCAAAAATGTCTGAGATATCCCATTAAGTTGAACACCCACATTGATGCCATTATACAGCTTACCAACATTTCTTCATTTCGCAGTTCAGTTTGAAGAGTCCAGACATGTTTCTACTCCACCGAAGATCGCAGTGCTGGACCTCCAGAGGTAGTATGCGTGAGGGGGGTGGGGTGCACAGAGGGTGGGTGTGGGTTGGGTGATGGGGTGCCGTGGACAAGTTGAGGGACCATTTTCTTTTTTCAGGTACCGCAAAATGAACATTGTGGGACCATTTTCCTTCTTTACAGGTGAAAGAAAACAAATGTTGTCTCCCAGTGTGCCACACAATTGGGGGGTTAGACCCTGGTTCTAGTAATTTGGGGCCTCCAGCAAACTCCATGAGTGGGACCCTACTTAGCAAATTTAGCAGCAGTAGCTAGCAGGGCAGCAGCACTGTGGAGTATCTGGAAAACCTGGCTTGCTTCTGTCTAAGGTGGGCAGGTGGCATTCTGCACTCTCTTCCTATAACTCAGCTGTTGGTGCTGGAGGTCACAATCTCAAATTTCTCCTGGCGTTCTGGAACTCATGCGCTGCTGGGACCAATTTTATGCTGCAGCTACGGACCTAAGAGGGGGCAGAAATGTTCACATCTGGTCTTAGGAGGTGAGAAAATAGCAATGGACTGACTGGAGCCCTCTGACTGGTTCCAGCACATGATGTCTGATTTCAGCACATATTAAAGGTACAGCAGATAAGGAACTGCAAACAAAACTTTTAAGATGGAGTGGAAAAAGTGGTTTGGCAATGGTATTTAGGCGTCGAAAAATTGGGCTGCCGCAAACTGCAAATAAATGGCAAGTCAGATTCCATCCAATAGAAGTTCAAATCAACAGACCAGGGAAAACAAGGAGGATTATTATGGTAAGATGCTGCTCTTCTCACTTAAGGAGCCATGTCAGACAGACTGAGACAGTATGTGCTGTTGATCCAGGGAGTAAGGTGGTTTTATGCAGTGCTTGCCCACCACTTGGCCTGCTATATAGGTTATTCTGACTCATGCTGTGGTGTCAGGTGGCGCCACCATGTTTATTGACATGTTTCACCAGGAAATGCACATACGAGGCGTGTCATCTGTGCCACTGCTTGGCGAGTTTGTCTCTGATTGCAGTGGCACATTTCTTGCAAGTTGTGTCCACTTTTCGTAATTCTTCTGTCAGTGCTAGCATGCTAACTAATTGGGGAATGAGGGATGCACCTACAGTACTAAGGTGTGCCCTGTATTCACCAACAGTGACACACCTCTGCATTTCTCCTACTACCACAAGATGTTGCTTGTGCAAGCATAAGACAACATTAAAACTGATATGAGCTTATTGTTTTCCTCTTTCCAAAGCTGTTTCTTCTAATTCTAGAGAGTTACTAGAAATTCAGAGATAGCATGAAATGTTGTATATCCACATATATAGTTGTCTCATAATCATGTAAAATGGTAATTTAGTTATCCCCCATGCACATATGTGTCTAGTTTTCTAGGTTCCTTATTCCACAAAGGACTGTGATAAGGAGTAAGAACTAAAAGAAATTGTTATTGTCCAACTTCAAAGTATTAAAGAATATGATGTGGGAGGTGTATAAAATATTTTCCTACACATCCAGCAAATGGTCCAGTGCTGCTTCATGCCAGCTGAGTAAATTCTAGGGTGTAAATGTAAACCACTGGCTAAAATGCACCCAGTGTTTTAGCCACTTAGAACTGAATTAGCCACTCTACAAACATGGTTTGATGTTGCTTTCTGTCTCTGTGACCCAAACATCCTGGGGTTCTCCACTGTTTGGTGCAAGAACTGGACTGACAGATATCATGTACTCAAGGGGCAGTGAGGGAACTTGCACTCTCTAGCAGGCTTGCTCATGATTTTTGTGAAAGAAAAACCCTCTGCTGCATGGCACCAATCTGTGAGACATACTCATGGATGTGACAGTGTTGGTCTGCTGTGGTGTGGTGTTGTATGACAGCCAGCCACATTTAGTTACATTCTGTGTTACAACTGTTTTTAACTCATCCTCATGCCTGTTGTTTGAGGTTACCAAAGTTGTACAGCTCAGTTCATGGGTTTGCTAGGGCTTGCTCTGTCTCCCTAACCATCTCACTTTATCTCTCTCACCCATCCCTCCTCCCCGAGCCTCCTGAGGGTGTCATCATATGAATCCTCTTTGTCTCTTGAGGTGCTCCCATATCTGCTACCTCTGACACCCCCTTTTAAATCACTGTGTTCTCCTTCTGACTCTGCAGCTTTAGCAGCTGTCCCCTGCCTCTAATAGTGTCTCAGCAAGCTTATAGATAAGATACAACTTTAGAAGCCCAAATCTTCAGTAGCCTTTTTTTTCCTCCTGCTACCACTCCCCCCGCCTTTCCCGGCTTGGCCAGCAATCCACTTCACAGAAATCGTTTCTGGCACGATCCCCCATCCTACAGTTGCCTGGTCACGCACACCTCTGTTTCTTTTGTTTTCCTGGATTCCTCCCCTGCCTCACAGCCTATTACCTGATCTCCCCTCCTCTCCACCTGTTTTAGCTGTGTCACAGCCTGCTGCCACCGTTATTTAATTCACACTCACCATCATCTTTTCTCTCTTTTAGCCGCTGCCTTTCGCCCGGGAGGGCTAGCTGGGGACCAAGTGGCTAACGTGGAAGGGTCCTGGCTCTCACCATGCCCCAACGCCGCCACCTCTAGCCGCCTCCCGACTCAAGACTACCGGTAAGGACTCCTAGCCTGGGGAAGCTGAGATACACAGCGATTGGCTGACGGAGCTCTGTGCTGCGCTCTGATTGGCTGCCGCTCCAGACATCGTTCGGATTGGTCTGGCTGACTTTAGTGCTTAGCTGGGCTGGGAGCCCATTGACTTTCAGTGCTAAGTGCGAAATTTTCACGCCCGCCCCTCCCCTCCAGCCTTTATTAAATAGTCTGCTTGACACCGCCTCTGCTCTAATACCCACCCACTGCCTCACATCCTATTCTGAACCAGTAGCTTAACCACTCCCTCTCCTGAGCTTGCTCTGCTGCTGCTACCCTCAGAGATCTCTGCAAGCTGCACCACTCAGTGTCATTCCTCTGTTTTCCTTTTCTAGCTCTATAGACCTCCTGGTTCCTTCCCCTTCTCTCCTCCTGCTCTCTTTCTAGCTACTATGCCTCATTCCACTCATGTCTTTCTCTCCTTCTAGTTCTGTCCGTGCTGCCAACCTTAACCCACCTACCCACCTCCTCCTATCCCTCACTACCCACTAAGCTGGTCCTCCTGGTTAATTACTCGACATCTGGCATGTTGGCAATCCCCTACCTAAGCATAAATGGTGCCAGTTAATTATGGACTGTTTAATTATGATCAAGTGTGATGACTACAGGGGGCAACCTGGCACCTATTCCTGATAGATACATCACATTGGGATGCAAGGCATCTCGCTGGTCTAAAACCAAGCGATCACTAGGATGCCTACCACCTACCATGAAATCACGACAATGGACCCTCAAACTCTTACTCCTCCTCCTCCTAATATCTCAAAGTGTCCACCCTAATCCTGGCCCAATTTCATACAATACAAAAAGCCTGCCAGAACAGATGGGACTCACTTTGTCACCTTAAATATTTGTAGTCTTCTACCGAAATTAGCCTCACTACAAACTTTGTCAGTCAGCATAACCCTGATATTCTAGCCATTGTTGAAACCTGGCTGACACCGATCACCCCTGACCATGCTATTTGTCTGCAAGGCTACAAGATTTTCTGGCTGGACAGGACGACAAGAGGGGTGGTAGCTGTGCCATCTACATAAAGGAATATCTCAACTGCCTCGCCATTACCCATACCACCACTAAATCTGCCTTACAGCTCCTCCCTATCAAACTTCTCTTTGGTGCCCATAACAAAGTCCTCACGGTTGCTGCTATCTACATCCCACCTAAAGATCCTGGTCCGGCCTACAGTCAGTACTAGATTTCGTCAGATCCCAACCTCCTGATGCAGAGCTTCTCCTTCTAAGTGACTTCAATATCAACTGGCTTGCCCCAGACACAGGGATGACTAAAGATGCAATCCTAGCAGCAAACCTAACTCAGCTGGTCAACTCGCCCACTAGGAAAAATTATAAATCTGGGAAAAGTACATTAATAGACTGGATCCTGCCAATCACCCAACCCGAATAAATAACATTGCTGTTCTCCCAGATTCTCTTAGCGACCACTCTCCTTTAATATGTAGCTGGTCAAACAAGTTTAGAAAACCACCTCTACAACCATCACTAGCAGAGTACTACCATTTGGAAACCTTACTCCACTCAAGGAAAATCTTAGACAAAAGACTGGTCTCCCATCTACGCTATGCAAGACGTCGATGAGGCCTCTAAACTACTTATCTACACCTTCAATGCTGCCTGTGACTTATATGCTCCTATAAAAAGCGCAAAGTGAAAGCACACTCAACTCCATGGCTTACTGCTAAGCTAATGGCACTACACAAAGGAAGGGACCACCTATGGGCTATAGCAAGAGACTCTGGCTCTCTGCTGACATTCTAAAATATAAACAAGCCAGAAACTTCTGCACCAAAGAGACCCGTCGAGTCAAGGCGACTACTTCAAACAGCTCTTTCTAATACCTGGGGTAAAGGAAAACCTTTCTGGGACATTCTAAGAAATATCACGGGTAAGCAGTCCAAATCCTCTCCTACAGCAATGAATGTGGCAGGCACTACCACCCTTGACCCTATGATCTTAGCAAACTCCTTAAATGAAACCTTTACCGACCTCAGGTGGAGTCATTGCATCTGATTTCTTCACCGCTGCAGACCCTATATCTCTACATCCCCACTACCTCCACAAACACTCCACCATTCCACCTAAAAATAGTGAAAGCACAATAAGTTTACAACACGTAAAGAAGGCTATATCTAATACAAGGGCAAGCAGAACTCTCTTGACCTTAAAATTCTATCCCTTACCCTGGATGTAGTACTACTCCCCTCACCAGAATATTCAATCTCTCCCTCTGTTCTAGCAAATTCCTGGAATATGGAAGGCTGCCATAATCACCCAGTGCACAAAAGTGGGGATAAGTCTCTGCCTGGCAACTATAGACCAATTTCAATACTACCCCCATTATCAAAGTCCCTTGAACGTATGGTAGCTGACCAGCTTACTAACTACCTGGAGAAATATAACATTCTCTGTGACCAGCAACATGGATTCAGACAAAGGCATAGCACCACCACTGCCCTGCTCAATTCTCAGAAGTAATCCACAAGGCTTTGATAAGGACTCCTCACGGAACTGTGTTTATAGATCTAACAAAGGCATTTGACACTGTCCACCATGGCCTACTAGTCAATCAACTACATTCGCGGGTCTCCTTAGGCTCTGGTGCCTGGATAAAAGCTACCTTGCCCAATGCATCCAGGTGGTAAAAATATCTGGAATCCTCTCAGACTCTAAACCTGTCCTCTCAGGAGTTCCTCAAGGATCAATTCTTGGCCCACTACTTTTCAGCCTTTTCTAAACTCCTACCTAAATCCTGCCCGAAAAATCATACTCTATGCTGATGATGCTGTGATTCTATCCTCCCACAGAGACCCTAACTGCTTACGCCACAACCTACAACAGGCATTTACCAGTGTTGAGGAGTGGTTTGTTGGACACAAGCTAGTCCTTAACCAAAAAAAAAAATCTATGCTCTTCGCTAGTCCGCAGAACAAAAACAAGCAAACACCACTTACTATCAACACCTCACTGGGAATTGCTCTTGAACAAGTGGCTATCTTTAAATATCTTGGAATCACATTTGATCAAGGCCTTGTCTTCTCATCACATATTGATGGTATCTCCAAAACTATTAATCAGCTGCTCGGAATACTCTACCGTAACAGACAACTTTTCTCCCATCCAGCGCTGAAGCTAGCTATTCAATCCTCAATCATCTCAGTCATCGACTATGGTTTAGTTATTTATGGGTCCGCCTCAAGTACATTGAAATGGGTCACAACCTCCCTAAACAAGGCATGTCAGCTGCTCACTGGTGTTCATCGACCTACTCATACCTGTGAACTCTATGCTGATACTGGGTGGCTACAGCTATCAAACCAGTTCAAGTTCCTCACTGCCTAATGGCCAAGAAATCCATCATGGGCCTCAGCCCTCCCTGCATACAAGGCCTGCTGTCTCAGAACCCAGTGTACGATCCACAGAAGATCAGAAACCCAGCTTCTGTAGGTCCCCACTGTCGGCACCATGGTCAAAGATCTTTTGCCTATCGTGCCCTAAATGGCTAAATACCCTCAGCACCTCTATTACTGCCTCTTGCTCGTTAGAGTTTTAAATCCAGACTATTCTCTCACCTAGCCACCACAAACTCCTGTGACTGTATCTGTTAATCTCATAATCTATTCTCACTCCTCCTCCTTGCCCTACTACTTGACAATGGCCTAGTAATGGGTCCTCATCCCCTACTAAGGTCTGCTCCTGTCCTCCTCACCCTCCACCCTTTTTTTTCTTTTGTCTTTTCTCTTTACTCCACTGGTAATTCCTATGCTGCCTATCACCTTCTTCTCATATATTTCCCTCATGTGACCTCGATACTGATGATAGTGCTTAAGTTATTATCTGCTGTACAGTTATATCAATATTTTTAGCTATTTGTGCAACTCTGTACATTGTCTGTTCTGTAAATGTTTTTGATGCAGAACCTTTGTAAAAGAGCCTTGGCTCAAAGGTATTAATTCTAGAGTTTACAATAAACAATAAACAATAAACATTCATCAAAATGTCTTAGACACAGTGGTGAAAGGAAGCCTAGAAATGTTGACATATTGAATTTACAGTAGCCATTGGTGATGATGGTGATCCTTCATGCACACCCAGTGCCAGGAAGAATAAAATGTGCCCTATTAATGATTGAGATGGATATGAAATATGACCTCTGTGGGAGGTAAATTGGTATAAAGATAACACTGGACACAATAATAGGGTGTAAAGTATGATTTCTTTTATAAAAAATAGAAAACTTAAATAAATATAAATAAAACAGTTCAAACAGAAAAAGAAAATAAATAATAGCTCAAGGCTATTCCTTCTGCTTAGTTCATTCCATCAGATAAGTGAGACAGGTTATGCAGCTAATCTGACTCTTGGGGTCGATTCCAAGATGAATGTCAAAACTCGTAGGAGTATGTGAATGTGACATTTGCCACTATGCCAGGGACCCTGTGCTGTATTCTAAGAGCGACAGGGTCCCAGCACCTATGACCTGCGACTTGTGGAAGGTGTAGGCAAGCGCCACAGGCATAGAGCAATAGCCCTGCATGCTGCAAGTCATGGCCCACTGCAAATGGCCTCCTTGAGTCCCCCAATCCAGAACACCATGGCAAGGACCAGGGAGTATGGTGAGGGCGGGACAGGTGGCACCGCATCTGGAACGCCATTTGAATGTGTTTGGGTGGGCATGGGAGCAATGCAGGAACTTTGCCTCAGTGCTGTGGAGTGGGTATCTGTCGATTGACACAGACGGATGCCCTTAGACCATCTCCATGATGGTCTAACTCCACTGTGCCAATGCAGCTTTTAGAACAGCGTAAGTGGGTTATGGCAGCTGCCTTTTGGATTAGGGCACAGTTGCTGTAACCCACTCTTCCACCATGATGTTGTAGGTTGCAGTGTAATGGGTGGCGTAACCACATTTGTGCAACCTATACAGCATGGTGCAAGGCACCATTTGGAATCAGGAATGGCATAATGCATGGTGCAAGTTATTATTTACACTATGGAGTTTGGCATAAATTGGTTGCACCATGTGTAAGCCATCATGGAATCAGGCTCTTGGTGTTTGAGGAGAGCTTATATAGCCCTCCCACGTATGGGAAATTCCTCCCATGACATCCAATTAGTTCTAGAATGGTCCCTAAATTGGGAAACTCCTCCTCTTTTACATAATGAGGTTTTGCTTACAGAGTATAAAAACAGCCCTCTAGGGGCCACTGTCCCCTATAGGAAATCCCCTTTCCTGAGATCTTGCTAATACTGTAGGTCAGCACCTTTTTCCATACATAAGGACATTCCTATCCCTTTAAATCAGTTGATTTCTATGCTGTAGCAGAGCGGCAGGTTGCCAAAATAATCACTATCTAGCCACTCAGCTATGGGGCTCTGTATGGACTTGGTAAGCCCCTCTTTTATTTTTATGCTGGGCTGTAACTTTAAAGTATAGGGACAGCATAGTTCCTTTGTATTTTCAAGCACTTACTTTTGGAGTGCTCTGTTCATTCATGGAAGCAGGGTGGCTGAAAGTGAAAGTGTGCTGCTCCATGGAAGTCTACCTCTCTAATAACCTGGTCTGGCTGTGCACATGCCATGAACTCCTCCACGGCTAGCTGGCACAGTTGTACAGCATATTTTATACAAAGCCAGCAGCTAGGAGTTCTAATAATACAGGGCATCAGTAATTATTTACATCGCAGCAGCAAAATGATTTAAACATTAGATGTAAAATTGTGACACTCGCAATGTATGTCAAAAATAATAGTGTGTCTGATTGTGAGCATTTATACCTGATTTTACTGAGTGGTGTCCCTCATTTTGGTCATGGTAGGGAGAGAGGGATGCATTCCATGAGTTTTCCAATTTCCTTAACAGTTAGTTAGATCCTGGAACGGTTAACAGAAACCAGCACTTCAAAGAAGATAAATAATTGTGCCTCCCACCACACTCATACACACCAGGGTCGGCCTTAAGCATTCAGGGACCCTGTGCTAAACCACTCTATTGAGGCCCCTCCATTCATTGTAACCCCACATCCTTTGCACCTCTCCTCCCACTGCAGTTCTATATCATATCCTATTAAGACAGGTATGCTTAAATAATATAATTCAGTGTCTTACATAAAAAGGATAGAATTGGGGACATGGCTAGCTACAGCATTTTGACATTTTTAGCTGAGCTCCTCTGGGCACAAATTTTACAAAGTCTGAAGAGTGGATTAAACTACAGTTAGAGTGAAGGTTTTATGTTGATATTTTCCTTAAAGTCAATGGCAACAGGAAAAACAAGAGTAAGCAGCTTAAACTCACATTTGATCCAGTTAATCCACCAAAGGATCAGCACCAAGGGCTGGAGGCCTGTATCAGATCACAGGTTTATCAGGCACTCCCCATTCACTTGTCTCAGGCCCACTTCAAACATTTAAATTCAATTATGCATACATATTTGTGGCGGGGTAAGTCAGCTTGCATTAAGTGAACTATCCTACAATTGCTGGCCCCAATGGGGGTAGGGCTCCCAAATTTCCTTCTCTATTACTGGGCCTCACAGCTGGCATATACCAGTGAGAGCATCAGGATTCAGATCCTCCTGATTATCTCTAGAAAAGGAGGAGTTGTGAGAAGTAACACTACCTGTTCTTTTGTCTGGCTCGCTTAGGTCTCTTCCCACACGGAGGAGTCAAACACCTTCAGACCAACCACCCTAAGGGT
Source organism: Neoceratodus forsteri (assembly GCA_016271365.2). Classification (NCBI taxonomy): domain Eukaryota; kingdom Metazoa; phylum Chordata; order Ceratodontiformes; family Ceratodontidae; genus Neoceratodus; species Neoceratodus forsteri. The sequence goes on from CM057459.1 coordinate 1,056,808,230, forward strand.
GTGGTTGGTGGATCCTCAGCTCATCAACCACCAATTGTCCCTTCCCCATACACCATAATAACTGTAGTGAGGTGGCAAGGAGCCTACTTAGTGCAGTTGTATCAAAGGCTGCTTTGGTGGCACTGACTGGGTCTCTGTTCAGTGCACCAACTCTACAATGGAGGGGCAATGTGTGACTTTTCTTCTTTGTGACTGAGTTGGTCATAGAGCCAAGGGAATTTTTTTGTTTTTTGTTTACCTAACAGTTCATAACTGTTTGGGAGGCTTGCTGGATTCTTCCTGTGGATGGGCCCTGTCCTCTCAGCTGGAGGAGGAACTTTATAGACCCCAACCTTCTAGTAAACCCTTAACAACTTACTACCAAACTCTCCTGGGAAGGACAACTCACCAGTCACAGCCATTAAAGCTAAATGGGAACAAGACCGTGTGATCAGCATAAGCCAGACAACTTGGAAGTTTTCAATTAAGCATTATCTCACATGATCTTGCAGTAATAACTGTGAGCGGGCCATTTAAATTTTGTTTACTGAGCCTATATCACTCCTAAACAATTACATGACCCCCACCCAGAAAGCTCCAGTGGATGTCCCAATGTTCCTTTGATGATGGATGGTTTCTACATACATCCACAGAAATGAAGAAACAGACCCACTCATCGGGCTAGAAATTCTAATTTAATATTATTCAAATGAATCATCAAGTAATTCCATCTACGTTTTGCAGTTATTTTTCCTGCTTCATCAGGATTTTATATCTAATAAAAAATAACAATATATATGTCCATTTAGAAGATCACTTAAGTACACTTGCATATCATGGTACTGTATTACCAATCATATCCATTTTAATGGTCTAATAGATACTCTTTTCTTTAATTATTAATTACAGTTTATTCTTGCTAATTGTTTGATTTTACACATTACTTTTAATTTTAACCATACTTCATAAAGCTTGCTGCCCACCTTTTGATCAGTGAAACATATACTCCATTATCAAGGTTAAGAATTCTGTTTTCATTTTGTTTTTAACTATAGAAAAAAACATTTTATTACATAGCACTAAATTTATTAACTCAGTTTCAGGTTCTATTTTAAAGGAATATAAGAAATATACCTTTTGTTTTGTAACAGCACAAATCAATGTTCATCAATTTAAGGCATACTTCAACTGTTCTGTTTTTTAACCCTGTATTAAAATTAGATTGAATTGATAAGTTTCTCTTTACCATGTCTATTGTTTCTATCTAAATGTGAAGGCCTTATTATGTATATTCTACCTGTTCAGGGTACTGCTGCTTTAAGGCACCAGGCCTCTTGGAATGTATTTCCATTTAAAAAACATGGTGTCTATTTTAAATCTTTCTTTCTACACAATCCCCAGTTCAATACTAGATTAATCATTTATAAGTTACTCTTATTCAGTACTCATTCATTTAAGAGACCTTACCAATAGGATTTATGTGTGCATCTGCAGTCTACTTCCAGCTTTGTTGCTTAAGAAAGCCACACCTGCTCTGCTTGTTGTTTTAGCCTGATGTCTCCACCCTGTTGATACATGTCAGGTTTCAACTGGGACATCTTTGTCTGTCATGTTATGTCTGTTTGAGTTTGTGAGCATGCTCATTACTGTCTAGTACGATTTTTTCCCTCTCTCATATTGTCTCTATTTCTTTTATACATGTGCCCTAAAACAGAAGATGGATTTATATTTTTACACACTTACATTCCTTTTTATTCCTAGTGGCAAGTTGTCCATTGAAATTGGTTCTTTCACTTTGTCTTTATGTATCTGAAGATAAAATGTATTAGTACCATCTTTTGTTCACACTGCCTCATCATATTTCCTACTTTGTTTTAAAGGCATACGACCTTGGGCTTTGTGTTCATCAGTATTAATTGATTTATATAGTAGTAGTATTTCACATATTTCATTTGGTTCATAAAATATGTATGGACTTAACCTTTTAATGTGAGCTGCAAGGTTTAGTGTATTGGCCAAACAGCTCACTTTAACAGTCAGTCTTATTAATGGATCTAACTTATTTACTGTATATGGCAAATATTCTATTCTACCAATTAATTCCATAAAATTTCCACATTTAATCCATAATGATTGTTTAATGCACCAAAGCTGTCTATCCAAATGCCTCTCACTTTAGGAAGCACATTAGTATATTACCTCCTTGTGGTGGTAAATCTACTCTTTCTATTACTACAAATCTAAACATTGATAAGCTATGTTTTGTTCTAGGAAATGTCTAGCTACAAAAAATCAGTATCTCCTCTGTTAATATCACTCCTATGCTCATTCAGTCTCAGTTTAAGTGATCTTGATGTTTGTCCCATGCAGTGTAAGTCACAAGGGAATTTAATTATGCAGATCACTTGATCTGTCTGATATGTAATAAATTGTTTTATTTGTTACGTTCGTCTCTGATACGAGTTATAAATCATTTTAGTTTTACTTGTACTATTGCAATTTTGGCAACTTACTGCACAGAGAGTTACCTACAATTTTGGATCTATCTTCAAACATTTCATATTAAGGTTCAGGAGTTTTCTACATTGAATAACATAATCTATTAACGATTTTGCTTTTTTAGCTATTACTTATGGATTTTCTTTGAATATTTTTCCCTTGGGAGTAATTTTAAGTAAATCCAGTGTTCATGTTATGTTTTTTTTAATTTCATAGAATTGATACTGAATAGTTGATAGAGACCATACTTTTCTCTTTTGTTTGTCTGCTTGTATTTTTTCTTTAAATAATGCTTTTTTTTTCTTCTACAGCATATCTTCTTTTGCTGTTTGTAAATGTTGTTCTAAATACTCTCTTTCTCTGAATCTATCTATTGTTTCTGTTGTTGCTTCTGTAATCACTCTTCTGTACAGTTTCTCTTTATCCTAATTATTTGTCCTTATCTAATGTTTTCTACAACTGAATTTTTATTAAAACTCTTTACATGTAATAGTACATTTGTATCTGTTTTTTCCTGTATACCTTTGTGGATAGTACTTGATTATTATTAGATATCTGTAGATCCAAATGTTGATTGTATTTTTGTCATATGTAATGACCAAGTTTTAAAAATCTGTGCACTTATTTAAATAGTCAAAAATATGTTTTAATATTTCTTCCGTGCCTTTCCAGATGCACAGGAAATTGTCTATATATCACGTCCAACAAACAATGTTGTTCTTAAATATATGTTTGGTCTCATAAACAAATTCCTTATCAAGCTGTACATCACTATGTTGGCATAAGTAGGTGCCATGGATAAACCATAGCAGTTCCTTTCATTGCCAGTAATGTGTCCTATATATTTAAAAGTAATTTTGTGTCAAAATCACTTCTGCCAGTTTAATAAAAAAGTGTTAGGAGGTTTTGGGTATTATCTTTTTCCATAAGTATGTCATATAATGCTCTTAGACCCACTTCATGTGGGATGCATGTACATAAGTCTCTAACATCAAAAATTACTTAAAAGCTATTTTCATTTATAATTTTTCATTGTTCAATTTTTCAACACTTAGATAGTATCTTTAGTGTCTTTAAGGTATGACTCATTGTTAATTACAAATGTTTGTACAAAATAATCTATATAGACAGACAAGGCATCTAGTGTTGAGCCTATTTCAGCTATAATTGTGCATCCTGGTGGGTTCTTTTCATGTTTATGAATTTTTGGCAGAGTATGGAATGTTGGCATATTAGGATGTTGCCTGAGTAGCAATCTTCTTCCCACTCGGTTATGAATTGTTTTTCTTACCTTCTTCTAAAATCTTTTTACTAATAGTGTTACCTGTTCCATTGGGTTTGTATATAACACTTTGATAGAATTATCTATTACTTAATTGTCTGAGGCACTCCTTGTTGTAATCTTCTCCATCTATAATTACTACCCCCATTTGCCTTTTTAATAACTATAGTTTGATCATTTTCCTAAACTCATAGGGCTCCAAATTCTTTAGCTGTTAAGTTATGCATTTGTGTTTTATCTAATGTATTCTTTCAAGGTGTTCTAAGTCCTTTTTCTCCATTTCTATGTAATTATGTTGGGGGTATGGGACCTGGTGGGAGAAATTTGAATGGTAATTCAAATGTACTGCTAGTGGTTTATTTTTTCCTTTTCTAGGGTGTTGGCTGTGCCTTCTAAGTCTGCAATGAAATTATGTAATCTTTTTTTCTGTAAATTTTTGCATAGCCATTTTTAAATGGAAAAGTTTTTCATGTGGACAGAATGTTAAACCCACATTTAAAACTCTTTCTTCAATTTCATTTAATTGTCGATGTGGCAACTTAAAACTATACTTGTCCCTCTATTGTGGGACTTCTGCACCACTCTGGTCCCTATTGTTTCTGTTCTTGTTCTTTTCTTTTGTTCTTGTGTAATTCTACATCTATATCTGATTCTCCTCTTTCTCGTGTGAATCTTTGGTCCCTGGTAGTATATTCAGCCATTTGTTTTTTGTCTTTCATCTGCTCTGTTCCATCTTCCTCTGCTCCTGTATATTCTTCTGCCTAAAAAAGGCTTAACTTGTTGTTGTGTTCCACTATCATCTGTACTACTGTCTGAACTATGTAGATTGTTCTCCAATCTGGATTGTATATGTATTTAACTTTATATGGTGTGAATTTATTACAGCTATACACTTTTCCTTCTTTGTAATCATTTAAATCAAGTGTAACTTTCCTCAATTTTTGATCAAATTATTTTCATAATCTTCTAATGCTTTGTTTATTTTATCTAAACATTCTGAAAATTCTCTGATATCTAGTTTTTGGCTGTCTTGATCATAAACATTCTTTATTTCCCACTTATATTCATCAGTTCTATACTTAATGTTTCCACTAATAATAAAAGAAAATCCAAAGAACATTTATTTCTTCCGTCCCATTTTTTTTCTAAATCATTTGTTGTGAACCCCTAATTTGGTTCTGTGAGTACCCTCAAACTCCTGGGGATTCTTTTCTTTTATAATACTCTGTAAGTTTTCTTCTTACCATGTCTGTTGTTTCTAACTAAATATGAAGGCCTTATTGTGTATATTTTACTTGTTCAGGGTACTGCTGCTTTAAGGCACAAGGTCTCTTGAATGTATTCCTTGCAAAAAGCATGGTGTCTATTTTAAATCTTTGTTTTCACACAATCCCCCAGTTCAATACTAGATTAATCATTTATAAGTTACTCTTATTCAGTACTCATTCATTTAAGAGACCTACCAATAGGATTTATGTGTGGCATCTGCAGTCTACTTCCAGCTTTGTTGCTTAAAAGCCACACCTGCTCTGCTTGTTGTTTTAGTCCGATGTCTCCCCTGTTGATACATGTCTGGTTTCAACTGGGAGACATCTTGTCTGTCATGTTATGTCTGTTTGAGTTTGTGAGCATGCTCACTTGAGTCCAGTATGGACATAGTTTTTTCCATCTTTTGATCACAGTTGTCTGTTTGAGTTTGTGAGCATGCTCATTACTGTCTAGTATGTATTTTTTCCCTCTCTCATATTGTATCTATTTCTTTTATACACATGTGCCCTAAAGCAGAAGATGGATTTATATTTTTTCACACTTACATTCCTTTTTATTCCTAGTGGCAAGTTGTCCATTGAAATTGGTTCTTTCACTTTGTCTTTTATGTATCTGAAGATAAAAATGTATTAGTACCATCTTTTGTTCACACTGCCTCTTCATATTTCCTACTTTGTTTTAAAGGCATATTACCTTGGGCTTTGTGTTCATCAGTATTAACTGATTTATATAGTAGTCGTATTTCACATATTTCATTTTTTCAAAAAATATGGACGGACTTAACCTTTAGTGTGACTGACGAAGGTTTAGTGTATTGGCCAAACAGCCTACTTTAAAAGTCAGTCTTATTAATGGATCTAACTTATTTACTGTATATGGCTAATATTCTATTCTACCAATTAATTCCATAAAATTTCTCATTTAATCCATAATGATTGTTTAATGCACCAAAGCTGTCTATCCAAAATGCCTCTCACTTTAGGAAGACATTAGTATATTACCTCCTTGTGGTGGTAAATCTACTCTTTCTATTACTACAAATCTAAACATTGATAAGCTATGTTTATGTTCTAGAAATGTCTAGCTACAAAAACATCGTATCTCCTCTGTTAATATCACTCCTATGCTCATTCAGTCTCAGTTTAAGTGATCTTGATGTTTGTCCCATGCAGTGTAAGTCACAAGGAATTTAATTATACAGATCACTTGATCTGTCTGATATGTAATAAATTGTTTTATTGTTACATGTTCGTCTCGATATCGAGTTATAAATCATTTTAGTTTTACTTGTACTATTGCAATTTTGGCAACTACTGCACAGAGAGTTACCTACAATTTTGGATCTATCTTCAAACATTTCATATTAAGGTTCAGGAGTTTTCTACATTGAATGACATAATCTATTAACGATTTTGCTTTTTTGCCATTACTTATGGATTTCTTTGAATATTTTTCCCTTGGGAGTAATTTTAAGTAAATCCCAGTGTTATGTATGATTTTTTTAATTTCATAGAATTGATAATGAATAGTTGATAGAGACCATACTTCTTTCTTTTCTTTGTCTGCTTGTATTTTTTTCTTTAAATAATGCTTTTTTTTCTTTCTACAGCATATCTTCTTTGCTGTTTGTAAATGTTGTTCTAAATACTCTCTTCTCTGAATCTATCTATTGTTTCTGTTGTTGTTTCTCTGTAATCACTCTTCTGTACAGTTTCTCTTTATCCTAATTATTTGTCCGTATCTAATGTTTTCTACAACTGAATTTTTTTTAAAACTCTTTACATGTAATAGTACATTTGTATCTGTTTTTTCCTGTATACCTTTTGGATAGTACTTGATTATTATTAGATATCTGTAGATCCAAAATGTTGATTGTATTTTGTCATATGTAATGACCAAGTTTTAAAAATCCGTGCACTTATTTAAATAGTCAAAAAAATGTTTTAATATTTCTTCCGTGCCTTTCCAGATGCACAGGAAATTGTCTATATCACGTCCAACAAACAATGTTGTTCTTAAATATATGTTTGGTCTCATAAACAAATTCCTTATCAAAGCTGTACATCACTATGTTGGCATAGTAGGTGCCATGGATAAACCCATAGCAGTTCCTTTCATTGCCAGTAATGTGTCCTAGCATATTTAAAGTAATTTTGTGTCAAAATCACTTCTGCCAGTTTAATAAAAAATGTGATAGGAGGTTTTTGCATTATCTTTTTCCATAAGTATGTCATATAATGCTCTTAGACCCACTTCATGTGGGATGCATGTACATAAGTCTCTAACATCAAAAATTACTTAAAAGCTATTTTCATTTATAATTTTTTTTGTTCAATTTTTTCAACACTTAGATAGTATCTTTAGTGTCTTTAAGGTATGACTCATTGTTAATTACAAATGTTTGTACAAAATAATCTATATAGACAGACAAGGCATCTAGTGTTGAGCCTATTTCAGCTATAATTGTGCATCCTAGTGGGTTCTTTTCATGTTTATGAATTTTTGCAGAGTATGGAATGTTGGCATAATGGATGTTGCCTGAGTGGCAATTTTTCTTCCCACTGGTTATGAATTGTTTTTCTCTATCTTCTTCTAAAATCTTTTACTAATAGTGTTACCTGTTCCATTGGGTTTGTATAACACTCTGATAGAATTATCTATTACTTAATTGTCTGAGGCACTCCTTTTTGTAATCTTCTCCATCTATAATTACTACCCCCATTTGCCTTTTTAATAACTATAGTTTGATCATTTTCTAAACTCCATAGGGCTCCAAATTCTTTAGCTGTTAAGTTATACATTTGTGTTTTATCTAATGTATTCTTTCAAGGTGTTCTAAGTCCTTTTCTCCATTTCTATGTAATTATGTTGGGGGTATGGGACCTGTGAGAAATTTGGAATGGTAATTCAAATGTACTGCTAGTGATTTATTTTCTTTTCTAGGTGTTGGCTGTGCCTTCTAAGTCTGCAATGAAATTATGTAATCTTTTTTCTGTAAATTTTGCATAGCCATTTTTAAATGGAAAAAGTTTTCATGTGGACAGAATGTTAAACCCACATTTAAAACTCTTTCTTCAATTTCATTTAATTGTCGATGTGGCAACTTAAAACTATACTTGTCCTCTATTATGGGACTTGCACCACTCTGGTCCCTATTGTTTCTGTTCTTGTTCTTTTCTTTGTTCTTGTGTGAATTCCATCTATATCTGATTCTCCTCTTTCTCGTGTGAATCTTTGGTCCCTGGTAGTATATTCAGCCATTTGTTTTGTCTTTCATCTGCTCTGTTCCATCTTCCCTCTGCTCCTGTATATTCTTCTGCCTAAAAAAAGGCTTAACTTGTTGTTGTGTTCCACTATCATCTGTACTACTGTCTGAACTATGTAGATTGTTCTCCTAATCTGGATTGTATATGTATTTAACTTTATATGGTGTGAATTTATTACAGCTATACACTTTTCCTTCTTTGTAATCATTCAAATCAAGTAACTTTCTCAATTTTGATCAAATTATTTTCATAATCTTCTAATGCTTTGTTTATTTTATCTAAACATTCTGAAAATTCTCTGATATCTAGTTTTTGGCTGTCTTGATCATAAACATTCTTTATTTCCCCACTTATATTCATCAGTTCTATACTTAATGCTTCCACTAATAATAGAAAATCCAAGAACATTTATTTCTTACTCCGTCCCATTTTTTCTAAATCATTTGTTAGAACCCCTAATTTGGTTCTGTGGTACCCTCAAACTCCTAGAGTTCTTTTCTTTTTATAATACTCTGTAAGTTTCTTCTTACCATGTCTGTTGTTTCTAATCAAATATGAAGGCCTTATTGTGTATATTTTACTTGTTCAGGGTACTGCTGCTTTAAGGCACAAGGTCTCTTGAATGCATGCCTTGCAAAAAGCATGGTGTCTATTTTAAATCTTTCTTTCTACACAATCCCCCAGTTCAATACTAGATTAATCATTTATAAGTTACTCTTATTCAGTACTCATTCATTTAAGAGCCTTACCAATAGTTTATATGTGTGGCATCTGCAGTCTACTTCCAGCTTTATTTGCTTAAAAAGCCACACCTGCTCTGCTTGTTGTTTTAGTCTGATGTCTCCACTTCTGTTGATACATGTCTGGTTTCAACTGGGAGACATCTTTGTCTGTCATGTTATGTCTGTTTGAGTTTGTGAGCATGCTCACTTGAGTCCAGTATGGACATAGTTTTTTCCATCTTTTTGATCACAGTTGTCTGTTTGAGTTTGTGAGCATGCTCATTACTGTCTAGTACATATTTTTTCCTCTCTCATATTGTATCTATTTCTTTTTATACACATGTGCCTAAAGCAGAAGATGGATTTATATTTTTTCACACTTACATTCCTTTTTTCCTAGTGGCAAGTTGTCCATTGAAATTGGTTCTTTCACTTTGTCTTTTTATGTATCTGAAGATAATAAAATGTATTAGTACCATCTTTTTGTTCACACTGCCTCTTCATATTTCCTACTTTGTTTTTAAAGGCATATTACCTTGGCTTTGTGTTCATCAGTATTAACTGATTTATATAGTAGTCGTATTTCACATATTTCATTTTTTCAAAAATATGTATGGACTTAACCTTTTAGTGTGTCGGCAAGGTTTAGTGTTTTGGCCAAACAGCCTCACTTTAAAAGTCAGTCTTATTAATGGATCTAACTTATTTACTGTATATGGCTAATATTCTATTCTACCAATTAATTCCATAAAATTTCCTCATTTAATCCATAATGATTGTTTAATGCACCAAAGCTGTCTATCCAAAATGCCTCTCACTTTAGGAAGCACATTAGTATATTACCTCCTTGTGGTGGTAAATCTACTCTTTCTATTACTACAAATCTAAACATTGATAAGCTATGTTTTGTTCTAGGAAATGTCTAGCTACAAAAAAAATCAGTATCTCCTCTGTTAATATCACTCCCATGCTCATTCAGTCTCAGTTTAAGTGATCTTGATGTTTGTCCCATGCAGTGTAAGTCACAAGGGATTTAATTATACAGATCACTTGATCTGTCTGATATGTAATAAATTGTTTTATTGTTACATTTCGCCTCGACACGAAGTTATAAATCATTTTAGTTTTACTTGTACTATTGCAATTTTGGCAACTACTGCACAGAGAGTTACCTACAATTTTGGATCTATCTTCAAACATTTCATATTAAGGTTCAGGAGTTTTCTACATTGAATGACATAATCTATTAACGATTTTGCTTTTTAGCTATTACTTATGGATTTCTTTTGAATATTTTTCCCCTTGGGAGTAATTTTAAGTAAATCCCAGTGTTCATGTATGATTTTTTTAATTTCTTAGAATTGATACGAATAGTTGATAGAGACCATACTTTCTTCTTTTTCTTTGTCTGTTTGTATTTTTTTCTTTAAATAATGCTTTTTTTCTTTCTCAATACATATCTTCTTTGCTGTTTGTAAATGTTGTTCTAAATACTCTTCTCTTGAATCTATCTATTGTTTCCTTGTTGTTGTCTTCTCTGTAATCACTCTTCTGGTACAGTTTCTCTTTATCCTAATTATTTGTCCGTGATTCAATGTTTTCTACAACTGAATTTTTATTAAACCCTTATATGTAATAGTACATTTGTATCTGTTTTCCTGTATACCTTTGTGGATAGTACTTGATTATTATTAGATATCTGTAGATCCAAATGTTGATTGTATTTTGTCATATGTAATGACCCAAGTTTTAAAATCTGTGCACTTATTTAAATAGTCAAAAATGTTTTAATATTTCTTCCGTGCCTTTCCAGATGCAGAAATTGTCTCTATATCACGTCCAACAAACAATGTTGTTCTTAAATATATGTTTGGTCTCATAAGCAAATTCCTTATCAAACTGTACATCACTATGTTGTTCAGTAGGTGCCATGGATAAACCCATAGCAGTTCCTTTTCATTTGCCAGTAATGTGTCCTAGCATATTTAAAGTAATTTTGTGTCAAAATCACTTCTGCCAGTTTAATAAAAATGTGTTAGGAGGTTTTGGGTATTATCTTTTCCATAAGTATGTCATATAATGCTCTTAGACCCACTTCATGTGGGATGCATGTATAAAGTCTCTAACATCAAAAATTACTTAAAAGCTATTTTCATTTATAATTTTTTCTTTGTTCAATTTTCAACACTTAGATAGTATCTTTAGTGCTTTGAGGTATGACTCATTGTTAATTACAAAAGTTTGTACAAAATAATCTATATAGACAGACAAGGCATCTAGTGTTGAGCCTTATTTCAGCTATATAATTGTGCATCCTGGTGGGTTCTTTTCATGTTTATGAATTTTTTGCAGAGTATGGAATGTTGGCATACTGGGATGTTGCCTGAGTAGCAATCTTTCTTCCCACTCGGTTATGAATTGTTTTTTCTCACCTTCTTCAAAATCTTTTTACTAATAAGTGTTTACCTGTTCCATTGGGTTTGTATAACACTTCTGATAGAATTATCTATTACTTAATTGTCTGAGGCACTCCTTAGTAATCTTCCCATCTATAATTACTCCCCCATTTCCTTTTAATAACTATAGTTTGATCATTTTCTAAACTCATAGGGCTCCAAATTCTTTGCTGTTAGGTTATACATTTGTGTTTTTATCTAATGTATTCTTTTCATGTGTTCTGTCATTTCTCCATTTCTATGTAATTATGCTGGGGTTATAGGACCTGGTAGGAGAAATTTGGAATGGTAATTCAAATTTACTGCTAGTGGTTATTTTTTCTTTCTAGGGTGTGGCTGCTTCCTTCTAAGTCTGCAATGAAATTATGTAATCTTTTTTTTCTGTAAATTTTTGTATAGCCATTTTTAAATGGAAAAAGTTTTTCATATGGACAGAATGTTAAACCCATATTTAAACTCTTTCTTCAATTTCATTTAATTGTCGATGGGCAACTTAAAAAACTATACTTGTCCTCTATTGTGGGACTTCTGCACCACTCTGGTCCCTATTGTTTCTGTTCTTGTTCTTTTTCTTTGTTCTTGTGTGAATTTCTACAACCTATCTGATTCTCCACTTTCTAATGAATCTTTGGTCCCTGGTAGTATATTCAGCCATTTTGTTTTGTCTTTCATCTGCTCTGTTCCATCTTCCTCTGCTCCTGTATATTCTTCTGCCCAAAAAGGCTTAACTTGTTGTTGTGTTCATATCATCTGTACTACTGTCTGAACTACGTAAATTGTTCTCGAATCTGGATGTATATGTATTTAACTTTATATGGTGTGAATTTATTACAGCTATACACTTTTCCTTCTTTGCAATCATTTTAAATCAAGTGTAACTTTCCTCAATTTTTGATCAAATTATTTTCGTAATCTTCCTAATGCTTTGTTTATTTTATCTAAACATTCTGAAATTCTCTGATATCTAGTTTTGGCTGTCTTCATCATAAACATTCTTTATTGCCCACTTATATTCATCAGTCCTATACTTAATGCTTCCACTAATAATAAGAAAATCCAAAGAACATTTATTTCTTCTCCGTCCCATTTTTTCTAAATCAATTGTTGTGAACCCCTAATTTGGTTCTGGTAAGTACCCTCAAACTCCTAGAGTTCTTTCTTTTATAATACTCTCTAAGTTTCTTCTTACCATGTCTGTTGTTTCTAACCTAAATGTAGGCCTTATTGTGTATATTTTACTTGTTCAAGGGTACTGCTGCTTTAAGGCACCAGGTCTCTTGAATGTGTTCCTTGCAAAAAGCATGGTGTCTATTTAAATCTTTCTTTCTACACAATCCCCCAGTTCAATGCTAGATTAATCATTTATAAGTTACTCTTATTCAGTACTCATTCATTTGAGAGACCTTTACCAATAGGATTTATGTGTGGCATCTGCAGTCTACTTCAGCTTTGTTGTTTGAAAGCCACACCTGCTCTGCTTGCTGTTTTAGCCCGATGTCTCCACCCTGTTGATACATGTCAGGTTTCAACTAGGAGACATCTTTGTCTGTCATGTTATGTCTGTTTTGAATTTGTGAGCATGCTCACTTGAGTCCAGTATGGACATAGTCTTTTTCCATCTTTTTGACACAGTTGTCTGTTTGGGTTTGTGAGCATGCTCATTACTGTCTAGTGACGTGTTTTTTTCCTCTCTCCATATTCGTCTCTATTTCTTTTTATACACATGTGCCCCTCAAAGCAGAAGATGGATTTATATTTTCACACTTTCATTCCTTTTTATTCCTAGTGGTAAGTTGTCCATTGAAATTGGTTCTTTCACTTTGTCTTTTTGTATCTGAAGATAAAATGTATTAGTACCATCTTTTTTGTTCACTACTGCCTCTTCCCTATTTCCTACTTTGTTTTGTATTATATTACCTTGGGCTTTGTGTTCATCAGTATTAACTGATTATATAGTGATCCGTATTTCACATATTTCATTTGGTTCATAAAATATGTATGGACTCTAACCTTTAGTGTGTGACTCCACAAGGTTTAGTGTATTGGCCAAACAGCTCACTTTAACAGTCAGTCTTATTCATGGATCTAACTTATTTACTGTATATTGCTAATATTCTATTCTACCAATTAATTCCATAAAATTTCCTCATTTAATCCATAATGATTGTTTTAATGCACTGTGTCTATCAAAATGCCTCTCACTTTAGGAAGGCTTATTGGATATATTACCTCCTTGTGGTGGGAATCTACTCTTTCTATTACTACGAAGCTAAACATTGATAAGCATGTTTTGTTCTAGGAAATGTCTAGCTACAAAAAAAATCAGTATCTCCTCTGTTAATATCACTCCTATATCGTTCAGTCTCAGTTTCATGGATCTTGATGTTTTGTCCCATGCAGTGTAAGTCACAAGGAATTCTAATTATACGAGATCACTTGATCTCAATGATATGTAATAAATTGTTTTATTGTTACATGTGTTCGTCTGTCTGATTCAGTAAATCATTTAGTTTTACTTGTACTATTGTACTTTTGCAACTACTGCACAGAGAGTTACCTACAATTTTGGATCCTATCTTCAAACATTTCTATTAAGGTTCAGGAGTTTTCTACATTGAATGATATAATCTATTAACGATTTTGCTTTTTAGCTATACTTATGGATTTTCTTTGAATATTTTCTCCTTGGGAGAAGTTTAAGTAAATCCCAGTGTTCATGTATGATGTTTTTTAATTTCATAGAATTGATATTTGAAATAGTTGATAGAGACCACTTCTTTTCTTTTGTTTGTCTGTTGTATTTTTTCTTTAAATAATGCTTTTTGTTTCTACGGCATATATTTCTTTTGCTGTTTGTAAATGTTGTTCTAAATACTCTTCTTCTCTGAATCTATCTATTGTTTCTGTTGTCTTCTCTGTAATCACTCTTCTGTACAGTTTCTCTTATCCTAATTATTTGTCCGTATCCACGTTTTCTCAAATCAATTTTTATTAAAACTCTTTTACATGTACAGGGTACATTTGTATCTGTTTTTTCCTGTATACCTTTGTAGTGTTAGTACTTGATTATTATTAGATATCTGTAGATCCAAAATGTTGATTGTATTTTTGTCATATGTAATGACCAAGATTTAAAATCTGTGCACTTATTTAAATAGTCAAAAAATGTTTTAATATTTCTTCCGTGCCTTCCAGATGCACAGGAAATTGTCTCATATATCACGTCCAACAAACAATGTTGTTCTTAAATATATGTTTGGTCTCATAAACAAATCTTCTTATCAAAGCTGTACATCATCACTATGTTGAGACAGTAGTGCCATGGATAAACCCATAAAGTGCCCCTTTCATTGCCATTATGTGTCCTAGCATATTTAAAGTACATTTTGTGTCAAAATCACTTCTGCCAGTTTAATAAAAAATGTGTTAGGTGGTTTTGTGTATCTTTTTCCATAAGTATGATCATATAATGCTCTTAGACCCACTTCATGTGGGATGCATGTAAATAAGTCTCTAACATCAAAATTACTTTAAAAGCTATTTTCATTTATAATTTTTCATTGTTCAATTTTTTCAACACTAGATCATGTCTTTTAGTGTCTTTAAGGTATGACTCATTGTTAATTACAAATGTTTGTACAAAATAATCTATATAGACAGACAAGGCATCTATAGTTTGAGCCTATTTCAAGCTGCATGTGCATCCTGGTGGGTTCTTTTCATGTTTATGAATATTTTGGGTAGAGTATGAAATGTTGGCATAATGGGATGTTCTTGAGGCACCTTTCTTCCCACTCGGTTATGAATTGTTTTTCTACCTTCTTAAAATCTTTTTTACTAATAGTGTACCTGTTCCATTGGGTTTGTATAACACTTCTGATAGAATTATCTATTACTTAATTGTCTGAGGCACTCCTTGTTGTAATCTTCTCCATCTATAATTACTACCCCATTTGCCTTTTTTAATAACTATAGTTTGATCATTTTCTAAACTCCATAGGGCTCCAAATTCTTTAGCTGTTAAGTTATACATTTGTGTTTTATCTAATGTATTCTTTTCAAGGTGTTCTAAGTCCTTTTTCTCCATTTCTATGTAGTCTGCGAAGTATGGGGACCTGGTGGGAGAAATTTGGAATGGTAATTCAAATTTACTGCTAGTGGTTTATTTTTTTTTTCTAGGGTGTTGGCTGTGCCTTCTAAGTCTGCAATGAAAATATGTAATCTTTTCTGTAAATTTTTGCAAGCTATTTTTAAATGGGAAAAGTTTTCATGTGGACAGAATGTTAAACCACATTTAAACTCTTTTCTTTCAATTTCATTTAATTGTCGATGTGACAAATTAAAAATATACTTGTCTCTATTGTTGGACTTCTGCACCATCTGGTCCCCTATTGTTTCTGTTTCTTGTTCTTTCTTTGTTCTTGAGTGAATTCTACATCTATATCTGATTCTCCTCTTTCTTGTGAATCTTTGGTCCCTGGTAGTATATTCAGCCATTTGTTTTTGTCTTCATCTGCTCTGTTCCATCTTCCTCTGCTCTGTTTATTCTTCTGCCTAAAAAAGGCTTAACTTGTTGTTGTGTTCCACTATCATCTGTACTACTGTCTGAACTATGTAGATTGTTCTCCGAATCTGGATTGTATATATATTTAACTTTATATGGGTGAATTTATTACAGCTATACACTTTTCCTTCTTTGTAATCATTTAAATCATGTTTAACTTTCCTCAATTTTGATCAAATTATTTTATAATCTTCTATTAACTGCTTTATTTTATCTAAACATTCTGAAAATTCTGATATCTAGTTTTTGGCTGTCTTGATCATAAACATTCTTTATTTCCCACTTATATTCATCAGTTCTATACTTAATGCTTCCACTAATAATAAAGAAAATCCAAAGAACATTTATTTCTTACTCCGTCCCTTTTTTTTCTAAATCATTTGTTGTGAACCCCTAATTTGGTTCTGTGGGTACCCTCAAACTCTAGGATTCTTTTCTTTAATAATATTACTCTGTAAGTTTTCTTCTTACCATGTCTGCTGTTTCTAACTAAATATGAAGGCCTTATTGTGTATATTTTACTTGTTCAGGGTACTGCTGCTTTAAGGCACAAGGTCTCTTGAATGTATTCCTTGCAAAAAAAACATGGTGTCTATTTTAAATCTTTCTTTCTACACAATCCCCAGTTCAATACTAGATTAATCATTTATAAGTTACTCTTATTCAGTACTCATTCATTTAAGAACCTTACCAATAGGATTTATGTGGCATCTGCAGTCTACTTCCAGCTTTGTTGTTAGAAAGCCA
The DNA here is from genome assembly GCA_016271365.2 of Neoceratodus forsteri. Lineage (NCBI taxonomy): Eukaryota > Metazoa > Chordata > Ceratodontiformes > Ceratodontidae > Neoceratodus > Neoceratodus forsteri. The sequence goes on from CM057459.1 coordinate 1,056,825,014, forward strand.
CACCTGCTCTGCTTGCTGTTTTTGGCGATGTCTCCACCCTGTTGATACATGTCAGGTTTCAACTGGGAGACATCTTTGTCTGTCATGTTATGTCTGTTTGAGTTTGTGAGCATGCTCATGAGTCCAGTATGGACATAGTTTTTTCCATCTTTTTGATCACAGTTGTCTGTTTGAGTTTGTGAGCATGCTCATTGGTGTCTAGTACGAATTTTTTCCCTCTCTCATATTGTCTCTATTTCTTTTATATACATGTGCCCTAAAGCAGAAGATGGATTATATTTTTCTCACTTACATTCCTTTTTATTCCTAGTGTCCATTGAAATTGGTTATTTCACTTTGTCTTTATATCTGAAGATAAAAAAATGTATTAGTACCATCTTTTTGTTCACCTGCCTCTTCATATTTCCCACTGTTTTAAAGGCATATTACCTTGGGCTTTGTGTTCATCAGTATTAACTGATTTATATAGTAGTCGTATTTCACATATTTCATTTGGTTCATAAAATATGTATGGACTTAACCTTTTAGTGTGACTGACAAGGTTTAGTGTATTGGTGAAACAGCCTACTTTAACAGTCAATCTTATTAATGGATCTAACTTATTTACTGTATATGCTAATATTCTATTCTACAATTAATTCCATAACATTTCCTCATTTAATCCATAATGATTGTTTAATACCAAGCTGACTATCCAAAATGCCTCTCACTTTAGGGAAGCACATTAGTATATTACCTCCTTGTGGTGGTAAATCTACTCTTTCAATTACTACAAATCTAAACATTGATAAGCTATGTTTTTTGTTCTAGGAAATGTCTAGCTACAAAAAAAATCAAGTATCTCCTCTGTTAATATCACTCTATGCTCATTCAGTCTCAGTTTAAGTGATCTTGATGTTTGTCCCAGTGTAAGTCACAAGAATTTAATTATACAGATCACTTGATCTGTCAGATATGTAATAAATTGTTTCTTGTTACATGTTCGTCTCGTCAATGAGTTATAAATCATTTTAGTTTTACTTGTACTATTGCAATTTTGGCAACTACTGCGAGAGTTACCTACAATTTTGGATCTATCTTCAAACATTTCATATTAAGGTTCAGGAGTTTCTAGATTGAATGACATAATCTATTAACGATTTTGCTTTTTAGTTCTTGTGGATTTTCTTTGAATATTTTTCCCCTTGGGAGAAGTTTAAGTAAATCCCAGTGTTCATATATGATTTTTTTAAATTTCATAGAATTGATACTGAATAGTTGATAGAGACCATATACTTTTCTCTTTTGTTTGTCTGCTTGTATTTTTCTTTTAAATAATGCTTTTTTTCTTTCTTTCAGCATATCTTCTTTTGCTGTTTGTAAATGTTGTTCTAAATACTCTCTTTCTCTGAATCTATCTATTGTTTCTGTTGTTGCTTCTCTGTAATCACTCTTCTGGCACGTTTCTCTTTATCCTAATTGTTTGTCCGTATCTAATGTTTTCTACAACTGAATTTTTATTAAAACTCTTTACATGTAATAGAACATTTGTATTCTGTTTTTTCCCAGTGTTCCTTTGTGGATAGTACTTCGATTATTATTAGATATCTCGTAGATCCAAATGTTGATTGTATTTTTGTCATATGCTGTATGACCAAGTTTTTAAAAATCTGTGCACTTATTTAAATAGTCAAAAAATGTTTTAATATTTCTTCTGTGCCTTTCCAGATGCGGAGAATTATCTATATATCACGTCCAACAAACAATGTTGTTCTTAAATATATGTTTGGTCTCATAAACAAATTTCTTATCAAGCTGTACATCACTATGTTGGCATAAGTAGATGCCATGGATAAACCCATAGCAGTTCCTTTCATTGCCAGTAATGTGTCCTAACATATTTAAAATAATTTTGTGTCAAAATCACTTCTGCCAGTTTAATAAAAAATGTGTTAGGAGGTTTTTGGTATTATCTTTTCCATAAGTATGTCATATAATGCTGTAGACCCACTTCATGTGGAATGCATGTACATAAGTCTCTAACATCAAAGTTACTTAAAAGCTATTTTCATTTATAATTTTTCTTTGTTCAATTTTTTCAACACTTAGATAGTATCTTTAGTGTCTTTAAGGTATGACTCATTGTTAATTACAAATGTTTGTCCAAAATAATCTATATAGACAGACTGAGGCATCTAGTGTTTGAGCCTATTTCATTTATAATTGTGCATCCTGGTAGGGTTCTTTTCATGTTTATGAATTTTTGGCAGAGTATGGAATGTTGGCATAATGGGATGTTGTCTGAGTAGCAATCTTTCTTCCCACTCTGGTTATGAATTGTTTTTTCTCTACCTACTTCTAAAATCTTTTTACTAATAGTGTTACCTGTTCCATTGGGTTTGTATAACACTTCTGATAGAATTATCTATTACTTAACTGTCTGAGGCACTCCTTGTTGTAATCTTCTCCATCTATAATTACTACCCCCTTTTGCCTTTTTAATAACTATAGTTTAATCATTTTCTAAACTCCATAGGGCTCCAAATTCTTTAGCTGTTAAGTTATACATTTGTGTTTTATCTAATGTATTCTTTTCAAGGTGTTCTAAGTCCTTTTCTCCATTTCTATGTAATTATGTTGGGGGTATGGGACCTGGTGGGAGAAATTTGGAATGGTAATTCAAATTTACTGCTAGTGGTTTATTTTTTCTTTTTAGGGTGTTGGCTGTGCCTTCTAAGTCTGCAATGAAATTATGTAATCTTTTTTCTGTAAATTTTGCATAGCTATTTTTAAATGGAAAAGTTTTTCATGTGGACAGAATGTTAAACCCATTTAAAACTCTTTCTTCAATTTCATTTAATTGTCGATGTGACAAATTAAAAACTATACTTGTCCTCTATTGTGGGACTTCTGCACCACTCTGGTCCCTATTGTTTCTGTTCTTGTTCTCTTCTTTGTTCTTGTGTAATTCTTCATCTATATCTGATTCTCCTCTTTCTCTTGTGAATCTTTGGTCCCTGGTAGTATATTCCAGCCATTTGTTTTTGTCTTTCATCTGCTCTGTTCCATCTTCCTCTGCTCCTGTATATTCTTCTGCCTAAAAAAGGCTTAACTTGTTGTTGTGTTCCACTATCATCTGTACTACTGTCTGAACTATGTAGATTGTTCTCCGAATCTGGATTGTATATGTATTTAACTTTATATGGTGTGAATTTATTACAGCTATACACTTTTCCTTCTTTGTAATCATTTAAATCATGTTTAACTTTCTCAATTTTTGATCAAATTATTTTCATAATCTTCTAATGCTTTGTTTATTTTATCTAAACATTCTGAAAATTCTCTGATATCTAGTTTTGGCTGTCTTGATCATAAACATTCTTTATTTCCCCACTTATATTCATCAGTTCTATACTTAATGCTTCCACTAATAATAAAAGAAAATCAAAGAACATTTATTTCTTACTCCGTCCCATTTTTTCTAAATCATTTGTTGTGTGAACCCCTAATTTGGTTCTGTGGGTACCCTCAAACTCCTGGGGATTCTTTTCTTTTATAATACTCTGTAAGTTCTTCTTACCATGTCTGTTGTTTCTAACTAAATATGAAGGCCTTATTGTGTATATTTTACTTGTTCAGGGTATTGCTGCTTTAGGCACCGGTCTCTTGAATGTATTCCTTGCAAAAAGCATGGTGTCTATTTTAAATCTTTCTTTCTACACAACCCCAGTTCAATACTAGATTAATCATTTATAAGTTACTCTTATTCAGTACTCATTCATTTAGAGATACTTACCAATAGGATTTATGTGTGGCATCTGCAGTCTACTTCCAGCTTTGTTTGCTTAAGAAAGCCACACCTGCTTTGCTTGTTGTTTTAGCTCGATGTCTCCACCCTGTTGATACATGTCAGGTTTCAACTGGGAGACATCTTTGTCTGTCATGTTATGTCTGTTTGAGTTTGTGAGCATGCTCACTTGAGTCCAGTATGGACATAGTTTTTTCCATCTTTTTGATCACAGTTGTCTTTTTGAGTTTGTGAGCATGCTCATTACTGTCGATGCGTATTTTTCCTCTCTCATTGTCTCTATTTCTTTTTATACACATGTGCCCTAAAGCAGAAGATGGTTTATATTTTTCACACTTACATTCCTTTTATTCCTAGTGGCAAGTTGTCCATTGAAATTGGTTCTTTCACTTTGTCTTTTATGTATCTGAAGATAAAAATGTATTAGTACCATCTTTTTGTTCACACTGCCTCTTCATATTTCCTACTTTGTTTTAAAGGCATATTACCTTTGGCTTGTGTTCATCAGTATTAACTGATTTATATAGTAGTCGTATTTCACATATTTCATTTGGTTCATAAAATATTTATGGACTTAACCTTTTAGTGTGATGGCAAGGTTTAGTGTATTGGCCAAACAGCCTACTTTAACAGTCAGTCTTATTAATGGATCTAACTTATTTACTGTATATGGCTAATATTCTATTCTACCAATTAATTCCATAAAATTTCCTCATTTAATCCATAATGATTGTTTAATGCACCAAAGCTGTCTATCCAAAATGCTCTCACTTTAGGAAGCACATTAGTATATTACCTCCTTGTGGTGGTAAATCTACTCTTTCTATTACTACAAATCTAAACATTGATAAGCTATGTTTTGTTCTAGGAAATGTCTAGCTACAAAAAAAATCAGTATCTCCTCTGTTAATATCACTTTATGCTCATTCAGTCTCAGTTTAAGTGATCTTGATGTTTGTCCCATGCAGTGTAAGTCACAAGGGAATTTAATTATACAGATCCTTGATCTGTCTGATGATGTCATAAATTGTTTTATTGTTTACATGTTACGTCTCGTACAGAGTTATAAATCATTTTAGTTTTACTTGTACTATTGCAATTTTAGCAACTACACAGAGAGTTACCTACAATTTGGATCTATCTTCAAACATTTCATATTAAGGTTCAGGAGTTTTCTACATTGAATGACATAATCTATTAACGATTTTGCTTTTTTAGCTATCACTTATGGATTTTCTTTGAATATTTTTCCCTTGGAGTAATTTAAGTAAATCCCAGTGTTCATGTATGATTTTTTTTAATTTCATATAATTGATACGAATAGTTGATAGAGACCATACTTTTCTCTTTTGTTTGTCTGCTTGTATTTTTCTTTAAATAATGCTTTTTTTCTTTCTACAGCATATCTTCTTTTGCTGTTTGTAAATGTTGTTCTAAATACTCTCTTTCTCTGAACTCTATCTATTGTTTCTGTTGTTGCTTTCTGTAATCACTCTTCTGTACAGTTTCTCTTTATCCTAATTATTTGTCCTGATCTAATGTTTTCTACAACTGAATTTTTATTAAAACTCTTTACATGTAATAGTACATTTGTATCTGTTTTTTCCTGTATACCTTTGTGGCTAGTACTTGATTATTATTAGATATCTGTAGATCCAAAGCGTTGATTGTATTTTTGTCATATGTAATGACCAAGTTTTAAAATCTGTGCACTTATTTAAATAGTCAAAAAATGTTTTAATATCTCTTCCGTGCCTTTCAGATGCACAGGAAATTGTCTATATATCACGTCCAACAAACAATGTTGTTCTTTAATATATGTTTGGTCTCATAAACAAATTCCTTATCAAAGTTGTACATCACTATGTTGGCATAAGTAGGTGCCATGGATAAACCCATAGCAGTTCCCTTTCATTGCCAGTAATGTGTCCTAGCATATTTAAAGTAATTTTGTGTCAAAATCACTTCTGCCAGTTTAATAAAATGTGTTAGGAGGTTTTTGGGTATTATCTTTTCCATAAGTATGTCATATAATGCGCTAGACCCACTTCATGTGGGATGCATGTACATAAGTCTCTAACATCAAAAGTTACTTAAAAGCTATTTTCATTTATAATTTTTCTTTGTTCAATTTTTTCAACACTTAAATAGTATCTTTATTGTCTTTAAGGTATGACTCATTGTTAATTACAAATGTTTGTACAAAATAATCTATATAGACAGACAAGGCTTCTAGTGTTGAGCCTATTTCAGCTATAATTGTGCATCCTGGTGGGTTCTTTTCATGTTTATGAATTTTTTGGCAGAGTATGGAATGTTGGCATAATGGGATGTTGTCTGAGTAGCAATCTTTCTTCCCCTCGGTTATGAATTGTTTTCTCTACCTTCTTCTAAAATCTTTTTACTAATAGTGTTACCTGTTCCATTGGGTTTGTATAACACTTCGATAGAATTATCTATTACTTAATTGTCTGAGGCACCTTTGTTGTAATCTTCTCCATCTATAATTACTACCCCCATTTGCCTTTTAATAACTATAGTTTGATCATTTTCTGAACTCCATAGGGCTCCAAATTCTTTAGCTGTTAAGTTATACATTTGTGTTTTATCTAATGTATTCTTTTCAAGGTGTTCTAAGTCCTTTTCTCCATTTCTATGTAATTATGTTGGGGGTATGGGACCTGGTGGGAGAAATTTGGAATGGTAATTCAAATTTACTGCTAGTGGTTTATTTTTCTTTTTCTAGGGTGTTAGCTGTGCCTTCTAAGTCTGCAATGAAATTATGTAATCTTTTTCTGTAAATTTTTGCATAGCCATTTTTAAATGGAAAAGTTTTCATGTGACAGAATGTTAAACCCACATTTAAAACTCTTTCTTCAATTTCATTTAATTGTCGATGTGACAAATTAAAAACTATACTTGTCATCTATTGTGGGACTTCTGCACCACTCTGGTCCCTATTGTTTCTGTTCTTGTTCTTTTCTTTGTTCTGTGTGAATTCTACATCTATATCTGATTCTCCTTTCTCTTGTGAATCTTTGGTCCCTGGTAGTATATTCAGCCATTTGTTTTTGTCTTTCATCTGCTCTGTTCCATCTTCCTCTGCTCCTGTATATTCTTCTGCCTAAAAAGGCTTAACTTGTTGTTGTGTTCCACTATCATCTGTACTACTGTCTGAACTATGTAGATTGTTCTCTGAATCTGGATTGTATATGTATTTAACTTTATATGGTGTGAATTTATTACAGTTATACACTTTTCCTTCTTTGTAATCATTTAAATCATGTTTAACTTTCCTCAATTTTTGATCAAATTATTTTCATAATCTTCTAATGCTTTGTTTATTTTATCTAAACATTCTGAAAATTCTCTGATATCTAGTTTTTGGCTGTCTTAATCATAAACATTCTTTATTTCCCCACTTATATTCATCAGTTCTATACTTAATGCTTCCACTAATAATAAAAGAAAATCCAAAGAACATTTATTTCTTACTCCGTCCCATTTTTTTTCTAAATCATTTGTTGTGAACCCCTAATTTGGTTCTGTGGGTACCCTCAAACTCCTGGGGATTCTTTTCTTTTATAATACTCTGTAAGTTTTCTTCTTACCATGTCTGTTGTTTCTAACTAAATATGAAGGCCTTATTGTTATATTTTACTTGTTCAGGGTACTGCTGCTTTAAGGCACCAGGTCTCTTGAATGTATTCCTTGCAAAAAGCATGGTGTCTATTTTAAATCTTTCTTTCTACACAATCCCCAGTTCAATACTAGATTAATCATTTATAAGTTACTCTTATTCAGTACTCATTCATTTAAGAAAACTTACCAAAAGGATTTCTGTGTGACATCTGCAGTCTGCTTCCTGCTTTGTTGCTTAAGGAAGCCACACATGCAGTGCTTGCTGTTTTAAGCCCAATGTGTCCACCCTGTTGTTACATGTAAAGTTTCAATTGGGAGACATCTTTGTCTGTCATGTTATGTCTGTTTGAGTTTGTGAGCATGTTCATTAGAGTCCAGTAGAAACGTAGTTTTTTTTCTCTCTCTCAGATTGTCTCTATTTCTTTTCATACATGCACCCTATAGCAGAAGTTGGACTTTTACTTTTTCACACTTACGTTCTATTTATACCTAATGGTACGTTGTCCATTGAAATTGGTTCTATCACGTTGTCTTTTATATATTTGAAGATAAACATTTATTATTGCCACCTTTTTGTTCACACTGCCTATCTATCTACTTTGTTTTAAAGGTGTATTACCTTGGGTTTTGTGTTCATCAGTATTAACTGATTTGCACAGTAGTCTTATTTCACATTTTTCATTTGTTTCGTGAAACATGTATGGACTTAACCTTTCAATGTGATGGCAAGGTTTAGTGTATTGACTTTGCTTTTAACAGGTATACTTTTTGGTTTAACACCTTGAATTAGAAAATGCAACACATGACTGAATTGGGACTAAGGCAGCACAGTGAACTGGCCCAAGTCCCGACCCACTGGTGCAAAGTAGCACTTTCAGTGGCTGTTAATGTAAGGCCAAAATGCCTAATTTAACAGTCAGTCTTATTAATGGATCTACCTTATTTACAGTCTATGGCTAATATTCTATTCTACAAATTAATTCCATAAAATTCCTCATTTATTCCATAATGTTTGTTTAATACACCAAATAATAATAATAATATCTTTTATGGTGCCTTTCAAATATCAAGTGCCTAACAAAATTTAAAATCACATGTAGACATCCCAGCAACATTAATTATAAAACAACTCATACCATTGCACAGTCAATCACCAAATGCTTTTTACATAAGATGTTTTTAAAGCTTCCTTGAATTCTCCATGGTCATGCACCCTGTAACCATGGGTCAAGAATTCCAAAGGCTTGGGGCCACATGCCTAAATGCCTGGGCCCTGGAAGATTTCAAACACCCTTGGAATCTCTAGCAACCTCATTGGCTGAGTGAGCAATCACCCAGGCTTTAGGAACCAGAAGCTCTTTCAGTTAGTCTGGGCCCAATCTGTATAGGGCTTTAAAAGTCAAAAGACCAACTTTGAAGGTGATCTGCCACCAAACCAGCAGCCAGCGCAGTTCAAGCAATACTGGCAAAATATGACAGGACCAAGGAGTACCCATTGAAAGCTGGGCTACTGTGTCTCTACACTAGCTACAGTGTATTTCCACCCCAATAGCTCCAGGTAAAGGGAATTGCAGTAATCTAAGTGTGAGGACACAAAAGCGTGGATCAGCATAGGAAGATCACCAGATGGAACAAGGTGCTTAATCCTGTATATATTCGTCAGATGGTACAAAGAGAATTTGATAACGGCCGACACCTGTGAATGCAGGGTCAGTCCTTCATTAAAAATTACCCCAGGTTTTGCACCTGTTCAGAAGTTAGGAGTGATAAGCCCCCAAGAAAAGTCCCTGAGGGCAAACCAGCTCCAAACCCCCTATCTGGCCTGCGGATCCACAGACAGCACCTCAGTCTTTTCTAATTTCAACTTCAGCCAACTGGAATCCATCCACTCCTGGATTTCTGTGAGACAGCTATAAAGTCTGAGAGGCTCCATTCTGGTGAGGTGCGAAAGAGAGGTAGAGCTGTGTATCATCAGCATAGCAGTGAAACCTCAGCACCAAGGGCATATACACTGCAAACAACATGGGTGACAACACTGAGCCCTGAGGAACCCCACATGACAGAGAAACTGGGCCTGAGGAATGAATTTTGGAAACCACTCTCTGACTTCTTCTCATGAGGAATGATGTAAACCACCTGAGGACTGTACTGGCAGTCCACAGATGAACCTCAGGCAACCCAGTAATACCCCTTATCCACAGTGTCAAACACTGATGAGAGATCCAGAAGAACCAAGTTGGAACAGCTCTTCCAATCTCTAGCTATCAGGAGATCATTGAGCACCGGAACCAGTGCTCTCTCAGTACTATGTGTCTTTGAAATCCTTGACTAGAGGTATTCATAGATGTCATGGATGGTCAAATGGTTCTCCAGCTGTACAGCAACTGCTTTCTCAATCACCTTCCTTAAAAAGGAAGTTTAGAGATTAGTCTGTAGTTTGCATGGAGTCTGGGTTCAGAGATGCTTTTTTCAAGTGGGTGTTACCACCACCTCTTTCAGGGAGCTGGGAAACTCACCTGTTTCAAGGAGCAACTGACTATCTGTGCTAGGGCTGGACCAATGGAATCAATACAACACAGAATCAGGGAGGTTGGTCCTGGATCCAAACTACAGCACATAGGGCTCAACCTGGAAAATCTGCATGACATCCATGAACTCCGGTCAGTCAAAGGTACTCCAGGAAAGCTGACAGACAGTGGCCTTGCACTGATCCAGAGCAATGCCCAAAGAGTGTGCTAGTTGAGTACAGCCCTGATGTCAGCTACCTTAGTCACAAAGAACCGAGCACTCTACTTGCAAAAGGCTTTTCAGACTTGTAGACAGGCTGAGTTGCACAGTCTTCCCACAGTTCGAAACAGCTGAGCTGGTCAATTATGAGCATCTGCAATCTCCTGACAGGAACTCTGCCTTCTTACAGGTGATTACAGATTGATAGACTTGATATGGTCCATCAGTCTAAGGTGGTCAGCATCAAGGGCAGATTTCCACCAGCAACACTCTATCCTTCATCCTAGTTGCTGCATCTCCCTCAAAGTCCCATAAAACCGTGGGGAACGAGGATGAAGGAGAGAGGATGAACACGGACAGGGCAATGACATCCAGGGCAGCCAAAATGACTGAGTTATAAGCCATCACGAGGGCCTCTGGGTCACTGTTTGCCACCAGGAAATATGATAGGTCAAGTACCGCGCCAGGCCTGAGAGGTTACTATCTCGTAAAGGATGATACCTGACCATTTCCACAGGAGTAGACCCATGAAGGTGGTGGTAAAACTGAACCCATTTTGCAGTAATTGGACCATCTAACTGGTTATACCCCAAGGCAGAGGTTTAGATCCCCAGGAGGAAGACTAAGCCAAGAGAGTGACTGTGTTTATGAGTAGCAGTGGTAACTATCTGTGTGAGGCCCAGAGATGTCATCAACTGGAGAAAGTGCTGTCCAAATTGGGAGAGTTTGTTGTTGACCCAGGCATTGAAATTGCCTAGGACCATCAGCATGGGTGACTCAAACACCATGTCGACAACAAAGTCCATGACTTCTGAAGGAATCACTTCTCATCTCCTGGTGGATGGTGGATGAGGGTGATCTGACAACCTACACCTGCTACTATGGTACATACAAATAACTCAGCCTCCCAACTGGTACACTTGTGAGGTTAAATTTGGTCTTGAAACAGACTGCACCCCATGATCCAATCTCGGTGGTGTATCACAGAGTACCTGGCTGGATTTAAAGCCTCTAGTATGGGGCCAGATTCTTATCCAGCTAGGTCTCGATGATGCAAGCCAGGTCCATGGTTCCAACAAGATCTGCAATAATTGCAGTCTTGTTTTTAATGGAACCTGGCATTGATCAACACCACCTGAATTGAATGAAACCTCCCAGGCCACCCAAACCACCTGCCCACCACAATTGGTAGTGCCTTGCATATGGAAGCCAGGCATGGTGGACCACGTTCTAGGTTCCATTTTGCCCTAAAACATCTTCTAGATCTTACCACCCCATGCAGTGGCTCCACTCATTCACCTTCCACTGTTCCCACCCAGACACTCCCACCCCCATGGGTGATACCTAGCACCCTACAAATCTGTCTATCCAAAATGCATCTCACTTTAGGAGGCATGTTAGTATATTACCTCCTCATGGTGGTAAATCAACTGTTTCTATTCCTACAAATCTAAAAGTTGATAAGCTATGCATTTGTTCTAGGAAATGTCTAGCTGCAACAGATTCAGTATCTCTTCTCCTAATATCACTCCTATGCTCATTCAGTCTCAGTTTAAGTGGTCTTGATGTTTGTTTCACATAGTGTAGGACTCAAGGGCATTTAATTATATAGATCACTTGATCTGTCTGACATCTGATAAATTGTTTTATTGTTACATGTTCATCTCTATAAAGGTTATAAATCATTTTAGTTTTCCTTGTACTATTGCAATTTTGGCAATGGCTGCATGAATAATTACCTACAATTTTGGATCTACCTTTAAACATTTGATATTAAGATTCAGGAGTTTTCTACATTGAATGACAATCTTTTAAAGATTTTGTTTTTAGGTATTACCAATGTTTTTCTTCGAATATTTCTTCCCTTGGGAATAATTTGAAGTAAATCCAGAGTTTATGTATGATTTTTTAATTTCATAGAATTGATCCGAATAGTTTATAGAGACCATAATTTTCTCTTTTGTTTGTCTGCTTGTATTTTTCTTCAAATAATGTTTTTTCTTCCTACAGCATCACATCTTTTTTGCTGTTTGTAAATTGTATTCTGAATACTCTCTCTGAATCTATCTGTTTCTGTAGTTGCTTCTCTGTAATCACTATCTTCTGTACATTTCTCTTTATCCTAATTAGTTGTCCATATCTAATGTTTTCTACAACTGATTTTTTATTTAAACTCCTTACATGTAAAAGTACATTTCAGTGTGCTTTTTGCCTGTATACCTTTGTAGATAGTACTTGATTTTTATTAGATATCTGTAGATCTAAAATGTGATTGTATTTTTGTCATATGTAATGACACATTTTAAAAATCTGTGCACTTATTTAAATAGTAAAAAAAAGGTTTAACATTTCTTCTGTGTCTTTCCAGATGCACAGGCAATTGTCTATGTATCTCTTCCAACAAACAATGTTGTTTTAATTATATTTTGGTCTCAATTATTTCTCAAAGCTCTCCATCACTATGTTGGTAAGAATAGGTGCCATGGATGAACCCATAGCAGTTCCCTTCTGTTGCCACTAATGTGTCCTATGATATTTGAAGTAATTTTGTGTCTAAACCACTTCTGTCAATTTAGTTAAAAATTAGGAGGTTTTGGGGTATTATCTCTTTCCATAAGTTTGTCATATAATTTTTAGACCCACATTGTGTGGGATGAATGTATATAGATCTATAAAATCAAAGTTACTATTAGCAATTTATTTCTAACTTTTCTTTGTTCAATTTTTTCAACACTTGGATAGTATCTTTGGTGTCTTTAAGGTATGACTCAATGTTAATTACAAATGGTTGTATAAAATAATCTATATAGACAGACAAGGCATCTAGTGTTGAGTCTATTCCAGCTATAATTGGGCAGCCTAGTGGGTTCTTTTATCTTTATGAATTTTTGCAAAGTATAGAATGTTGGCATAATGGGATGTCTGAGTGGCAGTCTTTCTTCCGACTCTGTTATGAATTTTTTCTCTACCTTCTTCTAAAATCTTTTCACTGATAGTGTTACCTGTTCCATTGGGTTTGTATCACATTTCTGAAAGAATTCTCTATCACTTAATTGTCTGAAGCACGCCTTGTTGTAATCTTCTCTATCCATAATTACCATTCACCCCATCTACCTTTTTATAACTATAGTTTGATCATTTTCTAAACTCCTTAGGGCTCCAAAAGCATTAGCTGTTAAGTTATACATTTGTCTTCAATCTAATTTACTCTTTTCAAGGCATTCTAAGTCATTTTCCACCATTTATATTTATGTAATTATGGTTGGGGATGTGGGACCAGGTGGGAGAAATTTAGAATGGTAATTCAAATTTACTGCTAGTGTTTTATTTTTTATTTTTCTAGGGTGTTGGCTGTGCCTTCTATATTTACAAAGAAATTTTGTAATCTTTTTTTCTGTAAGATTTTGCATATCCATTTTAAATATAAAAGTTAAGTTTTCATGTGGACAGAATGTTAAACCCAAATTTAAAACTCTTCAATTTCATTCAATTGTCAATGTGACAAATTAGAAACTATACTTGTCCTCCCTTGTGGGACTTCTGTGCACGCTGGTCCCTATTGTTTCCTGTTCTTGTTCTTTTCTTTGTTCTTGTGTGAATTCTACATTTATATCTGATCCTCCTCTTCTCGTGTGTATCTGTGGTCACTGGTAGTATATTCGCCTTGTTTGGTTTTGCCTCCCTCTGACTCTATTTCATCTTTCTCTCCCCTGTATCTGCCTCTCGCCTAAAAAGCCTTCAATTATTGTGTTCCACTGTTATCTGCACTACTGTCTGAACTATATAGATTGTTCTCCAATCTGGATTGTATGTGTATTGCATTTTATATGGTGTGAATTTATTGTAGCTGTACACTTTTCCTTCTTTGTAATAATTGAACTCATGTTTAAAGTTCCTCAATTTTGCTCAATCAAATTATTTTCATAATCTTCTAATGCTTTGTTTATTTTGTAAAAATTCTGAAAATTCTCTAATATCTAGTTTTTGGTTGTATTGATGTAATCATTCTTTATTTCCTCATCAGTTCTATATTTAATGCTTCCACTAATAACAGAAGAAAATTCAAAGAGCATTTATTTCTTACTCAGTCCTTTTGTTCTAAATCATTTTGTTGTAAGACTAGAATTTGGTACTGTGGAAGTGCGTCAAACTCCTGAGAGTTCATTTCTGTTCATAATACTCTAAGTTTTCTTTTGCCATGCCTATTGTTTCTATCTAAATATGAAGGCCTTATTGTGTATATTTTACCTGTTCAGGGTACTGCTGCTTTAAGGCAAAAGGCCTCTTGAAAGTATTTCCTCTCTAAAAGCATGGTGTCTATTTTAAATCTTTCTTTCTACACAGTTCCTCAGTCCAATACTAGATTAATCATTTATAAGTTACTCTTCTTCAGTACTCATTCATGTAAGAGAACTTACCAAAAGGATTTCAGTGTGGCATCTAAGTCTGCTTCCTGCTTTGTTGCATAAGGAAGCCACACCTGCTCTGCTTGCTGTTTTAAGCCCAGTGTCTCTGCCCTGTTGTTACATGTCAAGTTTCAATTGGGAGACATCCTTGTCTGTCATGTTATCTCTGTTTGAGTTTGCCAGCATGCTAACTAGATTCAAGTAAGGACTTATTTTTTTTCCCTCTCATATTGTCTCTATTTCTTTCCATACACATGCACCTTAAAGCAGAAGATGAATGTATATTTTTTCACATTGCATTCCTATTTATGCCTAGTGGTAAGTTGTCAATTGAAATTGGTTTTATCACGTTGTCTTTTATATATTTGAAGACAAAATGTATTATTGATATCTTTTGTTTACACTACTTCTCTATATTTCCTACTACTTTGTTTTAAAGGTGTATTACCTTGGGCTTTGTTGAAACCAATTCACACTGGTATGAACAAGGATAGTGGTGCTGCCATGCTAAAATGTACTAATAAAAGACAAAAAGAAAGCAGAGCACACAAAACCTCATGGAAATGATACCAGGAGCACCAGCATCTTAAAAAATCCAAATAATTTATTGTTTGCATATACTCAACAACAGCCTAATGCGTTTCAGATGTTCTCCTATCCTTTATCAAAGGCATACTGGCTTACACTGGTGTGACCTTTTATATTGTTCAGCATCATTATGATGTCATAGTTTAAACTACTTCAGATGTTAACCCTTTAAGAATCAAACAGCTGGAACACCATATATCTATAGTAGTAACATAATAAATAACACAAACATATTACAGCTTAAAAATCCAAACAAATTTACAAATAAAAAATCTTCCTATAGAATAAGAAGGAACTATAAAAATGAGATAAGGGAGGAACAAGCAAATGAAGGGAGTGGGGAATGGGTGAGAGAGAGGATTGGGGAAGAAAAGGGGAAGGGAGAAGGGGAAGAAGAAGAGGGAAAAGGAAAGGGAAAGGGAGCTAAGGAGAGAGGAAAGGAAAGGAAGAAGGGGAAAGAGGGAGGGAAAGGGAAAAGGTAAAAGGGATGAAAAGAAGAGAAGGAGAGAAAAGGAAGGGGAAGAATAAAGGAAAATGAAAAGCAAAAGGAGGGAAAAGGGGTGAGGGAAGGGAGGAGAAAAGAAAGTTGGAGTGGGAAGGAATAATGAAGGAGAAGAGAAGGAATACATTAAGCTACATATAAAAATACATACTTATGTTTTTAATATAGAATGTAGCATACATATCCAAGAAACATAGCTTTTATTAATAACAATAGTTCCTGAAAGCTCATAAGAGCTTTTAATCATAAAAAGAGTACATACAGGCATTCCAAAAGAATAAGGAGATAGTATGGATTCAATTTAGTGTATACTCCTAAGAAAGGATACTCATTTTATATATCTCATGATGTGACATGAATACATCATAGATTAATGTTTCTGCATCACAAGTGCATCAGCTCTCACCTGAATAATACATGTTTTCCAAAATTACAGCTAACCTTGAGGGTCATGATTTAAATTTTAAAAATGTCTTTACTTTTTTTTTTTAAATGGTTTAATATCAAACCTTCCATTCAGTCCCTGTTTTTTGTCTGCATTCAAATTAGTGATCCAAAATGCTTCCCTTAATAGTAATAAATCACTGAAATTGCCACCTCTTGGTTTGTGGCTTACTTAATCTATACCCATAAATGTAAATTCATGTCCAGCCTTGTTACTATACTTATTTATATGTGCTACTGTGGCATAAGAAATATCATTTTTCCAATGGCTCGTACATGTTCCTTAACTGATTTTAAAACCCTTAGTGTTTTTCTATATAAAACATGCCACATTTACATGTAGCAAGGTATATTAGTCCAGTTGAGTCACACGTGATTAATTGCCTAATCTCAAACAGTGTCCTGTATTTTGATCTACAAATTCTTTTCCTTGTTTGATGTATTTACAATTACAATTCCTACAGGAAAACGTCCAACACTCCTATATTTTCATCTCTGTTTTCTCAACTGTCTCTTTCATCCTTAAAATGACTATGGCATAGTTTATCTCCCAATGTAGGAGCCCTTCTGCACACAGTCCGGGTGTGGATTAGAGCCAGCTCACCAAGACCTGGATCACTCCTTAGTAAGTGCCAATGCCCTCAATTATCCTTTCTATTTCCTGGGAATGTGCTGAATAGAGTAATACTACATTTAATCTCTTTCTTTCTTTCTTTTTTGCCTCAATACTTTTTTCTCCAGTAAAATCTCTCTATTTGAATCTACTGCTCTTTTATATCCATCATTGATATTTTTTTGAACCATAGCTTCTCTGTTCTAGCCTATTACATAATTCTGTTCCTCCATCTTCAAACATGGGTCATTACCACAGTTTCTTCTTGCTCTCAGGAATTGTCCTTTGGGTAAATTCCTAATTATGAATCTTGGATGGCAACTTTCAGCTCTTAACAAGGTATTCCCAACTGTTGGTTTCCAGTATAGATTTGTAGTAATCTTGTCTCTTCTGTTCTGATAATTCTCAAATCTAAAAGAATACTTCCTCTCTAGAAACACTGTAGCTAAATTTCAAATGAACATTTATTTTTCTCAATATTCCTTAAAAAGACCAAGTTCACTAACATCACCATCCCATATAAAGAACAAATCATCAATGTATCTCTTCCAATGTTTGATTTTAACAAACAATGGGTTTGTTTCTGATTAAGCACATGATTTTCCCAGACTCCCATATACAGATTTGCCACTGATGATGCACATGCTGCGCCCATAGCTGTTCCCTTTATTTGTAAATAAAACTTTCCATCAAACAAAACACATTGGCCCAGATATGCAAAAGGGTTGTGCCATGCACAATAGGGTTGCACCAGCGCAAGTCTGAAAATGCGCCATTCTGCGATATTCAGTGGAGGCAGTTGCACCCCCAAATCATGCTGAGCAATAGCGCAATGATAATGAATGTATGCGCAACTGAAGGGGAGGAACCATGCATAAATGGAGCAGTGTGATATTCAACAACATGTGCCATGCACAATAGGGGAGCAAGCAGAAGTTGCGTGATAGCGGAAATGAGCTAAAATAATAAGGAACAAGGGAGAGGCGCAAGAACACTACAGGGAAGGCACATGTTGCAGAACTATGACCAGCCACACAGGCAACACACACACACACACACACACACACACAAAAAAGAAAGGCACCTGGAACCCACAGGCTCAGGGAAGGTGGGAGCCACAGCCACAGTGCAGAAAGGGAAATGAAACACAGCACTGAGGCCAGCACAGTTGGGTGTTCCCGGAGCATGGGAAGTAGCAGCCAGGAGAGCAGGGGAAACAGAAACAGCTGCCGGGGGTGAACACAAGCCAGGAACATGGCCAGTGCCACCATGCAGTTGGAGGCAGGAATGAGGGGGTGAGAAGGTGGACATCAGGGGGCATGGCCATGGAAGGGCTCGTCGGCAGTACTGCCCAACAGGCAGTACCGAGCACACACCAGCTCAGAGCTGTGCAGTGATACTGAGATCATGGGCCAGTACCGCTGAATCAGGCAATTTGAGATGGTTCTGTGAGCTGTGCAGTGATGTAATGCAGGCACCCACATGACGGAGCCATGGTCTGTCAGTGGAGACTAAAGTGACAGCTTGCATGTGCTTTCTTACCATGGGTACCTTCCAGAGACAACAGGGGACACCACAGGCATAACTCAGTCGGCCATGTCACTCCACCTCACCCAATTCCTCAGCACACTGCTGCCACATGCTGTGGAGTACATCCATTTCCAGCACACCAGTGAAGCACACAGCAAACATACAGGAGTTCCACAGGGTAGTATCGCATGCCTGGTGTGCTTGGGGCCAGACTGCAACCCATGTGTGGCTATCCACACACCACCTGGCCCAGAGGTGGCATACATTAATCGCAAAGGCTATGCTATCAACTGCCAGGTGATGTGCGATGCCAGGGGCACATAATCAATGTCTGTGCCACGCACCCTGGGGAGCACACGATGCCTTCATCTGGCACCAGTCAGCACTGTGCCACAGATTCAAGAGTGGAACATCGCCACTGGCCACTTAGTGGGTGAGTATGCAAACCACACGGACAAACTTATGGCTTGGGAGGCATGGTCAGAGGTGACATGGGTAGTGGCCTACATGGCCCGGGGCAGGGTGATGCTGACCACCAAACTGACCTCCACCTCTACACACAGGTGACAGTGGATACCCACTCCATCCCTGGCTGCTCACACCATATCGGAGGCCGGACGCCAGTCGCAGCAACACTACAATGAGGCACATGCCACCACATGTAATGTCATTGAGGGTGTTGGTATGCTGAAGGCATGTTTCCATTGCTTGGACACATCCGGTGGTGCCCTACAGTACAGCCCCCTCAAAGGCCTGTAGGCTATTCCTGGCCTGTTGCATCCTGCACAACATGGCCAACGAATTTGGGATAGCTGTACAGGTCAAAGAGGGGACAGTATGGGGACAATGAGGACACCGTGACAATGGTGATGGGCAGCCCCCTGAAATGGGACCCCGACTGCCCCCGCTGGCACAGCTGCACTGGGACACCATCACAGAGGAGCACTTCAGCCAACCCAGGTAAGTCATGGGACCATGTGCAACCACCAGTGGAAAAGGCACAACCCACAAAACATGCATGGACACACACCAGGGTGCATGCCATCAAGGGAAGTGGCCAGGCATGGAACTACGCACACCACCAGGGAAGGGTGGGGCCCAACATGGCATCCGGACAGACACACACATGCACACAACTCACCAGACATGCACAAAGGGTAGGAGGCACGCTGACCCAGAATGCCACCCCCAGCCACACACATGTCCACAGACCACCACGCCCACTGCCTGTCATTGTGCTTGTGTCAGATGCTGGGCACCATTGCACATTGGCGTACAGCGCAATGCAGGCATCATCATCACAGATGCAACTGCAGACAGCAGTTGGGAGGTGTGCAGATGGACTGTGTGTGTGTGCAGGGCTGGGTATCCACCTGTGCATTGCCCACTGAATGACACAATGCACACAGGGCAGCATCAGACAGTAGCCATGCTGGGAGACAGGTCAGTCATGCATCACAGTGTCCCGCCACCACGGATGCATGGCGGCCCCGCCAAGACCCACCAGCAGTGGCAGGCTGACCACTGGCCTCCTGGGGTTGCACCAATGGTCCCCAGGGTTCCACCGCATGAACGCAACCGTGATTATGCAGGGGTTCAGCACACTGAACATGCCTGCTCCAGGCATGCTCAGGATGCCGACAGCTGAACCTGGTGTCGACAAGGACAGTGTCACTCAACACCGAACGGGGTGGACATTGCACTGTGTGGTGTCTCGACAGTAGTGCAAGTGGTAGACAAGAAGTACAGGAACTCAGGCACTGGCAAATAAGAAATGCAGAATGAAGATCCTCAATCTGAAGGATAGCTGTGTCAAAACACGCTTATCTGTTTAGACGCAAGTAGATTCAGTTAGAGATATTGAAGCTATTTCTAGCAAACAGCACTGTTGAGCAAGTCAAATATTGTTATGGAAACCCTGATTTCAAGTCACAGGCCCAGAAACTGTCATTATGCTGCTAGTTTAAGAATTTCAGTTCCAGTGTCAGTGGGAAGAAGTACAGGTATGCCATTCCTGCTGCAAAAGGTACAGGAACTGAGTTCCTGTGGCCCTGTTCACTTTCATCACTGGTCTTGCGCATGGGCAAATAACTGTGTGCCCCAGTGGCCATGGCAGCTGTGATTGTATGTGTCAGCCTGTCAATGGCAGTGGTCACATCCTCCCACATCCGTCCATCCCTGCCAGGAGCAGAGCGGTTTCTCTCCTGCGATGCTCCTCTGCCTGCTGCAGAGCCACACTCAGTGCATCCACCACCGTCACAAGCCACATCTGCTGATTGACTGATGCTTGCAGTATGCAGGTGTGCTCATCCAGAGGTCATCTGCCTGATTGGCATGCTGTCCCTCAGGGTGTTCGTGGCCCTGATGCTCATCACCCCTTGAGGGTGGGTGCTGCACACCAGGGCCAGGCCTGGGCATGTCCACAGGCAGTGCACTGATGCCAGCCCCTGACACTGTACCCCAAGCCCATTGGCTGACTGCTGATGCTGCCCCTCTGGCTGCTGCTCCTAGGGCTCAATGTGCTGCCGCAGTGGCCACAACAGTCCCACTGTCCTGTACACACACCAGTGCTGCCCCACCGGTGCTGACAGGCACAGGCTGGGACTGTGATGGCACACAGGCCTCCACGACAGCACCACCCACAGCCATGGCCACGATGTTACCTGCTGTGTGGCCATCCTGTGGCACACACATGTCACTGCCCATGATGTTAGTGACATCATCATCGGTGACGGACTCCGCACCAGCCGAGTCCCAGCATGCCGGCATCAGTGGATGCTGGCACGCTGGGACATGGGCAGGGCCTCCTGCACCTGCTCCAACAACATCAGTCTGGACATTTGGTGGGCCCACTGTCCCCTTAGCCACGTATTCCTGTGGAGGTGGATGGGCCTCCTCCATCTCCATCTGACTGGCCTCAGTGGAGAAGCCCACCACCACTGACCCATGCAGATGCCTCAGGAGCTGTAAGGGAAAAGAGAGTCGTACTGCATGTGACCCACCCTGTCCCCCAATAGACAGACCATGACCTACCATGCAGTGACAGGCTACCACCCATCTGGAATCCACCACCCAGAACACCCTCAATGGCACAACGTTGCATGCTGCCAGCAACCCTGTCCTCCTGTGGGGTCAGGCGTAGCACCCCGGCTGTTCCCACCTGTTGCAGACTGTGCCCTGATGGCAGCCACCTTCTTCTTAATCCTCCTCCTGTCTGTACCCATCTTCTTCTTGCATTCCTCTACAGAGCACTGGTGGCTGCCATGCAGGTTTACAGCATGCCACCTCCTCCCATGCAGCAGCATGGGTCTGTAGTGTTCCCTGGCATCCGCTGTGGGCGACTTCTGGTCTAGGTGGGCCTCAAACAGGGCATCCGTCTCGGCCTTCGTGAAATTTGGCCTCCTCCTCCTCCCATAACTCTGTTCCTCTTCCTCCACAACTCGCTGGGTCATGATTCAGCCTGTGAGAATGACAGGGGTTACCTGTGACTGTGCAGTCCCATGCATGTCCCAAAATCCACAGTCCACACTCCCAAACAGCATGCAACTCACCAATAGACTGCAGTAACTGACTATGGCCAGTGCAGTCCAATGTTGCTTTATAGCAACCCATGCAAATGAGGTGAGGCGCATCTTTAAGTGGATGCAAATGCAGTGACTGCACCATTGAATGGCTGATTAGCTGAATTGCATATGACGGCTGAATATCGCGCTGTTGTGCTTTGTGCAATTGTGTTGAATGTGTGCTGAGCCAAGGCACAGTTCTGTGACATGTGCAGTACACACCTAACTGCGCATGCCGGGTTGAAAGCGAGGTGCCTGCTGTGCTGCTGACGTGCTGTGCATGGGAGGCAATGCAGGGCATGGCCACCATTGCCGGTGGTGCTACAGCGCTGTTCACCTATATGGCACTGTGGCACTCTGGGGCATCTTAGGCACACTGGAGCAACAGTGTGGTAGGCCACTACAGGAGGTGGCACACAGGCACCCAATCATGCTAGATGCATTGGGTTCCATTTCACTGTGGCTGTCCATGCGCTAGAGAATCTTGACCCTGTGCCGACCTTTGCCCTCTAGGTGCCATGCATCAGGGTATGGGTGCACCACTATCGTGCTGTTCGGTGACAGCGCGATAGGGAATGGCAGTGCTGTACTGGCGCAGCATCTGCACATGGTGGAACCACGCTGCAGAGTGCCATTTTGACTTAACTGAGCAGTAGAGATGGCACGGAGGAGAGCTGTACAGTGGAGCCAGGTGGAGCAGACAAAACTAGTTGCCATCGATGGAGCCACATGTTGGCCCACTATTTGGTGAGGCACCCTGGACAGGGCCAGGAGTCAGGTGTGGCAGGAGGTGGCGACGCCCTGGAGGAGGCCACCGGATGGGGTGGATGGCGGAGCAGTGCCACCACAGATATGGGGACCTGAGGCGGAGGGACCGGACCTGCTTGCCCACCTGTGGGCGCATGCCAGGAGGGGTTTGGTGCCATGGCCAGGTAGGTGCAACATCCATATACTTTTATCTTCCATACTGGTATCAATGTTGCATGTGTCTGGCACATGGGGGCCATCCAGTGTTGGCCATAGTGGTGTTATCAGGGTGTGGGGTGGGTGGGTCTGGCTGTGTGGATTGCACACACATGGGGGTGGGGAACTTTGCTACAGGATTGTACTGATGTTCCTTTCTCCATGTTTGCACCTTAGGCCCAGACAAGCACAGGCTGGTGAGGGAGAGGATGCACCAGCAGGAGAACCATCAGTCTGGGAGGGGCGAAGGTCCGCAGAGGCACAGGGACCAGCCTGATTATGGTGAGTGCCTTACATCCATGATTACTATTGCATGCTGTGTAACAGGGAGGGCAGCGGGCGTGGCCACCATCCATTGAAACCACTGCCATGCACGCAACTTGTTACAGTCAGCACTGTCCAGTGGCACTGCATGTCTGGGAGTGCATCAATGGTGGTCCATGCATGCACCGGGCACATGGCTGTGCCACTGCCTTCACACCACATAGCCAAGTCACTGTACGGCCACAGTGGTGCTGTGCAGGACATGGGCGGTGTGTGTGTGCAGTGGTCCACATGGCTGTGGCTGCCTGGGGGCAGGTCTTGTGGATACGGTCACTGTGGGTGGTCACACCATCACAGGGGCGTGGCACATGGCTGTATTCCATGCACAATGGGTTTGCTGCAGGGGACTGGACAGTCACACGATTGACTCTGCTCCCTTATCCTAGATGGATGACACTGGCTGGCCCTGGAATGGGCACTACAGGAAATCCTGCAGCTGGCACGGGCATCCCTGGCAGCCTTGGAGAGGTTGGAGGACATGGGGTCTGGAGGAGGAGAACCGGAGGCACCACAGGAGTGAAGAGCAGGGCAGGGAATAGGCCCTCCATGACCCCCCTGACAACCATACTCCCTGGACCCACCTCACACCCCTTCTTCCCTCTTCAATTTCTACACCCCTGACCCATGCCCGCCCCACCTGGTTTGTGGCCCTCCCCTTGTAAATATTTGTAAATATGTTTGATAGTTCTTATATTTTAATACATACATTTTGTTATAACAACTGTGGTGGTCTCTGATTTACAGTGGGCTACAGGTGCTCAGCTGCAGTGGTGTGCATGGCATCAGGGGTGGTGCATGCATGGGGGTGTGCGTGTGTGTGTGTGTGTGCAGAGGTGAACCACCCATGGTGGGCAGGGGATCAGTCACTGTCTGTGGTTTGTGTGTTGTACTCTGTGCACTGGATGCCTGTGTGCAGTGGTCCATGGGGCCTGCACTGTGTGCATGGCACCCTGTCAGACCATCCATGGCCTGTGCAGCTGACACCCTTGCATGTCTGTGGTATGCACAGTCTTCTGGTGCGTCAGTGGTGGCTGCTGTGGCCAGTGCTGGGATGGGATGTGTCCTTGGGAGGGTGTGCAGGGTGCTGTACCACTGGAGGTGGGGTCTGGGGCATGCCCTGTCACATGTGGGGTACCTCATGTGCTGACACATGGTCAGACTCTCAGCTGTACCTCGGGGGATGTGCAGGGTGGCACAGTGTATGCATCTGTTGCATCACTGTCTGCTGCCGCCTGCTGCAGGTTGTCCATGGTGGGGCTGCCTTGCATGGCTCCATGGTGCACAGGTTGCATTGTCACAGTGGGGGTGGAGGCATGCATGGGGTGTCCTGCACTGTTGGGTGCTACTCCTGGGCAGGGTGTTGGGGATCATGGTGCAGGGTGTGCTCTGCATTTGTGGGATGGTCTGGTACGGGTGGTTGGCCATCCTTGTGTGCCAATCATAGCTTGCCAGGGGGTGATGGGGCACCATGGCCCGGCTGTGGGTTGGTTGCTGGTCTCCATGGGCCAGTGGTTATTCCAGCCCTCCCCAGTTGTGCAGTGCATGCGGTGTGGGGGATGATGTCTGTTCTGCTGTGAGTTCCTCTGTCCATCTATGGCATGGGTGGTGGGCCCCTGCCTCCCTGGTTGTGCTATTGCATTGCTGCCCTGCTGCTGGGGGATGTCCATGGTTGCGCTATGGCACATCTGGACTGCTCAGCTGAACATCCCTTGTTGCACTATGGCACATCAGATATGCTCAGCTTCACCTCCCTAGTTGTGCTATGGCTCAGGTGGTGTATATTTAGTTGTCGGCCGAGGTGCATCTTGGCCTGTGCAGTTTTTGAATATCATGCTTCTTGCATGGGCACAATGGACTTGTGCTTGCTCCTGCTGTTGCACACTTTTGGGCACAGTGTGAATATCTGGGCCATTATGTTTTAACACAATCTCTAAAATTTTAACTAAAAATTCAGAACTAGGTTTTTCAGTGTATTCTCTAGTATTTAGAAAAATAGCCCATGCATCTAGCGCCTCATGGGGGATGTTAGAATAAAGTGATTCCACATCCATTGTCATCATGCAATCCTTTGATTTAACTTAACATCACAGTATCCTAAACATGTCACCAGTATCCTGTACATAAGATGGCAATGTAGTTACAAGGGGCACATAAACGCTAAAATTGTGACAAACTTTTAGTCAATGATCCTATGCCACTAATGATAGGATGATCTGGTGGGCATTCTAGTGATTTATGCACCTTTGGTATCAAATAAAATGTAGCCCTTACTGGGCCATCTGTAACCATGAATTTCATAGTTTTATTGTCAATTTCTTTATTCTTAAATCCTTCTTTAATATAAGCATCAATGGCAGTTTTAAACTCAAAAGTTGATCTTGGTGTAATCTCGTAAAACTTATCATCCCTTAATTGTCTCTCTACTTCTTTAACATAATGAGCAGTGTTAAGTACTACCACACAGCCCCTTTATCCACTTTTTAATAATGATGTCTCTATTGTCTTGCAGTGTCCTAATGGCATCATTTTCTTCCACCGTAAGATTGTTGTATTTCACTTTTGGTAAACTATCAAAAGACATCAATGTCCTGTTCTACCAATTGCTTGAAGACTTTAATAGCTGTACTTGGTGGGGGTTAAATGAGGATTTCAGTGCAAAGCATGGCTGGTTGGTCTCATTTATATTTACTTAATTATCAGTTTCTAACGATCTGTTGCCAAAGAACGATTTTAAACTGAGGTTTCTAAACATGATATTCAAAACTACCACTGTGTAAAATTTATTGGCAGCCATCATGGGAGCAAAGTTTAACCTTTACTAAGCACTGAGAGCTCAGCTTCAGACAGCTCAACATTTGAAAGATTCAGTACCTGCAAATCTTCAGTGGCTGCAGCCTCTGTCATTACCATTGTTTCCTCTTCCAATTCTGCTGTCTGTAGTTGCTCTGACTCCTCATCTGCGTCCTCTTCTTCTGATTCTCCTGCTGAGTTCTTCTCATGCACCATTGTCCTCTTCTCTTCCTGTTGCTCCAAATCTTGGGCTTCTCTGTAATTGGTACGGTGGCGCTATTTCCGGTCTGTCCTGCTGAAAATGGTTCTGTGTGATAATTTCTTCATTTTCAGATTCACTTGCACTGCTAAAATTAAAACTAATATATCTTGTTCTGTTCTTTAAAATCCCCTGTGGGTTCCTTTGCCAACTGAACACTTGATCACATTCATCGTCATTTTTATCTCTTGTGAACTTGGTCTGTTTAAGCAGTTTCAATTCATTATCAAGTTTTAGAATCGAGTCTTTAAGTCTCTGATTCATGCGATCAAACTCAAATGCTGCAGAAATTTCAAACTTATCTCTCCCTTATCTTAATTTCTTCCTTTAGGTTTGTTTCCTTTCCTTACTGTATTTAATTATCAAATCTATCAATTTAAAACGTGCTTCTATAAGGATCTCTTCCCACTGTTTTAAAACTCTTCATTTTCCTGGCACAACCCAGATTTTTCCACAATCTAACCTATGGGGTATTATTTTTACTGTTATATAAGTCTCCATGTTGACTGTGTTCCAATAAGCTCTTCTCCATTGATGGGTGACCTTTCCAAGTCTCTAAATGCTGTGCTTGAGGATTGTTCTGTAGCACTTCTTGTTACATTTGTATCACCATCCATCAGGAAAGGATTACTTTTCAACACATTTTCCATTAACTCGCTCATGTAATCCAAAGGCCCCTGGTTTCTACCATTTCTATCACTTCTTTGTGTAAAAACCAAATTAGGAGTTGCTTCTAAAGACATTGTAGCACTAGTATACAAAAGGGCTAAGCTGCTTCCAAAGAGGTTTTATACTTGGAATATTTCCTACTGCAACCTGTGCAACACCAAAAAAGTTTAAACCAATTCACACTGGGTATGCACAAGGATAGTGGTGCTGCTATGCTAAAATGAACTAGTAAAACACAAAAAAGCAGAACACAAACAAGTCTCATGGAAATGATACCAGGAGCACCTGCCTCTTAAAAATCCAAATAATTGATTGTTTACATATACTCAACAAGAGCCTGATGTGTTTGCATGTTCTCCATCCTTTATCAAAGGCAAACTGGCTTACATTGGTGTGACCTTTTATAGTGTTCAGCATCGTTATGATGTCATAGTTTAAACTGATTCAGATGTTAACTCTTTAAGAATCAAACAGCTGGAACACCATATATCTATAGTAGAAACATAATTAATAACACAAACACAATATAGCTTAAAATCCAAACAAATTTACAAATAAAAACTTTCTATAGAATAACAAGGAAGTATAAAATGAGATAAGTGAGTGAACAAGGAAACCAAGGAGTGGGGGATGGGAGAAGAAAAGGGAGGAAGGGAGAAGGGGAAGTGGAAGAGGGAAAAGGGAAAGGAAAGGAAGATAAGGGGAGGAAGGAAAGGAGAAGGGAAGAGGGAGGAAAGGGAAAAGTAAAAGGGATGAAAAGAAGAGAAGGGAAGGAAAATGAAGGGGAAGAATAAAGGAAATGAAAAGAAGTGAAAGGGAGGGAAAAAGGGGTAGTGGAGGGAAGGGAGGAGAAAAGAAAGATGAGGGGAAGGAATAATGAAGGAGAAGTAGAAGGAGAAGGAGAAGGAGAAGGAAGGAATACATTAAGCTACAGATAAAAGAAATAATTATGTTTTTAATATACAATGTAGCATACATATCCAAGAAACATAGCTTTTATTAATAACAAATAGTTTCTGAATGCTCATAAGAGCTTTTAATCATCAAAAGAGTTCAACAGGCATTCCAAAGAATGAGAGATAGTATGGATTCAATTTATTATATACCCTAAGAAAAGACACACATTTTATATATCTCATAATGTGACATGATTACATCCTAGAATAATGTTTCTGCATCACAAGTGCATCAGCTCTGACCACAATAATACATGTTTGCCAAAAATTACAGCTAACCTTTCAGTTAGAAGTGGCCTCCACCTGCAGAATATCTGCTACAAACCACCTCTTGGTTTGTGGCTTACTTGTCTATACCCATAAATGTAAATTCATGTCCAGTCTTGTTACTATACTTATTTATATGTGCTGCTGTGGCATAAAAATATCTTTTTCTCAATGGCTCATACATGTTCCTTAACTCTGATTTTAAAACCCTTAGTGTTTTTCCTACATAAAACATGCCACA
The DNA here is from genome assembly GCA_016271365.2 of Neoceratodus forsteri. Taxonomy (NCBI): domain Eukaryota; kingdom Metazoa; phylum Chordata; order Ceratodontiformes; family Ceratodontidae; genus Neoceratodus; species Neoceratodus forsteri. Next base: position 1,056,853,285 of record CM057459.1, read on the forward strand.
TTTACATGTAGCAAGGTATATTAGTCCCGTTGAGTCACATGTGATTAATTGCCTAATTTCAAAACTGCGTCCTGTATTTTGATCTATAAATTCTTTTCCTTGTTTGATGTATTTACAACAATTACAATTCCTACAGGATAAACATCCAACTCCTATTTTCATCTCTATTTTCTCAGCCATCTCCTTTTATCCTTAAAATGACTATGGCATAGTTTATCTCCCAATGTAGGAACCTTCTGTATGCAGTCCGGAGGGATTAGAGCCAGCTCACCAAGACCTGGATCACTCTTTAGTACCTGTCAATGCACCTTAATTATTCTATTTCCTGGGAATGTGCTGAATAGGGTAATACTACATTGAATCTCTTTCTTTCTTTTTTTTGCCTCAATATTTTATTTTCTCCAGTGAAATCTCTCTATTTGAATCCACTGCTGTTTTATATCCATCGTTGATATTTTTGAACCATAGCCTCTCTGTCTAGCCTATTACATAATTCTATTGCTCCATCTTCAAACATGTGGTCATTAGGGGTATACACTAAATTGAATCCAATTGAACAGCTAATATTCTTCAGGTGAAGGTACTCTGGCTGGAAGCTGCAATACTGAACATAGGATTTGCAAGAAAGCAAGTTGTGCTCACAACAGAGGGAGGTGAACCTTACAATTGTCTTTGGTTTGTAGCAGATATTCTGCAGGTGGAGGCTACTTCTAACTGAAAGGTGAAATAAGGAACTTAGAATTATCAGGAAAGACAGTATTTCAATCAACAGAGGAGGTGTATCTAGCTTTACTTTTGTTCCAATTCTTAAGATTTTCATTGCAGGAAGAGTTTAAACCCTGGGCTAAAATTTGTTATAAGTCCTGAAGTAAGTGCAGGTACAGGCTGTATTTGACCCAGACAGTGCCCTAGGTGGTGGAAACTGTTTTTGTGTTTATCTCTGTGTGCCTTAAAAGGCCAGGCCAGACTGTGTCAGGAAGTGCTTACATCATAGCTACTTATCAGCCAATAGCTTTGGAAGAGTCTTACAGACCTGAGAACAACAGTATTATAAGCAAGTGTTTTATAGCAAACTCATCAGAACAGCTAATATTCTTCAGATGAAGCTACTCTGGCTGGAAGCTGCAATACTGAACATAGGATTTGCAAGAAAGCGAGTTGTGCTCACAACAGAGGAGGTGAACCTTAAATTGTCTTTGGTTTGTAGATATTCTGCAGGTGGAGGCTACTTCTAACTGAAAGGTGAAATAAGAAACTTAGAATTATCAGAGGCAGGTGGATCTAGCTTTACTTTTGTTACAATTCTTAAGATTTTCAGTGCAGGAAGTGTTTAAAGCACAGCTGACTTATTTTGGGGCTGACTGCTTTCAGAGCACAAACCACCAGGCTGTTTTGGGGCTGGGAGGTTACCTGTGTCTGACTTGGATGTCTGGATTTTTCTCTGTTTGATTAGCAGGGTATTTTCTCTGTCAAATTGTTGTGTATGGCATTTTGCTGACAGGAAGGCACTCATCGCAGCGGTGGGTAAGAGCTTTTAGCTGATTGTTTCTTGAGGGCACAGTTTAGGCCCAACCCTGCCCACCCCTCACCCCACCCACCCCTGGAAATAGTTCCTTTTACCTGGGGTTCTGACATAATTTCCTCAAGAGTGCAAGGTGCATATCACTGTCATATCCTCTGTAGCACACTGCACTGACAATATAAGCATACATTGTATAATATATATATATATATATATATATATATATATATATATATATATATATATATATATATATATTTCTATATAACAAACCAATCACACACACACACACACACACACACACACACACACAGTAGATAAACATGTGGGGAGTAGTGCAATGTAATGGCTGTGGGGCAGCAGTCTTCCGGGAGTCTTTCCGGAGGCTGAGATGCTGCCCTATTTGCAGACAACTCTCTTCCCTGAGGAGGAAGTTGCCCGACTTCAGCCACACTGGACAGTAGTAAGGAACCTTCCCCAGGCCACACTGGACAGTAGTAAGGAACCTCCCATCCAGAGAGCACCAGAGCCACCACCACAACCTCAGAGGCTGCAAAGAAAGCACAGCAGTTGGACCACAGTGGGCTCAGGAGGGTGAGGATGGTGGAACAGAGGCACACCAAGTCAGTTGCTCCACTCCACAATCCATACACCATTCTGGGGAGCATAGCTCCCCTATGGATGCACCTGCAGAGGGAACTAAGGAGGCTGAGGACAACTGTCACAAGGGAGGCCCACAGGAAGGAGGCAGAGGACACCACAGGGAAAGGAAGCAGCTCCTGGTGGGGAACCCAATTATTAGGGATAGAACTGGGGAGCAGGAAAACTGAAGTAAGGTGCCTGCCTGGTGCCGTGGCTTGGAGGAACAGGAAGCGCATCCTCAGGATCACGAGAACAGCTGCACAGGAGTCTGAGCTGGATGTCATTGTCCACCTAGGGACAAATGACTTGGCTCATCATGAGATTAGAGCAGTGCAGGAGGACTTTGTAGAGTTGGGGAGGAGCTAAGACAAGTAGCAATAAAGTATCCTTTCTCAGAGGTGCTGCCTATCAATGGCATGGGTGAGGCGAGGGTACTTTGCACCATGCAGTTTAATGAATGGTTGAAAAAATGGTGTGGAGCACAGGGTTTGGATTCATTGGGGACTGGGGTTAAACCTGGAGGACACCAGCCTATACTGGCAGGATGGTCTGCATCTGTCCAGGAAGGAACAAGTCTTTTCGCAATCGGTTTAAATGCTTCATTGGCAAGCTTTTAAACTAGTCAAGGAGGAGGCACTGATAAGCAGCAGAAAATCCCTGTCTCTCCTTACAAAACAGGGTATTAAATGAGAAAAGACCGAGGTAGAAAGGCCAGTGGGGATGCTGCAACAGAAGGTAAGCCATCAAAAATGGAGAGCAATGAGTACCAATGCCCGTAGTCTGGGTAACAAGCTTCCTGAATTAGTGGCCTTGATGGAGGAGGAACATCTGGATATCGTGGCAGTCACAGAAACATGGTACACACAAAACCATGACTGGGATGTAAACATACCATGATACACTATCTACAGGAGGGACAGGGAGGGTAAAGAGGAGGAGGAGTAGCTCTTTACATAAGGGAAGGAATCAAAGCAACAGAACAATAGGGTAAACAGGGTGGAGAAGAAGCACTGTGGGTAAATTTGGAGACAGGCAATGGCACCACAATCCGCACAGGGGTTGTACACAGACCCTCTCTCAGGGGAGGAAATGGACAAGGAAATGATAGAAAGTATACTTAGAATGGCAGAAAAGGGGAGATATTGCTGATGGGTGATCTGAATATGCCAGATGTTAACTGGAGTGCAGTTGCAGCAGCCACTTCGAAGAGTGGGGTTATTCTAGATGCCCTTCAGGGGCATGCTGTAGACAACTAGTACTGGAGCACACTCTGGAGGAGCAATCTTAGACCTGGTTCTCTCAAATAGAGATGGAGAGAGATCACAGATGTAGAAGTGGGTTAGCCATCTGGGAACTAGCGATCATTGAACAGTATGGTTCACAATAAACACAGCAACAGAATCAAGCCATACAAAGGCAAAAGTACTGGACTTTAGGAGGGCTGACTTTGCTAAAATGGGTGAGTGCCTAAGGAATGCACTAGCAAATGAGCAGGAAGGAGGGGTGGAAGAAAATGGGAATAATAAAACTGCCATCACAGAGGTAACAAGCCTTTGTGTGAAGCAAATAAACAAAACAAAATGATGTAAGAAACCACTATGGTTCTCAAAGGAAGTGGCAGTGAAGGTTCAAGAGAAAGAAAGCATTCAGGAAGTACAAGGAATCACAAAAAAGCAGGACAGACAACTGTATCAGTTAAAGCAAAAGGAAGCTCGGAAGGTAGTCAGAACAGCAAAGGCCCAAACTGAGGAAAAGATAGCCAACTCAGTTAAGAAGGGGATAAAACCTTTATAGGTACATCAGGGACCAAAGAAAGACCAAGGGAGGGATAGTGAGGCTTAATAAAGGGAGAGAGGGTAGGCAGAGGGTGACTGTGAAAAGGCAGAGATACCAACAAATATTTTGCTCAGTATTTACAAATGAAGAGGGAGAAACCTAAAAAAACAGCAGAAACACTCTGGATACAGAAGTTGATACCAGCCCATTTACAGAAGAAAGGGTTCTGACAGAACTCTAAAACTGAAGGTGGACAAAGCAATGGGGCCTGATGGGATTCATCCCAGAATTCTAAAAGAACTAAGGGTAGAACTAGTGACACCACTGACTACCCTCTTTAACAAGTCATGGGAGGATGGGGTGGTACCCAAGGACTGGAGGAGGGCAAATTTGATTCCCCTTCACAAAAGTGGGAGCAAGGCAGAAGCAGGAAACTACAGACCTGTTAGTTTAACCTCAGTGATAAGGAAAATGATGGAATCACTTCTGAAGGAAAGAATTGTCGAGTACCTAGAGGCCAGAGGGCACAGGACCCAAGGCAGCAAGGATTCACAGCGGAAGATCATGCCAGACGAATCTGATAGATTTCTTTGACTGGGTGACCAAGTAGTAGATCAGGGAAGGGCTGTGGACATGGCCTGACCCAGACTTTAGCAAGGCATTTGACACAGTCCCACACAAAGATTAATATACAAGTTAGCCAGCCTGGGATGAGTCCCAAGATAACAGCCTGGGTAAAGAATTGACTGGAGAATAGGACACAGAGATTAATACTAAATGGAACCACTCTGGAAGAAAGTGCAGGGTTCAGTGTTAGGACCGGTCCTCTTCAATGTCTTTATAAGCAGACATTGTAAAGGGACTGGAAGGAAAAGTATGTCTCTTTGCAGGTGACACAAGATCTGCAACAGAGTTGATGCACAAGGTTGGGTGGAAAGGATGAGAAGGGACTTGGCAAGGTTAGAGGAATGGTCAAATGTATGGCAGCATAGATTCAGATGAAGTGCAAGGTAATGCACCTGAAACAAAAACCAGGGAAGAGTACACAATGGGGGGTGAGATACTAACAACAACAAAATGGAAAGGGACCTGGGGGTAGTCATATCAGATGACCTAAATGTGGGACAAGCAATGTGAGAGGGCAGCAAGGAGGGTTGGGGATACTGGGATGCATAGGAGAGGCATCACCAGTAGAAAACAGGAAGTTATTATCCTCTGTACAGACAGCTGGTGAGACCCCATCTGGAGTACTGTGTGCAGTTCTGGAGACCCAATCTCCGCAAAGACAGAGACAGGATGGAAGCTGTCCAGAGAGGGCAACTAAAATAGTGCAGGGTCTGCACCGAAGACATATAAAGACAGACTTAAGGAGCTTAATATGTATAGCCTCGAGGAAAGGAGGAGAGGGGGACATGATAGAAACTTTCAAGTACCTCAAGGAATCAACAAAGTCCAAGAGGGTAGCATCTTTCAAAAAAGAGGTGTGCAAGAACAAGGGGTACAATTTGAAGATAGAGGGGTGGCTCAGAGGTAATTTAAGGAAGTATTTTTCACAGAGAGGGTTCTGGATGCATGGAATGGCCTTCTGGAGGAGGTTGTGGAGTCTAAAACAGTGGTGGAATTCAGCACGCATGAGACAGTCATAAGGCAATTCTAGGGGTGGGGGTAGGAAGAAGTAGGCTGCTGGTTAACTAGGATCTGCAGCTTATCCATTAGGTAGGGAAATGGGCAGACTGGGTGAGCTAAGTTGTCCTTATCTGCCGGCCAATTCTATGTTTCTATGTTTCATACTATCTCTCATTCTTGGAATGCCTGTATGTACTTTTTATGATTAAAAGCTCATATGAGCTTTCGAGAACTATTGTTATTAATAAAAGCTATGTTTCTTGTATATGTACCTGTATGCTACATTGTATATTAAAACATAATTGTGTCTTTTTATCTGTAGCTTAACGATTCCTTCTCTTATCCTTCTTCATTGTTCCTTCCCTTCATCATTCTTTTCTCCTCCCCCTTTTTCCCTCCTTTGGCTTCTTTTCATTTTCTTTATTCTTCCCCTTCCTTTTCCCTCCCCTCTCTTCTTTTCATCACCTTTACATTTTCCATTTCCTCCCTCTCCCCTACTCCTTTGCTTCCCTTATCTCCCTTTCCTTTCCTTCTTCCTCTTCCTTCCCCAACCCCTCTTCCCCATCCCCCACCCCTTAGTTTCCTTGTTCACTCCTTATCTCATTTTTATACTTCCTTGTTATTCTATAGGAAGTTTTTTTATTTCTAAATTTGTTTGGATTTTAAGCTATACTATGTTTGTGTTATTTATTATGTTACTACTATAGATTTATCTTGTTCCAGCTGTTTGATTCTTAATGGGTTAACATCTGAAGCAGTTTAAATTATGACATCATAACAATGCTGAACTCTGTAAAGGTCACACCAATATAAGCCAATATGTCTTTGATAAAGGATGGAGAACATCTGAAATGCGTTAGGCTCTTGTTGAGTATATGTAAACAATAAATAATTCAATTTTTAGATGCTGGTGCTCTGGTATCATTTTCATGAGGTTTGTGTGCTCTGCTTTCTTTTGTGTTTTACCTTGGGCTTTGTGTTCATTGGTATTAACTCATCTATACAGTAGTTTTATTTCATGTTTCATTTGTTTCATGAAATATGTATGGACCTAACCTTTCAGTGTGATGGCAAGGGTTAGTGTATTGACTTTGTTTTTAACAGATATACTCTTTTAGGTTTAAAACCTTGAACTGGAAAAATTAACACAAGACTGAATCAGGACCAAGTTACCACAAGTGAAGCTGCCCCATGTCCCGACCCACTGGAGCAAAGTAGCACCATTAGTGACTGTTAAATGCAAGGCCAAAAGACTACTTAACAGTCAGTCTTATTAATGGATCGAACTTATTTACTGTATATAGTTAATATTCTATTCTACAAATTCATTCCATAAAATGTCCTCATTTATTCCATACCATTTGTTTAATGTGCCAAATCTGTTATCCAAATGCCTCGCTTTAGGAAGCACATTAGTATATTGCCCTCATGGTGGTAAATCTACTATTGGAAACATAGAATTTGATGGCAGATAAGGACTGTTTGACCAACCTAGTCTGCCCATTTCCCTACCTAATGGATAAGCTGCAGATCCTAGTTAACCAACAGCCTACTTCCTCCTACCCACCACTTGAATTACCTTATGTCTGTCAAATGCATTCATGAATTCCCCACTGTTTTGACTCACAGCCTCCTCAGGAAGGCTGTTCCATGTATCCACAACTCTCTCTGTGAGAAATACTTCCTCACATTACGTCTGAGCTGTCCTCCTCTATCTTCAAATTGTGCCCCTTGTTCTTGAACATATATTTTCTGAAAGATGCTACCTTCTTGGACTTTGTTGATTCCCATGAGGTATTTGAAAGTTTCTATCATGTCCCCCTCTCCCTCCTTTCCTCAAGGCTATGCATCTTTAGTTCCTTTTGTCTTTCTTCAAATGTCTCCTGATGCAAACTCTTCATCATTTTGGTTGCCCTCCTCTGGTCAGCCTCCACTCTGTCTATGTCTTTGCGGAGATGGGGTCTCCAGAACTGTACACAGTACTCAGATGTGGTCTTACCAACTGTCTGTACAGAAGGCCAACAACTTCCTGTTTTCTACTGGTGATGCCTCTCCTATGCATCCCAGTATTCCCCAGCCCTCCTTACTGCCTTCTCACATTACTGGCCCACCTTACATCATCTGATATGACTACCTCAGGTCCCTTTCCGTTTTGTTGTTGTCAGTATCTCACCCCCAATTATGTACTCCTTCCCTGGGTTTTGTTTCCCAGGTGCATTACTTGCACTTCTTTGCATTGAATCTAAGCTGCCATACATTTGACCATTCCTCCAACCTTGCCAAGTCCTGTTCATCCTTCCCACCCCACCTTATGTATCACCCCTGTTGCAGATCTTTGTGTCATCTGCAAGAGACTTTTTCCTTCCAGTCCCTCTGCAATGTCACCTATAAAGACATTAAAAGGACTGGCCTGAGTACTAAACCCTGTGGTACCCCACTAGTAACCTCCTTTCTTCACCGTTGACTCCATTTACTATTACCCACTGTGTCCTATTGTCCAACCAGTATTTTACCCAGGCTACCACCTGGGACCCACTTCCAGGCTGGCTAATTTGTTTATTAATCTTTTGTGCAGGACTGTGTCAAATGCCTTGCTAAAGTCTTGATAGGCCATGTCCACAGCCCCTCCTGATCTACTGCTTTGGTCACCCAGTCAAAGAAATCAATTAGATTTGTCTGACATGACCTTCCCTCTGTGAATCCATGCTGCCTTGGGTCCTGTGCCCCACTGGCCTCTAGGTACTCAACATTTCTTTCCTTAAGAAGTGATTCCATCATTTTCCCTACCACTGAGGTCAAAATGACAGGTCTGTAGTTTTCTGCCTCTGTCTTGCTCCCACTTTTGTGAAGGGGAATCACATCCGACCTCCTCCAGTCCTCAGGTACCACACCATCAACCCATGATGTATTAAAAGGGTAGTCAGTGGTGTTACTAGTTCTTCCCTTACTTCTTTTAGAATTCTGGGGTGAATCCCATCATGCTCCATTGCTTTATCCACCTTCAGTTTTAAGGTTCTTTCAGAACCCTTTCTTCTGTGAAAGGACTAATATCAATCCTCTATCCAGAGTGCTTCTGTTGACTGGATTAGGTATTTACCCTGCTTTTCCATTGTGAATATTAAGCAGAAGTATTCGTTCAGTATCCCTGCTTTTCAGTATCGCTCTCTGCCCAATCACCTTCCTCTTTGTTCAGCATCAGTATCCCTGCCTTAGTCTTTCTTTGTGCCTCATGTACCTATAAAAGGTTTTATCCCCTTCTTAACCGAAAGGGCTATCTTTTCCTCAGTTTGGGCCTTTGCTATTCTGACTTCCTTAGCCACTTCCTTCTGCTTTAACTGGTACAGTTCTCTGTCCTGTTCCTTTGTGTTTCCTTATACTTCCTGAATGCTATCTTTTTCTCCCTTTCCTTCCCTGCCACTTCTTTTGAGAACCATAGTGTTTTTTCTTTCATTTTGATATGTTTATTTGCTTCATACAAAGGCTTGTTGCCTCTGTGATGGCAGTTTTGATGTTTCCCCATTGTTGCTGCACCCCACCTTCTTGCCTGTTTGCTAGTGCTTTTCTGAGGCACTCTCCATTTTGACAAAATCAGCCCTACTGAAGTCCACTCTTTCTATTCCTACAAATCTAAATGTTGATAAGCTATGTTTTTGTTCTTGTAACTGTCTAGCTACAACAGATTCAGATTCTCCTCTCTAATATCACTCCTATGCTCATTTGGTCTCAGTGTAAGTGGTCCTGATGTTTGTCCCACATACTGTAGGTGACAAGTGCATTTAATAATATAGATCACTTGATCTGTCTGATATTTAATAAATTGTTTTATTGTTACATGTTCATCTCTATACAAGTTATAAAACATTTTAGTTTTCCTTGTACTATTGCAATTTTGGCAACGACTGCACAGATAGTAACCAACAATTTTGGCTCTGCCTTCAAATATTTCATATTGAGGTTCAGGAGTTTTCTACATTGAATGACATACTCTATCTTTTAAAGATTTTTTTCAGCTACTTCTTATGTTTTCTTTGAATATGTCTTCCGCTGGGAGTACTTTTAAGTAAATCCCAGTGTTTATGTATGATTTTTTTTTATTTCATAGAATTGATCCGAATAGTTTATAGAGACCATAATTTTCTGTTTTGTTTGTCTGCTTGTATTTTTCTTCAAATAATGTTTTTTCTTTCTACAGCATAACATCTTTTTTCTGTTTGTAAATTTTGTTCTAAATAATCTCTTTCTCTGAATCTATCAATTGTTCCTGTAGTTGTTTCTCTGTAATCACCTACTGTACAGTTTCTCTTTATCCTAATTAGTTTTCCATATGGAATGTTTTCTACAACTGATTTTTTAAACTCTTTACATGTAATAGTACATTTCAATCTGTTTTTTTTCCTGTATACCTTTGTAGATAGTACTTGATTGTTATTTGATATCTGTAGATCCAAAAATTTTATATTTTTTGTCATATGTAATGACACATTTTTAAAAATCTGTGCACTTATTTAAATAGTCAAAACAATTGTTTAACATTTCTTCCGTGCCTTTGAGATGCACAGGCAATTGTCTATGTATCTTTCCTACAAACAATGTTGTTCTTAAATATGTTTTGGTCCCATAAATGAATTCTTTCTCAAAGCAGTCCATCACTATGTTGGCATAAGTAGGTGCCATTGATGAAACCATTGCAGTTCCCATTCTTTTGCCAGCAATGTGTCCATCATATTGAAGTAATTTGTAGAAAACCTCTTCTGCCAGTTTAATAAAATATTAGTTAGGAGGTTTTAGGTATTATCTCTTTCCATAAGTTTGTCATATAATGCTGTTAGACGCACATTGTGTGGGATGCATGGATATTGATCTATCTCTAATTTCAAATGTTACTAACGAGCAATTTTAATTTCTAATTTTTTTGTTCAATTTTTCCAACACTTGGATAGTATATTTCATCTCTTTAAGGTATGACTCAATCTTAATTACAAATGGTTGTATAAAACAGTCTATATAGACAGACAGACAAGGCTTCTAGCGTTGAACCTATTCCAGCTATAATTGGGTGTCCTGGTGGGCTCTTTTCATCTTTATGAATTTTTGGCAGAGTATAGAATGTTGGCATAATGGGATGCTGTCTGAGTAGCATTCTTTCTTCCCACTCTCTTATGAAATTTTTTTCTACCTTCTTCTAAAATCTTTTTTTACTAATGGTGTTACCTGTTCCATTGGGTTTGTATAACACTTCTGATAGAATTCTCTATTACTTAATTGTCTGAGGCACTCCTTGTTGTAATCTTCTCCATCCATAATTACTATCCCCCATCTGCCTTTTTAATAACTACAGTTTGATTGTTTTCTAAAGTCCATAGGGCTCCAAATTCTTTAGCTGTTAAGTTATACATTTGTGTTCTTTCTAATGTATTCTTTTCAAGGTGTTCTAAGTCCTTTTCTCCATTTCTATGTATGTAATTATGTTTGGGGGTATGGGACCTGGTGGGAAAAAATTTAGAATGGTAATTCAAATTTGCTGCTACTGTTTTTTTCTTTTTCTAGGTTGTTAGCTGTGCCTTATACCTCTGCAAAGAAAGTTTTTAATATTTTTTCTGTAAAATTTTTACATATCCATTTTTAAATAGAAAAGTTCATTTTCATGTGGACAGAATGTTAAACCCAAATGTAAAACTCGTTCTTCAATTTCATTCAATTGTCAATGTGACAAATTAAAAACTATACTTCTTCTCTCTTGCAGGACTTCTTCGCCACTCTGGTCCCTATTGTTTCCTTCTTGTTCTTTCTTTGTTCTTGTGCAATTTCTACATCTATTTCTGATTCTCCTTTCTTTTGTGAATCTTTAGTCCCTGGTAGTATATTCACCTGTTTGCTTTTTGCCTCTCTATTTGCCTCTGTTCCATCTTCCTCTCTCCCTGTATCTGCCTCTGCCTAAAAAGCCTTACATTGTTGCTGTGCTCACTGCTATCTGCACTACTGTCTGAACAATATAGATTCTCTGAATCTGGATTGTATGTATTGCATTTTATATGGTGTGAACTTATTGTAGCTGTACGCTTTTCCTTCTTTGTAGTCATTTTAAATCATATTTAAATGTCCTCAGTTTTGATCAATCAAATTATTTTCATAATCTTCTAATGCCGTGTTTATTTTATCTAAAAATTCTGAAAATTATCTAATATTTGGTTTTTGGTTGTATTGATCATAAACATTTTTATTTCCCACTTATGTTGATCAGTTTTATATTTAATGCTTCCACCAAAAATATAAGAATTCAAAGAACATATATTTCTTATTCTGTCCATTTGTTTCTCAGTCATTTGTTGTGAACCCCAAATTTGGTTCTATGGGCACCCTCATACCCTGAGGGATTCTCTTCTGTTTATAATACTTTGTAAGTGTTACACAATGCCATTCTAATCTGAGTTCATGTTGTTTTAAAGGCTCATATTTGTGAATCAAATTTTTTGTGTTAAGGTCACCAGATAATGTTTTCTTACTGGTTATTCCTTGTAATATCCTTTCCTCATTTGTTTTAGTTAATGTTCCTGGGATTGACTTTTCATCAGTTATACCTTTTAGTGTTTCAAAACATCCATTATTCTTATTTTAACAGCTAAAAATATATTGATGCAAATAATTCTTAATTAAGACATCGATTGTAATTCTTACTCAAAAACAGAGTCCCAAATTGTAGTAAACTCCACCACATTTCCTCATTCATTCCATAACATTTGTTTAATGCACTAAATTTGTCTATCCAAATCCAAAGTGCTAGTTTGCACCAGTGGGTTGGGACATGGATATGATTGGTAATACTATGAAATACAAGTGTACTTAAGTGATGTTTTAAATGGACATATATGTTGTTATTTTCTATTAGATGTAAGAACCTGATGAAGTAGTAAGAATAACTGCAAAACGCTGATGGAATTACTTTGCGATTCAATTCAATAAAATTAAATTTGAATTTCTAGCCTGGTGAGTGGCTCTGTGTCTCAGTTCTGTGGACAGAAATTACAAGAGGCTAACTGGAGCTAGATCCCTCCCAGAGTGTTGATTTATTTTTCAGGTGTTAAGGGCCACATTGACTTTTCTGTGGTTTCCTTGAAATAGTTCCTACATATGTCTTTAACTTGTCCAAAGACCTCAAGGTTTTGGCATGAGGTACTTAAAATAATGAATGGGTTCCTGGGGTATGCACCTTCTAAACCATCCTGGAACTTCTGTTTTGGGCTGGTCTGCATCATCCACAGGGAGAGTGGTCCTTTCTTTGATGACAGCAAAAAAAAAAAACATTACTTAGTTCTGGATGCCCCCAATGCCCTACAATCCAACAATGGGTGAATAGACTAAAACAATGCATGACCTTAGAGAGGATACAATAATAACTAATAGAGCCCACAGATTCTTTCTATGTATTTTGCAAAGTTGTTAAAGAAATGCTTATTAATGTTTAAAAGGGTCTCTAGTTATATCAGACCCTCCATGCTTCATAAGAAGGGATTAATAATAAAAGTACTAATTTATAGGAATACATTTAACAACACATATTATCATGCAGTGTTCTTTTAATTATGGGGCAAGAAAACATTAATGTTTAAATGGCACTGCTTATTTGTTTATTCCAGGAATAACATTTGGTTACATCACTAATAGTTCTAACAGAAATAAAATGTTTTCTTTTTAATTATTGCACTGTAAGTATTTTTTTGTATTGAACTGTGGTGCTATTCAAAATTGTATGAATCTGTAAATATCAATAAATATTCAAAATTATTTACAAATCTGAACAAAATAACAAAATGTTACAACAATAATAAAATGTTTTTTTTTTTTGTGACTTCAGTGTCTGTGAAATCACTGGCCTTCCATATACTGTGGTATTTGAAGGAATGTTAACACCAGTTGGACATCATAGTAGATGGATCTGCACTGCTATCAAAACCAACCCACCATTGCTCAGGATCCCTTTATATAATATTAAGGAAATGGGCCTTAGTGGATGTCTGAAGGCACCTAAATCTTTTGTGAATAGTCCTTGTAAAATACATGCCAATCATATACCAGAATTGGCCTGCTTCTTGTATCACAAACCATTTTAAACTCAGTTGGAAGTGTCTAATATGTGCCAGTTTGTCCTCTAATCACTCCCTGTTGGCAAAAACAATCCAAGAGAAGATGTCACCCAGTCACAAATGCAGACCTGATACAAAAAGTAGCACCCCTTTGTGGTGAACATCGAGCCTTAGCAGAAAACACAGAAAAGACCATTATGGTGACATTCATGGTAATGGTCCTTTTTCTGTGTTTTGCCTACCACAGTGTTCCACCCTCCTGACCAACTCTGGACCTGGAGTTGGAAAATCTAGGAGTCTGGGGGGGTGGGGTAGAGCTGCATCGGCATTGTGCCGCCTTTTGTGGGGAGGTCGGCATTATCGCTAACGAAATATCTTGATGCTTCCAAAAAAAGGGAAGGAAGCAAGACTGCAAATTATATCAACCAGGATACACGAATACCAACCATTTGAATAAATCACTCCAAAAGGCAGCCAGAACACAAGCAAACAAATCTAACAGTATATACATTGAGGATGCACAGTGAGTGTACAGCATCTAAATGTTTTTTTTTTTTACAAAATGGAAGTTAAAATTCACTAATTAGTAGCATTAGATGGCAGCCACAGGCAGGAGTATTGAATGAACAATGATTTTTAGAACCAGAGTAGATGATCACACACAGAGACAGATTTCATACAGTACCAAAAAATATGACATTGATAAAAATAATTACAGGTTACAACACAGGTCTGATGAATGACACTTTTATGTTTATTTTGTGCACAAGACCACATCAGCAGAATGTGAGCACCTCAGAAAAAAACTTGCTGTAACTTTCCACTCAGGCTAGCTTTACCACAACAGCTTGCCAGTCTGCACAGCTTGTACTTGCTTTTATATTATTTTACTTTTATCATCAAAACAATGCAGCAACTCACTTTGGCAGTGAAAACAGAACAAACAGAACTGTCCAGGAATAAGACATCACATGAATGTTTATCTGCTAGCTAAAGTAGAGGAATTGGGGAGGGAGCTTACAAGACAAAGCTTGTAACTTCTGCACATAGTTGTCCAGTCCTGACTAGACACACCATCTTTGATAATAAAAGAATAAGCAAGTGAAGTACAAGCTGTGTGTTTGTTCTTCAGTCAGAGAAAGATAGCTGTGTTTTATTGCTCCTGAACTTCAAAGGCCAGCAGCTAAGAAGTTATTACATTCTTGCTAAAAGCAGAACCTGTGAGTTGTTATGTGGGGGTAAAAGAGGGACTTTGAGTTGCAGAAAGAGAGATGCACAGAGTTTTGGCTTACTGTAGTGACTAAACCTCCTTGTGTTGGACATGGAATCACAAGCCTAGACTTTGCTTTTTAGTTGTTACCTCTTCAGAGAGGGCCCTGTGCAGTGGCACAGTTTGCACTATGGTAAGGCTGGCTCTGACACACACACACACACACACATATTTTGGAGTGAAAGTAATTTGAAACTTCTCTGAATTTCCTCTAAACGCTTGCAGCTCTGTTGCAAATTATGTTAGCACACAAGTCCTGTTATGCACAAATTAAAATTAAAATACATGTATTTGTGAATATTGTTTCCCATCAAAACTTAAAACACTATCAGAGTGAAAGGAAAACATGCTTCTTAACAACCAATGAAGTATAGCATATTTACGATGTTTCCTGCAGTGATAACACTTCATTCTGTGTTGATCTATAACAGAGAAAAATAGCTAATGGATTGCTTTAAAACTCCAGTGTTAAAGAAGTCCATTAGCAATCTGCTGAGGTCCAGTTTTCTATGTGATAGTAAAACTTCAGCAGAGCTCCAGCAGAGCTCCACCCTGCAGCCATAAACAACACAGTATCACAATTGGGGAATGAATGGAGGTGACAGACTTATGCATAGCAGATTCTGAATTTTGTGCCTTAAGTGAAGTTGTACTCAGCATCACAAGCAGACAAAATTCATTATCTAGAAGCATAAGTGCAAGCACTTGGGTAAGGTGGATGACCTTGGAAATTGAGGGAGAAGAAACAATATGAGGATTGTTAGGTCCCATAAGGAGTGAGGGGCTAACATGGTAGAATTTGTAGCAAATGATCCCAAAACCTTGGATTTTTACTGGGACTCTGCTCTTGAAATTGAATGTGCTCATAGGTTTCTGGGACCGAGACCAGCTCAGTGAATGCCACCATGTCCCAGTTTGGCTTACTTTCTCAGTTTCTCCATTAAGAAGCAAGTCTTACATATCTCTTATGAGAGAGGCACTTTTAAAATGAAATGGGAAAACCATATGTATCTTTCAAGATTTCTCAAAAGAGGCTGCTGCACACAGAAAAGGTTTTGTCCATATCAGGAAGGAACTGCCACAATGTAAAATTCAGTATGTTATGAATTATCCAGTGACTTTATTTATTCTGTGCTGGGCTGGTGGTCTAAGTTTGATTGTTGTCAAATGGCTCAGACATTTCTACAGGACATTAAGAAAGGGGCAATGCCTCAGCTTCTGTGGTTACAAATTGCTCTTCCCCGGCTACACCTCCTACATAATGCAGCCAGCTAAATAATGGGGACAAGCATTGATCCCCTCAGTGTGGCCCTCAGGGAACATTTTACATCCTGTTTCCCAAATGCCTCCCTAAAACCAGCATAAAGGAGAAGCTGAGAGACTACCAAAACCTAAGCATCAAAGGGACACCACTCACGCAGCAGGATTTAACCACTCCCTACTCTTTGATGGCCCAACTTATGGAGTTTTGCCATGACACCAGGCACCCTCATGGCTGTCTTAGCACTCCAGTCTGGTGGGATAATACCAGAACCAAACCCCAAATACCCCAGAAGATCACCACTCCTCATGGAAGAACCTTCTCAACTGGTAAGGATGGACTGGGCTTATTTTGAAGAAGAGGAACTGCTGGTGTCAGTTACTGGGGATTCTACTAACCTGGCTAGCATATTGATGGATCCAAATTTGATGCCTCTGCCGATGGAATCTTCCTGTCTTACAGACCTGGAGTTGTCTGAGGCTTCCTGGATGCTGCTCAGAAGGGTGGCTAATTGATTGCTGTTTTTCTACCATGGTTTGTTCTACTCACGATGGTTCTATGTCGGAGTATGTAAGCACTTTGATGGCTGGTTCCCACTGCAGAGACTTACAGAAGCTGGGATACTTGGGACTCTGTTGTGGTTTTGTTTTTGGGGACTATGGTGTCTCCTATAATGTGGTACCTTCATGTTTATATGTATTGTCCTTCAGTCTGTCAATGCCAAAAGAAACTATCAAACTGTACAGAGTATGTTACACTGATTATGGATAAGGTGTTAGGGTGTGCCTGCCAATATATTTATATTTCTGCTGTTTGGGTGGTTTTTCCACTACTAGGTGTAATTTTAGTGCTTCCTTTTCTGGACGGATATATATATATATATTTATACACCCAGAAGTGGGAGAACTAAAAATTACACCTAGTAGCGGAAGAACCACTGCAACAGCAGAATTATTATATATATATATATATATATATATATATATATTTGTATTACGAGTTCCTGAAATTAAGATCTTTGGGGAACACCGGGTGGGGTATAAACCATCAGCAGTTATGGAACGATGGTCGGAACTTTTGTTTTATATATGATGCAGCCATTTTCAGAGCTGTTTTATTATTTTTCTTAAAATTTGTGGCTGGAGTCTCCAAGCTGAGTAGTTCACCAACGTTTATTGGGTGAGTTACTTATTGATTTTGCACCTGCTGAGGAATGGGGGACCTAGGTGTTCAGTGGTCATTGGTCCACTTTTTCCTAACCCTCCTGGCTATCTAGGGTTTGGGGGTGATAAAGGGTTTTGCATAGGGACTTTGGGAAACAGGAGTAGAGTATTCTATTTTGGAGTTTCATATATTTCCTTATTTTTCCTCTCCTGACTATATAAAGATATTGTTCAGAGAATAGTTAATATAGGCTTCAGTTTAAGAGTTAGTATTGTGATGCCTAATAAAGCCAATCTATAGGTTTTTAACTTTGGGAGAGTGATTCAGGAGCTACAGTAGCTGAGACATTTTTTGTGGGGGTTTTCTCTGTTTGTAGTTTTAAACTAAATGTGTATACTTTTTGAAAATGATGGTCAGGCTGTTCACACCATGGCAACACCCTATTAGAGCTACCATATAGCCATGTTTTTCCTTGTTTAGAATGTGCTCATTCAGTGTGCAGGTTTTTAATGATATGTTAATATAGCTAGCTTAAAGATAGCAACATGGAATGTTCAAAGTATGAACCACTAAGTCAAAAGAAAAACATTTTCTCATACTTAGCTTCATGTAAGTGTGATATTGTGTGTTTAGAAGAAACCCACCTGCTTAGAAAAGATGTGGGTAAACTGCTTGGTGAGTGGGTTGATCAGGCTTTCTCCAGCACTTACAACACCAAGAAATGGTGGGTACTGGTTTTGGTGAAGAAGATTGCCCTTTCAGAGTGAAGACATTGTCTAAGGATAGTGATGGATGCCGGAATCTCTTTTGGGAAACTGGTGGGTATCCAGGTCTTTTGTAAACCTGTATGATGTGGATACATCCATCTTTTTCTCAGATAACTCAAGTTATTGCAGAATGGTACAACCTGTCCATTCGTGTTATAATTGGCAGTGATTTTAACTTTGTTATCGGTCCACTTTTAGACTGAATACCTCAAGAATGAGCAACCCTCTCTCATATGTGCTCTAGAAATTCAATTAAGCTTTAGTGCTCAGAATTTGGTTTGGCTAATTGTTGGAGAATCTGTTTTCTTGGCACTAGTGATTATAGCTTTAGTTCACCAAGATTTAAAATGTGTAGTAGATTGGAATATATCTTATGTAGGTCCTGTATGCTCTTGGATATAGTGGACATTGTTATTTTACCACAGTATTACTTAGATACCCATGGGTAGTGTTGCTAAATCCCCTCAAAGGCATTTAACCCTACCTTGCTCGTATGGATGATTTTAAAATTGGCTTACCTCAGAGATAACTTGTTATTTTGAAGAAAATTCTACCCAGATGTCTCTCACTTGATGGTATGGTAGGCTTTCAAGGCTGTCATCTGAGGTCAAATAATTTCCTATGCCTCTAGAGTGAACAAGCTTAGGAAGCAGGAAATTGCTGACCTCACCGTGCAGATAAAGCAACTAGAAGAAAATATATATCAAGAATTAGGGGACCATCACACCAAGTGAAGCAGGTTATGACACTTAAATATCATCTATCCAATATTTACCATCAGTTAGTGGTTATTGCATTACTTTTATAAAACAGAATTATTGGGAACCGGAGAAAAAGCTGGAAAGTTTTTGACATATAGGCTGAAGCGTAAATCCACTGAGGCTCAGATTCATTTCTTAAGTCAGAACATGGTGAAATCATTACAGATCCTATCCAGATGAGTGACATGTTTCAAGATTATTACTCCTGCCTTTATAAGTCCTCTCTTTCTCCTTCTTGGGAGGACTTCATCTCCTTTTTCCCCAGATGTCTCTTCCTAATCTTCAACTGGAATTAGCCCAGGTGCTAGATGAGGACTTTACCCTTTCAGAAGTAAAAGTGGCTGTAAAACGTTTTGCTCTGGTAACGCCTATGGTGCAGATGGGCTGAGTTCAGATTTTATCAGGCATTTGAAGTGTTGTTAGCCCCTCACGCTATTGTCCCCATTATCTGATTAGCTTTCTTCACTACTTCATTACGATGATTACTAACACTAAGGTCATTTGTAATTAGAACTCCCAGGTCTCTTTCTCTATCTACAACCCTGAGAGTAGTGCTACCCAAAGTGTATATATGGCACTTGTTCTTTGTCCTGGATTCCCCTTTTCCCCTCACAAAAATACAGAGACCATTGTTTGTTGTTGTGCTCAGATTGGCAATTGATTTATTTATATTCATAATTCCATATTCCACTTCAATTTCTTTATCATATTTTCCAAAATGTCATTTATTTCCATCCATATATCGATCTCTGATTATCCTTCCCCAGGTGAAAACCTGGGTGCCTTCTTCTTCTCCTTTTCCGTACGTAACGGTGAAAACTGAGACCGCTTTCTCCTTCATCTTCTTCCTCTTCTTGTGTTATTCCTTTTTCTTCCCCCCTTTTCTCCTGCCATCCACCTTTGGCAGTCCATAACCATATTATCACCTGCCATCCACCTTTGGCAGTCCAAACTGTCCGACGGATGCATTTGTCATCCACGTTGACAGACCCCCACCATACAGTCCCATCTTGACTGTTTCCCTGTTGCTCTGCCTAGTAGGGTGGGTGGGAGGATCAAAAACTCCAGCAAAATTGGCTGAGGTCCCTTTGTGCTGTCCCTTATGTACCTCCCTTTGCCCCACCCTTCCTGCTACCTGCCCATTGTTCTGGCCCTTTGCCCCTCCCTTCTAAGCACAACCATTCTATGCAGGAGAGATGGGGTGCACCAGGACAACCTGGTCTGCCCCTTAAAGGGCAAACTCCATTGTCCCGGATTCCCCTTTTCCTCACAAAAGACAGAGACCATTGTTTGTTGTTGTGCTCAGATTGGCGATTAATTTATTTATATTCATAATTCCATTTTCCATTTCAATTTCTTTATTATCATATTTTCCAAAATTTCATTTATTTCCATCCATATATTAATCTCTGATTATCTTTCCCCAGGTGAAAACCTGGTGCCTTCTTTTCTCCTTTTCCGTTAGGTAACAGTGAAAACCGAGACCGCTTTCTCCTTCATCTTCTTCCTCTTCTTATGTTATTCCTTTTTCTCCCCTCCTCCCCCTTTTCCCCACTAGCCATTCTCCAGCTTGTGTTGGATGGCTGGCTTCCCATACTTAGGGTACCATTCTCCTTACCTCAGGGAAGATCCTTTTATTCTTTCTTTCTTTCCTTTTTTTATTTCCATTTTTGCATGTTTTCTCCATGCTTCTATAAAGCCCATTGTTTCTGTATTGAACATGTCTATGGTTAGGTCCGACAGGTGCACACCGTCTGACCTGTAGAAATCTTCTACCCATTCTTCTACCCCTCTCAGTATCACCTGTCCTCCCATCTGCCTTACCAACGTCCCAACCTCCTATTCATCTTTCTCCTGGCCTCTCTACCACTCTGTGACTGTGCTCCTGCCTCCACACCCTCCTTAGTATCATATCTGACCAGGTGAGGCACCTGCAGCCACCACTGTCGTATGCCCCTAAATCCCTTTTATTTGTAAGTATGTGTCTACCAAGACCTGCCTGCAAGTCATTGCCCCCTAGATGTTATAATAATTAGATCTGGACTGGGCCATTCGTCCTTCAGTTCTTTCAAGGTGGGAAGCAGCTGTGCCCATCTCATCCCCTGTATGCCATGCCAGACCAACCTACACTGTTTCACATCTTGGTACAGCTGCCTTCCCCAGCCTTCTTCTTTGCTCTTTTCCAGCCCAATAAATATAGGAATGGCCGTAGATCCAGACTTCCGTGATCCTCCCTCTACCTATGGGGTTCAAGCAAAATTCATTATTTTACACATGCTCTTAGTGTCATACCCGTATTCTCCCCATTTCTTTTTGTGTCCTCCACCACTTTTACCATTTCTTGTCCCCAGCTCTGCAGTTCAAGCCAGAAGCACCACCTTCAATTTTTTACTTCAGTGTTCTAATGTATCTCTTATAACTGTCCAGTCGCCAGCGACCCTTTTCCAATATCCATTCACCATCTCTCCTGCTGCTGCCGTGAGGAAGCCCTAGTCTGCAAGGAATGGGATGAATAATTAATGTGTCTTCCCCATGAATTGCATGCCCTTTTTTGAGTAATGCTGTGACTTGTAGCCAGTGACCCTTTTTCATCACCATGTACAAATAATTTCCCTGTCCTGTTCCTATGCTCTGTGGCGAAAGCCCACAGAGCCTGTACTGGGCATATTGCACCCTCAGCTTGCCCTTTCAGCGTCACTATGCAACCTTACCCTCTTTGATACATTTTTGACCTCCTTATTTTGATCTGTATCTCTGTTACCCCCAGTTTACATCTTCCCATTCTAACCCCCTTCCTTGTCTTCTCTCCCATGGCCTACCACCCGCTCACTCTCATGGCCCTGCGAACAATACCACGTAATTGTGTGAAATAGTTGGAAGTGGGCCTTTGATCTGCATATTGCCTGGACATCCTGCAGCCTTATTAGCCACTGCTCCCCAATCAGCCTTCTATTATCTGCTAGCCCTTGTTTCAACCTGCTCCATCTGTGCATCATTCTTCTGATGAGTAATGATTTTGTCAGGTCCTTCCACCCTTTAGACTGCAGATAACACTAATCCCTGCCAAATAGAGTCCCATAGTGGTGTGGGCTCTGCCTTTTTCCACTGCTCCACGGTGAACATTCCCAACTGTTCTTCTGTGAGTGCCCTACCTACCTCTATCTGGTGCTCTACCCTGAATGTTTGAAACACTCACTAGGCCCCATCGTAGGCCCTCAGAGTCCGAGGCACCCATGAGCTATGAAACAACAGTGCTGCTCCTTCTTGCCAACGTCCCAGATGTTCATTGGTATGGGTGTTTTAGTTCTTCCACTGCCAGTGCCAGTCTCCGAAAATGATCCAGCTGCAGATGGGAAGGCTGTCAGCCAGGGTATTGTGTACCCTTCTATGTGTTGTGCTCTAAATGACATGTTCAGCTGCAAAGCCGTAAAACTAAAAGTCATAATACCTGCATGACTGTGCCTGACCTGCTCCCTGTTGTTCAGAACATCCACCACTGCTCTATTATCACACCAAATGTCACTTTCTGATCCTGTAATTCCTCCCCCAGACCAAGGTACGCCCATATGGGCATGATCTCTAGTAATGTTATATCTTTCACTTTCCCTCCTTCACCCAACTGGCAGGCCAGGGTTCTGTGAACCATCTACCCCTCAGGTAAGGCCCCATGCCTAGCTCCCCACCAGCATCTGTGTAGAGGTCGAGGTCTGTGTTGTATAGCCACTCACTTGCCAGAAAGTGCACCGTTGTGCTCCCTGAGGAATTCTTCCCGGATTTAAAATCCTCCCTGACACCTTGCGTCAGGTCTACCCAGTGATGTGGTCTGGTGACCCCTGCTGTAGCCTTGCTAACCTTTTTGTAATGCCCTTCCTGGTCCGATGGCCCTGCATGCGAGTTCAGGTGTCCCAGTACCGGCTGCACCAACTTTAGTTGTATCTATCTCCTGCTGGTATGTACCTGGATTAGTTCCTTCAATGTCTTTACTTTTTGTCCGGTAGTCTAAATACTTTGTTTGGGGCATCTATCTCGATCCCCAGAAATTCCATAACCCTGCTGGGCCCCTCTTTTTCTGGTGTCAATGGGACGCCAGCTCCTGGCACAATTCCTGAAACTTACCCAGCATCTTCTGTGCCTCCCTTTTCCCTTCCCAATGAAAAGAAAGTCATCCAGATAATGGATGACCGTGGTATAACCCATTTTTTCTTGGAATATCCACTGCAAACAGGTACTGAAAGCCTCGAATGTAGCACATACTGTGGAACAACCCATTGGCATTGCTTGTCAAAATAATACTGTCCCCCACTTTTAAAACCCAATAGATCCCAGTCCTCCCTCCCAACCAGAAGCAGTCTGAAAGCAGATTCAACGTCCGTTTTGCCATCCATGCATCCTCTGTGGTCCGGATTATCCGGACTCGTCCTCTAGTGTCGCATATGTCACCTACTATGTTCCTCACTGCTGAATTGTTCACTGACTCCCTTCTGGATAGAAGCAGGTGGTGGATCACCCTGTACTCCACTTCTTTTTCTTGGGTACCAAACCCAATGGCGAAATCCATGTTTGGCAATGAGGGGTGTTAAATGGGCCCTCTACCCTACCTGCCTTTTCTTTCTCTATTTTCTGTCTTAGCATGTCCTTCTTTCCTTTTACTGACCCAAGGTTGCTCGCCTCCCCGCTTGCCTGGGTCCCCTACACTGCAATGAAAAGCCTGTGTTAAAACCCCTTAAAATCATATCCTGCATGCTCGTGTCCAGATATCTGTCCAGGCAAACTGTCCATGCCTTCAAGTTGATGAGGTTCTGGCCATCCTAAACTGTTCCCTGTTGTGCCCCCATACTTCCCCTGACTTCTCCCTCTCATTTTGCCGACCTTCCTTCCCTCAGTGGTTCTGACCCCTCTATTCCTGTTCCCCTACCCCACCCTCCCATTCCATGTTTGCCCTTTAAACCCTGGCCATCTCAGAAAAACTGTTGACCTGATCCTTGCCCCCCATGCCCTTATGCTCCCTGGGTACATGTCATGCTACATTTGTTTGCCAGGTGCCCTCCTCTGCCATTTGAGCAAGCATGCTGGAAAACGACATTGAAACCATGAGCAAAAGGCCCTGTTATAAGCCCAGCAGCATCTCTGTAGCGTAAACCCCTTTTGCCCCACTCACCTTTGGGTGTGGACTGATCTGTTGTGTAATCTGTCCACAAATCCATCTGTTTGGTGGCCCATCTCACCTCCCCAAATGTTGCCATTCTCTGTCGAAAACATTCATCGTAGTATAACCACCCCACCCCGCCCTTTGCTTTTGCTCTCCAGTTCATCAATGAATAAGTAATGAGCAGGATGCCTAGCTCGGCCTTTTTTCCAGAAACGATTGCTGAAAAAGTGGCAAAACCTAGGAACCACCATCCCAAGTCTTCCCTTTCATGAATGTGCCATCCTCTTTGTTTCCTAAAAGCACTATGGCTTTTGCCATCTCACTTACCTATGCTCTCAGTTCCTGTACTTGGCTGCCACCTCGGCTCACCAGCGCATAATATATCCACATATTCCCTTTCCCATATTTTTTCCTTTGTGGCCAGTGGCACATGCTCTCCCTATCCTCATCCCAGGTGCACCTATCTCTCTTGTACCTTTTCCTCTCTCTCCGCTCCCTTTTCATTCTTTTCTGGCACCTCATTTTCCGTCCTAATCTCTTCCAGAGCTGATTCCAACTGCCCCAGACCTTCTGTCCCCAGTGCAGCCACAATTTGCCCTATATATTCTTTTATACTGTCACTCACTGCGCTGGATGTTTTACCTGTAACCTTGTCCAGGCTGTGCTGCCTGGAATCTCAAAAGTTCTCCTTGCTTCTCCCTACGGTTGAGGTGGAGGTTAGCTACTGAAGTCTCGGAGGAACACCCCATTCTGGGCATCGTGTCTGGGTTTCAGGCGGGGAGATCCCCCTTGATCTGGGGAGGTATTGAGGCAGCCACCAGTTCCACAGGCCACAGAGGTACTGGATCACCCGCCTTGGTGGGCCCGCTATCACCAGTGGTACCTAGCAGGGACTTCGTTGCCCTCCGGCTGGTCGTTTCACCCTGCCACCTTTTCCGGCCGCTTTCTATTCTCCTCGGGTGTTCCTGGTTCCTCCCACTCCACCAGTTTCACATTCTGTTTGCCTTTTCTGCTAATTCAATTATAGCCTTGTAAGCATCTTCCTTTGATGGCCTGCTCTTCTTTGGTGCCATGTCCGTCTTATCTTTGCTCTGTGAAGATAACTACAGGAAGAAAACAAGGTTATTTTGTATCTGTACCTTTTGTATGCCTTCCTCCTGTCCTTCACACTGCATGCCCCTTAAAACAGACCGGGCCACCAGTGAAGGCCCCCATCCTGCTTGACAGGTCGCCAGGTCCCTTGGCTGCTGTCAGCCGTGCCCTACCAGGGACCGCATTGTGAGAGACCAGCACCCCCTTGTCATCCACTCAAGTGCCTCCTCTTAGTTATAATTACAAAATTATTTTTTTTTTGGCCTTCAGCCTCTAGCAGCATCCTGCCATCCCTCAGCAAAGCTGCACTGTGCTGGCCTCCCAGGAGCTTCCTCCTTCTGAATGCTGCATTTCCAGCCTCCCTGCCTGCCTGGGCTGCCCAAGGCACCACGCAGTCAACATCCCTACTATAGGAAGCCGGACGCACCGTGTGGTCCACTAATTGGCCACCTTCCATATATTCCTGCCTGTGCCAGCTTCTTTTCACTCACAGTACCCAAAAGAGGGAAAGGGCCAAAACAGCAAGCAGCCCCATAAAAAGTGAGGGCACCACTTCCAATGCAACCACCTCCCAGCGTGGATGTTGCCTGTGAGGTCAGGTCACGATCCTCTCCTTCTGCCCTTGGCTCTCCCAGACCCTTATTCCCCAGTATGCCTCAAAAAGGCCCCCAGAGCCATGGAAATCACTCTATCACATGGGCACGCCTTTGTCCCAACCCCACAGTGGCGTGTGACATCCGCCTCATGGTCCCCTGTTGTATTCGCTCTCTCTTGCTCCAGGGCCTTTCTCCAGGCCTACTC
The DNA here is from genome assembly GCA_016271365.2 of Neoceratodus forsteri. Classification (NCBI taxonomy): domain Eukaryota; kingdom Metazoa; phylum Chordata; order Ceratodontiformes; family Ceratodontidae; genus Neoceratodus; species Neoceratodus forsteri. The sequence continues at coordinate 1,056,879,197 of CM057459.1, forward strand.
TCCTATTTGCCAACCAAAATGCCTCACCCCACCCCAGTAGCCACCAAAATGCAGGAGAGTGCTCTCCTATGCACCCCCACATGGCGTGTGGCCCACAGCACGTGGTCCATGCGTTGGGGCCTCTTCCAGGCCTACCATCCATTCTAGGCAACCCAAGAGGCCACAAACCACCACGTGCACAAGAGCAAGACACAAGGATTATTACAACCCTCACATGGTGTATGGCGCTCGCTACGTGGTTCCAGGATCATGCTCGCCCTTCCGGCTTCAAAAGCTTCTTCAAAGCCTCCTGATCTTAATGGTAAACAAAACAGCTACCACTGCCACCTTAGCCTGAGAACCAAAGGCAAGTGCCTGTCTAGCAAACCTACGTGGCGTGTGCCTCATGCCACGCCGTCCATGGCTCAGGGCCTCTTCAGGCCTACCCTTCCTCCCCAGACCACCAGAACAGCCACCAAACAGGCACCAGAGCACCATAACAAGTACAAAAGGGGTTTTACAACCCCACATGGCGTGTGATGTCACGCCACGTGGTCCGAGCTCACGCTTGCTCCCCCATCTCCACAGCCTCTTCCAGGCCCACTATTCATAACAGGCAGCCACACAAAAGGAAAAACAACCACAAAATGCAAAACAAGGAAAATGCTTTGTTACCCATCCCAGAATGCGTGTGGTGCCACAACATATGTTCCCTGCTTCGCACCTCTCCCCTGCTCAGGGGCTCTTTCAGGTATACAAATTCTTAGCAGCCAGCAAAAAAATAGTCCTCAAAATACCACAAAGCATCACAATAAGCAAAAGTCTTTCCAACAAGACCCCCATGAGGCATGTGCATCAATTCTACATGGTCCTGGGTTGCTCTCATCCACATTCTGATCCCATTGCTACTCAAGATCCCCACATTGCTCAGTTGTATACTGTAACATGTTTTATCTTAATACTGTATATATTCTTCCTCTCCTTCTTTTTTTAAAACACTTCAACATATCGTCCTGCAAATATCAACTGTTTGTTTCCTTACCTCTCTCCTGGTGAACAAACCTCAAAGAAATTGTCAATCCAATGTGCTGCAGTTGATGTAGATCTAAAACTCCAGCAAAAGTGGCTGAGGCCCTTTGTGCTGTCCCTTATGTACCTCCCTTCGCCTCCCTTCCTGCTACCTGCCCATTGTTCTGGCCCTTAGCCCTCCCTTCCTTCCCCCTCCCTTCTGAGCACAACCATTCTATGCAGGAGGAAGGGGTGCACCAGGACAACCTGGTCTGCCCTTAAAGGGCAAACTCCATTATCCTCAAATGCATCACAACACACTTATCATAGTTGAATTCCACCTTGCTTTTTAAGGCCCATTCATCCATCTTAAGTAGATTAGCTTGCAAACCTCAGCTTGCACCTGATTTGTTACAGATTTTAGTGTCATCAGCGAACTTATTACAATAGCCAGCTATTCTGTAATGGAGATCAGAGACGAATAAAAAGATTGCAGGCCCCAACACAGAGCCCTGAGGAACTTCGCTTGTCACCCCTGACATATGTGACAGATAACCTCTAATCCTCACTCTTTGCATTCTATTCCACAACCAAGTTTTCAACCATCAGATTATTATACCACTTATACCCATATTTGAGAGTTTATCTATTAGGACATCATGAGGAACCTTATGAAAGGCACATCTGAAGTCCAAATAAACAACATTCACTGATTTGCCCAAATCCAGTAGGCCACTGATTTTATCATAGAATGTAAACAAGTTTGTTTCACATGATCTGTGCTTCCTAAAGCCATGTTGTGTATCATCGATAAACTGCAATTTCTGTAAGTCAAGTTCTAATTTATTTCTTATAATTGACTCAAGTAATTTTCCAAGTGCAGAAGTTAATCTTATTGGCCTATAATTTCCCAGCTCCTCTCTGCTACCTTTCTTATGCAATGGCACCACAACTGCTGCCCTCCAATCCTCAGGGACCACTCCTGAACTAAGAGAAAGATTGTACAAACAATAAAGTGGTTCCACCAACCATTCCTTAACTTCTATAAGAAGCCTAGGATGCAAATTTTCTGGTCCTGGAGATTTGCTTGCATCCAATTTATTTAACTTAACCCTTATTTCTTCTTTATTGATACAGAAACTGTCACTGTATCCAGCATTAGTGAAGAGAGAACAGGTGGAGGGGCCATACATAGAGCAGAATTAGTCATTAAACACTTCAACCATCTCATCAGGTTTATTTACAACTGTATCATTAACTGTGATTGGTCCAACTGTCATATTGGTGATCTATTATTAATATAAGAGAAAAAGTATTTTCCCTCATCCTTTATATGTGCCATCTTAAATTCAGCAGCCCTTTTACAATCCCTGATCATTTTTGTTTTATCAACTGCTGTTTTACATGTCTTTATTATATTCAGATTCTTACCTTTCCATTTGCCTGGAAGTTCTTTCTTTCAACTTTATTTGAACTTGTAATTTTCTGATTAATCATTGTGGCACTTACCCTACCATGTATATATTTCTTGTGGGAACATATTTATCCTCTAGTTTGGTCAGTTTATCCTAATTTTCATCAATAGTATTTGCATCATCTGCTTGCTATACCTGTCCCAATATTGAAGTTCTTCTTTAAGCCCTGTAAGGTTTGCTCTTGCATAATCTTTATTATACAATAACAAGAAAAATTTCTGAGAACCTGATTGGCTACTGACCCTAGATACAGTGATGTTATTAGACAATAACATCATGGTATCTAGGGCAGGTACAAAGATCACCACAGTACACTAAAAATATCCCTCCTTCTAAACTGCTCTGAACACTCGGCTTCACAATCCCCCACTAGCTACAGACACTGTGCACTTGCTGCCTTCTAGCTGCCGTCCATTTAACCATCGTCATTCTGACACAAAAGAGGAACTCAAAACCTTTCTTCTACTCTCCTCGCTCATAAAACAAAATATAAAGAAAGCTGTGACAGTGTTTTACAGCACCGAGCTTGCAGAAGTGCAACCATTGCAGTGCGTGCACACAGAGTGCTGTGCCACTTCACACATGAGCCTTGCATTCCTGTATTCATTGCATCCAAAGTTGACAAAACCACAGGTTTCTAAATAAACCAAAATAACTTCAAATCACAAGAAAGCATACCTGTAAGTGGCTTTCGTAGAACACCACCAAAGTAGCTACACTTTCCTCTCGGCTGTGCTCCCAGATTGGCTCAGTCAACACACTCTCTGCCTGACATAAACAGCTGCACTAAGAAGCCATCATTCACACACACACACACACACACACACACACACACAAGATAAAACTTCAAATGTAACTCAGTTCAAAAAATGAGCCATCGGGGAACTGATGTCAGACACAGCTCAAAGATTTTCATGAGGAACTGCATATTCAGCACCACTAATATAATGGCTCCACCTACTGGTAGAAAATGTAATGGACTTTTTAAAAACATATGCCTCACACACAAAAAAAAAACAGAGAAAAAAGCCAACAAATAATTTTTCTTCTTTTTTATTTAATTAAAAATTAGCCATTGTATAATAGCAATAAGGCACTCCAGGGTATGTGTTATTGTGCAATAACATCACTCCTGAGGTGGTGGAAGCACTCAGCTTCACCTCATGCTTCAACCCATCCCAGGATTGACATTATTACATGATAACACACCCCTGTCATGCCTTATTGCTTAAATGATCTACCTTCCTTGAGTAGTTATCACACAGTGGTTCAATTCATAAAGCACAATATTATGGTCACATCCAAGTAAGGTTTGAGAACCCAAATATTACTTGTATTCTCTCCTTTATTTGTTAATACTAAATCCAGGATATTGTTTTGGCTTGTTGGACTATCAACCAATTGTGATAAATTATTACTTAAATAGGTATCCAAAAGTCTTGCTCTTGTTTATTTTTGAATTAAGTACTGTCCAGTTTATACCAGGAACATTAAAGTCTCCCATAAAAACAACATTATTTTGCCCAGCAACCTCATTAATGTTTTCTATGAGAGCTAGATTATCCTGAGAATTAGTATCAGGTGGTCTGTATACTGTCCCAAAGACTGTTCTTTATTTATCTTGGTGTCCAACTCAACCCACACGTTATCTGTAAATGCTGATATATATATATATATATATATATATACATATACTCCCAAGGTATATTTGCTTACACACTATACATTCCTTAATATACATTACTACTCCACCATAAGCTCTTCCTCTCTACTTTTGTATAATAATGTATCCTTCTATCTCCTGTCCTCTTGTAAGTATACTGCACCACCATGACTCAGTAATAGTAGCACTGTCCTTATCTTTCATCATGATTTCTAACTCAGTCATTCTATTTGAGTTTAAACTCCTAGCATTAGTCAAAAGAATATTCCACTTTCTCTTTTCAGTTTTGTTCTTTCTAGTAATGTGATGTGCATTTTGTAGATGTTTGTAGTCACTACCCTTACCATTCTCACACATAAGTCTCAAGCAGGTTTTGTGTGAGGGTGGCAGGGTAGTGACAACCTTCAAACAGTCCTGAATTCAATACAATATGCTAATAGAGACCCTTAGACTGCTGCTTTAGTAGCTATAGATGCTAAGAAGGTATTTGATTTGATAGAGTGGAACTACCTGTTCTTTGTCCTTTCTGAATTAGGTGGTGGGCCTTTTTTAAAAGTGGATCAACATTTTAAATTCTTCCTCCATAGTGGGTACTGACTAATGGTGTTTTATCAGATGCCTTCCCTTTGTTTTGTGGGTTCAGGCAGGGCTGTCCGCTTAGCCCCCTTTTGTTTTTGTTGGCTGTAGAAACTTTCAATGTGGCCTCATGACAGCACCCTGATATTTCTGGTATTAAATAGGAATAGGTCATTCACAACTCTGTTTAATGCAGATGACCTTCTCCATACTCTAACACAGGAAGAGCCCTTTTGCCTGCAGCCTGGGATGTCTTATAGGTCTTTAGTGCTATATCTGGTTAGTGGGTAAATTGGAATAAAACTGAACTTTACTTCTTTACAAAGGTGACCGTGGCTAGGCGTCTCTAAGGGTACAAATGTTAAATGGTCTCCTTCAGGTATACAGTATCTTGCATGACCTTAGCTAGCAGTGTACAGACTATATGTGATCAAAATATACAAGGTTTGTTGCAATCGTTGGAGACAGATATGTATGAATTGGCTAAACTTCATTTAACTATCCCTGGGAAGATTGCGGCTATTATGTTAATGGCCTTCCTAAGCTTTTCTTTGTTTAAGTAATCTTGCACTTCCTACTCCTCCTGGCCTTTGGAATAAAATTGACAGATTATTTTATTTTTTTTATGGGAGGAAAACTCCCTCATATTCATAGAAGGATGCTTTGGGTACTGGCTGTGAAAGGGGCTGGAATCTACCACTACAGTAGGCTTACCACATTAGGTTTGGCCTTAAACAATCCCTATAATGGCTAGACCCATTACTGCCAGGGGCCCTTTGTGGGTCGAGATTGAGCAATACATAATAGGAGAGGTTTCCTGGGTGGTAGCTTTGAGGGATTCCTTGCCTGGAAATTACCATCCTATTCTTCCTATTTTATTCACCAGACAAGCTTGGAATGGTGCAATGAGGTGGCTTATTTGAAATGGCAGCTACCTTGGACCCTTTCACCCTCGTGGCATAATCCTAGAATTCAAATGGGGAACAGGTGAGGTGGATGGTATGGAAGATTAAGGAGATTTTAAATATAGGTAATCTCAGATTCAGGATTACTTAAATCTTTTATCCAGTTGCAAACAGATTTTCAAAATACCTTCTCAGGACCTATGGACATTTTTAAGATCCACCATGCTTTGTTTACAAAGGAACATTATTTGCAACACACTGATTTTACAAAGAGTTTACAAAAGTGGATTCATTTGCTTAAGGGGCATACAGTGTTCCAAATGCAATTTTGTTTAACACTCATCTGCAAAATGGGAATCACAGAAGGAAAATGGGAGGTAGACATACGAATCTTTAGATGAAATTGCTTGGTTTAGGTGCTGGACTGAAGTTCACAGAGCTTCTCCAGATCCTAAACTATAGTTACTTCAAAAGAAAATGTTGAGTAGGTGGTATAGAACTCTGATAAATCACACTGGATGTGTCTGACTGCCTCCAATGAATGCTGGAGATGTAAATCAGAAACTCGTACCCATTTCCATATCCTATGGGGTGTACACTGCTTATGAAGTGTTGGCACAGTATTATTAGTTTCATAAAACAGAGTTATCCCTTTTGTTTCCTCAATCATCTAGATTTTGACTTTTGGGGGTTTCAGTATGCTTCCCTTAGATGCACTGAAGTATAAGCCTCTGGTTTATGCTGTGGCATTGGAAGTCAAATGTTTAATTTTGCAGAACTGGTGTTCATCCAGTGTTCCCTCACTGGCATAGCGGACCAGGCGGTCTCTATGGCAGCATCCTACCAGAAAGTTTTATACTGGAGAAAGGATGCACTACCTCATCTTAATACAAGCTAGGCGCCATGGTTGAATAGACTGATGGTGAGCATTTAAGCTAGTAGTATGCTTTTTGTCACAATGTTGCCATAGTGACTATTGACTATTGATCACAGTTTTTCTTTTCACTTTGAATATAATTGTATAAAATCACTCTGTTATACATCTAGTAATGTTCTTATTTATTTCTCCTTTTACATTGGTTGTGTGCATGTGCAAACCAAGGAATTGTTATGTCTGATTTTGAAGTGCGTATCACTGCCAAAGCCATTGCAGTACACAAAACCATGGGCTTGCAATGGAGGTAGCAGTTTCACCAAAGACCACTCAGTGAGGTACTGACACAACTCTCAGCTGGGTGGGCTGAATGGTCATGTTCTTCAAAGGGCCAAAACTGCTCCAATCAGAAAAGGCTTCAGTCCTTTGATTTGCATGAAGCCCACGTCAGTAAACAGCTGATCAGCTTGTGGTGTGAAAGGGAAAGTCTTGCAACCATGGCTTCCAAAAATAAATAAATAAATATCCTCCACAGACCAACAAAACAGGCCCTCTCATCCCCCTCACTTGATTGAAGGTTGCCAACAGGGGTGCCCAATCCTTGTTGGCAGTAGCCCCTCCCCCTACCAGTGTGTCCTCTTGATCTAAGGTTTGCCAACAGTAGAGTGCTTAATCTCCACGTTGGAAGTAGCCGCCTCCCCAACATTGTGGGACACTGGTTATCCACTCCAGTGTTCCAGTTGTGTATAGAATCCCCATTTATTGTTGTGGAACACTGGGAGCCTGTTCCCAGTATGTCCCCCAGCAGTGTTTCCATTTCCCTCATTATGTTTGCCAACAGCAGGGTGCCCAATCCCCATCGGCAGTAGCCCCGGGAAACTGGGTAGCCCACTCAATTGTCCCCAAATGTACAATGTACTGTAAAAGAAAATAGTCCCCAACATCTTTTTTTTTAACTGGAAAAGAAAATGGTCCTTCATCATCTCCCCATGTCTCCTTCCCCATCCTGACCTCCCTCTGTACACCCATCTCCTTTACCCCCAGTACCCCATACTTACTCCAGAGTTCAGTGGCTGTGATGTTCTCTGGACATGTCTGCACTCTTCAAAGATGAACTGCAAACTGAAGGAATCAAGGTAAACTGTATAATGGCTGTCAATAGGGCTTTCAACTTATCTTGATATCTCAGCCATTTTTAGGATTTTGACCACAAATTTCCAACATGGGGTTGTTGAGAACCCACCTCTTGAACACTGACACTGTCATCTCATTAATCAGTCTTGAAAGTGATTTCATGGTCTCTGTGTGGAATCACCTGTCAGGAATGATTAATGAAATGACAGTGCCAATATTTATGAGGTGGGGTCCCAAGAACCACATGTTGAAATTTGGTGCAAAAAGTCCCAAAATGACTGCGTTAAAATGTGCAATGCGCAGTTTAAATGCAAACCAGTACCTTTGCCAATTTTTAATATTTTCACTCCAGATTTTCAACAATGCCAAATTTTCACACCTCCACATGAACAGAACAACTGTCGTTTTCACATCATTCCCAAAATGTGTTTTCACACCTGTGGTGCAGAATGGCAAGGTCACTGGTGAAATCAACTTTCAGGATGGATTAATGAAATCACAGTGCCAGTGTTCATGAGGTGAGAATCTAAAACCCCATGTTTAAAATTTTATGGAATAATTCCAAAAATTACCACTTTACAGAGTGTACGTTGCGCAGCTAACAGCGTGCGTAACTCGACAATTTTTTATATTTTTACTCCAGATTTTAAACATTGCCATTTTACACATCTCCTCATGAACAATATACAGCTGCCATTTTCAACATCCTGACTGAAACATGTTTTGCACCTGCTAGCAGAATAGCACAACTGCTTTGCAAAATCAACTTTTGGGACAGATTAACAAAATGAGAATGTCAGTGTTCATGATCCGTGGTCCCAAAAGGCCATGTTGAAAATTTGGTGAAACATTCTGAAAATGTTCAAGCTATGTGCATCCACTGAATTTATTCTATACATGCACATAACTTTGCAGAATTCGGACCCTGCACTCCCACAGTAAAATAAGGATACTATTATACTATCTCAAAAGATGGGAAAGTCATTGCAAAAACTATGTTAATGTATCATTTAGGGTTTTTATTAAATTGTCAAAAGCTGGAAATTCAGTTTTAAGGTTCCACCCTACCACCCATCCTCACACACCAACATGTGTCGAGGGTGTTCCATAGCATCATCAGGCCTAACTCTCACCCCATTCTCCTATACTGTATCATGTCAGCTTGTTTCACATAGAATGGGGTGAGAGTTGGGCCTGATGAACTTATGGTACACCTGACCCTGTGGTGTGTGGAGGTGGTGGGTAGAGGTGGAACATTTAACATTGAATTTCCCAGCTTTTGGACAATGTAATAAAACCCTAACTGCTGCATTAATGTACTTTTTTGCAATGTGATCTGCTGGCTGTACTATAGAAACAAGCAGCATGGTTTAATTCATTAGAAGCCAGTGCTCGGCAGTGGAGGAGGGAGGGCTGTGCTTTATTGGACTGGTAGGTGGCTGTGGCAATTGTATTCTCCTAATAAGAAGAATTGGGCACTGGGTGCGGGGTACAGGGTGTGACGGATGGAAGGAGTGGTCAGGTCACTGCTTGTTGTGGGGGGTACTCTGTATTCTTGGTGCTTCTGCCTCTCACTTTAGATTTGGGGATCACTTTGCATTCTTGGTGCTGCTGCCTCTCACTTAAATTAGTTTATAAGATGTGGGCCAGCTGTGGAAGCAGACAGGTTCTGCAGGTCCTCATTAACAGTTTTTTCATCAGAAAAAAAAATTGCATAGGAGTGTGGACTTTAAATAGGTGTTACTAAAATAAGTTGCTGCCTTGAAAGTACATAAAGCTATGGGACAAGATGAGGCACGCTGCAGGGAATAAAGGGAGTGCAGGAAAGTGCCAGCATTAAACTAGCAGCCAACATTCAGCATTGACAAATGCTTGTTATTATTAGTTGCAACAATTATTTTTGTATGCAGCTATACATTACAAACTGTAATCCTGTAGCGTTCTCCCAATAGAAGTTATTGTATTCTGGGATTCTGTTTCCCATATGTTGTAACATCATTAATTGCTTCTTTGGTTGTGATGGTAAGTGTTATGGTCTCTGTTATAGAATGCTTTGTATTTCTGGATTTGTTTATGGAAACACTCAATCAAAATTTTCTTATAAAAAATCTACAGCTCTCAGAATCTGAATGAGGGTCTGTCATCAGTGCTACTGCATTTGTATCATCTGGAAACAGTTTTATGTTTTATGTCTTACCCGATGATGGCTGTCTGTGGTTGCTTGTGTGTTTGTGTTTTTTTTCTTGGGGGAGATAGTGTTGGAAACTGAACATTATCATTTCCTCGTTTAGTGGCATTACATTGAACTCTAACTGATGCAGTAACACAATTTTTGCAGTGAATTTACTTCCTTTTTGAGACAGTAAAATTGTATCCTCATTCATGAACAGATGCAGAAGTGCAGGGCACTGGGCAAAGGGAAGAGTCCATCTGTCTGCTGAATTGCAAGGCCATCCCGCCATACATGTTCATGTGGCTATGGATGCAAAGAATTTGGGGGCTGTTTGTGGGGCTGCTAAAGCACTGGGCTCTCAGGGCCCTACACCTTCAGGTGGGTACAGATACAGATGCATAGGGCAAAGAGTTCATCTGGCAGCTGAATCACAGGACCTTCAGGCAACTCAGGGTACAAAAGTACAAAGCCCTCTGTGTCCAAAGCCCAGAGAAGACTTTTCTTCACTATAAGTGCCTTGAGTACAAATGGCCAACCTAGCACCTCTCCTCCCCAGGATGGATGTGGTGCAGAATGGCATCACCATCCTGCCAGCCTCAGCCCATCAAGCTAGCTCACTGAACTCACTCCCAAACTACAGTCACAGGCATGGGATCACAGCATATTACCTGTTCAGACAAAGGCCCACCCTGCACAAAACATTTCTTTAATTTTAATTTTAATTTTTTATATTTTGACCTCAAATTTTCAACTTAGTCATTTTATAACTCCCACTTACAAACATGACAGGTGACAATTATTACATACTAGCCAAAATGTTGTTTCATTCCACAAGTATAAAAATACATTTTGGCCAAGATTTGAAAAACAACACCTGTCACATTCATGAGGTGGTGTTAAAATTACTGTGTTAACAATTTGGAGTCAAAATGTTGAAAATTACCAAAGTTTTGAGCATGGAAAAATTCCAATTCACTTTCTTTACTTTTTGTTTGTTAATATTTGTATCCCAAATTTTGAACATTGTATTCTTGTGTACCACTTCATCAACCAGGTATGTAAAATGTACAAATCCCACCTGAAAGATTATTTCATAGAGTGACTGCAAAATCACCATTTGGCCTGGATTTGAACATTTGATCTACCTTGTTCATGAGGTATGGTCCCCAAAAGGCCTTGTTGAAAATTTGGTGAAAACATATTTAAAGATGACAAAGTTATGAGTAAAAGTTCAAAACACATTGAAAATACATTGATAAAACTTACTTTGTTTCTCCAGTCTGTGCTTGCACTTCAAGAAGGAGGACATATTTTTCAATGAGAGTAGATCTATTTTGAATGATCCTCTGCAGGGAAGTAAGGATGTGGGGTGGTGGGTACTGAGTAGGAGGTCAGGGTGAGGGACATGGGGTTGAGAGATCAATGAGGGACCCTTTTTTCTTTTCAGGCTGAAATTAAAATAAAGAAAAGATCTGCATTGTTGGGATGGTTTAGTACTGTGGGTTAAATATTAAAAAACTCATTAATCAGGAATTACACATCAAACTAATACAGATTTTGTGAGGGAGGTCATTACAATAGGCAGTATTCAGGAGATGCTTGAATGTCCGGAAGGTAGCTGCTATGGAGCAGAATTAACAAAATAACCACTGGCACAAAACAAACAGGCAATTTCTTTGTTTTGTAGGATTTAATCTGTTAAATCAGCCAGGAGGATGCATTTTCTTAATCCAAAATACAGCATGGATGCTCACTGTATTTGTACTTTATGTGTAACTTGATCAGAAAACAGGACTGTCTTGTAAACTGGACTGACAAAGTCCAAATGGCATACTTCCCATATAAAAATAATGTTTTTTTACTTACTTACCTTACATTGAGTCTGGATATAAACGTAGGAGACAGCTTCCAAGTGGACTCACCTAACTGCCCCTACCCACCCAGAGAATCTTTCACATAGGCATTTGTATTTCTGGTCTTGAAAGGTATTTCTGGGCCATTTTTCAAAAAAATAAACCCCATGATCAAGCTAAGTGTGTCCTATATACATACTGTTGGTTCAGGTGTTTGTATTTTACAAAAATATCATTTTAATGTATTTAACACATTTTGTTAAAAAAAGATGGCAGCTGTCACAACATGAACATGTTTCCTATAACATGAAAACGTAAATTGTCACAAAATTAAAATGGCTCATGAAAGGTAAATGTATGTGTTGTGTCAGAGGTTATTCTGAAAACCTGTTGAACATGCTCAGAAGCCAAATTTCAAATCCATACACTCTGGAAATGCTTAGTATTTTTTTCAAAAATCTTCAAAAGAAACAGTTACAGCACAAGCCCTTTCTGGACAACATTTCATACCATCCAGGCTGTAGGGAGAGCAAAAACAGTGAAAAACTCCAAAATGATGCTTTTGTGTATTTTTGGATACATCTGGATCTCAGATTCCAGAAACGCATCAATCACAAGGCCTCACACATCTGGATTACTTTCATTCAGACCATGAATGTCAAAATGTTGTATAATTTTATCAAACACTACAAAATATATTTAGGTACAAAGATTGGGGTTTAAAAGTGAGTCCTTTAATTGACCCTAACTATATTTGTGCTATCGCACAGGAATGATATAGATAGATAGATAGATAGATAGATAGATAGATAGATAGATAGATAGATAGATAGATAGATAGATAGACAGATAGATGGATGTGTATCTTCAAACTTGTATGAGCTGTGGCTGTCTGACTGTCAGTCATGATGACCCTATCACACAGAAAACTCATTGAAAGCTCATTATGACAGCGAATAACTCAAATAAAACAAAACAGCTTAATGCAGACCATTCCTTAAACTTTGCGTCTAGTGCAATAGTATAGCATCATTTTCCACAAGGTGTCCTGAGTATGCAGAGTATGCTTGTCCCATTTCTTTACTAAGGTTCTGTCAAAAATACCTAGTCCTCTTGGTAGTCTGCTAAACTGACTTGGGATAGTACTGCCCAAACTGAGTTGGTGCTGTTAGTACTAGTATTAGTGCTGGCATTGAACTGTTCTTTGCAAGTTGATAATCTGGAAAACATAGAGAACATTTTCTCCTTCTTTTTTCATGTGTATCTTATAAACACCTGCATATGAACTTGGTCTACTAGGGTATACTTCATATTATTTATTGTTTCTGGACCCTAAAGCAGCAGTCATGACAAGTCACTTTTATATCTTAGAACAACAAATGGGACAGTTGTATGTTATTTGCAATCAAAATTGGTTTTAAATGCTTGTTGCTATTGAATATTTCAATGATGTGGTCAATGACTGTGTAGTGAATGAGTCATGGCAATAGTTTAACTGCTCCTAAACATTCACCAATATCTGCCTCAGCACACAAAACAGAAAGATGACTTGATTAATGCATTGACTGTTACCACTTACTGCCTGAGTGGCATTTTTAAATGGGCCTAAAACCACAATTATGCCATCCTTCATACACTACTGCTCTATCGTTAAGGCAAGGAATCACTTAAAGTGTCCAAGATGAAACAGAGAAACATAAGAACAGAAACATATCATAAATTCATCAATACTGTTCTGCAGCCCTGTAATGCTGATGCAAATTTTAACAACCCCTTTAAAGGTGGTCCATTGTGTTTCTGAACCTCACTATAGTCCCACTCCAGCACTGACATAATGTAATAGTATGAATTCAGATCCAGTCTTGTATTGCTCAGGGAGGTGTTGAAGCATATATAAGCTGGAGTTCCTTCTTATGCAAATATCATTCTTTAAGTGGTGGTGAAGCACAGTGTTTGTTATGTACATCTCCTGGAGCTTGTACCTGGCTATGTCATAGTAGGAAAAATGCACAGAACTTTGATGACAAATACACATACAAAAATAATAATAATAATAATAACATTTATTTATAAAGCGCAATTCAAGTACATATCAAAGTGCTGCACAAGGTTAAAAGCATAAATAAAGCAATAAAGTGCATTGACAGCTGCCTGACTCAGAAACTTTTTGAACTATAAGATTAATATAATGGATGATACAGGAAACTCAGTACAAACCACCATAATGTCTGACTTTGGAACATATATTGTATGATACATGAAATCCAATACAAACCGTCATCATGTCCTGACTTTGAAACATTTGACCCATTGTTACTAGTTATGAGACAAAAGACATAAGTCCAAACGAATACTACCAGTCATTAATCTGGGGCAGTAATTTGAGCAATATATTATTGTCACTTTGTGCTGCTTCAGGATGCTGGTTTAGAAACAGTAGCATGCTGCCAAACACCACTGAGAGTATGTTGCTGTTGCAGTTATGGTCAGTGCAGGATTGCAGAATCTATACCATGGAGAAATGTCCAACATGTTTTAATGCACATGTATAACATGCCAGCCACAAGTCTGCTGGCCCACATATTTGAGGTCAGGTGGATATAGTCTATGTCTCAATGTTGCAAGGTTTGTGACATCATACATTTTATAAACCCATCACCATGGAACTGCTTTTGTAGATAAAAAGATGGGAAATGGGCAGGCATTTGTAATTTGTGCAGGCCTTGACATTAGCTTCTAATGTCTTGGAATTTCCATAAAGTAATATAGCAACAAATCAGTTGCTGATATCACTGACCTGAAACAATCAATTCTCTTGCAATGGCATGGTTGTGTCAGTGTTTGTTGTGCAAAGTGTATTGTTGGTTGTACTCCTTTGATATTGGGGTGTTGGGTTGGCTTATTTGCAGTATTACATGGCAGAGTTCCTTCTGAAGAAATGACAGAGGGAAGCAAACATATTTTATGCCACGTAGATGTTAAGTATTAATTGTACACTAGACATCAAACATAAATGGCACACAAGGCAGCACTTGATAATTGCATACATTTAAGTGTGATAAGGATTATCATATAGACTGGGAGCTGTTTAGGGAAGCAAACAGAAGGAGTTGTTAACAGAGTAAAATTAGTATATGGGAGTTACGGTGGAGTGCCACAGAGGTCTGTTCTGGGTCCTTTCCTATTCAACATGATCATTAATGACATTAGGATGGAATCTGTAGCAGGATGTGTATCTTTGCAGATAAAACAAAACTCTGAGGCATAGTAGACCATATGTAGCGGGTCTGGTAGTTGAGAAGGACCACAGTACAGATGTTGGAAATTGGATACATTCTGACAGTTGAAGCTCAAGGCAAAGATGTGAAAGGTAATGCACATTGGTAGAAAAAGAGACAGACACAAAGTACTGGATGGTAGGGGTATTAATAGCCAAGACAATGGTTAACAGGGACCTGGGGTTATCTTGCAAAACAGTCTCAAATCTCGAGCCAGTTCAACAAAGCACACAGCAAAACAACAAGGATGTTAGGCTCTATATCAAGGGAGTTCAACAGCTGGACGAGGAGTTGATAGTGCGCATACAGTATACTAGGTCCATAGTTAGGTCCCACCTTAACTACTGTATCCAGTTCTGCAGTCCTCATCCAAGAAAGGACCAAGACAGGCAAGAGGTGACTAAGGTCACCAAAATTATTTAAGGGCAACAGGGATGATCCTGCTAGTAAATGGCAGATCTGAACAAGTGCATGCTATTGGACAGGAGGGAAATGATTGAATAAACAAGGTAGCCAGTTGTGTTCTCTTCAACAAGAAAGTGTACTAATTTTAATGGTTCCTATTCATTCCAATACCTAGAGCAGTGCTACACAAAATCTTTTGTTGAGGGCCAGACTGAAAACTTGAATCAAGGCTGATGGCCACTGCAAAAATAAACAAAGGCTGCAAGGGAAGCTGCTAGATCCAAGGGCCACAGACAGCTGCTGTGGGGGCTGATTTTGGCCCCCAGGCCTTTGCTGTGCATCACTGATCTAGAGAATTTGAGGCCTGTTTACAAGACAGTGAGGAGAGCATGGCACACAGTACGCCAGCTTGTAAAAGTGCATGAAACCTCTGGACCTCTGAGGTTGCACCATATTCCAAACCAATGCCAGATACGATGGAGAATGCCGAATTACACATGTCTGCAAGTTATGCCTGCAAGACATCGTGTAATCTGCAATAGCGGTGTAGCACTTCCACAAGTCACAACTCAATGACAATATAACAGTGCTCAAGTCACAGACATGGTGTAGGAGCTATGAGAAAGAAGGCAGGTAGCAGTGGAGAAGAGAAAGCGCGACCAAATGAAAGAGCGAAATTTCACACGAGGAGACGGATGTCCTCTTGATGAACTGGAGCCCAACTAGAACTTCTAATGGGCAAGGAGTGGAATGGGAGCATCATCTGAAGCAGAGGGAGGCATGGAAGGAGGCTGCCAAGAAGGTGAACACTGTGGCCAATGCAAAGTGCACTGTGTATGATCTGCAAGGCAGCTCAGTCACCTCAAGTGCCATGCCAAGGCGGCCCCAACAGGCAGCAGGCGGCGGCCACAGGATGTGGACCACAGGAGGTGAGACCCCTCAGTGGACATGAAGAGGGGTACTGGCATTAATGAGCCAGCACAGTGTCCATGGGGACACGAACCTCAATATGTCGTGGATGGATGCAGGGACAGGTAAGTGGATGGCGGCACTGCCTGCAGTATGTGGAGAGCACTGCAGAGGTGTGAATGATGGCAGGCAGGCATACCTATCAACCCGTTGTCCTCCTAATATGGAACAATGCTACTCAACATGTGGAAAAAATGAGCAAACTGTGAAACACTTAACAAAACATTCCCTAAGTTCAGGACACCATGAAAATGTGTGCTGTATAGTCGAAAGTCTATTATAAATCGAATAATATAATATATACATCATTCACTATAGATTGGTGCTGCAAAAGCGTAACAGTGACTGTGGGACAGGTCCTCACATGTGGAACAGAGAACAGTGTGGAAGTAAAATGAGGAACTGGTCCTCATATATGGGACAGTCAAGAGGTATGCATGCATGGTAGGCAAGACATGGGGATGTAGCACTGATGTACTGTTGTTCCCCACAGGTGCTGCAGTAGAGATATAAGGGCAGGTAAGCTGATGGCCAGTGCTGCCCACAGTGCACGGGACAGTGATGCAGGTGTGGGAATGGAGGCAAGCATGGTAGGCATGATATGGTGTGGTAGCACTGATGCACTGTCATTCCCCACAGGTGCAGCACCAGAAAACACAGCGGCAGGTAAGCCAATGGCCAGTGCAGCCCCTAGTGTGTGGGACAGCGTTGCAGGGGTGGAATGGAGACAATCATGTAGGCAGGATATGGTGGTAGCACTGATGCACTATTGTTCCCCACTGGTGCAGCACCAGCAGACACAGAGGCAGGTAAGCTGATGGCCAGTGCTACCCCAGTGCATGGGACAATGATGCAGGGTGGGAATGGAAGAAAGCATGGTAGGCATGATATGGTGTGGTAGCACTGAAGCACTGTTGTTCCCCACTGGTGCAGCACCAGCAGACACAGGGGCAAGTAAGCTGACAGCCAGCACTGTCCCCAGTGTGTGGGACAATGATGCAGGGGTGAGAATGGTGGCAGGCATGGTAGGCATGACATGGGAGGTAGCACTGATGCACTGAAATATCCCCACAGGCACGGAGCAGTGCATGCAGGGACAGTGGACAGTGGAGATACAGGTGAGGAGGATGAACACATGCAGCCGACCACCCAAGAGGCTGCCATGATGCACACCCTGGTGGTGCCTATCCAGTACAGCCAGACACAGCCGGACACCAGTGGAGGGGAGCATGAGGCAGTGGAGGAGCAACAGTGGGACTTGACCTGAGTGATCTCTTCAACTGCAGAAGTGTAGGGGCTGACATAGCACAGGACCTAAGCCTGGCATTATGCTGCATGCTGGAGAAGGCCCTGGGCGGGACCACATCATCCCCAGAAGGATCACCTGGATACACCCATGGACTACACAGGGCACATGGGCACCCTGATGGGGTGCTGGAGACGGGTCATGCACCACGGAGGCAGCCATAGATCACCCAGTTGACACCGTGGTCACCTCCCAGGCCTGTGCGCAGGCACAGACAAGAGCCATCACCCACCTGGCCATGGTTGTGGAGGGGTCCAGTGGCCCAGCAGACCAGACATGTGGACGCACTGTCCGCAGGGCTACAGAGTGCACACTCAGGAACAGCAGTGAGGGACACCACTACAAAGGCACCACAGGTGGTGCACCTCCCACAACCACAACTGCCACCAACAACAGTGGGGCAACAACACCACCACTGCCAGGGGTGGTGGGCCCAGCAGCAGCACCCTTCCCAACAGATCTCACCACTGCCACCACCACCGGCACTCCTGGGCAGCAGCACCCACCACCACCACCACCAACACCCTGCAGCACCAGCACAGGCAACCCCACCACTGCCACCACTGGCCCCACCACAAACACCTGCACCACAGCACCACAGCCCCCATCATGGACAACACCCACAGCACTGGTGCGCAGGAACAACACTGCCCCCAGCAACACCACCAGTGGCACCACAGGCAGCCAGAGCAACAGGGCAGAGGGCCACAGCAACACCTGTAGCCATGGCCATAGGGCAAAAGGCATCGGGCACAGGGTGCAGGACCAGTGCCTGATGGGGTGGTCCAGCACCAGATGGCACACCTGGAAAGGAGACAATACAGGTGGCAGTGCAGCAGCAGGCAACAGGCGGCAGATGGCAGTGGGCTACAGGATAAGGACTGGGCTGTGCTGGGTTGCACTGCACCAACAGAGGAAGGTTTGAGGCCCCGGAGGCTGGCAGTGATGGCAGGACCTTTGGACAGTGGTGGCCCTGTGGTCATGCACCAGGGCAGGATGGGCTCAGTGCTACCACTGGGGCAGCTGAGCATGAAACACAGGGTGCTGGATGGGCGTGAGTGCAGCCAAGCACAAGAGGTCTTGGCGGTAGCAGCAGGTGGTAGCCTGCTGTGCCATTATGGTGCACCACTACTTTGGGAGGTGGGCAGTGGGCAGTGTGGTAGTATGGGAGGGGACTAAGACCTGACATGTGGTGCATGGGTGGGGTGTGCGTGAGTGTGTGTTAATGTGTGTGTGGGTGCACTGTGTGGTCACTGTTGCACAGCACAATATAGTGTGATTGCTGTGCACTATTACTGGGTGTGGGTATATGTGTGTGAGATTATCACAACTGTACTGAATCTCTGCACTGTTGCATCCTTTGTTAACTGCACTTATTTATTTATTTTTTCCCCACCTTACTTGCTCCCTGCATGCCTCTCCTTCCGGCTGCTCATGACCCACCCGATCTTCTCGCCCGACCCTTCCTCTCACCTCAGATTGCAGCCTACCCAGGGGTGGCCGGCGTATCCCTTTGCTGGATGGGTCCCTCTCCTCCAAGGGGAAGGTGCCAGGAGGGGAACCAGCGCAGTAGGCAATCAGTCCCCAGGAGCTGCTGAGGTGGATTCTGGGGCGTCAGAGCATCTGAGTCGGCAGGAGCCAGCAGCCATCATCCGGCCAACCAGGAGGCTAGGGTTTCCGCATTTCTCCCGGGCGTGGCATGTCATGGACGTCTAGGCAGCCAACATCCACCATGCCCCTTGTGCAGTGCAGGGCTCGCTTAGCTGTTGCTCTCCCAGCCTCCATGAGGCAGCAGACAGCGAGCAACATCCCCTCCCCGGAGAAGGTGAGCAGTCATGGGACGCTCAAGCCTTCTCCCCGGCCGACTCTCCAGCTACCAGAGTCTGTACCGAACCGGGTCTCAGTGTCATAGCGGAAATCAACCGCTGCTCGATGATCCAACAACTGCACTTATTAAACACTATGCACTATACATCTGTGTGGACTCACTCATTCCAACCGCTGTAACAGGACATATCGCATGTCTCACACATTCAGTGCCTGTGTGGTGCATGCCCCATATCGCATGCACATCTACCCATAGGCCGCATGTGTATAGCCCGTAATTGCAACTGCAGTTGCATATATGCGGTGTGGTGCACCTGACACCATATGTGTGGTACCACTCTGTGCTGCACATGTAGCCTATATAGTGCACCATGTGCAAAGCAAATCATTTAGGCAATACCTAGGCTGCAACATGAACATGCTGGTGAGACAGAGGAGGACCTGTCAGCAGTGATACAGAGCACATGCCAGGTAGGAGCCACAGAGATCCCTAAAACACTGTAAGTCCAGATGGGACACACCTGTATACTGGTAACTACTGGGAATGTGTACTACCTGCACATATGCAACAGACAGTACTACATACAGTTGCTAAAGTTGTGTAGAACTCTGTTTATCCAGGAGAGACACACCATGAACAGTGGCAGGTAGTAGGACAGTGAAATACCACTACATATGCAATGGTCAAAGTTTATATTGGTTGTTAATGCTGTGTTACCAATTGTTCATCCAGGAGAGACACACTAGACAGCAGGCCTGCCCACAGGTGTGAACTGGGAGCACAAGGAAGGTAGGTGCCTAACTCAGATTCAAACTGTTTGCATGTGGAGACTGTGAGATTGCAACCCTGGGCACAGGTGTCTCAGCTCAGAGCCATATACCACTGCTCTGCAGCTGTATATCCTAGCTGCAGGGTGGTGAGTAAGGGTGAGGCAGGCAGACCCACTGCACAATGTTGTGTACAGTTGTGTTGTGTACCTGTCCTCACATAATGCCAATGTGCAGCCATTATCACTGTGTTCTGGGGGACATGTGCCAGAGTGGCATGCTGATCAGTGTCTGTACATATGTGCAGTACTAGTACCTACCACATGTACCTGTGTAGGGTGTTGCTGTGACAACTGACAGCCTGCTACAATTGGCAATGGGGCGGCAGCAGTCTGTGAGGCTGTGTACAGAGGTGTACTGTGGTGCTGCAGATGGCGGGGATTGTGCATGCCAGAAATAGCTGGATATACCCATGGTGGTTTGCAGTGAAATGTACAGTGCCCCACCGCAGCCCTGCACACATCCCTCCATCCCTGTATTGCGGGACAGGGGAACACAGACTGTGGGGCACATGGGCAGGCAGTGGAGCTCTGTGGCAGATGATACCTCAGGATGCCAGCACACAGGTTCCTTGCCCACCTATCAGTTCAGACCATTGAACATACCCTGCAGGTCATGGACTGTACAGCATGCTACGTTTCACTGTGCATGACCCTGCAGCGGTACATGTGGACCTAGCCAGCACAGTGTGTTAGGGGGCATCACTGCCTTACACTGTGAACCAGGCAGACACCAATGCATCACACAGGCAGGGCAGCTGTCTATTGGGTGGGCAGTCTGAAGTCACTGTACAGCATCCTGGGTTCATCCATGGCCAGGCATGTGCTGACCATGGGTACACACAGGCTGCAGAGCTACACACCCTCTGTGGATGCCGGACCAGTGTGCTGGAAGCCTGCATATGGTGGACATCACAGCTGATCCTGACCACTGTGCAGAACAGCACACAGTGGGTGTGGTGCACCTGACCTGCGCACACAGCAGGGCCGCATGCCTGTACAAGGGTGTCGGCAGCCATTCACACTGTACACAGCTGAGCCGTGGTGTGGTATGCGACTGTTGGGCAACACGTGCCATGCTGTGTACCACCACGACAGCCAGGCATTGGGCAGCTGGACTAGGCACTGTGCACAGTCACAGTGCAGGCTGCTGTTGTGTGGGGATGGCCATGTGCCTAGGCACTCTTGTACATAGGGATGGCAACAGAGCAGTGCACAGATGGGTATGGTGAGTGGCAGTGTGGGGATTGTGATGTAGGTAGCTGCTGAGGGGTTGTGCATTGCACACTGTATGCACATGACACCTCATGGCCCTATCATGCAGTATCACGATGTGCAGTGGCAGCGCGTAAACCATCAGTAGGGGCATGGACCACAGGGACATTTATGTGCAGCACAGAACAGCACAGCTGCACCACACCCCTGGGATGGCTTGTGAAGTGCACTGCTGCACCCATTGCCACTGTACCCACCCTGTACATCATACTGTCAGTGCCAGACAAGCCAGGCAGCATGTAGTGGGGAATGACAGTATGGTTACCACACTACTGTGCACCGACACGTGTGAGGGTGACATGTTGCCTTGTAGATCAATACCGCACATGACAGGTGCCTCATAGTGGTCAGGATGCCCGCACCAGTACAGGACTGAGTCTGAGTGGAGGGCCCCCAGCTTTACCCCTACCAAGATCTTGCAGCTGATAAACCTGGTCCAGCAGTGGGGATGACCTCCTTCTGCCTGGGTGCAGGAGGCACCCAGAGGAGGAGTGTGCAAGGGCATGTAGGGCAATAGGAGCATGCGTAGGTGCCAGCAGGGGTGTGCCTCTTATCATGAGACAGCTGCAGCACCACCATTGGCAGGATCTGGCACAGGAGGACCCAGGGCTCCTGCAGCAACTTTTGATATGGCGCCCGGAAGGATGTGGAATTTGCATGGTCCAGGATGCAGGTGCAGGTGGATATACTAACATCTAGGCACACATTGGTGCTACGCTGCAACACAGGCCATGGCCAGCACTGGTGCACACATGTAACTGTATTCCCTTCCCCACAGGTGCATGACATGGTGACCAGGGACCACAGGGCCAGCCGGATGGTGTGCAGCAGCATGCACAGGCCAGCTGCAGGTGGAGAGGCACCGGAGGTCAGGTAGGTGCATGCCGTCTATGCCATGTGTCATGTCCATGCCGAATCAGTTTGCAGGGGCATGGGTGATGGTACTATGTTGTGTATGCATACAGTGTGTGTCCAGGCACAGCACTGAATACCACCATTGCTTCCTTGCAGGTGTGCAGAGCAGCCTGACACCCACCACAGGGTCCTGCTGTGGACAAAGGCCGAGGTAAAGGCAGATGATGCAGCAACCTACCAGCGATGCACACAGCACTAGATGCATAGAGTTCACCCATTCCACCATTGCTGGAGGAGGAGGAGGAGGAGGATGGTCCAGACACCAACACGGGGATGGCAGGCACCAGGGGATGGAGGAGCAGAGAAAGGTGGTGACAGCATGGGACGACCATCCAGCTGCGGTGCCAGGGGCACCCCACCAGCATGGTGGTGTGGCGGTGGCAGGTGCACCACTGGAGGTGCTGAGTGGTGCCACAGAACAAGCAGGCATGGGACTGGAGGCAATGGAGCAGCCTGCGGCAGAGCTGGGAGCTGTGTGAGCTGGCTGTGGTGGAACAAAGAGGTGGATAGTCAGCGCAATCAGAAGACAGCCAGGTGGTGGATGTGTACATGCCACCAGAGGACGGCATGGCGCTACCCGGTCCATGGAAGTGGCATGGACCATGGTCAGACAAGAGACTGGAAGCTGAGGCATGCTCAACTGTGGGACAGTCTGGGCTGCAGACTGTGCTTTCCCATGGTAGCCACCGGTGGGTGACCAGCAGCTAGTTGTGCTAGTCTTCGTCATTATGGAAGACTCGGTGTGCCTACGCGGCTCCCTAGGTGCCCTCCTCATGGTGCTGCAGAGGGCAATAGTGCCACACTGTGTGGACTGGGGCCCTCTTCAATGGACATTTGTTTGCATGTGGCCCATTGGCTGCTATTGGCTGGGGCAGCTTGACATGTGTGTGTGGGGTGGGGTGATGGTGGGTGGTGGGCGGTGTCAGGTGGAGTGTGTCTCTGCATCCCACATGGGAGTGGGTGAGCTGAGGGTGCCTGGATGGGGTCCATCTGGGAGGGCCTTCTGCTGTGTGCTCCCATAGTGTTCAGTGTACATTGCACATATGGGCTGGGGTGGTGCCTTATATGTGTGGGGGGGCATTTTACATATGGTATGTTGGGGGCATATGCCATCGTGGTTGTAGCGGGCTGTACATAGCGGGTGTCTTGTGTGGGTGGTGGTGATCTATTACTGCTGATTATGTTGAAGTTTGCACCGTATATTACCTGGTTATTGTGTTTTTGTTCTGCTTCATTAAATGGTTTGTTCACACCCTGGCTCTACGTGGCTGTCTCAGGTCTGCACTGGCATGTGTCTGTGTGGTGTGTGTGTGTGTGTGTGTGTGTGTGTGTGTGTGTGTCTCACTGTGTACATGTAGCCATGCATGTGGCAGGGCTGCACCATCACATATCGTCCCACACCGTGCATGAGGTGCCTGTGTGCTGGCTGTGCCCCTCATAGCCTTGGTCACACACTGGTGGGCACTGCGGCCATGGTGCTCTATGTCCCAGTTGAGCAGTATGCCGGATCCAGTTCACGTGCCGCCACACCATAATTGTTATGACTGTGTGGCTGCCATGGGCCAGTAATGGCTCCCTTCCACCCAGGTTACAGGTGGTCACTGTAGGTAGCACCAGTGGCACAATGCAATGGTGCATCCTACCACCATACATATGCAAGTCTGTGCCACCAGGTGCTGTGTCTCTGCTGTGGTTGTACTGTTTACATGTATCAGTGGCTATGGCAGGTGTAGTGTACCTGGTGGCCATCATTGCAGTATTGTTCCTCTGCCCTGTGTGTGTCCTTCACCTCCTGTGACTCCATGTCCTTGTCCATGTGTGCTGTGCTCCTCTGTGTGTTGCCTGTGGTGCCATCCCATAATTGTGGTTATGCCTCACAGATGCTGTACATCATGCATGGGCACTGTTCAACTCCAGTGCTGCCACATGTGTCGCGTGCACCTGACGCCAGTATCACCTCCCAGGTGGTGCAGTGGCATGGGTGCCATGCAGTTATCAGTGCTACATTGCACCACACTGTGTCCCCGTACTGCTGTGGGTGCCACCATGGCAGTGCTGGGGGCAGTGGTGTTGAGTGCTGTCAGTTGCTGGTGTCCTTCTGCCACCTCAGATGCACCACTGGTTCCAGCTTGTGTTGTGCAGGTAGCCTGCTGTTGCACCACCTGTGCACCTGGTGTCTAGCCGTGATGACAGATCACTGTCATCCTCCTTCAGTGCACCATCCTCCTGGTCGCTGTTGGGCAGTAGTACACTATGTTCCAGGGCACTGTTGTGGGAGTAGCAGGCAAGCACTCTCCTACAGCCTGCCATTGTGGGGCTGTGCTAGGGTGCATCCCTGTGGTGGCATGGCATCGGACATATGTTGTCGGTGGTCTGAGGGTGCTCTACATTTCCCTCATGTGCTGGTTTGGGCCTAAATTTTCCTATCCTCGGCTGCTGACTGAGGCATCCTCACAGAGGTCCTCCACCATGACATCTGGGGTTCTCCACTGTCACCTGTTGGGGGTTGTGTGCATGTTGCTGTGTGCATCCCTGTCATTAGCTTCCCGTTATCCTCTGCATGGCAAGCACTGATGCATGTGCTTGCGGTAGTGTCTGAGGCACACAGTCTGGTGATCGCATTGTCTTAGCTCTGTCCATGCACTGCATGTGCTTTCCTTGCTGTTGTGTGGCTTTCCCAGGCCCTGTGTGTTGCACAATGTGTGTATCATGCCCCTGCCTGCCTCTGTGTGTGGCATTCCATGTGTCTGCATGGCTATCACGTCTGCCCACTATAGTGCCTGTCCATCTGCTGCCCCTGTTGTGCCACTGTGTCCCCACACTCCCACATGCACTGTCTGCCACATGCACACACACTGCAACAGCCTATGGTGTACTCTGCATTGCTGTTCAGTCTGGTCCTCAGTGGTCTTGCATTTGCCTCTTCTGCTATGGCTTGGCCTTGGTCCCATTGGTGGGCACTGTGGCTTGGTCCCCTGGTTCCTGCCTCTACACCTGGCATGCCTGTGCTCACAGGGCTCTGCTATCCCAGTTTGGCTCCTGTTGCTGACATTGCTGTGTGTCCACTACCTACCGACTACAGTCTGGCTATGTGTTGAGGGGGTTCTATAGCCTGTGCTCTAGTTCGACAGCTATTCCTTGTTCTAACTCATGCTGGCTTCCTCTGGCGGAGTTACTTACACCACCTGTTCTGGAATGGCAGTTTTGTGGTGCTGGTGTATTCACGCATGTCACAAGTCGCATTAGCAGTGATGGAAGCTTTCTTTAGCATAACTGCGTCATAACTTGCATTTGTCATAATGGTTGCGGGTTGCAGCGTAACTGTTCTTTGGAATCATGCATGTCACGAAGTCGCAAGTCGCTGGTGTAACATGCCATTTGTACCATCGGGACTGGCATACTGCATTTATGCCTGGTGTAGCTGTCTTGGAAACATGCCCTCAGTGACTAAGATGGTAAGCAGAAATTTACCAAGCTTACCTTAAAGGATGGAACTTTTTGTTGTTGGTTGTGCTGAACCTTCTGATGTTTCTTTCATAATGTCATGAGTTACACTCCAAGGTATGGCCCAGCCTGTCAGAGGCAGATGGAAATAAATTAATAGGCATCAGGAAGGTCCCATTAGTCTAGGATTGCTATCATTCAACCAAAAATTAAACATGTCAGTGGATATGTTGATAAATATTGAGTGCATTTTGGATAGAGTATGGTCAGATTGTATTAGTTAGGTGGAGCCATGGCTAATCTTGCTAGGAATGTAAAGTCAGTTCTGTGCTCTGATCAGTTGTGTATGCAATGTGGTGCAGTGAGGCAGAGGGAAACAGAAAAGAGGATTTATTGAGATACATGTCAACACAGAATTTGCTTTAGAAAAACATTTGTTACTGTCAAACTCCCAACTCCATAAGAAACCACCTCCCCGATTAGGCTTTTAAGCTTATTAATTAATTTTCTCTCACCCACCTGCTGATATATTTTATTCCATGTTTTGCTCACATGTAAACATTGCTTGAGCTGTGTTCTGCCTACAAAATGGCACCATGCTGCTGCAGAATTGTTTACACATGAGGGAAATGTGGAGTAAAACATATCGGCGATGCAGGTCCGAGAAAAATTACTTAATATGCCTAAATGTCTAATCAAGAGGTTTCCTTTCGAGGGTGGGGGCTTCCAGTAACAAGTGTTTTCCTATAGATTACTGTTAGTACACAACCATGGATGGAAATGAGAGAGAGAAAAGTGTGCCCACTGGAAATTAAACCCAGATCCCAGGTAATATTGTCCCAGTGCTCTAAACATTAAGTTACAAGGCTCCCATGGCTAGAAGGCAATAAAGGCTTTCCTTTTTGAACACACACATTCCTTCTTTCTAGTGTTACAAAACCTGCAACTTAGGAACACCACGACTACCAGACACTTCTCTTCTTTGCAGATCTGCCTCTGCTTGGCATTTAAATGGTTAGAGGACTGGAACAGTATTACCAGGGTCTGGGTTCAATTCCCAGTAGGGCACACTAGTAGTATAAGTTCATATATCTCGTCAAATGTTAAATTTCAGCCAATCAGCGCATGCCACGTCATTTTGACAGGTGGGCGTGACCTAAAACGGACCAATCAAATTGCCCGTGTTAAACCGGAAGTCCCTCCCTAAATTGAGCTAGCCCCGCCCTTCTGGCGGAAATGACATGCATTCGATCCGTGTCCGCCCTTGCGCAGGAAATGTCATGCGTTCGAACCCCGTGTCCCACCTCTTGCACAGGAAATGACCTAACAACACCATTTTGTGAGCGTCTTCGCCCCTCATTCTCGTACACTCCTCAAACCCCTGCCAGACCATCCTGTCTCGAACCCGAGTCCCACCATGCTAGGTTGAACTCCTGCATCCCCTCCTTTCTCCTGCATCCCCACCATCCTGGCTCGAACCCTGTCCCCGCCCCTCATTCTCGTACACTCCTCGATCCCCTGCCAGACCATCCTGTCTTGAACCCGAGTCCCCACCATGCTAGGTTGAACTCCTGTGTCCCTCCTTTCTCTTGCACCCCCACCAGCCTGACTGAACCCCTTGTCCCCTTCTCCTGAACCCCCACCATCTCTGCTCCGAACCCCTGTCCCTCTTCACCACCGTGCTCCTCCCACCCCAAAAATCAGTTAGCGTTTATGTAGTGGTATGTGCCCCCTGTAGGTCTGGTGTATAACTGCAGGGACATGTGTGCGTTTTTGATTAGGATATTTTCAGAAAGAAGTATCTAGGAGGGGACCTGATCATGCAGAGGTTTCACAGATCTGTGTGGAAACCCCACACCCCGAGGAAATTCATCTGCCTGTGTAGTACCCCTTTTTCTGTTTTGTAACAGTATACAAAATTATTTAACATGCATCTGTAGGACTGTGTCAAACTTGCATCAAAGGATAGCTTTATGTATCGCATGTAACATTTATAAGCTAAAGCAGGGGACCTCTGTGTAAATAAGATGGTTCAGCAGTTTTCTCTGGATAGCATTGCAACAATCACAAAAACTAATTATTTATACTTTTGTCATGAATTAGAAAGAATAAAAATATATCAGAAAAAGGAATACACATACCTATAGTTCACCCCTCAGCTTTGTGTAGTATCAAGGAGAAGGCTGAAATGAAATGTGTGTGCGTGATATTTATAATGTTTTGAAAAAGGGGGTGGGGCTACAACAGATGTACCTCTGACACGTTACCATGTATAGTATGATGGGGTGTGGTGATGGTTTTACCAAGGGCAGTCCATCTTGCTAAGCATTATATAAACCCTGCATTTGAAGCCAGAAGGCACAGCTTTTGAGAGATTTCTCAGATTCTGTTTTATAGACTTGGAGCAGATTATCAAAACATCAAGCAAGAAGATGGCTTCTCATTTCAACATCCCTGTAACAGGTCAGATTGTCATACCACCTAATGAAAATTCAACCTCCCTGTAACAAGCCAGATTGTCACACCGCCCTAATGAAAAGTCTGGAGATGAAAAACCAAGCAAGAAGATAGCTGTCGGGCCCCACAACCCAAGCCAACGTATGTGTACTCCGTGAGGTGTGAAACGAATGCCCCACAAGTCTTGTTGAGTGGAAGAGTGTCTGACATAAAAAACAAACTCGCTGAACAGTTTGGTGAATCAGAAAATCCTAAATCTGACTGTCCTTCTGAAGAGACACCACTGCAAGACCTTGAAGAGTTGCTGGGGTGTGAATCTGATGCAGAAAAAGAGTTACTATGAAACCAAAACAGAGAGTGACAAGAAGGGGAGCCAGAGATGATGGTCAGTGAGACACTGCCAAAAAGCATCAGAGAAAGTTGTGAAAAAGAAATGCAAGACAGAGCCAAAGGGGATCTGACCAAGAGGGTGATGATGATAATGCAGCCACAAGCAGTCAGGCCAGGCTAAGAAGAGAAAGATGAGAAAATGAAGAAAAGAGTTGCCTTGATGAGGTAAATGCATTTTAACATTTAAAAATGTGAGTGGTTACATGGTGTAACTGAGGGAGATGAGTTAGTGTAGAACTAAATCTTACCTATAATGAGTCAGAGGACCAATGCTGTTTTTGTTTTACTTTAATAGACTGAAGGATTTGCGATGGAGCAGCAGTCATATTCGGATAGCATGGATTCTTGACTTTCCACAAATCTACTGCTCGACTGTCTTTGCTGTGAAAGATACAAATGTGGTTGTTAATGAGATGTGTGAAAACCAGTATGTTAGAAATACAGAGAGCGATAGAATGTTTCAAAATGTCACAGAACAGGCTGTGATCACCACACAACCCTCTTCTTCTACTGAGATTAGACAGGAGACCTCTATGTGAAAAATCAGGCCTTAGTAGTAAACCCCCAAAACTGACAACATATATGTATTGTAAGTACATTATGTATCATACCATCCATGGTGCAATTGCTTCAGTGATACAGAGGGTAATACATTAGAATTGGTTGATTCCTGTCCTGGGTGTGAGATAGATGATCCGAGTCAGAAAACCATTCATGTGTCCTTGATGACTTAAGGTCTAAAGAAGCATACAGAAATGTTTCTGAAGCCATACATATAGGGCAGCTCATGCCCGTGATCTTGGCAATCGCTATGAAGCATCAGGGGTTAAATATGACCATTGTACCCTGGAAACTATAAGTCATGTTTTAAATGATGTGAGAAAATCTGATGACCCCATGTGGTTAGTTATGCAAATGTTACAGCAGACAGATGGTGAAATTAAAAAGATGCCTGCCGTCTGGTCAGCAAAGGCTCCTTTAAAAATTTCTAAAAAGAAATTCAGGAACACTGTTTATATTGTAAAAAATACCCCAACACCTGCCCCTACCCTCCTCAAATTACTACATGGAAACATTTCAGTACCAAAATGTCATATTTTATTTTTACAGATAATCATGCGGAATGCAAGTACAGAGAGAATCCAAAGGTTTATGTATCTGATCCTAAGCCATTACTGTCATCCATCACTGTTTGGTTCACCTCAATATGACATTTGCCTTTGTGAGATACATGCAGCCTATGAACTGATGATGTTTGCCCTTCCAGAAGTATGGGAGGATACAGATAAATATATAAATGAATCTGTGTTACCACTTGTAGAAAATGTTAAGGTGATTGCCGATATATTCATGGAAGGCGATGAATGTCTTTGTGGACTTTATATCATGGTCGTCATAGCCATGTGTGTGTACTACAAGCAGAAAAAACCTGTGATATTGTGCGTGTTGTTAACCTGGCTTCTCTGCTTGCTGAAATGATCCACTGGTCAAAAAAGGACCCTTTAAAAATGATATAAGAAATTCAGGAACACTGTTTTCATTGTTAAAACATCCCCCACCCCCCACCCCAAAAACTGCTACTTGTTACCATTTTAATATTGTTTATATTGTTACCTGGCTTTTACCACTTGCTAAATGTATGTTTTTCCAAGTATACAACGATGGAACACCCTGTCAGTGCATCCAGAGGCTTATTTACCAACTAGTCAGACAAAAGCTAAACAACCTGGTTTAAATCT
Source organism: Neoceratodus forsteri (assembly GCA_016271365.2). Classification (NCBI taxonomy): domain Eukaryota; kingdom Metazoa; phylum Chordata; order Ceratodontiformes; family Ceratodontidae; genus Neoceratodus; species Neoceratodus forsteri. The sequence continues at coordinate 1,056,909,669 of CM057459.1, forward strand.
ACCTACAGGACAAGCACCGTCTGTACTTTTAGAGACATACTGTTGTCTTTTGATGGTCTCTCAGAGGGACCCTAAAAGGAAACTGTGGATTATTTTAAGGATGAGGGGTATCTTGAGGAAGCAATGTTTAAAATTGCTATAGAGTTTATGCATAACCCTTATGATGTAATACACTTTTGTGGTTTTATCTGTACTGCTGTTGACTTTTTAGTGTTTAGTTTGCAGAACAGGGGTCTGAGTCTGACATCATAAATTTTGCTTCTTTTATCGCTTTTGTTGTGTTTCATAAACCAGATTTAGTATATGCTTTTCCTAAATAGTGTATTATAATGTACTTTCAGATGGAACGTACTGGCATGCTTACAATATTCCAGACAGTCTTGATGTCTACAATGTACAGTGTGATAAAGGACATTTTAAGGAACCTATATACTTTGGAAAGCAGCCTGCATTAAATGTCTGCTCTGAAGATGCTGTTGCTTCACTGGCAGAAAACACACTGACTCTGATTAAAGAGTTGCCACCCTTGTATGGAGACTCTATGTTGACGTAATGGAAAACAATAACCGTGAGAGCAGTATGCAAGGTGAATGTCATTTTAATGTAACAGAATGTCTTCAAATCAGCCTTGTTATTTTGAGTGGTGTATGTATGTGTATGTATTGTGCATACCTCATCACTAAGGGTGAAGTGGACGATGCCAATGCTTGTGTAAAATATGCAGCTCATAAGTTGCTGTTTCGGGGTATTGTGAAGGTAAAAATTGAAGAGTAGAAAACAAAATTATTATATAATCTGTTGCATGCTTACCATGTGTTATGCCTTTTGTATGTAGAACCTATATGCATTAGTTGATGTATTATAAAGTAAATATTCAAATACTGTTATGACGTGTGTATTTATAAATAAAATATAATCATGCATTGCCCTTTGTGGTTGTCATAGTGTTATGCCTTTTGTATGTAGAACCTATATGCATTAGTTGATGTATTATAAAGTAAATATTCAAATACTGTTATGACGTGTATTTATAAATAAAATATAATCATGCATTGCCCTTTGTGGTTGTCATAGTGTTATGCCTTTGTATGTAGAACCTATATGCATTAGTTGATGTATTATAAAGTAAATATTCAAATACTGTTATGACGTGTGTATTTATAAATAAAATATAATCATGCATTGCACTTTGTGGTTGTCATAGTGTTTTAAAAGAACAAAAAGAGCACATACTTTTATTTTACTGGTGACAAGAGTTTTGCTAGCTAGCAGATGTGTCTGGGTGTTGACGAAAGGAGATGAATGATCACCTGTTCCAGAATATATATTTTAATGCAAAAAGTGGGTAGTTTCAAGGGTGACTCAGCTGTATAAGGCTGCAAAAAACTTGATAAAGAGGTCACCAGGAAAGGTGTTGCAGAATGGCTTGAAGCAGGAGCCCTATTCATTACACAAAGCAGCCAGAGTCCGATTTAAGAGAAATCCTGTCATTGTTTCTGACATAGACAGACAATGGCAAGCTGATTTAGTGGATATGAGTCAATATGCGAAGTACAATAATGGGTTTAAGTACATACCGACGTGCATCGATGTACTGTCCAAGTATGCCTGAGTAGTGACTTTAGAGACAAATCAGGCAAGGCAGTGTATGCCTTTAAAACTATTTTTAAAAGTGGACGCACACCTCAGAAGTTGCAGACTGATCAGGTAAAGAGTTTCTAAATGCTTCCTTAAAGAACCTATTAAAACAAAATAAAATACACCATTTTGTGACGAATAATGAAGTTAAGGCCAGCATTGTAGAAAGATTTAATAGGACACTGAAGTCACGTATGTGGCATTACTTTACAGCCCAGAATACTTGAAATACATAGATGTTGTTGTCAGACCTGGTGCACAGCTATAACCATACTTATCACAGAAGCATTAAACACAGACCTGTGGATGTTAACCTTCAATGCCCTGGGTGTATGAAGATCCTATACTGATAATTCTGTTCTTGGCAAAACAAAAGGTACCCTTCAGAAAGATGATCACGTGAGAGACTATCTAAGCTAAAAGGGTGTTTGAAAAGGGATATGAACAGACGTACACAGATGAGATATTTATTGTGACGGAGGTCTTAAAGACACAGATGCCCACCTATAAGCTAAAAGACTATCAGGGGAAGACATTAAAGGTACTTTTACGCAGAGGAGCTGCAAAAATTGAACCTGATGAGGACCGTGTGTACAGGGTGCAGAAAATCCTGAAGGAGAAAAGCGGGCAGAAAACTTGGTATCTGGTAAAGTGGAGAGGTGGCCTGATAAATTTAATAGCTGGGTTGAGGCAACACAGGTTCAGGACATTAGAAGCAGATAAGGCTTAAAATGCTTAAAATGGATTTTATATCACATTGCCCAGCAACGTACCCACAACATTTTCCCAACAATACTATATCCACTTTTACTGTAAAGTTACCTACAAACGCTTGAACTACCTGGTCAATGGGAAGTGGCTTAGGCAGAAATTCATGTACCCTCATACCTGGGACAATGTGCCTGCACAGAAAAACAGGTTCAGTATGCTCTATCAGCCTCTAAACAGCCCACAGTAAAACACCACCAACTGGACCCTTTACTGAGTCAGCAGCATTTAAAATCCCTATCGGACTATTATCCTAACATGGCTGGTGTTATTGCTCAAATTAATAAAAGCATATTTGAAGTAAATGAACTGCCAGTGGTTTTGGAACAACAAACCGTTGGGAGAAAATAAGCGTTGACAGTGACATCAAATGTATTTTGTTTATGCATGGGCAGTTACAGTACCTTTTGGGCTTTAGCAGACTCGAGCTAGGTGTAGGAAAGAATCTAGCAAAGAACCCTCCAGATATTAATGGGGGCTTTTTACATTATATATATACACTGACATTATCACACATGAAATAGTGGGTGACAGTCTAGTGCCTTTTGAGATCTGTCCGTCAAGGAGCCAAGACAATGAGATAGTGACCATGACCTACGTAAAACCCATTATCAAACAGTCAGTAAACATCAGATCGATACAGTCACTATTGAAATAAGAATGATCAAAATGAACCTGTACCATTTCGATTTGAAAAGGTGATCGGAAGTTGCATTTTCGCTCCCAGAGAGTGCTCAAAATTTAAACAAGGATGGTGATTGTTCGACATTATGGGGACCTCACTTGACAGAAGCTCATTACAAGGCACAGGCAGGATCTGATGTCCAGGCTTTCATGGACTTCCTACTATGTATGGTTCTGGTATAGGAGGGATATTTCGTAGGCTGTTCAGAAAAGCAGTTCCATTTTTAAGAAGGGTTTGAAATTGCAAAACCACATCTACAGACAGCTGCTAAAAAATGTTGCAAAAGGATGTTGTGGGGCATGTGACTAGTGCTGTCGCTCAAAAGATGTCAGGGGTGATAAGCCTACTCAGGGTGGCTCAGGGCTGATTGTATTCAAGAGAGGTAAAAGAGAAGAGCTGAGAGTACACCCTTAGCTTCTCATCAGCCCCGGCTACTTTAAAAGAGGTGTTTCAAAATGCAAAACTTCACATAAAGAAAATTCTCAAAGGCAAAAGGATCTTTGAGGGTCGTAAAAAAGCAGAGACCTGTTCTAAAAAACATGGCTTTATGCACTGTGGTTCTGAAGAATACAAAATCAGAACTTGACTTGTTTGCCGTTTCTCCCACACAGACAAGCATTGAAAAAGCATTTATGTAGAGATACCCCTCTGGCTGCCCTTTCAGAAAACTCACTGTTTGAATTTTTATATAGCAGGGACTGGTGAAGACTATTTGGATCTAAACAATACACTTCTTTACCTGGTTTGCAAAATCACTGAAGCGGATGGTAGTGATATACCAGCAGCAGCCAAAGTGTGCCTTATAAACTACCCAGTGGCAACCATTTTCACTCAGCTGGATGTGACTGTCGGTTGATCGGCTCATCAGTCAGAGCAATAACTGTTACCCTACAGGGCTGTCATAGAATCTGGCTGAACTTCAGTGAAGAGACCCTTTCTACACAATTTACCTCAGGGTTATTTTACAAAAGACACCCCAGAAACATGAAATCACAGACAGAGATGGTGATAATGTAGGTTTTAATAAAAGAAGCTCCTTCACACATCTCAGTAGAGGGTAGAACCGCTGGGACACTTACACAGAATTTGTTTTTCAAGAGAATCTGATGCTGAATGGCGTGCATATTAAAATTAAACTGACACGTAATAGGGACAGCTTTTGCCTTGATGAGTGGAGATGCTGAGCCTTATAAGCTAAAAGTCATGGCCGCTTCTGTTTGTCAGTAAGCTGTGACTCGGAGTCCGTCTGGGACACCTAGGAAGCCCTGCTCACCTCCAGCTAGCAATACCCTATAGACAGAGTGGGTAGAAAGTGTTCAACCTCCCTGCAGGCAGCAGGGTCTGCAACCAAGATAATTTGTTTTTGGACAGTTGCCAAAATGATGGTCATGGGATTTGTTGACAATGATGCTTTTAGTGCGTTCCCACCAAACCCCTTTAACTTTAAGCATTATAACATTAATTTTGTGGCTCATCTGGACGGTGAACAAATTCCTACTAAACCTCTGCAGCCAGACTTTAGAAATGGAATGCTGTGAGAGAATATTTTAATCTAAGTACTAGCAGGCGGAAATCTATGAAAGATCGAACTGCTTTAGTTAACTGCTGTGAATTTACCCAAGGGTACACCATTTGCCTTTTTGATCTCACTCCGGACCAAGAATGTGCTGATCATTATTCTTTAATTAAAACTGGGACCTCAGAGCTGAGATCAGATTTGCAGAAGCCCTTCCACAAACAGTTAATCTCATTATCTATGCAGTGTTTGATAATGTCATTGAGATAAACCAGAGAAGAAATGTCATTTTGATTATATGTGATAAACCATAAAAATGAACACAAAGCAGCTGGAAAAATTGTAACCAGTGACACCCACATCCGTGACTGCTTTCTGGGTGTGTTTCCCTGTGATCTGCTACCCAAGGAGAGACTGAGAAACCTTCCCACAGCACTAGTCATCAATACTGACCCCATGACCCCCTGGACAGCACTGGTTAGCTGTATACATTTCAGAAAATGGGGCTGGGGAGTTCTTCGACAGCTATGGTTTTCATCCTGACAATCATGCACAAACTATTGGATTTTTTTAAACAGAAATGCTAACAAATTTTGTACCAAAACACACAGTTACAAGATACATTTCTACCACCTGCGGATTTCACTGCATATTTTTCTTACACCACAGATGCAAAGGACTTTCTTATGATCAGATTTTTAAAATGTACTCTAATGATTTGCTGAAAAATGATGCCATGGTAACTAGTTTTGTACGTCCTTTTCCAGACATCTAAACATGTCAGGCACGCTTGTGTGAGGTGGGCAAATATGTTCAGACTTGTTTGTCTTGTAAATGAATTTAAAATATGCAGCAGCTTGTAATTTTATTCAAAACCAGTCACTTATAAAAATCATATATAAACACTCATAATTGTGTGTCTCTGTTTGCTGTTTAAACTGTAGGGGCTGTGTTTAACGTTTTCAGATATGCAATGTCTTCAATAATGACAAAATATATAAAATATAAAGGTGTTTATTGTAAAAAACTGCCAATAAAATACAACAAAATCAGTGATAACATCATGGATAAGATATGCAATGTCTTCAATAATGACAAATATATAAATACAAAGGCATTTATTGTAAAAAACTGCCAATAAAATACAACAAGTATCAGTGGTGACATCATAGATATGATATAATAAAACAAAAGCATCTCCTGTTAAAAATGCACACTATATATGCCACGCTTAGTGTCTGAGGTAGAATTATAAGCACATCTTTCTAAAAACATGTTAACATATTTAACTATGAAGTAGGCTAACATGCATCAATATAAACACTTTTGTAAAAACAGGATTACATATTCAGTATGAGGTAAATGGCAATATAGGGATGTACACAGCAGTCACTGAGGTAGGATTACATATTTAATATGAGGTAAAATGTTCAATATATGCACACAGCAGTCACTGAGGTATCTAACATTCATACATAGAGATTGCATTTTAAGTTTACATAGTGAGCCACACAGGTTTCTTAAAAGACTTTTGTCTTTTAAGGCGACTGACCATTGGCTAACTGGAGATGGCTGTGGCTGTTTTGCACCAGCCACCGATTTCAGCCTTTCCATATAGCTCCTGTTTGCTGAGTGAGCAAACACTGAGGTGGGTATGTTAGACTCAGCCATTGCTTTGACAAAAACATCCCAGCCCTTTTGGCTTTCTGTGGTCAGGGATTGCGTGAGTGGCTGCAGCCGCTCTTACTAAATCGACCATGTGAGACCCAGAAACAACAGTGCCTTTATACATTAATTCACCCTTATCACTCCAAACACAATATCCTTGTTCTTGGCCATATGCTTTAACAAAAGTTCAGCATTGGTTTTAGACCGATGAGAAACACTACTTAAAATGTCTTTTTCCATAGTACTAGGTACAGAAGCTGTCTCTGCCATGACCGCAGGGGGTCAGACATTGATTCATTTCAGGCATGAGTAATGTCAAACTGGTTTAGCTTGTTCTCTTGTCTTACCAAAGTCAGATAGAGTTGTAACACAGCAGAGTACATTTTGGCTTTGTCATAGTCTGATAAATCAGTCCGGGACAGTATAGCTCTCATGTCAGTGTCCAAACTGTTAGTTGCAACTGTTCTCATATCCTGATCAGGGTAATTAGTTTTAAAGTGATCCATCTGTTGCTGAGGTACCAAATACATTTTCTGTGTAAATCCATTATCTGTTAGCCAGCAGGCCTGTGATCAAAGGGATGGCAATTCCTAGCAGCGTTCCTATAAAGCCACCAGTCTGATTAACTATTTTCTTTTCCTTTTTAAGGTTATTTGTTATCGCTTAAAGTTTTAATGACTCTCCATTTTTTTTCAGTACACCTAACTGCTTTGCTTGACAGTGGAATATTTTCTGAGAGTGTTTAAGGCTATCTCAGCTATAGCTGATATCAGATCATCAGAGGCTGAACATAAAATAGCTTTTCTTAAGCTCGGAGGCCCTTTACTAGTAACTTTAAAACAGACAGATTTCTCTGCAGTCTTTTGACATAATGACAATACAGTATCAAATATTTTTAGAAGCAGAATGTGTTTTTTTCATGACATATGCCTAAGCCAGTCAGGGGAAAACACCCCACTATGCAGTCTATATTCACCTGGTGTATTGGATCTTAAATCAACCAGTAAATAGCCATGAGGCTTTCTTGTGGCATCTTCAAAAGCTTCTAAGAAAAATTTTGTCTGACCAGGATACATTTGTCTCAGCTAGTGTTGTGATCTGAAGCTTGTCTCTGGGGTTTTTAAACAGAATCATGTATTTGGCATTTAGTGTGATGGTCCTGCTTTTTTACCTTGACAGAACACATTCTGGACAATTAAAAATATTGTCAATTGTTTATGATGACTGTACTTGATAAACCATATTCCACTTCACTATTTTGACAGGCAAGTCCATCAAATCATCTATAATGACAAAATTTACCTTTCCAGGGGTAAGAGATCATTGTCAGCTAGTGACATCGGTAGCCTCCACAAAATTTAATCTGAGGGAACTTTAACAGCAATTCATTATATAAAGGTTGCCAACAGCTGTAGAACCAGACAATATTTTCAGGCTTGTGTGATAAAGTGGCATCAGCATGTTCCAACAACTGTTTTATAAAGAAGCTCTTCCCACTATTAGAGGGCCAGCCAACAGACAAGTAAAGGGATGCTGCAACCTGATATCCATTTTTCACAATCAGTATCCGTAAGGAAGTGTTTTAAAATTGTCTTGTAAAACTCGCTTGTCATAAACTACTTGTGTATCTTTGGACAGCTTTTGTTTCAAGGACCACTGCTTTTATTCCTAACAATGCTGGGTTGACTCACGTAATTTCTTTAGAGATCTGTGACCCGTATAGTCAAAGACCAGGTCCTTCAGACTTTCAAAATTAATGTGTTTACTGATGGCTACATTAGGGGTAAACCTTTTCACTTTAAGAACAACCTCACCACTGGACAGCCTGTAACCATACGTTTTGGGCCTGCAGAAATGAACTCTGTAATGTGTTCATCAGCAGGAACTTCACTGGTCAGCTCCCAAATAATCGCCTAGAGGTGGGGCCCAGTCACCCGGTCTGGACACCAAAATGACAGAGTCTGTGTCGGTAAAGGCACTTGTCCTGTTACCTATCTAGCAGGTTGTAGAGTTCGACTCTGGCATATGCCATTGTAAAACTAGCTATAAATATGTTGATATTATTGGAATTTGTGTAATGATCGCTGGTATATTTACAGCTTAAGCATGCTGTTTCATCATCGATGAAAAGCACAATGAGATATCGTGATGAGGGAGCGAAGACATATTCAAATAATTTCTGTGGGTCTGTTACTATGCTCGTTGTTGGTAAATTACTCTCTGCCCAAATTTGCCCCAAAGAGAATTTAAAAACAGTTTAGATATCTGTCTTCTTGCAGGGTTAACAGTTATGGCTGCAGGGTTCAAATGTACATTTTCCTTTCAAAATACTGTTGTATGTACCTGACTTTATCCTCTTCAGTTTTGATCCATGAAGGGAAACCAGATGCCTCTTGCTTGCCTTTTAGATGCAGCTTGATGTAATCTGCAAAAGCTCTGTGCATGACTCTTTAAAATGCCAAACTTCATAAATGTTAATGATTTTGTAGCCTTTTCCAGTGCCAGGTTTAGTTCTACGGTACAGTAGGTACCTGTAAGTGACCGTTGCTCATCATCATGTGTGTGCATGATGTTGTTTGAAGTCTATTTTCAGCGATGCATGACATAATGTAAACACAAGCTATTTACAATCCTGGATGGCAGCACTGGAAAGAAAAGACCTCTAGGGGTAAGACTTTTACTTTTGCTAAACCAAAGTACTGAGTGAGGTCATCAAAATTGTCATAAATGATGTCAGGATGACTGACTGGATACTGTTTGGTTTTGTTAACAAAAGGGTAGAGGCGTAAAATCATAATAGTGTATTTTCTCATCAGGCTGTGTCTTATAGTACAGACAAATGGCATTTGTTCTCCCCAAACAGTGACTGCCTAGGTTCAGTGGCTGTGGTAGCTGCCTGTCCCTCAAAAATTATTCAAACCCTGATCCGTGGTCAGCATTGCTTTCCATTCATGTTCCCACAATACTCTAACTGCAAAACCCTGTCTTTTAGAAAATGAAATTTGTGCGTGGTCCTATTGAATAACTGTCCAAACTAGTCCCTGTCATGTGATTTCTATCTTTCTCACAGTAACAGATGTTGCAACCATGAAAAAACAACCATTAAATTCAAATGCTGTGGGTATTCTATTTATGACTGAATAGCCATCCAAAAGTACGGACCCACCTTAAATTCACCACCCTTAGCGCATGCTGAATGGAAATGTTTTCTTTCTCAGATATGTACATAAGCCACTGAATAGCAGGTGTGGAGTACCTCTTCAATTGTCTGTGGTAGTTGTCTGGGGGAGAACAGCAACAGTGCATTCTTTCAAAAACAGAAACCTGTACATCGCCATTGAAATTGAGGCTATGGTGACGTACTGGAAGGGTCTAAGGATACTGTTTCATACTCTACTGTATCACCGTCTGACTGTTTTAAAATACTTTTCCTAGTCATCTCCAGTACTTCATTTCTAAATCTGACACAGGCTTTTCGAAGAATTTCAACATCTAACTGACAATAGTAGTGAAGCTCTCTTTTCAGATTAAATTCTCTATGTCTGTTAGCTAGGTACCATTGCAAAAACTCTTGCTTTTCTGCAGGCAACATATATTCAGAACCATAAAACTGAGCATCGTGCAGGGGCCTACATAATTTTCATTAGCCTTGGTGTTAAAAAATGGGGGAAGTAACCTTTAGCAATCTCATTCTCAAATCCAAGGGCTGCAGGGATTTTGCTAGTTTAAAGGAAGAAAGCAATAGCTGTCAATAAATCTGATGTGTAGGGATGTCACTGTGACACAGAGTACTTTTTTCCTCCTTGTGTGAGCAATTTAATATCAATTCTTTCCTTGACTAGCTGGCTAATGATAAAGTAACTGTCATAGCCTTTGGCATTGTGTGCTATAAATGTGTAGTGTCTAAATGGGGCATCAATAAAATGTCCTACAAAATCTTTTATGCAATCTTCACCTTCAATTCCCAGGACCTCTTCCCATCTAACTGCTTAGCATACACAAAATTTGGTATGTGCACCCCGTTTCTTGTGTGGCTTCAAAATCAAACACTATATATTTCTCAGTGCTTTTACATCTGTGAGTGGTGACATGTAACACAGATGCTTGTCTGCTGTCATGAAAGAACCACATCTGCTACAATGAATCAATTTACATTTATGAGATCCTTGTAAAAACAAAACATTGTTCACACAGTTTCATGGATTTACAAGACCCTGTATCACCATCAGCTCTAGCTAAATGTCTTTCGAGGCACGCTGAAGACCTACAAATCTTCTTACATTTGTGACAAGATACTGTGCCAATTTCCTTTTCGAGACAACACGGGTCGAAACAAACTTTGCACTGTTGTGCACAGATATGATTTCCCTATGGCTGTAGGCTACATCACAATATTCGCAGAGGTACCGTGTAGCCTATGAATTTTTACATTAGTGATGCCATAAAATGTTTTTCATGTAATAATACAAACAGTGTTTTAGGAAATCTTTCTGGACCTGTTGAAAATGTTTGCCAGTTTCCTTCATTATGATATAAAATCTTAATTTTGACTCTAAAAGCATTCAAACTGTGACAAATCACTAAAAGTGACAGGTCTTTGGTCTGACAAACCTAGCTCAGCATACAATATTTTAGCCATGTTCAACAACTGACTGTCACTCATATGTGGATTTAAGAGTGCGAGAATGGAGCCACCAAAACACAAACTATTGTCTCTGTTATTTAAATCAATCAGGTATCGTCTTTTTTTGTAAAATCCTGCTATACAAGATGGAGCTCAGTGTCCGTCTCCCCCACCCGACCCCTGGTGGTTTCTGATGGTCGTTATCTAAGATGTATAGAGGAATGAGCAATTACTTCAGTATTGCTCTGTAGCATTCAGCTATCTGATCTAAGAAGGTTGCAGCATTTAGTTCATTTGGACTTGTCTTTCTTGAGAACAAGGGTGATTCAAAGAAGCAGCATTTAATCTTACCTGTATAAAATCCCCATATTGTGTTTTTCTCTTCACACTGTCTAACAAACTTTCTATAGCCTGGTGCATTGCAGCAATAGCCTCTGTAAAGATTTTATTTTATCTAGATTTATAAACTTATATCTTTGATGAAATTCTGTAGCATTAAATTTTTTAAACTCGTGTCATATTCCTGTACAGCTTCTAAATACACTGTAGGGGCGCCCTGTTAGCCTGATCATCATCATCATCATCATCATGGTTTTCTAATTCAGACTGCAGACCATTTGTAGCATTCTGTAACAACCTACGCTGTAATATTTTCCTGGCATGTTTTACTTTTCTGATCAACTTTTCTCGTATTGTTTTATTTTTTACCCAGATTTTTCTTTTTGACCCCATTTGTTATTTTTTCATTTTGCTAGTGATGCAACCCTTTGTACTCAGTTTATGAGAGCTTCTGTGCTTTCACTTTGTATTTTGTTCTTTGTTTTTGGCAACTTTTTCCTCCAAGCCCCTGTACTTTTCATACATGTGGGCGGCACTACATCATCTTCATTTCCTGATTGAGAATTTTGAAATATGGACTAAAACCAAGCACACTGTTCAGTACAGTAGCTGAACTTTTAAAAGCTCAGATTTAAGCAGCTGATGATCGTAATCCTCACTAGATAATCTGCCCTCAATTACAAGACATTAAACAAACAATCAATTGTTTTAAAAATATAGGCTTTCCCAATATTGATCATGTCAATGTCACTTTCTTGAAACCTTTGGGCAGAAACTCTTGAGCCGCTGCTCCTAGATGGCTGTACAATGTTTATTGGCACATTTGGTTCATTTACAGCTGCAGAGACTCTTGAACCACTGATCGTAGATGGCTGTATATCTTGTTCAGTTATGCTATATGTATTCTGGTCACTGACACCAGTTGAAATTCTGCCATGCCTTTGAAAACATCACATTCATGTAATGATCTATTTTTCCTCTCACACCTGTAGGGTTTGTCTGTGAGGCTGTTTAAAACAGAAAATAAACCCCTGTCACTACTTCAGTATTTTAAAACTTTTATAAGACAACATTTAAACTCTAAAACCTGCAGCATCTACTATTTCTAGATAAAAATACACACCTTCTGTAGCAGTAATCTGGGATTAGCCAGCCTCACCCCTCCAGGGTTTCTCTGTGGATCTATTTAAAAACAGAAAATAAGCCCCTGTCACTACTTCGGTATTTTAAAACTTTTATAAGACAACATTTAAACTCTAAAACATGCAGCATCTACTATTTCTAGTTAAAAATACACACCTTCTGTAGTGTTCAACCGTGTATTATCCAAACGATTAAATGTTTGTATAAGCTCTTCATCAGGAGTCCACGGTTCCATGGCTAATTGTTGAATATTTTTAATTTTTAGCTCAAGACAAAAGGACAGAGCGAGACTACAACAACTGCTACTTGAGCTTCCAGTATCTTGAAATGCTTATTTAAAATGACTCAGACCCCTCCCCACCCCAAGTACGTGGCAAGTAGTGAAAACATCTGGCACTGTCCATCAGACCAACAACCCCCATTCTCCAAGGGGGATATATAAGAACCTATGCTAGTCAATGTAGGCTTTGTTTCTCACTTCCATGCGACAGCTGGAAGGCATTAAGAAATTCCTTCTGCTAATAGGCTGGTCACAGTCTAATTAAAAACAGATGCTTTTTATCAATCTTAAAACACAGAGAGGCAGTGGAGTGCAAGCCTAGTTATGCTTTGAAAAGTCAAACAGAAATTTTGTCTTTTTAAACAGCTCGTCCTTAAATTAGTAATTCGTAAAACATAGCACACACACACAAAGTGTGTATTCTTTGCACCGACTCTAAGCAAAACTGTAGATACATTTTAAGAAGACTGTGTGCTTTGAAATTATTCTGAAAGAGAAAAATTATCATTTTACATTCTATCTTTTCTTTGTAACATATCATTTATTTTTCTATTTAGTACTACATGACTTTTAATTTTTGATAATGTAACTATAGACATTTATTTTGCAACAAAAGCATAAAGCTACTTTTTACAGACCCTGAAATCCAAAAATCTTGAGACACACATGTTTCCAAAGAGAATCAATAGGCCTTGTAGCCATGGCTGTGTAAATGAACAACAGATGTTTTGTCACGTCTTAACAGACAAAGACCCCACCACACAGCCAACAGGACCGTGAGCTCCAAAAGTCCAGCTATATTTTAAACATCCATAAAAGCATTGCTTTTCCTACGTGCCTAATGAGGGACGGACACACATACACACACACACACAGCCACCAGGCTCCAAAACCCCACCATCTATATTTTAAACATACATAAAAGACATTGCTTTTCTACGTGTCTAATGAGGGACACACACACACACACACACACACACACACACACACACACAAAGTGTGTATTTTTGCAACAACTCTAAGCAAAGCTGTAGATACATTTTAAGACTGTGTGCTTTAAAATTATTTTTGAAAGAGAAACATTATCATTTTACATTCTGTATTTTCATTGTAATATATCATTTTTCAAAACATTATAAGCATCACGCACACACATTTCATTTCAGCCTTCTCCTTGATACTACACAGAGCTGAGGGGTGAACTATAGGTATGTGTATTCCTTTTTCTGATATATTTTTATTCTTTCTAATTCATGACAAAAGTATAAATAATTAGTTTTTGCAATTGTTGCAATGCTATCCAGAGAAAACTGCTGAACCATCTTATTTACACAGAGGTCCCCAGTTTTAGCTTATAAATGTTACATGCGATACATAAAGCTATCCTTTTGATGCAAGTTTGACACAGTCCTACAGATGCATGTTAAATAATTTTGTATACTGTTACAAAACAGAAAAGGGGTACTCACACAGGCAGATGAATTTCCTCGGGTGTGGGGTCTCCACACAGATCTGTGAAACCTCTGCATGATCAGGTCCCCTCCTAGATACTTCTTTCTGAAAATATCCTAATCAAAAACACACCGTCCCTGCAGTTATACACCAGGCCTACAGGGGGCACATACCACTACATAAACACTAACTGATTTTTTGGGGTGGGAGGAGCACGGTGGTGAAGAAGGACAGGGTTCGAGCCAGGATGGTGGGGTTCAGGAGAAAGGGGCAGGGGTTCGAGCCAGGATGGTGGGGTGCAGGAGAAGGGGACAAGGGTTCAGTCAGGCTGGTGGGGGTGCAGGAGAAAGGAGGGGACACAGGAGTTCAACCTAGCATGGTGGGGACTTGGGTTCGAGACAGGATGGTCTGGCAGGGGATCGAGGAGTGTACAAGAATGAGAGGCGGGGACAGGGGTCGAGCCAGGATGGTGGGGGTTCAGGAGAAAGGAGGGATGCAGGAGTTCAACCTAGCATGGTGGGACTCAGGTTGAGACAGGATGGTCTGGCAGGGGTTCAAGGGTGTCACGAGAATGAGGGCGTAGGCAGCTTACAAAATGGTGTTGTTAGGTCATTTTCCTGCTGAGGGTGGGACAGAGGGTTCGGCGCATGTCATTTCCTGCGCAGGGCAGGACACGGGTTCGAATGCATGTCATTTCCGCCAGAAGGGGTGGGGCTAGCGCAATTTAGGGAGGGACTTCCGGTTTAACACGGCGATTCTGATTGGTCCGTTTTAGCCACACCCACTCGTCAAATGACGTGGCACGCGCTGATTGGCTGAAATTTAACATTTGACGAGATATATGAACTTATACTACCTACACTTTTCCTCTCTCATTTTTATCCAGGATTTAAAATGCCAAGCAGAGGATAATCTGCACAGAAAACGAGTGTCTGGTGGTGTCAGTACAAAAGTAAGGTTTCTATTATAACTTTGTAGTAGGAAAGTAATTGTTGCAACACTTTGATATTTCCTGTTGCTTATTTGAATACTACAGCATAGACATGAATATCTTTTACGTTTACTGAAAATTCCAAAAATAGACTTCATAATACAGTGATATGATTCTAAGAATAACTTTTTTAAATACTGGTCATCCATTACCTTGCACCAATAATGCATTTTGATTACATCTGTTCCAGTTGGGTTCAAATTGAATTATACAGGTAATCTATATGTAGTTATTTGAAATATAATGTGAATTTCTTAGTACCTGCAATGCAAGTGAATTTAAAAGTAGTTATAAATTTCACACATGCACTGTCTTTCCTTTAAGACCATGTTTTATATTGTATATTATGATGGTTTACTCTGTTTTATGGACCTGAAAACTTATTTTACAATTGGATAGTAGAAGACAACAAACTAAAATACATTTACTGTACTTTGCAATTTCTTGGACATTTCAATAGATTTCTTAGAAATAACTTTTAAAATTTATTATAAACTTTTTAGTTTTTTTCCTTATCATAACAATAAGGAAATAGTAAAATAAACATGGGGTATACAATATGTATACTGATTACACACCTTCATTGTTACATGATATGCAGTCACATAGTATATCAGTGGGATAACAACTCATAAACACCACACAGTGAATTGCTGTGTAATATTACAGCTGTACACATTGATCTGAGGTGCAGTCAGGAGGTGCAGTTGACATGTGTCTAAATAGATGCATATATGGTACACTGTGTGAGGTGTACACCTCAACCTGAGGTGTAGTCAGGAGTTTTATGATGGTTGATCAAAAAGTGAGTGACATGACACAGAAAGAAATGCATTATGAACCTAATATTATTTTCAATGCCTAGTTGCATTAAATGAACAGAATATGACCTACTGGTATAATGATCAATTTATTTATTTATTTTTGTAGGTACATGCCAGACAAAGTCTGATAGGTGATGATCATTTGAGGATGGAGTAAACTTAGAGCAGAGTAATCATCAAGTACCTCCATATCAAAGTAATGATCCCAGTGCAAATCCATGAGTATATGGTATACATTCATGGGAGAGAAGCCCGTTCATATTCAACTGTCAAGAAATAGGCTGCTGAATATTAATGTGGTGGAAGAAGTGTTGAAGATGATTCAAGGTCAGGGCACCCAAGGGAGGTGACCACTGAGGAGAACATTGACATAGTCCATTAAATGGTGATGAAAGACAGATGAGCAACTATACAGCATGTAGCCAACATCCTGGGATCAGTGTTTGGGCAGTACAATGAATGTTGACTGAAAACCTGGACATGAGCAAAGTGTCAGCAAGATGGGTGCCAGGAATGTTGACATTAAATCAGAAACAAGACAGAAAGGACATTCTATCCAACATATTGCACAATGCAAGATAGATCCAGCAAACTGTATCTGTCATATTGTCAAAGTGGATATATCCTAGATTCACCATTTTGATCCAGAGTCTAAACAGCAAAGCAAGCAATGGAAACATCATGTATCTCCAATGCCAAAGAAGTTCAAGCAGGCCACCTTAAGTGACAAAATCATGGCCTTGGTCTGCTGGGACTAAATAGGTGTGATCGTGATTGAGTATCTTGAAAAGGAAAGACAAAACAGATGAATACTATGGTGAGCAACTGGGAAAGCTGACAGAAGCCATCAAAGTGAAATGCTGTTGAAAATTTAGGTACGGTGTTTTTCTCCTTCAACACAATGCTTCATCCCACAGCACAGATTGCAGTGACTGTTACAACAGAATGTGGGCATGTACTGCTTCCTCAGCCATCCTACTCACCAGTCATTCCCGTGGTGGAGTGACTAGGGCACCAGGACACAGCAGCAGCAGAGAACTGGGACTGTGGTTCAATTCCACCTTAGGTCTCATGGTGTTGTAATTTTAATTAACTGTTTTTATACTTGCCCGGCTCCTCAGCTTCAGAGGGGCCTCATACTCCCTCCTACTCCATCCGCCAGGTCCTCACCAGGATCTCCCTGGTTTCATACTGCTCATTTGGCCTGGGGTGTATTCATTTTCCCCATTTTCTCCCTATTCCCTGAGGATGCCAGTGCAGAGGATGTTCATCCAGATGAATGATGTGCTGATGCATGTCGTCATCAAATGCCCAACAGTGTCCTCTTTCCCTGACTCTGAGAGCCGTGCCCTTATCGCCCATATTTCCACAGGCAGAGGAGCTACAGGTGCTTGAAGCAACCCTGTAACCCACCCCCTGGAGGAGGAGAGCTCAATCATCCTCCCCCATCTGACCTCCTTGAGGGCTCGGGTCCGTTCCTGAACCCGAGTTGCCAATGTAGTGCGAGGTGGCATCCAGTGCCTCAGCCCTTAGCACCACCATGCTGGCCCCAGTAATTTTTTTTTTTTATGAAAAATTAATTTCTCTCACCTGAGATTCTCCCCATCCCCAAAGTCCACACACACCCAAGAGTTGATTATTTAAAGTCCAGGGTTGTGGGACCAAAGCCACCCACATAAAAGAAAATCCCACTGATTTCAATGGGTGTAAACCATTCTTCTTGTGCCCAAAGTTATGTCAGAGCATGATATTTTGTCTGCAGCATTGTTTGTTGCACTGCTTTTGGGTAGAACAATATAACCCCATGACGCGAGGTTGAATTCCATTGTGTCAGTAGGCTTAGGGATTTTAGGTGGTAAACCTTAATGCAACTTGTTCTGAATAGTTTATGAGTATTCATCCTGATTGAAATTTATCAGGTGGAGAATCTGGGACTAAAGTTAGACCTTAGGACAATGTATCAATTTTTTCTTTAATGAGTTCCACTTCTATTAAATTAACTACTGTATATCCAATGTCCCTTGACCTGGTGTCTCAGTTCATAGCTTTTTCTTCCTCCCAATTTCCCCTTTATTGTCTTGCATTTAGGCCTGCTTGCTGTTTTTTTTGAATAACTTTTTTGATTGCCTTTGATACAAAAACTCATTGACTCAGATGTGCTCTGTTCAGGGATTCAGTTCCAGAGCACTCAATTCTGTTCTTTCTTCAGAAGATGCTGAAGTGGTGTTGTATGGACAGTAGTTTGTTTTCTAATTCTAAAGGTTGATCTCCCATGCCTGTGATCTGTGCCTCATCCATGTACAATCGATCTTCAATATAATTTGCATCATCTCTCTCCAATTGTTTGTTTACTTTTAGTTACTTCTGTCTCATGCCTCTCCAATATCTCTGTCTTAAGTCCTTATTAAGTTTGATGAATCCTGGTGCAGTAGAAAATTTGGAAAGCTGTTTTTGACATCTGTAAGTTCTCTGCTGATTTCCTGATACTCCTCTGTATCTTCTTTAATGAGCAGTTGTACAAAGCCTTTTCTACAGGCAGCTGCCATTTTATTCTAGCCGTGGCAGTTGCCAAAATCTTCCAAGCCCACTGATGGTACCTTCATAATTCACAACCCTCAGTGTGTCTGTCCTTTCAGGTACTGCTCATGTAATAATAATAATAATAATAATAACAATAATGTTAGTTATACTAATTTCAATAAACAACAATCTTTCCTGAGTATTGAAAAGTTAATTTAAGGCATATGCCTGGGGAAAGTGTTCAGGTGCACATGACTTCCTGCCCAGCTTGGTCATAGCTTGCCCTGTATGTGAAGTCAGCTCCACAGTGTTGCGCAAGACTAAATGGCTTGTCACTGTTTTGACCTCCATCTGCTGAACTGATCCTATTTAATGCTGGTGCAGTGCATATATTTACACAATGAAACACTGAAATTAAATGCAGGAGAAAAGGATAGCTTATAGCCTGCAAGTTCCAAATTAGAACCCTCCACACCAAAACTCCCAACTGCTCAAGGGTGCCTGAAGCCATGTGGTCAGACACTCACTGAACCACACACAAAGCAGAAGACCAGCACTAACTGTGCAGGTGTTGTAAGCGATTACGCTAGAGCAGACTAACCCCCAGACAAATAAGAATCACAGACAGCAGTGTATGCTAGGAGGAATAACATAAAGGAATAAAATAACAGGCTCAGAAGTATTCAAATGCAAACTACATTTTATTCATTTATTAGCTTTTGGTAACTGGTAAGAGCATTAGGCGAATTGCCCTGCCTATTTTCAGGCACAACTCTGGGAGTACAAAATACAAAGATACAGATGTTACAGGGTAATTTAGCAATCAACACAGGATGGTTTACATCAGTAACCCATGCAGTGATAGGCAGGGATTATACTTGATAAGCAGAACCATCCATGCAGAGATGAAAAAATACACAAAACAGCAAGTAAGATAGAAATCAAGACAAATTCTAATAACAGTCACAATTATTATGAACAGTCACAAATACTAAGTGCATGCATTAACTTATAAACATTTACAAGTACTAAGTGCATATAAATAAGAGAACAGAGCATTTTTGAAGGTGAGGCGAGATAAGGGACCCTTAGTTTGAGAGGGAAGGAATTCCAGAATTTGGGAGTAAATGGAGAAAGCTTGCTCACCCATTTTAGTAGAGCAGTGCAGAACAGAAAGCAGTGGAGAGATGAAAGATCTGAGAGAGAAAGAGTGATGCACATGGTTAAGCATGGCTTCAGAGAGTCGGGGGGGGGGTGTCTGTTCTGAGAGTTAATGAAACAACCAGAGAACAGGAGTGAAGGACATTGGGGACAGCCAGTGCAAGACAGAGTAGAGAAGACAGTGGTGAATTAGGCGGAGGGCAGATAGGGCAAATCTGCAGATATTATTATAAGCGGTGTCCCACTGATGGAGTACACTTGTGTTGACCTGGGAAAGGATAGGAAGGGTGTATAAGAGTCTGGGGAGCAGAACACACCTAGCCACTGAGATCCTGGCAGCAGGAGTGAGGGAGTGACACACCCTGTAGGGTGGCACCAATTTTCAAGTTGATTGATCTACAAACCTCATTAATATAAGGAGAAGTCAAGTGCAGGGTCCAGGGTCACACCCAGGTATTTGAAGGAGTCAGTAGTCTAAACTGTAGGTGCATCACAACATAGGACCTGAAGTTTATGAATTCTACAAGACTTTTCTTGAGGACCCAAGAGCATGGCCCGAGCCTTAGACAGATTAAGAATTTAATAACTCAAAGTGAACTAAGATTGAAGTTGTTGAAATGTAGATGAAAGGTGGTTATTGAGGTTATCAATGGACCTAGAGGCAACGTAGAGTACAAGATTGTCAGCATACATAATGGTGTGACAGTGGGGCAAAAGGTAGGAATATCATTAACAAAATGGAAAAGAACAAGGCCAAGTATGGAACCTTGAGGGACACTGCATATGATTGGGGTGGGGCGACAGAACTTTGCAGAAAGAGACAGATTGCAGCCACCATCAAGATAACTGCCTATCCAGGATAAGGTTGATCGAGAGCACCAAGAGCTTGTAGTCTACTTAATAGCAGCAGGTGATTTACCAAATCAAACACTTTAGAGAGGTCAATAAACAAAGTGCCGGTGAGTAAGCCCTCAAACTTATTGTTCTTTAGTTCACTGGTGAATTGAGGAGAGCAGTTAGGTACTATGCCCAGCTCTAAAGCTGTGCTGAACAGTGGACTGAAGTTTGAAATTGAGTAAATGAGAGGAGATCTGGTGGTGGATAAATTTTTCAAGCAACTTGCTGAGCGTGGTAGTAACAAGATGGGTCAATAGTTAAGATCTTAGGGTTACTCTTCTTGAATACTGGGATAGTCCTGGCAGTTTTCCAGGCCATAGGATCTGTGGAGAGTAGATAGACAGGTTAAATAGTCTAGTTACAGGTGTAGCTAGATGAGAGGCTGCAAGTCTTAGGATCCTAGGTTCTAGTCCATCCGGCCCAGCCCAACCATAGTAGGAATGGTTTGTAGTAGTTTCAGGACCTTCTGATGCATGATGGGAGTCAGCACTGGGGTGGTATCCACAAAGTGAACTGGAGGGCGGATGTTGTTGCCACGAGTTGAAGGAGGAAAATGTTAGGAAGCTAAGTAGAGAGGAGTTAAAGGCGTTGTCAATAGTAAGAGGGTTGTTGCAATGGATCTCATTAAGAAGCATATCATTAGGGTTTGCACCTGCTATTCCGAGGATATAATTAATTTGAGACCTGTAGTCTCTTTGGGTTAGAGGCAGAGGAACTAAGGAGTATGCAGTAGTAATTACTGTTAGCAAGTTGGATCTCCTTCTTACAGGTGTTCTGCAATGCACAATACGCATCAAAGTTGGCTTGTAGAGAGGATTTCCATTTAGCCCATAATTTATTCCTATTCTTGAGTAATTGTAAGATAGGCCTCTTGATCCCTTTGGTGGCTTTTCCTTTGACCCTATGGTAAATAGGGGTATGTGCCTTTTCTGCAGGGAGAGTAGGGTCGCCTTGAAGTAGTCAGTTGCTGGGTTGATATAATCAGTTACGTAAAAGAAGACCAGTCAATGAGTTTTAGATCATGTATGAATGCAGAAATTCAAGGTTAGAAAAGTTAGAGAAGGATATTACTTTGGGAGGATAGAGTGTGGGGGCAGGGCAGTGATCCTGATTGAATCAGGTAGGATCCCTGCTGTGGAGAATCAGTCCTTCCTGTTTGTGAGGATCCAGTCAAATAAGAGTGCAGCTGGACCCATTCTGAGAGATCCTAGTGAGAGACGAGATGAGTTATGCAAGATTAGTCTTGTTGACTGTGGAGACAAGGAGGAGGAGTTAGGACTGAGACAGTCAAGGTTGAAATCCCCAAGGCAGATCACTTTGTTTTCTTGGATAAAGGTGGTGCCAATTCAGTGAATTCCTCAAGACCCTGCCTGTAGTGATGAGGTAGAATATATAGGATAAAATGTAGATTTTCTTAGCACCACCAAGGAGTAAGAGTGAGCGTAGGACCTCACAGTTATTTATTAAGTGACTAGGCTTGATAGTGACATTGAGGTGAGATTTTAGTACAGCTCCAAGCCTCCCCTCTTTGGCAGAAGGATGGTCATCCAAGAGCAGGTTATAGCCTGGGAGCGAGCAGCTGGAATCAGGGACCGAGGGCTTCAACCATGTTTCTGACAAGGCTAGGATGTCTGAGTATTATACACAAGCCTACAGCTTGGCAAGATTAGCAATTAGACTCGCGGATGTTAAGGTGGGTAAATGTTAAACCATGGTGCTGAGGCAAGGGGTCGGAAGAGCTAGAGTTGATTGGGTTTGTTTGGCTCATGGGTCCAAGGTTAGCTCAATGTCCCCTGCTGGGGTAAGGGATAAAGTAATTACCCAGGAGTAGCAAGCACGATAGCCTGAGAGATGCACCTATAGGAGGGAAAATTTCCTGTATATAATGTAACTAAGGAATATGATCTTTATAAATTTGAAGCCAATGCCCTTTAGGAGCAATGGAGTGGAGGGTTTCTCAGCCAGCATGTTGGAGTAGTGAAAGTTAATGAGGGAGGCTTCATTGTGATGTGAACAAGTCCCGAAAATAGAGTCAGGAGTCAAGAGCAAGTAGGAGAAAGAAAAAGGAAGAACACACTTAAAAAGATGTGTCACGATATCTTACAAGGGCAGAGCTAGGGTCATGTATAGCTATACTGAGGGAGAGAGGTGGACCAGGGAAATCGCTAACAGCAGTAGTGAGGAACTAGGAATATGCAAGGACAGAAGAGTGGAAGACAAAGCATTGATAACAGCAGAGCGATTTCCATAAATTAGGGAAAAAGGAGCCCTGGATTGTAACAGAACAGAGCATACAGAGGAGTAGTGAAATAAAGCCCAGGGAAGCCTATTGAAGTTAACTCAACCTAGAAGAGGATAGCTGAAGCGAAGATAAATATATGTTAAGGTGGAGAAAGGATGAGTACGACATCTAGTGGAGAAGTGTTATAACCTGCAGATGGGGAAAAAAGGAGATAGATAAACTCCACAACCCCACCTATATCATGAGGTTCCTTCTGCCTATAAATTCAAGGCCAGCTAAGGGTGTGAGGGATTGAGGTGTGGGTGGGGAGCAGCAATGTAGCGACTGTGGGAAACAGAAATCAGCTAGGAGGTGAGGCTCCACAAATTGCTACAGCAAAATGCATCTAAATAAGAATGAACAGCTTTTCTAAAGGGAATTCATGTAGGCACACCCATAGATGTAAAAGCCCTTAAAATCCTAAAAATGGGTAAAATTCCATCTTACCTGAGAAGAGCTAACCCTGCAATTAATTAGTCTGCACTGTCTGGCAAAAACCAGGCTATCCGAGAGTACTAGTTGTAACAGGCTGAGGGAGAACTCCAGAAATGTCTAGGAGAAAAGTGCCAAATTTAAAATGCAGCACAAGAGTCATGCATGATCTCTGGCTAAATCTTACAGTCCATACCTGAAGATCTCTGGAGGGTGGGCTCCGAGCTCATCTAAGAGCAGGTAGCGAAGAGGGGTGGAGGAGCCAAGATCTCTGGTGTCTGGGCTCTGACCTCATCCAATGGTGAGTAGCAAAAGAGGAGGGAGCTGAAGATGTCTATTGGGTGTGCTGCAAGATTGTCCAAGGGCAGATAGCAAATTTATTGAGCAATACAGCCCAGGCAGTTAAATAAACAGTAAATACAATTTACCATCAGGAGCCCCGCACTTCACTCAGTAGAGCTTTGCTGGTGCAGAGTATCAAGCTGGACACAACACTTTAGTAGTTGCCTGGCTGTGATGTCTTAAACCAAGATGGTTGTGATGTTTACAAAGTTAAATGCCCTGAAGCTATGGTGACTATTGTTGTTGACCCCAGCATCTTAAAAGGACAAATAACCAGGTCTACAAATCAAGTGCAAACAAAACCCTAAAATGTGTGAAATGTTGCAAATGCACTGTAGGTGCTCTTTGTAAGGAAAAACAACAGAAATTACCATATTTTGTAAATAATTATTGCCCACCTCTTCCCTGGTATCATATTTGTGAAGAGGGACTACCTCTGCTCTTCTCCATTCCCCTGGAACCACATCTTCTCCAGGGATCTGTTAAATAGGTCTGTCAGAGGTGCATCCAGTACCACCCTGAGCTCTCTCAGCACCCTTGGATCTACATCATCTGTCTCCATAGCTTTGTCCACCTTCAGGTTAGTGAGTATTTTCTAGACTTTCTCCTCAGAAAATGGATTGGTGTACTCTCCTTCCCTCAAAGCATCTGGTGCTTTTTTAAAGTGCCCCCTTCCTTCTACTGTGAATACTGAGCTGAGTATTTTTTAAGATGTTTGCCTTTTCTTGATCCCCTCCATACAGACCCCACCTTTAACCCCACTATCTCTCCCTTGCACTTTCTTTTTTGCTAACATACTGTACCTAAAATGTCTTGTCCCTTTGATACTCCCTGAGCTATTCTTTCCTCAGTTTGCGCTTGTGCTCCTTATTGCTTTTCCTGCCTCCTTTGTTTTTGCAAATACGCTTCCCTATCCTCCTCCTCTGGGTCCCCTTATACCTTCTGAATGCTATTTTGTTAGCCTTTACCTTTCCTACTATTTCTTTTGAGAACCGTAGTGGTCCCCAATTCCTTGTACTTTTGCTTACCTGCGTAACACAGAGGTGTGTTGCTTTACTATGCCCTATTTTACTTTGGCCACTTTTCCTCCACCTCTGAAGTAATCTCCCTACCTGGTCATTCCTCAGGCATTCCTCATGTTCATAATATCAACCCTTCTGAAGTCAAGGACTCTCACCATTGTGCACTTGGATTCCACAGTAGTTCTTGTGTTGAACCACAGCGTAGGATGATCACTGGTCCCCAGATGACTTCCTCCTTGACATCCGCTATACTGTCTCTGTCAGTGAGCACCTGATCCAGTATTGCCCCATCATGAATGAGTTCACTGACTAGTTGTCCCTGCTCCTAGTTGAAGCTACCGCATGGAGGCTACAGTCAACATCCAACAGACTGAAATCCCCCACCAGGACACCTCTTCCTTTCTGGAAATGTTGTTATTTGATTCCAACATTTCCTTATCTATGTCCTTCCCTCTGCTGGAGCCCTGTGGATCACACATGTCCAAACAGTGGCTCCATTGACTGTTACCCAGCTGGAAGCTAACCTGCAGCACCACTGCCATGCCCTGAATTCCTGTATTTCTGTTGTGTTATTGCTTTCTTTCAAATAAAGCACCACTCTCCTCCTTTCCTTCCTACCCAGTCCATCCTGAAGATTGAGCAGGCTGGTATACCCATGTCCAAGTCATGGTTCTCCATGCACCATGACTCAGTAATGGGCACAATATGCAGGACAGCTTCTGCCATGATGGCTACAAGGTTGTGATCTTATTTCCCAGACTTCTAGCATTTGCAGACATTGCCTTCTAGATTTTCTTAGCACTCTGCTTGTTGCTTCCCTCATTTTCCTTTGTGCCCCTTTCTCTCTGTTCTTCTGACCCTTTCCCCTTTGTTCTTCCTTGACTTGCTTGCTCCATGATGGGACACTCACTTTTTGGATTTCCTTACACACCCTCAGCCTGTGGAGGGTGGACAGTTTCTGCCCCTTTCTTCCACGTCCCCACAGCTACTTTAAATGCTCATCAAATTAACATTTCAACCTTCCACTGAGAACTATGGTTCCCTCCCTAATAGATGCAGGCCATCACCACTGTATAAGCTTTTATCCTCCCAGGTGGACTGCCCATCCCCAATGGAGCCACACCCCTTTACTCTGCACCATTATTTTACCATGAGTTGAAGGCATTGCTGTCGAACTCTCTCACCATCCCCTTGTCATAGACAGGCAGTAACTCTACAAATGCTACAGAGTGTGCTACCTCCCAAGACTTCTTCCAGCACACTAAACTACCCCTGCACTGTTCCAGCCCTATCCTAGCCAGGCCATTTGTCCCCAGGTGGACAATGGCATCTAGCTTCCTCTCCTTCCTACTGCCCTAGTGATCCATAGGATACACTTTCCATCCCACCATGCCTAGGCACTGGGTAGGCACCTGACCTCCCTCTCCACGCCCTTTCCAACTTCCAAATCTATCCCCTAATTATTGAGTCCCCTACCAGAAGTTGCTTCCTCCTTCTCCAGGGTTGTCTTCCACCTGCATTGGGGCCTTCTCCTGGGAGGCTCCCTCATCCTCCTCAGCCACTTCCATGGGCGCTCTTGGCAGTGTGCTCTGCCAGAATGGAGTAGAAATTTTGCAGGATAACTGGCTGTGGTTGAGAAATGTGCCTGTGATCCCCCCAACAATCCAGATGCCACCACCCCTCGGTCTTCAAGCCCACCATCATCCAGCCATTCTTCCTATCTGGCAACCATTCAGGTAACAGTGTTGGACTTGGTAGCCCTGTGTGGGAGAAAGGTTGCCTTCTCTCAGCCAACACAGCCGAAGTCTAGTGACCTCCTTCTGACTCATAGCCAATGCAGCCTCGGAGTCTAGAGACCTCTCTGCCAACCCAGAGTGTCGCATGCAGATGAAGCAGCAGTTCAGTCTCCAGAAGGTCACCCTGAAGACTGCTGAGCCACAACCACAGCATTGCAGCACTCCCCATTCTAAAACCCTGATCTCCCTGTGCTTCCTGTAATCTTGTCCCAGAATCCAGTTAGGCTATGCTTCACCCAGTACCAGTTGCCAGTTACATACACAACCTTTTCAGTATTTACTTACCCTATTAATCTTATAACTAGGTCACCTACAAACAACTTTTTTATATTAGTACCCCTACCCAGATATCAGTGTAGCCCCAAGCCCTACACCCACAATCAGATACTCTCTAAGACAGCTTAGCAGCAACCCCACACCTTAAAACACAGTCCTTACCCAGAAGCAGTTACTAGCAAACCCCTACACCCACAAACACAACATTACCCAGAAATACTTAGCAGCAAGCCCCAACACCAACAAACACAATATTATCCACAAACACTTACCAGCAAGACCCCACTCACACACAATATTACCCAGATGAGTTGACAGCAAGCTCCTAACTCCCCACCACAGGATATCTCAGCAACAATACAGTTGTATCTGTGAGCCAATAGACATGGTTCATGGCTGTTAGCTGTCTCCTAGGCTGTCTCTGGGCAGACTCCAGTAATCGCTGTCCTTTGTGCATGTCCTTAGCATGTGGGCGAAGCAGGGGGCTGCTTGCCCTGAGAACCTTTATAGTGGAAAGCTGGTAGCTCATGATCTCTGTTGTCCCATGTAATCATGTGACCACTAGCTACCTCTCAAGAGTTCCTCGATCCCCGACTTTCCTCTGGATACACACAAAAAAATGAAATCCCAAGTAACCTGCAAGAGAAAACAAGTTAATGTCCCCTGCTCACTGAGGGCTGTCCTCACAATCAGCTCATAAATGTATCAGGCACTGCAGTGATTTGGAAAGTACAGTGAGTCTATTGTCCTGAGTCTATTTAAATCCCTCAGTTGGCTCCTGGTAGCTTTGGTTGGTCTGTGTAATCATATCACCACTAGCTACCTCTCAAAAGCTCCTCGATCCCTGACCTGTCTATAGAACACAAAAACCCCTGAATCCAAAGTAACCTGTAAGAAAAAAATGTAAAATCCTCTGCTTACCAAAGGGCTGACCCTCACAATTAGCTCATAAGAGTATTAGGCACTGTTGTAGTTTGGAAAAAGTAGTCCTGCCATAATGGTTTCCATTGGGATTTAGTCATTTCCAAAACTTTTTTTTCCATGAAATATTTACAAGCTCTTATCCTGTCTCAGTATCTAGTATACTTTGTGCATCACCTCAACATCAATCCTAAAACAGTTTTCTTTCCATTACAATTTGTCAGATTTGTTGTGGACACTGTGGCATTCCTCAGGA